>CM065776.1:33628863-34878863 GCA_033296515.1 Macrochelys suwanniensis
TTGCTGATGAATGGTCTGGGCCATAATGCATATTTAGAGGTTTATTCTTCCATATGTAGCTGCCATTAATGCTAATGGGAATTGGGCACATAAATCTCCTGTGCATTGATGAATGAACAAACCCATTTAGTTGCAGAATAAACATTATCTTCAATATTTAGAGGAAAACACTAGAAAATTGAATCACATTATTAATGTTTTATACACTTTAATGCTATAAAAATCCATAATAAATAAGAATATCAAGGCAATCAACACTCACCATCTCTCTCCTTATTGTTTTTTAGATGTTATCACTGTATTATACTGGCAAACTGCAGCCGTGTAATTCAAGCTTCTAAGAAAACCTGGGAAAGGAGAAGTGGAAATATTCAGGCTGCAATCTGTGTTATAAGGAGAGAGATCAACTGTTTATATGTCATATATGTCATAAATCAAAGCAAAAAATTATTAAGGTAAAACTTCAATCATTTTTATACCCTTCATTTAAAAGGAATCTTCCTTTATGAAACCATGTAATATCAATAGGTTTTACATAATGATTTAATCTTTAGCTATTTTATGTTGCTTGTGTTTAGAGCTGCTTCACAGTAAGTGATTTATTTACAGAAATCATATTATTTTAGTTACAGGGCAAAGCAACGTGAGTGTTTGAATGAAATCCTGAACCTTTATTGCAATTGGTATTCCAGAACCAGTGCTGCTGGGCAATCTTTTTCATTTCTTGCTCCACTGATTTAAAAATGGTAACAGTAGCAGGGAATTGTCACAGTGGTAGTCTGAGAGAGAAAGCCCCTAATCTCTTAATGGCTAGCAGGCAACAGTCCAGGGTGCTGGGTTATCTGAAGCGGCAGAGTGACAATGGAAACATAGATGTTGGGAGATATTTGACCAAGTTGAAAGGCTAGATGAAAATACTAGGTCATTGATGCTTAAATGCTTCATACCTTTCTTTGAAAGCTATATTATCAGGTTGTGCCACTTGACACATTCACAGGGAAATCATTGTGCAATAAAATATTCCTGGTGAATGCTATTACACACCACCACCACCAATAAATCTTTTATATACAGAAAGACATCTCTACACAGTCAGAAGTCAAAAGGGAACAAACAGTGTTACATCCTTTGGAAGTGTGTGCCCGCACACTTTATTAGCATTCAATTGTATAGCAGGGCCCACTGTTGTTAAGGGTGCAAAACAGTTTCCACTGTAATGCCGTGTACTGAAATTTTCCATGCATGGTTCATAGGCAATAATTATGTTTGTTAAACTTAAGAGCAATATCATCAGCAGTGTTTGAGTTATGGGGGAGGGAAGAAAATGGGTTTGCTTTATATTAAACATACCCAGGCCAAGTGTAATCACATTTTCATTTGAACAGAACTGCAGCAAGTATGGCTGGAATTGAACCTTTGCATGAATATAGTCTTCACTGAGGACTACTAACTTTGCTTGGTTTGAACATTAAAACCGAAGAGTCATAAGTAAATGAAGAGTGTTCATCTGACTAATCATTGTCTGGGAGATAGGTAGGAGTTTCTAGAAGAAAAGATCGACATTTGAAGAAAAAATAAGTGACGGTCACCTGAGCGTAAGAGAGAGGGAGCACAGAATCACTGACTGTGCTTCTCCTTGGGCAGAGCTGTGCTAGTGCCTAACTCAGTGTGCCCACCTATGTGAGCTTCTGAAGTCTAGGTTTAACCTCGATGTCACCAATGGAAATGGACATATCCATCTTTCTTTTGTTTTATGCTGGAGTCAAGCAGCACAAATGGACAACAAACACAGCAACAGATGCTCACTGTCTTTATTCTATGCTATGTAGTCTGTTTTCCATCACATACACAAACTACTCTTTGAACTGTGTACCATACATTCCCACTCATAGGTTCTCTCTTCTCAGGGACATTTAAACAGAGGCACAAAGATAAAGACCCAACTCTCCTGGCAAACTCTCCATTTCAGATGAAGCCTTCCTGAACACTTGCCTCTTCCCCCACCCCTTTCTTTTACCTTACGGGGAAGAACCTTGATGTGGAGAAGAACAAATGCCAGAGTGGGATGAAATGTGTAGGATACCCACTCAGGGACAAAGGAGTTCAGCTGGATCCAGGAAAGGGGTAGAAAAACCATATTTTATAGTTAGTTATCAGTTGAGAGTGGTTTCATGAATATGTCTATCTGAATAAACTGTTCGAGGTAGAAACAGATAATAAAAACCATTAAGCCATTTACAGAATCCATTGTGCAAAGCACCAGCTAGCACTTGAGAAAAGGATCCCAAAATTGCAAAAGTACTCATTACACGTGAACTACAGATCCAAGTAAGAAGTTTCTCATAAGGGAATATGCTTTCAGGAGTGCCTATAAATAGGGAAAGCAAGGAGCTGGAGAAAAGGTCGTCTGAAGTAAATATAACTCAAGAGACACCCATTTCCAGAACAAAATCTGGCATGGCTGGCACTAGAAACAATTATTTGAGTGAGTAATTCTGGGTGGATGGCCAATGAAAAAAGCCCAGGTATGTCCAAGTATAAAGTCTTTGTAGCCCTCTCTCTCAATCACTCCCTAAGGGTGGTGAAGCCCTTATTCTGCCCTCCTATGGGGCTCAGTAACCCACTTTAAGGCCAATGGGCTACAAATTCTCTGCCCTCAGTGTGTCCAGCTGGTGGCTGGTTGGCTAAACTCACAGAGCAGCACCTTCGACCTCTAGGACATTACAAATTACAGTGACAGGGAACCAAGGACCAACAGATTATAAATGATAAATATTTTATTCCAGAGAAAAACTAAATTAAAAGAAGGAGAAAGGTACAGGGAAGGGAATCAACAATAACCAATAAAGGAGTGACCAACCAATCCCACAGTGATAATTAAAACAATTCCTTCCTCAAAAGTCCTCAGCGGAGTAAAATCAAAGAGGATGCCCTCCCTCTCCAAACATCCTCCCCACAGCCCTTAGCCGGGTGATGGAGTTGGAGCCTGAAGAATGACTGTGGTGCTCTTTGCTGGGAAGCTCTGGCCCTCCCCACTGGGAGGCCTCCTGAGTGCTAGTGACTGTCAGTTCTTTCTGGCCAGTCTTGGAGCTCAGTCTCTGCTCTGTGGAGCGGTTGGTCTCAGCCCCTGGTGACTCTTGGATGGTCTCAGCCCCTGGATCCCAGTGCAGGGGAGGACTTCTAGGCAGGGCCGACCCTACCTTTTTGGCCGCCCCAAGCAAAAAAAAACAAACCCACAAGTGCCGCCCCCCCCCAACACCGGCTAAAACGTGCCCCCCCAACAACGCTGCCCCGCCAAAACGCCGGGGGGGCCAGCGGGGAGGGCGGCATGCCCGCCGCCCCACTCCCCCTGCCGGTGGGGAGCGCGGAACACATGCCGCCCCGCTGCCTCGGTCGTCGGGGAGCGGAGCACGCCTGCTGCCCCGGCCGGGGCGCCGGTGGGGAGCGGAGCACGCCTGCCACCCCGCTACTCCGGCCGTGCACGCCAGCGGCCCCACTCCCCCGGCAGGGGCGCCAGAGGAAGATTGGGTTTTTTTGTAAATTTAAAAAAAAAAAGAAAGAAAGAAACCTTGAGTGCCGCCCCCCTCCAGGTGCTGCCCCAAGCACATGCTTGGTAGGCTGGTGCCTGGAGCCGGCCCTGCTTCTAGGCTCAGCTGGCAGGTAACCTCTCAGATCGAGAGAGACAATACGCAGTCTCTGGTTCTCTGCTGCAAAGACCACCTCAGGAGTTTACACCTCTCCTGCTGTTGCAGCCTGACTCCCTTTGTCTACAAACACTGTCTCTACTTGGGCTCAATGTCAATGTTGTCCAGCCACGTGCAGGTATGTTAATCAGGTTCTGGCCCAGTAACTCCTCCTCCTCTTCCTCCTCAACATGGTGTAGGTCTAGGCTCAGTTCACATATCTGGGTTGTCCCAGCCCTTTGCAGGCTGCCTGGGGCCTGCAGATTGTTGCCCTGCCAGTGAAGTCAGTCGCATTCCTGGCCAGTAACTCCTCCTCTCTTCTCCTCTGGTCCATCCCCACCATCAGACAGGTCTCAAGCACAAACTAGGCAAGGAGTTTCAGTTCCCCAGATTTGCCTCTTAGCTGCTCTACCTGAGCTGGTGGGAACTGTCTCTGTCAAACTGCTGAGCAAAGAGAGGAAAGAATGCAGATCTCTCCAGGCAGTAGAGACGTCTGAGGCCTTTCAGCAGAAGGAGCTGCTGCTGGAACCAAAACTTTTGTTTTGGGACTTTCAAGTTTTATCTGGGCTATGAAGTAAGAGTCTTTAAATCCTTGTACAAGTGCTCCTTTTGGAAGGCTTTATTAAACAGAGACATACTGCTGTAAAGTACAGTGTTTGGCTTCTTCTTGACTGGTCTAAGTGCCCTCATTGTTACCTCATTAAGGAGGGGAAACCGAGGCAGGCCACAGCAAGCCACGCTCAGCCACAACGGGGTGTTCAGGAGGTGACACCGTCCCTTGCACAAATCACCATTCCAGAGAGACTCACAGGTGGGAGGACAAAATCTAACAAGCTTCTTGAGTCACAGGGCCAGATTTTTAAATGTATTTAGGCACCTAACTCCCATTGAAATCAATGGGAGTTATGTCTCTAAATATATATAAAAATCTGGCTCAATGACAATAAACCCTGAAGTAGTTATAAAAGAGCAATATGCCAGGAAACTAGAACAGAAGAAATATTATGACTAGACTTCGAAACATTGAAAATCAGAAAGAATATTAGACTGCAAACAGAAAGGGGAAGGCAATCAGCCAAGCTAGCAGCTAGCCCATCTGCACCAACATCCTATGCCATAGTCACATTTTAGAATCAGACCTACGGATTGCATATAAACAAAACCAAGGAAGAAGGGACTCTGTTTCTTGAGGATATCCAGTACGTTCCCTGCACCTCTTATGTGCTAATAGAAGAAACGCATGCCTAGACAACCCAGTTAATGACAATGAAAAAAAAACAAGAGCAGCAAACACAGGCTAGATGTGGCCAATATACCGCAGTAGCCTGACCGGCCATTGCAGAAGAAAGTGTTTTGTGAACAAGGGACAAGATTTTTAAAAATAGGCACCTAAAGTTAGACTCTAAATCCAGTTTTAAGCATTCAAATATGTGGTCTGATTTTCAAAAGTGCCAAGTACCCATTAGCTCCCACTGACTTCAGTGTGGGTTGTTAGAAGCCAGCACTTCTGAAAATCAGGCCAATTATTTAGATGGGCCATGTGGTCAGAAAGCCTTTGAGGTTCAGAGGTAGCAGTTATTCACAGACATCCAAGAAGAAGGAGGATAATCCTCTCATCTGTCAGGAGGTTCAGGTCATCTGTCCTGATCTCCATCTTAGACATCCTTTCTAATGTATTTATTAGTTACCTGGGCCTGGGCTTATAAAGATCAGACTTCTACAAGCATTTGTGAGTGTCACACCTTTATTAGAGGTGTAGTTCCATAAATCATTAAAATAATCCCAAGCGTAACCATGCAGTTTGGTTTTAATAAAACATTAAATTACATAGTTTGTAATGCTGGATGGCACAAGGCAAAGCGTGTGAATTAGTGGTGCCTTCTTTCTGGGAAAATTGCTTCATCTTTCAGATGCACAGATACTACAAAAGGGAATATATCAGAGTAAAGCAGCACACAACGCTTTGGGCATCCCAAAGCTCTCACAGACTCCACATGACAGAAATAACAAACCTCAAAAAAAAAATGTATTACTATGCCATCAAGGCTTTTACCTCACTCTTTTGCCTCTGACTTGGACCATGAAAGCTTTTATCTCACTCTTGCCTTCCTGATAGATCTTTCCTATCAGTATGCATAATGATTAAGCAAAGCTAAACCTGTAAACTTCCCTCTTGGTTGAAAAAGAAATTATTTTACATTATTTCTATTCACATTTTTAGGAACATGAGAAATACAAAGGATTAACCTTAAACACTGGTAAAATCACTACCCAAGTTGCAAGGCCATGAAGAATCAAGCCCAATTACATCAGTGGAAGTTCTACATGGAGGGCTTGTAGGATCCAGACTTCTGGAAACTGTATTTTGGACTGATCCTGCAGTCGCAGACAAAATTCCCAATGGGCTTGATCCTGCAAGTCCTCCACACAGAACTCCTCTTGAAGCCACTTGCACCTTGTCCTATCATTTCAATCTAGGAACATAGGACATGGAAGGGACCTTCTGGGTCATTGAATCCAGTCCCTGCTACACAGACAACCCCATTATTTAATTCCAGTTATACATTTACCAAGATGCATCTTAAAACTAGTTAGGTTGTTTGACCCCACTACTCCCAGTGGAAGGCTGTTCCAAATCCTCACTCCTCTGATGGTTAGAAACCTCCTAACTCTTGCGGAGACCCAGAGCTCAGGCTCCAGCCTGATCTCAAACATCTACACAGCAATTTTACAGTCCCACAGTCCATCCAAGTCAGCTGACCTGAACCAGCTGCAGGTGTTTAATTACAGATGTACCCTGAAAGACCAGGATGAGACTTACTGTTGGGGACAGATTATCCCACATCTGCCAACTGTGGGGTTCTGACACCTTCCTGTGAGGCAACTATTGCTGGCCACTGTCAGAGACAGGATATTGGACTAGACAGACCTTGGGTCTGATCCAGTCTGGCAATTCCTGTGTTCCTTACATTGAGAAAGAAATAGCTGCTAAGATCCTCTAAGTGGAAGAAAGAAGTGCAATGTGGGCATTAGGGATGCGAGAGGGGAGGAATTTACCCTTACCCATTTGAAAGAAGTTGAGGACCTGAGCAAGAATTTTACTGTAAGGATACAAAGTAAAGGCCAGCTCTTAGACACACTGTACAAGAAGGAGCAGGATTTGGATGTGACTTGGCTGTGATGAAGCTGTCCATTGACAGAGATTGTAAGGAAAATCTGTTCACTTTTGGCCTTGTTGAGCTTAAGTTGAGCTATCTAGGAGGAAATGTCTGGGGAACAGTCCAAGACATCTGATTAGATGGATGGAAGCAAGTTAGGAGTGGACTGGTAGAGTTGTGTCATCAGCACAGATATTGCCTCCTTTCTCTATCACCGTGGACAACAACACCATCCTGCCTCCCACACAGGCCTGGAACCTGAATGTCGTTTTCAACTTGGACCTCTCTTTAGGTCCTCACATCCAGACTATATCTAAATGTTGCAGTTTCTAAGACATCTCTATCATACGGCCTTTCCCATCTATCCACACAGCTAAAACTCTCCTCCAGGCTCTTATCGTCTCATGTCTCAATTACTGAAACATCCTTCTCTCTAGCTTTGACACATGCAACCTCGTCCCGCTCATATCCATTCAGAATTCAAGCACCATTTTCCCAGCCCATTGCTTTGATCACTTCATCCCCCTCTTTGCATCTGTCCATTAGCTCCTCCTCCTCTATCACAGCAAACATAAGCTACTTGTCTTCACTTTCTAGTGAAGGTCTATCTCACCCTATCCTCTCTCATTGACTATCAAGATGTTGGCTCCTGCCTCTGATCAGCCCATGATACCAGCTTCCGTCACTCTCTTGTTACATTTGCACACAAGCACCTTTGTGCTTTCTCCCACGCTGCCCCTCATGCTTGGGGGAAGCTCCTTGTAAATATCCACAAAGCCACCTCATTATCCTTCTTCAAATCCCTCCTTAAAGCTCTCATCTGCAGTGATATCTACAAGCAACTTGACAATGGCAAGTCTGTGGGTGTGCTGAGGCCTCTACCTATCATGCTGTGCAATATTGTTTCCTTGCACTCCCCCCTCTATCTGTCATCTCATCTTATAATTAGACTGTAAGCTCTTTGGGGCAGGGACATTTTGTTCTGTGTTTGTGCAGTGCCTAGCACAATGGGGTCCTGGCCCATGATTTGCACTATGGGAGTACACATAATAAAAAAATAATAATAATGGCCATTGAAGAAAACATGAGCAGATGACATTACCCAAATCTTCCCATATCTTCTGTACCTTTCTCCCCTTGCTCTTCCAAGCTCTTCTGCCTTATTCCTGTCTCTCCTAGACATTCCTCTCTCACTGCTGGAGCCAGGCTCTAAGGGCAGCTCCTTTTTCGTCTACTTCTTTCTAGCAACATATCATAGTAGAGACAGCTAGGTTGGCTCCTCTTCCTTGTTTCTAGCTGCTTAGAGAAACCTCCCACAGGCCCTTCTTTGAAAAGATCCACAACACCTGCAGAAACCTCTGGCAGCAAAGAGAAGGATCCAGCACCATGTGAACTGCCAGCTCTCCATGGACCACCTGCAAGTGCTCAACAGACCACAGTTTTGGAACTGCTGTTAATGGCCCAATCCAAAGCCCATTGAAATCAATGGAAAGACTTCCATTGACTTCAGTGGGCTTTGGATTAAGGCCCTTAGCCCTGGTCTACACTACGAGTTTAGGTCGAATTTAGCATCGTTAGGTGAATTTAATGCTGCACCCGTCCACACAACAAAGCCTGTTTTGTCGACTTAAAGGGCTCTTAAAATTTATTTCTGTACTCCTTCTCAGCGAAGGGTTTAGCACTAAAATCGACCTCGCTGGGTCGAATTTGCGGTAGTGTGGACGCAATTCAACGGTACTGGCCTCTGGGAGCTATCTCAGAGTGCTCCACTGTGACCACTCTGGACAGAACTCTCAACTCAGATGCACTAGTCAGGTACTCATGAAAAGCCCCGGGAACTTTTGAATTTCATTTCCTGTTTGGCCAGAGTGGCGAGCTGATCAGCACAGGTGACCATGGAGAGCTCATCAGCACAGGTGACCATGCAGTCCCAGAATCGCAAAAGAGCTCCAGCATGCACTGAACGAGAGGTACTGGATCTGCTTGCTGTATGGGGAGAGGAATCTGTGCTGTCAGAACTCTGTTCCAAAAGACGTAATGCCAATATATATGCCAAAATCTCCAAGGGCATGATGGACAGAGGCTACAACAGGGACGCACAACAGTGCTGCATGAAAATTAAGGAGCTCAGGCAAGCCCAGAATCGTAGTCCCCCCAGAATCGTAGAGCGTAGAAAGTTTCTACGCTCCCCCTATCATCTCCGTCCCTGAGGTTATCGCAGATTAGAAGGCAAAAAAACCACACTCGCGATGACATGTTTTTAGAGCTCATGCAGTCCTCCCGCACTGATAGGGAACAGCTTAATGGATGGAGGCATTCAGTGGCAGAGGCCAGGAAAGAATTAAGTGAGCGTGAAGAGCAGAGGCAGGACGTGATGCTGAGGCTAATGGGGGAGCAAACGGACATGATGAAGCATCTGTTGGAGCTGCAGGAAAGCCAACAAGAACACAGACCCCTGCTGCATCCACTGTATAACCGCCTACCTTCCTCCCCATGTTCCACAGCCTCCTCACCCAGATGCCCAAGAACATGCGGGGGGCGGGGGGGGAGGCTCCAGGCACCCAGCCACTCCACTCCAGAGGATGGCCCAAGTAACTGAAGGCTGTCATTGAAACAGTTTGATTTTAATGTGGCTACAATAAGCAATGTGGCCTTGTCCTTCCCTCCTCCCCCACCCCACGCAGGCTACCTTGTCCGTTATCTCATTTTTTTAATTAATAAAGAAAGAATGCATGGTTTCAAAACAATAGTTACTTTATTTCAAACGGGGGAGGGTGGTTGGTTTACAGGGAATTAAAATAAAAAAAGAGGGCGGGTTTGCATCAAGGAGAAACACACACAACTGTCACACAGCAGCCTGGCCAGTCACGAAACTGGTTTTCAAAACCTCTCTGATGCGCAGCGCGCCTTGCTGTGCTCTTCTAATCACCCTGGTGTCTGGCTGCTCAAAATTGGATGCCAGGCAATTTGCCTTAACCTCCCACCCCGCCATAAATGTCTCCCCCTTACTTTCACAGATATTATGGAGCACACAGCAAGCAGCAATAACAATGGGAATGTTGGTTGCACTGAGGTCTGACCAACAGCGCCAGCAAGCTTTTAAACGTCCAAAGGCACATTCTGCCACCATTCTGCACTTGTTCAGCCTATAGTTGAATTGCTCCTTACTACTGTCCAGGCTTCATGAGCCATGGGAGCAAGGGGTAGGCTGGGGTAGGTGCGACTGCGCTGCCGGCTGGGAGAGCAGCCTGAGGCAGAAGCCTCCAGCTTGCAGGAGAGCAGAGATGCAGCAGAAGCCGCACACCATGCCCTGGAGGTTGCTAGGAGCCGGGCAAGGAAGACGTTTCCAGAACCCCCGGCCAAGCTACATGTACGACGAGGATGGCTAGCAGTCCTACTGCACCGTCTGCTGCGAAGGCACCCAGGAGCTGCAGCAGTGATGGTGAGCTGAGTGGGCTCCATGCTTGCCGTGGTATAGCGTCTGCATGGGTAACCCAGGAAAAAAGGCGTGAAATGATTGTCTGCCTTGCTTTCACGGAGGGAGGGACTGACGACATGTACCCAAAACCACCCGTGACAATGTTTTTGCTCCATCAGGCATTGGGAGCTTAACCCAAAATTCCAATGGGCGGCGGAGACTGCGGGAACTGTGTGATAGCTACCCATAGTGCACTGCTCTGTAAGTCGATGCTAGCCACGGTAGTGAGGATGCACTCCGCCGACTTAATGTGCTTAGTGTGGACACACACAATCGATTGCATAAAATCTCTTCCGAAAAATCGACTTCTATAAAATCGACCTAATTTCGTAGTGTAGACATACCCTTAGACTTTAAGCCTCTTAATGCAGAGAGCGGCTCTTTATTCTTGTCTATGAAGTACCAGCAGACTAAGGGAGCCATATAAAAAAATTCTACACTGTATAACAGATCCAATTTTCTACACTAGACCTGCATATGCATTTGGAGGTGTTTTATGATCTGTACACTGGTTCTCATTCAAAATCAGAATAAAGAGTAACTGAATTGTTTTTGGTACTGCTTGACTGACTCTTGGCTGTTTTATGATGCCTAATCTGAGATATTATACATATTCACTCATTTATTTTTCCCCATTAAAAATTCAATTTGAATTCTGAAAAGTAGTCAGGTAGAACAGTGGTTCATATGATGTTTCAAATGCTGTGTTCATCCCTAGCCAACAATATTTAATGCACTAGCATTTGGGGAAAGTATCCCAAGTTTTTCAGCTGTGAATCAGTATGCAGTAAAACCGCACATCTGAAATACCCTGCATTTGGGGAGGCTGCCATATATTTGTGGGCAAGGGACCTGAAACAGGTTTGGAAACTTTAATCACTAAATTCTATAATTTGACTTTTATTACCAAAATATTTCTGGCCATTTACAATCTTTCTTACAAAATTTTTAAAAAGATTAAGTAGTCACAACATATAGGTAGAAAATACCACCATATAGTGTAAATCTCTCTCTCTCACACACACATACAAATCCCTTCATCCTCCCCCACCTCCACATACACTGAAATGCAAAACCTCTGCCACAGGGGCATCATTTCAGAAAAATTTGCGGGGTGGCGTGAGGAAAGTTTATCTGTGATTATATTATATCCTGCAAAGGAGGGGGAAGGGGGCAGAAGTGGAAAACATATAGACCTACGAAAAGTTTTTTGGGGGGCAAACAAAGGTCTGGTGGGGGCAACTACTCCCTTTGCCTCCTAGCAAATGACCCCCCTGGCCTGCAGTGAAATTTGGCCCCTGATTAATAATAGACACTGTCACGAACAATTTAAGACTCAAAGTGAAGAAGAACATTGTGTCCATCTGAACCTGCCCGAGGTGCTTCAGTAAGCAGAACGTCATTATTCAAACTGGAACTATTTCAGGACATAGAGCCTAACACTCCTTTATTTGTGTGCAAAAAAGAAAAGAAAAGTGTGGTATGGGATCAATGACCATAGATGTCAGGATCACAATTTGACATTTTGTCTAGAGTGTTCAGATAGTTTTAAGGAATAACAAGAGACACTTAAGGAAAAATACTTTTTTCCTAAAAGACAGCACCTCCAGCAGCACAGCATCCATTAACGCCATTCTGAGATCCATGATCAGGACTGCCTCTGAGAGAAGAATACATATGGCTATCCAACATCTTGACCAGGGGTGGGCAAACTATGGCTCGCGGGCCAAATTTGGCCCTCAGGACCTTCCTGCCTGGTCCGAGCTCCCGGATGGGGAGGCTTCCCCCGGCCTCTTTCCTGCTGTTCCCCCTTCCCTGCAGCTTCATTGCGCTGTGCCGCCGGCGCAATGGTCTGGGCGGTGGGGCTGCAGAGCTGTAGCCTAACTTGGTGCTCTGTGCTGCACGGTGCGCGGCTGCCTGTCCTGGTGCAGCCGTGCCACCAGCCACCCATTCTCCAGGCAGCACGGTAAGAGGGCAGGGAGCGGGGGTGTGTGTGTTGGATAGAGGGCAGGGAAGTTCGAGGGGTAGTCAGGGAGTGGGGGTGTGGATGGGGGTCGGGGCGGTCAGAGGGCGGGGAACAGGGAGGTTGAATGGGGGCAGGGATCTCCTGGGGCCAGTCAGGAATGAGAGGAGGGGTTGGATGGGGCAGAGGTCCGGGGGGGGGGGGGGGCGGCATCAGGAAGGAGAGGAGTTGGATGTGGCATTGGGGGGTAGTTGGGGTGGGGGGTCCAGGGGCGGTCAGGGGACAGAGGGCAGGGGGATGGATGGCTTCCGGGGGGGCCATCAGGAAGGAGAGGGGTTTTTGGATGGGGCAGGGGTCCTGGGGGGGGCTGTCAGGGGGTGAGAAGCGGGGGGGGGGTCAGATAGGGGCGCACACCTGGCTGTTTGGAGCGGCACGGCCTCTCCTAACTGGCCCTCCATACAATTTCAGAAACCCTCAGGCCAAAAAGTTTGCCCACCCCTGATCTTGACAGATGAAAGGAAACATGACAAAGTTAGTCAGTAGTGTGAGAGAAGAGGCCAATGCGTGAGTGGCAAACCTTCCCACAGTGGCTACAGGTCCACTCGCCAGATGGAGGCTGGAACACACACTGCTTTCTGGATCACCTGAGGCCTCAGCCTGGGCTCTCTGATGGCTCTCCATGATTACTGCACAATCCTTGACCCAGCTTCTCCACACTCAGTGGCTGTGGGAAGGATTCTCCCAGTTGTCAGTGGGAATGCTGAATTTCTTGAGACCTTATTTGACCTTGTTGCTGTATCAAAGCTTTGGCCTTCCTCTGTTTTGCGGGCAGTTCTTGACTTGTCCGTGGAGCACAGCCTTTGGCAGACGATCTTGAGGCACGCGCTCCACGTGTCCCAGTCAGCGAAGCCTGCAGGTGTCCAGCGTAGTTTGCATAGACTGTAGGCCAGTTCTCTCAAGGATCTCGTTATTGGTGATCCATTGGTCCCAAGTGACTCCAAGGGACAGTGAAGGTGGAAGCTGTTCAATCTACACTTCTGCTTGTAGTACATGACCCAGCTTTCACAGCCATAAAGGAGGGTGCCGAGAAAACAATTCTGATAATTGGACACCTTTGGGACACCTTGAACTGTAAGTAGCTGAAAGCACTACTATTATTTATATAACAATAGCGCCTAGGGGCCCCAGTCATGGACCAGGACCCCACTGTGCTAGGAGCTGTACAAACACAGAGCAAAAAAAAAAAAAGAGTCCTCCACTCTGAATGGAATTAAGGGCGTGTTTCGAAGGGGTGCAGGGTGGGGGTAGGGTTAAATCCGATTAAGTCACATTAAACTGGTTTGAAAATGCTTGCATACACACAACAATTCATTATAGTGCGCTAACTCGGTATTTATTAGGAAATCTTTCAAAGTGAATTAAGTTTGCTGTGAATTGAGTTAGTTTGGTCTGTTGTTCACGTGCACACAATGCTGCCACACATTACTTTGGCAGTCCTTAAATTGCTATATGACACTGCTTTGCAACTACTAGTGACCAGTCTGTTTCCCTGCATGCTCTCCCCTGCTCTAGTATTTGTGACGGATTCGGTCAGAGACCCCCCCTTGGGACTGTCACCTGATGTTCTGAAGTTGCCTCTGATTCCGTTTTCCCTGCCAGCTTGGGACTCCAGAACCCTGCCTTGTTGAGCCAGACACACTAGCCAGCTGCAAACACAAACCCAGGTCTGGTCCACGCCCCCAAAGCTGCAGAATTTAACCAAAAACTGCTCAGCAGGTCACCTATCTCCAGCATGCAGACACCCAATTCCCAATGGGATCCAAACCCCAAATAAATCCATTTTACTCTGTATAAAACTTATACAAAGTAAATTCATAAATTGTCTGCCCTCTATAACACTGATAGAGAGATATGCACAGCTGTTTGCTCCCCAGGTATTAATCACTTACTCTGGGTTAATTAATAAACAAGTGAGTGTATTAAGTATAAAAAGTAGGATGTAAGTGGTTTCAAGTAATAACAGACAGAACAAAGTAAGTTACCAAGTAAAATAAACCAAAACACGCAAGTATAAGCCTAATACATTAAGAAACTGAATACAGGTAAATCTCTCCCTCAGAGGTGTTCCAATAAGCGTCTTTCACAGACTAGATTCCTTCCTAGTCTGGGCCAAATCCTTTCCTCTGGTTAGTTCCAGCAGGCATCTTAGGTGAAAAGCAGGGGATTCCACATGACTGGGACCCCTTTGTTCTGTTCCAACCCCTTTTATAGCTTTAGCACAAGGTGGGAATCCTTTGTCTCTCTCTGGGTCCCCACCCGTCCTTCTAAATGGAAAAGGACCAGGTTTAAGATGGATTTCAGTATCATGTGACATGGTCACATGTCCTGTGAGACCCCCTAGTCTCCATTCTTTCAAGGCACGTACCCAGGAAGTTTTGCAAGTAAACAGAGCCCCATTCACAACCAATTGTCCTAATTAATGGGAGCCATCAAGATTCCAAGCCACCATTAATGGTCCACACTTTGCATAATTACATTAGGACTTCAGAGTAATACTTCATATTACTAGTTTTAGATACAAGAATGATACATACACACAAATAGGATGAACACACTCAGTAGAACATAAGCTTTGTAATGATACCTTACAAGAGACTTTTTGCATAAAGCATATTCCAGTTACATTATATTCACACTTATAAACGTATTTTTATAAAGCATATGGAGTGCAACATCACAATATTAAGTTGACCACATGTCCCCTCCCCCATTTAAAAACTGGTGCCCATTTACTTCTGGAATCAAATATATCAACATTGCTGAGATATTAATCAGAAGTCTTCCAACATGCCTCGAGCAGCCACTTGGAGACATGCTGAGACCCTGGATCTCATTGCCGTCTGGGGAGAAGTGTAGGTGCAGGAAGCTCTTTTAGCCAACCACCAGAATAGAGATCTTTGTATGGACATTGCTAAGCAGATAACACTCCTGGTGAACTCTGCACCACTGTGCAAGTGCAGAATTCAGGTTCCTCAAGATTTCTTTTGGGGAAGCAATGGGAAGCTGCAAGACTGCTCATGCATCTGTGTAGTTTCTGGCACCTGAACAGTGGGCCTGAGGACACCCATGGGTTTAGTTTGGAGGGACATTGCCCCCCAAACAGAGGAAGCATGGGGTGGGCACGCAGCTGAGTGGCTGTCTAACCCAGCCCCCCTGCACCTGGACCACCCCAATGAGCCCCCCCCGCACTCAGACCCCCACCCCACTGAGCCCCAACCAGCTGCACCTGGACCCTCACTCCACCAAGCCCCACTCCCTCACCACCCGGACACCCCCCCTCCCAGTCTCCTACACACATACCCTCCCTGACAAACCCCGTCCCCAGACACCCAGACCCCCCTGCCACATCACAACCACCTTCACCTGGACCTCCCTTTAGAGTGCCATTGCCCCTGCACCAGGAACCCCCGCAAGTAACCCGTGCATCCAGATCCCACCCCCGCACCCAGATCTCCCACTGAGCCACCTGCACCCAGATTGCCCCACACAGAACCCTCTCATCCTACCCTGGATCCCCCCCACACTAAGCCCCTCCACATTTGGATCCTGCTGGGGTGAGCCTGCCTGCCCACACCTGGTGCAGAGGGGCAGGGCCCTGGGGTGTTTGAGGCAGGCCTGGCCCTTGCGCTGTGTCAAGGTCGGGTGCAACCTCACTGTCAAGTCCCTGTCCTCGGGGAGCAGGGGAGATGGACTGGGGGGCTGCAGGTTGATCTCCCATCTCTGTGCAGCCAGTGGCCTGAGCTCCCCACAACCATGCTGGAGCCTCCACAATTTATTAACAAATAAAATTTGCAGAATTTTGCAGAACTTTAAGATGTTGTGCGCAAAACCAAACAGCATACACTGCACAGACAAAAATCCCAGTGCAGCCCTTCTCATGCACACTGCACTTACCATTTCTGAGGTTCCCCCAGATCGGGAAGCATCTCAGGAAGGGAAAGTCAGAAGTGCAATTAAAAATATTCAATCAATTCCTCTTTGGAATACAAGAGCAGCTTGTGTTTTTTTCCTATTCCCACAGCTACGGCACCTGCAGCAGCCAGAACCACAAGGCCAAGGCCTTTCTCAGGGCTGAGTGGCCATCTAACTTGAAGGGGGGAAAATGGAAAACCCGGGATGAAATGTTCATGGATCTCATTACGGAATCCATAGGAGCCTCCGGTGGGTGCATTGGGGGCGGGGCCCCGCAATGTCGGCTGGCGTCGGGGGCGGGGCCCCGCAATGTCGGCCGGCGTCCGGGGCGAAGGTAAGTGCTCCGGTCATAGGCGCGGGGCTGGCGGGGAGCTGCCGGTGGGTGCTGAGCACCCACCAATTTTTCCCCGTGGGTGCCCCAGCCCGGAGCACCCACGGAGTCAGCGCCTATGACGGAATCCCAAGAAAAACAACAATAGCGGAAAGGTTGAGGCAGTGCTTGGGGATGGAGAGGGTAAAGGAAATGGAGCTCTCCAGAGAGATTGTTGGGCTGGCCCCAGACAGTGTCATACGGACAGAGGACAGTGTTACCATGTCAAAAGACACTACAGAGGCAACTCCTAGAGGTACTACAGAACCAGACTGGTCTGCTTCAGCACACGCTGCTATTAACTAGGACCCACCAATGTTCTGCAGCCCCTGGACAATTCAGGGTCCTGGGAACACCAGCAACTCCTCCTCACCTTACCCCACAACATTGCTCTCAGAAGCCTTTCCCTTGATAGGCCCAAGCTCAGGGCAGCAGTTACAGCTGCATCTGGTAGTCCAGCTCTTTTGAGCCATTTAATGCTCCTGTCCAGTGCGGGTGAGTGCACCCCATCCTTCAGAGCTGCCCTCTGTCTCCAGGCAATGAGGTTTAAGGGCTAAAGTCAAGCGAGTGATCCTTTTCTTCTGCAGGGGTACGGCTTAGCAGCCAGAGTCAATAAGGCTATCCTAGTTCACCTAGTGGCCAGAGTCAATAGAGATACTCCGATGAGCAGGGTGGTGTGGCCTGAAGAGGGGTGGGCCACCACCCAGAGAGGGGGGTAATGGCCAGGGGATGGGGACCTGGGCTCTCCCTACTCCACCAGGTCCCAGCTCAGGACCCTGGTGGTGGTGAGTTAGTTCGCCACCGAGTCAGCGGGGATCCAACTGCAACACGCCGACTATGCTTGGACTATGGCTAGTCCCTCCTCTGGGCTACATCACATGGTGCCTCCTGAGTCCATTGTCTGGGTGACTTTGGGGTTCCTGGGTTCCTTTGCCTGGGATGGTTCCAGTGGTTCCGAAGTCCCTGGGTTGTCCGCAGGTATCAGGGCATCTGCCAGGGTCTCGGTTCCTCTGGCTTCCACTTTCAGGGGCTGCTGCTGCTCCAAGGCAGGAGCCTGCAATGGACATTCTTCCTCTCTGGTGGTCAGCCAAGACTGAGCTTGGCTGCTCCTTTTTATACTTGTTCTGCACTTGGTGCATGCCCAATAGGGACACGGGGGCATGGCTTCCTCAGCCCACAGCGAGGAGTTAACTCTTTCCATCCAGTGCGGGGTGAGTGCACCCCACCACAGCCCTTGATAACCTGGAACCTCTCTCAGAAAGCCCAAGAATATGAAGAGGTAGAGGCAAGGCATATATTTCACCTGTGACTCAAATTCTCCTTCCATTTGTTGTGTTCTGCCCTTCACGGAACTTTTAATTCTTGGTGAAGAATACATTTAATACATTGTTTAATAATAAAAACTGTTAAAAATTCATTTATAAAGAGTCATCAATGCAATTTGCATAGAAAATCCCTAGATTTTAAATAATTCATAGGGCTTTATAAAAGTACTTAGGCTCAGATAAATATAGGGATAAATCAGTAAAATAAGGATTGCCACAGTGTTCCTGTAATGAGGTGCATTCACCCCTCTTGAGCGTCGAGAGTGTGTGTTCCTGCAGTTTTTTCTCAATTTCCTCCCCTCAGTGTGTCCCCATCGGCTGCTGCGCTCATCAGGTAGTCTTTGGTTATTCAGTCCTCTGGCCAAATCACACTCTGTCCATGTGCAAAACAAACCAACCCCTTCCGGGGTGCACAATCCAAAATATCCCCATTGTCCTGCAGTTCTCCCTAGGCTCAGTCTTCTAAAACAGTCCAATAGGGCCCAATGCAGTACCCTTGGCTGGGGTGTCCTTTTCTGCAGCCCTTCCTGGGCTCAGTCTTCAACCAGTCCAACAGGGCCCGTCGTGGTACCCTCACTTGGGGCGGCTCAGTTGCAAGGTTCCTACTCTGGTACTGAGCAGCGCCCCGAGGGCTTCTTCCCTGGGGACTCCTAGCCTCTACTTGAGTCATCAATGTCCCCAACCTTGCTGCTGATCCACCCCTTTTGTTCGCTGACCACATCACCCCGCTGAGTCAGTCCCAGTAGTGCAGCCCCCTTCCCTGGGGTACCACAGTTCTAATTCCCTTCCTTAGGGCATAAAGTGGCTGGGGGGAGGGGGGGAACCTGGTCCCAACCCAGAGACCCTTTAAGTATAGCAGCCTTGTGCTGCATCCCTTTACTAATTGCTGCTCTACATTTTCTGGGGCCGCGTCCCTGTAACCTGTCTTAGTTGGGTCCCGGCAGCCAGCCAGAAGCTCCTTCCTCACTCCCCCAGTCCCTGCCATTAACTACCTGCTTAGTCCCAGAAGCCAGCCAGGAGCTATTCTCGGGCTCCCCCAGCCCTTACAAGCAACTTATCTGTCCAGCCCTTTCCGCCCCTGCAGCCAGCCAGGAGCATCTCTTGCTCCCCGAATCCGGGTTAGCAGCCTGAACTTACTCTGGCCCTGCAGCTCCTTTTATATGACCCTGCTGGGCCCTGATTGGCTGCATCCCACGCAGCCTCTCTAGGGAACTTGGAGGACCTTCTCCACTGCCCTTTTCTGAGGTGTGGTGGGGTGTGGTAAGCAGGGGGCCTCAAGGCCTGGTCCACCCCATCACAGTTCCACTTTCACCATCTATATGCAACACTTGTTATACCACAGCTCACAATGTATGCCACCCCACTCCACTCCTCAGGTTAGTGGCTGGGTGGACAGCTGCACATTTTCAGGCCTGAGACTCAAAGTATGAGCAATATGCATCCCCAGCAGAATTGCCCTGGCTGTTTCCATTTTGTACTGGATGCCTTACTGGCTGCTGAGACCACTGAGCAGGTCTCTGTACCTCAACCTCCCACCCATGGCTAAGGCTTTCTTACTTATGCTCACAGATATTGTGAAAAATATAACATATTGCTATAATTTTAGGCACATTTGTTCTGCGCTTCCAACCCATTCCACAAACAGTGCCACCTGCCTTTCAAATGGCCACATGTGTACTCCTGAGGCAGTAGTTAAACAGTCCCCTCCTTCTTTCGAGTGGCCTGTGAATGGTTCCATTAACCAGGGAAGCAGAGTATAAGCTGGATCTCCCACGATAACAGGAGCAACCTCAATACCAACAATGTCCATAATGATCCTAGGGGAGAACAGTCCTTCCGCCATTAAGGTGAACAGAGCTGAGATCTAAAATATCCTAGCATCATGGATCTTCCCTGACCACCCAGCATTTATGTCTGTAAACCTTCCACAGTGGTCACACTGCTCTTGTAACACCATGGAGAAATACCTCTGTCTGTTTATAAATTCTGTGCCCTGCTGGGGAGAGGGGATGGGCAAATAATAAGCATGCGGATCCCATTAGTTGCTCCAAGACAGTTTGGGAACCACAAGCCTGCAAAGCCACCAGTAATCTCCTGAGCGCACACAAGCTTTATAACCCAGCATAACAGTACCTTGTCCATGGCATTACACATCCACATGACAACTGCCCCAACAACCGATTGCCCCACACCAAAACAATTGGTAGCATTCAGGGGTGGACAGCTTCCAGATGGCAATGGCAATCCACTTCTCCATATGTCTGGGGCACCACATGTTGTTATGCTGCCATTATAGCTGTGGGGCTAGTTCAGCACATATCCTGAAATTCCACTGGTCAACCCAGGGCGGCAGAATGATCCTTTCCCACCAATCCACACTGGTTCCCAGAGACCAGAAATGGTATTGCATGGTGTGAGGCTCTTTCAGGAACCGGTCCTCTAGTGTTAGTCGATTCGTGTCCTTCTCTTCTTCCTCATTCTCCTCCCACTTCCGCCACTGCTGAATCTGCTGGTGGAGCTGCTGCTGCCACATCATCTGCCCGGTGATGTGGTGGATGAAGTCCAAAGCTGCATTAATCTGCCTCTCGATGTTGAAACACAGCCCAAGCAGCCTCTGTGCATTTGAGGTTGGCAGCATAGCGGTGGAGAGCATTGTTGTGTCTATGCTGGCCAACAGCAGTTTGACAAGAACACCAGTCCACCCAGAAAAGAGGCATGGGGCAGAGACAATGGAAAAATGGGACTTTTAACATTTTTTACCTGCCTGGCTTCTGCTATGCATCCTACAATGCAGAGTGAGAAAAATCCCAGAATGCACACTGCTGAGCAGCAAAGCAAAGGACCATGGGATACCCTCCAAGAATGCCCCCACACTTAGCATGCAACAAGTTGTCACCATGTGTACACAAAGATGCAAACTGAAAGAAGGAATGGCATCTCATGTGCACACGATTACTGCAGCTTATGTCCTGTGAATTAAAAAACGCACATTAAACCAATCCAGTCTAACACACTTACATGTGTGGACAATCTGTAAGTCTCAAACCACTTGTGCATCCAGTCTCCTTATTCTTAAAAGCATGGGATATAAATGGGGCAGGGTGTTGCTGGGGAATTGGGATAGCTGAGAAGACATGGACTTGAATGCAAGCATTAGCGTCCAAATGAAGTGCTCTCTTCTGTCTTTACACCTGCTACTAGACAAAAATAATTTGGTGGCCACACAGTAGCGTTCTTATTAATACCAGCTCAGGTCCCCTGTGCTTCTTGTCCTGCGTATCACTTTTTATCTCACACTTAAACTTGCAACACTTGGCACCTGTGCTCTCCAATTGTTTTTACCCCTTTGTCCACGTGTAACCATTCTACAGCAAATAGATAATGTTAAAATTGCAATGTTTCAATTTAACTGCCCCAGATCATCATCATCATCCTATAGCAAATTAGTTAAATCTTATTAATAGAAGATAAATTCTACTGTGTATGAGATGGGAAGGACTCTTCCAAGATCCTAAAAGCCATTATTACAGTAGCAGTACTTGAGAAATCAGCAGCACCATTAGGAGTTACTTTTCTATAGAAAAGGAACCAGACCTGGGAAGTCAGGCACTGAGCAGATAATAGGAAAGCTATTAGTAGACCCCTTATTTGTTAGAAAATGATTCTAGCCAGAATGGCACTGACCCAGCAAGAAGCAACCCTGCCAAATAGCTGAGGAAACCCATCACTCAATAGTTTCAATTCCCTTGAATAGACATTTAAAAAAAATAGACAAAAGAGCTGTAGGCCTCAATTGTGTCCTGCATTCAAGCAATTGCAAAGATGCACCTGCCTTGTACCATCTATTAGGATGGTGTAGAATGCTCCCCTCTCTACTCCCTTGTAGCTTCTGCTGACTAGTTTGGAGGAGTTGTGGGGGCATGGCCCTGCCTCCTCTCTGCCCATTTGCAGCTGGCTAGCCCCAGGAACTCCAGACACAATTAGCCCTCACTGTGTCTGGACTGGAGCCACCAGGGCTGAGAGAGTCAGGTAAGGGCTGCAACAAGGTGGCCACAGAAGCAGCTGGATAGACGATACCATCCAATGTCTGTAAAATTCTTTCTCTAAGTGAAACCTTGTCTATAAGCCTCTCTATGCAAGCGTCAGTTGTGCTGCTTTTGTTGTTAACATTGTTCGTTTCAAAGCGAATCTGAAAGAAGCGTACAGTTGTAAAGAAAAGCAGATTAGGTTAATTTATTAATCATATAACCACCGTCTCCTTATTTAGTCTCCTAAAAAAAAGTGACCCACTTCTGAGGTTCCAAGTATGCTGGCTGCTCAGTGCTGTGACATCACCAGCACACCTGGATTCAGCAAATGCATAGGATTTACACAGAGAGCATGTTATCTATGCGTAAGCTCTTTGTCCATAGTCACATGGAATGTGTGTAAATCCCTATTCAGAATTATAGATATGGATGCTGTGCCCTTATGCCAGAAAGCTAATTAGTCCTGACAGGCAGGAGGAGCACAGAAATACGGCAATATGAAAATCTTATTATATCATTGCGTCCCATGCTATGATAGCAGGGCAAATCAGCTGGACTCAATAGCATAAATATAGACTGCAAAACAATGAAAAACATACCTACTGGAAATATGCTTTCAAGAAAGCTTTTGAGGTTCTCCCCATCAACAGCTGAGCACAGCAAAACAATTTCAAGTGACTGCATTACAAGAGTTAAGCCTCCAGGCATAGATGACTGTTGCAACGTCTGCATGAGAGAGGAATGGCTGCAGTCCCCTGGCCAGCCACTGATGATTATGGGCAACACTGTTTTGTGTGTTGTTTATTTAAATCTGTTAGAGGAAACCAGGCAGGCCAGGGCTGGGGATGTTTCTAGGCAGAGGCTCTGCAGAGAGGGACAGAGTAACTTTACAGATAATATTGCTTTTGTTATTCTAATCAAGTTCCTTGTTCAGTGTTAGAAGAAAGTGATTCTTTCTGTCACTCTTTACCATTGTCACATGGCAAAGGCCACTGCTGTGCCCCAACAACAGATCCAGTAGGACTCTGAGCCTGCAAACCATGTTAATGAAAGAGCCCCGCACCGGTGGAGAGATTCTCACTCTCATTCCCTTCCAACAAACATCACTCCTATCTTGTCCGGGTTCATTCACAGTGATTAATTTTCAGCCATCTCTCTTTCTCTGTAAAACACAGAAAACAATGATACTCTATAATCTGGATTCAATGCAAAGAAGATATGGGAGTTAACTCCAGTATCACCAATATATTGATAATACTGCTGCTCCAAATTTCTATCTCCCCTAGTGGTTTCCTATAAACATTGAGCAGGAAGAGGTGACTTTAAGAGCTGCTGAGAAGAGTTGCTAGAGGAAGCCATTTGCAGGGCACAAGTTTTACTGGTCCTACAAACCTCAGGAACAATTCAATATGCTTTTGAGTGCCATCTACTGGCACCAAGTCAATTAACTATTTACATATATACAGATATAAAATTCTTCTGTAAGAGCAACAAGATGGAATCCTGGCTCTTAGGATCTTCCTAGAGACAGAGAGAGAGAGAGAGAGAGAGAGAGAGAGAGAGAACGAACACAATCACTGAACTCTGCTCTCTGCACCATCCCCCTAAAGAAGAAAGAGCAAACCCACTGAAATGTAGATTAAGCAGGAGATAATGATTTACACCAAAATGCCCAGTAAAGAAAATTCACAGCAGTTTTGCTCTCTGAGCATCTGGGTGTTCACCAAACTCTGCTTTTAGGCCCAGATTCAGCAAAGTACTTAAGCATGTGTTTAAAGTTTAAACAGGTATTTAAGTCTCATTGAAGTCAAGCACATGCTTAAATACTTTGCTGAATCAGGGCCTTAGTAATTGGAGATTTGAAAACATATTAAATCGGGTCCATCTCACAACCCCCACATAGCAGGATATACTTATCCATAGAAGACATTTGATATTAACCAGATATAACAATTGAAATTAGTCAATGGTCCGAGAAAGAGCAAGAACATCAACTTTATCTTAGAAAGCTCAGTAATGATACTAGTATAGAAAACACACTCAGGAAACTTAGCTTTAGATACCATCTACTTGCCATTTCCCCCCCCCCCCCCCCCCAGCAAATAAAAACTAAAAATCTGAAGGCTTCCCCCAGTGTTTTTATTTTCAACATAACGATGCATATATACCGTATCATGCCATGCTGATTCATTACGAGCTTTCTCAGAGTTAAATAAGGGAAACCAGAGACAATAACAAAACATTGACGTACCTCAAGATTTAATTAAATGAAAGTATCATTTCAAAATTTGGCACGCGTCAACCATTCATGACTACGCACTGTACGTGCCCAAGCTGCAATGTACTCTGGCTTTTGCTGGAGGCTTGGGAATCGTAGCTAAAAAAATGACCCGGCAAAGTACATATCAGTGAAAATGTTGGCTGATAGTTCCCGCCTTTCAAAGTTACTTTTCAAAGAACAAGCAGGGAAAACACAGGACTTTTCTTGTTGAAAATAGCGAGATGGAAAAAAATAGATCAGCACTAGATAGGTTATTGTAAATGCCAAAGTGTGAAGAGCCACGGTGAACTGTAGATTCTGAGATTGTTTCTGCTGCAAACTGAAATTACAAAAAACACTAAGAATATATTAAAACATAGACATGGGTAACACGTGGTTATGTTTGAAATATGCTAATAGAGGGCCAAATCATGGCCTGCTTGCAAGGTCCCTTTATGGCCTACTAACACCATAGGTAGCACCTCTGCAGGAGACTGGGCCTATGCAAAGCCTCTACATCCCCCTTTGAGCGTGTGGATGGGAGTAGGTGAGATAAGGCAAGACATGGGTGGAGCCATGGTTCCCTCCCCACAAACACACCGAGCAGCAGCATGGTTGCACTGGTTCTTTGGGATACGTGTGTTGTGCCAAGCATAGACCTAGTGCAGGGTACTTCACCCTCAGAGCAAGTGGGACCCAAGAGGCTGATTGTGAGTCACAACCTGTCTTCTGCCCAGCTTCAGGAGCAACACAGCTCCCTGCTGCTCAGGGCTTGTGGCAAAACCATGATTTAGCCCTGAGAGAGCGAGCGAGCGGTTCCATATAGACAAATAAGGATTTATTTTCATTTAGAAGCTTCAGATAAAAGCTAGTGGTTCTCAATCAGATTCAGAGCCTGAGAAATGATAGTGCATCTCAAACGGATGTGGGAGTCCGGGACTAATAATGTTTAAAAAAAGCTAGCACGGGGGGTAGATAGATGGTTAGTCATAAAGATGTGGTAATTTTATATAATCAAATATCAAAGCAAATGTTACAGATGCTGGTCAAATTCATTGCTTGGTATTAGCGGGTCTTACTCCGTTGACCTGTCTTGCCAGCAGTAAATTTGAATCACTGTGTTTTATAGTAAAGTCCATTTTAATTCTCTTCTGCTTTAATCCCCTTCTTTATGGCAACTGGCATCAGAGGTATAGCTGGCTTAACACAACTTACACCAGGAACCTCGCAAGTCTGGAGAGGGCCCCCGAAAGTGCATCTCATAGGTCCTATCTGATCTCCCACTCCAATGGCAAGAGGGGAAACAACTTCAAGACTATCGACTCTAGCTAGCAATGTGTGATGTAGCTATTACTTGTGGTCCCACAGCTCCTAAGTTTGTCCCAGACTGGCATGTGGGAAGAGCAGCCGTGGCATATGTACAGTAGAGTTGTTTGAGTGTGGCTCATTGGTGCCTCAATTTATATTGAGGGTATCCAAGTCCAAAACAAACACCAGAATTTCCCCACCCACTCAGCTCAAGATGGGCCCAGCACTTCTTTCCTGAGGGTCTGTCCTGATTGCCATACTTGAAACTTGAGACCTTAATGCAAATCTGGGAAAATTACCATTCCCATTGATTTATGGTTTTACTTTCAACTACTTATGGTCCTGGAGAAGTTCATGTGTGACTGTTCATATTTTCAGAATCCTTATATTACATACAAGGCTGTTCTAGTAAGAAATTTAAATATTTCCATAGGAAATATTTCTGTGCATTTTATAAAGTTACAAAGCTTTCAATACCAAGTGTATACTAACATGATTCAAAGGAAAAAACAAATATTGGTGATATGGTGGAGAAAAACATTCTCTTCTCATTGATAACTTTTTTCTGAGAGAAATTTGGAAAAGAAGAGAAAATAACCACACACATACACACTTTTAACTGACCACACCCTATAAAAGGGTGGGGGAGGGGGGGATAGAGCAAAAAACACTGGAGGAAGGGAGGAGAATTTTTACAAAAATGAATCAAAAAGGTTTTGGGGTTCAATTTTTTTAAAAAATGTTTTTCGTTTTGATTTTTTTTTTGCCAAGAACCACAGAACATTGAAGACAATGGAAACTGTAGTGAAAATGTCAATTGTGTCTAAAACACCAATTTTAATTAAGAAACTGACAAAATATTCAATCAGCTCTGTTTATAACTGCCTCACGGTTATCTTGTGCTCTTCTTGCCTGTCTATCACACCTACCTGTTGTTTCTCGTCTTAAATTTAGATCAGAAGACCTTTTGGTCAGGGACCATCTCTTTGTTAAAGGTCTGTACACTGCCCAGAAACACAATAGGGCCATGGCCCTCGTGTGCGACTGCAACATAAATAACTATGAAGGTACAGTGCTACATCATTAGCCATATGATGTCTTTATTAGTCTGGATATGCAATTAATACATCCAGTTGCCCAATGGAGGACTTTACTAAGAGCTTGATCTTGTCCTGTTCAATCTTAATTGTGTCTGTGTGCATCTTACATATTCCTGTATCATAGCTTAGATTCAGGTAAGGATCCTTTTGGTTCAAAAACAGCCATTTCACAAGAAAAGCTACTGAGAGCATCCCCCAGGACAACATGGGCTGGGCTAAACTTATTTCAGGGAAAGGTCACTGCAAAGACATCAGCTATTTTTGCCTTTTAACAAAACAATAATTTGAGTATTCCTTGCAGGACTGAATTTCAGGATTTCAATATTCTTTGTAAATACAATTACAGTCATGCTTTTGCTAATCACAAGTGATTATATCTATCTATTGTGGCAAATTGCCGGCACTACTATGATGGGTCCCGCACTTTCTCTTCTTGTGGGGGGGTTTCAGGGTGCCATTTCTTGCCCCTGAAATGGGGTAACAGCTATCCTACTAGTATCCCAGGGAAGGGGAGTGGAGAGGGAGGGACCCAGGCCCGCCCTCTACTCCGGGTCCCAGCCCAGGGGCCCTATGATAGTAGGTGAACCACTTGTACCACTGATTCTTTCCCCTGGGCTACTTCCCTCTCCTGACCTTCAGCTTGTGGGGCTTCCTGCCTTCCCTCTGCACAAGCCAGGTGTCCCTTTACCTAGGATCTTGGTCTTCTTAGCCGGCTGCAGCACTTCTCAAAACTCTCCTCCACTTTCCTTCAAACTGCTCTTTGTTCCACCACCAATCCACTCTGCTTCACCCCTCCAAACTGCTCTCTGCTCCACCACCAAACCACTCAGCTCCAGCTCCTCCTCTGGCTGATTGAAGCAGGGGGATTTTATCAGGTGACTGGTTTCAGGTGCTCTAATTGGTTTCAGGTGCTCTAATTGGTTTCAGGTGCTTTTAATTAATCTACAGGGAATAAGGCTTCTCCTCACCCTAGATCACTCTCCTGCTGCCTTCTGGCCATGCTGTATCACACTATCTATCTATATATATAGTGTACAGGAATTAAGTAGTAGCCCCTTAAATAGTTAAGTGGCCTCCCTGTCTTCTGTTGCAGAAGCCACCAGAACAAATATAGTAGCAATGTATACATAGCTGGGCCTTATATGATTATATTTAGTAAATGTTATTTGGAACCCAGCTCTGTTCATGGGGTTTCCTCATATTTGTAAGGTTGTGCAGAGATTAAAGACACACCAGTTAGCTTTTGATTTTGAACTGAGAGAATAATGAACACCAATGTGTAGCCAATTTTTTGGGCAAGAAAATTACAATCAAGCCCGAACTGTGAAACCCGCGGCAATGTGTGTGTGGGGGGACATGCGGGGTCACATGCCTCCCAGATTTCTGCCAGGGTGGGAGTCAGGCTGAGCGCGGCTGAGGGGGACATGCCTGGGAAAGGCACTGGAACCTAGCACTCCCACTGAGCCCTGCTAGGAAGTGCCCGGAGCAGGGAAGAGACACTGGGCTGGCAGTGCAGCTCCACCAGAAGTGGCGCGGGAAGCCTGCTGAGTCCTGTCTAGGGTGACCAGACAGCAAGTGTGAAAAATCGGGACAGGGTGTGGGGGGTAATAGGAGCCTATATAAGAAAAAGACCCCAAAATCGGGACTGTCCCTATAAAATCGGGACATCTGGTCACCCTAGTCCTGTCCCTTCCTCGCCCGCAGCCACAGTTACCGATGCACAGTAGTAGGACAAGTATTAATCCTTGATGTAACTCTACTGATGCTAGTCATCATACAAAGCCCATAAAGTAGGCTGTTCATGTATAAAATGGAGGAAAGAGGAAATGTGTTCTTGCAGCTGAACCTTTCCATTGTCCCTGGATGAAGAGGGACCACAAGCAGCATAAAGAGATGGCCTATGCAGAACACAGAGTCCTTTCATTAAAGGGAAGGCCTTGCTTATGCAAATGTCCATTTCCAGCAATTTATGAGCAGCTGCTCACCACAAGTGTTTTAATTGCCAGTGTACTACTTCAATTACTAATCTGTTCTCTGTCCTCACCTCACCATGAACATAACATAAATTATTGTAATTTGTTATGATGTGAGGCATTATAATGGTGCCTGCCAGCAGTATGATAACTAAGAGTCTCTCATCATTTCAGTTTGCAACCCTAATAGGTGTTGGCAATGACAGGTGGGCAGAAAGTTCTAATATATGGTGATATGATTCTGCTGTGGCCTGAAATTTAGTCTATAGGGTCTTGGAAAAGGAACTTTTTTTGGTTGTTGCAAATGTAGATTTTTTAAAATCATAATTTACATTTTATGAATGTAAAGATGTTTGCATGTTTTCTAGCACTCAAAACTAATGCTATTTTAAAAGTATAGCATTTTGCAGGTGAGTAGTCCATTATGTACCTATTGCTGACTTTTGAAATTTGGTTTTAAATTTTAAGAAACAGAGCATGAGGTTTAAAAGGTAATCAACTTTAGGCTCACTTGGGGTGTGGTGATAAACAGGATAACAAGAAAGAGACGGGATACAACAAACCAAGGAAAGAGACTGCTTACTTGGATTGCTGATACGTGCAAGCTGCAAAAATCTACACAAGAAACTAACCAATTAAGGGGATATTAAGAAGTTTGGAAAAAATTGTACCTGAACTATAATATGTAATCAATTGATTCACTCTCATGATGCAATTCCAAATAGTATTAGATTTATCAAATTCAAGTCATTGCACAGATTAACTGGGTATTGTTCTTTTTAAAAATCAATTGGGGGATCTGAGAACTCCAAGCATTTACATTTACTTTTTAATTGCAATAATAATTATTGTTTAGGGCTGGATATCTTCTGAGGGCCTAATGGCCAGCTTCCCCTCCTGCTCTTTCTGTAAGCTAAGATGACATTCACAAATGCATTAAACCTCCATCCCTCGGGCAGGGTAGAGGTTCACTATGAATATTTCACATATAATTTTTTGGACTGAATTCTAATCCCATCTCTGACACTGATGCTCTTCCATTACCTTGGATAGGTCTCCTACACCTGGTGTACACAGCAGTTCAAGAGGAATAATGTTAACCTACAGTCAGGGTTATCTACAGGTGTAACTGTGTTGCAGGTAGAATAGTCTTGAGCTCTTTCCAAAATACACACACTCTCCCTGAACAGCACTCAGACTTTTTGGGTGTGCATCACAGGAAGTTACAAGGATTAATTAGTTACTCTTTGTGAAGCATTTTAAAGATGAAAAGTGTTGTGTATTAATATTTCTATTTATTACGCCTCTGTGCTATTCACTGTTATATGGTGTTCTGTTTAGTAAAGACATGATTAAAAAGTCTTCTCTGGAGTGGATATAGTTAAACAAATGTGGAAATAAACATTGCTATATGGGCTCCTTTTAATTATGCTATTGAATTTTATTTTTGTGCTCATCGAATGGATATTCATGGTTCGTCCCATGATTCGTTGCTATGCAAGTCCCACTAACATCACTAGACCTGTGGCAAAAATCATCATTAAACAACTTCTTCACCAGTTGGCCAACTACACTCACTCAATAAAAATGCGCAGATTCTGAAAGTACCTTTGTAGCAGCTAAGAAGCAATAATGTTATGTTGAATGTGCAAAGCAGCTTTTTTGCATTCAAAATTCCCTGCCGTTCAAGTGTCAGTGATATAGTCTGGCAATCAGACAGCAGCTACTGGAAATGGAGGCCTGAGAGCTCTGTGCAATGCATTATGTTTACATTTAGAATATACTGGGGTAACACATGACCTAGAAATGCTGGTCATACACTAAGTCATTTCAGCAGAGACCTTACATGTCATTCAGCATGTCATTGACACCAGGGAAAATATACTTAATCATTATTACCCTGTAGCCATTAACAAATAAGCTTAACATAAAATATCCCACATTCTTCCAGATGCATCAAAAGGTTTCACAGTTAGAGTTATTCCTTTGAAATAAATCAAGATAACTTAAAAAAATAGACTAACTTCTTGCTTATACAATTCATGGTCATTATAATGTGACTGTACATGCTGCTATGTTATGCCTATTGATTTTGTATAATAATACTGATGAACTATTTACAATTGCACACTAGATGATAATAATCCTACATATTTTCTTGTAATTAAAATGACAATAGCTTTTAACGTAACACTACCTGAATGTGACTGGTGGAGTTTCATAGTGTTTAATAATAGCTCTCCATTTGTTTCTCAGCTGTTTATATGCCACCATCTAGTACTAGCGAAGCATGATACTGCCAGCTGTACCCTCGGAATTGAAATGAAGGCACATAATCAGCAAGACTCTTGCAAGCCCTTCAGCTAGTTGGCATTGTTGAGTGTTTGGGGGGTAAGGGGTTGCATCATTTTTAGTTTATATATGAAGGGTTTTTTAAAAATGTGATTGCACTTTTGATGTGAGACCACAGATAAAAACGCTCTGCTCATTTTAATGTGCTTTGTAACTGGAGGATCCCTCTGCTTTAGTGTGATCTTTTAAACCCCGAATTCTTTATTGACAGAATGATTTTAATCTTTACTACACTTACAGTTTTTATTACAATTCAAATAATTACTCTCAGTAGTGTTATTACATGTAATCTTTGCTGGATACAAACCTTTTAAAAGGAGACAGACTAAGAAATACTAAACAATAGGCACATTAAATGTAGAAATGCATGGACATTTCTGAAAATGCAAAAACGTACAATCAATCAATCTCTCACATTTTCCTCCATTTATTCTCTCTCAAATAAACCACTGGCATCTGATTCACAGCAGAAATATTTGATAGCGAAGGGTCAGATTGTGAGTAGTTACTCACACAAGTAGTCCCAGCTCTTTGGGTCAGGTGAAAGAAGGGGGTGTACACTTCCTCTTCTCCACTTCCCCCCAGTTTCCACTCTAACCGAGCAGAGATTCAGAGGTGCTGTAACTGGCTCCCTCGTTAGTCCCTCTGATTTTCTGCCTGGCCCCAGCAGTGTGTGCAAATTAGAGCAGCCTGAGGGCTACACTAAAAATGCACCGACAATTGTCCTAACGAACTATTTGCCAACTGGGGATTACTGAAGAAACTCCTCTCCACCTCTCCGACACTTGGTGTGCCACCAGAACAATGTCCCATGAGGATGCTGGTGTTAGAGATGGCTACGCCCCTTCCATGCATGCAGGGCACAGAATCTGCCCGTGTCTGTTGGCAGCGTATGGATTGGTTACATCACAATGAACATGTTTTTAAAGTAGGGATTTATGGCCTTCAAAGATTTAAATGTAATAGAAGGCCTGGCATGGTCCCCTTGCCTAGGGGTGAATTTCAACTAGGGTGAGCAACTCTCCTATTCTGAATAAGAAAACATTTCCAGAAGCAGCAAAAACATAAACCCTCCAAAAGAGGGGAAAGGGTACTTGGTCCATTTTGCCTGACAAGTTTTGGTTTCTTCCTTTTCTTTTTCCCCTGTCTTTGTTTATCACATACACAATTTCACTGAAGCCACAGGCACAGAGCAAACACAGCTGTGTAGCATGGTCAGGACACTTCAGCCTTGACCGTCAACATCTCCAGCTCTCAAACTTTCTTGAACAAAGCTAGCTGAGTTGTGCAAAATTATGCGCCAGTTTTGGAGATGTGATTAAGTGTCCACAAGGAACCTGGGGCAGAGGCAGCCTGGCCTAACAGTCACAGCTGGGCTGGTGTCCAAAAGTCAATGACAGTCATGAGATGGTTGTCAGCGAGCAGGGATCAGAGTAATCGCTAGAGCCAGGATCGATAAGCAAGAGTCAGGGTCAGAGTCAGGCCGGACTCAGAGACGGGAGATCAGGAAGCAGGGCGCAGTCTGGAGTTGCAGCAGGCCAGAAATCTGTGTGGTTGCCCAGTCAAATTCCTGGGGCACCCTCCGGGGTGAAAAAAAATGCACTTGGCCAATCAGAGGGCCACAGGGTACTGCACTCTGGACCGTTTGGGCGGTACTTCCTGCAGTACCTAATTTCCACAGTGCTCCTTGGAGAGGACTCTACATGCCCTGCCAATAGCAGTGTAGGACTGTCTGCTGTCCCAGGCTCCACAGACCCAGGTTCTAGTCTTACAGTCAACTGATTTTCACTTGTGACCAAAACACAAGCTGGTCCTAGGTCTACACAGATGAAAGATTTATGCTCATCTTCGAAATTAGGAAAGGGTTCAGGAATGATCTGTGGGCTGGAAAACATGCCTTACAGTGAGAGGCTAAAGCAGCTCAATCTATTTAGTTGATCCAAGGAAAGGGTAAGAGATGACTTGACTATGATCGATGAGTACCTACATAAGGAAGAAATTTTTGATAGTAGACAGTTCTGTAATCTAGCAGACAAAGGCATAATCAGATCCTATGGATAGAAGCTGAAGCAAGAAATTCAGCTAGAAATAAGGTATACATTTCTAATAATGAGGGAAATGAACCACTGGAACAATTTACTAGGGATCTGGTGGATTCTCCATGATGGGAAGTCGTTAAAAAAAAAGTGGATAGCTCTGGTTCAAACAGTATTTGTACATACAACACAAAGATTACTGGTTGAGATTCTTTGGACTGCGTTATGCAGTAGATCAGACTAGATGATCATCATGGTCCCTTTTAGCCTTAAAATATATGATTCTATTAAAAGCCACTGGTCCATCAAGCACCAGACATGTCTAATACACATTTTTCAATTCCTCTCTTAACTAGTGTAATTGCTGCCTGTTAAATTATATAATTTGATTATGTCCTTTTGCTACAACAAAGGAATTACCATAACTGCACAGGACATTGGTTCACCTAGTCTGGTGCTCTGTTTATGGAAGTGGCCTGTAGTGGGCACTTCAGAGGAAGAGTGAACCATACCCCATAATGCACCTGATCAATAGTATAATGGTAGAACACGATGGTAGCTAGGTGTGGAAGTCCTTCCTGACTTTAGCTGCAGTGCATACATATAGATCATATGTATACACTATTGATTCCATATGCCTACTAAATCACAGGAATGTTTGGATATTTGGACCAAACAGTCACTTATATAAAAAGAAAATATGGAATATCAGCAAAACTAGGAATGTTGAAATCATTGGAATGTTGTTCCTAACACTGTAGGGAAAGTTTGGCTTAATTGGAATTGTCTGATGCTTTAGAAAGACTAAGCTTGGTCTTCATCACTTTTCCAAAAAGACATCATTATTCAGTGATGAGAAGAGCCCTGCGCGGATACAAAAATGTGGATCTGCATCTGATCCGCATCCATCAGAATCAACCCACGATCCGACCCGCGATCCACTATCCATCTGCATCCGCACCTGCAGCAACAAGCCATCTCACAAGAGCTAGTGATGGGGGCAGAGGATGAGCAAGTGGGGGGTGGAGTCTCGAGGAGAAGAGGCTGGGAGTAAGGGGCGTCGCATTGTGTTCTGCTCCCACGGGCTTGTGAGCAACGGCAGCAGTGTGTGTTGCATCACAGCGGGGTGGAGTGCCAGAGCCCCACCAGCTCCAATCCCCGTGGCCAGGGGCAGACCCTGCTGCCCAGGAGCTGGCGGGTGAGGAGTGTGGCCAGTGCTGCCAGCCCAGGCCACGGTGGGGATGCTGGCACTGCCAGAGGGGCCCAAGCCGCTGGACAGGAAGTGGCATGGCAAGCGGGTGCTGGACGGCCCCGATTCCGGCCTGTTGCCCAGCCTGAGCCACTCGCTGCTGGCCCCAAGTGTGCTCGCCCCCAGGCTGACCGAGCTGGACGCCGTGGGACAGGCACCACCAGTGAGTAGAGCCCTGTGTGGTTGTATCTGCATCCAATCCACTATCCGCAAAAATGATCCGCGGATATCCACGGATTTGTAGGGCTCTAGTGATGAGTTTATGAAGCACACACAAATTATTCAGTTCCTGGCAATCTTTTCTTACCTTGCTCACTAATCATAAATATAATCATTTAATACATAAGTCACTATATTAAACGTTTTCCCTGTGATACAATTAACGACAGCAAAGAACCTCTTCCCAAAACAAAATGCTGAAGGCAAAACATCTTGCTGCAGCATAAAATAACTTCTTTTATGCTCCAGACAGTCAATGACTGAACCCAAAATGACTATTCTGATGAACACAGACTTCTAACTCATTCAGAATTCCCCTTTTTAAAAAAAGAAACAGAACAAAGCATCAGTCTAATAAATTAAAACGTCAAGATCCCTACCCAGTCAGATCCTGGAATGTCAGAAAGATTATCAAGGAATTACTGAATGTAAAGTAATCAATGTCAAGAGGTAAATCAGATTTCAAGAATCAACATGATAGTGAACAGATGATTTGTGTGTTGTTCTCCCCCAAAACATGTGAAACCAACTCCATGCATACCTTCAAGGCCAAAAGGAGCAAACATACGAGGTTAATGCAGCATAATATTTTCTTCTGAACATTTTGCTAACTTGTGGCATCCTATATAAAGAGAGGATATGATAGAATTCAGTGAAATTTTGTTTTAACAGAAAACCTACCACTCTAATGGGAAGGCTATATCTGGAAACATTACAGCCTAGAGAGAAAACACTCTGAGTCTAGGATTAGTAAACAAAGTGAATGAATTTTGCTATGCCAGAAAGTGCACAGTACTGGCTCTATATTGCTTCCTGGAAGGTATGATGGAAAGCTTGGATAACTGAAGCCAAGCCAAACAACTGAGTCAAGGAGGAAGCCTAATATGGGAGGCAAAGGCCAGTGAACTCTCTGGACTGGACACTTCATCGCATTTCCTTGCAAACATAACCTGGACTTGCACAAGGACAAAGACTGCTGAAAGGGAAACAGGCTGCAAGTACTCAAAGAGCTAGATCAGAGAATTGCAATACTGAGATATAAGTGGCGGATGTGTCTGTGGAGTTTGCTGTTCTTGCTTCATATCTGTTTAGTTCTGATATCTCTCTGATTGGTAGATATACCTCCTAAGCTTCAAGAGGAAGAACATTAAGATTTACAAAAGGTATTATAACTGTTAGATTAAATTTTATGGGGCACCTTTAATTGCTAACCATAAAGGTATTGCAATAAAAATTACCTTACAATACTATCTAGAAATCACTTTCATAATATCACTAAATTACTTTTAAAGCTCCTAGTAAAGAACTTTTTTGATTAAAGATATTATCAAATATACTTTATTTGGCAGAGATCCTGTTTCAACTTACTGTTACTTTATGTACTTTGTGTGAGGATCCAGGCAGAATGGGAACTCATTTGCTTACCACTTATTCTTTTACTTCAGTCAGATATATTTTTGTGGATTTTTTTCTGTGTGCTAATCCTAATTCTAAATTGGACAGCCTTTTCTTGATCCATAACTCTGCCTACAATATAGTGAACAGTTCCAATGTACAGAAATCCCTACCCCCCAAAAAATAAATGTCTGGACTTTTGCAGTATCCCCGCAGCAGTTGACAACACGACACAGGAGAAAAGTCATAGAAAGGTGAATTTTTTTCACCCCCTTGCTCTTATTTTATTCTAAGAGATGGAGATTTTTCTATAAAAAAAGAGAAACAAAATAGCATATTCATTTCTCACACAGAATATGGAGATAGTGTTCATGGTGAAAACCAAATCCTTATGCTTTGTATCGCAGCACTCTGTGTACATCTTCACCAAGCAAAAATATAGATAATGGGCCAGGTGCCCCTCCACAGATGCGGTGAGTGCAATTTGCCTACCTCTGGGCCTGTAGAGAAAACACAGACTGGAGGGGAGAGTCACCTAAGCAACTTTTCAGAGATATGCATTTGCCAGACTGGTGGCAAATACTTGGTTGCCGTCACTCAAGCCTCTATACTGCCACCTTATCTAGGAACATTTCCCTTATCAACTCAGAGCAAGTAGAAACAGCGACTTTAATTATAGCAGTAAGGTGGGGTTTTTTTTGGCTGAACACCAGAAAATAAGAAGAAAGAAAAGGGGTGTATGTGTATGAAAAAGTTAACAGGTAGGCTGTTGGTATGCTGACATCACAGCCTATCATGCTGATCTATATTGTCTAATTGTTTTCCTGTTCTCCCCATCTATTTGTATCCATCTGTTGTCTCTTGTCTTATATCATAAACACCTTGGGGCAGGGACCATCTTATTGTTCTGTGTTTGTACAGTACCTAGCACTCTGGGGTCCTGGTCCATGACTCAGCTCCTAGGTGCTAGAGTAATACAAAATAATAAATAATGAAGAGAATTGGGGCCAATATTTGTGTCTCATACATTTCTGATAAATGGAGAATGGAATTTCAAGATTTAGCCTAGTATAATTAAACCTATATTTTAAGTACATTTCATAGTTCATTGAAGGTGAGAGAACTCTTTACTTTCATCTAGAGATATGATATACTGATGAAGTCCTACGAAGTAAAATGATATTCTATTGTAGGACGTCTCTGAAGTAGCTGATTTATCAAGTTACATGTAGGAGATCAATCCTGGCTTTAAATTCAGCCCTGGGCATAGCGGGGAGAAGGGGAGTTCAAAAATCTGGATACAAATCCAACTTTCCCAAATTTTGGGGTCTCTGAATTTGTCCAGTTTTAGAGATAGACTAAATCTAAATTCATAGCTTGACTATTGTGGGTTCTGTGGATCTGATCCAGGTTTGGACTTGCCCAGCTCTTTCTCAAATTAATTCAAAACAAAATCCCATTATAAATAATACCTACAGAGGAGAAGGATGTTCAGTGGTTAGGGCACTTACATGAGACTCAGGAAAGCTGAATTCAATTCACATCTCTGTCACAGACTTCCTGTGTGACCTTGGGCACGTCCCAGTCTCTCTGTGTCTCAAGTCCCCATCTGTGAAGTAGCGATGACAGCTTTTTACTACCTCAGAGGTCTGTTGTGAGAATCAATACATTAAAGACTGAGGGACCTAGCTACTGTAGTAATGGGACCATATAGATTTATATATAAATTTTGGTTTTATCTAAAACTTCTTCTGTATTCTGGAACCCCTAACAGGAAACCTCTGAAGTTCATGGACATCTATAATATTAAAATACATTGTGTGTTGACAGATTTTTTTCTACTTCATTTTTAGACCGCAGTACGGAGAATTTGTATAAGCTGTCACAAACTGTTATTTCTCTTTCAACAAAGACAGTCATTGGGCTGATTATCTACAGCTGTGGTTCCCCCACTTTTTAGTACTGTGGTTCCCTTATATATTTTTTAAATCTTGGTGGCTCCCCAAAACTCTGTTCTTTTAAAAAGTAAGGTGGCAAAATTTGCAGACGACACTATATTACTCAACATAGCTAAGACCGAAGCTGACTGCGAAGAATTACAAAGGGATCTCACAAAACTGGGTGAGGCCAGGTCTACACTACAAAATTATGTCAGCCTAACTCACATTGGCATACAGCCACCGCAGTTATTAAATCACTTCTGTATGCACACTTTTGGCTCCTTTTGACAGCGATGAACGTCCTCACCAGGAGCACTTGTATCGATTTTATTGTCAGTGTGGGGCATTGTGGGACAGCTTCTGAAAGCCAGTAACAGTTGATGCAAGTAATGCAGGGTCTACACTGACCTAATTACATTGACCATGACTCTACGCTGCTCAGGGAGGTGGTGTTACTAAATTGGCGTAGAGGCACTTACATTGGCAGGAGCCAAATTTAAGTGAAGACACTTCCACAGCTAGATCGATGCAAAGCAATTTACATCAACCTAACCATGTAGTGTAGACCAGGCCTGAACAGGCAACAAAATGGTAGATGAAATTCAATGTTGATAAGACAAAGTCATACACATTTCAAAATATAATCTCAGCTATGCATATAAAATGAAGGGATCTAAATTAGCTGTTACCACTCAAGGAAGAAATATTTAAGTTATTGTGGTTAGTTCTCTGAAAATATCCATTCAATGTGCATCGGCAGTCAATAGACCTAACGGAATATTAGGACCCATTAGAAAAGGAATAGACAATGAAACAGAAAATATCATAAAGCCACTATATAAATCTATAGTACACTCACACCTGGAATACTGCGTGCAGTTCTGGTTGCCCAATCTCAAAAAAGATAAACTAGACTTGGAAAAAGTAGAGAAACGGGCAACAAAAATTATTAGAGGTATGGAACAAAATTCGTATGAGAAGAGATTAAAAAGACTGGGACTGTTGAGCTTAAAAAAGAGACAATTAAGGGAGGATATAATAGAGGTCTACAAAATCATGAACGGTGTGGCAAAAGTGAATACGGAAGTGTTATTTACCCCTTCACATAACACAAGAACCAGGGGTCTTTAATATTTCCTCACCTGCTCTTTTGGGTTGGGATTCTTTGCAAAATAAAAGTTGTTGAACTATTGTATCTGCTTTAACAAATATCACCTAACCCAGAAGCTGAGCCATGTTGGCTATGTCTGTGGATTCATCAAGCTGCAGTGCAAAATATTGACTCTTAATTTGTTCTATCAACTAGTCTTAGCCCAGGGCTACACTGGGCGGGGGGGTCGATCTACGATACGCAACTTCAGCTACGTGAATACCGTAGCTGAAGTCGGCGTATCGTTGATCGACTTACCTGGCCATGAGGACGGCGGCAAGTCGATCGCTGCCGCTCCCACGTCGACTCCACTTCCACCTTTCACGGAGGTGGAATTCCAGAGTCGATGAGGAGCGCTTTCGGGGATCGATTAATCACGTCTAAACGAGACGCGAAAAATCGATCTCTGATAGATCGATTGCTACCCGCTGATCCGGCGGGTAGTGAAGACAAGCCCTTAGAGGTTTTCTGCAAGATCATCAATGCATCAGATGGTATTATTTGACCTAGGAATGGTTTTCAGTGCCAAGGCTGCTTGTTCCCCCATCTATATATCTTTTGGTGCTGTAAGATGAAGGGTCTCACCTATAATGTGTGCTTGTTTGTGTTCTGAAATTCACATGTCCAGAACATAAGATACTTCTAAGGCTTCTTGAGGAACAGTTGCTTCTTTAGACATGCATTTTGGAGGTGGGGGGGCTGCTTTAGTTTTTCTTGTTTCCACAGGGAAAAAAAATCATGTGTCTTGTTTACGAAGGCTGGGTGTTTGGTTTCTAAATGCCGCTGTTGTTTTCCTGGCCTCATGGTTTCATTTACTAACACTTGAAAATGAATGACACATTATGGCTGAGGACTTTCCCCAGTAAAATATCGAGACATGAAATCCAAACATATCATAACTCTCATCGCATTGCCTATTTTTCTTCCTTTTCTGTTTAATTTTATTAAAATTGTCATCTTCTTCAGCCAAATGTTTGCTACATGTAGGCTTAGGCCTTGGTAAAAATTGTTCCATTATACAGAAGCACCCTTCTCTCCCACAGCCCCTCTCCCCAGTCTGCTAGTATTAGTGCTGCTGCTGCCGGCCCTGGGAGCCTCTCTGTGCCCTTCACTCCAGAAAGGGGCTTTCAGCCCAGATACTTCCCGCTCAATATTTCCCCCAGCACGGAGTCTCTTTGCTGAGGGCCCCCTTCAGGAGTGGAGGGCACAGAGAGAATGCCAGCCTCAGCAGCAGCTTAAGTCACAGGCCCGTAGATAAGACCATTGATTTTTAAGGCTTGTTTACTAGTCTCTGAATATAAAAGAACAAAAACAAAAACTGAGCACATTGGGGGAAAAAATTAATCAGACGTTCATGGCTCCCCCCAAACCCTTCTTGGCTCCCCAAGAGAGCCATGCCTCAAAGTTTGGGAAGGGCTTAACTACAGTATCATATGGTTACCCATATCATCATCTATATCCAGGGCCAGCGCTTCCACTAGGCGAACCTAGGTGGTTGCCTAGGGCGGCAGGATTTGGGGGGGGGTGGCATTTCGCCACCCTTGGCAGCAGTTCAGCGGCAAGAAAAGCGGCCGCCGAAACGCCGCCGAGAACGTCGAGCTGCCACTGAAGCACTGCTACTGGAGGTGAGCTGCTGCGGGAGCTGCCGGGGTGGGGGGAGCTGCCGCGGGGGATGGGGAGCTGCCACAGGCGGGGGGGTTGGCTGCCGCGGGGGGGAGGGGAGGGGGCTGGCTGCCATGGGCTGGGGGGGGGCTGGCTCCCACGGGCGGGGGGGAGCTGCCACGGGGGGGTGGGGTGCAGGGCCGGGGCAAGGAAGTTTCGCCTAGGGCACGAAACTTCCTTGCACCAGCCCTGTCTATATTTTAATAACACTGAGTTAAATGCACAAAAAGGAAGCATTTAAACCAGGGGTGGGCAAATGTTTTGGCCTGAGGGCCACATCTGTGTATGGAAATTGTGTGGCAGCCCATGAATGCTCACGAAATTGGGGTTGGGGTGCAGGAGATTGGTGAGGGCTCTGGCTGGTGCGGGCTCTGCAGTGGGGCCAGAAATGAGGAGTTTAGGGTGCAGGAGGGGGCTCCGGGCTGGGTGTTGGGGTTCGGGGGGGGGGTCAGGGCTCCGGCTGGGCATGCAGGCTTTGGGGTGGGTCTGGGGATGAGGGGTTGGGGGTGCAGGAGGGCTGGGACCAAGGGGTTTGGAGGGCGGGAGGGGGATCAGGGCTAGGGCAGGGGGTTGGGGTGTGTGTGGGGGGCTCAGGGGTGTAGGCTCCAGGTAGCGCTTACCTCAAGCAGCTCCTGGAAGCAGCAGCATGTCCCCACTCCGGGTCCACAAAGGCGCGGCCAGGTGGCTCTGTGTGTTCCCATTGGCCACAGTTCCAGGCCAGTAGGAGCTGCGGGGGCAACACTTGGGGCCGGGGCAGCGTGTGGAGCCCCCTGGCTGCCCCTAAACGTAGGGTCCGGAGAGGGGACATGCTGCTGCTTCTGGGAGCTGTGCAGAGATGTGGCAGGCACGCATGGAGCAGCTGCTGACCCCACTCTCCGGCTGAAGCACAGGAGTGAGTGGGGCAAGCCCCAGAACTCACTCCCCAGCGGGAGCTTGAGGGCCGGATTAAATTGGCTGGCGGGCTGGTTGTGGCCCACGGGCCGTAGTTTGCTCAAACCTGATTTAACCCATTTTAAGAAGTGACATGGCTGGATGTTAGAGCCCTAGTGACAAACACAACTCTGCAAAAATTGGTCTTCATGCATTGTATGTCACCTATGTGTATTAATTTCTAGCTATAAACAGCTGGTTTTACCCCAGGATTTCAAAGATGGCAAAATCGTAACAATCTACAAGCACAAAGGGGACAGACCTGACTGCGGCAATTATCATGGCATTTTGCTCCTGTCCACCACTGGTAGGACCCTCGGTAGGCTGTTGCTGAAAAGATTTCAGGTTATTGCATATGATGTACTCCCTGAATTCCAGTGGGTTTTGTTCATCACGCAGCAGTGCCAACATGATATTTAACCGACGTCAGTTACAGGAGAAAGCTTCTGGACAACAAATGCCCCTGTACTTTGCCTTTGTCAACGTTAGTAAGACATTCAACTCAGCCAGACACTGCTCTCTGGTGCCGTCTTGCAAAGTTTGGTTGCCCAAATAAACTAATCAACCTTATATGCTGCTTCCATGACAACATGCAGGCCCATGCACCAGTAGGTGTTGACTCATCCGATCCTTCCCTGTAGCCCAAGGGGTTAAACAGGGCTGGAGTGCTAGAAGTCGCTGCACATACTATCACTATAGGTGTCACTCTAACAACACTTTCTCTTTGTCCCTAGCCAACTCCCTTTCCCTCTAGAGAGTGACCGCAGACCCCTTCCTGCTTTGGCTTCCTGTTTTATAATCCTATCTCAGCTCCTCCTCTAGCTGGGCTTCATCTGCCATAAGACTTTATCAAACCTTGGTTTCCCTCCAGGTGCATCATATAAGTCTAACTGTCTCTTCCTGGCCCATATCAGCTTGATCTGGGTTTTGGTGGGGTGAACAATCCATCACAATCCTACATAATTACTACATATGATTACATCATTAGTTAATTATTAGAAGATTAACTGTTTAACATGAAATCTACTTCCCTTTCAATGTTCAGAAATGAATATACTCCCCCCCCTTTAAAAATTGGTTATTTTGAATAAAATAAAAGCAAACAGATGAAAGAAGTGACCACTTGTCAGACCTCTCTTACATTGTTACTCACTGCAACAATGAACTTTGCAAGCAGAACCGGCCATTGTGTTCAGGGCCGGCTCCAGGCACCAGCTTTCCAAGCTGGTGCTTGGGGCGGCATTGAGAATGGGGCGGCAGTCCGAGTCCCGCAGTGGCAATTCGGCGGCAGGTCCGCCGCTCTTCTTGCTGCCGCGGGACTCGGACTGCCGCCCCATTCTCGTCTGCCACGGCGGCAATTCGGCGGCGACTGCTTGGGGCGGCAAAATTGTTAGAGCCGCCCCTGATTGTGTTGGTTGTCTATTTCTATGTATTTCATCTGTACACTATAGGCCTGATTCTGCCACCCATACTCACACTGAATAGTTTTGCTAATATTCAGACTGAAATAATTGGGACTAGTTGTGGAATAAGATCCTAGTCAGCATGTGTAAAAGTGACAGAGTTAATCCCTAGATAACTGGCCCAGTTATGAGACAAAGTGACTATTCCACACTGCCCCTATTGAATTGTGGAGAAGCCAGAACATTACGTATTTACATTCATATTCATTTCACAGCTGGGATAGATAGTAAACTTCTGCTAATGCAAGATTATAAGTGAAACCCTTGCTGGCCTTTAGGTTGCTGTTTGCATGAAGTGTGTTGGGACTTTGTTTTTCCCTTATTATTTCTTAGCCATCATTCAATCTAATCACAGCTCCTGAAACCTTTACAGAGTATTATATGGATAACTCTGGTTCATCAGCACTTTTTTTATTCCAGTTTTCTTTGGCTGTGTAATTAATTTATTTTTATTTTTTTGCCTTTTTTCCCCTCCAGGAGTTGCACTTTCAGTGAATTAAACAGATGGAAACCTGAAAGACTCAGGAAAGTAAAGATGTATTAAATAAAAAAGCCAGATAACTAAAAGGAGAATTATTTGCTGGAGCACATAATTTCCCCTTTTATGTAGTTATCCACTGATTACAGGCAGAGCAACATTAATGAAATCACAGGTGGCTTTCAAAAGAGAGTTGCATAATGGGGCAAATTTGAGGTGGGAGGAAAACATTTACATGAAAACCCCAATGGAAGAAAAGCCAGGTAATTTAATAAGCATGAAACCATTATGGTTTTGTAGCAGTTGGGTTTTTTTAAACCATCCTCTGGAACTCTACAGTAAGGATATAATACCTCCCATTTTTTTCTGAAGGTTTAAAAATCCTATAGAAAAGTTACCTATTAAATTCTGAAGAGTGTTTCCACACGCATATACACTCACAAATTTCCTTTCCTTTCCCAGTCATTTTCTGTCTCTCTTCCTAATATTCAAATATTTGTGTTTGACTGAGAGCTTTCTTCTTCAAAAAACAGACCTTTTTTAAAATTCTGCCAAGAAATCATAAATCAAGATTTAGGACAGTCTGTTGCCATGGAAATAACTGTGTTGTTACAAATTTAGTAATATGACTTCCTCTGTTAGAGAATAGTCCAGAAAATAGAAAACTTTAAGTTTGAAAACAAATAAAAAACATAGATAAACTGACAAGCAAAATCCTGGAGAAAGATATCAGGGAGGCATTAACCATAGAATATTAGACTTATTACTGTGTGTTTACTGGAGTGCATTCAGAGCATGCGAGCACTGTGATTGTGACTAACCCCTAAATTGGTGTAAGCTGGGAGGGAGAAATATTTTTTTGCCGTTTTCAGACTTGCACAGGTCAAGACACAATGTAACCCTAAAACAAGCTTTGAGAGGAGACATTGCAAGATTAGGATTTACCCTTTTGACATATGATTCTAATTGCCCTGACATTAGGTGAATGAAGGAGATATGATGGTGATGCAAGCTCATCACTGCCTCCAGGTACTAAAATATACCTCTCATGGGTTACTTCAGGTCATCACTGTTCAGAATTGAAACAACAGGAAAAATTCAGCTGTGCTGTAAGCAGGTGTGACTCCACAGAAGTCAAGCAGTAGAAGGCAGAGTGTTTTGGGGGAATAAGCACAGAGCTAGGAGTCAGGGGCCCCTGAACTGTAATCTTGGCTTGACCACTGATTAACCATCATTTCTTAATTACTTTGATTAGCAGTAAAATATTTATCAATAGTGACAGTCCAAGTCCTTACAAGTAGACTTCAGCGTTAACACTCATTGAGCTGAATGAGGGTCCTATTGCTTCAGGTGGTCTGCAGACAAGTTGACATCACTACATTGGTGACACTCATGTCCATGTTCAAGGGTTAGAGACGTGTTTTTTCAAATGAAAGCTTAGATTTTGGAACACAAATTGGCAGCTACCACCAAACAGTTCCAGTTTATCCAATTCAATCAGTTGCAGGCCACCCAGTGCACCCTGGCCACCCAGCCAGGAATATAATAAATCCATCTTCAAAATGCAGAGTAAAATTGTCAGTTATCTCAGGTGAAATTTTTCACCTTTTAATTTAACCTGATATGATCTCTACAGAAAAAAACAAAAAAACCCACACAAGGCAGCGATAAGACCAATGTTGGTAGGAGGACATGCTCTAAAAAGCTTGATCATCCAGATGGAACAGATAAATCTGTTACCATTTCTCTAAATATCAACACTGCATAATTAGCAGCTGCTAAAATAATAGAAGCCAATTGAAGAAAAACATGATATGCTCTACATACATTTATTAAATACCTTATGTTTTCAAACATAGCTTTCCATATTTGCTGCAAAACTATGTGGCTTTGTGCACCACACAACTGAGGGGAAAATGACATCAGTGAAATAGGCTATTACTATTTCCATCAGGAAGATTGGGGACTAGTCTACGTGAGCAAGATGGAAAAATATATTCATCAAAAGGAAAAGCTTTTAAAAGCTGCAACTATCTAAGAGATCAGCATCCTGTCTCCCTTGGAGACAGCTAAACCCCACATTTATCTAAATTATCTTGGTAATATGACAGAGTGATTGCTCACTAATGGTCAGTAACAGTTTTCTTTGTCATTTTCCTTGTCATTACCTTTTCAGAATGAACTCCAGAATAAACTGCTTGTGTGCTGTGACTAGAATACAAAGCACATTGTTACAACAGACACAATTTCTATCGAACTTGTATGCCCACACATCGGACTTTTGACATTTTCATTTATGAAAAATAATATCTTTTTATTGCATAACCTGATGAGCTTAGAGATAATTTATACTTAAAGAGAAAAGAAGCAGTATTTACTTGGCACAACTGTCTTCTGTTTTTCCATCTGATATGATATACACTAGCTATGTTCTCTGCAAAGCGAAGGGTTTGCATGGATAGCTATTCAAGGATATCTACTTTTCTCGATGGATATTTTTGTGCTTTGTGGTACATTCATCTGCATTTTTTAATTTGGATGTTTAACTCCATTTGCCCTTTTTCAATGGCTATGGAGAATCACTGATTATACAGTCAGTCTAAAACTCATTTCCCCTGCTAAGCCTGAGAAAAGCCCTTGCAGAAGGCTGGTACACATGCAGGCTGATTATTGGCTCCTTTTCCTTCCCTTAAAGGATAGAATTTTTCAATGCCTGACCTCCATTGTGTTTATTTGTAATTAAATGGAAATGATACACTGAGCTGCAAAGGGGAAGGAACTGAACAAATCAAGGGGCGGAAACAAAGGAGTGGACATCTTCCCATCTCAAGCTGTCCAGCTTTAAAAAATGTTAGACTAAAAAAGGAAGATTTAAAAGTTATACTATGGGTATGTCTACACTATGAAATTAGGTCGATTTTATAGAAGTCGATTTTCTGGAAGAGATTTTATACAGTTGATTGTGTCCACACTAAGGGTACGTCTACACTACAGAATTAGGTCGAAATTATAGAAGTCGATATTTTAAAACCCGAATTTATGGAATCGATTGTGTGTGTCCCCACTAAAGAGCATTAAGACCATGAGGTTGACGGACTGTGTCCACAGTAGCGGGGCTAGCGCCGACTTTCGGAGCGTTGCATTGCGGGTAGCTATCCCACAGTTCCCGCAGTCTCCGCCGCCCATTGGAATTCTGGGTTGCGATCCCAAAGCCTGATGGGGCAGAAAACATTGTCACTGGTGGTTCTGGGTACATGTCATCAAGCCATCAAACGTCCCTCCCTCCCTCCATGAAAGCAATCTTTTTCGTGCCTTTTTTTCCAGGTTTTCCGGGTTTGCTACGGCAAGCATGGAGCCTGCTCAGCTCACAATTACCGTAATTGCCAGCATACGCCTGGACATTAGGTCTAGTGGGGATTCAGTTGCACTGTAATACGGGCGGAGGGATAGCTCAGCGTTCTGAGCGCTGGCCCGCTAAACCCGGGGTTGCGAGTTCAATCCTTGAGGGGGCCATTCTGCCTGAGGCTGGTAGTTGTGGGACTACACAGCATAAGCTCCTTGCCTTCTAGCTGCAGATGGTGCAATATGCCATAAATGGTTGTAGTCGCGGGACTACACAGCAGAAGCTCCTTGCCTTCTAGCTGCAGATCATACAATATGCTTGAAATTCATGAGCTCCTGGCCAGCAGCCTATGGTGTGGCTGGCTGTCCGGGGGTGCTTGGACATAAATGAGAGTGACTCTGGTTGTTCTCTTTTTTACGTTTTGTTTAAGGGAGATTCAGTACTGCCTGGAACACGGGCAGAGGAATAGCTCAGCGGTCTGAGCGTTGGCCTGCTAAACCCGGGGTTGCGAGTTCAATCCTTGAGGGGGCCAGGAGATGATGATGGATATCAAGCATATTGTACCATCTGCTGCTAGAAGGAAATGAGCCTAACCCTTGCTCCCCCCTCCCTCCGTGAAAGCAACTGAGGGGGGAGCCAAAAATCCTTTCGCGCCTTTTTTCATGCGGGCGCCATATTGCTGACACCATTGTTATCCACCCGCCGCTTCTGCTCCCACTCTGCTGTCCTGCAAACAGCATACCAGGGAAAGCATGGAGCACGATCAGATCACCGCGGCTGTTATCGCCATTATGAACACCACGCGCATTGTCCAGGAGTATATGGAGAACGAGAACCAGGAGCTGCTACAGCTACAGCAGGCGAGGAGGTGACAGCAGCGCCCTGAGGACAGTGATGAGGACATGGACACAGACCTCTCTCAAAAAAGGCCCCCCCCGCAAGGTGGACATCATGGTGTTAATGGGGCTTGTTGATACAGTGGAATGCCGATTCTGGGCCCGGGAAACAAGCACAGACTGGTGGGACCACATAGTGCTGCAGGTCTGGGATGAATCCCAGTGGCTGCGAAACTTTTGCATGAGTAAGGGCACTTTCATGGAACTTTGTGAGTTGCTTTCCCCTGCCCTGAAGCGCCAGAACACCAAGATGAGAGCAGCCCTCACAGTAGAGAAGCGACTGGCGATAGCCCTGTGGAAGCTTGCAACGCCAGACAGCTACCGGTCAGTCGCAAATCAATTCGGAGTGGGAAAATCTACAGTGGGGGCTGTTGTGATGCAAGTAGCCAGGGCGATCACCGAGCTGCTGGTACTTGTGAGTCTGGGAAATGTGCAGCTCATACTGGATGGCTTTGCAGCAATGGGGTTCCCGAACTGTGGTGGGGCGATAGACGGAACCCATATCCCTATCTTGGCACTGGACCACCAAGCCAGCGAATACATAAACTGAAAGGGTTACTTTTCGATAGTGCTGCAAGCACTGGTGGATCACAAGGGACGTTTCACCAACATCAACGTGGGATGGCCGGGAAAGGTACATGACGCTCGCATCTTCAGGAACTCTGGTCTGTTTCGGCTGCTGCAGCAAGGGACTTTCTTCCCAGACCAGAAAATAACCGTTGGGGATGTTGAGATGCCTATAGTTATCCTTGGGGACCCAGCCTACCCCTTAATGCCATGGCTCATGAAGCCATACACAGGTAGCCTGGACAGTAGTCAGGACCTTTTCAACTATAGGCTGAGCAAGTGCAGAATGGTGGTGGAATGTGCATTTGGACGTTTAAAGGCTCAATGGCGAAGTTTATTGACTAGGTTAGATCTCAGCGAAACCAATGTTCCCATTATTATTACTGCTTGCTGTGCGCTCCACAATATCTGTGGGAGTAAGGGCGAGATGTTTATGGCGGAGTGGGAGGTTGAGGCAAATCACCTGGCCACTGGTTATGCGCAGCCAGACACCAGGGCTATTACAAGAGTACAGCAGGGTGCGTTGCGCATCAGGGAAGCTTTGAAAACCAGTTTCATGAATGGCCAGAATGCTGTGTGAAAGTTCTGTTTTTTCCCATTAATGAAAAGCCCCGCCCCTTGAATCACTCTACTTCCCTTTAACCAAACCGCCCTGCCCTCCCCCCATCGGTCACCGCTTGCAGAGGCAATAAAGTCATTGTTGCTTAAAAATCATGCATTCTTTATTAATTCATCAAATAGGGGGAAATATGGGGGTAACTGCCACGGTCGCCCGGGATGGGTGGTGGAGGAAGGGAAGCACCAGGATGGGTGGTGGAGGAGGGGAAGCACCAGGATGGGTGGTGGAGGAGGGGATGAGGGAAGGACAAGGACACACAGAACTTTAAAACTTATTGAATGCCAGCCTTTTGTTGCTTGGACAGTTCTCTTGGCTTGAGTGGTTGGGTGCACGGAGGCCGCCCAAACGCGTTCTTGGGCGTCTCGGGGATGAGGTTATGGGACTCGGGAAGGAGGGCTGTTGGTTACACAGGGGCTGTAGCGGCGGTCTGGGCTCAGGTGGCCTTTCCTGAACCATACGCCTTTCCTCAGCCATAAGCCAGAGGATTTCCGTTTGATCCTCCAGTGGCCTCAGAATTGCATCCTGCCTTCTCTCAGCATGCTCAGCATTCTCTCACCTACTCTCTTCAGCATGCCACCTCTCCTCGCGATCAAATTGTGCCTTTCTGGACTCCGCCAGTGTCTGCCTCCACGCATTCTGCTGGGCAGTTTCAGTGTGGGAGGATTGCATGAGCTCTGAGAACATATCGTCTCAAGTCCTTTTTTTTTTACTTCTAATCTTCGCTAGCCTCTGGGACGGTGATGAAAGGGGTGGCATTGAAACATTTGCAGCTGCGGGAGGAAACTAATGGGAGAGGAGTAGTTTAAAAGACACATATTTAGAGAACAATGCTCCAAATATTACATAGCACATGTGCATTTGGTCCAAAGGTTGCACTTTGCCTCTTATATTGAGGGTCTGCCGGTTTGGTGTGAGAGATCACACAAGCAGGTCCGGCGGGCAACAGAATTCGGCTTGCAGGCAGCCATGGTAAGCCACAGTCTACAAGCTTCTTTAACCTTCATAACATGTGGGAATGGTTTCAAACAGCAACCCCCTCATTTCCCATAACAAACAGCCGTTGGGTTGGCCATTTAAAACTGGTTGGCAATTGAAAAGGGAGGGGCGGCGGTTTTCGGGTTAACGTGCAGCGCAAACCTAATCGACACCCCCCCCCACACACACACATCAAAGATGTTTGCTGTTCCCCCTCCCCCCACTGCGTCGGTCACAGCGGGGAAGATTTCCGTTCAGCCACAGGCAAACAGCCCAGCAGGGACGGACCACTCTGAATACCCCCTTAATAAAATTCCCCTATTTCAACCAGGTGACCATGAATGATATCACTCTTCTGAGGATAACACAGAGAGATAAAGAACGGATGTTGCTTGAATGCCAGCAAACACCGGGACCATACACCGCCATGCTTTGCAATGCAATGATTCCAGACTACGTGCTACTGGCCTGGCGTGGTAGTGTGTGTTACCACGGAGCACAGGATAAGGCTGCCCTCCCCAGAAACCTTTTGCACAGGCTTTGGGAGTACATCCAGGAGAGCTTTTTGGAGATGTCCCCGGAGGATTTCTGCTCTATCCCCGAACATGTTAACAGAGTTTTCCAGTAGCTGTAGCTGTACTGGCCACGAATTAATCATTAAACACGCTTGCTTATAAAACATGTATTAATTTCACAGAGGTACACTCACCAGAGGTCCCTTCTCCTGCATCGAGCACGCCTTGGGTGGGTTCGTAGGGTACTGGCTCCAGGGTGACAAAGAGTTCCTGGCTGTCGGGGAAAAGGGCTTCTCCGCTTCCTTGCTGTGTCTGTGCGCTATTTTCAGCATCATTATCGTCATCTTCCTCTTCCCGAACATGCTCCTCAGTGGTTTCTGATGATCCACATACAAAGTCATACCACATGGGTGGGTCAGTGCTGGCTCATCATAGAAGCGGCATGTCTGGGGCTCTGACCCAGAGTGGCTGTTTGCATGTCTGGTTGTTTGGTAGGCTTGCCTGAGCTCCTTAATTTTAACACGGCACTGTTGCGCGTCCCTGTTGTAGCCTCTGTCCTGCATGCCCTTGGAGACTTTGGCATATGTATTGGCATTTCTTCTTTTGGACCGTAGCTCTGCTAGCACGGTTTTGTCTCCCCATACAGCGATCAGATCGCATACCTCACGCTTGGTCCATGCTGGAGCTCGTCTTCGGTTCTGAGACTCCATCATGGTCACCTCTGCTGATGAGATCTGCACTCACCTGCAGCTCACCACACTGGCCAAACAGGAAATGAAATTCAAAAGTTCACGGGGCTTTTCGCTAAGACTGCTGTCCAGAGCGGTCAAATGTTGCACTGTGGGATAGATCCAGGAGGCCAATACCGTCGAATTGCGTCCACACTAAGCCTAGTTCGATTTTACAATATCGCTTTAAGCACTAATCCCCTCGTTGGGGGTGGAGTGGTGAGATCGATTTTAAGAGCCCTAGAAGTCGATGTTAATGGCTTCGTCGTGTGGACAGGTGCGCGGATCAATCAATATAATGCTAATAAATTCGACCTAAACTCGTAGTGTAGACCAGGGCTTAGTGCATTAAGTCGGCGGAGTGTGTCTTCACTACTGTGGCTAGCATCGACTTACAGAGCGGTGCACTGTGGGTAGATATCCCACAGTTCCTGCCGTCCATTGGAATTCTGGGTTAAGCTCCCAATGCCTGATGGGACAAAAACATTGTCGTGGGTGGTTTTGGGTACATGTTGTCAGTCGGCCCTCCCTCCGTGAAAGCAATGGCAGACAATCATTTTGCACCTTTTTTCCTGGGTTACCCATGCAGAAGCCAAACCACGGCAAGCATGGAGCCCGCTCAACTGACCAACACCGCTGCAGCTCCTGGGTGCCTTCACAGCAGATGGTGCAGTAGGACTGCTTGCTGTCCTCGTCCACAGTGTACGGCTCCACCGCTTCCGCTGCAACTCTGCTCTCCTGAAAGCCTGCAGCAGACGGTGCAGAAGGACTGGTAGCCATCCTCATCGGACATATAGCTTGGCCGGGGGTTCTGGGAACATCTTCCTTGCCCGGATCCTAGCAACCTCCAGGGCATGGTGTACGGCTTCCGCTGCAACTCTGCTCTCCTGCGAGCTGGAGGCTTCTGCCTCAGGCTGCTCTCCCAGCCGGCAGCACTGCGTGGTCGCACCTACCCCAGCCTACCCCTTGCTCCCATAGCTCATGAAGCCTGGACAGTAGTTAGGAGCAGTTCAACTATAGGCTGAGCAAGTGCAGAATGATGGTAGAATGTGCCTTTGGACGTTTAAAAGCTCGCTGGTGCTACTGGTCAGACCTCAGCGCAACCAACATTTCCATTGTTATTGCTGCTTGCTGTGTGCTCCATAATACCTGTGAGAGTAAGGGGGAGACGTTTATGGCGAGGTGGGGGGTTGAGGCAAATCGCCTGGCATCCAATTTTGAGCAGCCAGACACCAGGGTGATTAGAAGAGCACAGCAAGGTGCACTGCACATCAGAGAGGCTTTGAAAACCAGCTTCATGACTGGCCAGGCTACGGTGTGACAGTTGCGTGTGTTTCTCCTTGATGCAAACCCACCCCCTTTGTTGATTTTAATTCCCTGTAAGTCAACCATCCTCCCCCCTTTGAAATAAAGTAACTATTGTTTTGAAACCATGCATTCTTTCTTTATTAATTAAAAAAAGAGAGATAACGGATAAGGTAGCCGGGGTGGGGTGGGGGAGGAGGGAAGGACAAGGTCACATTGCTTACTGTAGCCACACTAAAAATCAAACTGTTTGAATGACAGCCTTCAGTTGCTTGGGCCATCCTCTGGAGTGGAGTGGCTGGGTGCACGGAGCCTCTTCCCCGTGTTCTTGGGCATCTGGGTGAGGAGGCTATGGAACATGGGGAGGAGGCTAGGCGGTTATAAAGTGGATGCAGCAGGGGTCTGTGCTCTTGTTGGCTTTCCTGTAGCTCCAACAGACACTTCATCATGTCCGTTTGCTCCCCCATTAGCATCAGTATCGCGTCCTGCCTCTGCTTTTCACGCTCACTTAATTCTTTCCTGGCCTCTGCCACTGAATGCCTCCATGCATTAAACTGTGCCCTATCAGTGCGGGAGGCCTGCATGAGCTCTGAAAACATGTCATCGCAAGTACGGTTTTTTTGCCTTCTAATCTGTGATAACCTCAGGGACGGAGATGATAGGGGAAGCCTAGAAACATTCTACGCTCTATGATTCTGAGGGGGACTACGATTCTGGGCTTGCCTGAGCTCCTTAATTTTCACGCGGCACTGTTGTGTGTCCCTGTTAGGGTGACCAAACGTCCCGATAAAATCAGGACTGTCCTGATTTTTAGTTCTTTTTTTTTTTGCTTGGACAACTCTGCTCCGGCCTGGTTTGTTTGTTTTTTTTGCTTCCCCCACGTGTCCCGATATTTTGTTGCTTTCATCTGGTCACCCTAGACCCTGTTGTAGCCTCTGTCCATCATGCCCTTGGAGATTTTGGCATATATATTGGCATTATGTCTTTTGGAATGGAGTTCTGACAGCACGGATTCCTCTCCCCATACAGCGATCAGATCCAATACCTCCTGTTCGGTCCATGCTGGAGCTCTTTTGCAATTCTGGAACTGCATGGTCAGCTGTGCTGATCAGCTCGCCACGCTGGCTAAACAGGAAATGAAATTCAAAAGTTCCCAGAGCTTTTCCTGTCTACCTCGCCAGTGTATCTCAGTCGAGAGTGCTGTCCAGAGTGGTCACAGTGGAGAATCCTGGGATAGCTCCCGGAGGCCAATACCATTGAATTGCATCTACACTACCCATAATTCAACCCAGCGAGGTCGATTTTAGCGCTAAACCCCCCACTAGGGAGAAGTACACAATCGGTTTTAAGAGCCCTTTAAGTTGACAAAACAGGCTTTGTTGTGTGGATGGGTGCAAGGTTAAATCGACCTAACGCTGCTAAATTCGACCTAAACTCGTAGTGTAGACCAGGGCTAAGACAGTGAACACACAAAGTTTATAAGTAGTTCACAGAATATTTAGGCCCAGCTCCTCAAGTGCAGTTGGGAAGCTTTGTGCTGTTCTATTAGGACACTGCTGCCCTAAAATCAGTTTAACAGTCCACAGGAAGAACTCCTTTCCCCAGGCATAAGAAGGCTCAGTGGCTTTCTCACTTCCCTTGGCTTGCACTAACTGGATGTTTTCAGGTCAGTTCTGAACCCTGATGACCCCTGACTGCTGTAACAACACCTTGACACCATGGCACCTGGTAAAACTTAGATCAACCTTGAGATTGCCTTAAATTATGCTGGGGACTGGTCTAGCACCCAGTCAGCTAAAGATGGGGGCAGGAAGAGCAAACCTCTCAAGATGTGCCATATGATCCTACATTTATAAGCCAACTGAAATTCAAATGGGGTTGGTAGCCATGCAATAACAGCAACAGCACATGTTGTTGTAGTGTCTCAGCTATGTACTATTGGCCTCCTCCATAGACTCTTTCCATACTGATAACATACTGTGCTTTGCCGCCAGAGCCTTGCAATAACTGATTTACTAGCCATACCGGAAAGATCACATTTTAGCTACACTTCCCTTATTCCTCTATAGCAGTGTTTCTCAATGGGTGGGACACAACCCCCCAGGTATCATGAAAGGCACTGAAAATTTTCTCGACATTTAAATTTGACTAAGGAGCTGCCAACCTGAAACTGAGAAACACCGCTTTGTAATATTTCTAAGGACACTAATCACTGTGGTATTTGAGAGACCCTAGTTGAAGGTTACATCTCTCTTAAAACAAGCTCTGCCTCACATCACAGAATTTCCATGGACACAAGGCTTCTCATTTCAACTGTCACCATGTCCTGTAATTTGAATAGCAATTCATGAATGCAAAACTCAACTGTGGAAAACATTTAATCCTTATGCAGAACTAATTACTAGGAAAGGCTTGATTGATTTGTTTCCTTGTATGTGTTAGTATTCAAAGGACAGATTCTAATCTCTGATCCAGGACACACATCGCCATATCTGAGACTGAAATGTCTGCTACCGAGATGCTGAAGTGGCAAGAGTGCCCCAGCCATGAATATCCAGTTGTCCCTGTGTTACAGGGAGATTTCTTAAGCTGTGGTGTAGCCCATGTTCTGGCAGCAAGGCTGCTGAACTTTGTGGACCTTTACTAGAGTCTCTTGATAGTGTAGTTCAGACAAAGGCACCTTTGTTTATTCGACTAAACAGCTGCTAATGCATGGAGCTGGTGCTGCACTGATTAAAACAAAAACAGACTTGTATAAAATATTGTAGACCTTTATGAGGGGCCATTTTGTACCTCACCCTCAGAAAGAGACTGACCTCACACTTAAATGTGTTAAAGCCTCACAAAAACCACTATGACAAGTGGCACCAATTAGAATCCTTTGCTGGCAGTCTCTGCAGAGAGGCCAGGAATTGAATAGTAATGGCCTCTCCCACCGCACTGGAGGTGGTCTCCTGTGTTGAGCCACGTAGGCAGGAAAGCCATAATTGCCACATCTCAGACTTTATCAGAAAGGTGGATGAATTAAAGAGTTCAGTCTCCATGGCTTTCAATATGGAACCTTTTATATTAAAAAATGGCAGGGGGAGAGAATGAGATAAGCTTGAATTTAACTGGGCTTTCATGCAGAGACCATGTTCTTCCACACATATATTTTTCACCCTGAAACAGAGCCTCATTGTTTGCTGTATTTTTAGTGCCTGTGCAGATAGATCTCTTTTGGCAGGGTGTGTGTTTGAACCAGAAGAGAGTGGATGATTGGCATAGAGCATTAATAGCTTTTACGTCCAGGCTTTGGTGCATCATTGGTTGTCACATCTACTCAGACTCCAGTTTCTTGTTTTAAAAATACCACTTACTGCCTAAAGACAATCAGTCTCCTTGAGTGTTATGAAACACAGCAGCAAATCATTTCCACACACTGAACTGTGCACAAGCCTGAGATCATCAAATCATGCCTGGAGAAGGCTGGCTGATGCCCACACATATGATCTGGGAAATCAGCACATCCTACGTATTTTAGCTGAATCAGCCACTGCTGTGTATATGTAGCACTTATTTCCTTTGCATCCAAATTTCAGCTCAGCCCTGTTTAAGACCTAGTGTTCTGGAACCAGATCAACTCTTAAATTTTCCAGAGGAAGGGAGGCTAATACCAAACTGAAAGCTGCAGACTTGTTGCTCTAAAGAGTCTAGGAAGGATTTAGAGTGGGAGCTCTACCACCAATTTTCAAGTAAAACTAGCATTATGTAAAATATTTTACATAATGCTGGTCTGTCAGAAATTGAGTTAAAGCATTGATACAGCTTGTATGCAATGCTGAATAACTATCAGTCCAATGGAGAAAGTTACAAATCGATGGTTCTAACAGATATATTGGAGCATAAGCTTATGCTCCAATATATCTGTTAGTCTATAAGGTGCTACAAGACTCTTTGTTGCTCTTGCAGATCCAGACTGACGTGGCTACCCCTCTGATAATGGATGGTTGAGATACAAAAAGAGATCTAGAATTGAAATAGTGTCGGTGGAAAAGAGTTTGGTTTCATTCAACCCTTTTCTCCCAGACTTGGTTGTCTTAATCAGTTGATGGCTTTTTCTGGAGCCTTGGGTGGAAAAAGAGGGTGAGCTACAACTGGTAGTTATTTGCAGGAAAGAGGATATTCTTTCAGTGACTGATTTCTGGACCAAGCAGTTGTACATGTCCAGTTATCTTTTTAAAAATGTATCAAAATGACTTTTCTGTAGTGTCTGTACATTTTCTTCCTCAACTCTCATGTCAATAAATTAAATTCCTTCCCCCACTCCCCCACCAAGTGGGGGAACCTTTTGCAGTTGTGTTCCCTTTCCTTTCACACTGGATTCAGATCTCTTCAAATAAGTGTTACAGCTTGTGAGAGAAATTGCATGTATAAGAATACAGACCCTATATAAAACTGAAAATCTAAGATTGTCCCTTAGTTTCATCTTAAGAAGCTTAAAAGTAGCTTCCTCTCAGTAGCGTAGCCAGGGGGGGAGCAGAAGCGGCGGAAGCAGCACCTTTTTTTAGCAGCACTAAAAAAAGGCGCCTCTTCTTTTTAAGCGCCGCTTCTTGCACTCACCCGGCGGCGCTCCAGGTCTTCGGCAGCATTTCGGCGGCGGGTACCACCGAAGACCTGGAGTGAGTGAGGACCCGCCGCCGAAGTGCCGCTGAAGACCCGGAGCGCCGCCGGGTGAGTATAGGGGGAGGCAGAGCCACTCCCCCTGAGCTCTGGACCTGGCTGCGCTACTGCTTCCTCTATCAAGGTAAACATTTCAGGAAGAGAAGCCAATTGCCTTACGGCTCAGTTCCAAATGTTACTGTAAATTTATCTGACAAGAGTGATGACATTGGTCATAAATTGTTTAGAGGTGAGTGATTGGTTATTGCTAGGATGGTTCTTTAATTAGCTATTTTATAGGATTTTTTTATATTGAACTTTCCATAAATTGGGGACATAATATTATCTTAAGACCTTTTACACACATAAGACCGTGCCACCTTCCTCAAAAGTGTATTAAAATCGAGATTTTTTGATATTTTTGGGGTGGGGTCTCAGACTTTCAGTTTCTGTGGTATGTAAAAACCCTGAATGATTTTTTTAAAATTGATACTTGCTGTGGATGACCTTATTCAAACTAGATTGGGCAAAGTGGCATAGCTGTAAGGCAGGCCTTGCACCAGATGTGTCCAAAGACTTTGGAGGGAGAGGCCCTGTAAAGTGGCGTAAGAGAAGTTCACAATCTATAAGAAATCAAGGGTAGGCAAGACACTTTTTGGGTCAAGTCACCTGAGGGAAGACTGATGTTCCTGAAACCCTGAAACTAATCACCTGGGGGAGAGAAAGTCCAGCTTTTGACCAATCTGTCCCTGCACCTGATGGAGGCCCACTAGCACAAGCTACTATGCAAGAGGAACATCACTGCCTGGCTCCTTGACCACAGTCTCCGCTCCTACATTGGGAGCATTCAGAAGACTGCAAGAGCTGAAGAGTTTGTGAACCTCTTGTCATCTTAGGTAACTTATTTTTCCTTTTTCTATTATTATCTGGGGCATGTCCCAGCCCTTTCTATACTCTTTAATTTGAGGGTATGAAAATGTGACTGTGGGTTTGCCTGTGTTAGCATTCAATATACACATGGGACCATGCAATGTGGGACCAACATCCACCATGGAACCATCCAATGTGGGATCAAACTACAACTACCATAATGCAGCTGAATGCTTTGTTGAAATGATTTGAATAAAAATGTTTCAAGTCAGTTTAATGAAAAAAGAGATGCTGATTTGAGTCAAACCAACAGAAGAGGAAACATTACATTTTTATTTTCCCAGTGGAAACAAAATCAAAATATTCCCACAGAAAATTTTAATTTAGCAGAGACTGCATTTTCCATTGAAAAATCATTCCTATGGAAAATTCCCAACCAGCTATAGTCAATAGGTTCTCTGAGTGTCTCAGGCTTGCTTGTGTATTTATGCACAGCTTGTTGCTTTTTTAAAGAGCTATTTATAGCAGAAAGTAGAATCTCAATGAGCTGGAACCTATTACTGCTTCAGCAGATGTTTTGGCAAACTGTTTCCTGGCTGCTGATATGAGTTAAAATGACAAGAGAGTTTGGCACTGACCAATGGGAGATTTCAAGGTCCTGTCATTATCATGAAGTAAGTCAGGACCTATTTTATGTAGTAGACCATGCACAGTAATATGGGCCTGTGGCTACAACGGAAGCACACAACACCAGGTTAGTAAAGATGAGATCCTTTACACGATATCACTCTAACAGGCAGGGCCGGCTCTAGGCACCAGCAAACCAAGCACGTGCTTAGGGCAGCACATTTTCAGGGGCAGCATTCCGGCCATTCACCCACCCCCCACTTTTTTTTTTTTTTTTTTTTTTTTTTTTTTTACTTGGGGCAGCAAAAGGACTGGGTAAGGACTGGGAACTCAGGCTGGGGGCCTCCCCCCAGGGCACATGGAGCTGCCTGCAGGTGCCGCAGTGCAGCCACCCCCCAGTGCTGCAGCTGGGTGAAGCAGCCCGAGCCGCCCAGGGGCTGCAGCAGGGCGGCCAGGAGCAGCAGCAGCAGCAGGGCCATAGAGGGGTGCCCAGGGTGCTGCCGTGCGGGGCCTGCGTCCCGCTCTCCGGGGCTCCGCTCCCTCTGGGACTGCCCTGCCCCGGCTCCTCAGCCCCCTGCCGGGGCGGTCCCCCCAGCTCTGCCCTCCCCGGTCCCGGCCAGTCCTAGAGGCGGGAGCCCCGGCTGGAGGGCCCCTGGGCTGAGGTGTGGCCTGGGAGCCTCGCTGCTTACCCCGACCCTGCCAGCGCCAGACAGGCTGGAGGTGAGGGGGGAGCAGGCAGAGTCAGCACTGGTGTGGGGGAGCCCAGTGCTGGGGCGGCAGGGAGTGGGGGTGAGGGAGGGCACTGGTGTGTGGGGGGGTGAGAGCCCAGGGTTGAGGTGGCAGGGGAAAGCCCAGGGCTGGGGTGGGGGGCAGCCAACATTTTTTTTGCTTGGGGCAGCAAAAAACCTAGAGCCAGCCCTGCTAACAGGGTACTAGGCCTTGACGCACATGCCTATTCCCCATAGTGCTGGTTAAGCTCTTTGGCCCTTTAAGGCTGGGAGTTGTAGTTTCAGGCTTCACCCTTACACCTAGTCATATGCCTTATAAAACATCTCCTAGAGGGCTTCCTGCAACAGAAGCAGGCAGGGGAAACCTAGGGGTAGGGAAGGCGCTAAGGACCTGGAAGGGGGCTCTTATCACCTCAGATAGAAGGCCTGAGAGGGAGACATCTAAAGGGTAGTGTCTGCTGGGGAGGTCTGCAAGGACTATGAAGCCCTGGAGACAGGAGCTAAGATAAGACCCCCAAGGGGAGGTGAGAGTGCATTGGCTTGTGTCCGAATCTTTATTAATAAAGAATGTCTTGAGAAGAGAACTGGAACTTTGCCATTGTTTAGAGAGTGAGATCACCTTCCTTGGCTGGTGGAAGGATACGTACCTTGACAAAGGAAATCTGGCATCTGCCTAATATACTAACATTCTTAAGAAAGACATTGGTAATAAATGATACCTACAGCCAAATTTGGAGGTAGTGCTGAGGATGTCCATGTTGATGGAACCTATAACTTCTTGTAGACCCCTGAACACCAGCTTGGAGTCCCTTAGACTCAGATTCCCCTAAAAATCACACCAATTTATAAACTGCACTCCTCTATATGTCATCTCTGAAGTTAGTTCAGCAGTCTAGCTGTATCTGAAACAGAGACAAAAAGGGTCTGTAACTTTAATGCACAGGGCTTGGAAGAGCTCGGTGGTGTAGGGAAAAAAAAACTAAGACAGCTAACACCTACACCATCTTCTTCTATCTTCTCAGCACCTACATTAAATCAACTTGGACTCCTTCAGTCTCAAGAACATATTCAAAATTACATTGCTTGTTTGGAAGTTGAATTAGAGCTAAGCAAAAAAGAGTGAATCTTCACTTATCAATTCTTGTTTGTCTGACTGTTTACACACAATGCCCTAGCCATGCTACATGATCACATTACAATTTTTTTTAAAAAATACAGGAATTGAGGGTCTTCCAAACCTGAGAAGTTTGGAGCTCCTTGCTGTACTGAAAGGTCAGAGAGGGTGTACCACAACTCACAGACTGCTGGAAGATCTTTGGTTTCAGGACCGGTTAGCTGGAAAGTAAAGTTGGATAATTGGCCAGGCTGCCTAATAACTGGGAGATCCTACCTTGAGGGATAAAAAAAATGTTGACTTTCCCAAGCCATTAGGATGCTGCCACCTCCTTCTTTTGCTTCCTTGCTATTAATTATTATTATTATTATTAGTTAAATGCTGATGTTCTTTCCAATTTGTTAATGGAAGACCATACTGTCTGTTCAGATCACTACCATGGATTACTCTGGTTCATGAAGGCTATCGGGTGAGATACATCCAACTGGCTTGAGAGCTGCTTGATGAGGAGAACTTTCACACATGAACCTAATACCAAATATGCATCAACCCCTCATCTCCAGAAGTCAGAGCATGACATAATCACTGCCTGTTGCAAGCTGGAAAGGGAAATTTAGCTTTCTAAGTTTTCATCTGAAATGTACTAGAGATACCATAAAAAGTTTACTACTCTTTTGGGGTGAGGGGGAGAGGAATTGGATTTTTATAGGGAAAATATACTATTTTAAAAATAAATAAAATACCCTCTTGACCTTAAACATTCACAACAGAATTGAATTATAATCTTCTTAAGAGTAACCTTTGTGCCTTAACATTTTGAGAGGAGTTTTAGGACTTTATTGCCAAGGCTGCATGAATTCAGAGAGCATATGATTAGCATTAAACCGAAAAGCATTTTAATCCCTTTGTAAACTTAAAAGGATGCTAAGAAAATAAAATACAGTGTTTCTGCCCCTACCTAAACGAAAATTTTTGCCCAACAAAAGCAGGAAGTTTTAGAGATGAAGAACTTGAAAGTTATATGCCTTAGATTCTGGTGTCACTTAAATGAATGTCTAAATTCTGAGCAACTCCATCAGCTTCAGGGAAGTTACTCTAAATTTATACCAGTATAACAGAGTAGAATCTGCTCCACATACCTCAGATGTTAACCAATCCAGTGGTGGCTTATTTGCAGCTCCCTAATAGAGAAGCTTACAAATAAGTGGCTCAGTTCAAAGTTCAGTAAGGGCCAGTTTACAAGTTGCATGCTACAATACAAAGCTTCCTTGTTTATTTTAAACAAATACGCCAATTTTAGTCCTGCCCCATTTGTTAATGAAACGACAGAACCCAATATAAATTGATTAAATCAAAACTGTTTTGGTACTACAGGCAAATAAGATTTTAGATTTCAGGTCTTGCACACCTGTACCACTGATCGAAAACTAACCCGGTCATTTAAAAAAAGTCTTCCATATTTGTAAGCTGTGCACATATGTTTTTGAAAGACTTGCTGTTTGTATTATTGCCGCTCTGTCCTTTCTCTGCCCCATTTGTAACCTCTTCTGTTATATCTTTAACTACGATTGCAAGCTCTTTTGTGCAGGGATTTTCTTTTACTGTTCGTCTGTACAGTAGCAGAAATATGCTTAAAAAAACTATATGAGTACGATTCAAAAACAGTAAAGAGATATATTCTCCCATCCATGTACAGTAGTTTGCATGGCTATTTTCCATTATTGCTAATGGAAATTGCATGCACATCCGTGGAAGACTAGATTTCATACTCCAAAGCAGGGGGAGAGACAGAGAAAATCTAATGGATGTTTGGAGGATGATAGAGTGGGCCCCACTACTGTAGTATAAATAATATACAATTTTCCCCCCCAAGACAACTAGAACGTTACTTACACTGAATGCTGGATTTCAAAAAAGAAATATTTACCAGCCCCTTGACAGATGATGTGCTGCAGTATGACAGGTGCACAGATACTGTGGTAACAGGGCTACATGCCTACATTAGATAGACAGATGCAAAAACAGGGAATCAAGACTCTGGACCTGATCCAAAACCCATTTAAGTCAATGGAAAGACTCCTATTGATTTCAGGGGTCTTTAAATCGGGCCTTTTTCCCTAGGTCAAATGGGATATTTATTCTTCAGCTGATTGCCCTTTTAAACAAAATCGTAAAGGAAATATATTGATAAGAATGATATTTGATGAGGCTATTACTGCTACAGTATTCTACAACAGAATTCAAAGTGCATCGTTTCCAGGTAGGCAGCACAAATGCTATATTTGTTTTATTTAGAGCTAGTGTAACTGGGTCCACCTCTTCCTATGTGCCCCCTTGTGGCGTAGGATGGCTCTGCAACACTGTGTCTCAGTTTCCCTCTTTCACAGAGTGACTCAAAAGCTCCACCCAGTCCACATTGTCTTAAGACGTTCCCCTTCTGGAGGGGGATCCAATGTATTTAACACACACAGACATCCATACTTCATGTTGGCTTCACCCAGCTGGCCACCAGTTCTGTGGTTCCAAGGATTCTCTCTCCTTAACTCAGGAGTCCCCAGCCCCACTTCCCGGAGCTGGGTTATAATTCACATAATCACTTTCTCCTCTGCAGGAGCCTGTCTTGCTCACTGCAGCATTCACTGGCAGCTGCTTCTTTGGGTCAGCTGCAGCTTTCAAGATTTTTGTCTTGACTGGCACTCGCAGCCCTACCTCCCTACCTGGAGGATTACAGGCTCCCAATCAAACTTCTCACTCTCCCTTGGGTCCTTCTGGGTAACTCTGCTCTGCAACTGGGAGCAAGCCTCCTAGCCTGGGAAGATGCACAAGCCATGCAAGTTTTAGCACACTAAAAATAGCTGTGTGGATGTTTGACTCCGGCTATCAAACTCACCTGACCCTCTAGGCTTCAGAGCCCCAGCCAGAACATCGACATTCCTATTTTTAGCATGTTAGCTCAAACCCCACTAGTGCAAGTCTGCCTACCTGGGCTGGGGTGCAAACATACACGTCTTTATATCCTTGGGCCTGTCCTGAGTTAGTCACAGGACCTCATTCATCATCACTCATCCTCCCCAACTGGGGAGAGGGGCTAAGCTTGTCACAGAGGAGAGGCTGATGCCTATCTCCCCATAAGGGGCCCAGCCACCCTGACAGCTAGATTCTGCCACCCTTACTCATGTTTGGTATTAACTTACTTTGGAAATGGGCTCACTGAAATCAGCACTGTATCTCAAAACAGGGTATTAAGGCCCCAATCCTGCACAAACGTATCTTCATTAGCCTAAATTTACACAAAGAACTAGTGATTTGCAGTATGTTATAGGGCAAGTACACCTCGTCCCCCTTTGGGGCGGGGCAAGGGCATTGTAGCCTCATGGTTAAGTCCAGCTGACTACCCTTAGCCTCTGGGCAGTAGGGCCTAGTGGCCAAAGGCCATGAGGTTGCCTTTCCTCACAGAGTTATGTGGCCTAGCTGTCAGAGTAGCTGTGTCTGTCCTCTCCCTCAGGGCGGTATGGCCTTACGGCCAGAGTCAATATGGCTTCCCCTCTCCACAAGACTTTGCGGCTTACTGGCCAAAGTTAATAAGGCTTCCCTTCTCCACAGGGTTATGAAGCCTAGTGGCAAATCGGGGAGGTGGACCACCACCTGGGGGATGGGTGGCAGCCAAGGTAGGGTGACCCTGGCTCTCCCTACTCCACCAGGTCCCAGTCCAGTGCCCTGGCAGTGGCATGTGTGCTTGCCACTGAGTCAGCGGGGATCCAACCGAAACACGCTGACTCCACCCAATGACTAGCCCCTTGGCTACTTCCTTGTCCCTGATGCAATGGCCCTGGCATCTCCAGGGTCTTTGGGCTCTTCAGCCTGTGCAGCTCCTGGTGGCTCCTTCAGCATCTGCAGGTGCTTGGGTATCAGGCTGGGTCTCGGCACCTCTGACTCCCATGGTCTAGGGCAGTGGTCACCAACCGGTCGATCGCGATCGACTGGTCGATCTTAGAGATTCTCCCAGTCAATTGCGATCTCTGGTGGCATAGCGGGGCTGCCGCTAAGTCAGGCTCCCTGCCTGCCCCGGCCCCACACTGTTCACGAAAGCAGTCAGCACAGCCCTGTGGTCTCCCTCCTCACGCTGCTCCTGCCTGCAAGCAGCACCTCTGAAGCTCCCATTGGCCGAGAATGGGGAGCTGGGGCCAATGGGAACTGTGGGGGTGGTGCTTCCAGAGAGGAGCACCATGTGGAGCCACGTGCCCTCCGCTCCACCCCCAGGGGCACATTGGCCCCTTCCGGGAGTGGCATGGGACCGCGGTAGGCAGGAACCCTGCCTTAGCCTCACTGTGCCACTGACCGGGAGCTGCCCAAGGTAAGTGCTGTCCAGTGGGATGCCACACCCCAACCCCCAGCCTTGAGCCCCCTCCCAGAGCCAGCACCCCATAACTCCTCCTGCACCCCAACCCCCCTCCCAGAGCCAGCATCCCACATCCCCCTGCACCCCAACACTCTGCCCCAACCCAGAGCCCCCTCCTGCACCCAAACTCCCTCCCAGAGCTTGCACCCCTCATCCCTTCCTGAACCCCAACCCTCTGCCCAAGGCTCATTCTGGAGCCTCCTCCCACACTGAGAATCCCTCAGCCCCAGCCCAGAGCCTGCCCCCGCCTTCCAAACCCCAACCCTAGTGACAGTGAGTGAGGGTGGGGGAGAGCGAGCGATGGAGAGAGGGGGGACAAAGTGAGCGGGGTGGGGCTTTGGGGAAGGAGCAGGGTAGATCCTGGGTTGCCCATAAATTCAAAAAGTGATCTTGGGCATAAAAAAGTTGGAGACACTGGTCTAGGACTTCCACAGCTACTGGGCTGGAGCCATCGAGGTGTGTCCTCCCTCCTTAGCGGTCAGCCCAGATTGAGCTGAGTTACTCCCTTTTATATTGGCGCTCCATTTGGAGCATGCCCAGAAGAGACAAGGGGGGTAGGGTTTGCTCCTCAGAGAGTGTTGGGTTAAAGCCTTTTTGGCCAGTGCAAGGTACCTACATGCCGTCATAGGGTGCCTCAATTTTCAGGTGCTCAACTTCAGTCAACTTAAAGTGACCTAATTTTCAGAGCATGTTCAACAGTCTGAAAAACCAGGCACCCAAATTACTAGTCACTTGAAAATTTAGGCCACTGACTTCAATGGGATTACTCATGTACAAAAACTACACACATGTGGTGCGTTCAGGGCCTAAACATCAAGAGCAGACAAGTTCTAAGTGTTCTCAACATTGTATAGAAGATTACCGGACTTCTAACGGTAATTTTTAAAAACACCACGTCTCAATATGTTATTTCCCAAACTGGAACAACTTTTGATTTGAAAGGGATTTTTATTGTATATACCAAAAAGTTATTTTAAATTGTCTACAAATACTAGACTATAACCAATCATATCCATTACCTAATATCACAACATTTTTCTAGCAATCTGTGATAAACAGATCATATGTAAATAGGTCATATGGAAAATATGGAGCATAACCAACAGCCTTATACTTCAAGAGTGAGTAATTAAAACAGTGAAGTAAAGCACAAAGCAAATCATAACTTCATAGCTGCTATAATACATCTTGTTAGAACAACCTTAGAGTCCATTGATTTTAAAATTGTTCTATAAGAGGGTTTCTTTCATCTTTTGACAGTCAAGTTGATTGCACTATTGATTTTTTCCCCTTCAGAGTTGAGAAGATATGTTGAAGAAGAAGATTGTGACAAAACTGCAGTCCTTAAATAAACGAAGAAAGAAATATTGTAGGTGTACTAGTATTCTAGAAGTACCAGTACTTCTGTTTTAGACAGAGATCTCAAGATGTAAATGAAAACCAATACTACCACAATGTTGCAAGGAGGGGTCATTTACTAGTAAGTAACTCATTTTTTATTGTTAATGAAAGAAAATATTTTCTCATTGAACTATAAGCTTCCAAAGATGTCTGTAGACAGCCTTCCATTGCCTACTTGAGCCTATTTGAAAGGATGTTTGTATTCAGTGTGAATGTTGTCTGGACCCTTGCAGAGATCTACTGCGTGGTGATCATGTGAGGTAGAAATAATGAATACAGAAGACTAGATTCTTAGCTGCAGCTGAAATATGCTTGGCAGAGCTGAGGAGGATGACAAAGGTAGCTGCCTTAAGACACCTTTGTGGTTTCCTAATCCTGATGTTGCAAACATCCTTGCCACCAGTGTAAATTAGAACAGCCCTGAAGTTGCTCTAAATTATGCACAGCTGCTAGTGGCCTGAAGGGGCCTTTCGAGCAGCTGGAAATCATTCATGTGGCAGCACTCTAGCTATATAACCTTTTCTTCTGCACTAGCTGCTGATTGCCTCCTGAAAGGTATTTAGCACCCTCAACTCCTAAAAAATCAATTACCGTTTAGGGTGCTTGGTAGGATTAGGCCCTGCAAAAAATAAAAATAAAAAAGCAGCGCTCTCTGCATCCTGCTGCTCCTGTCCACCTGTACTGGAGAGCGGAGATGGTTTCCCAGTGTGTTCAGAGTCAACTGTGGCCTTTTCTTGGGCTGGAGGAATTTAGCCTAATAAGGAATAAAAGCATGATGCACCTTTAGAGTCATACAAAGAGAACTCTATCTTGGATGTATGCTTGGAACAATAGAATTCCATGCCTCATGAGAGAGCAGACTGTTTTCCTTAACAGGAAAAGCTTGAGATACAAAGTGTCTTCATGACTCCTAAGAAAATCAGCAGACATCTGATCTATTCCATTAAAGGGCAAGCCAGAAAAGCTCCTCTCTATATACTGGTGCCTTGTACTAATTAACAGCAATCAGCATTAGCCAGATAAAGACAAAGCTTATTACTGGTTATGCAAGACACAGTTTCTTCCAGGTAACAAGAAAGAAGGGACATTGCTCTGGCATAAAAGAGAATTACACTGTGGTGTCATCTACCTGATATGGAAGACGAATGTGCACTATGTAATGACAACTCTAAGTGATATCAAATAAATATTTAAGAGAATTGGATCTGGAGAATGACCCTAAGGAAATCTCATGCACTAACAGCATGGATGAGTAGCTGTACAGGAATGGGCCCTCTGAGAACTCAAAGCAAACTAAGATGGGACTGAATAGGTCACAGTGAAGCTCCACAGACAGATCAGAATTAACAAGAAAGAGTAATTGCAGAGCTCCACCAAGGCAGACTGTAAAATGGCCTTATCAAGAAACAACTAGATGTTGAATAAGGTAGATGGGGCACCATTTCCAAGTATGTGCCAGAAACTTTACAGATGGAATGGTAACTTAGTACAATATCTGATGGTAAAGTCCATGGGACAGACTCTCCACTCTTCTAAGCACAAAGTGGACTTAAAGCATCTCTGTATGGCCTGCAGAGGATTCTCCCTGTGAAGGGGAACACTCCAATGGGGTAGCTGCTTCCTGCACCTGACATCCCCACCTCACTTTTGGCAGGGAAGGAAGATGTGTTATAAGCAGTAGACATGATACATCTGGATTTTAGTAGGGATTTAGACATAGTCCTGCATTACAGTCTCATAAGCAAACTAGGAAAATGTGTTCTAGATGAAATTACTATAAGGTGGATGCACAACTGGTTGAAAGACCATACTCAAAGAGTAGTTATCAGTGGTTCACTGTCAAACTGGGAGGATGTATCTAGTGGGGTCCCACAGGGGTCAGTCCCGAATCTGGTACTGTTCAATATTTTCATTAATGATTTGGATAACGGAGTGGAAAGTATGCTTATAAAAATTTCAGATGACACCAAGGTGGGACGGGTTACAAGCACTTTGAAGGATAGGATTAGAATTCAAAATGACCTTGACAAATTGGATAATTGGTCTGAATTCAGGAAAAAGAAATTCAGTAAAGACAAGTGCAAAGCACGGAGGAAAGAAAAATCTAATGCACAACTATAAAATGGGGAATAACTGGCTAGGTGGTAGTATTGCTGAAAAAGGGGGATTAGAGTGGATCACAAATTGAATATGAGTCAACACTGTGATGCAGTTGTGAAAAATGCTAATATTCTGGAGTATTAACAGAAGCATCATATGTAAGACACTGGAGGTAGTTGTCTTGCTCTACTTAGCACTGGTGATGCCTCAGCTGGAGTATTGTGTTCAATTTTGGCCACCACACTTTAGGAAAGATGTGGACAAACTGGAGAGAGTCCAGAGGAGAGCAACAGAAACAATAAATGTTTAGAAAATCTGACCTGTGAGGACAGGTTAAAAAAACTGGATATGTTTACTCTTGAAAAAAAGACTATCAAGTCTGCTTCTCCCCACCCCACCCAGGTCTTCAAATATGTTAAGGGCTAGGGCTGGCATGGATTGTTCTCCATGTCCACTGAAAGTAGGATGCGAAAGTAATGGACTTAATCTGCAGCAAGAGAAATTTAGGTTAGATGTGATTGTGACAGACTGTACCCTTATGTTCACCACTTTTACAGAAGTATGATAAATTTTGTACAAAGTATGTCTTGTGAAGTATTATTTGAAAACACAATTTGGTAATCGTTATTGTCCTGGTAAAATGTGTGCGCCAACATTGTGTGTAAAGTTAAGATTCTACAGTATGATGTTACTAAGGCGTATTCAAAATTTGGGGAAGCAGCCCAAGCCAGTTCCTCGGAGACAAAAGGCAACAGATGCCCAGCCAGGTGTCAACAAAATCATTTGGACAATCACTTGGGTAAACAGCCTTTCTTTGAGAGGTCTGAGCGAGAAAGTTCCATCTTGGCAAACAGAATTGCAGTTGCTTGAACCCCAGCTGGAGATGATTCTCGAAGAAGAGAAATACAGTACTATAAAAAGGGAGAACAGAGGACACAAATCACCTCTCTCTTCTCATCTCTACTCACAGCATCAACAACATTTGAAAAACAAAAGGGGCATCATTGAACGGGGGGAGCGACCCTGGCTGAAAGATCCAGTCAGATTGCTGTAAGAATATGGTGAGAGAAATCTTTGCTTTGAATTCACGTAGCTTGGTAAGTTAGGTATTGGTTTGCATTTTACCTTTTATTTCTTTGTAACCAATTCTAACTTTTATGCCTCATTACTCATAATCACTTAAAACAATAAAACAAGTTTATTATCTACAGAATGATAGATTTTATCTAAACCAGTGTGTGTTTGGGAACTTCCATTTGAGATAACAAGGTTTGTGTAGATCATTTTCTATTAAAGAAATGATGGATTTTCTATGAGTTTGTACTGCACAGAAAGAAAGAGCAGGGCAGTACAAGATGCACATTTCTGGGGACAAGTCTGGGACTGGGAATTTGCTGGTGTCTCTCTGTAACATAATTCAGGAGTGGCTGGCTAGAAGCACTCATAATTCACCTGGGAGTGATTTTGCATACTAGAGACTGTGTGAACAGATCAGAAGTGGGTGTTCTCACAGCGAAGGAGTGTGAAAGGCAACCCAAATTAGAGAACTAAGAGGACACAGCTGTTCAGCAATCCAGATTATACTGTGGGGAATGTCACAATGAGGAATAACTTTCTAACCATACACATAGGTAAGCTCTGAAATAGGCTTCCAAGGGAGGTTGTGGAATCCCCATAATTTTTAAGAACACGCTGGACAAACACGTGCCAGGGATGATCTAGTTTTATCTGGTCCAGCCTGGGTGTAGGGGCTGGACTTGACTTCTCAAGGTCCCTTCCAATCATACATTTCTGTGAGTTGGGAAGCAGGGAGTTAGTGTGAGAAATAGGTCTGACAAATAAGAATACAAAAACCATCTGATTCCAGGACCCAGTTTCAAATGTTAAATTATTAACAATTAAACGTCTTTTTATTTTTCTTGATTATCTCCCCTTTCACCACCACATTACTTTAAAATATCTCACCTTGCTTTCAAAGGCCCTAAAGAATTATACTCCTGCCTCCATTTATGACCCTTCAGGGGGGAGGGATAGCTCAGTGGTTTGAGCATTGGCCTGCTAAACCCAGGGTTGTGAGTTCAATCCTTGAGGGGGCCATTTAGGGATCTGGGGCAAAAATTGGGGATTGGTCCTGCTTTGAGCAGGGGGTTGGACTAGATGCCCTCCTAAGGTCCCTTCCAACCCTGATATTCTATGATTTTATGACCTGGTCTCTCATGTCACCCCTGCTTCTTCCACTCTGCCAACAACTCTGGCCTCAGCATCCTACTTGTCTGCTTCCCCCACAACTGTCTGTGCCTTCTTCAGTGGTTCCCCCTATACATGAAATGCCCCCCCACCCAATTGCACCCTGCCAAACCACACCCTACCATATTCCCACCATGAAGTTGTGGAAGAGAGTTTGGAAACAATGTTACTCGCTGGGGGGAAAATCAATGTATCATCTCTTGTGGTTTCCTAGGGAGCTGTTGATAAATAGGTTACTGTCACCTTTAATATCATGCATTTTAATGTAATGGGCACCTGGAACTGTATCAGGGAAGTTGAACAAGTACTTCATGAGGAAAATATCTATACTGCTGCTATTTAAAGAAACAAAGCAGGTTTTGATTGCCTGAGGAAGGAACACAAGGGAAGAGCTCATGGCTTGATATGATTATTGTGGGACAAGACAACACCACTCTACCTTCTCTGAAGATAGAAAATCCATCCACAGCAGGAACTTGAAATAGTCAATTTTGCAGAGGAATCCTGAATCATTTTCAGAAACTCACTTAGAAAAGGAACACTTGGAAATATGTTCCCATTACTCAAATGTGTGCCTGATGTGCTCATTTAAAAACGGATTATTTCAGTTTGTGACAGACTATTACAATGCCTGCCTTCACCTTTCCCTTTGCTTTATGGATCTTTAAAATTCATTGAATAATAGTCTTAAATGCTCACTTAACCTGATGAAACTGAGTCCAGCAAATCTACCTCCACTCCAAAATGCAAAGCATATGACTGGAAAATGAAGGCAAACTACCACCTCAGTTTGTGTTTGTGCTCAATGCATAATGGCTCAATGCAAATAACGGTCTCTAGAATGTGTCCTAACACAGATCAATATCTATAATGAGGTTCCTCATGCTCCAATAACTAATGGAATTGAATGGTAAGAAGCATACTGGACAGAGTAAAACTGCCTTCTCCAGGGGGGAAAAATGAATAAAAAGGAATTCACTGTAAGTGAAAATTATTTGAAGCTAAAGGACTAAACCAACTGGCTGTTGAATAAAAAGTGTTGCATGCACTAATGAAAAAGCTCTCAGAAATGGTTTACAACTATATGCAGACCATAACATACAAATAAGAGCACCCAAGCAGATTTTAAAATATTTTCTATTAGGTGCTGTGACCTGTGCAATATTAGTAGAAGCGAGGTCTTTTTCCTCCTTTGCAGTTAGACAATTACATTTTAATTCCTCGTAAGAATGTGATGACTCTTCCTACTATAAATAGATATATGAGAGGCTTTGTAACAAAGTAATTGGAAAAACCGTTCGCCCCACCTCACATTTAATTATGAATTAAAAAATGGGTCAATCTCTAAAAAAATATGGCGAAGTTATACTTTAAAAATGTGCTTGGTTTTTTGTTTACTTTAATTAACAGATAGGGAATTTCCCTATTATTTCCCCACACTTTAAATGCAGGAACAAGATTTTGCATAAAGAGATTTGGGACATGCAAAAGGAAACAGAATAAAAAACATTCACAAGAAATTGAATGAAATGGACATTGAGCTGTGAGACACTCAATCTGAACGTGTAACAAGGAATTACACAACTCTAGGCTCCTACTTTTGGATCCAAATGCAGATTGGGTCTCTAGCATTACACAGCATTTTCTCATAATACAGAAATAGAAAACCTATCATAACAATTTGACTGTTCAAATCTGCAATGAGAATGTTAACTAATGCAGGAAGCTGTGTCAGTAATAATACAATACAATGATAATAATAAATAATTAAAAACAACCCCACAAACACACACTTCTTGCAAATAGTACAGATTGGTCAACTTCACTGTCAGGATAACATTAGATGTTTTGCACTAAGCATACAAGTGAATACACCATTACACCTATCTAGTACCTGATCCTACTCCCATTATCGTCAATAGGAATTTTTCTGCCAATATCAATGGAAGCAGAATGAGGTCCCTGGTGGTTTTATGCTGATCTAATCACATCTAACGCATCACTTTCTAATTCAGCAGTGAAGGACCATGTGCTTTTGTTTGTTTTGATGGTTTGAAGAATTTACCAATTTTATTCATTCTCAATGGGAATAAGGTAACCCATTAAAGCTAAATAACTAACACAGAAAGCAAGCAAGCCCTGTTTCTTTTTCAGGATCTACCTCCAGTCACCTGATCACACTGCCAGTTAGTTCTTCACTGTGTTTCTTGGCAGCCAGCAAGCAACAGCAGAGAGCAAGAACCAGCAGGAGAAGTAACAACTTGGGAGAGAAAAGTGAGTAAAATGATTTCAATCGAGAAAGTTAGATTCTAACATAAAGAGAAGAGAAACTGGGGTTAGAAATTTAATCTCAATGACGGGAGGCAACTCAGATTACTGACACTACAAACTGGAATAAAATTACATCATAAAAGAAACATCGATGAAAAGTGACAAGGATGCAAGTGAAAACAGCATAATTGAAGAAGAGAGGATCAGAGGTAAAACAGAAAGCAAGATGCAGCTGACCCAGAACTGAATGGGAAAATAGAGTAAAAATAAAGTGAAAGCCCAGTAAAAATAAATTGAGATGGAAATAAATAGAAATCAGTAGGTGAATAGAAAACGGAAAAGAGAAAAGAAATAAAGTGATTTTAATGGTACTTTGTAGAAAGTGAAATTAAGTACATAGACGGATGGGGAACATTTTAGTATTCTGCATTAGTTTTCATGGAAATATACTTTTGATTGACAGACAAATGCGATTGTTATTTAGAAAACAGGCAGATTGTTTTTACCATCCTGGAGGTGCACTTACAAAGTCTTCTATATGCCCACATTCACGTTTGTAAACGAAAGAATGCATCTGCTTGCATCAGATTCATTAGCAATAGTTATTGTGTTGAGCAGGCGACAAGCAGCTTGCAGCAAACTGCAGTTTATACCTACCTGAATTTGGACAGTCTCATCTATACACAGCGGAGGGAGAAGAGCACAGATCTGTTTCTGGAACACCCCCGAGGGAGTGCTTTACCTTACCTTGGATACACCTACAGTACCACTGGATGTCACTGTTGCTTCATGAAAGACAAAAGACAAAAGCTGTACCAGGTGCCTATAACATATTATAAGAAGCTTATCTGTTATCTGGAAGATTTTTCCAGAAGGACCAACATTATAAAAGTAATATATACTCTTGCAGAGTACTTTACAGCATTTATGTTGCCTTTTATGACACTTTATCAATCATTCCCCGCATTAATTGTTTCTGTTACAGATATATTGTTTAGCATATTTCCAATACTGAAGTTTGCTCATATTGTGTTTCTTCACTTTCCCTTGTACCAGCCATTGAGGTTTGTGAGGTTTTTTGTTTTGTTTTTAATTATTGTCTCCCTATGTGGGGAAAAAAGACTTTCTCCACCTGTTACATCTGGTCATGTAGGCTGTGAGCCTCTTTGAGGCAGAGACTTCTTTATTTGTCCATACATTGCCTAGCAGAATGGAGCCAAGAACATTGACTAGGATTCCTACATGCTCCTCCAATACAAATATCACATCAGAAGCAAATGGGGGAGGGGAAGGCAGAAACAGTTGACTGCTTGTGTTACTGGCGACTGATTGAGGAGAACTTAACTTTCTATGTAGACGCCCCTAAGAAAAAGGGGCGCCAGACTCCCCCTAAGCCTCTGGGCTAGCACCCCAAGGGCACACTTGGCGCTTCAACCCATTAAAGAAATGAAGCGATACTGATTTACATCAAGTAAGGGAGTGGCCCTCTGTGTTCATCAGCATAAAGTCAAACTGAGAATTTCAAACAACTTTTACCGTGATGAACATTGACTTGTTTAATGGTCACCAACACTAACTGCTTGCACTATTTCCCTGTACATAGACTAGGAACTAAATGAAGTATCTCATAACACTGAGTGGTAAGATCTGGTGAATGCTGACTTTTAAAATGGTGGCCATTGTGTAGTGCACCAAATGAATCTAGACACAGAGTTCCCTTCACCTACCTCAGGAATAGACCACCTTTCTGTGTATTTGTGTACTTATGAGTGTCCACAGCAACACAACAGAGCAGGAAGCATGCCTTATCCAATTGAAACCCCCAGGAGAATTTTAGGTGGGCAGAAAGTACCATAGTTATCCACAAAGGAATTTGATTAGGACCCTATGCAGATGATAGGGAGTTAGATCCAAAGTGCCATGGACTCTTTAATAACCACACCCATTGTTGTATAATATAAAAACAAATTGTTGGAAACAACCCTACGTTGGGGTATAAAGGACTAGGTGACCCAATGGGTGTTCTCTGTCTGTAACGTATACAATTTAACAGTGATCAGAAGGACCTTGGTTCTATGGATTATTTAAAAGACAACTCCCCAAAATCATATTTTCATCCTAGGTCACTCGCTCATAGTATTGACTCAGAGGAGAGAGTGTTATTTACTCAGTCCTACAACATTTGAGTATCTCCGGAGGTCTCCCATCCACATATTGGGCTAGCCCAATGCCACTTAGTTTTATATCTACTATATCCATGTAAATGGGTATCAGACAGTAGGTTCCTACATGGAGGTACAGTGCTATTCTGTTGACTCACCTTGGCAGCAGATCAGGTGGCTCTCATTAGCATCAGTCAGGAATATAAAAGGCTGAGTCTCCCTGATTTTGAACTAGAAGGGGAGAGAGCTCTTAAGAGAAATCCTAATTAGGAATTCAGGAGTAAGTAGGCTTGGGGCTAAGGCTTGTGTTCATGAGTACAGGCTGGCCTTAGGAATTTGTTATTTAAATTAAAGGCAAAGCCCCAAAGGGAGGGGGTGATAATACACATAAAATGGCTGTTATACTATATTGAGAATGGAATGGGAAAGCCACTCCGTTACAACCCAGTTTAGCAGTGACATTTTAGTTATGGACCCTTCTTCTGGTGGCATAATTAATAAGTAGATGCTTGGGCGATGGGATGTGTTAGTGAAAATATATACATCATGGCACATCAGCATCAAGGTAACCAAATATATTAATGCCAGTTTTGGAGAAAACTGTGTCAGTCGGGGGTGATGTCTTGAGAGGAAGGCAACAGACCTGATTATTATTTTAAGATTGTGTTGAAAATTAGGTGTCACCACAGAATCTGGAAAAGCTGAAGCCAAGGTGCCATTGGGAAACATGAATGGTGGAGAGAGATAGGGAACTAACCAAGTCATGTGGAACAAAGTGATTGCTAGAAGGCTGGTCTGCACATGGGTATGAGGATTGAGAGGCAAGACTGAAATCAAAGGCAAAAAACCATTGTGAAATAAGATGCGATTCACAAATCCATGAGCTTTGCCTTGGCTAACCTCTTACCCAAATCTTTTTCTGGCTGCAGTCTTTATTTGTGGATTTCTAACAGCAAAGGAATGCTGTTAATTTCTTCATTTTCAATACAGCAGATACCATAGACCCAAGGCACCAGAGAGGGAAAAGACCAAGTAGGTCACTCAGTCCACCATCCCACTGACTATTTATAAGAATATTCTAGCCTACATTGGAATATTTCCAGTTATGGAGTTTTCACAACTAAGATTTGCTGCAGTTTCCATTGGCTGGCAGAGCTTACGTTACATTTACCATGGGGCACATGGGGAGCTTGGATACTTGTTTACGTGGTCCAATAAAGTTTTGACCTGGATATTCATTGTACACTAGAGGGTCACACACTTTGTTGCTTCTGTCAGGAAAGCATATTACACACCCCAGGGACTCCTCACATTCCTCCTTCTCCCCCCGGCACAAGTTACTTGGGTGTTAGCTGCCAGTGCCTTCTATTTAAGGGTCTCCCTGCAACCCCTCCAGCCCTCTTTTTATACCAGGGTCTCTATGTGCCCCCATTCCTCTTCCTCCCCCATTCCAGGGGCTGTGTGTGCCCTACTTTCCCCCTTCCCTGTGCATGCTAGGGTCCCCCATGTCCCCCTACAACTGTCCTACCTTCTTTCCCTCCCACCCCAAACCATGGCCTTTGTGTGCCCCCCATCCTTTGCATGCTAGGTGCACCACTGTGCCAGTGGTGATAATTAAATAGGTCTCTCTTTTAAAGAGAACATTGTAGAAGTGTATGTAGGTAATGTGCCTCACAAAGCGCACTGTCAGTGTACATCCCTAGGTATAATTGTGTATACAGCTGTATCGATTTGAAAGATATGTAAGGTATTTGGGATATAATACAGCAGTAAAATCCCCTATCCTGTCCTAAGACTCATGTGGGTAGATCTGCATACCCATTCTATCCTCACTGCAGGATTTGGACCTACAATTATTTATGCATATATTCCTACTATTTTTCAAAATGTGCAGAAACTGATTTTTATAGCATCCACCATGTGACCAGTACTTCACAGAAAATATAATAGACACGATCTCTGCCTAGAAGAACTTTACATTCATCATACAGGTTATTCTGTGGTGCTCAGCACTGTAGCTGGAGGGACCCGCGTCTGGTTCATGCTCATAATCTAGCCCCCATGACATCAGCATAGGTTAATTGGTGAAAACATTGTTTTCTTTTATTCTGCACAACACTGATAAATTGTTTTTAAAAACCATGACTCTGACACATCAAAACAGTGTGTGAGCTCCTCCTGGTGGCGCAGAAGTCTTGGAGAGTCAAACAACAGCAACAAGGAATAAAAAGAGAAAAATCAAGTGGCTATATTGAAGCTTCAAGAAAGGTATTACACATGGGCGTGGGGAGAAAAACAAAATGAGAGCTAGCTAGGGCAGTGCCTCTTTAAAAGGTTTTAGCATTTTCTCTAACATCCATGAGATGTACAAATGTATTGCACAGTCAATGCAACTGTTAAGCATTAAAGGTAAAAGGACATTTCTGACAGATTTGCTGCTTTCAATAGTCCCCACCTCCCTTGTGTTTGTAAACTGAATCACTCATTCTCCAAGATGTGCTAACACCGATACCAACAACAGGCAAAATTTCGCTTCTCTCCTCCCACACTACTCTAATTTTTTTTCAGTCCTTCATGATTTTGGTCTGCTGCTTTTAAATTTCTAAGCAATTAATTTTTTGGCTCAAATACCCAATCAACAGGTGTGGAATGATTGACACAGCCCTGATATGCTCCATCTGTTCATTCCTGATAATGTAATCCTGTTGGCTACTGGGTAATATCTTCAACCTACTTAAAAGGCAACAGTCTAATCTATCTGCAGGAAAAGAAAAAGCCCTGCAGTTAACATCGTTATGTGACAGGAACAATTGGCAACAGACAGCACTTCTATAGGTACAGTGGGGAGGCTTTTATTCAACTATTTTCCCCACTGGGAGTGATGATTCACCCAGTGCACAATTTCTCTCTTGGTAATATAAAAAGCTTCATTTTGTGACCAATTTGTCAAAAAAAAATAAAAATCTGCATGCAGCCATCCAATTATTGTTTTGCTTTTATCTCCATATGCTGGAAGAATCTTATTTAATTTTAAGAAAGTGATGGAAAAAATATTAATATTAAACTATACTATGTATTATAACTACAAAGTTATGATGGCAAATGTATACAAAAATAGGGCTGGTGCCTGAGATCTAGGTACAAGAGAAAATGTACATGTTCTCATGGGTATTCTTCTGTATGTAAATAACAGTAGTAGATTAAGGGATCTATTATCTCCTCAATGCACATTTTTCATTCCCATTAATGGTTGGAAGGGCTCTGCATGCATAATTAGCAGGGAATACAGCTTTAGATCTGGGCAATGCCTTTCGATAGATTGTGAAATAAAATACGGAGTGCAAAACTGAGATTGCATGAAACTTCTGTGGGTTGGTCTTCACTGTACAGTTAAGAATGAACCTGGCTCTCCCTCAGGTTGTAATCCAACACCCCCTGCCCCAAATATTAGAGCTTGCCTTTTTTGGGGCTGAAACATTTTTTCCACCAAACAATGCAAATTCAGGACAACCAAAACATTGTTAATTTGTATCAGTTTTGGCTAATTTTTTTCATTTTGACCAAAACAATCAAAATGGTTCATGCTGATATTAATGAAACGGCTCACTTTGATTTTTTTTTGGGAGGGGGGGCTAGATTCACAAGGGAATTTAGGCACCAAATCCACTGGAGGAAGAGATGGTGGTCCCTCTTTTATAACATTCATGGCAGTGGTTAGAGCCCTCAACAAGGTTGAGAGAGACGGAGCTTCAAATCCCCACTCTCAATTTCTCTTGTTGACACTGTTCCCCTTTGTAGAATATATTTTAATAGTCTTGAGGCACGCATACATACAGACTGGGGCCCATGAGGCCCAATAGGGGCACCAGCCCTAACCCTATGCTATAGTTACGAGAGCTCCAAGTCTGATTGGACTGCAGCCCCTATTTATGCCAGAAAGTTGTCCGAACAAGTGGACTTCTATAGAGATTCTATAGCACAGTGGTTAGTGCACTTATGTAGGAAAGGGGAGACATAGGTTCAAGTGCCTGCTCCAGAGGGTATTTGAACCTGGGCCTCCTGCTGTTAGAGCAACCTGGCCTAGCAACGGGCACAGGCCAATGACCCAGGGGCCAGGCCAGGCAGGAACACCAGAAAAATCAGCGTCAAGTGACAAACAAGAGGACCAGAGCCAAGAGACAGGTGTCTGGCAGAGTCAGGTTACCAGTAGGTCAGGATCAAACAACAGTATCAGACAGCCAGAACTGGATACCAGGGACAGGGAAGCACTCGTGGCAGGGTGACGTCCACTTGTTCGGACAACTTTCTGGCATAAATAGGGGCTGCAGTCCAATCAGACTTGGAGCTCTCGTAACTATAGCGTAGGGTTAGGGCTGGTGCCCCTATTGGGCCTCATGGGCCCCAGTCTCAGCTGCTGTCTGTGAGCTGCCAGATGGAAGATTGGAGTGTGATGACTCCATGGACCTGGGTTGAATTTAAGGCCCATGAGGCCTGACACTCACATCCCAGTTGAGTGCGCCAGCCACTGGGCTAAAGGTTATAAAGGGAACCCCACCACCATCTCCTTCTACACTGGTTTTAGTGCCTAAATCCTCTTATGAATCTAGCACCTAAAAACCAAAACTAAAAATTAATCACAACCCCCATCACTCCCTCATTTCCTTTGCTTTTATTAAAGATTCCTGAACTGAAACATTTTGTTTCAGGTCAAATGAAAACCCAAAATGAAATTTTTCCAACCTTTTGAATTTGCCAAAAATTCTGAAGAATTTTGGTTTCAGTTCAATCTGAACCAAAATTTCATTTCAATTTTTCAGAATTGGCAGAATACTGAAACACCAGTTATTCACTCAGCTCCACCTACTATCCCCACAGAAAAACCTCTAACCAGGATTTTAGGTGCTTTAAGCCTGGGCTACCTTACCTGGCTGGGGTATAGGTTAGAACCCCGGCTCCGCTTTCCCTCATGCTGGGACCTACCCACTTTGCAGTGAGGATGCAGAGACAAATCACTCAAGTGATTAGAGTCCTCCAATGCCTTCCCACAATTCCCCCGAAAAGCCAGACAAGTTCTCCCGCAATTGACTGAGAAAGAACCATAGAGCATCTCTGCACAAAGAAGCAGGGAATATGCTCCCAGACATACCCACAGGTGAGTGCAGAATCAGTGGGGACACAGTAGCATGGGTAGGGGCTTTGCTGGGAGAATGTTCACACTAATTTAGGCTAACCCAAGTGTTCAGACCTGGGTGCCACTCGCTCAGGTTAACTGCATAGTGAAGACACCTTCTGGGAAGGTTTCCCAGGCCCATGCATATTTGCCCAATGACATTCTGTAGAATTTCTGCCTATAGATCTGGGATGCCTTTTACTTACTGTAACAGTGTCAGCACCCACCACTCAGAAAGCATCCCCTTTCTGGTCAGGTGTTTCTCTGTTTGGAACAGGGGCGACACTCACCTCTCATGGACACTCCCCATCCAATGGTTCCTTCAGCAGGTCTTCAGTGACTCAGCCCTCCTGAGGCATCACACACACTGTCTGTAGGTGGAACAGAACAAACAAACGCCTTCCAGGGTGTAGTCCTTACCTTCCACCAAGGCTTCCTCCCTAGAGTCACTGCCCTATAACAGTCCAACAGGGCCCTTTGCAGTACCCTCTGTTGGTGTGTCTTTTTCTTCAGGTCATCCCTCCTCCCCCAGGCTCAGTCTTTAACCAGACCAACAAGGCCCATTGCGGTACCCTAGCTTGGGCTGGCTAGGTTTTGGACTCAGTCCTTGCTCAGAGAGTTGGTTTTGGAAAGCAAATATATCACTGAGTGAAGATTGTCCCTCAGTAATTGAGAATTTAGGGTAGGCTGTCTATTAGAAAATACAATCCATTAGGGAAGTATTTCAGTTACTTTCCCGACTGTGCTTAACCCACACAGGTCCTCTGAGACCAACATCTGGTTTCTTAGGAAATCACTGGTGGCCTGAAACCCACTCTGCCCAATGCACACGACGAACCCTGCTGGGCCATATAAGTGACATTGTGAGGGTTTTGGATCACCAAGGACTGCTAATAGTGTGGTAGGGGGCCTTAGGTCTTGGCAAGCTTCCCCACCTAATGCCAAGAGAGGGCCTTAATGTCAAGCCTCTCTCCAGATTTTGTAATTATTTATTTTTCTGCACTTGGTTTGAACTAGACCAGAAATATCTGAATTTGATTTTTTTTTTTAAATCGACCTTTTAAAAATCCCCCTCCTCACACATAAAACAATCAAGCCAAAGGTTGAGGCTAGTTTGTAAATTATCTCAATGTGTTCATCCATCCCTAGTCCTAACAAATTATGTAAGTAAAATACAACTCAACCCATGGCAGGTGCTTAGTTAAAAAGCTTTTGTTCCTATGATGAGAGGTGGGCATGTTGAACACAGAAAGAGTGTAACTAATTCCATGGAAAAAAGCTAGATGAGTCTTCCCATGCCTTTCGAGAAACAGATACTGTAAATAAGTAATTGGATGGTTCTGTTTACTGACAGATCATTTCGGGCAGGAACTATAAAGGCCAGATTCTGATCTTACACCAGCATAACTTCACTGATGTCAACAGAGTTACACAGGTATAAGATCAATGTAAGTAATCGCTGAATCAGGCACTGCATGTTTTGCTTCTCCTTTAGTTCTTTACAGCTATGTTTTAGTCACATCGGATAGCGTCTGTCAAAGTGAAGAGTGGATCAAAAGGGAGGGAAAAACTAGCCTAAATAGTGATTAATGAGGAACTGTCCATATTTAATTACAGCTTTTAACTCAGACTTTTATAATTTAAACTTCAGTAACTGTCTTCACGATTTTGGCATCCATTTGTCCCGGCCTACGCACTATCTTTGAACTAACAGCATAGCTTATCTTTGTAATTAAGCATTCAGTGTAGCAACAAATCTTCAATTCGGTATGAGTCACTCAGCTGCTAAATCAAACAACGCACCACTAAACAAACTGGTTTCCTCCTGACCTCAAATGATAATAATGTTATGCAGCTATACTTAAATTTCTTGAGTATAACTTTCTGATATATTTATGAAAATGAGTGTGTCAAAAGGTAATTAGGTGCTGTGGTTAAAAGGGGAACACACAAATATACATACAATTTATGCTAGTTATCCTGGAAAAATGACACCCCAGTTGATAAAAAGGCAAGATGACCACCTTAAAATTATAAAGCTTGGATGGCTACAGCAAAAAAAATGTTGTACAATGACCATTATCACATTGAGCCTTGAACTTCAGCATGTAGTGAAGGTGGCAACTTAATAGTATTACCTTACCTGTGTTTGGTTTGAAACAGCATCTAATAGTCCTTTTGCTGAGACAGCACCTTGTGTTCTCACAACATAGGCAAACGAGAGCCTGATAAAAGCAACTGCTCTGGCAAAAGTTGTGAATGTACAATCCTGGTCCAAGCTGAGACACCAGCACATGAATATCCATTTCATTTGAATCAAAAGAAGATTCACATAACTAGATTTTCGACCTTGCCAGATACAGACAATTGCTGACACTTATAAAATTGCCCGATTACATTCATGTGTTTGACACCATTCAGTATGTTTCAAAACTAGATGAAAAGATCAAGCAGCAATATAATGCAAAATAACAGACGTCTAGCAACATATTAGATGAAAATATAATTAGGAAGCAGTTACAGGAAATGGGCTGTTACTCCAAAAACAGTGGTCAGCATTAAAAAGTTAGCATTTGTCATATATTACCACACAGATATATCTCAGGTGCATAGTTCCACATACGTCCATTCAGAACTGGTCTTATATTGGTATCCATCACCATAGCATTTGGACACCTCTTCAGTAAAGAAAGGAGAGAGAGTTGTTGCCCTTCTTCCCTGCCAGCAAGAGGCTTAGGTTTTTGTAGGGTGTAGGAGTGTCCCTTCACATTGTTTGTGAGCCTGCTAGTGGTCTCCCTATCGTCTATATTTCAGAAGCCACCAGAACCGTGACCAGCTGCAATGTATATCTGTAGCTAGGCCTTCTATGCTACATACGTTTAGTAAACATGACTATTTGGACCCCACCATGCCCTTGTGGTTACTTCACAGTATGTGTGTTGTGTAAAGAGCAAAGGACACAATCATTTTTAAATTAGTCCTGAACAGAGGCGAGCGGGAGCATTAGTGCAAGGGCACCATTGTGGAAAGCTTGGGCGAAACTCCACTTAGTTCTGAACACAGCACCCATGTGAGGAATGGGAGCAGGCTGTGAGGGAAAGTGCATGAAGGATAGAGCAGGGGAACAGCTCAAAAAGCGTTCTGCCAATATTGGTTAGAATAAAAAGCTAGAATTGGCTGTGCCTGCCTTCCCACCGCTGGCGGTTGCTTCCCATCAAGTCTAGTGAACATGTTTGCTGGAAGGAATCATTCCCCACTTAGGCATTATCTTTATATGTATGGTGGCAGGACTGTTTTTGTTAGATCACCACGGTGCCATTTGAAGTATTTGTTAGAACATAAAGTGAGGGCCAGATCCTGCACCACCGAATTCATGGGAGTTTCATTACTGACTTCAGTTAAAACATGTACAGTATTTTTTTTTTAATGTATGAGTGAGTAACATCACCCTCTATGGGCTGTCCCACAGAGAGATGAGCAACAGGCTACCGTTAACAGCTACACTAATAGAGGCCAGTGTTTTAGGAACCAAAGGAGCAGATTGCAAGTTCCAGCTCCCTACGTGTATGGCTTAGAGAATGTAGAGATTGTGGGCCTGATTCTTCACTGCCTTGCATGCTGTGAACTCATTGGTACATGTGAAATATACTCATCACGCCTCTCCCTCACCGCCCTGCTGGCCGCTTGTCCTGCCTCTCTGCCACTGCCCTACTGGCCATTCAACCCGCTTCTCTGCCTCCACCCTGCTGGCCACTCATCACATCTCTTTGCCACCACACTGCTGGTCACTCATTCACCAGCTGACTCTCAGTGACCTTCTGCCTCTCTGCTGTGACCGCTGCACATCAGTCGCTCAGTGATTTTCAGCTCTTTTGCAGGCTGGCTGCCCCATCTCAAGTGATTTCAGCTCTTAGCAAGCAGGGCAGAAACACAGTCCTACCCCAACTGGTTTCAACTCTGATTGAGCAATTAAAATAACAAAAGGCTCCTAACAAAGGCTATTTAACTCTATTCTTTGAACAGTGGGGAAGAACAGGTTAAACCAATCTAGAAAGGACCCCTGGGGAGTGTGCAGCCTCCTGGCCAGGACACCAGGATTCCTGACCCCACCTCTCTTACTTTCACAGGACTTTCACAACGTGACATTCGAGCCCCTGCTTAATGAGGTTCTTTCAACTGAGGGTGCCCCCACTCATTTGGGACAGGTTAAGCACAGTCCTGCTTTCCTGTATTGCTACACTAATTACAACATTGGTTACCATATTTCACTACCCCTGCATTCAGCACTAAGGTCATTTGTACCTAACACCAGCCAGAGTTGATCCTTTAACGCAGCTGTAAATGATGAATATGTAAACAGAGCAGGAGCAAACTGTATTTACATAAACACACCTGTAGTCTCTTCCCCTCCCAGCTAGCTGTCAGGGAAGCATTAATTGAGACCCTGCTTACAACTATGTGCAATGTGAGCATAAAATGATTCCTGAGCAGAATAGCAGGTTTTACACCTACTTTACGTAGCGCTAAATAATTCCAAAAGGAGCAAGGAAGTGGAGAGAATCAGGCCCACAGTTTTGATCTTGATAGTTTTCAAAAACCTGAAAGAAAACACAATCACTGATAAAGTTTGCAGAGGACACAAAAATTGTGGGAGTGGTAAATAATGAAGATGACAGGTCACCGATAAAAAGCAATATGGGTTAGTTGGTAAGCTGTGTGCAAGCCAACAATCTGCGTTTTAATACAGCTAAATGTAAATGTATACACCTAGGAACAAAGAATGTAGGCCATGATTACCGCCTGGGGGACTGTATCCTGGGAAGCAATGACTCTGAAAAGGATGCGGGGGTCATGGCGGATAATCAGATGAACATGAGTTCCCAGTGCAGTGCTGAGGCCAAAGGGGTTAATGCGATCATGGGATGCATAAACAGGGGAATCTTGAGTAGGAATAGAAAAGTAATTTTATCTCTCTATTTGGCATTGGTATGACCACTCTTCAAATATGTTCTGCTGTTCTGCTGTCCAGAAATCAAGAAGGACATTGATAAATTGGAGCGGATGCAGAGAGAAGGCGTGTAAGAGGGTCGGACTCACCCCTGCGGCGCCTCCTGCTGGTCTCTTCTGGGAATTAGCTCACCAGCCTCTGGAGCACCCTCTGCAGGCCAGTGATCTGCCTGACCCCTCTGGCCTTGTGTCCCTCCCAGGATCCCGGTGCCCCTTTAACTGGGGTGCTGCCCCCTGGCAATACCCCACAGCCTTAATCGCAGGGTCTCCCCCCTCCCAGGGGAACCCCCACTCACTATCCCCACTTCACCTCAGTGTACAGCTACTGCCAGTCCCCATCTAGCCCCATGCACTGGGGCAGACTGCAGCATAAGCCACTCATCATAGGCAAAGGGGGTTTGGACCTGCTGCCTCTGCCTACCCGTGGGCTGCCCCTGCAAACCTAGTACCCCTTTGGGCCTTAGTCTAGCCCTGGAGCCTGGGGTTTTCTCAGGCCGGAGCTCCCCAGCTCCATTAGCCTTTCCCCAGCCCTGTTCCACTTCAGGTCCCTGCTTAGTCCTTGCAGCCAGGCCCTTCTCCCTCTAAAGGCAGAGAGAGACTCCCCTGCTCTTGGCTCACTGCCCACGTATAAGGGCCAGCTGAGCCTTAATTGGGGCGTGGCCCCAGCTGAGCCTGCCTTCCCACTCAGCCTGGGACTACTTGCTCCAGCCACAACCCTCTCCTGGGCTGTTTTCAAGCCCCTTCAGGGCCTGAGCAGGGTGTCACCCGGCTACAAGGCACAAGAATAATTAAAGGATTAGAAAACATTCCTTAAGGTGATAGACTCAAGGAGCTCAAACTGTGTAACTTAGCAAAGGGAAGGTTCAGGGGTGACTTGATCACAGCCTCTAAGTACCGACACAGGGAGTGAATATTAATGGGCACTTCAGTCTAACAGAGAAAGGTATAACATGATCCAATGGCTAGAAGTTGAAGCTAGACAAATTCAGAATGGAAATAAAGCATACATTTTCAACAGTGAGGGTTATTAGCCTTGGAACAATTTACCAAGGGCTGTGGTGGAGTCTCCATCACTGGCAATTTTTAACTCAATATTGAATGTTTTCTAAATGACACACACTAGTTCAAAAGGAATCATTTGGGGAAAGTCTGTGGCCTGTATTATACATGAGGTCAATCTAGATGATCACAACGGTCCATACTTTTAATTTATATTCCTTGCATTTTCAGCATGTCAGCTGTCTTCCTACACATCAGCAGCCTGATTAGGCAAGTTAGCTTGATCACAATGGTTGAGCCAATGGTACGTATCTTAGGTCTAAAGTTACTAATGCACCATATTTTAAGCAACTGGGAAAAATACTTATATGTGCCCCAATACTACCATATATTCATTCTCACACTTGGGAGATAGAAGAATATCACCATGCACATTTTAAATGCACATGGAGAACTGAGGCACAGAGAAAGATTAAGTGACTAGCCCAAAGACACACAAGAAGTCTTTAGCAGAGCCAAGACTAAAATTCACATCTCCTGAGTCCCAGCCCCGTGCCTTAGCTAAGATAAAATCTACTCTGCATAAAAATAACGTAAAAAATAAAATGCAGTACTATTTGTATTCTGCTTGCAGGCATTTTGGAGTCAATTTTCATCAGAGCCAATACCATGCCTCCACTTGAGGCCATATACAAATTTGCTGGTGTGAACACCTATTAAACCTACATGCTCTATTCTTTCAGTAGTCAAACACTAGAGCTGGTTGGAAGATTTTTCCTCAAAATGCATTTTTGCTGGAATATGCTGTTTTGTTAAAGCCAAAAATGTTTCATGGAAACATATTGACTTTGACAGAAATTTCATCAGAAAGGTTTCTGATGTCCAGAGCTTTCAGGTCAATGCAGACCAGAGAGAGAGAGGAAACAGAATCAAATCCTTTTTGAGAGGAAAAGAGACATTTTGACACTATTTTGTTTTGCAAAAGCATTGGAAAAGTTTGGGTTTTGTTCCAATGTGGTATGAAAACAAATTTTGAAACTTCATATGTTGTCACAAAACGAAATTGTCACCCTCCAGTCAGCGCTATCCAACACTTTTGCTGGTCTACGTTTTATACAGTCTAACACCTGTGTGACACAAATAGTTTCATTTGCACCTACAAAAACCACTAGCCCCCAAACAAACAAAATATTAATCTAATATTAACCAAAAGACCTTCTTTCCCCTCCAAATTATTTTTTCCATATGCTTATGCTATATGGTGTAAGTCAGCATAGATCCATTATCTTCAGTGTCAATTTACACCAACTAAGATTCTGGTGTTTTTATGCCCAAACGTCCACATTCTTATAGATTAAGAACACTAGGAAGCATATTTCAAAATTTTATAGCAATTTACAAAGGGGAGGCTTAAAAACTAGCTATCTTTAAACTGATCTAAATGGCCTTTGATCAACCAGATTATTTCATAACAAACACCTTAGGTTAAAATTGAAAAACAGGTGACAGTCTAAAGAAGAAATTTTCTGTATAAATGTATATTTAAAGACCTAGGGCCAGATCTTCAACTGGTGTAAACTGGCATAGCTCTACTTCAAAGGATGCACACTGATTTACACCCTCTGAGAATCTGGCCTTTAAAATCTAATAATTCACTCATACTCCATACTTGAAAATAAAGAATAACTTGTATTCGTTACTGGAAACACCACCTGCAAATGGCCTGCATTCCTACCTGTAGAATTATTTATATATAGAACTCTTAGAGAAAAATACAGTAGATATCATGGTTAAGTGGGCCTGTGTCAACAGTTACAGACTGATAGAAGGACGCCTAATTTGTGACCTGTGGAAATATACCAGCAATTTAATGTAGGCAAGAAGATAAACATTACACATGCATACACATGCGTGGCAAGGTTTTGAGATGTTTATTATGCTGCCCCATGACTTTCTCTTTAGAAAGAGAATATTTTGGATATATTCAAAATCCTACAGAATGAATCACATAACGCAGCGTTTTTATACAATGGATTGGTAGATCACCATCAGGTATTGCATAGTGTAACATAAATTCATATTATAAATCTATAACGGATGCAGGCTTACAGTTGCCACATTTTAATATCTTGAATCACTTATGCTGGATACCCAAGAGGATAATAAACTGGTGCTTAGAACATTCAGTTTATGCTGTCCCTGTTGCACCATGTCCAGGAACCTGTGTATTCACTTGTTCTGGATGTGGATGGAGATAAACCATTTTTAGAAACAAGTGTCACCAAAATAAAAGTTTATTTTTAAATGCAGTACAAGCACCCTCAAATCCAGAGTCCTTCTGTGTTTAAGATGCCGCAACAAAGCAGAACACATTTTTCAAAAGGAGAAGTTAAGTGGATTAAATTTTTCTTTTTGATAGCAAAGAAAATACTTAGATACTGATGGGATTTATCACCATCCTCTGGAAAAGAATGGGCATTCGTATTGTTGAATGCTGCAGCAGCATGAAAGACGTGCTAATCCCTCCCCTTGCCTTTGAGTGTGTCAACTGTGAAGATTCCTTCCTCACCCCATCCGCCCCTGCATAGCACCTGAGCACACAGTCTAGTGCTGAGTTAAGAACTTGGCTCTATAGAAGGGTTCAACTGTGTTTTATAGCTGACATCGATATAAGATTTACCAAAATCTAACTCTGAGAGTTGACACTTGGTAACCATATTGGCAATAACATTCTGATCATGTTGGCATCTCATCAGTCTAGCATCCTGCCTTGGGTTGCTTTTCGGAAAGTGCTCCTCAGACAATCTGCAGTTTTGCCACATGAATGCAAATGCATTGCTAGGCCCAGCCAAGGAGAAGAGCTAGTCTCATTATTTTCTGACTATTGAGCACCATCTGGAAGCAGGGTCGTATGTATTGTACAGCAATAATTTTGCACACCATGATATCCCAGCAGTAGATGAAGCAATTAGAGATGTGGCCTGGTTCATTCCACACACTGAAAAAAAATCTGTCATAGTCCTGCAGAGGGGAAATAAAATCACTGCTTGGGTACTATTCTACAGTTTCTAGCAAAATAAATCCCAATTGCAAAATGTGCCTCCTTATCCATTAACCCGGCATTATGTTCCAATTATTCTTCTCCTAAGCACTCAGACAGTAAATATGAAGTTACATGTTTATGCTGAACTTTAATGGGCTTAGAATCCAGCCCTTAATGAATGATTATTGGCTTGAAGAGCCTGGCCCTGATCATTCTCTGATATCCTCTTTGTGTAGATGGGTGTCATGCATGTTTCTTCCCCTTCTACACGTAGGGACTGATTTTCAAATATGTGGAGCAACTCCAACTCCAGCTGAAATCACTGGAAGCTGTGGATGATCAGCACCTCTGGAAATCAGAATATTATTGGAGTCCTTTGGCGTCTTTCTGGTATATGTCCCAACTGAAACCAACAAGAGTTTTGCCACTGAATTCAGTGCAAAGAGGCTTGGGCCCTTAGCGGTATGTATTTGGAGCCTAAAATACAGTGATTTTTATGCTGTACCTTTATGTATGATACACAGCGTAGTTTTCACATCTACCAAACTTCATCTATTGCTGGGAAGGAACACACAGCATCTCTCTTAAGGTTAATGGTTTAGAGGTTAAGAGTAGATAATGCTGCTCAGGCAGAAAGGAAAGCAAGGAAAATGTATTACTTGTTCCAATGAACTTTGTGATCTGTAGTTGTGTTCATCCTTTCCCAGCTTCCTGGAGTGGCATCTTTACAGTCTTGTGGGTTATAATATTACATACATTGTGATTGAATACAATACCTACAATAATGATTGAAATAAAGCAGCAAAAAGGTCCAAGCAACTTGGAATCTAATCTTGATTTGGTGAAGAATAAATGGTACCACAAACATATTGCATATGAGAACTTTACAGTTTACAACCAATCCAACCATAAGTAGAGTGACTTTCCCAAAAGTATTGACATTTAGCTAGATCCTGTAAACTGGATCAGAGTGAACCAGGATCCCCATGAATGCATCTAGACATAGATTACAATACCACAGCAGGATATAGGCATTTGTAGGTCACCAACAACATTTTGATCTTCTATGGGCAAATAAATCTTCTGAAAATCATACAGTGACGTGAGGAAATCTAAGGTGGTGATGGTGTAAGTGGCAGTGCCCAGGCCAGCTCATCAAGACACAAGGAAGGAATCTGTTTGTTTAAATCAAGGCTTTCTGGAAGAAATCTCTGCTGTCAGCTGGGAGTGGGATGAAGATGACCAAGGCTTATCGAGAAACAATACTTCAGATGGTAACTATCAGCTCAAACATATTTGATTGTTTTTTCAAACACTTTTAAAAGATATTTCATAATTATTATTTAGTGAGGGGCTGAGTAATGGTTCCAATAAAATATAATGATTACGTAGCACTTATACAGATTGCGTTCCAGCTCTAGAGCTTTACAAAGAGGGCTGGAATAACGTATAGACAATCTAGGCATGTGCACAGGGCCCAAATGAGTGTGGGAACCAGGGAGCAAGTCCCAGCAAACAGCCACACACTGCAGCCTGGCTGGCCATGCTGTGCATCCACCACAGTCGGCTTCTCCTCCTGCTGCTCAGAGCAGTGCTCACCGTGATGGGGGTGGCTGGGCCAAACCTGAGTGCTGCTGCGACCACATCACAATGCTTCTCACACAAATTTGGCTCAGTTTTTAGTCATGACAGAAGGTGGCTGGGCCAAATTTGAGTTATGGCTACTTTTGCCATATTTTTTGAAAATTCTCTGTATTTAAGATTAGAGTTGCATATCCAATCCCATTTATACTTATGAAAACTAAGATATCTTCCTTGCATATGACTTCTTAGTCAAGCCATTAGAGCTGATTGATACCTGAAGGAACAGCTGAGAGGTCTCAAAGAAATATACTCGTTCGGAAAGTTTCAGCATCCAACAAATGCGTCTCTGTAGCAGGGACCTTACCTTTCCATTTACGTGTCCGAGCCCCGGTTTCAGTTTCCTCATTGCTAGGTAAATTACCTCTCACTGACGGTCGCCAAGCCAACAAACTCCCCACTTCCAGGGTAAACAAGAGCCCAATGGCACAAAAATGCAACCCATGTCCCCCAATCCTTCACCTGTTGCTGCACAAGCTCTTTTCTTATAAATGAAATAACCACAACTTCCGATAAAAGACCAAACCATCCCCACTCTTGATCCAGCAACTCCCAAGCACTCTTCCATGGAAAGATCAATTCACCCCCTCCCTGGGGGTTCCTTAGTCTCATGCCTGCCTCCTCCCTGGCCCGTCCACAGCCTTCTTTCCACAGCCTATTGCAGCCTGCTCACCATAGGCCCCCAATCCCCTCTGCTAGAGAGAGGTTCATCCCCCCACACTGCTACTCTCCCCAAAGAAAGGGAGATTATGTATATCCCCGCTCCCTTTCCCATCAGGCTTTGCTCTTGGGCTATAGCTCCCAGGGTCCCTCTGGGAACCATGAGCCTCAGAATGCCTTGCTGCTAACCCAGGGTAATACCGAGCCATAAGCCTGCCTTAGTGAACTCAGTGCACCCTGCTACAATCTCCTTCACATTTCTGGCAGGAGGGAGGAGGCAGTGCGCCAGAAAGACATGGCTAATGACACTCTAGCACTGCGGAAGATAATTAAAAGAGATTGCGCTCTCTGGAGCGCACAGCACACTGTCAACCGAGTGCCATCAGTTTGGGCAACATATCACGAGGGACACAAAAGGAAGGAACGTGGTGAGTGGTATAAACAGAAGTGATTTATTTGTGAACTTTCTGGGGAGCAGGGAAGCTACGTAAGGCTCTAAACTTTGATGCCCGAGGTGCCCAGCATGTCATCCTATATAAAGCCAATTCCAGTGCAAAACACAGAAAAATATGAGAGCGAGAGAGAGAGTGAGAAATGCATTTTCTGCCTGGGAAATCATTGCACATTGAGAGGTAAGGAACAGACTAGGGTGATCAGACAGCAAATGTGAAAAATTGGGATGGGGGGTAATAGGAGCCTGTATAAGAAAAAGACCCAAAAATCAGGACTGTCCCTATAAAATCGGGACATCTGGTCACCCTAGAACAGACTGATTAAGGGAGGAAGTGTCCCTCACTTCCCTCATTACACATACATCAGTAAGGAATAACAGGATTTAGCTTGGCATTAGGTAACCAGCAGTGTGTGAACTGGCATTAAATGGGGTTTGAAGAGGCTAGAAGGACAATGCCTGAAGAGGAGAAAGAGAATTATGAGGAGGAGACAAGTAGGGGGAAAGGAAAGGTTTCATATATACAGAAAAAGCCAAGGAGCACAGTGAGAGAAAGAAAGGTGTTCAGGAACTTAAATAAGTTTCAAATAGCAGTTTGGAGACCGAGAAAGAGGCTTAATTTCAGCCAATAAAACCTGGGGCAGGGATGGGGATCTGGAAGCAATAAGAGATGAGGGCTGGGGCCTGGAAGAAGAGAAGGACAGGAGTACATAACAACCTGGGGCTGAATTCATATACCCCACAGTTACCAGCTTACTCCATACATAGGGCACAGAGAATAGAATTCTTGATCTTCTCTCCACAAACAGTGCCATCTATTGCAGGTTAAGGAAGGACCACCATTAAGTATCAGTCTAGGAGACTTTAAATACCCCCTTTCTACCACCACTACAGTGTAAGATCATCATAAACTATCAAGTGCGCAGCCGTTCTGCCAGGTGTTATCTGCAGCGAGCTCCCTACCCTCCAGAGCTTCAGGCCACAGGGCTTACCAATGCGTGAACAGATCAGATTCTATTCACTAGAGCAGGAGTCTCAAACATATGGCTGATAGGCTGGATCCAGCCTGCAATGAGGTATTTATGTGGCCTACATGTCATATGTAGACTATGCAGAATCTCAGCTTTCATTTTGAATAAAAAAGTAAGTTTCTAGCCCTCCTGGCAGCAGAGAAAAATATCCAAAGGTGAACTGAACATAAATTCGATGTTTATCTGCATCTGCATACAGCCTGAAACAATGACCCAGAGGAGTGAACCCCCCTGTTCCCTATGAATGTCACTGGGGAGTCAACGCCGAAGTGATGACACTTCAGAGTCAAGATTAACTAATCCATTGCCGAGCTTGTGAATGGGTAGAACAGGAAGGAGGTGGGAGTAAAGCCCTCGAAGGGTGCGAACAGGGAAGCAATTGCAGAGGGAAGACATGCAAAGACAGGGAAAAGAAAGAGAATCAGAGGAAAGAAGATGGGGATGAAAAGGAAACAAAGTTCACAAGTAACATTGGGACTAATATTCTCTAACTGAGTCATACATTTGTCTGAGATCCACTTTAGCTTAAAGAGAATATGAAATCCTGGATTTATATCTCCTAACTCCTGAACAATAATTAAACATGGACTCAAGCCCTCTTTTCTGACTTTGACACCCATGCCCTGTAGCGTAGTGGTACATATAACACAAGACAGAATGTAACAATGTGCTGAGGGAGATGGATTGGGGGAAGTGAAACAGAGAAGGGTGTGGGGTGGGAAGTGTCATGGAAAAAATAAAAGAATAAAGAAACTTTGATAGAGACAGAGTTTCAAGTTTAGAAAGCCAAGGTCAAAGAACATTCCTGAGAGTCTAAGCATGAGAACTGTGCAATAAACATGCGAGACACAAGGGAGCTGGGGGAAAAAAAATTTTTTCCTGGCTCAGGTCAATGTTACAAGGTTAATATCCATCTCACATGACATGACAGGGGTCAGCATCCACTGTGACTGACTCCTGTTCCAAACTGTGATTACATCATTTTGTTTTGTTTTATCAAATGTAAAGTAATCTGGGCAAAAATCACAGTAAAAATATGTTTTGAAACAATTAGGAACATTCTAACTTCAAAAATATAAACATTGTATAATTGAAACTTTTTGTTTTCTTAAATAGTAAAGATATTTTAGAATCAGTGTTAGGAAGAAATTCTAATTATGCTATCTGCCATCAACAGTTACTGCTTCCTGTTCAGCAGTGCCTCACATCTCTGCTGTGCAGAGGTCAAACTGTGCTAATACGACATCCGAATGTCTCCAAATATAGAACTGCAGATCTTGTTAGTGGATGGAGTGTCAGTCCAAGATGACTCTCTGGAGCCATGGAAGTTACCGTAGCAACCTACATTATAGATAAGAGCTTTGATGAGGACACTGGCTAAATTAACTGTCTCTTTTAAACGGCACTTCAGCTTGATAAGCCTGCAGCTTTCAGGAGAGAGTGGGCCACATTCTGTTCTCGCTTACACTGCTGCAAATCTGGAGTAAGTCCACTGGTTTTTCTGAAGATTTATAGCACTGGGTAACTGAGAACCAAATTTGGCTCAGTGAACTGGTATCAGGTGCAAGAACCAACTGGTGGGCTGACCAGAAAGCAAAAGAGAGCCATCAAATGATGCTCAGATACAAGCACTCACTGAGGCCCGCACTATTCACAGCTGCATACCTTGCAGAGACTACTGCCAGCATTTGCAGCCCAGTACATATAACTGGTGTAAGAAAACAGCAAATAGACACACAAATGAATGCTTAATGCTGTGAAACTTCAAGCTTGCTGATAGGTGGGAGCTCCTGTGCTGAAACTATCAAGAGCAACTGAAAAAAGCAATAATCAAGTACTCAGCAGCAGTACAGCTCATGGTCTGGTAATGATCTTTTTCTGGTGGGTTTTTTACCTTCTGTTTTTGTTTCTTTCAAGGCTTGTGTTGCCATCCACTGACCAGATTCTGTCATCCACGGACCTGCTTCTTGGATTCAAATCGGCTGTTTTTTTAGACAAGATTATTGAGTACAACATATTGCACTTTATTTAGAATCTGTTGTCTGTTTCCTTATTATAATTATAGCCTGATTTCTAGAGAGGCTAAGCACTAACAACTCCTCTTGGGTTCATTGGGAGAAATGGATGTTTGCACCTCCGCAAATGAAGCCTATGCTGTATATCCATCAGCTATGGCAGAGACCCTAAGAACTATTCCTGTCTCTCCATATACATTATTGAAAGAAATGAAAGGATAACTGCATAAAGAGAAGAAATATTTTCCTGGACTTACAGGAATCTCTCTTGCTCTCTTCTTCACAAACAGCTTTCCAAAGAAACCGTTAATGCTTTAACCAAAGTCATTTAGGGAAAGCCTTCCTGCAAACAAATTATTTGAAAGAGTACATGGTTTTTATAGCCACTAACTCACTGTGTGCTCAGTGGAGTTTGTGGGTCTTGTCTCAAATCCCTCCCAGTTTATGCCTTTTTATCCAAACTGTGGTTCAGTCAATGAGAGCAAAGTATATGCCTTTATCGCTTATGGTAGCACATGCAAAACTGTGTCCTGCTTTCAGAGAAATTTACCACTAAGACAAAGTGAAAGATTGGACAGGAGAGATTCTGGTTAAAAAACACCAATCTGAACTGAGGTAGCAATGAAGCCATCTCTATATTTTAGGTATTTCTCTGGCTCCAAGTACTCTGCAACCAAAATATCCCATCCCCACAGAAGCCTTTTCTTGTATTATTCTAGCTGGCTGGGTTTCTAAGAACCACTAGTGAATATCAGGTCTCTGCAGAAAGGAAATGAGATTATCTGATTATATTTGTAGCAGAGTTTTTAGACTTGACCACAGGAATTAAAAGAGCAACACACCAGCTGTCTCCTGACTTCAAGAGGCTGAGAGTGTGTGGAGTATGAAACTTGCTACCATATGCCACCTTGTGGTTACAATCCAAACACAACATGCTGTAGGAAAAAAGTCTTGTGCAGGCCCATAAAGAAGGTTCCGCAATATCAGGTTATGGTAGAAGTCCACAAACTAAGCATCAGGGCATGGGGACCCATTAGTAGAATTACCATAGTGAACTTTCCTAGGTTGAGACTACAGAAAGAGTCAGAGATTTCAGTCAGTGCTAAAAAAAAAAGGGTCCCAAGAAAAGAGACAGAGGTGCCTGAGGACAAACAGATAGATCTGGTTCATGTGTGCAAGTGGGGAAAGAGTAATGCCCTGATTATGCAATGCTAATATGCCCATCCAAAGGTGTATACAGACAAAAGGACTGGTGATTACTGTTGTAGAAGCAGCAGTGATCTGTATGCTATGTATAACTTGTTACTCCAAAGGTCTGTTCACTCCACACACACACACCCTTTTGTCACCTCTCACTCTTTGAATACCTGTGAAGTGGCTTTCCCCCTCCCCTCCCTCCTGGAATGCTTGTGGGATGAATGGGCTGTTAAACAGCTGGAAGATCAGAAGAGCTCCCAGGTAAACAGGGTGTCTGGGACTCTAATCAGGCAGCGCTCACCCACCCAATGCATGGACACTGCCTGGACACTGCCTGAGGTGGAGTGTGACCAACCAGATGCAGCCAAGTCATCTCTAGTCGCAGGCCATGAGGAGCTGGTCCTTAAAAGGGGAAAGGGCCCTGTGCTCAGGAATCACAAGCTTGTACTTCCCATGAAGGCCCTTCGCCCGGACTGCCTGGCCAGTGGTTCGCCACGTTGCATTCCATCGTATCTCGGGAAGACTTACCTTCATCGCACCGTCCATCGCTGCGCTGTGGGACACTTACCTTGAAGAATCCTGACATCTCCAGTGCCGTGCCTGTCCTGGGAGCATGAGTATGCGAGTGTGAGTGTGACCTCCCCTTCTTTGGAGCTTAGATATCTGTGTAATAAACGTGCTGCTTTCTGCCAAACTCTGGTGGGTCATTAATCCTCCCTAAGCTTACTAGCTGGCCTGATTTCGGGTAACAATTACTACATATCCAAACTGCCCCAGATCCATCATGAAAGCCATTCCTTAAACAGAGTCCCATTATTACTATTATTATTAAGTTATTTATTTTATTAAGTTATATTACTGTAGGATGGAGGCAGGAGGCTGAGGGTATCGCCCCATTTAAATAGTTTTGAAAATACATATTTGATGAGAGATGAGCCAAGGAGGCGGGTCTGGGGTTCATGATGGGCAAAATTGTCAGTCAGATATTGACTTTGCAAAACCCAAACAAGGGTTGGCACTGATCTGTCTTCCATTTTGTCTGAACCACTGAAACGCAGAGGGGCAGAAGAATGATGGTTAAATGACTAACAGTGCCCCATCTCTATATTTGAGGCCATGTGGTGCGTTGCAAAAGTAAAATAAAAATTACCTTTCCAAAGGTGTTTTATTTTCAATAATCCAAGGATAAAGAATCATCCATGGCAAGGAAAGTTTATTAGTATCTGGTGATGGTGACAAAAAGCAGGGAAATCTGCCCCCCATCCACCAATCCGCTAAAGAAAATGCTGAAATATTATTTGGGCTAGGTTCTATGCTGAGCACAGTATTAACTGGGGGACGGCAGCGTGGAAAGGACACAGTTGCAACTCCCTGATTCTGAGGCCAGTTGTATGCCAGAACCCGAGTACTCCTCCCCTCTCCTTGCCATGCAAGGGATTATAACAGCAAAGGGTTGCCAGAGCACAGTGGCTGAAGGCCGTGTGGCATATGAGGCAGCTACACTAACGTTGTGTCTGCCGGGGGCTCTCTCGGGCCAGGAAAATTCTCAGCTAGAGAGAGGCAGCTGCTATCAAGCCCCTGTGTGCCACCAGATTGGAAAGGAGCCAGGTTGCAAAAGAGAATCTGAGCCCTTCGTTTGGGTTACTTGCCCTGTGGTAGACTTAGGGCTGGTCCACACTAACCCCCCAGTTTGAACTAAGATACGCAACTTCAGCTACGTGAATAACGTAGCTGAAGTCGAAGTATCTTAGTTCGAACTACAAGGTACTTACCGCGGGTCCACACGCGGCAGGCAGGCTCCCCCGTCGACTCCGCATACTCCTCTCGTGGAGCAGGAGTACCGGTGTCTATGGCGAGCACTTCCGGGATTGATTTATCGCGTCTAGACAAGAAGCGATAAATCGATCCCAGAAGATCGATTGCTTACCGCCGAACCCGGAGGTAAGTATAGACGTACCCTTAGATTCACTCTCAGAGCTAGAGAAGTGAAAAATATTTATATCAAACATTTCAGCTAGCATTTGCTGTCTGACACATGTTACCAAAGCACAGGTCATCTAGCTTGGTTATTCCATCATTGAACATAGAAATGGAGGCAGTGTGGGGCTGGAGGGGATTACGAGAAGTCAAGTCCAGCCCCCAGCACCGAGGCAGGACCAAGTAAACTAGACCATCCCTGACAAGTGTTTGTCCAACCTTTTCTTAAAAACCTCCAGTGATGGGGACTCCACCCTTGGAAGCCTATTCCAGAGCTTAACTTCCCTTAGAGTTAGAAAGTTTTTCCGAATATAGAACCCAAATCTCCCTTTCTGCAGATTAAGCCCATTGTTTCTTGTCCTACCTTCAGTGGACATAGAGGATAACCCATCACAGCCCTCTTTATAAGAGCCCTTAACATATCTGAAGACTTTTACCAGGTCCCGCCCATCCACCACCCCATCTTCATTTCTCAAGACTAAACATGCACAGTTTTTTTAACCTTTCCTCATAGGTCAGGATTTCTGAACCTTTTATTGTTTTTGTTACTCTCCTCTGGACTCTCTACAATTTGTCCACCTTTCCTAAAGTGTGGTGCCCTGAACTGGACTCAGAACTCCAGTTGAGGCCTCACCAGTGCCAAGTGGAGCGGGACAATTACCTGCCATGTCTCACACATGACATTCCTATAAATATACCCAGGGCTGGCTTTAGGAAGTGCGGGGCCCGATTTGAAGGACCCTCTGCCAAAGTGCCAGCGAAGCTCACTCGCTGCTGCTGAAGACATGGATGTTGTGGGGCCCTCTTAGGCACGGGGCCCGATTTGGGGGAATCGAGGGAATCGGCCTAAAGCCGGCCCTGAATATACTCCAGAATTATATTAGCCTAGATCTCAGCTGTAAGCATACACAATAATTAATTGTTTTCAGAAATGTTATCAACTGCTTTTAGGTTCATTTTAAACTGTTTTATGCCTATCGTCTTACTTTGTTTTTTAATTTGAAAAAGATGGAGTTAGAGAACCAAAGTCAATTTTTACTCTGTCCTCTCTCTTACAAAGTCCCACTGAAATTCTCATCTGACTTATGAACTTTGTATCTGGAAGTTAAAATATGAACAAGGAACAAAGTAGATAAATATTCGCACAGAACAACTTAGATATTCACACAGAAAAACTTTGTTTAATGTTAGTTAGGGTGGCTTTGTTCTGCTTTAGCAGTATTTTACTTAAATGCCGAAAGCTAGGAAATAAAAAATTAAGGTCAACAACCACACTTCTGTTTCTCTACCTGTGCCAATGTAAAATGTATCAACTCTCACCTATTACTGTTCTCCTTCCACAACACATTGTTCACACCCAGGACTCATAAACTACTATGCAGCCTTAATTCCAACATACATATAGGGAAGGCATCTGTTAAAAGTATATATCCTTCTTTTGAAAGAAGCTTTTGTTTCTGGATTTCTTTGAAGAAAAGATAACAACTTTTAACATATGTCTCGATATATGTTGTAGTTAAGGCGGTAATTCAGTTTATAAAAGGAGACATTTTATAAACTATATTACTCCCATACAAATTCCATCTGCGCAGAAAATTCAATGCTTTCCTCCATTCTATGTGGCATGTTTCTTTCTCCCCCCCACCCAACTAAGACATTTATTGGATATTTCCATTTTCTCCCCATTAAACAAAAATCTCAGATGCAACCTTAACTTTGGCTTCAGTACCACACTCCAAGAATACAGTATCATTGCACATCTTAATAAACTTGGGGCCAAACCCAAAGGTTCTAACTCAATGTTTATTCATTCCAGTGAAGTCAATGAGAATTGGTCCAGTTAAGGACTAAATAATAGCTGGCAGCCAGATCATTGCCTTCTATGCCCACAGGATGCAGTGAAGAGTTGGACATGTCCATCAGACTGATTTTCTGACGGAAAATGCAGTTTCCACAAAATTTAAATTTTCATGAATATTTCACTTTGGAGCTGTTCATCCTGAACTAGAATATTTCATTTTGTTAAACATTTTGTTTCATGTCAGTTCAACATTAAACTACATTTCCCTAGAGTATCACATTGCCTCATGGGAGTTGTTGTGTGGGCACTCATTCTCTTCTCTGAGCTGAACTCAATGGAAGACTACATACCCCATGATGCAAGGTGAACTCCCTTCTGATCAAACTTCTTGGTGCACCATAGGAAAAGTACTCCTACCAAGGAGCCTCACCTGAAGGAAATAATGGAGACATCAGGCTCCTGAACTACAACTCCCATGAGGCAATGTACCACAATAGGAAAATGCAGTTTAATGTTGAACTGACTTGAAACATAGCATTTCAGGTTAGTTCAACAAAACATGAGGCATTTTGATTTTGGAAAGTTTCCTTTCTATCAAAAATGTCACATGGCAAATTCTGATATTTCCACTTTTTGCCTCAATTTTGTATGAAAACAAATGCTGAAATATTGAAATTTCCTATTCAATGGAAATCCCATATTTCACTCAGCTCTAGTGAAAAACTCTGAGTATGAGGTTCCCCTTGTGAGGTTTTCTCCACATTATTCCTTCAGAGAATATGGTTTGCCCCAATGACCCCCATGTAAAAGAACCAGCGACATCCATGAAGAAACACTAACCTCCATATTGGCTATGGGTCCTCAGCACCATGCCCCTCTTCCCTTGCTGGGTAGTTCAGTAATTCTGCTGGTCATGTCTATCACAAAGATCCCCTGAAGGTGGGAGTGGCCCCTCATGAAAGGGTCCCTGCAGAAAAAATACTACAAGGCCTGGTTGCGGTTCTATAATCTTTGCCTCTCTGTTTTTTTGGTTTCAGTGTAGTAGCCGTGTTAGTCTGTGTCAGCAAAATGAAAATAAGAAAGAAAAACTTGTAGCACCTTAGAGACTTAGTCTAACTCCCAGACTCCCAGACTTACTAACTCCCAGACTCCCAGACTTAGTCTCTAAGGTGCTACAAGTTTTTCTTTCTTATTTTCATTCTGTTTTTTTTGTGCATGCTGGAAGGGGAATGTAAATGATGTCTACCCCACCACTCTCAGATTATGTATAGTCTATCCATAATTTCACAATGGAAATGCATGAAGAGTAAACAGCAGTCACTGAGCTGAATTCCTGAAATTCAGGCCTTCGCTTCATAGCACATTATGACACATCAGGTTAGTTTTTTGACATACTAATTACAAGATGGGAACACACCGTTCATAGCTCCATTCTGAGAATAATAATTCAGGCAATCAAAGACAATCAACCTATACTGCACAATTCATTCAATAATCCAGAGAATCTAATGAAAATTTACTGAAGGAGGCTATTCAAGAATAAATAGTCCAAGTAGTTAAAATTGGGATATTTTACAAAATGATGAGGCTCCTGGCCAGAAGATTTATCATAGTAACTATGTATCTTCAGTACCTCCACTATGAGATACTGTTCTTTCCCAGTGATCCCAGATTATGGACAGAAAAATTTAGGGAGGAAGGAGAATACATCCAGTTGTCAACATTTTATTTTGTGAAGGAGCAAATCTGAAATTGGACCTTAAGGCAGAACATAAGGAAGTCAACAGAAATAGTCCAGTGATACGATGTGAATATTCCACATGAACTTTCTGTGATGACCTAATTTAAAGGTGGATGAATCTTCCTATTATAGTCTCCTAGAAACGCACACATCCTCCCCACTCAGTTCTGTGAAACCATCCCTTATCACTCAGACCTGCCATAGCTCATCTTCCAGCTGCCTGAAACATCTCTGGTCCCTAGGCACAAACCCTCACCTAACCTGGTTCCCAGTTCCTGGAATCCTTCCCTGTCCCTTGGACAAGAGTCTCAAATTGCAACCACTTCCAACTGCCAGACCCCCACCTTTGCTCCTGGACAAGAACCAAACTTGGTTTGCCTCATAAGTACTAGACTCCTCCCATACCACACAGGAAGACCTCAGCTTGCTCCAACTCTCAGCTTCTAGTTCCTTTCCATTACCCCTTAGGCAAAAGATTTGAATTGACCCCTCTAAGATGTGAGATCCATCCTTCTACTTACCTGGGATCCACCTCACTACTGCTACAGGGTGTCTGCTTCCTCCCAGAGAAGAGCTCCAGGACAAGCCACCTCTCAGTTCCCCAAAATCCTTCAGCAAAACCCAGACAAGACCCTCGAGGACAGTCCATCTCCCTCTTACTGAGTTTTACAAAGGTGACTTCTAAGAGAAAAAATGGGGTTGTACCTATTTCCCCTTCCTTGTGGTGTAATAGAGGCAGCCTAAAAAGTTGTTTTTGTTTTTGTAATTTTTTGAAGTTTTTTTTCTTTTTTCTGTTTCAAACAAGATGAATAAAAGTCACTTCCCAATTCTCAACTAATCAAGTTTAATTGCGTCGGTATCTGTGATGTTCTACAGCAGTGGCTCTCAACCTTTTCAGACTACAATATCCCTTTCAGAAGTGTGATTTGTCTTGTGTACCCCTATGTTTCACCTCACTTAAAAACTACTTGCTCACAAAATCAGACAAAAAATACAAAAGTGGGACAGCACACTATTACTGAAAAATTGCTTACTTTCTCACCTTTACCATAAAAAATATAAAATAAATTGATTGGAATATAATTATTGTACTTACATTTCAGTATAGTACATAAAGCAGTATAAACAAGTCATTTTCTGTATGAAATTTTAGTTTGTACCGACTTTGTTAGTGTTTTTTTGGTAGCCTGTTGTAAAATTAGGCAAATACTTAGATGAGTTGATGTACCCCCTGGGAGACCTCTGAGTATCCCCAGAGGTACATGTACCACTGATTGAGAACCACTGTTCTACACCTCCAGGTCTTCAGCTGACCATAGAATTTCCTAGGGTAGACAAGATGTGGATTTTAATGTAAAACAAGCAGAAAAAAATTTAATTAGAATAATGACGTCCATCTGCTTTATACACCATAAATAAATAAGGACAGGAAATAAAAAAGGACAGCAATGTCTGAGACACGGTGTGACATAAATGGTCTGTTTTTCAAGTGTGGCGCTGCCCTTGCATTTAGATAATGTCACTATCCTGCTGAGTGGTAGCAGATGTTAGAGTCATGCAGCTCAGCTTCCTGGTGGAACAGAAATCAGTGACACAGAGTAGCCAGGCGGGGAGAAGGGGGAACGGCCACTTCCCCTGTGAGGAGAAGCGGTACAAAGGCACTGCCCGAGGGAATTTAAAAGGCCCGGGGCTGCAAGAGCCACGGGCCTTTTAAATCCCCGCCCCAGCCCCGCTGCCAGAGCCAGGCTCGGGCGAGGATTTAAAAGGCCTGGGGGCTTCGCAGCGGCTGGAGCCCCGGGCCCTTTCAAGCCACGCCGGGTGAGTACAGGGGGAGCGGGGAGGTGCCTTTTTATAGCGCCACTCCCCCTGTGCTCTAAACCTGGCTATGCCACTGATTCTTAGTGCAACTTGTTTATTTTAATACTATATACACCAGTCCTTGAACAGAGATGGCCACCATCAGCCCACAGGCAATTCCATCTTTCAGGGATCTCAGCCTAAACTCCAATTCCCTCCAAGGTGGTAAATCTGCCTCAAGAATTGCCTTCAGTTAGAGAGATGAAGGGAGAGAGCAAACTTCCTTGGTGCTTGCCGCTCTCCCAAAGAAACAACATCAGAAAAATCAACACGTCTGCAGTATTTTCTTCCAAGTCTAAAATCTTGCTTGTACACTAAGGAAAAGAATTTGTAAAGCTAAATGCAAGAGTGTCATCTTGTGACATGCTACAACAATAATATTTTGAACCGTCGTAGAATGATACAAATTAAGCCAGAAGTTATACTGATTTAACAAAATCCATTTCTAAACTGAGTTAGTTTACTCTATGCAATTCCCATGTGCAGACACTCTTAGGCTAGGTCCACACTACCCGCCCGATTTGGTGGGTAGAGATCGATCTTCTGGGATCGATTTATCGCATCTCATCTGGACGCGATAAATCGATCCCAGAAGCGCTTCCCTGTCGACTGCGGAACTCCTGCTCACCGAGAGGAGGAAGCGCTGTCGACGGGGGAGCCTGCCTGCTGCATGTGGACCCACAGTAAGTAAATTTAGTTCGATCTAGGAAACGTCGACTTCAGCTACGCTATTCTCGTAGCTGAAGTTGCGTTTCCTAGATCGATCCCCCGCCCCAATGTGGACCAGCCCTTAGATAAGTTAAAGAGAGACTGTAGCTGATTTAGCTGAAATATATTAATGATATTGGAACAATTTTCATGTACAGAGTGGGCAGTAGCTTAGCCAGGTCTGGAGCACAGGGGGAGCGGCGCTATAAAAAGGTGCCTCCCCACTCCCCCTGTACTCACCCGGCGGCGCTTTAAAAGGCCCGGGGCTCCAGCCGCTGCGGAGCCCCGGGCCCTTTAAAGTGCCGCTGGAGCTCCGGCAGCGGGGCTCCGGCTGCGCTTTAAAAGGCCCGCAGCTCCCCGCAGCAGCAGGAGCCGTGGGCCTTTTAAAGCCCCCCCCCCCCCCCCCCAAGCCTGGCTCCGGCAGCGGGGCTCAGGGGAGCCGCGGGCCGTTTAAAGCGCCGCCCAAGCCCCGCTGGGGAGCCGGGCTCGGGCAGCGCTTTAAAAGCGGGGCTCGGGCGGTGCTTTTTAAGGCGCCGTTTCTCCTCACGGGGGAGCGGCCGCTCCCCTCTGGCTACGCTACTGAGAGTGGGTGCTAGACCTGGGAAAGGATCTTTTAGGTCACGTAGTCCGTCCTGTTGCCATTAGAGGCGTGTTACCTACAGGCTATTCTTGAATACTGTCCAGTTTAGTTTTAACTTATTCAGCTACATCTCTGTCGACACCCTTCTCTGCTTATTTTACAGTCTATTGGGCACTACTGATATGACGTTTTCCCTGATACTCAGCACATACTTTCCTTTACTCAGTCTCTTCCCTTGTAACTCAAGGTTAAATGCTGTTACTTCTAGCTTCCTTACAAAGGCAAAAACAAAGCATAGCAAACCCCCCCCCCCCCCCCCCACACACACACTTCCCAATGCTGTGTTCTCATTAGGGTTTGGTTTCTTTCAATGTTCTGTCATTCCCAGCTAATGTAAATAACCCCTTGTCCTGTGTTATGCTACTAACTCCCAGACAATTACAGAGGATAAAATGTTCACAAGTGTCTGCATGAGTTAGGCGCCTGAGTCCCATTTTCAAACAGCATTTAGAAACCTCGGAATTACTGACTTCTAATGAGACTGAAGCACCTACATGCCTATCATATTTGAAAATGGGGCCTAGGTGCTTTTGACCATTTTATCCATTGTTATACCTTTTCGTCTCTTTACCTCTAAATTGTACAGAACTGGACAAATCCAGACCTGGTGCGAGTGAGTGAAATTCCACTGAAGTTAATGATGTTACAAACCCACTTACACCATGTCTGATTTTGCCCCCTGTGAGGCTGTAACCTCTTGGCATATGTTCTAGTCCACATAGCCTTTTATATTGCAGTTTGTTTCTGGTTTCTCCAGTGTCTTGATGTCCCTTTTAATGATGAGACGTCCAGAACTGTACACAATGCTCCTTTTTCCCTGCACCTTGATTTATATTCATGTGTAAAATTCCCTTTTCTTCCCTGTTTGGTAATAGCAGTTGGTCATCTGGGAAATCCAGAGGGGGCATAGGGCTATCGGACCCATCCCTTGGGCAGACAGGAATATAGCTGACTCTTTCCCCACTATTTGCATTGAATGCATCATTTTTCCTATGCATATATTTTGATCACTGATGTCAAGATATTTTGCTGATACAGTTTTACTCCCTAGGAATTAACAGGACACATAGGGACAAACTGTAAGTGCTATATGATTGTTTTGGTCAGAGGGAACAAAAAGCTCTGCTTGCATATTGAAGGTCAAATTCCATTTACATTACTTACATGAGTACTCTCATTTAATTCAATGGGATGACTTACATGAGTAAACTGATCAAGATTTTGGGCCTTATCCAAAGCCCATTGAAATCAATGGTCTTTCTATTGATTTCAGTGAACTTTGATTCAGGCTCTCACTTTTAACTGTGTAATTACTTCTCATCTCTATCCCTTATGTTTGCTGTAAGGTTAAATTCTGGCCAGAAATCATAAATAGGAAGTACAGTAACTCCTCGCTTAACATTGTAGTTATGTTCCTGAAAAATGCGACTTTAAGTGAAACGATGTTAAGTGATTCCAATTTCCCCATAAGAATTAATGTAAAAAGGGGGCGGTTAGGTTCCAGGGAAATTTCTTTTCACCAGATAAAAGACTATATTATATACACACAGTATGAGTTTTAAACAAATAATTTAATACTGTACACAGCAATGATGATTGTGAAGCTTGGTTGAGGTGGTGGAGTCAGAGGGTGGGATATTTCCCAGGGGATGCCTTACTGCTCAATGATGAACTAGCATTCGGCTGAGCCCTCAAGGGTTAACCCATTGTTGTTAATGTAGCTTCACACTCTACAAGGCAGCATGAATGGAGGGAGGGGAGACAGCATGGCAGACAGAGACAGAGACATGTACCCTAATTGATCAGCAATGTAACAACAAAACAATGTTAACCAGGATGACGTTAAGTGAGGAGTTACTGTATTCAGGGTTTGAATTTGTTCAGCTAATATGGCTTACCTGGAGTAAGTAGAGCACCTACTGGGATTTTTTCCTGTTGATTTTTTTTCCCTTGATCTACAAGGTGCAGTATCTTTCATTACATTTATACAATAGCTCAGAATCAATAAAATGACAGCTTTCTCTCCTATGTAGTACTCCATTCTGTCCACTGAGGGTTGCTAATGTACTGGATTTGAATCAGCGCTAGCTGTCTCATAAACTGATTTTACAAAAATTAATGATGATGCAATCATCTTCCTTGCATGTATTTCCATTACAAGTATTGTTTTCACTTAAAACAAATGCATGTCTATTTATAAACATCTTGTTCTAAGCAAAGACAACTCTCTTTATTCTGATTAGCCAACTGCATCCCAGAATCAGCAACTGAAAAGAAATGTAGCAGAATGAAAGAGTAAATACTGTGCAGCACCCTTCAGTATGAATTGATTTGCCTTTTATCTCTTTTCTATATCACTTTTAGCAATCATCATTCAATCTGGGATATTTTCCCCTCCCAATTTATCCATGTCTCCTACAATCCTGTTGTGAGTTTAGAAGCCTGAATACTACATTTTTGGACATCACAATACACTACAGATAAATCAGCAAATTGTGTTGTCACAAAACAGAGACTAGATCCAGCCCAGCTTCTTCCACAAATACCAAATAATTCTAATTGGTGTCAATGGAAGCTGAGGTGACCCAGTGCCTGTGAAACTCAGACCACTCTTTAGGTCCCTAATTCTGGTCACATGTTTGAAAGTTTTGACCTCAGGGAGTCGCACAGGAGGATGGATTATCACGACAATTAAGCAGAGGACTGGAAATCCCCAAACCTGGGTTTTAATCCTCATTCCCACAATGCCTTGATTTGCAGACTTGTGAATTTAACTTCTCTGCACCACTTCTTCTCTGCCCCAGCTATAATATGGGAAAATGATAATTTAAGTGTTAAACAGGGTTTTGTAATGTCCTATAATGGCAAAGTATTATTAAGGTCAGTCAGTTCAGAGACATTTGGAGAAGGTCCAAAATCATGCACAACAAACTGGTGAACATTTGCATGAACTTACATAAATCCCCCACCATTAAAATATTACCATTAAAATATTTTCGTAGCCCCTTAAGGAGAAGCGACAACATGAATCTACAGGAGATAGCGCAAGAGCCTTGAATTAACTTTATCAATAGTGAAGAGGAAAAAACAAAAGAACCTTGTAGACTTGCAATGCCTATAGTAGATGGAGCTCTGGCATTCATTCCTCCTTGCTCTATCTTCCCATCCTTCCCCCGCACCTCCAAAATACTAACTTCAATAAATAAATTTATTTCTATATTACAACTAAAAAAGAGTCAACTTTCGAAAACTTTGAGATTTATTTTAATTTTACTACTACATAGAATTACAGTGGTTTATATAACAACATTATATAACAACATTGTATAACATATAGATTCAATGCTGTACTAAATGTAAAAGCACTAGAAATACAATCAAAAGCATTTCCCAAACAATCAGTATCCTGGCTGGTAGGAGAGCCTCAATAGGCTGTTAAAAGTCCTCATATGACCTCTTCCTGCACTTCTCAGGTGCAATTCCTTGACCTTGCTGAATTGCAGACAGCATAGGGATGGTTGTAGTTAGTTCTTCCTCTCCTTCCCAATGCAAAGAAGGATTTGTAAAACTCATTAGATATTTCTATTGCCATGCAGCAGACGTTTCTTACTGTGATGATAAAGGAATCTCAAGACAATGTCCTTGTTCCCCCTCCGCCCCCAGTATGGCTGATTTGCACTGCATATGTGAACCATAGCAGTGATAATAGTGGCTAATGCAGCTGGTGAAGGGTTCCCCTAGTGCTGGGAAAACCCAAGGATGTATATATTACTCCTGGGGGAATTCTGTACCACTACACGTACGCAGAATTCATGTCCTCCGCAGATTTCTTTGCTTCCCTGCAGAAAAATGACTGTCTGACACGGAAGCTGTAAGAGCGGTCATGTGCCGCTCCCCAGCAGCACAAGTGCATTGTTTCAGGCTCCTGGAGCAGCCAGTGGAGCGGTAAATCACTGCGGGCGGGGGAGGGGTTGGGGACGGCCCGGCCAGTGACTCCTACCCTGTGCCAGGCTCAGCTACTAGCCCTGGCTGGCGAGGACAGGATTTCTTCTTCCCCTGCAAGGAGCAGCCAGGGCTGGGTCAGACCTACCCCTAGAAACCTCTCCAGCTGCAGGAAGCGCTGCACTCTCTCCCTGCTTCCTGCCCCCATCACTCCTCAGCTGGGGGGGGGGGGGGTCACTGTATGGGGAGCTGCTCCCCCATCCACCCAACCCCCATGCATCTAGACCCACCTCTTATCCAGATTTCCCTACCAAGCGTCACCCCCTGCACCCAGAACCCCCATTGACCCGCTCTGAACCTGACCCCACACCCTGACAAGCCTCACTCTTTGCATCTGGAAAACCCCTGAACCCAGACCCCTCCATGCCCCACCTCCCTGCATCTGGACCCCACCCCTGAACCCAGACCACCCTCCGCACTCGAACACCCACCCCAGCAAGTGCCACCCCACCTGCACTTGTACTACTTTGACTAACCCCTTGCATCGAGGCTCCTACCCCACTGAACCCCACCAAGCCATCAGCCAGACTCGGACCCCACCAAACCAGCACCTGTACCCCCTGATGAGCCCTTTACACCCAGAACTCCCCTCCCTGCTGAGCCCCAACCCCTTCACCTGTACCCCTCTGTAGAGTCCATTGTGTCTGCACCCAGAACCTCCCCCCCACATGAGCCTCTGTTCATCCAGATCTCTATCACACCCGAACCAAGCTGCCCACACCCAGATCACCCCACACCTGGATCTCCCTACACTAAGCCTCTCCATACTTAGATCCTGCTGGGATGAGCCTGCCTGCCTACATCTAGTGTGCTTGGCACAGAGCAGAAGGGCAGGGCCCCAGGGCATTTCTGGGACAGTTCTGGTCCTTGTGCTGTGTCAGGGTCAGTGCAACTTTACCACAGAGTCTGTGTCTGGGGGGCTGGGGGGAGGGGTGCAGGGTGATCTATCTCTGTGCAGTCAATGGCCTGTGCTCCCCACTGCCATGCTGGACCCTCCACAATTATTTATTGACCAATAGAATTTGCAGAATTTTAAAATATTTTGTGCAGAATTTTAATTTTTTTTGGCACAGAATTCCCTCAGGAGTAATGTATGCAGAATCGCAGTAAAGGGGAAGCATCACATTCTGCTCTGATTTACACCTCTTCAACTTTGCTGATTTCAGTGGGATTGCCCCATTGCAACTGGAGGGAAAATTTTATTTCCACCCAGCTCTCTGTCAACATTCTGTGCTCATGGCCACCATTATGTTCAGATGGCAGACAGTGTATTCTCCAGTATTACATTGTATATCCCAGCCAGGCTCACCCAATGGCCCTGGCCTCTCAGATGCTCTCTCTGACAGCATTGCTACTTCCTTCCTGCGTAGGACTACTTCCTCAGATCTCAATCCTTTCCTAACCATTCTGTCCTTGACAGACCAGAATTACAACATTCCCCTCTTTTTCAGAAATGCCAACAGAGGGACAAACATCCGACATGCAGGAATAAATCAGAAACATACGGATACAGGGCCCAGTGCTGCCACTCGTTCTCATTTTGAATTGCGTCTCACTCTGGGAGTAGCCCATAGTAAATCAGTGGAACTACTCTGAGGCCCCAATGTATTCATTTAAGCATCTGCCTAAATTTTTCCTTCTTCAGCAAAGCACTTAAAACAGGTGCTTAAGTCCCTCTGAAGTCAATGGAACTAGACACATACCCATAGGTGCCGACTTTTGTTGGCACCGGTGGGTGCTCGCGCCCCAGGCCCCGCCCCAACTCCACCCCAGCCCCAGCCCTTCCCCAAATCCCCACTCCCGCCTCCTCCCCTGGGCGCTCTGCATCCCTCCTCCCCCGGCTTGCAAGCCGGTGGGGGGGAGGGGAAACCGGAGAGCACCCACCAGGCCCAGCAGCTCCCCGCCAGCCCCCCTGCCCCACGTCCAGCTCACATCTCCGAGGGGGCTCCACCAGATGCGAAGAGGCAGCCACCAGCTGCTTTTCTTGGCTCCCTCCAGCTGGTCTGCGGTGCCTTGGGGGAGGGGCATGGGGAGGAGGCGGAGGGCCTGGCTCCGCCTCTGCCTCCTCTCCATACCCCTCCCCCGAGGTGCCGCAGACCAGCTGGAGGGAGCCAAGAGAAGCGGCGGGCTGCCGCTTCGTGTCCGGTGGAGCCCCCTCGGAGACGTGAGCTGGGCGCTGGGTGGGGAGCTGTCGGTGGGTGCTGAGCACCCACCAATTTTTCCCCGTGGGTGCTCCAGCCCCGGAGCATGGAGTCGGCGCCTATGCACATACCTAAAGTTGGGCACATGCTGAAGTGTTTTGCTGAAGAACTGTGGACTGGGGCCAGCATAAGACGGGATGCTTGGGGAGCGCACATTTTGCTGTTTCTGAGAGTGTGTTTGCTGCCCAGGCTGCTGAATGGGAGAAGCTGCCGGGAGCAGGCCCTTGGGTCAATCCCTGACAGGGAGTGCTACTGTAAGAAAGCTTGGCTCAGCAGAGCAGCAGCACGAGCAGCAGCGGGAGCGGTCATAGGTTTCAAGCTGAGAGAAACAGAGCAGGGAGCCCAAGGAAAGTGCTCTGGAGCTGACAGATGAGAGGAGAGAGACAGAAGGCAGCTGAAAGACCGGATTGGACTGGCAGGTGCAGAGGCCCTTTCAACCATCCCAGAAAATAGGGACTGTTCCCATAAGGTGCTGAGATCCCCATGGGAGATGAGAGGTCATGGCTCTCTGGAGGACCTGCTCAACAAAACTATGGTTGAGAAATGACACATTCCAAAATCAGGAAATTCCAAAAGTTCAGGTTTTTTCCATGTCAATGAGCCCATCTGCCCATCTTGTATATGTCCTTAATTAATTTGCAAACAGTAACAGCTTACATGTAACATTGAAAATGGGGTAGAAAATGCAACCTGTGTGCAAGGCTAGTTTCTGTATTGAGAGTCCACTTCTGCTCCCATTAAAGTCCAGGAGAGTCTTGCCATTGTGCACATAGGATTGCTCACCTATGTGCTACACATCCCTGTGTGAGATGTTCAGCCCCCATACATGTGCAGCATGGGGTGGGTGAACATAAGCGCAGTGTTTTCCATGACTGTTGGCTACTAAACTAGTGACTTTCACCCCAGTCCTCTCCCCCTGAAGTCAGTGGCAAGGATTCATTAGGCCATGTAGGTGCAGCCCATTATATGGAGCAGTGCAGAGCTGCCACACCACAGGGGAAGCACCAGTAGGCATTTTCCAGTTGGCCACCTTTGTACACACATCCATGATGTGAGATCGCTGCAGATTGGCTGTACCCCAGAGCCCAGTCCCTAACAGTTTGGAATCATCTGAGTTTTGAATGCTTGATTTCTCATCTTTACCCTTGCAGTCATATTAGGTTTTGTTTTCAACATTATATATGCAATATTGCTAAAACTTACTGAGGAAGGATGGCCTGGTGGTTAGAGCACATGTAGGGGCTCTGGGTTCAAGTCCCGCTCTGCTACAAAAACAGGTCTCATTTAGTTTCACTGTGCCTCGGGTCCCCACCTATAAAATGAGGATAATAGCACTTCCCTACCTCACAGGGGTGTTTTGAGGACAAATACATTCAAGCGGGTCAGGCGCTCAGACACTACAGTGATGCGCATGGTATAATTAAGCTAGATAATGAAAAGCAAATGTTACATGGCAGCCTTTTGTCACTTGTGTACAGTATTTTAAAAACAGAACTGGAAGTGCTCAGCAACTCACAGGCCCAACAGAATTGCCAGACCAGCCATCCAGCTAGTCCAGTGTCTTGTCTCTGAGAGTGGCTAGCACTAGATACTTCAGAAGAAGCTGCAAGAAACTCCTACAGTTAGTGGCTGGCTTATGCCCTGAAGAATGAGGGTTTATGTGGCTTCATGAAAACATTTTTAAATTTTCGCTAACATAACTACAATCACACATTTCGGGACAATTTTTGAAAGGCCCATTTTTTCCTGCTACTGCAGGAGTGTGCAGTTTTCTTTTCCTCCTAGTCTAAGAGCCTTAGGGTTGCCTGATTACTCTGAATCAGAATCTCTCTAATGAAGAAGCAGTTACAATTTGGCAATTAGAGTAGCTTGATTTGTCATCTAAATGTAGAAATCCTTGGGGGCGGGGAAGAGGGGAACACTTGAAAAATGATGGCGTATAGACCGCAGTGAGACAATACTTACACACGTGTACTTGAAGGGAACGGCATTTTAAAAAAAGCAAGCGAAGGTTGCTAATAGTAGATGAGAAGGCAGTATGGCTGATGGAGTGTCTAGAAATGGAAATTACCACATATAATTTGGAAGAAAAGCTCAAAGAATGTAAAGCGCTCAAACTGGGGGGACCAGATAATTTCCATCCCAGAATACTGAAAGAACTGGCACATGAGATTGCAAGGTAGCAAGGGATTTTAAAAAAAAATCTATGTATTGAGGGGCAGTCCCATATGACTGGAGAACAGCTAATATTGTACCTATATTTAAGAAAGGGGAAAAAAGTGATCCAGGCAATGGATAGTCTGACCTCTGCAGTACTCAAGGCTTTAGAAAAAACTGCGAAGGAAAGACTAATTAAATTCATGAAGGTAAATGGAAAAGGGGATGTAATGCAACATGGGTTTACCAATGGCCGATCATGCCAGACTAACCTACTTTCCTTCTTTGAGAAAATAACTAATTTTTTTGTATAAAGGAAGCACAGTGTAAATACCTGGTCTTCAGTAAAGCATTTGCCACAGTACCACAGGGGAAATTATTAAATAGCAGTTGGGGATCAGTCCAAGCATTATAAGGAACTGGCTAAAGAGCAAAGGCAATGGCTTGTGTCAAAAGTAGAATTATCAGTCTGCAGGGAGGTTGAAAGCCGAGTTCCTCAAGCATCAGTCTTGGGATCAATCTTATTTGATGTTTGTATTACTGATCTTGGCATAAAAAATAGGAGTGTTCTAATGAAAATTGCTGGTGATACACAGTTGAGAGGCATTGTCCATAAAGAGGAGGTTTGGAATATTATTCAGGAAGAACTGGATGATCTTGAAGACTGGAGTGACAGAAATGAGATGAAATTCAATAGTACAACATGCAAAGTCATGCACTTAGGCTCTAACAATAAGAATTTCTGCTATAAGCTGGGGGCTCATTAGTTGGACGTGACAGAGGAGAGAGACTTCGATGTGTGGGTCAATCACCGGATGACTATGAGCCACCAATGTGAAGCGGCTGTGAAAAAAGACAAATGCAATCCTAGGCTGTATCAGGTGAGGCGTTTCCAACAGTGACAGAGAAGTATTAATGCCATTGTACAAGGCACTGATAAGACTTCACTTGGAATACTATGTGCAATTCTGGTCACCCATGTTGAAGAAAGATAAATTTAAACTGGAACAGGTGCAGAGAAGAGCTACTAGGATGATCAGGAGAATAGAAGGCCTCTCTTATGGGAGGCAACTGGAAGAGCTTGGCTTGTTTTGACTATCAAAAAGAAGGCAGAGCGAGAGATGATTGCTCTTTCTAAATACATTGGGGGTAGGAGGCAGGGATGGGGAGGAGCTATTTAAGCTAAAGGACAGTGCTAGCCCAAGTACAAATTGATATAAACTGGCCATGAACAGATTCAGGCTGAAATTAGAAGATGGTTTCTAACCACTGGATGGGTGAGGCTCTGGAATAGCCTCCCAATAGGAGTTGTGGGGGCAAACAACTTCATTAGCTTTAAGAGCGAGTTGGACAAAAGTGAGCGTGACCATGTGATAGGGTTGCTGGTGACGGTGGGAGGCAGGTCTCAGCAGCCCTGGGCTCACTTCCAGTTTATGTTCCTAACAGTTCATGCTTCAGGATTCCAGTCAGCCACCTGAAGGGGTAGGGAAAGGATTTTTTCCCTACCCATTCAGGGGAGAAGGGGTAGCTCCTTCATCTAAAGCATCAGAGATGGCCACAACTGGAGATGGGACATTGAAGAGAGAGGGCCATGGCTCTGAGGTGGCACAGAGCATTCTCTGGCTCAGGTGCATGGCTGGCTGGTTCTTGCCCACATGTTCAGGGTCTGATTGCCACATGTGGGCACAAGAAGGAATTTCCCCCAGGTCAGATTGGCAGTGACCTTGGTGTTTTTCCACCTTTCTCTGCAGCATCTGGGTGTGGGTCCCTTGCCAGGATGATCTGGGTGTAGCTCACTTAATCATTTCCCAGCCTTGGTGCACCTCAGTCCCTCCTATTCTCTGCCTGTGGCATGTCATAGTCTAGTCTCCTGTGAGCTGTGACACTTTGGTCTAATTTCACTTGTCGGGTTTAGTATGTAGGTGCTGGGTGGCCTGTGATATACAGGAGGTCAGACAGATGATCTGGTGGTCGCTGTTGGCCTTATCCTCTATGACTGTATGAGAGGACTAGCAGCAATATCGCTTTTTGCTGTGTTCCATTCATGGTTTAATATAATTCTATTCCTACAATATAGCAATTCCCAATGTGATTAGAAAATGATTTTTGTTGAAGAACCATCTCCCCCCCCTCCCCCAATTCGCAGGATGAAAACATTTCCATTCAGCTGGCAATCTGCTCATCTTAATGTAGATTTAAAGGGCCACCATCAATTCAAAGGAGGCCCAGAATTCAGCTACTAAAGCAAATTCACATAAAAGGCAGAGTCCCTTTAAGTACATGGTGTTGTCAAGTATATTTTATTGGTGAAGACCTAGAAGGTTTGTAATTGTTGTAATGCTTTAACACTGCAAGATATTTCATTTAGAAGTGAATCAATGTTTTTATATTAATATCTGTTTTCATGGTGTATTTTTATTGTTTGTATTTTACTTAATGGGAGCTGCCCCTTTAAGAACAATGAGGGGCACTTGACTGTGGGGTATGTTTGCAGGAGGCTCAGATCAGTGGGTGAAAGACTTTGCCCCTGTTCCAGAGTGGGGAAGATCCTGCCTGGGTAACTCCAAAAAGTCAGAATTTGATTTAATAAATGTTCCTTTCAAGAAAACTAGCCTTATTCTTGAAGTTGTAGCATATTTCCTTATGCAAGCTTTACGCAACAGGCACTAGATACAAATCAAACACAAGTAAAAAAACCTGTAGTTTTTTCAGTATATTTGAATTTTAAATTGAGTGTATCCAATCAATTGTATATGTACAGTTTTCCTGGGTGCACAGGGCCATATTTTGGCCCTTCTGCAGAGTGTATAGTGGAGATGAGGTAAAACCACTACATTATAAAACCTCTTTAAGGCTCACAGGTGTGCCTCTGGGTTGGCCTAAATAACTCAGATCTGATTAGTGTGTATATTCTGCAGCTCATGCACTGAGCACTGTGATATTACTTTGAAAACTCTTTTATGTCTCAGGAGCTCTGTTGGCTCACACGTGTTCAAACGTTTGAATTTTCCACTGACATAGCTGTTTCTTCAGCTAATCGAAACCAGAGGAGTGGGGTATATTAGATGTCCCTCTTTTTATAAAAAGGTAATAGAGATGATCCAGGAAACGACATGTCAGTAAACCTTCCCCCTTCAATACTAGGTAAATTGGTTGAAACAAATAGTCATTACAAATAGAATTATAAAACCCCTAAATGGTCATGACATCACAGGAGCTAAGTAGCCTGGCTTTGGCACAGGAAAATAGTGCCTTATTAATGTAGTCGATTTTTTGAATGGGTCAGCCACGGATATAGAAAAAAAGGTTGAAATAACTTCTGGAACCTTTCAAAAGACATTGACAAATTCCCTATCAAGAGGCTATTCAGGAAATTAAGTGGTCCTGGAGTGAGAGGTAAAGTACTGCCACGAGTCAGAAAATGGAGATTTGGGATGAATGTCCATTTTTCAGCCTGATAAAAGGTTAGTGGTGGGGTGACTCAAGGTTCCACACAAGCACTGGTATTTCATATGTTCATTACTTATCTGGAAAACAGAGTGAAAAGAGAGGTGGGAGAATTTGCAGATAACTAACCTAAATAATTCTGCATGAAGACCAGCGAAGACTGAGAAACTCCAGAAGGATCTAACAAAGCTGAGTGGGCAATGCAATGGTAGATGAAATGCAGTGGTGATAAATAAATGTTGGATGGAGTCATTTGAAATAATCCTGGATCTTAATGAGGTCTAAATTAATATTTAACAAGTCAGCAAAAAGACTCATGCATCATAGTAAACAGCTCAATGACAATCTCTGCTCAGTGTGCATCTGCCGTGAAAAAGGCAAATAATGTTAAGATAAATAACAACTGGGATAGAAAATAACACAATGCCTTTTATAAATCAGTGATACATCCTTGCCTGGAAAACTGGATTCATTTCAGGGCTTTAGAGACTAGAACAGTAATAGAGAGGGCTTCAGGGATAGGTAATGGTAATGATTAAAGACATAGAAAATTATCCATACATGAAAAACTGAAAAGATTGGGACTGTTTGCTTTAGAGGTGAAATGAATAAGAGGAGACAAGATAAAAGTATACGAAATAATGAAAAAGTATAGACAAGATGGGGTGAATAGCAGTGCCCCATTATTCCAATAATAGAGGACTACAATGAAACTACAAGACAAAAGTTTGAACTGATAAAAGGGAAATTTATATATACACACAATACACCATTAAAGTATGGAACTCAGTGCCACAAGGTATGCTGGAGAACAAGAACTTAGCAAACATTTTTTAAAATTGGATATTTAGTTGAATAGTGCAAATATCCAAAGTTACACAAATAAGAACTTAAAAGAGCAAACAATCTCAACTATCATGCTTCAGTGTATAAGTCAACCTCAGAATTAGACGGTTGGGAAGAAACTTCCTTACGGGCAAGTAATCCCATAATTGTCCCCTTCAGCATTTCTTGCATCTTGCAACTGATACTGGCTGCTTCCCAAGACAGGCTATTAGACTAGATGACCCACTGACCTGATCCAGGACAGCGATTCTTATGTTCCCAGTGTCTTGAGGTACATTCTGGTCCTGATTTAACAGGCTTCGTTTATTTGGCTGGACTTTAAGTGTGTATGGTAAATTATATATACAATATTTGTTATTTGAGCCTATACATCTTTTCCTTGTATTACAAATAGACGTGCTTTGTTTGGTGCTTTGTTCGTTAAGGTTTGTATTTTGCATTTCATCCAATCAGCGAGATATAAAGCTCTCAGTCTCTCTGGCGCTTTTTTTCACCAGAGTTTCGCACAGCAGCAAACAGTTCCCAGCAGTGCTACATATAATGCAGCACTCTAAAAAGATCTGTTTTTAAAAAAAGTATTAAAATTTACCAACAAACACACAGCAAGTCAAAAAAGCTTTCAAACCAACACCAAGTATTATGAAATTCACAGAGGCAAAGTTGCCCATTATTAACAAAAGAGGGCGCCCTGTGGAGGAGACTCACTTTTTGAATCCTGAGGGACTAATAGATTCCTGACTAAATTGGATAAATGGCAGTTTTACAAATTTGACTCTTAGCTGGAGGCCTCAGAAGGATCAGCCTAATGGCAAGCTGCGTAACTAATTTTTACACTTTTGATTTATTTTTAGCCCAAGGAAAATGGATTTAGATATTAGTCTTTTTCATAATTAATGATCAGTCTTTCAGATCTTCTGTGGGAAATATCTTGGACCCAGTTCTGTTCCCACTCACTCTAGGGAGCAGCATCTGTCCTGGAGTTAAAAAGATCGATATCCAGTATGTAGCATGTGTCTGAGAGACACACATAAACGCCTACATTTGAGGACTTAGACGCTGAACTCCTTTCTCCAGTACAGTCTGCACAACAGTACATCTCTCTTCAACTGTATTGAGTTGGGGAGAGGTAGCAAGCGGATTTACCACAGGGATCTATCTTCAGTCCAGTCATATTTAGTAACTTCATTAATGATCTGGACCAGCATGTTAATGAAATTCTCAACAAATGAGAGGAGCTACAATTACCAATGAGGACAGAGAACTAACCCAGAGTGTCAAGAAACTGACAGAAAACAACAAAGTGAGATTTCACTTGGAAAACTGCAAACTCCTACAGAGGTTGCTGTTTAAAATAGCCTCATTTATTAATGGTTACCACCCAGGGATCGGGAGATATTCTTGTTTTTACTTGTTTTAAATATAAATTAATACGCAGTACTAATATTTAGCTCTAATATAGCATTTTTCATCCATACATCTCACAGCACTTACTGCTGTACCTCAGAGGCACAGTGTCATAGACTATTTTAGAGGTTGGAGGCTCAGTGGCCAAGGTCAGAAATTTCTCACTTGAGTGGGAAAGGGCTGGGACAGCACAGTTGCATGCTCTGAAATAACCTAGATTCTCAGTCTAATCATCATGCAGGTATAGCCGGCTGCACATGAAGGAGAAATGTGATGATTGCATGGAACATTCCTCCCCAGAGGCCAGTGCTGATGTTATGAGTGATGGGGGGTGGGGGAGAGGGGAAAAGTGTTCACATTCACAGTGAAACTGAGCAAACTACCTCTGGGAAAATGGCCCCTTGACAAATCTTCCATGGGATTTCTGGTTTCATACAAATGTTTATGTAATGAAGGCTGTAACTGGACGAGGGCCATTGTGCTACAGATGTTGTTCTGAATGCTGAAACACATATTGTAGTGGTGTGCATAGTGGCAGAAGCTGTGAATATATAGGGCCATTATTCAGATTTGGATATCATGGCCCCATAGAGAAATGCCTGATGAAAAGCAGTCTGCATGTGTGTGTGACTGCATGCAGGGAATAGCTGCTTCAGACCTTAAAAAATCCTCCTTAACGTTATTTTTGTACAATAAGTCACTTCCTATCAGCCCAAATAATACTGCCCACACAGAGTTTGAATAAACAGGTTTTCAGTATCACCAACGCCAAGCACTTAATAATCCTGAGTCAGCCACACACACACCCATAATAAGATTGGCTTAACAATCATGAGATTTTTTAAAATAATACATTTGGGCTTTTTATTTGCAGTGTAGGGTTTGAGCCTTTAGGATTCCTGTTTTCAGGCCTTTCTCTGCAACCATGAGGGCTAGAAACTTTTTTCAAATGAAAGCTGAGTTCTCCTCATAATAATTAACCTCCAGCTCAAGGAGTCATGTTAAAAATAAAGTGCGAGACTCATGATAAAATTGCGAGAGCTGGCAACACTGAGCAGAGGGCATCTTAAAGGGGTTGAGAGGGAAGGAATGTATCCCTCATCTATCCAACCTTTGGCTTCATACAAATGTGCCGTGCAGCCATGGTGCCATCACTACTGCAGAGCATAAACAGTAGCAGGAGCTGGAGACCGGCACATTTCTTACACAGGAGCTGTTAGGCCTGGGGATCCAGTGGACATTCTCCCATCCTATCCCTAGCTTGTCCCATCTTATCCCTAGCAAACGTAACACCCCTCTGTATTGCCAGGAACCCAGGCACCATAACGTGGAGCTCAGACTCACACAGCAGAACCACTGCAGAGGTGACACTTAAGTCTTTCTGCAGCCATAGGAATTTATCTAATTTGTTAGCAAATCCTCCGAATGGCCATCTTTAAATGGTATGGGCAGCTACTGCTGGGAGATGACAGCAACATAAACTGCAAACTTTGTAAAGCCTCCGTGAAAAGAAGAGGGCAAGGGGAAAATGCTAGGATAGAAGGGGCACGCTTGCTATACCAGGACATCTTCCCAAATTTAAGGTGGCCTCACCCATTGGCTGCGCCTTTCTTAAAGCCCTTAGAAATACTTCTTGGTCCAAAAAGATAATATCTTACACGGAGGGTCTGATGGGGAAATGCCATAGCTACAGTGGTAGGGTCAAGGTTGTTCAGCTGCTTTAACTGCACTTCTTTACTTTCAAATGTTGAGCTTGCTTTTAGATTTAAAATTCAGGCTGAATTGCTTGGCTTTCTGATAACTACAGCAGTGTTATAAAAGTGTGGGGGGTTTTATCCTTAAGTTACTGCTAGGTACTCTGAAGCTTAACTTTAATCAAGTTAAGTCTGGAATATACTACCAGTAGCAGTTCAACAATTCTAACATGCTCAGCTATATAGCACCATACAGTCTGCAAAATAGTTGTACATTAGGGACCTGCTTTATTGCCAGTAGGAAAGTTGACAACGATACCAGCATTTTCCTTTACTCTGGAAAAAATACCATTATGTATTAAACCTCACCAAAGATGGGCAAAAAAGGACAGAGCTTAACAATGCTTGTTAAAATGGATTAAATATTGCTGCACTAACCGCTGAAAAGTTCTATGAGACACACTGGCTCTTTTTTTTTAAATTAGTGCCTAGAACAAGGTTGATTTCTCATATTCACTTGTCTGAAGGTCTGCTTGCAAGGAGAACCAGTTCACGCTTTAATGAATCATTCCAGCATATGTAACACAAACAATCTCCCAATGGTGCCTTGTTCTTTCCTTCTGAGTCACACGTCTCCCAGGTGGCACTTACTGAACACACATGGACTGATCGTTACCTTACACATTCAATTAAAAGCTGGAACATGGTCCAGATACATTGGAGAGAATGTTCATCTGGGTGAATTTGCACCTTAAAGTGGTGGTAGAATCCCACCTTTACACTAGAATCATTCTGTCAGCATATGGCATCACATAGACTCATAGACTTTAAGGTCAGAAGGGACCATTATGATCATCTAGTCTGACCTCCTGCACAATGCAGGCCACAGAATCTCACCCACCCACTCCTGGAATAATCCTCTCACCTATGTCTCAGCTATTGAAGTCCTCAAATCATGGTTTAAAGACTTCAAGATGCATGTGTTCTTATGGACTTTTTTGTGTACACGTTAAAAATAAATTATTTTAAATGAATTAACTAAATACCTCAGGGTGTGTAGGCCGCATCCAGGAAATAGGTCAGAGATAGGTAGCTGAGTTTTGAAAAGGTATGTCGAAGAGAGTGAGTTTGCAAGGCATATAGGACCATCCTCCATATGTATTCAGTTCAATAATGCATATTATATATATATATATGGATGGCAGTATGGGAGAACTCATGGAATTATTTGTGGGAGAAGCAGGGGAAGGAGCACCCAGGTACACTCTGTGGGCACAGTGTTGTCCAGGAATGAGGAGTGGTGGGCAGTCAAGGCGTACGCAGAGGCAGAACTATACAGGGCAGCATGAGGGGTTTGACTGCAATATGAAGAGAGACTGGAAACTAATGCAGTGGGGGAGTAATATGGCATAGTGGCACTAGTAAGAAGAAATATTTCATTAGTATCTCATCATTAAATTCACTGAATTAATGCAACTTTCATTCAGAACTCAACAAAACTTCTCTGAATTTTATCAAAACCAGCAGATTATAAAGATAGCAGAAGCATTAAATTTCAAGCAAGAAAACTAAAATATGGTTATAACTACAAAAATAGCTGCATAGCTTACACACAATGCTGAAAGCTCATCAAGAACTGTTAATAAACTCTTAGGAACATAATCATTGTAATTCATCATTGGATATTAATCTGATCGAACTATATTCTGGGAAGACAATTTTGCTTTCACCAGGAAGCACTATAGGTCATGTTATTTGTTAAGGCTGAATTCCCACACTGTCTCTCTGAGTGCAGAAGGTGGGGGCCTGCAAGGATTCTAAAAATTAATACGTGCCACTCCAGGCTTGTAGTAAACTCCCAAGGTTACAGCTTTTCTCTGACCTTGGCTTGGTAAACGCTGCCACCACCCAAATGCAAAAAAACCCCTTTGAACCCAGGAAGGAGCACTTGGGAATTCCTCCTTGTAGGGTACCCTGAAGCCCTTTCACCCCCTCTCCGGGGAAGAGAAAACAAAGGAAATTAGCTGTGGCTCTCAGCTAATCAAACAACATGCACAAACCTCTCAGGACACCAAAAATCCAATCCAGTTCTTAAAAAGGTAAATTTTATTAAAAACAAAAAGGCAAAAAATACATCTGGAATTTAGGCTTTTGCTAGATTTTAAAAAAGCAATTCCAAAAATCAAGCACCCAAAATATCTTTCTTGGGGGTTCAGCTAAAAGGTTACAAGCAAACAAAAGCATTTGGGGTTAGCACAGAGGTGATCCACAAGCCAAAATAAAAAATAAAAGAAATAACCCCAATCACATCTTTTTAGACATTCCCTAATTTTACTTACATATCTGAGGCTCCAGATAAGTAGGTTGGAGGTATGAATTGATAATCTACAATCATACTTGGCTTAAAGTTGGTTACAGCATTACTGCTGTGTGTCCCTGCAGCTCAGAGAACAACAGACAAAGGGAAAGTTTCTTTCCCAATTTAAAAAAGTTCTACCTTCCCATTGGCTCTTTTGGTCAGGTGCCTTTTCTTTTACCTGTGGGCTTGTTAACCCTTTACAGGTAAAGCAAGCAGAGAACAGACCAAGGGGGATTTTGCAGCTAACTGGCTGGCTGGCTGTCCATCAAAGGGAGCTACCCCCCCCCCCTTCATGTATCACATTATTAAAGAAGCTTTTCAAGGTCTATCAAACCTCTCTGACTATCATAGAATCATAGAATCTCAGGGTTGGAAGGGACCTCAGGAGGTCATCTAGTCCAACCCCCTGCTCAAAGCAGGACCAACCCCAATTAGATCATCCCAGCCAGGGCTTTGTCAAGCCTGACCTTAAAAACCTCTAAGGAAGGAGATTCCACCACCTCCCTAGGTAACCCGTTCCAGCGCTTCACCACCCTACTAGTGAAAAAGTTTTTCCTAATATCCAACCTAAACCTCCCCCTCTGCAACTTGAGACCATTACTCCTTGTTCTGTCATCTTCTACCACTGAGAACAGTCTAGATCCATCCTCTTTGGAACCCCCTTTTAGGTAGTTGAAAGCAGCTATCAAATCCCCCCTCATTCTTCTCTTCTGCAGGCTAAACAATCCCAGTTCCCTCAGCCTCTCCTCATAAGTCATGTGCTCCAGCCCCCTAATCATTTTTGTTGCCCTCCGTTGGACTCTTTCCAATTTATCCCCATCCTTCTTGTAGCATGGGGCCCAAAACTGGACACAGTACTCCAAATGAGGCCTCACCAGTGCCGAATAGAGGGGAATAATCACGTCCCTCGATCTGCTGGAAATGCCCCTACTTATACAGCCCAAAATGCCGTTAGCCTTCTTGGCAACAAGAGCACACTGTTGACTCATATTCAGCTTTTCGTCCACCGTAACCCCTAGGTCCTTTTCTGCAGAACTGCTGCCCAGCCATTTGGTCCCTAGTCTGTAGCAGTGCATGGGATTCTTCCGTCCTAAGTGCAGGACTCTGCACTTGTCCTTGTTGAACCTCATCAGATTTCTTTTGGCCCAATCCTCTAATTTGTCTAGGTCCCTCTGTATCCTGTCCCTACCCTCCAGCGTATCAACCACTCCTCCCAGTTTAGTGTCATCTGCAAACTTGCTAAGGGTGCAGTCCACACCATCCTCCAGATCGTTGATGAAGATATTGAACAAAACCAGCCCCAGCACCGACCCTTGGGGCACTCCACTTGATACCGGCTGCCAACTAAACATGGAGCCATTGATCACTACCCGTTGAGCACGACCATCCAGCCAGTTTTCTATCCACCTTACCGTCCATTCATCCAGCCCATACTTCTTTAACTTGCTGGCAAGAACACTGTGGGAGACTGTATCAAAAGCTTTGCTAAAGTCAAGAAATAGCACATCCACTGCTTTCCCCTCATCCACAGAGCCAGTTATCTCATCATAGAAGGCAATTAGGTTAGTCAGGCATGACTTGCCCTTGGTGAATCCATGCTGACTGTTCCTGATCACTTTCCCCTCCTTTAAGTGGTTCAGAATTGATTCCTTGAGGACCTGTTCCATGATTTTTCCAGGGACTGAGGTGAGACTGACTGGCCTGTAGTTCCCCGGATCTTCCTTCTTCCCTTTTTTAAAGATGGGCACTACATTAGCTTTTTTCCAGTCATCCGGGACCTCCCCCGATTGCCATGATTCGTCAAAGATAATGGCCAATGGCTCTGCAATCACATCGGCCAACTCCTTTAGCACCCTCGGATGCAGTGCATCCGGCCCCATGGACTTGTTTTCGTCCAGCTTTTCTAAATAGTCCCGAACTACTTCTTTCTCCACAGAGGGCTGGTCACCTCCTCCCCATACCGTGCTGCGGAGTGCAGCCACCTGGGAGCTGACCTTGTCTGTGAAGACAGAGGCAAAAAAAGCATTGAGTACACTAGCTTTCTCCACATCCTCTGTCACTAGGTTCCCTCCCTCATTCAGCAAGGGGCCCACACTTTCCTTGACTTTCTTCTTGTTGCTCACATACCTGAAGAAACCCTTCTTGTTACTCCTAACATCTCCGGCTAGCTGCAACTCCAAGTGTGATTTGGCCTTCCTAATTTCACTCCTGCATGCCTGAACAATATTTATATACTCCTCCCTGGTCATTTGTCCAATCTTCCACTTCTTGTAAGCTGCTTTTTTGTGTTTAAGACGAGCAAGGATTTCACTGTTAAGCCAAGCTGGTCGCCTGCCATATTTACTTTTCTTTCTACACATCGGGATGGTTTGTTCCTGCAACCTCAATAAGGATTCTTTAAAATACAGCCAGCTTTCCTCGACTCCTTTCCCCCTCATGTTATTCTCCCAGGGGACCTTGCCCATCAGTTCCCTGAGGGAGTCAAAGTCTGCTTTTCTGAAGTCCAGGGTCTCTGTTCTACTGCTCTCCTTTCTTCCTTGTGTCAGGATCCTGAACTCGACCATCTCATGGTCACTGCCTCCCAGGTTCCCATCCACTATTGCTTCCTCTACTATTTCCTCCCTGTTTGTGAGCAGCAGGTCAAGAAGAGCTTTTCCCCTAGTTGGTTCCTCCAGCACTTGCACCAGGAAATTGTCCCCTACACTTTCCAAAAACTTCCTGGATTGTCTGTGGACCGCTGTATTGCTCTCCCAGCAGATATCGGGGTGATTAAAGTCACCCATGAGAACCAGGGCCTGTGATCTAGCAACTTCTGTTAGTTGCTGGAAGAAAGCCTCATCCACCTCATCCCCCTGGTCTGGTGGTCTGTAGCAGACTCCCACCACGACATTACCCTTGTTGCTCACACTTCTAAATTTAATCCAGAGACTCAGGTTTTTCTGCAGTTTCATACTGGAGCTCTGAGCAGTCATACTGCTCTCTTACATACAACGCAACTCCCCCACCTTTTCTGCCCTGCCTATCCTTCCTGAACAGTTTATATCCATCCATGACAGTACTCCAATCATGTGAGTTATCCCACCAAGTCTCTGTTATTCCAATTACATCATAATTCCTTGACTGTGCCAGGACTTCCAGTTCTCCCTGCTTGTTCCCCAGGCTTCTTGCATTTGTGTATAGGCATTTAAGATAACTCACCGACCATCCTGCTGTCCCAGTATGGGGCAGGAGCCCTCCCCTCTTGCACTCACCTACTTGTGCTTCCTCCCGGTATCCCACTTCCCCACTTACCTCAGGGCTTTGGTCTCCTTCCCCCGGTGAACCTAGTTTAAAGCCCTCCTCACTAGGTTAGCCAGCCTGCTTCCAAAGATGCTCTTCCCTCTCTTCGTCAGGTGGAGCCCATCTCTGCCTAGCACTCCTTCTTGGAACACCATCCCATGGTCAAAGAATCCGAACCCTTCTCTCCGACACCATCTGCATAGCCATTCGTTGACTTCCACGATTCGACGGTCTCTACCCCGGCCTTTTCCTGCCACAGGGAGAATGGATGAGAACACCACTTGTGCCTCAAACTCCTTTATCCTTCTTCCCAGAGCCACGTAGTCTGCAGTAATACGCTCAAGGTCATTCTTGGCAGTATCATTGGTGCCCACGTGGAGAAGCAGGAAGGGGTAGCGATCTGAGGGCTTGATGAGTCTCGGCAGTCTCTCCATCACATCACGAATCCTAGCCCCTGGCAAGCAGCACACCTCTCGGTTTTCCCGGTCAGGGCGGCAGATAGATGACTCAGTCCCCCTGAGGAGAGAGTCCCCGACCACCACCACCCTCCTCCTCCTCTTGGGAGTGGTGGTCGTGGAACCCCCATCCCTAGGACTGTGCATCTCATGCCTTCCAGTCAGTGGAGTCTCCACTGTCAATGTCAGTAGTGACTGGTCACAAGGGCCAATGGGGCTAAATCCACCAATTCAATCACCTCTTCTTTTCTTCTTTAAAGCAAACCCCTTTTGTGGCAGATGTTGCCTTTTCCCTCCTTCTCTCCGGCAGCAGAATGGAGAGTGCAGCGGGGAGGGGATGTGTATGGGAGAGAAGAGGCAGATTCTAGCCGCGTTAGTGCTGCAGTTAGTGGAAAGAGGGGCAGGTGAGGCTGCTGGGGTCTAGCTCCTAAGAGAGCTCCTCCCATCATCAAAGGCATAGAACAAGGCTGAGATCAGAGCATGCTCACAGGCTCCCTTCTCAGTCCCCTTTGGGGCTAAAGACTTGCCCCAGTGAGAGCACTGGCTAGGCACTCCAGAGCAGAGCAGCATAAGGGACACCACAGAGAGGAAGATGAGGAGCTGGCAAGTGAGGAGCTGGCCAGCCTGTAATTTCAGGCCAATGACTTGGGAGAGACACCAGTGACTTTGTAAAGGGGCCAAAAGGCAGAGAAGGGGAAGCCTATGACCCAGCAAGGGCCATGTGGTAGGCAGCAGAGCAGAGGGAGGCTACTGGTCAATTTTCAAGAGCAGTAGGGGAGCAGAGGTGGGAGATACAGCAGAAGAGCTATGGGAGAGCAGGGAAGGGCATAGCATCTACTTCTTGGGGCAAGGGAAGAGTCCCCAATTATTTAACTGGTTGGGTGCTTTTCTTTGGAAGATCAGAAAATATTTGTGGGAGGAGCGCGCTCGGAAATATTTGGTCAGGTAGGGGTGGGAAGTGCATCCTATTTCCAGCCCCAACCCCCACCATTTATTTTGGCCACTTACCAGTCACCATCAATAATTGTCCAGTCAAAGTAAATTCTCTAAGATTAACAGTTTGTGTAATTCCGTTATTTTCTAAATAAGGACTAATTTGGTACAAAATATATGTTTTCAGGCAGTTGTTGCTACAGTCACTACACTCTATAGATACATTCCCTCATGCTCTCTCACACCCACACAGAAGATTACCTAATATATCAAAGTACCAACCCCAAATTCACTCTATCAATGTTCAATGGTTTCAGGTGTCATAATACTCCTGTACTAGTTAGGCTTAATCATAGGTAGTTGTTCAATAACCTTAACATTCAAATCACCCTACACATATATTTTATCATCAAGCACTGTTACAATCCTGCCACTCTTATAATTTCAGTAATTTAAGGTGTTTGTTCAATATTTAAAAACTATATCTGTTTCATATGATATCTCAAGCCATGTATTTAAGTCATTTCAAACTTCAAGTTGCTCTAGATGACATCTTTTCAATTACATCCTTGCACAGTATATAGAGCAGTTACTCATAAAACAGAAGGAGTTATTCAGATGTACTGGGTTTTCAAGGTGAGTACATTGTTAACAAACCCTGTTAACTGTCACAAGTATTAATCATAAAGCTGAGTAACAGCAACGATTAAGCCACTCAGTTTCTTTCAAACCTGTTGCACATTTTCTACAAAATGGTCACTTTAAAGTCTGATCCAAGGCCCATTAAAATCAGTGGAAAGACTCCCATCAGCTTCAGTGAGTTTAGGATTAGGCCAGGCCTGCACAACTCGTAAAGCGGCGAGGGCCATATTACTCCAAAGAAAACAGCTGAGGGCCGAAACCCCCTGGCCCCGCGGAAACACCCCCACCCACCCCCAGCACCGCGGAAACAAACCCTCCTTCCCCAGAGCCACCTCGCCAAAACAGCTGTGGGCCGAAAAGGAAGGGTTTTTTTTGGGGGGGGTGATACTTTATTAAGAATTTATTTATTAAGCCCCCCGCTGGCTTGCTGCATCCCTCCTAGTCAGTCCCTCACCCACCACTCGCCTTCTTTCACCTCCTCCCTCCCCTGCCAGAAACCCCCATGCCTGCCCCTAGAACCCCTGCTGGCTCACTGCTCACCTCTTTGCCCACCCACCACTTGCCCACCCGCTTGCCCCCAACTCGCCGCTCACCCCTCCCAAGTATAAAGCCTCATTCAAAGACCTAGGGGTCACTATATTACTGCACACAGCAGTCAATCAATGCAGTTGTTGATAAATCACTGAATTATGCATTTTCGTGCAACTTTTTCCCCACACAGACCCCCCGCCCAGCGCCACCCCCAGAGACCCACTCCCCCTGACCTGCCTGCCCCCCCGCCACTGCCCGCCCACTCGGCTCGCCATTCCCCTGCCCCCGCTCGCCTCCTCGGCCCCTCCACCACTGCCCACCCACTCGGCTTGCCATCCCTCCACCTCCCCCCACTCGCCTCCTCGGCCCCTCCACCACTGCCCGCCCACTCGGCTTGCCACCCCCCCCCCACCCGCCCACTCGGCTTGTGGGGTGGGTGGGGGGATGGCAAGATTCAGCTCCCCTTTCCCCGGGCTGGTGGCAGCGGTGGCCGCGGCTCCCCATGGCTTGTGGGGTGGGTGGGTGGGGGGATGGCAAGATTCAGCTCCCCTTTCCCTGGGCTGGTGGCAGCGGCGGCCATGGCTCCCCATGGCGAACCAGTCCCAGTGCCTGGAGCATGCACCTGGACGCTGGCCCCCCAGGGAGCCAAGCTCGCCCGAGCTATACAGCGAGGCACAGCAGCTGGTGCTGGAGGAGCTGGTGGCGGGCAGCCGGGCTGCTTTCTGTGCTTTCCTGCACCAGGAGCAGGTGCCCGGCTTTCTCTCGGAGCCTGAGATCCAGGCCGTCCTCCAGGAAGCCGCACCGCTGGCCGGGGCCGAGGATGGGGCGGACGAGCCCTCGCTCAGCGCCTTGCTGGACTGCTCCTCGCTCACCTACTTCCCCGAGCAGTCGGACGTGGAGCCGCCCGTGCTGGACCTGGGCTGGCCGGCCTTCTCCAGCGGCTCGTACCGCGGCCTCACCCGCGTGGAGGCGCTTTTCCAGCCCAGCTTCGGCGAGACCATCTACAGCTGCAAGGAGGCGGTGCACGGGCAGATCCGCTCGGCGAGGGAGGTGATCGCTTTGGTTATGGGCCGCACAGTGAGCCCACCTGCTCACCCCCCCGCGAGCCGCACAGTGCTCACGCACGGGCCTCATGTGGCCAGCGGGCCGTATGATGTGCAGGCCTGGATTAGCCCTTAATAAAGAAGCAAACCATTACCATTATAAAAGAGTATACAGCAGACTGATCACTTGGATAATAATACCAGTGAGTTGTTCAGACATGCACATCTCAGTTACAGTTCATAGCTAAAGCAGTCATCTGTGGAAACAGATGGAACTTGCGGTCAGCTCCAGGTGGTATTGTAATTACATTTTAGTACCACGGATTTCTCTTATTGTTAGAAAGCATGACCTAAATATTGTCTCTGTTTGATGAGTCTTGTTGACGTTGCTGCATGGTGAACTGTAGATTCAGATCTCTCCTATCCTATTCCCAGGTTTCTGCATTTCAAACAGAATGGAAACAAAGAAACAGACATGTTCCTTCTTTTATGAGGTAGTCAATGAGTAAACCTGTGGCATCTATTTTTTTGTGTGTTTCTTCTGGCAATACATACTTGAACCAACCGGTGCAGAAAGTGCACTTTTGTACATCATTTTCCTCATCACTTAACAGAAAGCCCGCTGTGGGTTTGATCATGTGAACTCACTTTCTAGTCAATAAATAAAGGTCCACCTGTTCTAATATTTCCTTTGTATTGTGTCAGTGTTTTCTCTGTTAGAGCAGATAAAATTCACAACAACAATCACCTATATGCAGAGTATTAAACAATACCCTCTATATTTTCTCTGAATATAAGGATTAAAGCTCTTAAAAACATGATGTATCAATAACTTCTACCATTTAGCATATTTAGCAACATATATGGAACTTGGAGGGAAGACTACGGGTTGCAGGAAGGAAGCATTTGGAGGAGGCACCAGGAAGTCAGTCTTTGTGCACATGGCTAGAATGCTAGTTGCAGCATCTCTGTAAACTGTCCTCTTGAAAACGAGCCTGATTAGTTGACAAGCATGCAGTCCTTTCTTCATGTTATCACCCAGCCCTCAGGAAATGAAACAGTCTGGATATAGACCTCCCCCATTTATTGAACGGAGACAGCAAAATTATTTTGATTGTTTCACAAAAATCTATGGAAAAACCCGCTTTTGACTGATTATATTAAATATGTATTAGGAAAACCTTGCTAGGGAGGTAGTGAGCAGAGATCTCTGTTGGTTATGCATGTGTTCATTTTACTGTTACCACATCCTTCCTACTCCTCTTTTATTTGTTTTGTCCATCTGTTGTGTCCTGTCATCAGCCTAGACAGTAAGCTCTGGAAGGTGAGCACTGTCTAATGTAGATGTTTGTACAGTGCCCAACACAATGAAGCCTCAAACCTTGATTGGGCCTCTAGATACTAATGTAATGCAAGGTCTCACTCTCATATAAAAGATCCTAAGTTGGGTGTGATGTGGTTGGAATGTCAGCCAAGGAAGGTGATTTTAACAGCAATGAGCTGGAGAAGACTGCACACCTCCCAACATTTAGAGTGGCTAAAGAGGGATGCAGTGCCCATGCAGTGCCCATACAGTTAACACCATCCACCCCTCTGCAAATGGAGATGGAGGGATAGATGGCCAAACCTGAGTGGCCCTGTGACCCTATGTGCCAGGTTGCAACACTACTTTGTTTGGAGGGTCCTCTCAAATGGCAGGGGGGGACTGCCCCTTTAGCCCCCTTCCTGGAGGGCTCTGAGTGCAAGGACTCTTCTGTGTCAACTGGGCCAGGGGAGTTTGGGGGATTAAAGCAGGACAGTCCCCTGAAACTCAGCTATGTTGGGAGGTCTGAGACTGGAGGGGTACAAAATGAGAGTCCAAAAGGCAGGAGAGCATTGTGTTGTGGTAATCAAGGTGAGGTTCTGCTGTGGGGAGGGAGACGTTGGTACAGATTTTGGAGCTATGGTAGTGCAAGAACCAGCAGGATTTAGCAACAGCATGAATGGGGGGTTAATGGAGAGAGGGGAGGAAAATATAACACCCTGGTTGCCAGTCTAAATGAATGGAAAGATGGTAGAGTGTTGAAATTAGGAAAGGAGAAAGGGGTTAGGACTCTGTGGGGGAGGGAAGATTGGGGTAGGATTTTTCAAAAGCCCTTGACTGACTTTGGAGAACAAGGCCCTTTTACTTTCAATGGGATTTGTGCACCAAAATCAGATAGGTGCTTTTGAAAATGCTACCAAAGGGGTTTTGTTTTAAGCATGTGGAGCTGGAACTGTAGCTGGACATCCAAGACAAGCTATCAGCCAGAGAATTGCAGGGATGGGTTTTAATGGAGTAAAGCAGTAGGTTTGGAAGCCATCAGTGCAGAGATTCTAACACGTCTGGGAGAGCAGCTGAGACCACCCAGGTCATTGGTTGTAAGAGAAAAGGAAGGGACAAACGTCAGATCCTTGAAGGGCACCAAGGGTGGGAGAAGGGTGGATCAGGAAACTAAGAGAAATGTGTTGAGAAGCTGCTTCCAAGCCAACCCTGTGCTCATTTTGAAGGTGACATTAAGCACAAATAAAGTTATTTTCAATTATAGATTCCTTATCTGCACTTTGTGCCACTATTTATGTATTCTCTGATCCCACTCAGCATTGTTTACCTAGCCCAGATTTTCAGACAGGGATTTAAAAAGAAGCAGGCTTTGATATGTTTTATTTGCATTTAACTACCTCCACAGAATCAAAGAGAAATGAAAACTGGTAAAATTAAATAGGTTTATGAAATTGCAGCTGACAAATGCTGCAGATGTAAATATCCAAGAGGATCCCGAATGACATTTGTGTGGTATTTGGAGTACTTGCTCCTTATGGGTACAATGGCATGGCATTATGTAATAGGCAAATGTAAAAGCAGTCAACGGAATGCTCAGAGTCCTTCTGAGGTCACTTGGTTTAAAATTGCAGGGCTTTTATTTCACATATTTAAACAACTATACAAAGCCATACAAACTGTCATATGGAAAGAGGTCAGGTTCACTGATGATTTGCACAGATTTTATTTCCTTTATTAAGAAAAACTTTAAGGTATAGTATAGGGTCAAGATTTAGCCTCTTGTAGCAGAAAGGGAGCCATCTGAACCAAGCTTCCACAACTTCCAAATTCCCAGTCACATATTTCATTACCCTCTTTGATTCAGTATGGATTTTACTTACACCACCTAGGATGTTAGCAGAATTAAATCCACATTAGTATAAAACGCAAGGGCCAATATACTCTTTTATGCCACCTGACAATCTCTCATGCTTCTCTCCTCACAACACCCCTGTGAAGCTTATCCCCATAGGTGCAGCTGGGGATTTGTGGCACAAAGGGATGGGGCAGATTTTAAAAAGATGCAGATTGGTGCCTTGTGAGATTTTCTGAAACACCAAGTTGCCTAATTCCTATTTAATTACCAAACTGCCTTTTAATATCTGGCCCTAAGTGACTCGCCAGAGGTCACACAGACAGTTTCTACCAGAGCTGGGAACTGAACCTGAATCTCAGCCTAGTACCTTAACCACTGGACCACCCTTCCCCACTAGTTGCACTGCATCATACTGTAGATGTATTACTCACACTGCATTAAAACCAATGGGACTACTTGAGTAAGTGCATGTGAGGGCTTCACAATTGAAATCAGTGACATTCCAAATGGAATAAAAGTACTGCTCCAAATGAGTAAGGCATCAGAATCTGGCTGTCAATGTGTTATTGATTTTTCCAGCGGGGTGGAGGGGTGTTCTCCCTGGGAAGTGTTGTATTGTGATGGAAAGTGAAGTTTTAAAAGGTACAAACAGTGTGACAGGAGGAGGTTAGGAGCATAGTGCTGCTGTGTACTCTGTGGCTGAGTTCAGAAAAGTGACTCCAGGGGAGCAGAGAGGCTTTAGCAGCAAGATGAAATGTTTGCCAAGAGCTTTAGTTTTTGTATAATGCTGCCAGCCTACAACTGAAATAAAAGCAGAACCAAGCCTGAGCAGGAGAGAAAGGAGCCACTGTGACATTTTACTGAAATGCCAAGCCTTTTGTACTACCTGGGTGTGAGTTAAATCGGGCGGTGCCTGATAAGAACCAGCTGTAAGGCAGGGCTGGAATGGAGGGACAAAGGAGTGAGGGGCATTGCCTCAGGTTCTGAAACCTGTGTGTTTCTTTTCTTAAGAAATGTTGGCCAATGGCATTGCTTAGACTCAGAGCAAAGTCCTAGGGTGGGATCCACAAAGGTAGTTAGGTGCTTAAGTCTTGGGTTTAGGTGTCTAATTCCCCATTTTGGCCTCACTGTGATCCACAAAATTCCCCATGAGAGTGAGACTGGGAATGCCTCTGTAGTCCACTGGTTAAGGCACCCATGTAGGAGGTGGGAGATCCTGGGTCCAATACCCCTTCTCCAATTACTTTTTCATTATTTATCCACTGTGGAACAGTTTCAACAGGCCAGACTGAGGGAGCCCCACATCAGACTATTCCATAGCTCACTGGTTGGAGCACCTTCCTAAGAAGTAGGAGACTCCTGGTCAAATCCTTTCCACCTGCCCCCCAGCTGAGAAAGGGGAATTGCACCTGCGTCTCCCACATCCCAGGTGAGTCCACTAACCATTGGGCTAAAAGTTGTAAGGTGGGTGGCACCACCACCATGGAGCACTCAGAGGAGCACTGAACCTAACCCCAAGATCGGGGCAGGGCTTAGCACACAGCCCCCTCCACGCCCCCCGGGCATTTCCTACTGGCTGGCGTAGGTGACTCCATGTCTCATTCTGGTCTTTTGTGGGTCATATTCTTAGGCACCTACCTCTCCTCATTCATTGTACAGGGAGTCTGGGTGCCTAACTTGGCTTTGTGATTCACAGTGTTGTTCCTGTGATTTTCTAGGTGCTGTGATGCTCAGCATTGCAACATCGAAATCCCACCCAAGGCATGCACATGAATCAGATTGAGAGTGACCAAAAGTCATTACCTCAGGACAGCTATTTAGTGCCCTAAATAAAATGATCATTTGGTTTCCATCCAGATCCAGGTGAAAAATCACCCCCACCTTTTTGGTACTATGAATGCTGTGTTGGGTGGTTTGAGCAAGGATTGTCTCCGATTGAAGGGGTTAATAAAATTCCAATTAAATACAGTTCTATTTCTTGTTGGAAATGGGTTCTCAAGCAAAAAACCATTTGGCATGGTATCCAGCACCTTCATCTAAACTGTTCATTTACCAGGGCATTGATTCTCTCTTGGTTTTTTCCCTACAGCATTTATAGTCCTGTGTCCTATATGTAGTATTCAGGGAAACAATGCAGTTACGTTTGTTTAAGCAAAAGGTTTGATTTTTCTTACACAATGTATGTCAAACAGTACAGATCTTTGTATCAAAACAGAAAATTGTCCAACAAAGAGAACAATAATCGAGACTTTAGGTTGGGGTTTTCAAAGGAGCCATTGGAATTCAGTGGGTTTTGGGCACCTAACTCCCTTAGGCATCTTTGCAAAGACTTAATTTCTATTCTATCTAAGTGTCAAGCTATTAATAGAGCAACATTGGAGCTTAGGGCAAGAAGTGAAGACGCATACAATACCCAATTGAAAGTACAAGGGATTTAAGAAGGAGAATGTACAGTAAGTACCCAGAATGGAATTTTAGGAACCAGAAACGTAACAAAGTATTACTAAAACATAGGTGCTTTCTAGCAAAGTAATACTAGACTGACTGACTGCTACTGGGTTTGTACAGTGCCTAGCACAATATGGCCCCATTCTTGGTTGGTCCTTAGGCACTACTACAGTAATAAATAAATAAATAAATAAATCCAGCAGTCATTGATTACTCAGGGATGTTAGCATTTTTTACATCATCCCCATAACTGGTTCATAACTGGAAAAGATAAAACAGCTTTTAATCTTGTTAGCTAACTGATTAGCATCGACTTTTACATCCTGTACGCTGAATTATAATGGCATTCCCATGGAACTAAGTACAACAGCGAAAACAGAACAATACATCTGACAAATATTATCACAGTAAACAGTAAAGCACATAACAACTTGGCTTGTATTTAAAATGTTTCACAGGTACCTGATCACCTGCATGGACAATATGTCAGATATGAAAAAAAAATCTCCTTATGCCTTACGTTTTTGTCATAATATATTTTCTTGATTTCTGTTTTACTGCAGATGAGTGACTGAGTGGAACGACTGTGCACTTCACAGTGGTAATCTATAATTAATTATAAATATTGGAAGCAAATATGGGCCTAGATGCTTAGATAGCAATGAACATACTGTTTTCCTTGCAGTTCATAGTTATTGTATTTTTGAAGGACATTACCAATAAAAAGGCAAGTTCTCATGAAAGTCAGCAGAACACAAATTCAACGTAACATGTACATCAGTTTTCAAAACTGTATTCTCAAACATTTGTTTTTCATCACTCACTCTATAAACTGTGTCTCTATTGCTTTTGTACTTCAAGCGCATTTAAAAATATTTTGAATTAACTCTGACTTACAATGAAGATGTTGAGTTATATACCAAAATATTACAGGAGGATGTCCTGTGAGTCAATACATATAAACATATGAAGACAATACAATTACTATTAACAAAAGAGAAGAAAAACATAAGTAAAGAGAAAAGCTAGCCAGGTTTGTCTTTTTTTAATTAAACAAATTGTGTATTTTCCATATGCCTCATAAGAAGGTGGCATGTCTGAATACCATTAGCACAGGTACCCTTTTCAGTACTGGTGAGATTTTCCCATAAGTAATATAGCTCATCTCTCAATGACAGTTTGGATGACACCGGCTTTTTTAGAATCCTGTGCCATGTAAGTGTAGGCATCGTTATATGATATTCTTTTTCATAATGAAATGTGTCATAACATAGTTTTCATTGATAGCACCCAACCGCTACAGACCTCCAGTCAGCGTCTCTACTACCCCAGCACCCACTATCGCACCTAACAGCATCCACCTCTAATAACATCTAGCCAGCACCCAGAACATCAGTCATCCATTCAGCATCCCCATAAACCACCACCCGACAAAACCAGCTGCAGTTCCTTCTTGTAACCCCCAAGGTTTGTGGAATGTCACTGCAAAGTATTGTGGGATTGAGGTTATGAAAAGAAATCATGGCTAGCTGCGTGGTCCAAGCTGGAAAGGTTTGGGAACCCCAGAACTAGCAGAGCCAATTTACACGTATAGCTCTGAAAGAGAGATAATGGATTGACTTGCACTACAAGGCTTGTCTTGATCAGGCTTTAGAATGACATGTTCCATCTGTGGCAAATTGCCGGCACTACTATGATGGGTCCTGCACTTTCTCTTCTTGTGGGGGGGTTTCAGGGTGCCATTTCTTGCCCCTGAAATGGGGTAACAGCTATCCTACTAGTATCCCAGGGAAGAGGAGTGGAGAGGGAGGAACCCAGGCCCGCCCTCTACTCTGGGTCCCAGCTCAGGGGCCCTATGATAGCAGGTGAACCACTTGTACCAGTGATTCTTTCCCCTGGGCTACTTCCCTCTCCTGACCTTCAGCTTGTGGGGCTTCCTGCCTTCCCTCTGCACAAGCCAGGTGTCCCTTTACCTAGGATCTTGGTCTTCTTAGCCCACTGCAGCACTTCTCAAAACTCTCCTCCGCTTTCCTTCGAACTGCTCTTTGTTCCACCACCAATCCACTCTGCTTCACTCCTCCAAACTGCTCTCTGCTCCACCACCAAACCACTCTGCTCCAGCTCCTCCTCACTCTGCTCCAGCTCCTCCTCTGGCTGACTGAAGCAGGGGGATTTTATTAGGTGACTGGCTTCAGGTGCTCTAATTGGTTTCAGGTGCTTTTAATTAATCTACAGGGAATAAGGCTTCTCCTCATCCTAGATCACTCTCCTGCTGCCTTCTGGCCATGCTGTATCACATATCCTCCCCCACTGCTCAACACCATGGGGTTGGGCAACTTGGGACGAGAGGCAATGCATTCGTGACAAGCCATCTGCGTTGCCGTGTTGGCTTCCGGCCCTATGCTGTACTCGGAAATGAAAAGGTTGCAGAGATAGGAACCATCTAGTCACTCTTGCATTCTTCTCCTTGTTTCTGTGCATCCACTGGAGCGGGGCATGGTCGTCACCAGGGTAAATCGCCGCCCCAGTAGGTAGTAACAGAGAGTTTCCATGGCCCATTTTATCACCAGACATTCCTTTTCAACGACGGCATACTTTTGTTCCCTGGGGAGGAGCTTCCAGCTGAGGTACAGGATCGGGTGTTCCTCCTCCCCTACCACCTGCGAAAGGACGGCTCCTAGCCCTACCTCCGAGGCATCTGTTTGTAGAACGAATTCTTTCTTGAAGTCTGGGGCTATGAGTACAGGATGGCAGCAAAGGGCTGTCCTTAAATCTGCGAATGCCCCTTCTGCTGCATCAGACCACTTTACTATCTCGGGGCCCTGAGCCTTTATCAGGTCAGTCAATGGCCCTGCTCTTGTGGCAAAATGAGGGATGAATCTCCGATAGTACCCTACTAACCCGAGAAATGCTCTGACCTGCTTTTTATGGATTGGCCGAGGCCAATCTTGTATTGTCTCCACTTTGTTCCATTGGGGTTTTACCAAACCTCTCCCTACTACATACCCAAGGTATCTGGCTTCAGCTAGTCCTATCACGCACTTGAGAGGGTTGGCAGTGAGGCCAGCCTTCCTCAGGGTGTCTAGTACCGCTTCTACTTTTACTAGGTGCGTTTCCCAGTCAGGGCTATGGATGACTATATCGTCTAAATAGGCGGCGGCATACCTGGCATGGGGTCGCAACAATTTATCCATAAGTCGTTGGAATGTTGCTGGGGCCCCATGGAGTCCGAAAGGGAGGACAGTGTATTGGAACAGGCCATCAGGTGTAGAGAAAGCAGTCTTCTCCTTGGCGTTCTTGGCCAGGGGAATTTGCCAATATCCTTTAGTCAGGTCCAGAGTGGTTAGGTATCGGGCCTTGCCTAACTGATCAACTAGCTCGTCGACACGTGGTATTGGATAGGCATCAAATTGGGATACTTCATTCAACTTCTGGAAGTCATTACAAAACCTCCAGGTGCCGTCAGGCTTGGGTACTAAGACGATAGGACTGGACCACTGGCTGTGGGATTCTTCAATAACCCCAAGTTCCAACATCTTCTTCACTTCTGTCCTAATTTCCTCTCTTTTAGCTTCCGGTATCCGGTATGGTCTTATCGTCACCCTTATTCCGGGCCTGGTGACGATATGATGTTGGACCAGTGTCGTACGGCCCGGCTGTGTACAGAACACATCTTGGTTCCATTGGATCATATCAATGACCTCTGTTCGTTGTTCTGGGGCTAACTCAGGGGATATCCTCACCTGCCCCTGTTGGTCGTCCGTCTGGGGTGGAGCTCTCCGAATGACCAGGCACGTCTCTCAGTCACGCCAGGGCTTCAGCAAGTTTACATGGTAGATCTGCTCTGGTCTTCGGCAGTCTGGTTGTCTGACCTTATAGTCCACTTCCCCAGTGGCTTCTACTATCTCATACGGCCCATGCCAGCTGGCTAGGAGTTTGCTTTCTGCTGTCGGCACTAGCACCATCACCCGTTCTCCTGGCTGAAATTTCCGTACTTTCGCCTGGCGGTTGTAATATGTCCGCTGGGTCTCTTGTGCTTTTTCCAAATGTTCCCGTACTATAGGGGTTACTCGAGCTATTCGCTCTCTCATCTGTGTCACGTGCTCAATGACATTCTTTCCTGGGTTGGGTTGTTCTTCCCAATCCTCCTTGGCGATGTCTAATATTCCGCGTGGGTGGCGTCCGTATAGTAGCTCAAAGGGAGAGAAACCGGTGGACGCCTGGGGGACTTCCCGTATTGCAAACATTAGGTATGGTAGAAGGGTATCCCAGTCTTTTCCATCCTGTGCTACCACCTTCCGGATCATACCTTTAAGGGTGCGGTTAAAGCGCTCGACCAGGCCGTCTGTTTGAGGATGGTAGACTGAGGTCCTTATGGCATGGATGCGGAGCAGGGTACATAAGTCCTTCATTAATTTCGACATGAAAGGGGTTCCTTGGTCAGTCAGGATCTCCTTAGGGATGCCCACTCTGGCAAAAACCTGGAGTAGTTCTTTTGCTATTGCCTTGGATGTGGGGTTTCTTAAAGGAATGGCTTCTGGATACCGTGTGGCATAGTCAAGGATGACTAGTACGTTTCGGTGACCCCATGCTGATCTTTCCAGCGGGCCCACAAGGTCCATGGCTATCCTTTCAAACGGGACTTCAATAATAGGCAAAGGTACTAATGGGGCCTGCAAGTGAGGTCGAGGGCTATGCAACTGGCATTCTGGGCAGGAGGCACAATAGCGTTGGACCTCCGCACGTATTCCTGGCCAATAAAACCTTCTTAGGACTCTATCCAGTGTCTTGTCTATTCCTAGATGTCCCCCAAATAAATGACTGTGAGCTAGCTCTAGTACTGCCCTTGTGTGTTTCCGTGGGACTAAGAGCTGCTCTACTTCTTCCCCTCGGATCTGCACTATTCGGTACAACAGATCACGTTTGATCACATAATACGGCCCCGGGCCTTTGGTCTTTCCTTCCACCGGTACGCCATTTACTTCCACTACCTCCTCCCTCACATTTGTATATAGCGGGTCATTGGCTTGGTCCTGCCTGAAATTCTCACGGGCGGTACCGATCTGACCTAATTCCAGGGGGCCTATTTCTACTCCACCCCCTGGGTTGCCCCTACTTGGGCTAGGAACTGCCTCTGAGTCCTCACTGGCCTGAATTGTCTCCTGGCCTCCTGAACGGGTTCGCTTACCAACAAGGGAGGCTTTCTGGTTCTCTGCTAGAATCCTGGTCCCTAGCCTTTTATCTGCCCTCCTTTCCCGCCTAGACTTTCGGGGTTTCCTGGGGGATGAGAATAGCTCTGGGGCAAATTCAGCAAAAATTGGGGTGAAGCTATTTGTAGGTGCCTCCATTTCAGCCTGGGGGTTGCTACCCTCCTTTGGCTCTACTGGAGGGAGTAAGTTCTCAAACCCAGGGAAGTTCCTACCAATTAAGACCGGGTAGGGGAGCCTAGGGACCACCGCTGCAGTTACCCTGGTAGTGTTCCCCTGGATCTCAATCCATACTGGGATTGTGGGGTAGAAATTTACGGTGCCATGAACGCACGTTACCCCTGTGGTTTTGGCCCGGGTTAGTTGGTCTTGCCCCACCAACTTCCCCGAGACCAGCGTGACAGCACTCCCGGAATCTACTAATGCTGTGGTCACAATACCATTCATTTTTACTGACCTTGTATACCCATGTGGGGTCATTGCGACCCCTACCAGGCCAATTAGGCCACATTGTTCCCCAGGATCCCCCAGATTGCACGGCATAGGCTCTTCCCTGTTGGGGCATTGGGCTGCTATATGCCCCAATTCCCCACACTCGTAACACCGACCCCTTATCCAGGTTGCCGCCCTCTGCCTGGGGCTATTTGGTCGGCCCCCCCAGCCCTCTCTTCCCAAACCCCCAGATCCCTTCTTCGACTCCGGCCATTCCTCAATGTCTTTCCTCCCAGTTATAGTTCTCCTGTAGTTCTCGGCGGTCCGGGACCTTGGGTTTGGGGCTGGCTTCCTGGATTACCGTGTTTCACCCCCTGGGGTCTGGAACAGTTCACGGGCTGCTAGCTGTCTTTCCACAAGGGAGACCAACTCATCATAGGTGGAGGGGTCATTCTGGCCAACCCAAGCCCGAAGGCCTGGTGGTAGCCCCCTCATATACCGGTCCAGTACCAGGAGCTCCATCATCTTCTCAGAGCTGAGGGCCTCAGGGCGCAGCCATTTCCGGGTCAGGTGGATCAGGTCAAACAACTGCGATCTGGGTGTCTTGTCCTCTGTATATTGCCACTCATGGAACCTCTGGGCTCGCAATGCCGTAGTTACTCCGGATCTGGCCAGGATCTCTGCCTTCAGCTGGGGGTAATCTGCTGCAGTCTCTGCGGCCATATCGTAGTATACCTTCTGGGCCTCCCCATACAGGAATGGGGCAAGGATACCGAACCACTGGTCTCGGGGCCAGGCCTCCCGCAGGGCTGCTTTCTCAAAAGCCAGGAGGTATGCCTCCACATCATCCTCCCGTGTCATTTTCTGTAGGCAGTGGCTGGCCCATATAGTCCGGGTCCCATTGCAGTTCTGGCTTCGCTCCATAACGGCCTTCATCTGGTTCACCAGCTCCTGCAGCAGGGCTCGGTCCGGGGCAGCCTGACTCATCAACAGACGATTAGTCTCTTGCTGTACCCTAGTTGCCTCCTGTTGGGTGGTTGCTTGGACCCGGGTAGCCTCCTGCTGGGCCGCGGTGGCTTGTATTAGGGCCTTGATTACATCATCCATCTTAAGGACTGGATTGTTTTGGCTAACCCTGGTTTAAGTCCCCAGCGCGGAGATCCCACCCGACACCACGTGTGGCAAATTGCCGGCACTACTATGATGGGTCCCGCACTTTCTCTTCTTGTGGGGGAGTTTCAGGGTGCCATTTCTTGCCCCTGAAATGGGGTAACAGCTATCCTACTAGTATCCCAGGGAAGGGGAGTGGAGAGGGAGGGACCCAGGCCCGCCCTCTACTCCGGGTCCCAGCCCAGGGGCCCTATGATAGCAGGTGAACCACTTGTACCAGTGATTCTTTCCCCTGGGCTACTTCCCTCTCCCGACCTTCAGCTTGTGGGGCTTCCTGCCTTCCCTCTGCACAAGCCAGGTGTCCCTTTACCTAGGATCTTGGTCTTCTTAGCCGGCTGCAGCACTTCTCAAAACTCTCCTCCGCTTTCCTTCGAACTGCTCTTTGTTCCACCACCAAACCACTCTGCTTCACTCCTCCAAACTGCTCTCTGCTCCACCACCAAACCACTCTGCTCCAACTCCTCCTCACTCTGCTCCAGCTCCTCCTCTGGCTGATTGAAGCAGGGGGATTTTATCAGGTGACTGGCTTCAGGTGCTCTAATTGGTTTCAGGTGCTTTTAATTAATCTACAGGGAATAAGGCTTCTCCTCATCCTAGATCACTCTCCTGCTGCCTTCTGGCCATGCTGTGTCACACATCATAAATTTAGCAATAGCTGCCCTTCCTTTGAAATTGTCCCTATGACTGTTGCAATCCACAGTAGTGAAGCCATAATGATTCCACATACCTTAGGTCGCCCAGATTATAAAGCTGGACACTAACCCGTGTACAAAACTGGTGGAAAAACACCTCCTCACATGGATGTTGCTAGTTTGATATTCAAGTACCTGCACTTGAGAAGCATGAGCATTTCTTTGCAGAGATGTCAGCTGCTATAGAGTGAATGTCCCATATGCAGAGTCTACACTTCATCTCATTTTACAACTAGAATTTTGTCTATAATGTTACCCCTCCTATCCTTGTTAGAGCACACAGCTGTAATATTTGGAGCATTATACTCTTTTACATCTTTGGAATGCAGTGGAAAATTAGCACCAAGCATGTATCTCGGAGTGTAGATTTCAATAATTTGGTAGTGAAGTGTAAAGCATGCCATTTGTTCGCAGACAGTCAATAACTAAAACAATCAATAGCATAAATGAAAAAAATAATGTTCAACTTTTTGAGTATTAAAGGAACATAAGATTGAGCATTGTAGCCCCACAAAGGGCTGTAAGATAAACCAAGTTAAAGAATAATAGAAATCTTTTGTTATACTCCTAATATTGCTGGAGCCAATCTTTGATTAAATTAGCTCCAAACAACTGTCAGCAGTATTGCCTCTTTAGGAAGAAAAATGTATGACAAAGAGTAACAGAGAACCAAAGAAATTTAGGGCTGGAAGGGACCTCAAGAGGTCACATAGTCCAGCCCCATGCACCAAGCATATCTAGGCCAAGGCTTACAGGTGTTTGTCCAACCTGTTCTTAAAACCTTCCAATAACAGGGATGCTACAATATCTCTTGTTAACCTATTCCTGTGCTTAACTATCCTTATAGTGAAAAAGTTTTTTCTGAATATCTAACCTAAATCTCCATTGATGCAAATTAAGCCCAATACTTCTTGTCCTACCTTCAGTGGAAATAGAGAACAATTGATCAATGTCCTTTTTATAACTGCCCTTAGGATATTTGAAAACTGTTATCAGGTCTCCCCCTCACCCTTCTTTTCTCAAGATTAAACATACCTAGTTTTTTAACCTTTCCTCATAGGTCAGGTTCTAAACCTTTTATCATTTTTGTTTCTCTCCTCTGTACTCTTTCCAATTTGTCCATATCTTTCCTAAAGTGTGGCACCCAAAACTGGATACAGTACTCCACATGAGGCCACACCAGTGCTGAATAGAGCAGAACAATTACCTCCCATGACTTAGATATGACACACCTATTAATGTTGTACAACGCACAAGTTATACTTCATCATAAAAGTGAACCAAATCAAATGTCATATTGAAATAAATGTAGTCAAAAGCTTCAAAATTTTGAATTTTTAATGAAAATTTTCATCCAGAATTCAATTTTTGACAGAAAACCTCCAAAAGTTGATGAAAATGCTTTGGGGTTTTTTTTTTTTTGGGTCAGTGACAGATGCTGCCACCTATAGATCGGTCAAAATTTCTGATGATCAAAAAGCTGTCAAGATTTCAAAAAAGCAGCACAATTTTTTTTAAAAAACTTCCCATTTTTTCCATATTCCAACCAGCTCTAGAAATAATTATGACTATCTGATGTTAATAGTGTGCCTAGTTCTGCTACGGTGATCTGAAGAAAACAAACATTATTTGCAACATATGAGAATGAAGATATTATCATCATAAGATCAATGATTACCTTTAATGTGTTGGAAGACTCACTTGAAATGTTATTTTTCAAAGTAGATCAGAAAACAGTTCAGTCTGAAACAGTGACCACTTTGCAATACAGCATAAAAGGATCAGAAACAGATTTTCATATAAATGTGCTTTATTGCAGAGAAGTTACATTATTTACATGCTGTGACACATTACAACATAAATCTATCAAATATTTCATGGTGGATACTGTAGGTTGCCAGATAATATCCTTATAAGAACTACTGAATAAAGTGAATAGACTTACAGCTTTATTTACTCTACAACTCTGAGTAGCTAAAATGTTAAAAGTGAAAAGGCAGTGTTTTCTTAGGCGGGCCAGTCATCGAATGCATGCAAAAGCCTAAGGAGAGAAAATATAAAAGTGCTGTCTGTTTTCAGATCCATAATGCCAACAAAGCTGATGGGTGAGTAATTATTTGTATTTTAAGCATATAATTCTTGCATATAATATACAAGTTTATTAAGATTGGTATAAATCTAATTATTTATGAATCATAGTTTAGAAACAAAGGAGAGATGCAGCTTACACATGCATTTGAAAAGGACAACCTAGCAAATGTTTGTGACCTGAGCGATTATCATCTATATTCTTAACAAATCTGCTAGAAAACATCTTAATTCTAGAGTTGCATTTCTCTTAGCTGAATAATGACAATGGAACTCCAGAAAAAGACAACTAAGCAATCTAGCTAATATATGCTGGTGGAGAAAGATCTATGGAATATAGAAAATAATTTAGGTATAACTTAGTATGCCTTCTTTAAGCAACGTTTCTAGCAGGACCACAGTGAAATATAACAATTCAGTGAAGTTTGGCCCCTTTGTTTTCTAAAGTGTTAAAACAATCTAAAGTTCTAACAGAGCTGAAACCCAAATACCAGCTACTGTATGTGCCAGGGAAATCATTCCTTAATGAGTGTAATTGCTTTTTAAAAAAAGTTCTCCAGTTTCACCAGGCTTAAAGTACATGACTTGAGCAAGCCTAAAAGCCATATGGATAAATTTTAAAAAGAGAGAGAAACATTCTGTGCATCAGACAACAAACTTAAAACTAAAATATCCATTCTTGGTCAGATCCTTGGCTGATATAAGTCACTGTTATGCCATTGACTTCAATGGAGATATGTCAATATACACCTGTTAAGGATCTGGCCCTATTTCTTTGCTGCTAATGCCTTTTCCCATTCAAGTTATCCTACAGAAAAGCAATCAGCAGATGGATCAGCAGTGGCACAAATACAGTAACACACATAGGACTTGATCCTGTCTGTGATGCAATGGGTAGCACCAGTGCACGGATCACATGTGGATCCCCAGCTGGCCTGGTTTGGAGAGCTACCCACACATGATTGCCACATAGCAGAAGCAGTCCATTCACGTGCCGCGCCACAGGAGTGCACAGAGGGCAGAAGGGGCATGGTGACTAGTGAAATCAAGGCATGGCATCACACCCTGTGGATGCAGAAGATACCCCCACCTCATTACCCTGTGCATGCCAGCTGCAAATGTGGGTGTCATCATGCAGACAGGGACCAGGCAGGGACCAAGCCCCAAACATACTCAGCACTGCTGGAGAAAGGGGCATGTCTGAAGACCCATGTGCTCCTCTGCCTCTCAACAGGGGCTGTTTTCTGCTGCACAGGCAGATCCCTGCACATGGATGGGATCTGTACTGTGTGCCTCTCCAGAGGGCACTCAGCATACTCCTGGAAGGCTCTGTCTGCTTGGTAGCACCCTGAGATCTATGCAATGGCAGAAAAAGCCCACATATCATCCAGAGGACTTTGGCCTTGCTAATCAGGGGCCTGATTCTAATCCCACTGAAGTCAATATACAGACTCCCGTTGACTTCAATGAGCTTCGGCTCAGAGCCTAGATAATGTTTGTAAGATGGGGAGGACAGAGAGAATCTGTGCCTGTGCACTCTAATTATAACTCTCCTCTCCACAGGCACAGTGCTGGAGGCAAGGCCAAGTCTCTCACTCTCCCACAGGATTGGCTACCTTTGCCTACACCTCTGAAAACGAGAAGGAATGCCCTCCTCATTTCACTTTTCCCAAGTCCATTATTAACCCACTTCTATGAGATTATATTACATATGTGTACCTACATATGCATTAAATATATAACTATTAGGTATGTATAATATACATACATATTATACACACACATATATTAAACAACACAGCATTAAGTCATCCTCACTTCTGGCTTTCCCAGTGAATCCCATCATCCCTCTCAAACTGAAAACTCTTCATGGGGACTGGAATTGCCTTTATTTTGGGGGTATTGCACATCTCCAAGCACAAAGCTGGGTACATGACAAATCCTAGATTTAGATGAGCCAAGGTGGCACCTTGTCTGCTAGCACTTTATTTATTTATTAGTCCTTGTAGCCTCTACAATACCTCTTAAGACCTGACCGTGCCAAGATTTATTCATGTGTCAATCCCATTGACTTCAGCTGATTACTCAAAGTGTATAAAGTTAAACACGTGTGAGTCTTTGCCAGATCAGGGCCTTAGTTATCACTGGGGATTAATTGTATCTAACATATTATATGTTATTACAAATGTTACACGCATGTAACATAAAAACATTTGAGAGGGGAGGAGTTTCGGGGGGGGGGGATGTGATGCCCCATCCTTTTCTTCTCTGTCTCTTGATTGCATTTTGGGGGGGAAATGTTGGGTTAGGGCTTATCTCCTCTTTTTGATGTCTAAAGGGCCAGTTCTTGGAAGTTCACCAGTAGGAAACGTGGCAGCTCTAAACTATTTAAATATTTCCCTTAGCTGTGTGTTTCTAGTGAAACAGATCATATTCCTAAGGTAACTTTTTGTCATCTTTGTTCTTTTTCTTCAGCAGAATATGCTCAGTATGAAATACTGAGAAATATACTGATGATGGATGATTAAAGCAAGAATTCTGGAGTGATAAATGATATTTGTCAAACTTGTAACAAACAACAGATAAGTTGTCCTTGGACTTATCCAAATACACAGTTAAATAGACGACTTGCTCTCCACTAATAAAGTCTATGAGTGCTAACAGAGCAGTGCCAAACAAATAACTTACCTTGTATAAAACCCCTGAATAATACAGTATCAAACTATAATTTTAAATAATAGAGAGTAGAACAGAAAATTCACAATATAAATCACAACAAAACCCAAGGTATTTTCCCATACACGTTATGGCTTTCATAGCCAATGAAAGCTTACTGTAATTCATAAATAAACAAAAGTCTATAGCAGGTATTGTAAATTGCAATAACAATAGAGTATCTGCAGATTGCATAAATGTGTTGTTGTGTCACATAATATCAAAGTTATTTGAAAATGTATACAATCTGGAATGCTTTAATATGAGACACAACAATGTACTTAAACATACATGTATAAGAAAATGAGAGCAATCATTATATAAAATGTATTTTTGGGATGCATTAAGTTAGCAGTGCTATCAAGGTTAAATATGTAAAGTGAAAAGTCATCTTTTCAGTAAGCTGCTCATTGATACCAAATTTTGCCATCAAGACATTTTCCATGCCATACTTCTATTGGATCTTTAAAGTCCCAAGGGCGAGGTTCACCCAGTTTGGGGCATTCAGGAATAATTCAGTTGGAATTTGTTTGATTGTTATAGCCATTCACTTTTTTTTTCTGTTTGTAAGAAAGAAATGGTTTTGCAAAGGCAGGTGTCTGTTCATTTAGACTGTAAACTCCTCAGCGCAGGGCCCATGTCCCCTCCATAGTTTGGATACCACTGATCACATTGTTGGCACTCAACAAATAAATAACAACAACAACAATAATAATTTATTTTGCTTATTTCCTACTTTTTTCATGTTCTGATCCCCTCAGTTAAGTGATACTCCTTAGGAATTTTCAGATCCTCTTGGCGTAGTCCCCCTCTCACTTTCCTTCTTCCTGTAGTCTTTCTCCTTAGCGCTGCTACTCTTTGCTGTCCAAAACCTCTTATTTTTGAGGAGTTGCTGTTTTATTTACACCTAAAGAGGCTGTGTTTGATAAAGCTACACCTCTTTCTGCGTTTGATAAATCTGGTGTTTCAAACTCCCATGGACAGACTTCAGCTCGAGATGTTAAAGCTTGCTGTAAGTTACTACTTGATCTATAGGAGTCAGATGAAAGCATGTTTCCCTCCAAGGATGTGTTTTTTTTCTTTTCTCCCAAATTATCGAGCTTTTCCCTTTCAGCTGTTTGCACTGCAGCTTTTTTGGGCAGTCCCTCAGATTCCCCAGCACAAATATTTGCTGCATAATATTTATTAACATTCTCACACTTAAACCCAGGGATGACCTGGGACTTGGAATTTAAATGTTTTTTCTCATCTTCAAAAACCTGCTGCTCTTGGGTCTCCCGAGTGCATGCTTCCGACTTCTCTGTGCTCTTTTGATTTGATTGCTGATACCCTTCAGCTGTCTTAAGCTTGTGATGAGATTTCCCCTTTGGCTGGGAAGTGTGATTTTTCTCTGTTTCTGAGGAAGCAATAGACACATGTTTTTGAACTTTCGATTCAGAAGGCACAGAATCAGGAGTCTGGTCATAAATCTCCCAAGGACAAATTTCTGCTATGTCAAAATTGTCCTTAAGCAGTGACTTGCCTGTACCTGTGTCAGGATTTGCAATTGTCTGACTAACCCTTTGTTGTTTCATAATTCCAGATTTATGGGGTTTCCTTGTCTCTTCGGTGTGAGTAGAGTTTTTCCTATGTGAATCTTTATGCTCCCCTTTATCGCTCGCTGAGTGTTTTTTGCTGGCTTCTTTACCCTTTTGCTGAGATTTATGGGATCTACTGCTTTCTTCTAGACTTTGTGTTTTTCCAGTTAACCCCAGAGTCTTTTCCTTAGCACTAGCAATAACACTGAGAGATTTTTGTAACACAGATGTTCTTGGATGCAGAGGCTTCTTATCCGCACTTAAGTTGTGTGCACTTAGTGATTTGCACACTAAAGGGACAGATTCAGTGGACACAGCTTCAACTTTGTCTGTAGATTTTTTTGTTAATTTTTTCCCTGTCAAGGAATCCAGAAGTGAATTATCAGCAGTTATAACTTCTGCGCTTTCTGTGGTTAAGCTATTAGACTCCTCTGTTTGATCTCTAACATGATCATAAGTGCTATGGGACTTTTTTAATGAAAAGACTCTGTTTTTCAAAGACTCCTCCTTTGGCTTTACATAACTTGTGGAATCCTGTGGGTTTTTTCTCACGACTGCAGTGTTCTTTGTAGCACTGTGGTCCATAAGGTCCTTATCCTCCCTGGAGCACTGCCTGGTTACTGTCTCAGGGATTTCAGTAATTCGTCTCATTATTGAGCGACCCAAGCCCTTCTTGGAGCACCTCTTTTTCTGGAGATGTGGATTATTAGCAATCATCTTTTTCCTTTTGTAGATTTCAAGCTGGGCATATAGTTTCTTCAACTCATCCTAGAAAACAAATGGCAAAACTAGTACATATGGCATAAATCAAGTCAAATGAACAGTCTCAGTGAATTCCATTTAAGCTCCAGTTGTCTAAATATGACATTAAATTATTTCATTGCATCTTTTCTACTGTTTAAATTTGTCATTTCTCCATGTACTTGGATTCAATTTTTCATTGTTAAGGTAAATTCAGATTTAACCTATTGCACAGAATAGCCATCACATATGGTCTCACAGCATATTCTATGCACAGATAGTTATCAAATACTCATGCTGTATTTTTAGGCTTCTTCTGGAACCAAATGGGGTTACTGTTCATTCTTTATTAACCAAAGAAAAAGACAACAGCCCCCTTCTCTGGGCAGTGTACAGTCAAAGCACTACTGGGAGAGCAGTGCCCTTTTAGCAAATGAAGTAGGGATGATGTATTTTGATCAGTTTATGAAGTTTTATAACAAGTAACACAGTCTCTGCTCACATTAGTATGTTTTCCCAAAAATATGTCACATGATTTGATATTGCTAGAACTGAGCTGGGCCACTTCATCTGGTGTCTGCAATACAAAAAAAATCAAACTGACATGGCTCAAAGTTTACTGGTAGAAAAACACTTGTCCTTAAAAATGAATTACAATTAAAAGTTTTGTATTTACCCTGATGTCCTCAGGGTCCAAACTGTGCTCACTCCAAGCTGAATTGATACTGCTGTTTAGATAGGACCCAGATCGACCCATGTCAAGTTCATCTTCATATGCTTCAGTAGCTATGTCATCTCTTGGGTTATTGCTTGAGTGTGAAAACTGCAATAAGTATTTATAAAAAGATGTTGCAGTTAGTGTATTGAAAAGGGTCACATCAACATTCAGAAGTGTACAACTATTCTCCAGGTTTCATTTTACAAGCCTGGATTCAAACAATGGCTGTCTCTCGGTAGACATTATTAGAGGAGGTACTATATTATTAATTAAATTAATTATTATTATTATTATTGAATAGATACTATTATTAGTGGTGGGTTAACCTGAAAAAGTTCAGAGGTTCACTTCAGAAAATCCAACCCTAAGCTGCGACTCCTTGGATTTCAACTCAGTGCTGGCCCTTGGCTATTGTTCCTGTTTCCTATCTGACTTCAGCTCTGATCCCAGGCTTGACTCTCAACGCCAACTCCTGATCCAACCACAAGCTCTAACTGCCCAAGCCCCAGTTGTGACACCACCTTACTGTAGGCCAAAGATGCCACCATCCCTTGTGTATCTTCCTGATACAGGCTAGATATCACAATATTCCCTCTCCAAGCATAGATCAAAATCAATATCCTCCATACAAAGGGCCCAAATTTACATGCACTCTTATACACTGAACAAACAGAGGCCTCACAAAGGTTACAGAACAGTTATACAGAGGAAAGTTACATTGCAAAACTATTACTCATATGGCACTGGTGTACTTTAATCTAGATACTCAGCAGAACAGACATACATTTCATGTGGCAAGTGATCAGCACTACGGGGGCATATGCAGAAGGTGGCCAGGAATATGGGGGCAGAATTAAGGCTACCGTAAGTACGTTAACTTTGAATTTCCTTATGTTTGTGTAATGGAGTTTTTTTCTTATTATAATCTTCTAATAATTGATTTTATAAGTTAAATATATTCACAAGGTTAAATCTATTAACAAAACTATTTTGTGGGAATTTTCTTATTGTTCTTTCATCAAGAAATTCCATTCTAAAATTAAACTTTCCTAAAATGGAACTGCCCTGAACAACTACTGAAATCAAAGATAATCATAATAATGTTAAAATACAGCAGTGGGCAAACGTATCATTTCCTCAAAGTCTTCTGTGAATTCTGATATGTACGTTAGCAATACCTTTGAAAAGTATGTATCTTAAAAACTATTCTGATTAGCAAATACAAACAGTGGCTTGTGTTCTTTGTGGTTAACATTATCAAAAATAATTGATTATTCAAAGCAATAATTTCTGCAAATGTAGTATTAAAAGAGAACAAAAATTAGCGAGTTTCCCCAAGTATTTTAAGATAAGAAGAACTTTAAAATATATATATTTGAAATTATATTGGACCAATATACCAATCCTCCTCCCCTAGTTACTTGCTAATTTAACAAAGAACTGCTTCTGCAGAATTATACTGTTCTTTCTGTGGACTTGACAAGAAAAAAGATAGAAGAATACCTTAGGTATCAGAAGTAACCCAATGGTAACTGTCAGAGTCAAGTGCGTGTGTGCAAAGAACAACATCAGCATCCAATCAGACTGAAGTCTTGAGGCAAGACTAAATCTGAAAATTAGAATTCAGAGTGTTGGCAATTTGTCTTTTTTAACACGATAAACTTAATATTCCTGGAGGTAATTTGAATTAAAGATAAAATGATGTGTTTGTTTTGTATTACTTTGATATAGACTAAACGTTACATTTTCATCCTTTATACATCTACCATAACTCCAAAGGAACTGCGGGGGACAAAAAACAAACCTTTAAGAATATAGCATACTTAAATATTCTTACTCTATTTGTTCAGACCCCCATTGACTATAACTGAGCTATGATAATTTACACATGTTGAGGATTTGGCCTTACAATTTTTAGATTATTCACAAAAACACGTTCTTCTCTATTTTACAGCACATTTCCTAACTAAGTTGCAGCTACAGAATGGGGCTGACAAACTGGCCAGCCGTAGTCACAGAGAACTGAACTGAAATACATTTTAGAAGGGCTAAGTGGGGAGTACAGAAATGGCCTTGACGGCAGGAGCTCCCGGCTCAATACTACAGGGCTTAACAGTCTTGCAAATTCTAGTGAATGAAAAGCTAATTTGATTACATTCATTATATTAAGCTATATTAAGTAATTCTTTGCTGTGCTTTTTTAAAGTGTCATAGAATAAGCACTGCAGTTAGAGCTGGCTGAAGCATGTTCGATTTGTCTGCATATGAGAGTTCCCAAAAATGATAAGCAACGTAATGGATGAATGGATGTACCACTGGCTTGTAATATGCAGGTTTAAAAACATAATTCAAATAGAAATGATGTTCGCAACCTCTTTCAACTTAATATACATTTTATAAGAACCATACACTTTTATTAATGTCACTGGTCTGGCATGAAACATTAGTTTATGTGCTGTAATAATATACACATAATTTCTTGTTTATTACTTGTAAAATAAAATAAATATAACAGACTTCCTTAAAGAGATGTTGCCACACTTACATTTTGGAATAATTTTTTTCTAAAACTCTCTTGGACTTTGTGTTATCCAGAAATATTAGGGATCACTAATTATTTGGTTATATATTAGAGCTGGTCAAAACATACGGGAATTTCCATGGAAAATTTCAACAAACAAAAGTGTCATTTCCATCTAAATTTTCCACAGAAAATTTCAATTTTCAGCAAAAATTTAAAAACAAAAAAAAATTTGTTTGGGAAATGCTGCTGCAAAGCCTTATGGGAGTTGTAGTTTGGGTTCTTCATACCCCCATTCTCTACAAGAGGCTAGGCAGAGACTGAGTAAACCTTGATAGCAATTGGGTGCGGGGGGAGGGGGGAAGGGTGTAACAGCAAGCCCACCTTGATTATTCAGTGGCCCCCTGTATAAGTACTAGGGTCTCCCCAGTGCTGCCACTCATGCCTCTCTGTGGGAAAGAGCAGACCCTTTCTGCTCTCTAAGGGATGGAGCACCTGCTACCTTTCCTGGGAGGACAAGGAAGCCATATGCTAACTGCCCCAGCCTCTCTGGGAGGGGAGAGAGGGCCCCTACCACCAACACTGCAAAAGGACATTGCGGTCAGAGTGCAGGGGCAGAGGTACAGGGGTGGAGCCACAAGTGCCTCATGACGTGGTGTGCTAGTCAGATGGCTGTTCAATGCCCTGGCAGATGTAACTATAGCATTTTTAGAACATCCATTACTGCCCATGCCTTGTAAAAATACTTACAATATTGTTCCAAAGCACTGCATCTCAAGACAAAAAATAAAGGGACATTTCAAGGGCACTAACTGGCATTCTTAGCAAGCCTGGTGCAGAGCAGTAGCATAGCCGGGGGGGGGGAGGGGCAGGGGGAGCGGCTGCTCCACCTGTGAGCAGAAATGGCACCTTAAAAAGGAAGCGGCGCCTTTTTTTTTAGCAGCACTAAAAAAAGGTGCCACTTCTTTTTAAGCGCCGCTTCTTGCACTCACCCGGCGGCGCTCCGGGTCTTCGGCGGCGGATACCACCGAAGACCCGGAGTTAGTGAGGACCTGCCGCCTAAGTGCCTCCGAAGACCCGGAGCGCCGCCGGGTGAATACAGGGGGAAGCGCCTTTTTATAGTGCCGCTCCCCCTGCGCTCCAGACCTGGCTGCACTACTGGTGCAGAGAGGAGGCGGGGGGCACTTGGAGAGCAAGCCCACTCAGCCCCATGCTCACCTCAGGCAGTGGCAGCTCCTGTCTTGTGGCCCTGGGACTGGGGGTTGCCGAGCAAACACGACTGGCCCCACGCTCATCCTGGGCACTAGTGGCTCTGTTCTGTCCCATGGGGCTGGCCTGGGCCTATCTTCCCTCATTGGCTCTTGCTGCTAGGAGGAGCCCAATGCAGCATCACGTGGTACAAGTCAAGGCTTTGCCTCAAGCTGAACATGCATGCAAAGTGAAGGTGGTGACCTGGGTTGAGATTTGGGGGGGAGGGGTTGAGCTCCCTCTAGTCCTAGCCACCTGCTGTGTACGATTAGGGCTGATGTGTCTGTCCTTTACTTATGCTGTTCAATGTGGTAGTTTGTTGTGATTTCCATTGATACTGCCAAAAGCCAGAAAAAGCATTTCACACTTTGAATTGAATGTTACTTGCAGAAGATGAAGAATGTTGAAGCTTATAGGAGGTAGCACCACTCGTAACCTAACTGAACCACCTTGCCATACAATTCCCAGCAGAATTCATTCTGTCCTTATGGCGTGGAGATTTTGCTTCTCTACAGTTGTCTGATTTTGTCACCATTCCAGCTCTAGCTATATATACCTAAGTTCTTATATGACATGCATCATTGTGGTATTTGAGTGCTTCCCCTAATTACCACACATACACAATAATACATTTCTCTGCTTCCTCCAATTTTCAGAGACTGGACTGTGGTTTGTGGTGTTATTCTGGGAAGGTGAGCCCAAAGAAGAGAATTTTGCATTTTGCTGTAAAGATGCAAATAATCATGGTTGTTCTGATCTCAACCCATCTCACCCAGATTTGTGGCCAGTTGTTGAGAAGTTCCGTCTCTTACATAGACAATTTTCACTCAAACTTGACACATGGTCAATTGTTTCCTTATAAGGAGGTTTATTTGTCTTGATGTTGACTAAACACATTACATAAGCATGACATTAATTAACTTGAACTACATCACAAAATACCATGACCTGCCACATAGTAACTCCATTTTACTCATGTCACAAATGTATTCATTAACAGTATCATATATGTAGGTGGGAGAATTGAACATAAGAACAGCCATACTGAGTCAGACAAAAGGTCCATTTAGCCCAGTATCCTGTCTTCCGACAGTGGTCAATGTCAGGTGATCCAGAAGGAATGAACAGATCATGTAATTATTGAGTTATACACCCCCTGTTGCCCATTCCCAGCTTGCAACAGCATGGGTCCCTCATGGTTCACTTCTGCTGCCTGAAAAAGTAGTTGCTGTCCATCACTAGTCCTATTGTTAATACTGATTGATGGGAAAGGGGGGACTCACTCTGTCATCTTCATATGCTAATTAAATACAAATCTATTGAAAAAGAGGGATTCCTATACACAAACTTAGAGGTGGTCTATGGTACTGTGGTTTTGAAAAGGGAATGACACCAGATATGTAAATGATTGGCAAATGTCAAAAAGTTCAGGGTTTGATTTGGATACTCATCTGAATTTTACTCAAACTATCTTAAGCTGCTGCAATTGTCAAATATTATGGTGTTTATCTCATCAGAACAGATTATGCCGCAAGACATCCGGTGCATCCAACTTTTCACACATACTCTGTGCAAATGCTTGGGTTTTGGCTGTTTGGGTTACACCCAGAATTTAGGGAGAAGGAGGAGGATAAAAATGAAAGAGGATGGGAAAATAAATGCACAAAACGTTTCAAGAAGATTTAGTTTATGTTGGAATGTTCAAAATTTTAGAAGGGGTCTTACATTTTCCAAAGCAGTTTATTCATCCCTATTTAATCATGGTACATGATCTCTTATTTCAACAGAATGCCAATACAGCCAACAGTAAGAGAGGCACAGGGCAACTATAAAAAACAGCAAGGAAGGAAAAACACTAGACCTTGTGCTGAAGGGAATAATTCTTTACCAGCAGGGATAGAGAATAAATGCCCTACTGGCCTCTTCCAACTCACATTTATATGATTCGTCCCACTTCCTTACTCTCACTGTGCTATATTTACACTGAGAGAAGCAACTATTCCAGTCAGTGACAGACGGGAGATGTCTCCAGAACTGCACGTTCAGAAAATGACAGCTGGTCTGGCCATTGCAAGGACTATAAGAATGGTAATAAAAGAATCTGGAAATCTACTGAATTTTTGAAAAATTGAGCTGATCAGAAAGGAAATAGAAACAGACATATAGAATAGAGGGGAATTCTCAAAAACTCCAATGTTGCAAGCTTGAGTGGCATGATAGAGTTGTCAGCTGTGATGAAGGAAATGGGAGGTAAGAGAGTTTAAAAGGAAAGATGAGAAGTTCTGTTTTTTCTGTGTTTGGTTTGAGTCAACTATGAATCATCTAGGAAGACACAAGAAAGGTAGCAAGAGACATGAGCCTGATGAAAGGGGAAGAGGTAGATTTGGGAGTGGTCAACACAGAGATGATAAGAGACTTTAGGAGTGGATGCGGCTGTCCAGGAAACTAAAGGAGGAGGTAAGCGAAAGGAGACAACAAAAGACATAAGAATCTCACATGGTGTGAGAGAATTTGTAGACTATCCCAATATTTTGGATTTTCCAGGACAATTTTTTTCTGCAGTGAAAATTTTGCAAAACTAAATTTGATCATTTCCCCACAGCTATAGCAAAGACCCTTAATTTTTTGTTACCATTACTATAACTTCCCAAAACTAAATTCAGGGTACATTATAATCCTTATAAGACATGAATTTTCAAACATATTTGTTATAGTATTACATACATAAACAGTATATTAGTATTGATTTATTTTATATCCAGCATATAAACCACTATGCTTCATGCACAAACCAGTATAATTATCTTAAACCAAGGATTTTCACTTGCTGATCTTGGTTACACACCAAGAAGAATTCACATAAACTAATATACTTAATTGCCAGTTTTGGGGCGATACAAACCAGTGTGTGCTGTGTAAATGAATTAAAATGGACAGTAGTTCTGCTAAATCTAATTTGCTATATATATTAAATTTTGATCCAATTGACATAAAGAACATATAAACTAGCTCTACTGAAAAAACAAATCACATGATTAATAAGTTGATTACACATTTTTCCAGTCCTATGAGAACATTAGTTTTAATAATGTCTTAATTTGCAGATTAAAATATTTATGAGGTCCTTCCATTATGCATCCTATCCAGTTTACCCATTTCAAATTGCACCACGGGAAACCTGAAAGATAAACAGTTAAATACTAGATCTACAAATCACTTGCCTAATTGTATGGAATATAGCAGAGATAATGAGCTCATTGTGAACTGCAACAGTCATATAACGTGGCTCATGAAATGCTGATGGGACTGTCCGCACTGCATAGCAGAGATAAACACCCCACAAGAGGAATAAAAATTCAGCTGTGAGAAGAACAAAAAGAAATAATTTGCCATTAGTTTTATAGATGAAAAAAAAGGAAATTTGAAGTTATATAGCATGTTCTATATATGTGTGTATATATAAATATATACACATATAGACAATATGTAATCATAAATATATACATTCATATACAAGTATTCCTATACTTTCAGATATTTTAAAATTGACATTAATATAACATTTAACTTCAAACATTTAATTTTTACACAATGTGTCATTAGACCAGAAACCTTTGCCTCTATGTTTTCACACTATTTTCGTTTACAAGTGTTAAAATCAACCTTTAGCCATTTCTTGTCTGTTTTTCAACTTGATATCTTAGAAGCCTGACATTATTTGTAATAGATTTCTGATTTTTATCTCAGGTTCCTGTTATAAAGGCAGCTACAAGTGCCACTTCAGTTAACCGTCTGTAAGCCTTTTTAATATGAATATTCTATTTCAAAGGTTTATAACTCAGCTGTAATGATTTCTTCTGGGTTAAAGTACATCCTCTACTCACTTTAATTCTGTTGTGCCTATGTTTTATAGACATTATGAGCCTCTTTTGTGGAGCCTAAGGACGTGCTAATTACAACAAATGACACATTTCTCCTTAATAAGTAAGAAATAGGTGATGAAGAAACAACATAGGGATAGATGAATGCTCAGGGCCAGTTCAAACCATCCCTGTATGAAGGAACTGAAGTGAACCCCACGCTCAAGAGTTTGCATTTCAGTCAATGTTTTACTGTGACACAATTTTGTTTGTGACACAAACATCATCTTTCACATCAGCCCAGAAAATCCCACATTCCAGGGATCTATCTCAGAGGTGTGGTTATTAGAACAGCCTGTTTCTTTCATAAGAACGGCCATACTGGGTCAGAACAAAGGTCCATCAAGCCCAGTATCCTGTCCTCTGGCAGTGGCCAATGGCAGGTGCCCCAAAGGGAATGAGCAGACAGGTTATCATCAAGTGATCCATGCCCTGTCACCCAATCCCAGCTTCTGGCAAACAGAGGCTAGGGACACCATTCCTGCCCATCCTGGCTAATAGCCAGTGATGGGCCTATCTTCCATGAATCTATCTAGCTCCCTTTTGAACCCTGTTATAGTATTGGCCTTCACAACACCCTCTGGAAAGGAATTCCAGAGGCTGACAGTGCGTTGCGTGAAAAAAATACTTTCTTGTGTTTATTTTAAACCTGCTACCTATTAATTTCATTTGGTGGCCCCTAGTTCTTGTATTATGAGAAGGAGTAAATAACACTTTCTTATTTAGTTTCTCTATACCACTCATGATTTTGTAAACCTCTATCATATCCCCCCTTAGTCGCCTCTTTTCCAAGCTGAAAAGTCCCAGTCTTATTAATCTCTCCTCATACGGAAGCTGTTCTATACCCCTAATAATTTTTGTTGACCTTTTCTGAACCTTTTCCAATTACAGTATATCTTTTTTGAGATGGGACGACCACATCTGCACACAGTATTCAAGGTGTGGGCGTACCATGGATTTATATAGAGGCAATATGATATTTCTGTCTTATTATCTATCCCTTTCTTGTTGATTCCCAACATTCTGTTCTCTTTTTTGACTGCCGCTGCACATTGAATGGATGATTTCAGAGAACTATCCACAGTGACCCCAAGATCACTTTCTTGAGTGGTAACAGCTAATTTAGACCCCATCATTGTATATGTATATTTAGGATTATGTTTTCCAGTGTGTATTACTTTGCATTTATCAACATTAAATTTCATCTGCCATTTTGTTGCCCAGTCACCCAGTTTTGTGAGATCCTTTTGTAGCTCTTTGCAGTCTGCCTGGGACTTAACTATCTTGAGTAGTTTTGTATCATCTGCAAACTTTGCCACCTCACTGTTTACCCCTTTTTCCAGATCGTCTATGAATATGTTAAATAGGACTGGGCCCCATACAGATCCCGGGGGGACACCACTATTTACCTCTCTTCATTCTGAAAACTGACCATTTATTCCTACCCTTTGTTTCCTATCTTTTAACCAGTTATCAATCCATGAGAGAACCTTCCCTCTTATCCCATGACTGCTTATTTTGCTTAAGAGCCTTTGGTGAGGGACCTTGTCAAAGGCTTTCTGAAAATCTAAATACACTATATCCACTGGATCTCCTTTGTCCGCATGCTTGTTGACCCCCCTCAAAAGATTCTAGTAGACTGGTGAGGCCTGATTTCCCTTTAGAAAAACCATGTTGACTATCTTGAGATGAACCCTGTTCATCTCTTCTCTTCTGACCTGGGATGTCCTTCTCGAGAACTGGACTGGAAGAGGCCAGCCCTGTCTTGCCACATGCACTGCCAGGATCAACTCCTGGAACATGGCTCTCCTGGGCCAGTATCAAGACATGACAATGTCTATGTTGCATTGGGTTTGCTGAATTTTGTGACTAGTATTTCGCTCATGGCATCCCTCTATATTTACCACCCTAAATTATATATATGCTCATATACATAATGTTGTTTTCTGAATTCAGGTTAGTTATATTAGAAACATGCCTTCATCACATTTCACCACATCATAACTCCTAGCTACAGGCTCGTCTGTTAGATCAGCAAACAACCAGCATACCACGTAGGTACCTAAACAACCTTATCATTTTCAGTTTTCTTCCCATTGGAATCAGTGGCAAAGCTCCTATTGACTTCAACAGATGGAAAATTGGACCCTAACACAGGAAATGTGAGACAGGAGAAAGAGGAAAATAATTGTCAAGGATACACTGCTGCTGTTACTAATAAAGTAACAATACTGTCTCTCTCTCTCAAAAAAGTATATTATCTCATTCAAATATTACCATGCTGGGTATCTCTGCCCTAGAACATCTTATGCTCTATTAGAAGCAAGTTCATACACTATTAACACAAGAGAAAAAGTAAAACTGTGGCTGTCTATCTCTGGAATAATTCACCTGCATAAGCTAATGGAAAATTTGCTGTACATGCTCCTTCCATTTTATACTTTTATGCTTATTTTTGATACTGTATTAAAATATTATTGGCCATCCACAAAAAAGGAAACTTACAGTAAGAAATACAGATGATTTTTGGTGTTACTTTATTTTTCTTTTTGAAAATTTTATCTACATAATGGGCACCCATTCCATTTAATTGGTAACATCACAAGAAATGATTGACAAAAACAGCTACCAATCTGGTTTTGATAAATATGCAAGTTTGAAAGGACCATGTTTGAAATAGTGTCTGAGTTAAGTCAGAAATTATTCTAGTATTTTAGATATTCCGATTCAATTTTGGGTCTTGTACGCAACCAGGAAGTGCAATGGCTTGAGAAAGTGAAAATGAATTCAGCATTATGTGAACTTCTTTGAGCCTCAGTGAGTTTTGAGCAAAGCTTTGAGTGGTTCTTATTTTAATGTGAGTGGTTTGCCCAGCCCTAAGTCCATACATTTGCTGACCAAAAGTTACGTATCTTCTCACAAATGCTAATATGTAGCACACTTGTATTACTCTTTCTCTTTTATGTCCCCCCCACAAAAAACCCCCAACAATAATTACCATTACAAATGGAACAAATAAGTTTGATTTGGGATTTCAAAAAGTGTCTCTTTGGGGACCCATAGTACGTCTTTTGTGAGTTTTTTGACTGGGTCTATTTTTGAGCTTCTCAAATGAATGTAAAGTAATACAGCAGTACAGCACTCCCATGTCTCCGATACTGACTACCTGGGCAAATTGGGTACTAGTTTCATTTCATTACCACTTCATTGGCTATACTACCAGTGAAGTCTATTACTATATCACATCAATATCACCAAACTAGGAAAGATCCACTGAATTTTTTTCCCCTAAAGTCTTGTCTGAGCAACTTCTGGTTCGATTAAATTCAAGCAAACCTTAACAAGCTAAATAGCAATCTTAGCCTTTAGAACTATTTCAGATACATTTGGTGGTCACTTGTGTGCTTTTAAAAAAAATATATTCTTCTCTTAAATCTAGAACCACAGCGCAAAAAATGTGTAGTTCTAACTTGGTATTAACGTCAAATACAATTAAAAAAAGAAAATCCTGTAATAAACTAAGCTGTTTATTGGCTCTTCTAAGGGTCTACAGAAATTTCTCATTGACCCAGCAGAGTTTGAGAGATGTGCCACCAGAACATATTGCCCCTGCTGTTTTCACAAATTCTGTCTTTCAGTCCAGTGTCATCCTTGATAAACAGATATTAACAGTACTGTAGGACAGAAAAATGTTAGTGCTAGCTGCCAAGGAACGACCAAATTCCTGAATATTACACCTAGGGCTCTCATTTTCATAGATTCTCATAGATTCATAGATTCTAGGGCTGGAAGGGACCTCGAGTGGTCATCGAGTCCAGCCCCCTGCCCTCATGGCAGGACAAAATTTCTCTTTCTCCTGAACAACCAAACTAAGTGAGAAAACCCCCAAATCTGTTACCGATACAAGGAGAAAGTGATAAGTTTCAAGCGCTAAGCGAGGATATACACATAGAGTTCCAATAAATAAGGCTAAGTGCATGGAAAGAGAAGAAGTTTAAAACTCCATGTTCTGAAGATACCTTTATAGAAAAAAGGAACCTGTATATCTGGAATAACTCTAAAGAAGGCACTGTAGTTACTCTATATTTAGAGTGCTGTAACCAAAAGAATGCTTTAACTATGTTTCCAGATTCACTGTAATCTCTTAAAATATCCCAATAAGCAAGTGAAATGGAATAAGCCACACTTCAATTAGCAAAGGTCAATTTCAGTGGGCTTGCATGGGTATAAATGATGGCAGAATTTGATTCTAAGTTGAAAGAAGTTCTGTGCATTTCATTTTTACATATGCAGGCAATATCACTCTTTCTAGGCAGCCACTTATACTATGACTTTAATGCGAACAACAATGGAATTCAAAGTATGTGTATACTGGAGCACAGCAGACATTTGCACTATTTAATGTAAAATGTTTCTATCAATGCTTTTCATTTAGAACAGAGGTGGCATTTCTGACTACAGAAAATAATTAGCATGACATCTGGTATAGTCCACAAATGGGAATAGCTTTTAAAATGCAAGGTGAAATAAGAGAGTGTATATACTAGCTAAGCCCAATATTATAATAATTTAATTAGCAATAGCAAACAAAATATTCTAGTTGAGAAACAATTTAGTATCCAAAGCACCAATTACATATCTTAACTATATCATGTAGAAGTTGTGCTTGAGGAAGAAAATCAGGTTTATATAATTAACTTCAGGCTAACACTGAAATTTACAAAGAAAATCTGCAGATGTTACCAAATTTTGCTGCGCTTTTTTGTACGTGGGCATTGGACAACATATTGTGATTCTGAGTATAAAATTAAGACAGTGATATTTTAATATCTGTATTATACTGATGGATAGTACATATATAAATCAATGAGTTTTTTAAAAAATCAAGTAAGAGCATGGAACACACTTTTGGGGTGCTGAAACTAATTCAACAAAAGAAACTGAACACTACTGTCTCAACTATCATCTAAATCACGGTCACACAAAAGACTGCAGAGGAAGCTAAAACCCCAGGCATGATTAACATTGTTGATCATGCACTATCCTAGCCAGCTTGTGCCACACAACTTTTAATGATAAATCTGCCAGGTTTGAAATGAGGATTTATATTTGACTCACTCAGGAATGAAACACTCAAGAATGGAGTAGACGAGTGCATGGTCGAAAGCTAAAGGACTATACAAGTATATTGCCAAAGCTGCTAAGAAATGTTCTGCAGTGTAGCAATGTTAACTATCACTGATATGCTATAGTAGACTTTGTAAAACTGCATTAAAATACTGTAAGGTGTAGGGTTTTGGACTAGCACTGTAGTGGGTTTTTAAAAAAAATAAGGGATGGTGACATCTTTAACAGAAGCAGTGAGGTATATTTTGACCCACGAAGTACTAAAGTGGTATTTCAGTAAATGAAATCGGTCACACTGTATATTAACATTATATTTACAAATAGTTTATAAAGGGTTAATAGATGGTATGAGCATGTTTTAGACATTTATAAGCACATCAGAAGAAGGTGTTGCAGATGGTTATGAGGGTTTATAAGCAACCTGTTGGATTCTATAAGAATCCATAACAATTGAGCAATCATTTATTTCAGTATCTACTAACCAATTCTAATAAATAGTTTTAAATGTAAAACTTGGCCATAAAACTCAAGAGATGAAGCAGTAGGAGCAAGTAGTAGGAAAGAAGCCTGAAATAGGCATCCCTATTATATCTAGTGTCTAATGACCAAATATGGAATTGGAGGTCTTTAGAATATGCAGCATAGATGCAAAATGGAGGGCAAAAGCAAAAATAGCCAGAGGGAAAGATGCACATGTTGTGGATTCTTTTTTTTAGCCATAATATTAAAAATGTCTATAATCTCAGTTTAATACTTCACCATTTTAAAGTCATTAAATAACATTCCTAACAAAAAGTCAGGTGGAAACTGGCGCATGATGGAGGTAAAGTGAGGACTAAACAAAGATCTCGCTCATAATAGGATACAACATGTAATTACTTTTTGTCCTTACTGGTGGAACTGTGTATTGCAACCTCACATATAGCCATGTGTATAAGAAATGTTTTACTTAGGCCTCTCATTCGTGTTGAAAGAGTAATGGAAGTCATGATGTTACTACAGTTGCTGCTTGCTTCCTGGATAAATAGTTTGTTATACTTTGCAGGGACATCAGGAACACTCTGACATCCCTTATTCACATGAGCACCAGCCCCTGTTAATTAGTGTTTATCTCTAAACAGAGCTCTTCTTCTAACTGAGACTGTTCCCTCTGCTTCAATTCAGTTGGAGTGGGCAACAAATAATGATCTTGCACTGGGCTATGACCCTAAGCAGTGAGATACCTTCCATTCAGCATGTTGGGCTAGGGACTACTACCCAGACCTGTGCTGGGTCATATCGTTTGCCAATCACCTGTAGCCAGGTGATTTTCCACATAGCCAATGATTTAATGATTTTGTACTTAATGATTTTCCACATAGCCAATATCGTCTGTCATTGACTCAGATGGGAATGCGTCTTCCGATTATAGGGAGCATACCGAAGCCTAGATGGAACTTCTGGAAGGCAGACTGGGGCTCCTATACAGAGTACTTAGAACAGAGCATCGTAACCGTCCCATTAAACATCATCTCCATGGAAGATGCAAATCGTCATTTCTGTTGTGCCATTTTTAAAGCTGCAAGTGCAACAATTCCACGTGGCTTCCAACCAGTATACATTCCATGTTTGAATGAGGATTGTGCAGACTTGCTGAGGCAGAATGAGCAGTCAGGTGATCAGAGATTGCAGACCATCTTATAGAATCACTGGATGCTGCTCGCTGGGCTCAATAAGAGGAAGTGACAGTGGTGCTTGACTTTACATGGTCAAGCCAGAAGAGCTGGAGCTTAATTCACCAACTAGGTGCAGCTCAACGTCCATGTGCACAAAGCAGGCCAGCAGTTACTCCAAATCAGATTGCCAGGCATCTGCTGAAGGTCGCCAAAGCTCCTGTTGACAATTGTCAAACGACAGGTACATGATGAGTGGCAGTGTTTCTTAAGGATTAATCTAGCTGATAGTAAAATGGAGCATTCACTAATCTGGAATTGGATAAAGTGCTGAATGATTTAAAAATGGGTACAGCTCCCGGATATGGTAGACTTCCACCTGAATTCATGAAACATCTGGGTCCTCATGCTCAGGAATGGCTTGTTCGGTTTTTCAACAGAGTTCTCCAAGAATCCAGACTGCCTAGAATCTGGCACTAAGCAAAGGTCATGGCCTTGCTGAAATCTGCAAAAGATCCACACTTGCCTTTGAGCTACAGACCAATTTCACTTCAAAGCATCTGCTTTAAGTCGCTTGAGCATCTGATTTCTCAAAGAATTTCACCATCCGTGGAAGGCGTGCTGGCAACAGAGCACGCTGGTTTTTGCCATGGTCGTAGTCCATGTGATCAAGTGCTGGCACTTACAAATTTAATCAAAAAGGGATTCCAACCTAAGCTGAAGACTGGTTCAGTTCTTCTTGCCCAGACTGTGGCATACAATACAGTTTGGCACATGGGCTTTTTGGTGAAATTGTCTAGAACTATGCCAAGTTGGTTTGTATGTGCAATGGCTTTGTTTCTGAGAAATCACTATTTGTGTGTGCATACTGGTGACAGAACAAGTGCTTGGAGGCACCAGAAGATTGGCCTACCACAAGGATCAGTATTATCTCCAACATTATTCAATTTACATTCAAATGACCTACCACATATCAGGTCTCACAAGTTTGTTTATACATATGACATATGCCTCAGCACTCAGTCACACTCCTTTGACATACTTGAGAGTGTTTTGAATGCAGATATGGCGGTGGCATCTGATATCAAGTGAAAGTAAGACAGCTTTGAGTGTTTTCCACTCACATCACGCACAAGCGGGCGGAGAGCTGAATATAGTTCTCAATGGTCAGCGAACAAACCATGATTCATACCTGGTTTATCTAGGCATCATGTTGGCTAGAGCTCTCACCTATCATGATCATCTTACAAAAACAGCAACTAAGGTCAAAATGCACAACAATCTGCTCAGAATACTGGCCGGAACTACATGGGATGCTAACGTCCAAACATTACACACTTCAGTCTTTGCACTCTGTTATGCAGCAGCAGAGTACTGTGCTCCAGTATGGGCTTGCTTGTCTCACACAAGGATGATCAGATTCAGAGTGGTAGCCGTGTTAGTCTGTATCAGCAAAAACAATGAGGAGTCCTTGTGTCACCTTAGAGACTAACACATTTATTTGGGCATAAGCTTTCGTGGGCTAAAACCCACTTCATGCTGATGAAGTGGGTTTTAGCCCACGAAAGCTTATGCCCAAATAAATGTGTTAGTCTCTAAGGTGACACAAGGATGATCGACGCACAAATTAATTCTACCATGTGTATTATTTCAGGCACACGTAAATCTACTCCTCTACCATGGTTTCTGGTTCTCTGCAATATTGCTCCTGCTCTGCAAATCTCATGACAAAATTGTGTGATATGCCACATCTACAGTTAATTAAAGACTTGTTTAATCCACCACATGGTTGTCTGCCCTAACGGCACCCATTGTGGATAAGTTTACCGGGTGAGGAATTTATAGTAGAGGATGCATGGTGAGCTTCATGGTCCACTGAGATAGTGACAAATAATTATCTTGTCTCAGACCCCACTCAATATCAACCCCGGTTTGATTTACCGCAAAGGCAATAGTGCCTTCTCAACCAGTTTCATACCGGACATGGAATTTATGCTGCAGCAGAATTTTGGTAGCATTCTATAGACAGTCCACTATCTCAACGTGGGCAGCCTCAAACCATGACACACATTGTTGAGGACTGAAAAATGACTCATCTCTCTGGAAGTGTTCGTGCCTTGAACATTGTTGATAAAAATGCTGTGACTTCGCTTGACCGGATTGCATACGCTAAATAAATAAGTGGTTTGTATCTGTCTAGACTGGAGTCCATTGCAAATTGAGAGGTCTGGTCCCAATTAGTGGGTGGTTGCTGGAATTGGGAATAGAAGGGAGTACTGTTACTTATCAGCTCTTTCCTCACCTCAGGTTTAGCATTCATTGGAAATTTAAGACATAGCTGTCCATAAAAGACCAATGAACAACAAGCTTCCTGTTTACCCAAACTGAAATCTCCAGAGGGTATGATACTGTACATTTCAACTTGAAAGATTTGTTACTGGATGTTTGAAAACTATTTTGTGCAACCCTTTCCTTATGTTGAGTAGAACTGGTCAAAAAATTTTCAACTAAACTTTTTCCATAGAAAAATGCCATTTCATCAAAATAGAAATGTTTTGACTAACATTTTGTTGCTATAAGATTGAATGGATAGGAGAGCATGCCACCCCAGACTAATAGCACACAGTGGTTAGGACACTCACCTGGGATGTGGGAGACCCAAGTTCAAGTCCTTTCTCTGTTTCAGGGACTTGAACCTGGGTGCCCCACATCCCAAGCGAGTGCTTTAATCAAAGGACTATTGGCTATTCTTAGTTGGGGTGTCTTTCAATTTTTTTTCATTAAACATTTCAGAAGGTCTCAGTTTTGTTTCACATTTTTAAACCTTGACATTTTTTGTGAAATGGAATTTCTGTTTTCTGGCCAGCCCTAATGTTGAATACTACTTACTCATTGGGAATGACATAACCACGGATTGCAGAACCAGGCCCTTAAAAAAACAAAACAAATTTGTAGGATATGACTGACTGTTCTTATTCATCAGGAACAAGAACTGGGCTGCACATTCTCTCATTCCTACAGAAAGAAAGCGGGGGGGTGGGGGGGGGGAGACCAACAAACCAGAGAGCTGTCAACATCTGCATGGAAGAGAAAGCATTAGCTCGCAAAACAGGGCAAGACAATGTATCCTCAGAAACAAAGCGACAACAGTATAACTGCAAGGTAAGCATTCAGGGTGGATGGACAAATGAGAGATGTACTGAGACACATCTGAGAGTAAGACAAGTGTTGCTATGAAGGCATATGTGGGTGTACTTGTAATTGGAAGGCAAAAGACAAAAATAGGGTGTAACTTAAATATCCCATATACACGGATGGAGTTTTTAAATGATCTCTCCCACTGTTCACTATCTTGTTCTTATCTAGATTACATCTTATCCAGTCTTTGTGTTACCCAATTAACCAATTTTATTGTATCCCCCAATTCCTAGGAACAGTGGCTGTTTCTAATGGCATTTTTACATTATTTTGATAGCAATTCAGCTATTTAATGTTTTTAGTTCATTTGGAACTCTTGGACTGGTTATCCAATACACTGAGCCAAATTCATGCCATATTCTACACCAGTGGTGGACAATCTTCAGCCCATGGGCCACATGTGGCCCGTCAGGGTAATCTGCTGGCGGGCCACAAGACAGTTTGTTTACATTGACTGTCTGCAGGCATGGCTGCCCACAGCTCCCAATGGCCATGGTTCACTGTTCCTGACCAATAGGAGCTGCAGGCCCTGCAGCCCGCGCTGCTTCCCACAGCTCCCATTGGCCAGGATCAGCGAACCACGGCCCGCAGGCCGCCCACCACTATTCATCCCTGGTGTAACTGAACCATAATGTCAACTGTACCAAAGATGAATCGCCCCCATTTTCTATTTAAAATCTAATTTGTAAATGTCCTTTTTTGGTGTTTTGAACATTTCGGTGAGGAAGGGCAATGATAAGCTTGCACTGTGTCGTGCATGTTTACTATATACAGCGGACCAGATCCTCATCTGAGGTAGACTGGTGTAGTTCTATTGACTCAATCAATTTATACTAGCAGAAGATCTGGCCCTGTATGTTTACAATGTATTGTACAAGAGGGAGTTGTCTGCGGAAGTTAATTATTGTTCTTGAACAATGAAGTATTCTTTTAATGCACATGCCTCTGACTCCAAAGCCTCCTATTTCCAATGTAGTTTATTAATTATCTTAGCACTAACTGGCATTTTAATAAATTTTTCCCTACGATTTAGACTTTGTTAATAAAAAAGGTTTAATGTCTACATTCACTCCTAGCTGCCATTTACTTTATCTACAGTTCATATCCACTTTTCACATTTGCAGCTAAATCTTTACCATCCACACAAAAACGTGCAGATGGGGAAAATGCATGCTTAAAAGACTGATGGCTTTAGGGTGTAGAGCTTGCAATGCATTCTGCATGCAAAGTGGGTCACGACCCTATTTTAATGGAATCACCAGGGCTGGCGTTAGACTTGCTGGGGTCTGGGGCCAAAGCCCGAGCATGACCCCCTACATGACTCCTCCCCATCCCACCCCCAGTCCGGGGCCCCAGTACTCTCCCTGTCCCCTCCCCATCTGACGTTACCTGGGGCGGGGCAGGCTGTGTCCTCCCGCTGTGCCTGATACCGATTTCTGAAGCGCAGGGATCTCCCAGGAACCACAGTGGCGAAAGGAGCAGAACGTGGGGCCACCGGACGGCCCCAGGTCAGCAGCTCCTCCGGCGTGGCTGTACCGCCCCTAGCTCGGTCCTCCGGCGGGGCTGTACAGACCCAAGGCAGGAGATGCAGCTGCGTGCAAGGGTTGGGGGTGTGGCTGGGGGCGGTACAGCTGTGCTGGAGGAGCTGCCAGCATGGGGCCACCCGGTGGCCCCCAGTTCTGCTCCTTTCACCACTGCGGTTCCTTGGAGAGCTCTGCGGTTCTGAAAATGTGTCTGTCTGGTATGGCGTACTGGCCATAAATATCTTAATGGTACGGCATACCTGACTGTACCTGCTTACTTGCACCACTGTTTATAAACATGTACCGTCGCATTGTATTTTCCAGTGGTGATTTCAGGTTGTAAAGTACCATTTTGCAGTGTGTACAAGGCTCCTGCTCTCTAGAGGTGGCCTTCCAAACCACTGTCTAATCTGACACACCTTTCATTACACTTCTTTCAGAAGGGGAAACCATTAACAACTACAATTTACTATACATTTACTAGGCAATTACAAACTATGTACTGCTTGGAAAACACAGAACTATTCCATTACACTGAGGACAACTTTTCTCAGAATTCTGGCAGATTAGAAAACTAATTAAACCCATAATACAGGCTATTCGATTTTACTCAGTTTTAACTAGCATTTTATTTCCTCAGTCTATTGTCTTTATTTCAAGTTCCGTTTGCTGAAATTCACTGAGCCCTGGAAAGCCGGCTATTCTGTCCATTTAACCACTCAGACTCTCTTTTGGAAGCTAAGTGAACACAATTTTAAAACAGAAAGAAATACTATGCCCTAGATTCTTCTTCTTCTCCCTGTAGAGTCTCTTTCCGCTTCGCTGCACTCCACCCCTCACCTGGAGGGGTGCACTGTTTCATATTAAAAGTTCCTTTTCACAGACTGAAAGGATTTTCAGACATTGCAAGGATCTGTAATCCACTTATATTTCTTCAGTTCTGAATTGTTTCCTAGATCATTCTGTTACCAGGGTTTTATCTATCCCTTTAAAATAAGCTATACTTATTTCAGTGTCATTTTAATCTTCAAAGCAAAACAATATGCATTCCTTTGCAATACACCATATGTGGCAGCTATTTATTACATGGGACCAAATCCTCCCATCTTTACTGAGGCACAACTCCCACTGACTTCAGGTGGGAGCAATGTGTGATACGAATGCCTGAGCTCAAGTCTCTGAACACAGTCTCTCCCACTCCCATCCCCTCCTCTTCTCATTTTATCTCCTTCCTTATTCCACCTGCTTCTCCATTCACTCAGTTCTTCTGCACTGACTTCTCTCTCTCATCAGTCATTCCACACCCCGTCTTCATTACTGCATCTACTCTCCCACCCACATTCTCCTTCCACAGCTTCTCCCTCAATCTCACTCTATGTGTGTGTGTACAAAAGATAAAGAGGAAAACAAAGAAAGAGAGAAAGGAGAGAGAAAGTGAAGGAGGAAAGGTGAGAGAGGGATGACAGAGACTTTGAGCTCCTTACCACCAGCTGGACAGACCACTAGATATTGAGTGACAGGTAAGCCCCAGGACCTCTTCCCTGTCTCGTCAGACAAACAACACAGGAAGTGGCCATGCAAAGGGAAAGCACCCATGGGGCAGTGGTGTCAAACGTGTCAGGAGTAGGAGAAGGCCTAGACAACCCAAGAAGTGGTTAGGGAAAGGGGAGCCTTGGATTGCCTCCCCTGCCCAGGCCAGTGCCACTGAAAGTGGCCAAAGAAGAGGAGACCTGGAGCACCTCCCCATCTCAGCCAACAGTGGTTTTCAAGTATTACACAAAAGTTTGTAAGGGGCATAGAGAGGAACATAGTTAATCCAGGAACCAAGCAATTTAAATACATTTCTAATTTGAATAGGTTTGAATCAATTTGCCTCTTCAGTGCACATTCAGTTGAATTGCTTCATATTCCTAAACAATATTTGTTACAGGCAAAGCTCATAGTGCTGCCTATAGTTAAAGTAGATTGACACTTTCCATGATAAGATCCTGTTTTCAGCAGCTTCTAATTTTGCCAATTTTTAACTGTTTAGACTGAAATTTCCCATGCAGGTTGTCTGCCTCCGGCTAAATCTTTTTGGAATGTTTCAGCTAAAACAGTGCAGCTATTTCTGAGAACATGATGAAGAAAAAATAGGTTGTTTTGCCCATTTAAAAAAAATTCTTACAACCATTTTGTTGAGCTCTAGCACCTCTATATTGAAACACAGTCTTGAAATTTGGCAGGGTCACTTTGGCATCAGTAATGTGGTTTTTGCTGTCCCTGGGAAAAATAACCCTTCAAGGATCTCCCCCCCGAAATCTCACTTTGCAGATGCTCAGTAGAGATTTATTAGAGCTCGGTGGCAAAATTCTCCACAGATTCCATCTGACCGGGTATGCTCCAGCCCAGAGCTACTGGAGCTGAGCAAGACTTTCCCTTCAATCGCTCTTCCCAGCAGCCAGAGACCACTGCAGCACTGGGCACAAGTACTGAGAGCCAGGAGACTCTCCAATGCTCTCAATACTCCCCTTATGTCCACTGAGTGAGAAGGAGAAATCCAGAGCCATCCCTTGGGTATGACGAATCGGGGCGACCACTCCAGGCCCCACGAGCCAGTGTGATTGGCCGATGCGGCTGATCCCAGAAGTGATGGGTCAGTCCCGGAAGTGACGGATTCGTCACTTCCGCCCCAGGCCCCACACGCCGCTAGGGATGGCCCTGGAGAAATCAACCACATTGAAATGCAGACAAGTGAAGACTGGGGTTTTGAGCAGCAGGAGAGGGGATTGCAGAAGCCAGAAGGGGTAAGGAGGAGCAGAGAGGGAGGGTGACCAGGAGCTTGGATAGCTTAAGTAGGTTATCAATGAGCTCCAGATGGAGACATATTGGCCCCTTACTATTCTTCTTATCTTCATATCAAGATAGTTTTCTGTCATGCTTTAATATTGTCTCCTTGAGAAACTGCCAGCTCTCCTGAACTCATTTTCTCCTTAGATTTTCTTCCCATGGGACCTTACCTACCTGTTCTCTGAGTTGTTGAAGTCTGCTTTTTTAAGTCCATTGCCTTTTAGTTTGCTTCTCTCACTCCTTTTCCTTAAAATCATGAAATCTATAATTTTACGATCACTGTCACCCAAATTGACTTCTACGTTTAGATTTATAACCCATTCCTCTCCCTGTTAGTTAGAATCAAGTCTAAAATGGCTGGTTACTTGGTTACTTCCTCCACCATCTGAAACAAGAAGCTGACTGCAAACCGCAATACATTCTGAAAAATTGTTGGAAATTTTGTGTTTTGTCATATTACTTTTCCAACAGATGTCTGGGTGATTACAGTCCCCCATTATTACCAGGTCTTGTGGTTTGGATATTGTTTCTTTTTTCTATAAATGCCTCATCCACCTCTTTCTCTTAATCTGATGATCTACAGTAGATTCCTACCATGACATCACTCCTATTTTTCCCCCCTTGTATCTTCTTCACCCAGTTGGTTTGCCTCTCACGTACTTCTGAACCTCAGAATAAATACATATATTCTTCATGCATTATGCAGCACTGCCTCCCTTTTTCCCCTCATGTCCTTCCTGAACAACCTATACCTCTCTATACCACAGAGGGTAACAACCTACTATTGCTACCAGTTACTCCATTAGCTTAAGGTAGGTTTGTGCTGTGGATCTAAAGTTCCAAAGCAGGCCGATTTCCCAGCTGGGACTCAATATGGTTTCATGTGATGGAATTCCTGTTTTTTCAGTTTTTTCTTAAAAAAATAGGAAATGATATCTATTCATTACATTAAAAGAACATTAAGTCAAGCACTCCAAAGTTAAGAAATGCCAGAATTAAGGTTTCCTGTGCATTCTTTTTAATGTAATATATCATTCAGTGAGAGCAAGTTCTTTAGGCACCATAAACTCAAGTGGCTTCTTTGTTATTTTTGTGGTTGTGGCTGCTCAGTGGCCATTATAACATCTTTTATTTGCATGTTAGCTGACAGCCAGGATTGAAAATATGAGTCACTGATTGGTCAATGGTGCACTACAATCAGAGAACAGTTCAGGTAAATTGCCCGTCAATCAAGTGTGTGTGTGTGTGGGGGGGGGTATTTGCTTGGGTTTAATCCACAAATATTTGCCATTCTTTTCTGATTTTAATAAAAGTTTTATAGACTCACATAGATTATATTTGTCAGTGTTATACATATTGTGTGAAACCCTGGCCCTGCTGAAGTCAATGGTAACTGATTAACTTCAATAGGATCAAGATTTCATTATTTTTATTTGGGTCTGTATATCTTTCTCTCCTGCTTGAGGTTTTGTCTATTAAACTTCTTATGTTGCCGTTAGTCCAGTCAGTGACAAGTTTTAAATCCTGTGCTGATATATATATTTGGGTCAGAGAGGTTTCCCCAAGATGAAGCACCACAGTTTGATCTGTAATACCCTGAGCCCTTCGGTTTCATGTCACGTGTTTATTCAAATCTCAGAACTGTCAGCGGTGCCACAGCTGCCAGTGTTACAGATGCCACAACTTTGAAAGTGACATTGTAGAGCACGGAGGGGAAACAGCAAGCTACAAATAACACAGTATGGGAGACTCACCATTATCCAAGCTCACAGAAGATTCAGATATGTTATATTTCTTTAATTTAAATCAAATTCCTTTTATAGGATGTTGATTTTTCTCCTCAATACATCTCAGAGTGCAGATGGGGGAATCAGGAACTGTGATGTCCATTCTTGGTCTAAGACCACACTGCTCTCACCATAAACATATCATCAAATGTAATAGAAACTTAAATACAAAACATTCACCGTAGCTAAAGGGTTTGGATAAATATCATGATTAGTATGGAAAATACTTCATACATCCTAACTCCTATAATCTCTGTCAGCATAAAAACTTTATCTCATTATGGCTTGGTAGTGGAACCTTTTTAATTTTCATTTCACTAATCTGCAATCTGGACAATTCTCTCTCTGCCTTTCAGTGAACATTTGACAGCAGAGTGCAATTATGAACTCTCACATTAGTAGGATTTTATTTTACAAAATATACTGCAGAACACTGACTAGTTTTCTATGAAGCTTTACACTCAATTAAAATTAATTAAATCAACAAGATACATTTTGTAAGCGGCATCCTTGGTTTTCATTTTATTATTATTAATCAAATATCTTCACATATGTGCTAATTTATAAAATGTAATAATTAGCAATGGAACTCCCAGCCAATGGTGTGAATTAGTGAGGTTCCACATTATGTATTATTTCTCCTGCCAAGTCTCAGAAAGGAAGTATCCTGGTTTTGAAAACACGTCCAGTTGGTCAAGAGCTTTTCAGATCTTTAGTTTCCGCACAAATCTTCCAGTGTGTGTAATTGTATTGCATCTGTAATATCTTCTGGTATCTGTGATACTGATTCATAGGATTCTAGGGATATATATACAAACATATTTGCACATGTTGTTTGGGTTAACAGGTAAAATGATAAAAACACAAGACATTTCTACTTTTCCATTTTTGTACGAGCTTTATCTTCTTCCTATCTGATGCATTTTGACAGCCATCAACAAATCTAGATGTATATGCATCTTGAAATACATTTTTTATCAATTTCTAACTCCAGGCAGAGGGAATATTTGCCATTTGCACTGGTAATCACATTGGCTATTCACATCTTTCTGTGTGAACACTGTAATTCAGGCTGCTATTGTGGGGTACAAAACCAGGAAAATAAAAATCTTTGTTTACCATTCTATAATGGTTTACCAGTAGAAGAGCAGCAGGAATGCTCTAATATACTATTATACCTGATAGACAATTAAATTATGGGAGAAACTAGCTTAATATCTGACAACAACAAATGCTTCACATTTTCCCCTCTTGTTATTGAACTTAAAAGAGAATCTGATGATGATTGAGTTTTATAAAGATGGGGTTACTGGAGAACTTCCTTTTACATTGTCCATCACACTTTATTATATTGCATAGGATAATGCAACACACTTTAGACAGTACTTCCAAAAGTAGTGCTTTACCTGGTATATTATCAAATGTTCTACTGAGTGTCAGTTTCTACCCACCAGCACCACATTGTCTGCAGGCCATCGGCTAGAATGTTAACAAAGAAATTAGGTATCTAAGGACTGTCTCTGACTGACCCAGGGATCTCACACAAAGGAAAGAGGGACAGAACAGAGGGAGTAGAAAGATGGGATGGGGTGGCCTTGGAACCATCTCATACCCACTGCAGGAATAGTCCCTGGTGAAGTGGGAGCAAGGAGCCTGGCCAGTTGCTGTCTCCCTTTAAACTGCTATGATGCCAGCCTTCGGTGTGCTACTATGGCACCAAACTAAAGCTTGCTAAAAGTAACCGCTCTTATAACCCATAGCCAGCTTCTATCCATCTCTTCCTCACTACTCCCTGGGAGCCATTGAAAACCCCTTCTCCTCACCCATCAGCAGAAGAGCTCTACTGTAAACCCGGGGGGTGGGGGGAGTGGCATGAAGAGGATGAGCCAAGGGGATAAGGAGGTGAAACAACTGTTGGGACAATTATCTATTTCTGTCTCCGAAATACTGGAGAATTTGCTATAGTTTGGTGGAACCAGCTCCTGTGGCTCACCGATACCCCTGGAGAAATGGCAGGATTAGGTATGAAAATATTAAAGGTAACTACATATTGGCAGGTAGTCCTCTTTATAGATACACTGGACTTCAACATGGGAAACCCAGCACAACCTATTACAACACAAAGGAAAAACAAGCGTGCTGCCTTTCCCCTTCAACCTGTGATAAAATCAGACAAGAGCCATTGCAGGTTGTCACTTCCTCCATGCCTCCACAATCTATCCCAAACACTAGTAACACTCCTAATAAATAAATGAGTTGGCAGTTTCAACAAACATTTAACATGTCATCACTTTGATAATCAATTGTGAACCTGCATTGTCTGGGTACACCACAAGAAGGACAGGAAACTTGTTATGGGTTTTAATCAGGCCGCAACTTTATTATATAGATGTCTGGGACTACCCGGCAGATAAAGTGTACAGTGCAGGCAAATCCACGCTTATTCAAATCAATTCTCCAGGGCTTCCACCAGCCCCCCTTTGTTTAATCCATGCTTATTCAAATCAATTTTCTGGGGCTTCCACCAGCCCCCATTTGTTTCCATCCAGGTCCCCCAGTCGACCCATGGCTTGGAACTTACCATCCACCAGCCTCGTAAAAGAGTTAAGGAGGGCTATGAGAACGGCGAAGTTTGGCTCCCTGCCGTACCAATCACAGGAGTCCCCAACCCTCTTCCCTGTTCTGTTCCTTTATCCAGTACCTCCTTTTAAGTCCTTTACCAGGCCATTTATCTGGTCACTGGCTGCCCTTCCTATGGAGTACCTGCATTGAACATCCGCTCAACCATACAAAATAAGTTGCGACATATGGCCTACCATCTTTTCTGTTCACCAGAAAAGGTCCATCCTAACACCCGCTGTGGGGAAGGCGAAAAACCCACACTCCACCGAAGCCAATTCTGGTGGTGCGGGAAAAATGCCTTTCCAGCCCCCCTTTAAAAGTCCTAACGCAGCCTGCCATTCGCCTCCACTAGGGGAGGGAGGGTGGGTGCTGGCTTCCTCGCTGTGTGGACAAAGAGACTTGCCCCACCCAGGTTTTGTACCTTTATGCACATTCCGGGGAGGGGTGGGGGTGAGTCATTGCTGCAAAGCTGACCACCGAGCACCTTTTACAGCAGTTTCTGACCTTCTTCCTCTCCACTCCTCCCCAACCACAAAGCAGAGCTGCCCTTCTTTGGGTAAGTCCAGACAAATTCTGTCCCCATTTAGTTGTGGTGCAGTCACTCTCCTATATCAGCCCAGTTCACACAAGGGTGATCTATCCAGATCTGGTAGAACAGAAATAAAATGCTTGCATTAGGCTTCTCCATACTTTGTCAGTCTAAAGAGGATGCAGTAGGTAGGACCTTCCTGGTTTCAAAGCTCTTACTTTCATGAGCACCACATCACACTGTTGTTACACACCTTTGAAAATGATACAATATTCAAAATCTTTGGATTGTGTTTCACCTTTCAGTGCATTTAAAAAGTGTTATTTCTAGGGCTGTCAAACAATTGCATGGTTAAAAAAATTAATCGTGATTAATTGCACTGTTAAACTATAATAGAATACCATTTATTTAAATAGTTTTGGATGTTTTCTACATTTTTAAATATATAGATTTCAATTATAACACAGAATACAAAGTGTACAGTGCTCACTTTATATTTATTTTTGATTACAAGTATTTGCACTGCAAAAAAACAAAATAAATTGTATTTTTCGATTATCCTTATACAAGTACTGTAGTGCAATCTCTTGATCATGAAAGTTGAACTTACAACTGCAGAATTATGTACAAAAAAACCCCTGCATTGAAAAATAAAACAATGTAAAACTTTAGAGCCTACAAGTCTACTCAGTCCTACTTCTTGTTCAGCCAGTCGCTCAGACAAACAAATTCGTTTACATTTGCAGGAGATAATGCTGCCCACTTCTTGTTCACAATGTCACCTGAAAGTGAGAACAGGCGTTCTCATGGCACTGTTGTAGTCGGCGTCACAAGATATTTACATGCCAGGTGCACTTAAGACTCATATGTCCCTTCATGCTTCCACCTCCATTCCAGAAGACAGGCCTCCATGCTGATGACAGGTTCTGCTCGATAACAAGCCAAAGCAGTGCGGACCGACGCATGTTCATTTTCATCATCTGAGTCAGATGCCACCAGCAGAAGGTTGATTTTCCTTTTTGGTGGTTCGGGTTCTGTAGTTTCCACATCAGAGTATTTCTCTTTTCAGACTTCTGAAAGCATGCTCCACACCTCATCCCTCTCAGATTTTAGAAGGCTCTTCAGATTCTTAAACCTTGGGTCGAGTGCTGTAGCGATCTTTAGAAATAACACATTTGTACCTTCTTTGCGTTATGTCAAATCTGCAGCGAAAGTGTTCTTAAAATGAACATGGCAGAGGGCAGGTAAAATAAAGCCGGAGACATACAATTCTTCCCCAAGGAGTTCAGTCATGAATTTAATTAATGCATTATTTTTTTAACAAGCATCATCGGCATGCATGTCCTCTGGAATGGTGGCCGAAGCATGAAGGGGCATATGAATGTTTAGTATATCTGGCATGTAAATATCTTGGAATGACAGCTATAAAAGTTCTATGCAAATTCCTGCTCTCACTTTCTGGTGACATTGTAAAGTAAGAAGTGAGCAGCATTATCTCCCGAAAATGTAAACAAACTTGTTTGTCCTAGCAATTGGCTGAATGAGAAGTAGGACTGAGTGGACTTGTAGGCAATAAAGTTTTGCATTGTTTTGTTTTTGAGTGCAGTTATGTAACAACAAAAAAATCTACATTTGTAAATTGCACTTTCACGATAAAGAGATTGCACTACAGTACTTGTATGAGGTGAATTGAAAAATACTGTTTCTTTTGTTTATCATTTTTACAGTGCAAATAGTTGTAATAAAATAATAATATAAAGTGAGCACTGTACACTTTGTATTCTGTGTGTAATTGAAATCAATATATTTGAAAATGTAGAAAAACATCCAAAAATATTTAATAAATTTCAATTGGTATTCTATTATTTAACAGTGCGATTAAAACTGTGATTCATTTTTAATCACAATTAATTTTTCTGAGTTGATCGCATTAGTTAACTGCAATTAATTGACACCCCCCTCGTTATTTCATTTTCCTATATCCTTTTCAGGTGAAGCTGCAAGGTCTGACAAAGGCTTTGAGAGGTTTTGTTTTGTTTTGTGTAAAGGAAACAAGCTTTATTTAAAAATTAACAGACAAGCCAAAGAGTCAACATACCAATAGCCATCATGTAATCCCAGCGGTCTAGGAGGCACATATTGAAGATCAGGTGGTCTGATGTTTGCCCCTGGCCAATGAGTGAAATATTTCTCTCCAAGTTTTGGCAGACTGCAGAAGTCCAGCCGATCAGGAACCAAAAGACTATCAGGAGAATTACAGCCAGCATCCTCATCACTCGGCCGCCTGTCATGTATGGAATACGTTGAGCAGTTTGGGACAGGAATACCTTCAAAACCCTGTAAAACCAAAGAATGACGTTTGAAGCATCATTACTTTCACATTTATTATATTTAAATTGAACTGATTGCTTATTAAAGACTGCCAGGCAACAAGAATTAGTGAATTTGACCAGTAATTTTTTAAAACAAACTGTGTCCCCAAATCCCCTAATCAGCATTGAATTTTTTTCTACAAATGAGCAAAAATACACAAAATCTTCTGTCTTGAGTCTCATCATACGAACAACCCTTGATGTTCCGCAATAAAATCTTACTTCAAAATTGGCATCTACATTTACGTTTACAGAAGAGAAAGTAAATGTAACTGGCACTTCCTAACTAAGAATAGAATAGGGTCTATCAAGGCAGAAGCGCTAGCGCTTAAATCACAGTGACTATAAATACAAGCTTAACATTGCACGTTAAGTGAACTTGGAGATCTCAATAAGTTCAACATTATTCAGCTGTTTTCTTCCGAACAGTTACACCATATGGAGGCATACTTGTTAATCTTTTCTTGTTTGATAGATGTGATGTTCAGTTCTCCCTTTTGAGATACTAAATATTTTATGTTTGATACAGATTCCAAAATACTTCAGAGAGGAAGAGAGACAGAATCAGGACAGATAATTTTCACAGGGGTGAGACACACACAAATTCCCTCTACCTTTATCAACCAAAAACTAATCTTGCATTCTCATTTTTAGAAGAAGGAGCTTGCTATAATTCCTGGACCTTTAAAAATGTAACGTGATCAAGAGATTTCCCACCCTGCAGGGTGAATGCCACAGAACAACACTGAGTTCCTCAGGGAGGAAAAATAACCAGCCTTTTCTTGCATAACTGGGGGAATGTGAAGGCTATAAATTAGACCACAATTCAAGAAAAATTTTATAGCATGAAAGATATGAAGCTTTGAGAATTATGGAAGCATTACTTATAAACGATTTGAGAATTATACTAGCAAATTTCCTTTTCTATCTATTTTGGATCTTCAAAGTCAAATTTTTAGATAACATTGAAAGCCAACATGTTAACCTGTTTTGGTTGTGATGAGTCAGGACAAGTCGAATTTCTTCCAACACCAGTTCAATGACTGTTGTCCGTGAAATACTTTTCCAATGGAATTGGTGCAAGCTGTATTGTGTGATCACTTAAAACTAGATTGGACAGAGCCCTGGAGACATGCTGTATACTGTTATTCTGGAATGTATTAATGGCTACTATCAAGTTGGTCTTTGATCTGTAGACAATCACAGACCTCATTAAAGCTGATGGATGTGCTAACCATCCTTCCTTTAGGCTAAATGGAAAGAGCAATTAGCCCTTTTATGGAGTAAAATAGCTAAAGACAGTTGAAGCTACTGCTCAAGGCAACTGGCAGATGGTGAAGCCTGAGCAGAGATAAGCCATGTGTTCTGAGGGGTTTCACCTGGACGGGTTGCAAATGCAGGGATAAGGGGACTCACTGGTTGTGTGTTGTGTGTGAGGCTATGTCTACACGACGAGCAAGAGATGTGATTCCCCTGCTTGTGCACACATACTTGTACTAGCTCTCATCGAGCTAGCATGCGTATAAACAGCAGTGTAGCCACCCGTGGTAGCATGGGTAGCAGCCCATGAAACCACCGGTTTCAGGCACGTACAGACTCGGCTACGCGGTGTCTCTGCTGCAGTTACCTGTGCTACCACAGCTACACTGGTATTTATACTCACGCTAGCTTGATGAGTACACATAGCCTGAGAGGCTGAGAGCTGGCAGAAAGGCAGCAGACAGTGAGAGAAGCTGGGATAAAAGTAGCTCTGAGCGGGAGTAGAGGGACAGAGCTCATTGGGGCACAGGACTGGCTGGACAGGCAGGTCTCGAAACTGTGAGCAAGGAAATTCCCAGCTGTTTGATTCCTGCTGTGTTCAGGGAAACAGGACTTCATGTACATTCCCTGTAAACAAAATACCTGACTGGTATAATCAATTTCTCCTCCTAAAGGAAACAACCTGGCAAGCCCCCAAATATTGATTAACTGCACGGGTCCAAAGAGGCAACAGCATTAACAGTCCTGCAGTGGCAGCTGAATGTATAAAATGACCTACCTGAGCAATTCTTTTTAATTTCTAATTTCTATGATTTTATGGCTTTTCTGAGTCATCCTGTCAAACAGCTCCGTTAAATAATGTGTTGATTTTTGTGATACAAAAGCTACATTTACACACATTAGAAGATGAGATAAGGGTTAAGAAGTGGGCAGAGTGTATTTCTGACTAGACTTCCCTATGGGAGGCAAAGTTTGCTAGCTATTGTCACTGGAGAAACATAGTATATGGGGCTAGCTACTCAGCATGTTTAAATCAGTATAATTCCAATGAAGTCAATGGAACTATGCCAATTTACATCAGCTGAAGACCAGACACACATTTTGTACTTACTGGACATTTTTTAAAGTAAAGTTTTAAAAGGTCGCATCTATCAGAGAAGTCCCAGAAATGTAGATTGAGGAGATTCAGGCTCAGGCGCTGCTATTTTCAGTACAGCTTTGAGCTTGCCATCACTTTTTGCATGACATAGCACAGATGGCACAGAAATGTTGATCTAGAGAAGAGCATTACCTTGAATATACGGAGACACCCCACTGCTTTGCCAGTGCACTGCCTTAGCGCTCCTGTACAACAGCTCAATCTAGTACCGAAAAAACTTTTCAAAATCTTCTCACAATTCTACTTGTGCAAGAGCATCGCAAACGCCAAAAGAAATACAGGAGACACCAGAATTTCTAGAACATTCTAAAAGTGTTTCTTACCATGATGTCAGCAGAACTGTTGGAAAAACATGGAGAACTAGCACACAAATGACCTAGCAACAGTTTACATCTATCATCCACAATAACAATAATAAACTCAAAAACTGAAATTATGCCCCTCGTCTGGATATCCCTCTTGGTCTTCTTTGTGTCTGTCCTTGAGACTGACTCTTTGGGCCAAGATGTCAGCAGTTAATAAATAAAAGTAGTTGGTGTAACCAACTTTACTTACGCTGGAAGTAAAGCGTGCACTGGAGATGACTGCATGCTTCAAACAAACAGAGAACAGAAGGCAAAACCAGCTGGTACATGGAATAGATGCAGTCCCTAGAGACTATAAATGAGTAATGGGTCAGTATTTTAATTTTGTCTGTAAATTGGTTACCGCTACCCCGGCACTGCTATTTAGGATCAAATACTTGCCTTTGCTGAGTGGGTGTGCTGGGCTAGGGGAATGAAAGGGAAGAGAGACTCCTGGGGCTGTGGAGCTCCAGTGGGCTAATTTGCTCAACATTGCCTTGAATATTCTACCTAGCTGTTGCACGGGCCCACTAGGAGTAGGGGAACAGGCCTTCCTCCCGTCTGTCCCCCCCAATCCAGCTGGTAGGGACCAGATTATAGGCAGTCAGACCTAGTGGGTCAGAGCTGGAACTGGCATAGGAGCCAAGCCAAGGGTCAGAGTGGAAGTTAGGAATTGAGCTGTGGGCCAGTAGCCAGAAAATAAGCCAGACTCAGAGCTGGGACTGGTAGCCAGTGGTCAGGAGCAGAGCCTAGGGGCATGAATCAGAGTAAATAAGGCAAGGATCAGGCATGAGGCAGGAGCGGGGCAGGAATTGAGGGCAAGGGCAGGAGCAAGGCATGAACCAGGAACAGGACAGGAGCAGAGCAGGAAGTGGGAACAGGAGTTGGATGCAGATTGCAGGAAACAGGCAAGAGTGGGGTCTGATGCAGCAGCAACGGAAAGCCTACATGGTTGCTCAGACAGCCCACCGCAGTCATTTCCTGGCTCAGGTAGTGGGTGCAAACCAATCAGGTGACCATACACCTTGGGCATTCCAACAGACTTCCCGTGGGCCTGACGTTTCAGGATTTGGTGAGCTGCTGCTTCGTCTCTCTCACTTGGAGGTGATAAGGGAGCATCAGAGACTCAAGCCCCTCACTGACCCAAGTTTAGACCCTCTGAAACAGAAGACCTGCACACTCAGATCCTTACAGCAGTATAGCAACTCTAGCCAAGGAAGAATTTGGCCCAAAATGTATAATGAGCTGTCCGGGGGTGGAGGTGGGGGGTGGATAAATGGCAACGTTCATATTTGAGAATATACTGGTGATACCTTAATGAATTACTGATCAAACAGACTAAAGAATTGAATGATCGGGGAATTCAATTACCCCGCGTTTCCTAACAAATCATATTGGCTTTTAAATAGACATTGTTTCCATGATTCCTTACCCTGGATTTAAAGAGGACTTCTATCATAAGAGACCAGCCCAGCCCAAACCTGTCAGACAAAGTGTGACTCAGAGGAAAGAGAGAAATGCTATTAAGAGGGGGTGGGATTTTTTCCCCCTTAATGCGTGGTAACAACTACCTTTGCAAGCACATAAATCTAGGATAATCTAAACATGGTCCTAATCTATATGCTGTTTCTGTATAAATCCTCCCCCATATCTCCTGAGGGTTTCCTACTCCCTGTTTTTATCCTACATTAAGTGTAGCTATTTTACTGTATCTGTAAATAAATATTAATGTTTATACAACACACAGAAGGTATTGGATTGGATTTTGGAATACTCCACTGGAGCCAGAGGAACATTATTAAGGTAATTTTGAGAATCTTTGACAAAAGTCCTATCAAGAGTGTAGGGAATAATTTATGCTGCCATAATTTCTATGTATGTGGGTTAGAGTGAGGAAAGTTTAAAGTTAGGAGGTGAGTTCACATGCAGGAATCAAGAGGAGTCTAGAGGTAGGAGATTGCGAAAAGGGGCTCAATACTTCTCTCATTTAAGTCAGTGGCAAATTTCCCCACTGACTTTAATGGGAGCAGGACTGAGCCCAGTATCATGCAACTTTAATAATATGGAAATATTAAAAATACTTTCTTTGCTTTCATTGAAATGTATTAATTTGAACTAGATCTTATCAATTCATCCACATGTAGATTTGAAACGAGCAAACTGATTATTATTTTCTTAAATTAAATCAGTGTCATCTAGATTACAATATTTTCCCATGCTCTATACATGTTTTGTATTCATCTTTCATCTCTGTGTCTAAAATTTCAATCCAACGTTAAATGTAAAATGGGCCCTCTGAAGAAAGTGGATTTTCCTGTGGAATTCTGATCAAAATGTTTCAGTGTGTGGAGCTGACTCTGAAGAGTACAGCTAGGTCTTTTGACAGATCAGTTGGGGTTTGTTTGTCCCTTGAGCCTCCTCATTTCCCAGCTCACTCTTGTGCTGCATGCTTTTGTTCTGGCTGGCTGCTGTCCTCCATTCCAGAGGAATCTGCACTGCATATATGTTGTTTTTGAAGCACTGTAGTTTGCATATTACCATATAGCCCACCCTCGTCACAAATGGACAAATGGCTGCATCTCCTCTGGTTTTGTCCATTCTGGATCTGGGTCTGTGTTGTATTGACTATCTGGGAATTGAGGGGTAATAAGGATCAACACAGGACCTGCCGTGACACAAAACCAGGTTTCAATAATGCAGACCATATTGGATCTCAATAGTATGAAATCCTTGTCCACTATCCATTAATTATATTTCCTCATGGAAATAAACCATCCCATGGATCAGTTTCTGTGCTAACACCCCAGGCTATCCCACTGAGATGAATAGGACTGCACAGGATATAAATCAGCACAGAATTTGACCCCTTAACTGTAAAGTTATCTGATCACTCAGAACTATCACAGCATATACAACTCTTATTTACGCTGGTAAATAAGGAACCCAGTCAAATCATTCCCAAATTATTAGTAGCAGCAAGACTACAGTCTGTCAACTTTTCACCTTCGGGGTTAAGCTGCATAGTTACTTCTGCTTCTTCAACATCTAGAGCTGTCAATAATAATATCCTGTCTAAAATTCCTAGAATTTTGAAAAACACCTGCTGCCAAGAGAGCCTCTATAGTGTCTTTGACTCATGTCCTTGAGCCACTGCTGTTACTTTTGTTAACATAATCACTTCAATTATTTCTCTGTAGCAGACGTGTTTAAAACGATTATACATACTTCACCTGCTAAAAATGAATTTTGTGTTTCAGCTCCTCAAACATCCTTTTCCATAAGCAACCCAATCCAGTCTGACCCTTTCCCCCCATTCAATTGGAAGGTGATTTGTTGTAGAAACGTTAAGTTCACAAATCCCCAAGGCTCTTTCTTCTAGTGCTTTGTTCTAGCAACTATAAATCCTTGAGGCTACACAAGCACTGGCTAAGCTAATTATTTGCTTCTAAAAATCATCAGGTGATCATTATCTTTTTGTAAATCTAAAGCCATTCAGTTCTTTACCCTTACCAAAGACTTTCAGAATTGGCAGTACAAAAGATCTCAAGGTCACTATTTATCAGGAAGCTTATACTGTGAAAATAGATCTGAGTAATGCCTGCCTGTTAATCTCCGCTCACCATAGTTCAGCACATTTTCAAAACCTTCATTTCAAAATGAGGTTCACTTTGTTGGAGTTGATGGATTTGAACTCATCAGTCCAACTAAACTGCAGGATTGCAACCTGTGTTGAACTGAACCCACTGATTTTAATTTGACTTAATTTGGTGAATGAAAGCAGTAGGTTTGAAACAGTTCTATTTCCTTTTAGTTTTGCTCTCCACAGACATTCTCTTTTCCTGAAAATGTATATAGACAGTTATAATAAGCCTCTTCGTAGTCAGAGATATTTTTCCATTGGCCAGTCTTAGGGTACTATTAACCAGATGTGGTCAAAACATCAGTGCTGTGGCATATGTTTTTATTTGTAGTATATATGTTCATATACTGCTGGTGGCAGGGATGGTATGGCTAATTCACAGCACCAGGACTAGGGAGATATAGTTTCTGTTCCCAGCGCTGCCACTGACTTCTAGTGTGACCTCTGTCAAGTCACTTAACCTCCCCGTACCTCAGGTTTCTCCATTTGTTAAATAGGGATAACAATAACTTCTAAAGACTCGCTTCTTCCACAGTGCCTCAAGAAAGGCGTTAACAACAACATATAGCATAGACGCTAAACACAGTTATTTCCTCCCCTGGGTTTTCCAATGAATTCGGTCTTAAGCATTTGCTTAATTGCTTTGCTGGATCAAGGCATCAGATCTTTAGAACAGGGACTAATTTTATGTATATATGTTGTACAGTGCGACCACACTGTTGGTCATTTAATAACACAGTATTTCCAACCCCAACTGATCAAACATCAGACCCCCCAAACTCATAAGATTGGCTTACAAATCCTGAGGTGTTAAAATAATAAATATGGGTTCTTTTCATTTGCCTTCTAAGTTTTGAGCCATTATGGTTCACTTGGCTCACATTTTCTTCGCAATCATGATGGCTAGAAATTTACTTTTTTTTAAATGAAAGCTGAGAATCTTGTGCATTCACATACTCCAGGAGTTAGGACTTCAAGAAAAATATCACATGTAATGCGATTTGTGATAACATTTCAAGAGCTGGCAACATTGATAACAACAGCATTTGCCTACCTCAAAGGATGTTGTGAGGCTTAGTTTACTAAGGTTTGTAAAGCACTTTGAGATCCTTTGATGGAAAGCACTATAGAATAATTATACAAGGTATTATTTTGAGTCAGAAACCAAAGACTAGTTCACTAACCATAAGTTAGACGATGAAATATATTTCACTCTGCCACCAGATTTATTGTGGGGACTAAAATCTTTATCAATTGCATATTCACAAATTATCTTATTTTGCTTTATTTTTGAAAATAAATTTTATTTGACAAACATTAAATAATATTTTAGCGACAGAGGGAAAAACAACAAGAGAATCAAGAAAAGTATGTACTGGGATACTTAACTGTTTTTACTCTCTGTCTTGTTTTATATATGGCTGATATGACATGTTAACTGTTAATTTTCCTGTGGTGAAACTGTATTTGAAACAGACAGATATCATACCTTTAAAATAAACTGCTTTTTTAATTCACTGACTTTCCTATGCTCAAATTAAATAGCAAGTTTCTGCACTAAATCAACCACTAAATCATCTCACCTCTAATTGGTCCCTTCTGATTTATTATTGCTTTGAATAATAGTATTGAAAAACACTAATAGTGCTATTATCATGACTTAATGCAATTCTGTTACTGAATCTTCTAATGGAATAAATTAGTTGAGTTAATGCAATGCATTGCAAAATTCAGGCTTGTGACCAAATAGGATCTATTAACTCAGTGATTACTATGAAAACTCAGATGCTTACGGTTATGTGAAAAATAGAGTACAATTCATTTACTCCTAGAGCCACGTTCTGTTTTTCTTGCACATACCTACATGATTATAAGATTTTACTGAGAGGTCTAACCCTGTCAGACAAGATTAACGAAATGTATTTAACAATATAAACTAGTTCTTTGAAACGAGCAGTGGTTAATACCAATAGATCCTAGAACAAATCTACTTTGCTTAAATCCAGCAGTAACACTTCCATTTTTAAAACACACTGATTTGAAGCAGCCCCATTTAAGAAAGAAATGGGCTGTATATACTGTATCAGATTATTTAGAAGGCACACATACATGATCATTAACTAATATCATTTCACTATTACAGAACTTCCTCTCCATAAATTCCAAGTTATTTATTAATTGTTCTCTCTAAGCATTCCCCAAGAACACTGCAGAAAATGGAGCAGCCATTATGTGCTCAGTAATAACTCATACAGCGCAGATAAGAAATGTTGGCCGGGATGGAGTCAAAAATGCAAGGATCAGAGGAATTCAGTTCCTCTAGTTAAAATACTAAAAGAAAAGAGTAAGAATCACTTCAGAAATACTGTATATATACAAACATCTGAAAAGCTGTTGCAGAGGGATGGATTGTTCTGCTCTGATTAGCCTCAGCTTGGCTTGTGAAGTGTTGGCAGTAAGGTACACAGCTGTGTGCAATACCCCTGTGTTTGTCTGTAAGGTACTTCTCCATAAATTATGCACACTATCAACTAATGGTATTGTTATTTAAACAGATCAATTAAATTCAAACTCTGGAGGAGATGAATTACATTAATTACACTTTTTTCTGCAGTTGCAAATAACATGCAACCTTTAATTAAAGAAAAGATTTGAAAATTTAGATCATAACCATTGTCTTGTTTCAGTAATGTCTGGAGATAATGAATCCTTTCTTAAGATTCCATGTTTTACTGTCAGATAAATGCTCTTTCAGCTGTATTTACTATGTGTATGTGTGTAGCAATGGGAATATTCACTCACTAATTAGGTTAATCATGAATTAATATGCCTTCTGAATATCACAGAGGATCTTTCCTTGAAACACATTTTTTTTTAAATTGTCTGTCTGAATTTAAATTTGGTGAAAATGATTCAGGAGAAAAGTTGCATCTCTTAGCAAGTATAAGCTTCGGGCTTCTTTCTCATGACCTAGTGACTCACTGTTCTAAGCTGTGTATACACTGCCAGGAATCTCATACAACCTGACAGGATTATCTACTGATGGTAACTCAGCATTAAAGGTGTGCCTATTCTGAAATAACTATTCTTGATCTTTATGTATGTTAGTGCAAGGATATGGAGGGGAGGTGCAAAGAAACTAATGAACAGTGGTTCTAGCAGTAAGCACGCTGCCTCAGGCTTCTTCTCAGGATCTTAAATCCTTTAGAATATCTGTTATTTAACTTTTATTTTTGCTGACACAGACTAACACGGCTACTTCTCTGAAACCTGTTATTTAACTGATGCTATGAGATCCTCTATGCTTTGATCAGATGTGTAGTGAAGGCACAAATCAGTTCAGTAACATAGAGTGGGAAAATTTTGCTCTCAGATGCACTCCGAGGTACATTATTTCTCTTTAGTAATAATATTTAGTATTGTAAAACATTCCACACACTTAATGCAGTGGGGAACATGCTATCCTCATTCCACATACAAAGCTATATACATACACCAAAAACAGCATATGGCTTTGTAGCGAGGAGGTGTGGCCTCCCTCAGAGAGTGACAGGGAGGGAATCACAACACGTCCCCTGGGGGGCCAAACCAGGAGAACCATGTCCGCCCCACTGGAAGCGGAAGGGCAGGATAGGAACAGGAAGTGCAAAAGGCAGGCCCTGCAGCTCAGTTGGGCGGGAGCCACTAGAGGAGATGGACGCATCCCGCCTGCTGCTGGAGCACGCAGAGGAGGCCTCCTGAGGACTGGCCAGAGCTCCCAGGACCGCTGGCCGACCAAGATGCTGAAGAGTTGCCAGGGCTGCCACCTGCAGACTGGCCAGAGCTCCCTGAGATGACAGACACAGGTACACCCGAGGGGGAGTGTAGGAAGCAGCCCAGGGAAACCAGACAATAGTCTGGTTGGGAGCTGGCCCGATACAAGGTCAGCATGTTGCGGGTGGATCCCCGCTGACCCCGTGGCTGACCACTCCGCCGCTGCTAGAGCCCTGGGCTGGGACGCGTACATGTTGGAACAGAGGGGAGCCAGAATGTGACTTGGGACTTAGCCACTTAGCCAAGGAATACTATTGTGACATTATAGTGGTGCTGAAAAACCTAATAGAGTATTGTGACATACTTCTGTTGTGAGCCACCTCGGTGGGTTTCAATCACCTGCAGCTGACATTGATGTACTAACTGAAAGCAGACAATCAGCAGAGGGTCCTCAAGGGTAACACATTTTGGCCATGGTTTTGTGCTGAGGAGTGTTTTAACGCACTTTAAGGGCCTCATTGAGCAATGTTTTTGTTACATGTTAACTGCTCTTTTTTTGGTTGCTTTATAGGAAGCACTTAAGTAGGGCCCTATGAAATCCGCATTAACGAGACTACGGACAGAATCCTGTTTGCCCCGGCACTAGGACCACAGCAGCTGGCAGGCAGGGCAGGCTGCATGGCTGAGCTACCTGCAGCAACCGCATGTCAGAGAGTCAAGCTACTTTGGATCAGGAGCCTCCTGATCTGCTGTCCTGTGCAGAGCCAGGGAGGGGCGGACGTTGGGGGTGCCCCTTTCCCTGCACTGGTGTACCCGGTCTCCGCTGACTTGGGGGCGGGGGGACAATGGGGCACCTATCTGTGAACCAGCCTCTGGCTCAAGAGTGGGTGCTGGCCGCTGCTGTCTGAACAAGTGTTCAGGCTGGTGAGTACCCTGCTTACAGATACAGTGTGTGGACACACTAACTCAGGCGCACACACTCCCCCCAACACACAGTTTCTCTCTCTCACACACACACGTGCACACCCCTCCACACACACACACTCCCCCCCCCCACACACACACACACTTCAGCAGTGTTACCGAGCACTAATGTGTTACTTTTACCATATACTGTATATCTGCAGGATGTTTTGTTTAAATTGTAGGATTTCTTTGTAAAATCATTTTTTCCCATTTGCAATCCAATTCCGAAGATTTTTATTATTCATAGTAAGGCTAATTGTGGTCAATGTATCAAACAATTTTGAGTAAACAAACCCATAAAGACGGAATAAACTTTTTTTTAAAGGAAAAAAAAATCAGAAAATAATAAATCTGAAAATCCACAACAACAACATGCATTTCATGGGCCCTACTTAAGCATTATTAAAGTAATTTTTTAAAAGTTCTGTAAGGCTTTGAGAGGGACTTCATACATTCCTTCCTCACAATGTTTTCTGACACCATTGCCTACAGCACTTATCAGGTGCTATGCATGATTACTCCCTGGGCATAAGTACTACCATGGTTTCAAGAACTCATGACTGTTTGGTAAGGGTTGAGTAGGATGAGTTGTAAAAGCACTGCTCAGTGTCAGATATCTTCAATGTTAATTTAGTTTTGTTTCCATTGTCTGTATTATCACTTAAATTATTAACAAAGATATAAATATGATTCACTTAACTTGCCTTCTGGTTTTCATTCTGGTGCTTTGAACAGCAATAGTTACTTCATGGCTTACTTCATTGTCACGAACACTTGTTTTTAAAAAATGACATTCATAGGCAGTGGAGGGAAGGGGTTGTCGGAGGGAGGAAATTGTTTGCATTTCCATGGCACCAGACTTTTAAGAAATCACAGTCATGTGCTGTGAATTCTGCTACTCCATCCCGAACCTTGGGGACGAACAACATTAATCACACTCAGAAAACAAGGTCCACACACAAGTGAAGTGAACAGTGACTTTTATTTACATACAAATATTGAACAGTAACCCAAAAAAATTCCCAGAGAAGTGGGCAAACATTAATGTCTGTGGACCCATCTCCTCCACCTTCTCCTCCTCCTTGCCCTGACAAGGGAGAACAAGCTGTGGAATAGTGTGCGGGCAGAACAAACACAGACTTGTCTGTGTGGGGTTTGAGGGCTGAGCATGGCTGAGCTACAGGGACTGGACTAGGCTCATTGTTTTCCTTCTGAATGCTCTTCAGGGTCCTCCTGAGAGGGTCTTGGGTGACTGAGGTGGATGTGGTGCCGAGAGTCAGGATGCTCCTCACCGGCAGGGGTAGGAGGTGGGATTCGCCACCTTGGCAGCACACTGGATAGAAGCTGGAGGAGGAGGAGGTGCTGCCTGTTCCGTGAGAGGAGCAATGGCGAGGCAGGCAGGCCCTAAAAGTCATGAGGTGTACCACGGACTGCATGAGTGTATGATCCTATTCCTTCTGGGCATACTCCATGAAGCAGTTCATGAGAGCTTCCTTCTGCCTAAAAGCCCAATCCTCCTTCGCCCGAAGGAACTCAAACTGTTCCTGACACCTCTCTATGCCAATGAGTTGGTCTTCCAGCGGCCTTCTTCATCTTCCTCTGCTGTCACTGTGGTGCCGCTCCTGCCATCCCAGCAAAATGGGTTCCTGTCAGCACTGGAATATCCTGGCAAGTCAAACACCTGGCTAGCACTGTATTTCTTTTCTCCTTTGAAGAAACCTAAGAAATCCTGCTACGTAACATAACTGTGCTGCCAAAAGCAACAATACTGATACTTTTTAACATCCCAGAAATGCTTCTGTTACAGTCTTTTTCCTTCAGACTACTTTTGCAGCCCATGGGAAAGGAGCTGAGGGTAAAAATAGTAAGATACTTGCATTATTTTTATTAAATTGTTCTGATGTTTACAGTGCATCAAGGGGATGGTTGGGGTGTGGTTCGGTTCCTTCACCGGTAAGGTTATCAGTCACCTTTTTCTTCCTTAAAGGCTGGCCATCACTTGGAGAACATAGCAGTTGAAGGTACCGGAATATGCCACAGAGATGCTTCTGCTAATGGTCACCCCTCTACATATTGCTGAGTGAAGGGGTATGGTGAACTACGAAGGTGGACCAAGTACATTTGCCCTGCCATTAAACCTGAAGAACCAGCTTGAATTGCTACTATACTAAACATTCGCTGAATTATGCTTACAAGGCTGGGTGTCAGTTTGAGAGAAAACTAACTACATTTTATGCTAGCAGACGGAGTGTGCCCATGGAAGAGGAACAGAGAATCATAGAAAGCATCCACCCACCCCTAACCCCCCTGCATCACCAAAAAGTCCAGCCTCAGTGTCCAGTGACCAGCACTGAAAGGGACAGGGAAACAGAGAGTGACTCCAGAAGTGTATTTTCTTCTCTGAATTTTTGGATTAACACCACAAGCCAGAGCCTCTTCACTGCTATGGGACACCGCATTGTGTATATGCAACCATCAGAGTGGATATTTTACCCATCCCTGCTTCTCCCAGCTCCTGCAGAGTGGTTCAGCGTGGGGAGAGGACAGGCTTTTCTCAGACAACCAAATGGTTCCCTTTCCCTTTCTGCACCTAGGTGGGCCTGCACACAAGCCACCAACCACACCCACCTTACTTCCACAAGGCTCCCGTTTGTAAGGGGAAGGACAGACTGGACATGGGAGTGGGAGAGGGGTGGTAGTGGGTTTTTGCACAACCATAAATGTTATAAAACTGTTCTTTCTCCACCCAGACTCTTTAAAACCCTTCTATGCCCTGGGACCATGTCGGGGTGGTGCAGGGATGTGGTGTGGCAGTGGGGGATGTACTGAGACATGTAGCACCAAATCAAGAGGGAATGTTGGCAGGGAAGGTGGGGGTCCATCCACTGTAAAATTTACCAGTGTTTTCTGCAGTGTCTCTTGGACTTTCTCAGGGCGGACTTCCTCATTTGGGTCCACCATGTAGGTGCAGGATCATGTGCTCCCCTTCCTCCATGTCTCCCTCCCTGGTCCCTGCAATCTCCTGACTCTGCCCCTCATCAGTATCCCGTTGTATAATGAGCCCAATGGGGTTAAGGAGGGGTCCGTGAGTCACTTCAGGCGCCATACTCACAGCCCTGGAGAGCACCTGGTTCAGCTCATCGAAGCAAGGGCATATGTTGGGTCCCCTCCTGGAATAACTGTTGGAGTCCTTCACCCTCCATTACAAAATCCCGAGGAACTTCATGCATCCCTGGTGCTGGGATGGAGTCCGGTGAACGTCAGCCTCCTTGAAATCTCCCGGTACAGGTGAATGTTCCTGCTGACCCGGGAGATGTTGCAGAGGATGGTGTACTCTGACCACACATTGATCAGCACCTGGGTGTGCTCCAGAGACCAGGCAGCTGCTCTCAGACCATGATCACCTGTATTGATCAATAGATTTGAGCAGAAAACTGTTCTGAAGGGCTCAGTACAGGTTACTACTACTGCTGGAAATGGGAGTTGGGGCGGGGGAGGGGGAAGTCAGGGATCTTTATACCTTTGAGTAAGGGTCAGGCAGCAAACGGATCAAGGCATTGTGGGAATGGCCCTGGAGAACTATTGATACTCATGACCTGATACACGACTCTGCCCCATCCTCACTGCACTGTATAATGGGTACAGTGCCATGCCACAGCAGAAGCGTGCATTTGCCCACACCCCCCATGCATGCTCGCTTTTGCACACTACACTGTCCTTCAGGAACATGCTTCGGGGCTTCAGATGTGGACAACAAAGGGCGCATAACATAATAACCCACACATAACTATGTACAGTCGCAAGTGTAAACGTACCTTTATAAAGAGAGCCACAAGCTATTAACCAATAAGCTAATGTACAAGGCATGTACAACAACTACCAAAATATAAATATATTTAAATCATGGACAAAGCGTAAAAGATAGAGAAGGTTCTGGCACACTGCTGGCTGAATGATGTCTATGAGACACAATTATGCAGTCACCTAAAGGAACGCCTTGCACAGTCACAGATCCACACATTTGATTATGGAAAATGAAATTCTTAAGATAATAAAAAAGAATAAAAAGGAAAAAATGTTTTAGAGAGCTGAAATTAAGAGAAAGACTGCAATGAGGAAGCAAGCAAAAACTGTCACAGCTCTCTCGAGAAGGCACAGTACAAAAAATAAATGAATTGCTAACACTATATTGCCGGCCACAGTAAACATTTTTAGAAAGAGATAAATTGGCTAGCTAAGAATAGACTCATCAGAGAAACAGCAAACCCTAAATGCTAATGATCCTGCTTCAATTAAAAAAAAAAAAAAAAAACGGGGGTGGGAGGAGGGCCTGAATAATGTTCAGACACTGGGCCAAATTCTGCCCTGGAGACTTTAGTGGAGTTAAAACTGCTTACACCAGCACTGAATTTGGCCCCTTCAATTTAGTACATGTCTAAATGTTCCATATAGCATGAAATGGAGAATAAAAAGTCAGTACCATCTGTTTGAACATGGGAGACAGAATACCAATGGAAAATCTACACTCCTTGCTGCTCAAAGCAGAGAATAATTTAACAATCCAACACTGACCTCCAAAATGGATTATTCCATGGAAGACAATGAAACCCTCAAAACACCACCTCCGTGAGAAACACTTTCCCCTCATACAGCACTTTCCGTACCACTAGCTAGATGAGAGACTACCACCAATTCTCTAGTAATTTAGCAATCAATCAAAAATTCTTGGTACAGGCATGGGGTGGGATTTGTTGTTCTGTTGTTGTTGTTGTTGTTGTTATTTTAAATAGTCTTGGGAAATAAAGGCCTTGTGATTTGTGTATTCCAGCTGACACACTCTGCAAACTATATCAATGATTCTGACTTTGTCTGTGTAGTAATCCAACTGAATGATTACAGAGCAAACCTCTCTGATGGTAGCTGGGCAAGGTGCCAATTCTTTGTACATTTATTGCTCTTGAGCTGCCTCCAGCCACAGCAAGTTAGAAAGTTGGCCGATGTGATTGCAGAGCCATTGGCCATTATCTTTGACAAATCATGGCAATCGGGGGAGGTCCCGGATGACTGGAAAAAAGCTAATGTAGTGCCCATCTTTAAAAAAGGGAAGAAAGAAGATCCGGGGAACTACAGGCCAGTCAGTCTCACCTCAGTCCCTGGAAAAATCATGGAACAGGTCCTCAAGGAATCAATTCTGAACCACTTAAAGGAGGGGAAAGTGATCAGGAACAGTCAGCATGGATTCACCAAGGGCAAGTCATGCCTGACTAACCTAATTGCCTTCTATGATGAGATAACTAGCTCTGTGGATGAGGGGAAAGCAGTGGATGTGCTATTTCTTGACTTTAGCAAAGCTTTTGATACAGTCTCCCACAGTGTTCTTGCCAGCAAGTTAAAGAAGTATGGGCTGGATGAATGGACTGTAAGGTGGATAGAAAACTGGCTGGATGGTCGTGCTCAACGGGTAGTAATCAATGGCTCCATGTCTAGTTGGCAGCCGGTATCAAGTGGAGTGCCCCAAGGGTCGGTGCTGGGGCTGGTTTTGTTCAATATCTTCATCAACGATCTGGAGGATGGTGTGGACTGCACCCTTAGCAAGTCTGCAGATGACACTAAACTGGGAGGAGTGGTTGATACGCTGGAGGGTAGGGACAGGATACAGAGGGACCTAGACAAATTAGAGGATTGGGCCAAAAGAAATCTGATGAGGTTCAACAAGGACAAGTGCAGAGTCCTGCACTTAGGACGGAAGAATCCCACGCACTGCTACAGACTAGGGACCGAATGGCTGGGCAGCAGTTCTGCAGAAAAGGACCTAGGGGTTACAGTGGACGAAAAGCTGAATATGAGTCAACAGTGTGCTCTTGTTGCCAAGAAGGCTAACGGCATTTTGGGTTGTATAAGTAGGGGCATTTCCAGCAGATCGAGGGACGTGATTATTCCCCTCTATTCAGCACTGGTGAGGCCTCATTTGGAGTACTGGTGTCCAGTTTTGGGCCCCACACTACAAGAAGGATGTGGATAAATTGGAAAGAGTCCAACGGAGGGCAACAAAAATGATTAGGGGGCTGGAGCACATGACTTATGAGGAGAGGCTGAGGGAACTGGGATTGTTTAGCCTGCAGAAGAGAAGAGTGAGGGGGGATTTGATAGCTGCTTTCAACTACCTAAAAGGGGGTTCCAAAGAGGATGGATCTAGACTGTTCTCAGTGGTAGAAGATGACAGAACAAGGAGTAATGGTCTCAAGTTGCAGAGGGGGAGGTTTAGGTTGGATATTAGGAAAAACTTTTTCAGTAGGAGGGTGGTGAAGCACTGGAATGGGTTACCTAGGGAGGTGGTGGAATCTCCTTCCTTAGAGGTTTTTAAGGTCAGGCTTGACAAAGCCCTGGCTGGGATGATGTAGTTGGGGTTGGTCCTGCTTTGAGCAGGGGGTTGGACTAGATGACCTCCTGAGGTCCCTTCCAACCCTGTGATTCTATGATTCTATGATTCTATGAAAGCTGTAAGGTGGAAGGGTCCCAGAGCTTGGGCTGCAGTCTGAGCCCAAACATCTACACTGCAATTAAACAGCCATGCAGCCCGAGGCCCGCAAGCTCAAATCAGCTGGCATGGAACAGTCCCGGGTTTTTAATTGCAGTGTAGACACCCTAGGAAGCTAGTCACAGAAGTCGTGTTCCTCCAGCTATGATTTTGGGCATGCTTCAACTACTGGCCATTATAGGGTTCATTCCATTCGCTATCTCCCACACTGTGGTAACTCAGGATGACTGTTCAGTCATCCTAGAAATTAGGGAGTCCACATAAGATGAAACGTTGGGGTTTAAAACTGAAAATAATGGTTGAGGCTTCCAGGGTGAATCCCTATATATAAAAATCTTCAGGCTCATTATTGTGTTCCTTGAATTGGAGCAGGAAACAGCTGCTAGGCAAGTTTTCATTTTTAAAAAAATAATACTTTTTTTTCTAGAAGGAGTCCAACAACTGTTTGAGAGCTTTTTGTTTTACAAAGCCTACCCACCCTTTATAGAATACAGATTGAATGGATGGAAAAACAGACAATGTATTCTTTTAAGAATGTATTTTCTAGCAATCTGAAAAATGCCAGTGTTCTAATTATTTAAAGATAGTAAAAAGCTTTAAATTATTTATTTAAAATATTTTTGTTCATATTTAATAAAAAAAGGACTGCAGATTATTTGTAGAAAAAAGCATCAGTTAGATATCTGGGTATTTCATAGAATCATAGAATATCAGAGTTGGAAGGGACCTCAGGAGGTCATCTAGTCCAACCCTCTGCTCAAAGCAGGACCAATCCCCAACTAAATCATCGCAGCCAGGGCTTTGTCAAGCCTGGCCTTAAAAACCTCTAAGGAAGGAGATTCCACCACCTCCCTAGGTAACCCATTCCAGTGCTTCACCACCCTCCTACTGAAAAAGTTTTTCCTAATATCCAACCTAAACCTCCCCCTCTGCAACTTGAGACCATTACTCCTTGTTCTGTCATCTTCTACCACTGAGAACAGTCTAGATCCATCCTCTTTGGAACCCCCTTTCAGGTAGTTGAAAGCAGCTATCAAATCCCCCCTCATTCTTCTCTTCTGCAGACTAAATAATCCCAGTTCCCTCAGCCTCTCCTCATAAGTCATGTGCTCCAGCCCCCTAATCATTTTTGTTGCCCTCCACTGGACTTTTTCTAATTTTTCCACATCCTTCTTGTAGTGTGGGGCCCAAAACTGGACACAGTACTCCAGATGAGGCCTCACCTATGACAAATAGAGGGGAATGATTACGTCCCTCAATCTGCTGGCAATGCTCCTACTTATACAGCCCAAAATGCCATTAGCCTTCTTGGCAACAAGGGCACACTGTTGACTCATATCCGCTTCTCGTCCACTGTAACCCCTAAGTCCTTTTCTGCAGAACTGCTGCCTAGCCAATCGTTCCCTAGTCTGTAGCAGTGCATGGGAGTCTTCCGTCCTAAATGCAGGACTCTGCACTTGTCCTTGCTGACACTGAAGAGTCTCTTCAGTATATAATATCCCTGCAGTCCTGAATTGTTTTCTTCCAGCATCTGAGGCTGTAATGTTTTGGACTTTGTGGTACAATCCAGAGATCTAATATATTTAGAGTAGACTGGTTATGTCTCAGGAAGTAACCAATTAGCACATTTAAACAATGCACAGATTGGTACAGTGTCGACTTAACATCACAGCATTAGCTAATAATGTAGTCACAATATAGTTGTTACCACTGTTCAGATAAAGCTACTGAATTGTTATACAAGACTGGTTTTCATGGCAAGTCAGAGAGGTATTAACTAGAAACACATACAGATAACTATTTTCCATGGTTATTTTTGAGGCAGATTGCCTTATTCTCCCAGTACTACAAGTCTGCAAACAGATTTAAACCACTTATGTGATCAGAGCTACTTTCAAGATAATCATTAGCTGGGAAAAGGTGTAGGTCAGTAAATAAGATTGGTGCGAACGTGGAATTTAAATTCACAAAAACAGTTTAGTTATCCATGCTGACCCAAATGAACACTAACAGCAGAGCTTGTGTTTCAGAGATTCATGGAGTTTAAGGCCAGAAGGGACCATTAGATCATCTGGTCTGACCTCCTGTATGAGACAGGCCATTAAATTTCACCCAGTTACCTTTGTATTGAGTTCAATAGCTTATTTTTGTGTTTGCATCATTTCAGTGCAGAATTGTATGTATTATATAATTAGTAGGGCACAGGGGTTTTATTACAAAGGCTATTGTCAGGGGCAAGCTGGGATATGAGATCAGTCTAGGCATGTATTATCTGCATGCACCCTAGGTAAAGTGAGTGTGCTCAGATTCAACTATAGCTGTTCTGAATGTTTGAGAGATCTGTGGATTATTTTGAAGTGTGTGTGACAGAGCTGTGACTGTGATAGGAGGAGGGCTATGTTTTCTACCCTCATAGACTTTAAGGTCAGAAGGGACCATTATGATCATCTAGTCTGACCTCATGCACAATGCAGGCCACAGAATCTCCCCCACCCACTGCTGGAATAATCCTCATGTGTAAGGCCCTACCAAATTCATGGTCTATTTTGGTCAATTTAATGGTCATAGGATTTTAAAAATCGTAAATGTCATTGTTTCAACTATTTAAATCTGAAATTTCACAGTATTGTAGTTGTAGGGGTCCTGACCCAAAAAGAAGTTGTGGGGTCACAAGGTTATTGTAGGAGAGGTTGCAGTACTGCTACCCTTACTTCTGTGCTGCTACTGGTGGGGCGCTGCCTTCAGACCTGGGCGCCTAGCCAACAGCTGCTGCTCTCCGGCAGCCCAGCTCTGAAGGAGGTGCAGAAATAAGGGTGGCAATACCGTGACCTCCCTAAAATAATCTTGTGAGCCATCACTGAGGTAGTGGCACTACAAGGCAGTGAATGGGAAGGCTGCCTAGGACTGCTAAAGGAAGACTTTGATACCCAGGAAGGGGAAAATATGTAGACAGGGCCAGAGGGCTGAGTGACAAAGAGTGCAGCAGCTCGTGGAGTGAGAGACGGACCATAGACCCAGAGAGGCCAGCAGAGGACACCGTGCAACTGTACGAAGGGGCGTCAACCTCACAAGCTATTCCGCAGAACGCCCAGGAGGAGGTGCCATTCTAGTGGAGAGTTGGTCATGCCGTCACAGGTGGAGTTTGTAGCAGGGCAAGCAAGAGAATTTCACAAAGAGTATTTTGGAACAGAAACGCTGACGGTTTTATGTTTGAGAGAAAGGGCCTCTGACCCCTGACCTCTGTCCAAAAAACAGTGAGGTATCAGAGCTTGTAATGTTTCTATGCCTTACAGTACAAATTTTCTGGTCAGCCATGAACCCTCCAATTTCCCAATTAATGTTCTTCTAACACTTATTGCTTGCTTTCATATTGTTGCTGTAACAATTATTCAGCTGCTCAGGCAAATCAAAGCAAACTATCACAGCTCCTGGAAACAAATCTCTGATGTGGTCCAAATCTGCTCTCATACATTGGATGAGGTACACACCAGGAATATGGCCCAGATAATTTCTGCCTGAGTGAATCACCACAATGTCCAGTAGATCACAACCTTTCAAGTTAGACACTGCAGAGTGGGCAAAACATGATGCCAACACTGGCCACCTCTCTCCACCCAAATCAGCCTGTAGTAACCAATCTCCATGTCATAGTGTAATCCTTGCCCTTCCTCGAACTTCTGCAACCTACAAGCCAAGAATTGCCCAGAATCCACACATTGGCAACCCTGGGAGTGCAAATATTTCTTTTCCCTGAGCAGCCAAGGCACCTGCACTGCCAGTTCCAAATCTGAGTACAAAGGAGGTCCCTGTTCCAAGGTAATACACTTGCTTGGAATTAGGCCCATATCCAAAAACCACAGAGGACTCAGATTCATTCTAAGACCTCTTCAGTGCACCCACAAAATTATCTTAGTCCCTGGGGACTGAAATGCCAAACTGACACTGCTCTGAAATGTCAAGTTATTTTTCATATGAAGTGTGCCAGAGGGTGGCTGGTTCTTAAAGGGGAGGTGGGTCCCAGATCTACCTGTGACTAATCAGCTGCTTCCCAGCTGATGCAGTGAGGCCAGGGATCAGGTGATAATTGGAAGATGATCTGGTCCCTGTAAAAGCCACTAAGGAGCTCAGTTGAGCTAAAGAGCTGCAGGGGATAGGAAGATTTCTGCAGGAGTCCCTAGGTCAGGAGAAAGAACCAAGTCTATTTATGACGATCAGGTGGATGGCATCCAGGGTATAATCCCTTAGAGTGCAGACAATGAAAGATAATGGCACAAAAGAGATTGTTTTGACTCCAACATGGATGGCCTGTGTAAAGTATTCCTGCAGGTGGTAGATACGTTCTTAGAGAAGACCTGGGCTGGGGGGAAGGACATAACTGTTGAACTTGTGTCAAATAGTTTTATTTTGAAGAAATAAAGCCAAAGCCCTGAAGAAAAGGGGAATGCAATACTGTGGCTGGAGTATGTTTTTGGTGCATTGGCTACTCCTGGGGGAATTGTGTGCCACTGCACAATGCAGAATTTTGCAGAAATTAATGTTGTACATGCAGAATTTCCTTTCTCCCACAGAAACGGGCTGCAGTGTGGCTGGCCGCTACTAGGGGCCGTTGGATCCAGGAGAGCCCAGCTCGCACATAGAAGACACTGCTGGGGGGAGAGGGAGGGAGCTAGAGGATTCCTGGCAGCTGCAGTTCCCAGCATGTCCTGAAGGAAGAATATGGCAATGCACAGGAAACTCCATGCAAGCCTGAGACCAAGCATCAGGCTGTTTTCTCCCTCTAGATCCCTGGGCTCTGGGGAAGTGGGGGGCAGGTGTCTGGGTTCTGGGAGGGGAAGAGGGATGGGTATCTGGGCCGGGGGGCCCCGTGGCTGGGCTCAGAGGGGGAAGGGGGCTTGGGTATATTCGCTGCGGGGGGTGGGGGGGCACCGTGGCTGAGTTCTGTGTGGGAGGTGTTCTGGGTGTCTGGCCCCTGGCTGGGCTCTGGGGAGGGGGCAGAGAAACAGGAACTGGGTTGTCATAGGGGTTTCTTAAATTCTCTACTCCTGGGGGGATTTGTATGTATGTGTGTCTGTATTGTTACAGACATACTTGCTCACTAGTATTTTGAGCCAGGGCAGGCAGAATTCTTATACATTCAGAAATGTACATTGAGCCTACATAAATTGAGCCTTCTTCAGGTGCCAATTACTCCAACTAAGTGCAAGGTGCTCTCTAGACAGGGAACATGTAGGTTTCTCCAATTTTGTATATTCCTGTTGGTAGATAGACACTGCCCATATAAAAAAAGGTACTCATGTGTGTTTGCATAAAGTGAAGCTATTGAGAAACGCACCTTACTTCAAGCCCACACGCAAGACACTTGGGTATTGTCTTAAGATAGTAATTCTCAAGTTTTCCATCCTAGGACACACTCACATCTAGCTGGGACCCCTCCTTCCATTTAGCATTATGAGAAAGACAAAGTGGTTACGACTTCCCTGGAAGTTATAATTCCCAGACTGAGAACCGATGGTCCAAAAAAAGAACAATACATGACCATTCTTCCCTTCAGAATTGCGCTCTTTAACCCAGCCTCTTCTGTGTATTTTTCTTTAATTATGAGGCCAAGATGGTAGAAGTTCCAAAAATAAAATATAAGCATAAAACCCGTTTTTAAATAAAAAGTACAGACAAGGACACAGAGACAATCTGCAGTCACAGAGATGTATAGAAAGAAACAACATCAGCAGCTCATTTGATCCCAAAGGGCTACCTTTGGAACAGCATTGCATTTGATCAGCTAGAAACGTTCTGTGTACTTCATTGTTGAGGAAAGTACTAGAGTCTTCTGTTCACCTCCCTGAATTTAAATCTGTTAAGTTTAGCTCATCTTCCTGTTTTCTCAAGAAAAAGTGGAGTGATAAATTCAGCTCATTATTTTAAAAATGCACAATGAATAAAAAGTGGTTGAGGGTCAGAATGGATGATATAAAAACGGCACCGATAGGTTGATCAAGACAAAAGATGATGCTGTTAATTTTACCCATTCTTCCTACAACAGACTGTTCAGCCAGGTTGGGCACATGTATACAGCACCTTTCAGGTTTTCTGAAAGTATTGCAGAAGGTACGTATGAGTAATGTGTGGCTGGTCTGGAGATTTTTTAGACTTTGTTAGCATCATTCCTATGGCTGCTCCACTGTCCTAGGATTCCCGCTGATCTCAAAATAACCAATTCATCATCATAAACAAGTTCTTCCCATAAGTAAGTGTGGATGTGGCCACAGAAAATGTTCAGTTGTCTATTCTGTCCATTCTTCATTTCTGCAATGATCATAGATTAAATTAGATCTTCCAAGAATCTCAATGCTGGTCTTCTGGGGATTTATACAGAAGCCAGTTCTTACTTACCTCACGTGACTCAATTATAATTATTATTATTTAAAATATGTATCATAGGTTTACTCAGTCTTTCAGGATCACTACTTACACTTGGAGGAAGACATGCCCAAATGTTTATAAATAAAGAAAAAATAATAAATAGTAAATAGAGAAGGCAAGGCACAAGATTACAATACAGGCATGCAGATATAGAGTATAGAAACAAAAATGCACACCTTGTTGGATAAGCAGGCATAAAAGCCAAGTAAAGCAGTTTACAAGAGGTGGAGTAGTTATAAAGTCACGAAGAAACATTAAATGAATCCAATTATAATGTAAATGTTATAGCTGAAAAATGCAGTTACTTATTCTGGGCCATAACATCAGCAGCACAATAATTTCAACCAAGAAATAAAAACCTGAGTTCTTAAAACTTTCCCATAGTCCAACTGTCATGCCCTAGAATGGTTTTTGTTTGTATTGTTTTAATTTTATTTTAGAATTTTCATATGAATATACGCCCTTGTGATTGCCTCTACTGCAGCTTGGAGAGACCTATTTCTAGGGGTTCATTCTCATTACATACTTGACTGTCAGCAAAAGTACTAAGTAGCGTGAAATGTGGCGATGTTGCAGGGCAGGAGCCTTGTTTGTTTTAACATAGACACTTGGCTTGTAGGAACTAGACTGAGAACTCAGTTTACACAGGCAACTGAACAGCCATCAGGTAACAACTTTTGTGTTCCCACAACTTTGCCTGGATTTGAATGGGCAACCTAGAGGTACAAAAGCTTCTATTCTATTTTCCAATCCTTTCCTCACCTTACTTAAACACAATTCCAGCTCCCTTATCACAATATGGCATCACCAATCCATGTTAACTTGAAGTCATGTGATCAGCCTGTTACAGAACCAGATGTGGAACAACCATCTGGATTCTAGACATTCCTAGGCTCTTATTCTGAGCTTGAGATAATAGCTCCTCTAAACAAAACCCCCAATTCTCCTCTATATTTTCCATAGTCCTCCAATATGCTTCCCTTTTCACACCAGAATTCATCCTCTGCAAAGAAGGCACTTAGAGTATCATTTGAGACTTTCTGGATACATTCCAAAGCAAAGAGGCGATCAGACATCATTAAACAAACAGGCAAAGTATACCTACTGATGTCAATACATATAATTAGTGCAAAATCCAGATGTCATCGGCCCTATCATAGCACAGTTCAGAGCACTATACCAGATCTCACTTGTATATCATGCTAATGGATTAAAGAAGCTAGTGTAAAACATAAGCATGAATACTTTACAACTTCATCAGTTTTCTACACGCTAATATTTATATACTCCCTTTTGCTCTCTCTTCATAAATACATTTATGGGATGGATGTATAAGTAAGTATTCCTCTATAGTTCTTTTCATTGTGGTGTAAAGGGGAAAGTGTTTAGATTTTATCTAATACATGCCCACAAAAGGCATTGATTTATAAGGAGGCTGTAGAGGTGGGATTTGAAGTTGGGTTTCAAAGTATTAGCATCCCCAGTTGAGTGCTCTGCCAGCTCAGCTGAATTTCTTCGACCATAACCCAAAATTCCCTGAACACTTTCTCTGGCAGGCAGTTACATCTGAGATAGCTCAGCCTGTCTGCCATCTGTGCCTGAGGAAAGCAACCTTTGGCTTGTGAGCCTTGAAAAGGCTTATAATAAACATGTATGGCATTCTGTCTGTTTTAGAATTTTCTATAGCATCCATCACCATGTGGTATCAAAACACGTACAACATTAAAACAAAAAAAATCCTTTATCACTTTCCTCTCTTTGGACCCTTGAAGGAACATTTAGATATTTTACTTTCCTTTATCTTCAAATAAATCTTTTCCCCCTTTGCTAAAAAGTCTGTATGATTTTACAATGCGCCTGTGTAACCTGTGTGCCTAATTGGGCAGCTGCTTTACAGGAGGCCATGTGCCCTGCGTGAGTTGGGAGAAGTGAGCCCACGAGCAGAGCAGGCTGTTATCCCTAACTCTGAAGCATTTTGCAGCAGGTTAGTGATATTGCTAACTCTCTAACAGGCAAGAACGGGCAATGCTAATTATAGCAAGGGGAAACTGGGAGGGAAAAATAATGTCTTTATTTTAATTGTATGCTTTGAATGTTGTTTTGATTTTAGCCAAACTGTTCTAGTTAAATTGTCTCAACTAGTCTGATTCACCAACTTTAAATGTAGTAACGGGGAAAGAGACATTTAGATTTTGTTCTTCTCAGTTTTGTATTTTCCTGTAACGTTTTTTTCCCCAAATCTATACACTTAACTGCGTGGTTGGTTAATGAGTTAGCTGACTGGCTAGCAGTGATTTCAGCAGAGGAAGAGTCTGCATGGATTCCAACTGAAGATTCCTACAAGCAAGTGGAGGGAAGATGTTTTAGACTCAGCAGACTCTATATATTTCATGACCAAAGACGCTAACTGAGACTTAGGTGAACTCAGCCTAAGCTTTTGGGAACTCTCAGTTTCTTCTCACTGTGTTTCTGTGGGGACTGAACTATTCAGATTTTAATTTGTTTTCTTTATGTTTATGTATAACTGTGAAGATGTCTGTGGATTATAAAATACCCATGTTATGCTGTAAAATTAGATCGTTATCTGTTTCTTTATCATAAGATTTTAGAAAGTTGTTTAATTACATTCATTTCTTTAGTTAATTTTGGGACATGAATGTGTGGGGTTTGACCCTGTGCAATCCTTGCTGAAAATCCTTAGAGACTGAACTCTGGATCTCCAGCTACTTTTCTATGGGAGTTGGAGTTTTTTTAGGCACTAGAGAAAGGCAATGAAGTGAATTCTAGCCCACCCAAAGGTTACACCTGTATAAATTATTCCTCTTTAGTCTTGACTCAACCACTCTGGCATATAGTCTCCTCAAAAACTACTACTACTACTTCAGGAACATTGAGAAGAGATAGACATTGGTTTTAAAACTCAGAAAGAGCTATTGTTTATAATAAATTCTCACAGCTCTTGTTTCTAATTGACCACACACAGAGTACATACTACCACAGTGATGGAAATTAATAATATATGAAATACCTGTGGAGCTTGAGTGTCACAGTTCCATAAACAGTAGTAAAGCCCAGAAGACGAACCCATCTTAGGAGAACACAGCGAAATGTGCTTGGCTCAAAATACAAAATGATAACCTATGGAACAGAGAGACAAAGAAAGAGAGCTTCAGTGCCAGCTTTCATGGGGAAATAGTTTTTGATTCAAATGCAGAATTGGATTTATACAATAAAGGCAGTGGACATTTTCAAGCTTGTACTACTGTGTAACCCACACACCTCCTGGGTGTGGTGTTCTGTCCCATCTAGTGGCACCCAGACCACTTAGCGAGAGAGAGATTAATGAGTCTGCTCTACTGCCTTAGCTAACAGCCCGATGGCTCTTAGCTCATGCAGTAGAGGCTCATGCACTAAGCTCCAGAGGCCCAGGTTTGATCCCGCCTGCCAACGACTGGGGTCTGTTGGTGTTACAACTGCACATTGAGATTTTACAGTAAAGTAACTAGATAATCTGATCAACTCACTGGCACAGTTCTGGGTGCTGATTGCCCTCTGCAGGGAGCTGGCAAAGGCCCTATGACAAGCTATGAAGTGACAGAATCTCTAAACGCACTTCTAAGGACTTTTAGCAAAATGAAAGCATCTATCCAGAAGCTACAAGAGCACAAAGGAGATTTTTAGTGGACTGTTATAATGTTCTTTGGTGGACCTCTTCCCACAGCTTGATTGATTACATTTATTATAGCAACTATATCACACTTCACAGTAATTTCTTCTAATAAACATGGCAAAAGCTCAGCATCTCATTTTCCCTCTCAAACCCTCCCTGTATTACTCTTGACAACATCACCATCCTTAGTGTCAGGACATTGGTGTCATATATGACTCCTCTCGTCTTCTCCCTTCCCTCCTCACCAACTCTGGACTCTCAAAACCCAGCTGCCTCTACCTCTACAACATCCCCTCCTCACACTGATTGGTAATAATCTTTGTTCACCTCTTCTTGTCCATACAGAACGCTGCTACTACAATCATCTCTCATCACTCCAATGATGCACTCTTCTCTCTCCATCTCTTTGCTGACTTCCTCTCAGCTTCATCATCAAGTTCAAGCTTTTCTTCCTAACCTTCAAGGCCATGAAATTAAGCCCTATTTATATAAATCTGCTCATTTCCTCTAACAACCCCTAAGGCTGCCAAAGCCTCCTTCATAGACACCTGTTTTGTATCCTTCTACCAGTCTTATTCTTGTGCCCTCTTCCATCCTAAAACCTATGCTTGGGGCATGCTCCTTTTTGCAAAACAACCTCCTCCTCTTCATTCTAACCCTTTTTTACAACTACATATCCCCAAGAAAACCTTTCATCATCAACCAAAAGAGACAGAGGCAGGTAAAAAACATATGCACCATTATGAGATTGAACTTGATAGGTATCATGTGTGTCTGAACCGTATTATCGGTATCTGACCTAGACTGTTCTAGAAGCACTTAGAGCAGTGGAGGGCAACCTGCAGCCCACGGGCCACACACGGCCCATTAGGGTAATCCGTAGGCGGGCCATGAGACAGTTTGTTTACATTGACTGTTCACAGGCACGGCCGCCAGCAGCTCCCAGTGGCCGTGGTTCGCTGTTCCCAGCCAATGGCAGCTGTGGGAAGCGGCACGGACCTCAGTGATGTGCTGACTGCCGCTTCCCGCAGTTCCCATTGGCTGGGAACAGCGAACCGCGGCCACTGGGAACTGTGGGCGGCCGTGCCTGTGGATGGTCAGTGTAAACAAACTGTCTCGCGGCCCGCCAGCGGATTACCTTGATGGGCCACAGGTTGCCCACCACTGACTTAGAGCTTTTGGAAAGGAATGTTTTATAAGCTGGAAGGAAATAAAATTGGAAACTGATTGTGACACAAATTGTTTCTTCCTCTGTTTTCACAGCACAAACCCAAAGACTGTGTTCAGTAACTATGAACAAAGAAAGAGTTATATAATGTACTTGGTGTTCAGAATCAGTAAAATGCGATGTTGCCCTCAGTCTAGAGGAAAAATGCACTGAAACGTTCAGGACCATCTGCCAGTCAGCCCAGTACACAGTTAGCACTTTCTGGCAGTAGTGATATTATTGTGCCTATGGCCTGCCACATTATATGATCTTCCTAAGTAAATGCTTTATTCTGAGCAAGAATTCTAGCTCAGGACCTTGGCAGGAAGCCCAGAACAAAGTCCTCTGGGTGGCATAGATAGATTGAGGAATGGTGGAAGAAAAAAAATGGCAGAGATGCAGATATAGAGTGAGAGCTGGAAAAACCTCCATTTCTCTTGCTGAAGAACCAAGATGTAATGTAAAAAAAAAAAATCATATTTTGCCAAATCAAAAACACAATGCAAAGTGTCATCTGTTTTTGTCAGTCCACCCTCAATGAACTGGATGTGCTTCAGAGAAGCAGGTGATTCATAGGCATCTGACAAATGCTGCAAGGAGAGAAAATAAATGCATGCAACTGTGTCTTCCATTACATTTCTATCAGTGGCATTGCATCTTAGCAGAGATGCTGCAGGTACTTCTTAAACGCCCCCCCCCCCCCCCCCGCCATGCTTCTTATGGCAGACAGGGAGATGGGGAGTGAGATGCAAATGGATGAAAGCCAGAGAGTAAGAAGAAGTGAATCTCAATCTTTCCATAAATATTCAACCCAAGATTCACTCATCTCTAGTGTGCACATTCTTGAGCTAAATTATATCATAGTGTGAAACCAATCACTGATGAGATAGTTTACCCTCTCTGTTTCCCAGAGAGCAAGAATGGTAGGAGTACAGCATGGTCACGGTGGATGCGCCTTCAATCATGAAATGAACTTAGAATTAGAGCTGGTTGAGAATTTTTTGATGAAACATTTTTCTTCTGAAAATGCCAATTCATTAACATTGAAACTGTTCATGGGAAAGGGTTAATTTTGACAAATTAACTGTTTCAAAACATTGTGAAAAAAGTTTCAACCTGCTTAAACATTTTCTAAATAAAAAAGTTCTGTTTTTCAGGGCAAAATGACTTTTTATTAGGACTTACCTACATGGCCCGATAGTTTGGACTATGGAGGTGTGAATTGCAGAGGTACCTTTTTGTTCACGGTGGCAGCATCCACATGAGGGAATTACAGCACAGCACATGGAAATTCACCCCCCCTATAGTTCGAATTACAGGGCCACGTAGACAAGACCTTAAGGAATGTCGACACTGCACGCTTATTTGATAGCATGTAGATTACATATCTGTACAGTTCCCCCTCCCCCCAAGCACGGGTATAAATAACAGTGTATGGTGAGGCACAGCTTAGTCAAGTAGTCTAAAGATACACCTGAAGTGTGTGGGTATGTATTCGAGTACGTACCCTAAATGCTTTCTAGTAATCCAAGCAGTGCCCATTCATCTACACTGGTGTTTTTAGTAGCGTCATGTCCCATTGCCTCCCCGCTGCTGGAAAAGGCTCCTCCAGCCAGAAAACACACCGCCAGTTCCCTGTTGTAGGAGTCTTTCCCAGCACCAGGGAAAGACTTCAGCAGTGAGGAAAGGCTCTAGCCAGAGTTTTTCCTTGCCATAGTGAAGGCTCAAGCAGTGGGGAGCTACTGAAGCTTTTCCCTGCTGCCTCCCCTCTGAAAAAAGCCTTTCACTGGCAGTATGTCCTCACCATGGTGTGGACACTGCCTGCCTTTCCCTGCAGCATGCAGTTACATGTACACTGCCTGCCAGCACCAGTGGAGTGCTGTGTAGACAAAGCCTTAGAGTAAAACAATGTACAAATAATTAAAAAAAATAAAAAATGAAAAGAATTTTCAACTGATCCTCTCTGACATTCTTTTCATATTTACAGTTTGTGAAAATTTTCGATGATTTAAACTTTTTGTCCTGATTTGAGAAAGGGATTTTTTTTTTAAATCTTAAAAATTCTCACAGGATAAGAAAACCGTTTCTTGACCTGTTCTCCTTAGAAAATTAGCTGGAAATGAAAATGCATCTTACATGCCTCTGTCCCCCATAATGCTAATGAAAGGAAAGCATTCTAAAGGTATTTTCTCATAACGTTATGGATAGGGCAGTAATTTTCTATTACCAGCTATAGTTTTCAGCTCTCAATGTCATACTTTAGTACCGTTGCAGATTACATAGCAAAGTCAGTAACACTATCTCTGGTGTTGAAGTTTGTAGGAGGGAGAAATTACTGTGATTCATCTGAGGTTCCTCCATAACAGAAAAGCACTGTCAAAAAGGAATATTATATACTAACTCTGAACATTACGAGGTTGACTAGAGACAAAAGTTTTTTCAGAGCACTCAAAGGGGAAGGTCTAAATCTATAATTTCAACCACAGAATTTCCTGAAAAAAGGCAATAGCTCTCTCTGGAATGAAATCTGACACAGCAATTTTGTCTTTCGAATACTTGCCGAAGTGTTAACTGCTCGCATTTAGATAATCTTGTTTTTCCTTATTGTGTGCTTACTGCCTTATTGAAGTGTATTTTGGGGGGGGGGGTGTGTGTGCTGAGTCTAGTGGCCTGCTAGGCAAGGCTGAGAGCTTCTTAATGAGGCTTTGATCCCTAATCCCTTTAGCACCCATTAACCCAGGAAGAACAGGGTTTTAAAAAGCCAGCTCCTAAAAGAAACCAAAGGAGCTAGTGAACAGGAGCAGCTAACAGGGGAGTTTTGTGTGGAAGTTCAGAGAGGGAACATGAGAGCTATACCTGATTAACATTCTCTAAACTTAGGCCAATAAACACCCCCCAAAACAAAACAACAAAAAAGCTGCAGGAGTAAAAAGAATTCAGGCAGAAGTCAAGCAGCAGAGTGGGGTGTATCCAGATTATTGCACGGAATATATCATGCTGATTGCTGGCCTTGTGGACAGGTGGCATATGTATGCATTTGGTGCAAGGAGCTCATGGCCCTAAGAGACAGAGTACAGGCTCTGGAGACCAAAGTGGCTAAACTGGAGGGGCTAAGGGAGGCAGAGAGGTACGTAGATTAAGCTTTCCAGAACACATCAGAGTGGTCCCAGCCCCAGTCTGACAGCCTCTGTGCTGTTGCGGAGGATGAAAGCCTTGGAGAAGGAGAACATCAGAGTGGAGCAGTGAAATGATACCACTGTTGGAACCCTCCATCCAGTTTATGTCATGGTATCCTCTCTCACTGAGGATGCCTCTCCAGCAGAGGGAATCCCAGTTATTAGGAGGAGACAGGTAACAGTAATGTGTGATTCGATCATTGGAATTATAGATAGCTGGGTTTCTGATGACTGGGAAAATCACATGAATCATAGAATCATAGAATCTCAGGGTTGGAAGGGACCTCAGGAGGTCATCTAGTGCAACCCCCTGCTCAAAGCAGGACCACCCCAACTAAATCATCCCAGCCAGGGCTTTGTCAAGCCTGACCTTAAAAACTGCTAAGGAAGGAGATTCCACCATCTTCCTAGGTAACCCATTCCAGTGCTTCACCACCCTCCTACTGAAAAAGTTTTTCCTAATATCCAACCTAAACCTCCCCCTCTGCAACTTGAGACCATTACTCCTTGTTCTGTCATCTTCTACCACTGAGAACAGTCGTCTTTGGAACCCCCTTTCAGGTAGTTGAAAGCAGCTATCAAATCCCACCTCATTCTTCTCTTCTGAAGGCTAAACAATCCCAGTTCCCTCAGCCTCTCCTCATAAGTCATGTGCTCCAGCCCCCTAATCATTTTTGTTGCCCTCCGCTGGACTCTTTCCAATTTATCCACATCCTTCTTGTAGTGTGGGGCCCAAAACTGGACACAGTACTCCAAATGAGGCCTCACCAGTGCCGAATAGAGGGGAATAATCATGTCCCTCGATCTGCTGGCAATGCCCCTACTTATACAGCCCAAAATGCCGTTAGCCTTCTTGGCAACAAGAGCACACTGTTGACTCATATTCAGCTTTTCGTCCACTGTAACCCCTAGGTCCTTTTCTGCAGAACTGCTGCCCAGCCATTCGGTCCCTAGTCTGTAGCAGTGCATGGGATTCTTCCGTCCTAAGTGCAGGACTCTGTACTTGTTCTTGTTGAACCTCATCAGATTTCTTTTGGCCCAATCCTCTAATTTGCCTAGGTCCCTCTGTATCCTATCCCTACCCTCCAGCGTATCAACCACTCCTCCCAGTTTAGTGTCATCTGCAAACTTGCTAAGGGTGCAGTCCACACCATCCTTCAGATCGTTAATGAAGATAAAGAACAAAACCGGCCCCAGCACCGACCCTTGGGGCACTCCACTTGATACTGGCCGCCAACTAGACATGGAGCCATTGATCACTACCCGTTGAGCACGACCATCCAGCCAGTTTTCTATCCACCTTACAGTCCATTCATCCAGCCCATACTCCTTTAACTTGCTGGCAAGAATACTGTGGGAGACTGTATCAAAAGCTTTGCTAAAGTCAAGAAATAGCACATCCACAGAGCCAGTTATCTCATCATAGAAGGCAATTAGGTTAGTCAGGCATGACTTGCCCTTGGTGAATCCATGCTGACTGTTCCTGATCACTTTCCCCTCCTTTAAGTGGTTCAGAATTGATTCCTTGAGGACCTGTTCCATGATTTTTCCAGGGACTGAGGTGAGACTGACTGGCCTGTAGTTCCCCGGATCTTCCTTCTTCCCTTTTTAAAAGATGGGCACTACATTAGCTTTTTTCCAGTCATCCGGGACCTCCCCCGATTGCCATGATTCGTCAAAGATAATGGCCAATGGCTCTGCAATCACATCGGCCAACTCCTTTAGCACCCTCGGATGCAGTGCATCCGGCCCCATGGACTTGTGCTCGTCCAGCTTTTCTAAATAGTCCCGAACTACTTCTTTCTCCACAGAGGGCTGGTCACGTCCTCCCCATACTGTGCTGCGGAGTGCAGCCGCCTGGGAGCTGACCTTGTCTGTGAAGACAGAGGCAAAAAAAGCATTGAGTACACTAGCTTTCTCCACATCCTCTGTCACTAGGTTCCCTCCCTCATTCAGCAAGGGGCCCACACTTTCCTTGACTTTCTTCTTGTTGCTCACATACCTGAAGAAACCCTTCTTGTTACTCCTAACATCTCCGGCTAGCTGCAACTCCAAGTGTGATTTGGCCTTCCTAATTTCACTCCTGCATGCCTGAACAATATTTTTATACTCCTCCCTAGTCATTTGTCCAATCTTCCACTTCTTGTAAGCTGCTTTTTTCTGTTTAAGACGAGCAAGGATTTCACTGTTAAGCCAAGCTGGTCGCCTGCCATATTTACTTTTCTTTCTACACATCGGGATGGTTTGTTCCTGCAACCTCAATAAGGATTCTTTAAAATACAGCCAGCTTTCCTCGACTCCTTTCCCCCTCATGTTACTCTCCCAGGGGACCTTGCCCATCAGTTCCCTGAGGGAGACCAAGTCTGCTTTTCTGAAGTCCAGGGTCTGTATTCTACTGCTCTCCTTTCTTCCTTGTGTCAGGATCCTGAACTTGACCATCTCATGGTGAATTGCCTGCTGGGTACAAAGGTTGCAGATCTTTTGAGACATCTAGACCGGCTTATGTGCAGCGCTGGGGAGGAGCCGGTGGTCGTGGTACACATAAGTACCAATGACATAGGGAAAGGTAGCAGAGGTCCTGAAGGCCAAATTTAGGCTGCTAGGTAAGAAATTGAAGTCCAGGACCTCGATGGTAGCATTCTCTGAAATGCTTTCAGTTCCATGCGCAGGGCCAGTTAGACAGGCAGAACTGCAGGGTCTCAATACATGGATGAGACGATGGTGTAGGGAGGAAGGGTTTAGGTTTATTAGGAACTGGAGAACCTTTAAGCTGAACCCCCAAGAAAGCTATTTTGTGTGCTTAATTTTTGCAATTGTTTCCTTTAAGATCTAACAAAAAGCCTAAATTCCAGATGTAATTTTTTCCTTTTTGTTTTTAATAACATTTACTTTTTTTAAGAACAGGATTGGATTTTTGGTGTCCTAAGAGGTTTGTGCATGTTGTTTGATTAACTGGTAACCACAGCTAATTTTCTTTGTTTTCTCTCTCAGCTCTTCCCCAGAGGGGAGGTGAAAGGGCTAGTTTCGTGGCAACGAAATATTTAGGCTAGGAGTAGGGCAGCCTGTGCATGAGGTTTAGATCAGGCACCAAAAGCCTAGAGAAACCAGTCATCCCAAAACGGCACGCCATGGAGAAGACAGACCCAGATCAAGCCTAGACATCCAGCTCCATGACGGAAATGAAGGGGGGGAATGGGGGACTGGGAACTTCCCAGGAGGGAAGGGTCAGCCCTCCCCCCACCAAGATCCAGGTGCCAAGCTGGAGGGATGCCCTTAACCCAGACTGAGTTCTGACTGCGGAAGACAGGAATTTCTTCCTACAGATGATGCGTTTGGAAGCAGAGAACAGACACCAAGAGGGATTTTACAGCTAACTGGCTGGCTGGGTGTCCATCAAAGGGAGCTACTCTCCCCCCTCTTCATGTATCACAGGAGCCTACACAGGGATGATGGGCTCCACCTAAACTAGAATGGAATGAGATTGCTCACATGTAAAATTAAAAAGGTTGTGGTGGAGTTTTTGAATTTAGGACTGGGGAAAAGCCGAGAGCCACAGAGGAGCACATGGTTTGGACACAGACATTGTGTAGGAGAGGAGCTACTAACGGGGATTCTCTATATCCTAGTAAAAAGATGAGGATGGAAGCTGATAAAGTACAGATAGGAACTGAAGAGAAACAGTCAAATGAAAAAAGTCCCATGCAATTACGTCCCATAGCAGACTGCTAAAAAGTGACAAATTTTATAAGTGCTTGTATACAAATACTAAAAATCTAAATACTAAAATGGGTGACATCCCTTGCGAGTAGCTGCATTGTGACTTGTGGAGTCAGAAGTTAAAAGTCCCTGTGGGTATGCCTACACAGTGATAAAGAACCCGTGGCTGGCCTGGGTCAGCTGACTTCGGCTCATGGCGCTCGGATGCTGGGTTGAAAATTTGCTGTGCAAACATCCAGGCCTGGGTGGGAGCCTGAAATCTGGAAACCTGTGACGGGGGAGGATCCCAGAGCTTGGTCGCCAGCCCGAGCCTGAACATCTACACAGAAAGTTCTTCAGTCCATAGCCTGAACCCCACAAGCTCGTCAGCAGACCCAGGCCAGCCACGGGTTTTTTATCCTTGTGTAGACGTATCCTACACGGCTAAGAGCTAACAAACTGAGTACACTCAATGCAGGAGAACAACAGGGATAGAACAGACCGAAACTTAAATTGCAGACATAATATTCAGCCAGCTGTGAGTATTCTGGCGACATGCTGAACAATAGATTCATGTAGTATTTGAGAACAATGGGTAAGGCAGAAATTAAGTGTTCAAAGCTTCGAGTAATAGTTAAACACATGATGGCATGGACAGGAGAATACCAGGTACAGTGTGGACTGAGAGAGAACAATGACACTATTAATAAAACAAAACAGGAGTAGTATTTGCAAAAAGAGATTAAAATAATTGGGTTGTGTGGCTTTTGCATAATTATTTCTTAGAAGAACAAAATCACCCTCTAATATCAGTGAAATGTTAGCCTATAGGATATACCTACTGTACGGGGAAATGCACTACCTTTCACTTGTTGTTTCAGACAGATTTTACTACAGGTAAGTGTCGTAGGACAATGAGTTTTGGGTGGGGCACCACTTCTGCACCCAGACTTCAGAGAGACAGATAAATTAGTATGTTTACTTCAAGCTATCTAAATTGCCAAAGTAAAGTGTTGCCTACTCTCAGAATTTTATCATGTGTCTTGAGATACTTTGTGTTTTATTTAAATCCTCAGCCCCGGAGTCATGTCGATGTGAGAATCTTATCTCATTTATGAAAAAAAATTGTAAGTTTCTAGCCTTCAAGGCTAAGAGCAAGAGACAAATGAAGGGACGTGTAAGTCCTCTACTTAAAGGGCAAGGAGAGCTAATAGCTGATGACATCAACAAGGATGAGGTGTTTAATGCCTATATTGCTTCAGCCTACACTAAAAAGGTTAATTGTGACCCGGCGCTTTACACAATTAATATCAACAATAAAGGGGAAGGAACACAAGCCAACATATAGAAAACAGGTTAAAGAATATTTAGATGTATTCAAGTTGGCAGGGCCTGATGAAAGTCACCCTAGGGTACTTAAGGAACTAGCCAAAACAATCGGGGGAGGGATAGCTCAGTGGTTTGAGCATTGGCCTGCTAAACCCAGGGTTGTGAGTTCAATCCTTGAAAAGGCCATTTAGAGATCTGGGGCAAAAATCTGTAAAGAGACAGTACTTGGTCCTGCTAGTAAAGGCAGGGGACTGGACTCAATGACCTTTCAAGGTCCTTCCAGCTCTATGAGATAGACATATCTCCATATATAAATCTCGGAACCATTAGCAATTATCTTCGAGGACGGGTGAGTTCCCAGAGGACTGGAGAAGGGCAGCATATGACCTATCTTTGAAAAAGGGAACAACGAGGACCCAGGGAATTATAGCCTTGAGCCTAACTTTGATACCTGGAAACATATTGGAACAAATTATTAATCAATTTGTAAGCACCTAGAGGATAATAGGGTTATAAGGAATAGCCAGCATGGGTTTGTCAATGACAAAACAACATAATTTCCTTCATTAACATGGTTACTGGCCTAGTCAGTGGATAGGTGGGAAGAAGCAGATGTGACATATCTTGATTATAGAAAGCTTCTGACACTGTCCCACATGACATTCTCATAAGGAAACTAGGAAAATATGATTGAGATTAAATTATTATAAGGTGGGCGCAAAACTAGTTGAAAGACTGTAATCAAAGAGTAGTTGTCAATGGTTCACTGTCATTCTAGGAGAACATAGCTAGCGGGGTCCCTCACAGGTCATTCTTCGGTCCAGTACTAATTAATATTTTAATTAATGACTTGAATAACAGAGTGGAGGGTATGTTTATAAAATTTACAGATGTGAGGGGTTGCGAGGACTTTGGAGGACAAGATCAGAATTCAAAACAACCTTGACAAATTGGAAAATTGGTCTAAAGTCAACAACATGAAAATTACAATAAAGACAAGTGCAAAGTACTACACTTAGGAGGGACAAATCAAATGCACAGCTAGCTATAAAATGTAGTACTGCTGAAGCAGATCTGAAGGATAGAGTGGATCACAAATTGACTATGTATCAACAACACGATGCAGTTATGAAAAAAGCTAACATCTTTCTGGGGTGTATTTAAAGGAGTGTCATCTGTAAGACACGGGAGGCAATTTCTCACTTTACTCAGCGCTGGTGAGGCCTCAGCTGAAGCATTGTGTCCAATTCTGGGTGCCAAATTTTAAGAAAGATATGGACAAATTGGAGAGAGTCCAGAGGACAGCAACAAAAATTATAAAAGATTTAGAAAAGTTGACCTTTGAGGAAAGGTTAAAAAACTAGGCATCTTTAGTCTTGAGAAAAGACAACTGAGGAGGGACCTAATAAAAGTCTTCATATATGTTAAGGGCTGTTATAAAGATCACTATGATCAATTGTTTTCCATGTCCACTGGAGGGAGGAGAAGTAGAAATGAGCTTAATCAACAGTAAAGGAGATTTAGGTTAAATATTAGGAAAAACTTTCTAAACTATTAGAGTAGTTAAGCTCCACAATAGACTTCCAAAGGAGGCTGTGGAATCCCCATCGTTGGAGGTTTTTGTAAACAGATTAGACAAACACCTGGCAGGGATGGTTCTAGGTTTACCCAGTCCTGCCTCAGCACAGGAGGCTGGATTTGGTGACTCCTCAAAGTCCCTTCCAGCTCAACATTTACTTCTCAAAGTCCCTTCCAGCTCAACATTTCTATAATTCTAAATATATAAATAAATTAAATAAAAATTCACGGCTCTAAATAGGACATCACATAGCCTGTTTAGTGTCCAGTTAATGAAATTAACCCAAAGGGCATTAATTTAACAGACTTACATAAGAAACTATCAAATGAGCTGTCTGGTCTATTCCTTTGTCACACTATTTGCCATTGTCTGACATGGAATAGCTGGCACATGCACTGCCTATAGGTAATTCTGTCAAAGAAGATAGTATTGGACTTGAAAAGTGGTCTTTATATGTTTCACACTTGCCTCTGCATCGTTACTCATCTTGTTGGTAGCTTAGTGTGCCTTTGAAGCCTATGCTTTCCTTTTCTCTACAGAATTTATATACTCTTTAAGAACATAAATGTCATCCAGCATGATCTAATACACAGAAATACTTGACAGTGCTTCAGTGCCTGGCTCTGAGAAAGGGCTTCCTGTAACAGAGATGACGTTTGCGCTGTTATGTAGGCTTCCCATCTAAACTCATCATAGTCTGGCCCTATGCCTTCTAGAAAACAGTCTGATCAACTTATGTGTGAGCATAATGCCATCAATTCACAATGGCATGAACAGAGGTATTAAAGAGCCTATGTATGGAATGGGTATTGCATAGAATATATGCAAGAATTGCATAGGACATGATTCCCTGCCCAGATTATCTGCTGAAATATTAGTGAATGTGCAATTTGTTATCCAACCTTATATTAGCAATAAATATTTATCATGCAACCAAATAAAACATCTTAAAGATGCAGTAACTCCTGTATCTATTTTCAGACTGACTAACCAAGATGAACATTTCCTTCCACTTCCGCTCAATTTTTTTAAAATGCCATTTGTGGTTTTTAATTCAAAACACTTTACACTAAAATGCCTGTGGCTACACACTATCAACTTGTTGTCAGATCCTGTCAGGTCCCACAAGATAAGCATGATAGGACTGGGACGCACAGTCCTCAATGGAACACGCAGTTGCTACAGGAAACCATAATCGTGGTTCAGTAGGTTTTCTTCTTTCCTCTGACTCAGAATTGAATTGAACCAATGCCCCATCATACAGAGTTGGAAGCACTCTACTGCTGGAGGGCATCTCTTACAGACGAGATGTAAAACCAAAGCTCTAACCTTTAAAGCTGCTTTGGCATTCTTCATGGAAGTAGGTATGTTAGCCTTGGTGGCCCCACCAAAGACCAACTTGGATAAATATTTCTGCCTACCTAAATCCTTCCCTGTGGTTTCAACTGGAAAAATTGTTTTCTCCTCTTCAGGTGGTAATGACAGAACTCTAAAGCTGCTCCGTGGGATATATTTTTTCAGCGAGCACTGTTTGACTCCCTGACAAGAGTCATCTGGCAGTTGAACAAACAGAACTTTGGGTTTATTATGTATGTGGTTGAGGGACTGTCCTCCTGGCTATCACTTTTGTTTATCCGACCTGAAATATTTCCCAATATTTTCTTCTGTTTGTGACCGTGGACTTCTGCCAAAGCCTCACATGGGATTTCTGTACAGTCTATTTTCAGGAAACTGTATATACAAATGATTTCCAAATATCGACTCTTTCAGCAACCTGATTTCTACCTCAGGACATCCAACTTGCAACAACTTCCAAAGCCCTATTTCTGCGCTCACTGCTGCTACTTACTACAATTTCTCCAGTTTGAAATGAAGAAGGAATGTAACACAGTAACTAATCCTATTCCACTATATGTTATTGAATCTCATTACTATTTACTGAAAAATAACAGAATCACTCTTATTATCATAAAATAAACCACACATCTCTGTGTAAATAATAGACAGATAAGACAACAGAAAGTCAGAGCTGAGTTTATGTGTTAAACTCATACTGAATATTTCAATAGAGTAACTGCAAAAGAAAATATATTGTCACTTTCTCTGATATGTTTAATAAAATGTTTGCTCAAGTCCATTTTGAAAGTGGAGAGAGATGGAAAAAATCGAGGTTAGGATGTCATTCCCCCTTCGCACCCTCTCATTTGCATATACTCACCTCTCCCTCCCCCTCAAAAAAACCTCATTAGGGGATCCAAAAATATTGGAATCAAAGGCAGAGAATGGGTGTATGGTTGGCATCAATATATCCACCTATGCTGACATTCTAGTGTTCTATCTTACATACTTCTAATACTCCCATTACTGTAGTATCTGAGCATCTCACTATCTTTAATACATTTATCCTCACAACATCCCAGGGAGTCCTGCTAGCCTGGGGAGCCAACTACCCAGCTCCCTAGTTAGCCCAGGGAGCTGACCACACGGGTAGCCGAGCAGCCCTTCAGGCTGCCTGCCAGACATCAAAAGTTTCAAGAATCACCACGTTCCTGTGGAAGATTTCAATTCCATTGAATCAACATTTGCCAATGGAAAACTGTTCCGTCAGAAGATTTTTGACCAGTTCTACTTTAACGCTTACATAAAATGAGACCTGTGAATTCTGAACCTCCAATGATGGTATCACCACCCAGAACTCCTGTGCCACACATGTACTTCCCCACTGCTCCCTCCCTGCCAACTGCCTCAACATGCTCCCTTCACCCATGTTGCGCCTCTGCATTTCCTTACCACATTCAGCTTTTAAACACTGATATGTATACGTGTTGATAGGCATGGTAGGAAGTTGGGACACAGGAGAGCAGGTTGTGTAGTGGACGATGGTAGGGAAGGGAAAATTGGAGGGTAGCATGGGAGCAAGCCCATCAAAAAAAGTGTGGGACAATGGTACATTATGTTTGCTGGGACCCGACCCTCTCCCATTTCACCCCCATTTCATCCCAATTGGGGAGGGGCTGAGCTTAATCTCCCATACAGCTGTACCCTTCCCCCCCTCGTTAGCCCTGCATAGAAGAAATGGAATTTTGCAGGGAAATAGGAGAAGCAAGTCTACGGAGAAGCATGGGAGACATTTTGGTTCCACAGGGAGCTACACAGAATCATAGGACTGGAAGGGACCTCAAGGGGTCTTCTAGTCCAGTTCCCGGCACTCACGGCAGGACTAAGTATTATCTAGACCATCCCTGACAGGTGTTTGTCTAACCTACTCTTAAAAATCTCCAATGATGGAGATTCCACATCTCCCTAGGCAATTTATTCCAGTGCTTAACTACCCTTACAGTTAGGATACATGTGGTATCTATTAACACTGATAACTACTCAAGTATACCTATGTGTTGATGAATATTAAAAAAAATGAGAAATTCCCACACAAAAAACCTTCATTAACTTGAGTTGCAATTGTTGGACTTAATACTTCCCCAATGCCAACCATTGAACAGAGATAAGCAGATAAGGTATGCAGCACTCCAGCTACGGCTGAGATGAGGACCAGATGAGCTGGGTGTAGGTGGGGTGCTAAATACCATTTTATCTGCTTATTTCCTTTGGTTTTATGGTTTACATGAGGTATACAGTCTAAAAACTTTAACCCAAAGTTAACAAAAGGTTTCGTGGGGACAGTTTCATTTATAAAGCATGTATGTATGTACACTTCAAAAACTGTAAATATCAATACAATAAAGAACAACATTTAACTGTTTAAAAACTATAAATATTTTTGATAGAAAGAGAAAAAGTGTTTATTTTGTCCTTTTAAACTCAAAACATCAACTGGCAAAAATGTTTACTTCCATTATCAGCTATTATTTACGCTCACACGCCAACATATTTTTTCATAATTTTATATAGTTTTTTCAGTGTGACGTATAAGACATGTCACTTGGATAGATGACAACAGTTAACTGAATGACTTAACACAGCTACTCCATCTCAGGGAAAAATTACAAAGGAAAATAGATCTCCAACTTTCTTTTTTACTATGCTTTTTTCTTAACAAAGATCTGACCAGCAATGAAAAGGAAAAAAAGAGAATTAGCTTCAGGTAATTCAGACATCTCAGATTAAAATGAAAATCATTATCCATCCAAACCAATCATTTGCCAAAACTTTATATAAGTTTTAAACAATGAAGCTAAGGAAACAGTTATTCTCATTTTATAAATAATTAAATGCAATATTAAATACAGTATTTTACAAAAAATGATCTGACTATACTGATTTCATTTGCAAGACTATGTTTGCTATTTTAAAGGAACGAAAAACCTTTGAAAATATAACTGTAAAGTGGTCTATGCTGAAGGGAGTATTGTAAGAGCTACAACCAATCCATAACATGTTAGACTAAATTATTCAACGCAACTTGCCATGTATACTTAATTCAGGACGTGGGTCAGATAAACAGAGTTGGAAATACCCAGGAAGTTCATTGGAATATGGCTGGAAACTCAATTGATATACAGTGCAAAGAAGGAAGTTTCATTTGAGTGTTTTCAAATCAATGATTTTTTCAAGAAAAACAATAAAGAACAGTAAACTTTTTGTAATAAAATATAACCCCTATTGTGAAGGTTTTAGCCTAATTACCAGAGGGCTCACAGTTGGTTTTCTTGCATAATAAACTTGGTGCAATGTTTAGTGTTGCGTCTATGAGGAAAATCACCTGGGGACATAGGCTCTTCACAGGACACTGTCTCAGTGAGGTCATGGTCACTGCTGAGCTACAGCCTAGGGACAGTGTCCCTTCATAGGTTTATAACATCACTAAGGGCTTGTACACACTAGCACTTACTTCGGTATAACGTAAGTCGCGCAGGGTGTGGAAAAGCCACCCCCCTGAGCAGCACTGACATAGCTACCACCGCTCAGGGAGGTGGAGTAATTATGCCAATGGGAGAGCTCTCTCCCATTGCCAAAGAGCGCTCTGCACTAGCAGCGCTACAGCAGCGCAGCTACATTGGTACAGCTGTGCCGCTGTCATGATTCTAGTGTAGACTAACCCTAAGCTTACACAGAAATTCTGTTGACTCCAAATTTCAAGATAGGAACATTCAGAAAGGTAGAAGGACAGAGGCTGTCTTCCTTTGAAAGATCCAGCTGAATCTCTGCTAGAGACAGGATGCTGGATTTGATGAGCTATGATCCTGTATGTCAAATCCTGGTTTGTCATAGAGTCATAGAATATCAGGGTTGGAAGGGACCTTAGGAGGTCATCTAGTCCAACCCCCTGCTCAAAGCAGGACCAAGCCCCAATTTTTGCCCCAGATCCCTAAATGGCCCCCTCAAGGATTGAACTCACAACCATAGGTTTAGCAGGCCAATGCTCAAACCACTGAGCTATCCCTCCCCCCTTTTTAAATAAATAAATAAATAAATGAATGGAGATAAGCCAATCTCCTAGAACTGGAACGACCTGAAAGGTCATTGAGTCTAGTCCCCTGCCTTCACTAGCAGGACGAAGTACTGTCCCCTGACAGATTTTTGCCCCAGATCCCTAAATGGCCCCCTCAAGGCTTGAACTCACAACCCTGGGTTTAGCAGGCCAATGCTCAAACCACTGAGCTATCCCTCCCCCCCTCGTCTGGTATTTTGATTACCAGTAATGACCACAGACATCATCAGTTACATCAATCTGAGAAGTCTCTTTCCACAAAACAATGATTCTAAGACTGACAACATGTACAGCCAATATCCAGTAGCCTAATCTGGACATCACTCCTGAAATTGCTGACTTCTAAAGAGTCATTTTGTAGATTGCACATCCTCAGTAACAGCAGCACTAGTGATATGTCAAAGGTGTCAAAGATTAGGATGTAACAAACTACTAGGGGAAGTGTTGGTTTCTCTATTTCCTGATGTCTTCAAATCAAGATCGGATGCCTTTCTGGAAGATATGCTTTAGTCAAACACAAGTTAATGGGCTCAATACAGGAGTAACTGGGTGAAATTCCATGACCTGTAATATACAGGAAGTCAGACTACATGATCTAATGGTCCCTTTTGTCCTTAAAATATATGAATTGCAGAAAATAAATTGGGTCTTGCAACATTTGTGGCATGAATCAAGTCCAGGAAACATCAGCCTGGGTTACAAAACCAAAACTCAGTCCACATTTGGGCTGAAAATGTTGTTGCCTTTCAAGCAAATCTGGGCCAGTTTGTGATTTTGGATGGAAATCACGTGAAACTAAATTTATGACGACAAAACACACAAACTTGATGGCTTCACCTGAGTTTTGCATTGAAATCTGGAGTGTATATGAGCCTGAAATTCAAAGTGAAACTTAGGAAGAGCAAATCCAAACAAACCAAAAAAGCCATCTGTATTCTACAAACTAAAACTACTACTAACTTTCTCACAGCTCTACAAAATAAACAGACATGGACAGGGCTGGCCTTACCCTGAGGCAGCCGCCTCAGGAGCCAGACTGTGGCGGGGAGGGGCGCGCCACTAGGACCCAGAGTGTAGAAAATTGTGTCTGCTGCTGGTGCATATGTATTCTCTCTGCTCTAGATGCACAGGGATGGTGGAGTGCTGTGCTGGAGGAAGGAGGGCACAAGAAACATAACAGGCAGGCAGGAGAAAAGGTGAGAGGGAATAACAGAAAGCAGCAGGAACTGCAGGAAGAGCAAGAGAGGAGGAGCCTCTTATGTACCTCTCTAGCACCCCCAGGAGCCTGGAATGATTAACACCAGCTTCTCAGGGAGCTTCCTGTTTCCTGCTGCTTCCTGAACCCACTTGAGGAGAACAGGCAGTCAACTGAAGTAGTAGGAGCCAGTTAGGCCCTTAAGATGCTGATACCTTCCCTCACTCAGGCCTTGCTACCAGCCTGATTATTTGTCCCCTTCAATTGAGTGTTGAGAGCCACTATAGCTGGCACAGAACAGCAGTCATGAGTGAAAGAAGAAAACGCCCCTCTGGGGCAGCATTCAGAAAAAGAAAGAAAGCAAAGGAAGCTTTTCTATCTAAGCAGGAAGCAGCTCTCCTGAGATACATAGACACAAATGTTCACGGTGAGCCTTCCGACTCCAGTGAGGATGTGAGTGGTGAGGAGATGCCTGATCTTCCAGTTAGTCAGAGTGCAGGTGACCTGGCAGCTACTGCAACATCCATACCTCCATCTCATATGGATGTAACCATGCACATTCCTGAAGAAAAGTGTAGATCAGAGAAGAGTGTGGTGGAGGCACAAGAAACAGCTGCTGCGAGTTTAATTCCTTAAGTCTAGATGATCCAGGACTGTGGACCCACTTGAGCAGTAGCCTGAGGGACATCCTTGTACTGCATGGGCCACAGCAAGTGAAAAACTTCATGTTCCCCAAAGACAATAGAAGTTTCCATCCAACACATTACTGGCGTGAAATCCTCAATGGTGACAAAGTGGGGAGGCCATGGCTTATGTACTCAAAAACCCAGAATGTTGCATACTGTTTTTGTTGCCAACTCTTCCAGTCTAGTCTAATGTTCCAGCCACATTGGGTTCTACAGGAACAAAGGACTGGAAAAATCTGGCTCGAAATCTGGCATGCCATGAGAAGGCAGTAAATCACCAGAGAGCATTCCATAGGTGGAAAGAGCTTGAGATGAGACTAAGGTTAAAGGCCACCATAGATGATCAGCCTCAAAGAAGATTGCATCAGAGTCTCTTTACTGGCAAAATGTTCTGAAAAGGCTCATTGCCATTGTGAGAATGCTTGCTACCCAAAACCTAGCACTGCGTGACACTTCAGATCAGCTGTATGTGCCAAACAATGGAAACTTCCTTACAATTGTGGAGCTGATGGCTGAGTTTGATGCTGTACTCCAGGAGCATCTAAGAAAAGTCACCACCCAAGAAATGTACACACACCACTATCTTGGAAAAACAATTCAAAATGAGATCATACAGTTACTGGCAACAAAAGTCAAACAGAAGATTGTGGCAGATCTGAAGTCAGCAAGATATTATTCTGTTATTCTGGACTGCACACCTGACATCAGCCATAAGGAACAAATGACTTTAATGGGGCATTTTGTAACAACAGAACCTAGTGAAAATGTCCCTGCAATGGTGACTGTCAGAGAGCATTTTCGAGAATTTATCGACATTGATGATACTACAGGAGCTGGTATGACAAATGTGCTTCTTAAAAAGCTGGAAGATACAGGAATTGCGATAGCTGACATGAGAGGTCAAGGCTACAATAATGGTGCCAACATGAGAGGAAAGAACAGAGGAGTGCAGACACTGATCTGAGAGTTAAACCCTCGAGCTTTTTTTGTCCCATGCAGTTCTCATTCATTGAACTTGGTGGTCAGTGATGCAGCATCAGCTTCTAGTGAGGCTGCTGAATTTTTTAATGTAATTCAAAGCCATGTAACTTGACCGTGCTTCCAGCGATGCTATACAGCAATGAAACATGGTCGCTGACGAAGACTGAAGAACATCAACTGTCTGTCACACAGAGGGCGATGGAATGAACACATTTGGGCATTTTGCTATGCGATCACATCCCCAAAAAAACAATTAGACAGCAGTCTGGAATGCAAGACGTTGTTGAAAGCAGGCTCAGTAAAATACAGTGGGCGGGATATGTGGCCTGACGCAGCGACAACAGATGGACCGCAGCTGTATCCGAGTGGTATCTGCGAGAACGGAAAGGGCCACCCAGTCTGCCTCCAAAGAGGTGGGACAACTTCTTAACAAGGAGATATGGACAAGCATGGCGAAGGATGGCCAGAGCGAGAGAAGATTGGAAGATGTGTTGTGATCAGCTCAGTCTCAACTGATGAAGGACTGACAGTTCAGTGATTCAGTGAATTCAAAGCATCTATGTATTTTTCTCTGCATCAACTCATCGATGGCAAATTTTGAAGCAACATTTGGGAACATCCTCTCTGACACTGAGTGCCACACGATGGGAAAGTCAAGTGGAGGCGATAAAGCCTATCAAACACCAAATTGGGAAGATAGATGATGCCATAGTTGCCATTATGAAGGATAATGCTATGACAGGAACTGTTTGTGGGAGAACAGTGGCAGAGGGAAATGGAATCACCAGAAACATACATAACTTCAAATTTCAGTGTGGCTTAGTGTTGTGGCATGACATACTGTTTGAAATAACTGTTGTAAGCAAGAGACTCCAAGATGTTGTCCTTGATATATCTGGAGCAATACCTACAGTCTTACCGGTCAGATGAGGGATTTCAAAACGTTCTGAAGAGTGCACAGAAGTTGGTAGAAGAACTTCACACTGAAGCTATTTTCCCACCCATTCAAGAATACAAGAGTCACCAAAGAAGATGACATTTTGATTACGAGGCACGGGATAATCCCATAAAAGACCCCAAACAACAATTCAAAGTTGAATTCTTTAACCAGGTGCTAGATTGTGCAATACAGTCAGTTGAAGAACGTTTCATGCAGCTCAAGGAACACAGCAGTATATTTGGGATGTTGTATGATATTCCAAAACTCCTCACTATACCTGAAGAAGACCTACACTAGCAATGCAGGGCACTAGAGACAGTGTTGACACATGATGACATACACGATATTGATGCAAGCGATTTAGGTGATGAACTGAAAGCCCTTTCAAAATACATTTCAGCAATACATTCAACTCCAAAGGCTGTTCTGGAAATATGTGCACAAATAAGATGACCACCCTCTTTCCAAATGCTTTTGTTGCTCTGCGCATACTTCTAACACTTCCTGTAACAGTTGCCAGTGGAGAACGCAGCTTCTCCAAGCTGAAGTTAATAAAAACACATCTACACTCCACAATGATACAGGAGAGGCTCGTCAGCCTTGCAACCATCTCAAAACAGCATGAGCTGGCCCAGACTGTGGACCTTCAGGAAGCAGTTCAAATCTTTGCAACCAAGAAGGCACGAAAAGCACCACTTTGATTATTCAAACAGATAAAAATGACTGTTTACTATGCAGACAAGAAAAGTTACATTTGCTGTTCAGGTGTTTGAAAGTTAAGTATTACTTTAAAATTTTGAACAAGGCATTTTAAGTTGTTAGTTCTCTTTTACTGGGGTAGGCAGAAGAGCAGTACCATGAGAGGAGTAGAATAGGACGAAGGCAGAATTGAGACCTTTCAAAGTTTTGGCCCAAGCAAGGGGACATGGGGGCGTCATTTGAGCTCCCTGCCTCAGGTGCCAAAATGTTGTGGGCTGGCCCTGGACATGGAATAAGAGTTCTCAGAATGTGCACATCGAGTCCACTGTTAGAAAACAAGATTTATGAATGTTACATAACGTTTAATAAAGCCGAGCACATATCCACTTTTATTTTTCATCTGCACCGTATACATAAAAGGACGTCTTGTATTCAAACCATGCATTATTCTCAAGCACAAGGGAGAATGAGTAGAGTGTAAGTGATCAGAAGATTTTAGAGGTCACTGCCAAATGAACAAATACATCAGAACCAGTGTAATATGTGAAAGAACCTGATCAAAATGTCACTCAACAATGCATAAGAACGTTAAGAACTCCACGAGACACAACTTTGTCTTTAGACAGTATGTTTTAAGGATCTCTCGCTCAACTTTGCACAAAGACAGCTCCTCACCCCCAGCTCTGTCCTTGCGTTTATGTATCCCACTAATCAGAGTTACATGTCCCCTTCTGTACCTGGCCCACGGAGGATGTTAGTCTGTTGCAGCCCCCCAGTTACAGAACTCTTCCAATCAAGCTGCACACATGCATTTATTTAGCTCTAGCAGTTAAGTCCACATTGTTGGCCAAGTTGGCAGCCATCATATAAATGAAATTTAAATTGCTGTTGATCTGAGATGCTTGAGATGAGCTTCTTCTGACCATAGAAAATATGTACCCCAGTGGTCAGTGAGTTACAAGCCATCCTCTGCATGCAATACAGTGAGTCTGTGAGTCTGTTACATTCTCCCACTATAAGTCCTGACTCTTTAGCTCAAGCTATACAGGCTCATGTTTTTAAAGGTCCTTGGTTCAATCCCAGATGGCAGCCGTCACACCTATGTTTGGCTCAAAGAGACAGCATGAAGCTCCTGTCTGCCTTAAGGGAAAAGGACTATTTCCCAGCATTACTTCGTAATGGGTTGTGTGTTTTTACATATAAAGAATGTTGAGAGGTCTTGATAAATTATGATCTACTCAGACAAGATTTAGGTGAAAACAAATCTAAAAACTTCTGAAATATGTTGGCCCCAATTTTCAGAAATGCTGGGCACCCACAGCTCCCATTGATTTCAGCTGGAAGTGAAAGTGCCCATCACTGCTGGAAACCAGGGATAACATGCTTGAAAAGTTCAGAAACCAAAGCATGTAAGATACAGCATGCAACATTAATGGACAGTTTTCTAAATTTGGGTCAACCCTTTCTGATCCTCAATTTTATCATCTGTAAAATCAGGATAATTATCTCACAAGGATGCTGTGAATCCTAATTCATTATGGTTTATAAAGCACACGTTGTCAGAAAGCACTGTATAGAAATAATTTATCAATAATATTGTGACACTAGAGGACTTCAGAGTGTGTGAGAGAGAATATCAGAGTAAAACCTGGTATATTTTTGCATGTGATGTCTCTTTCTCTATATAGGCATCCGCCAGTCCTTTCCTTCTCCCTCCTCCTCAAATGAATGGCTATCCCATATTCTTTGTACATAAATTGTTTCCCTCTAGTATACGTCCAGCTAGTTTACTTACCTAAGGGATCAAGGGTCTGTTTTTAAATCCTGGTGCTACTCCATTGACACCTATAATGTGTTGCCCCTAGAACATGAGCATCATTCAATGAAGTTAAAACCTTCTCTCAGTACTGGCTTCTTTAGATTAGCTTTCCTCATCTCACAATAAATGTGCTGTGATTTATTATTATTCAGTTCTTCCCATTAAACAGATATCAAATCACCGAACTGCAGTTTTTACTCACAACTTCTAAAACAGATCGGCATGATTTCCCATCAGAAATCTTTGTCCCATGGCTCACAGGCAGTAACTAACACAGCAAAACATGTAACCCCACCAGACCCTTTACATTTTAAGTACTCTCTATTCAAACTGCCAATGATATGTTCCAAAATTATATCGGTCACTTCAGAGACTTCTTTTTGCTTATACTTGCTTTTTTTAAATATATATTGGGATTGCCCTCCATCCCCTTAGGCACCTGCCAACAAAACATGCAATTTTACAAAGAGGAGAAATCTGAAAAATGTTAACTGACTCTCATCCCAATAGGGACACATGCCTCTTCTATAAAGAAACACAATCTACTTTGTTTAAATAGAGGCTATATGGAACAGTGGATATGGGGAGAAGAGAGGAGAGTGGGAAGAGAACAGAAATAAAATGAAGTCAAAGCAACCAAGGATTATGCTGTACTGACATTCCCACACTAACTCAAATTGCCCACTTTTTCACTCAGGTCAGAATGCAGGAGCAAGCAGGTTTTTTCAGAGTTGCAAGTGGTGCAAGCTGAACAATTAGCTTATTCCTGTACTGTCTTTGCCCAATTTAACCACCACCTACTGCTCCTTTTGCTATCTTTGCACCCTGCAGCCCAATACAAACTGCTTGAACATGAATGCTGATGTAGGCTTTTTAAACTGGAGCACAGGGTTCACTCCAAGGAACTATCTTCAACATACAATAAATAGATCCTTTTACAGAGGAGGGGTTCAGATACAATGTAAAGCTCAAAACGCTAATATGATCATTTTTACTAGCTGACAATGTACTGCGAGCTGTATGAGAAACGAATTAACTCAGTCCCTCCATATCACGTGCAAGACAAACACAGAAAGACGAGACAAACCGGAAGAACCAGAAGGAGGAGTTTCTTTAGCAATTCTGCTTTCCTTAATCTAATATTTTTCACTGTTTTATCTTGTGGCCCACATAGTAAAAGTGGGTATTTAGAAGCTTTTGAATGAGAAGATGGGGGCCTGGAACATAGGTATTGGGAGGATTTTCCATGCATAGGAGCACCATAGAGGAAGACAGGAAAACAAAAATAAGAAGACAGTGAAAGGGACATAGAAGCTGGCATAGCGATGGTGCTGGGGGAACACAGAAGATGACTTCTGGATGTAGGCTGATGCGGAAATGAACAGGGCTTTGAAACTGAGGACTAGAACTTGATATGATGGGGAAGAGGAAGCCAGTGGAGTGATTCAAAGAGGGGTCTGTAGATTTTGAATTGATTGGATGGATACAAAGTTAGTAACTGGGAAGCCATAGTAGAGGAAAAGGTTACAGCAGTCAAGGCAGGAGACAACGGCACTCAGGAGTGCTTTTGACAACAGAACAGAAAAGAAGGGTCAGATTTTCTAAATATTTTTGAGAAACAAGGAAAAAGATTTAGTGCACACTGGCTATTTGGGGAGAAGTGGAGAGGAGAGCCAAAGATGACACTGAGACTGCAAGCATAAGAAACAAGGGGGCTGGTACTGTCAATAGCAGTGGAAAAAGAAGGAAAAGTGGAAGGCTTAGAAGGAAAAATATTAACTCAGTGTGGCCATGTTGAACATCAGTGAGCGATAGGCTATGCAGGGTGATATGCTGGGGAGACAGTTGGATACGCTGGGAAAGCCCTAAGGAGAATCACTGTGTTGGGGCAATCCCCGCCCTTTCACAAATCTTGCAGTAAAAGTCCTCTCCCTACCGGGACTGCTGTCAAGCTGGAAGGACAAGAATCTTGCCTGAACACAGAGAAGCCCTCCGAAAATCTCAATGAAAATGAATATTTCTAACAATGTGTGAAAGCAGAAGACAATTACAAATGTGAATGCAGTACCTCAGAGAGGGGAAGCTGCCAAGTAACTGAACAAATCCAAAAACAACAGAAAGAAATCTCTACCTGTGAAAAGTGGGATAAGGATGGGAAAATCTATCATTGCTAGATGGAGAAATTAGTGGGGACCCACTCTGGTGGAATTGGAGCCACAGCTGGGGCATAGTGTAACAGACGGCACAGTAGGCAAGGGTGGCAAAGTCATGGGAAGCAAGAAGGGTGGAGCCGAGTGTCTTGACTACAGAATCCATGGAGCTGTGGGAGCCATTGGTGGGAAGTAATGGGTGCAGAGTAGAGACGAATGTAGATAAAATGGAGGTTGCATAGTGGGTGCAAGGACTGGTGGGAGACCGAGCATGGGAGGGTCCTCTTCTATAGAAAACAGACATTCATTCTATGTGTCTTTGTGTTTTGCACTGCTGCCTATCACCATAAAATCGACAACAGCTAAGTGCCTAAAGGATGATGGGTATTTCATCTCCCAGATATAAGAATTGCTAAAAATAAATGGCATGTACTCTGGACTTCCAGACAGTTACGTTACCAATAACATGAGCAAAAATTACTTTCACATTTTCAATTAACTAGTGGGGCAAATTTAAAAAACAATATGAGAGGCGGATGAACAAATAAAAATATCTGAGCAGCAAAATTAGAATCTGTCCGAGGGCACATCTTCTGGTCTTAACATGTCACCCTTTGCAGTAAGTATACTGATCCTTTACCTTAGGTAATTTGAAATTTTTGTTTCCCTGCTTTATATATTTGAACTCAAGTACCCTGAAAAATAGTGACTAGTATTTATAGCTTGATTTACTAAAATATGCTGGGTTTGTAACTTAGTTTTTTCTTTTTTTAATTAAAACTGCTGATTACATCACATGTGAATAAATAATTAGGGGAGTAAACTGTGGGAGAGGGAAAAATCCAGAGTCAAACCCTAATTATTTAAGTGACTAACTGTTCAGCTTGTATTTAACAACAACAAAAAAGTTCTCAAACTTCATTTCTCCTCTAAGAAGCGTTATAATTACCAATTTTCAGATAAGAGTTGTTAAAGTTTACTTTTAACCAACAAAAATTCCAAACATAAGCAACGTCTTTCTGGGATAATACTCTTAACTGAGTAGTAATCGACATACACGAGTCTGTGGGGAAACTTTTATTCTTCTTTTTATTAAAAATAAATGGAGACTATCAGCAGATGAATGGTCGCTTAGTCCTTCAGTGTATATACCATGAATTTGCTCTGAACCTACGCTCTAATGTTTGGTCATATTTGCCTGTGCATTTACCTATCTGTCTAAAGTGTTTATATGGCCCCCATTATTGCAGTGAGCACCTCACAATCCTTACAGGATATATCCTCTCAACACCCCTGTGAGGTAGGGAAATGCTATTACATCCATTTTACAGGTGGGGAAGAGAGACACAGCAAGACTATGGGTACATTTACACAGCGAGCAACAGCGAGTCTCAAAGCCTGGGTTGATAGACTCGGGCTTACAGGGGCTCACGCAACTGTGCTAAAAATAGCTGTGTAGGCGTTTGGGCTCAAGCTGGTGCTCGGGCTCTGAAGGCTTCAGAACCTGCGCTCCAGCTCTAGTCTGAACATTTACACTGCTGGCTTTAGCATCGTAGCATGAGCCTGAGACTGCTGACCCCAGCTGTGAGACTCCCTGTCGCAACTGTGTAGACATTCACTACGTGGCTTGCCCAAGGTCATATAGGGAGCCTGTGGCAGAAAAGGGAATTGAACGTGGACCGCCCAAGTGCCAGGCGAGGGCCCTACCCAGTGGATTATTCTTCCTCTCCTCTTTTCTGATACTGAGCGGCGTAGATGTAACCAGTTTCTGTCGTGTGCATTTTGTTGATGCTGTTGTGTGAATAAAGCATTGGAGACAAGATCCTCCTGGTCCAAGATCTCTCATTTTGAAGTACTGATGCATTACATACACACCAAGTCCACAAGGTGGGTTCATTAATGAACCAACAAAACAGCCTGGAGGTTCTCTTCAAACACTCCATTCATTTCTGGGTGAAGGGGGAGTGAAGAAGCTTCCAAATATTTAACAGTTTTATGAAAAAAAAAGGGTTCTCCCTCTCCCAGGAGACTCAGTGCACATCTAAAGGGAATGTATTTGATATGTATCATGTTGGGTTGGGTTGCTAGGCATTCACCTGTGTTTAATAATAATTATTATTTATTTATGTAACTCACTCCTTCCCACCAAGAGGATTGGGGTATTGAATAAACAATGAAAATACTGTACAATTAAAGCAGGAGAATGAAATATTAAAGAGTTAATTGAACAGAGTCATCATTACTAAGAGCACGGGGTGTCTTAAATTAGTCTGTGACGGGTTGGGATCACAGAAACCACCTTGGAGCTGCCACCTGGTGTGCCAAGGCTACTTCTGCCCCTGCTTTCCTGCCTTTTCCAGCTTGGGATTCCAGAATCCTGTCTGTTTTGAGCCAGATTCCGCTCATCTGCTGCAAACACAGACCCAGGTCCCCTAACAGCCGCAGGCCTGCCTGGAAGCAGCTCAGAGAGTGCGCTTGCCTTTGACACCCAGGTGCCCAACTCCCAGTGAGGTTCAAACCCTTAATAAATCCGTTTTACCCTGTATAAAGCTTATACAGGGTAAACTCATAAATAGTTCGCCTTCTATTTCAAAGATAGAAAAATATGCACAGCTGTTTGCCCTCCCCAGGTACCAACTCACACTCCAGGTAACTTAATAAGTAAAAAGTGGTTTTAATAAGCACAGAAAGTAGGATTTAAGTGATTCCAAGTAATTACAGACAGAACAAAGTGAATTACTAAGTAAAATAAAATAAAACACGCACGTTTATGTCTAATCAAACTCAACACAGATAAAAGCCTCACCAGTTTTCCTTTTCACAGGCTGTAGAACTAGCCTGGGTCCAGCAATCGCTCACACCCCCTATTGTCTTTGTCCTTTGTTCAGTCTCTCTCAGGTATGTCCTTGGGGGGTGGAGAGCCTCTCTCTTTAGCCAGCTGAAGACAAAATGGAGGGGTCTTCCAAGGGCTTTTATAGCCTTTCCCCCACTCCCTGTGTAGCATCATCTTACCCTGGAGTTTTGGGATCACATGGGCAAGTCACATGTCCATGCACCCTAACCTGTCCAGCCAGTTGCATTCCTGAACAGGCCCAGATGTGGATTGGGGTCTGCACCTCCTATTGTCTGTGTAAGGGTTTCTTGATTGGTCTCTTTACATGCACTTACCTTTCCCAAGACATGATTCCAGGCTCTTACAAAGGCTATGTACAAAACCAGCAAATATAAAACCAATATTCATAACTCCAACTACAACAATGATACATGCATACAAACAGGAGGAATAGATTCAGTAGGTCATAACTTTCACAGAGATATGTTACATGGCACATGTAGCATAAAACATATTCCAGTTACATCATGTATACATTTATAAGCCTCTCCCCATAAAGCTTTATGGGGTACACCATCACAGAGTCATACAGTGAGCAAGAGAAAAATACAACTTCTGGGGAAAATGAGCATTGTGGGCATTTTTATATAAAAGAGGAGAGAAGATATGGGTAGCATATGTTTGGATGATGCGAGTCCTACACCCTAGAAATAGCCAAAGCAAAAACTCAATCACCCACTCTTATGTGCAGTGGGTGAACTCCTAGAAGGGCCATGACCTTCTTTTCCTCCATATTTTTTGAATACTCAATCACACATATTTATGATTTAAAACAAACTCACATTCAGGCAAATTTTGACAGGATTGTTAGTGACATATTCAAGGAAAATGCATTACTGTTGAAATACAAGTGGCAAAAGAAATGAACCAGGAAGACTTCTGCTTATCACAATGGAGGATTTCACTTAAGCTATGAAATTCAGTAGATAGGGTAACCTTGCATACATATACTTAAAAAAACATTATTTGAATGTGATTAGGTAACCTCAGGATAGCAGGGATTCTGCAGTGCTCTAGAGAAATATATAGTACTCAGCTAGTGTTTAGTAAGTTTCATAAAGTTGGAAGTTTTGCAAACCAATCAGCTGTTTTTTGTGTAGCAAAATTAGCTTCAGTTTATGGACTTCTTTAACTTTTGAAATTTACAATCTTTCTCTTGATCCCCAAAAGTTCAAATATTTCAAAACATGTTTTTCTTTTCTAGAGCATGTATTAGAAACAGGGCTGGGTAGGATATTATTCTCCTAATGTTTGAGATTTCAAAAAAATTTCCCATCCTGAAACAGAATGAAAAGTCAAAATCCTGAAAAATGTTCATGAACTAACAAAACAAAAATTATTTGTTTAGGTCAATTGAAAATTTGTTTAGGTCATTTTACAATTTCAAAACTTTTTGTCTCAATTTTGAATTTTTTTCCTTCTTCAACCTTTAGTTTAATTTTTAAACAAAAAAAGTAATTTTGAACCAAAAAAACAAAGTTTTTGCTTTGAAAATGTCAAAATGGAATGTTTCAAAAATTTCAAAACATTTTTTCCTCCTACATTTTTTCAAGTCTGGAAATTCATCAAAACCAATTCATTCCCATTAACAGTTTTGATTTTGAAGAATTGGCATTTTGGGCAAAACACTTTGTTGAAAAATTTGTGACCATCTCTAATAAGGAATACAGTGAAAGATTAACTGAAAAGCTAGGCACACCAAAATGCATTCGCTGTATGGGCTGATCCGAATTCCATTGAAATAAATTGAAAGCATTGACTTCGATAAGAGATGGATCAGGCTCTTTCTGGACACAGGATATATACACAATATATTGTACTGTATTTTTTTACGTTAGAATTTGTCTTTATCCCTCCTCTACAGTAACTCCTCGCTTAATGTTGTAGTTATGTTCCTGAAAAATGCTACTTTAAGTGAAACGATGTTAAGTGAATCCAATTCCCCCATAAGAATTAATGTAAATGGGGATGGGGGTTAGGTTCCAGAGAAATATTTTTCACCAGAAAATATATATATATTGTGACAGGGTCAGGCCAGATGGTTACAGGAGAGTAATAGACGGCAGATATATTAGTCCCAGATTAAGTAGATCCCTTTTCCCTGGGTAAGGTAACAGGGCAGTTCCAGAACAAGCAGGATCTTGCTGGAACCAATTTAAGGCAAGCAGGCTAATTAGGACACCTGGAGCCAATTAAGAAGAACCTGCTAGAATCAATTAGGACAGGCTGGCTAATCAGGGCACCTGAGTTTAAAAAGGAGCTCACTTCAGTTTGTGGTGTGCGTGCGAGGAGCTGGGAGCAAGAGGCACTAGGAGCTGAGAGTAAGAAGGCGTACTGCTGGAGGACTGAGGAGTATAAGCATTATTAGACACCAAGAGGAAGGTCCTGTGGTGAGGATAAAGAAGGTGTTGGGAGGAGTCCATGGGGAAGTAGCCCAGGGAGTTGTAGCTGTTGTGCAGCTGTTCCAGGAGGCACTCTAGACAGCTACAGTCCACAGGGCCCTGGGCTGGAACCCGGAGTAGAAGGCAGGCCCGGGTTCCCCCCAAACCTCCCAACTCCTGATTAGACACAGGAGGTGTTTGACCTGAACTGTGAGTTCTACCAGAGGGGAAGGTCTCGGAGGCGAGCAAAATCCGCCAATAAGCGCAGGACCCACCCAGGTAGAGGAGGAACGAACACACACACACACACGTTCTCTAATTGATCAGCAAGGTAACAATGAAACAACGTTAACCGGGATGACTTTAAGTGAGGAGTTACTGTACTTCTTTTCGTCACCCATCTGTGTGTTCTCATTCTTCACTTTCTCTGCTCTCTACTCCACTCTTCAGAGTCTCTTTTAAGTAGAGTGGAAACCCAATTACATTTGAATTCAAATAAAAGTTTTGAAGTTTTCAAAGTTTTGAGTGGGTTTGAAATGAGGTATAATGAGTTTACCCAGCCTTAGCCCTCAATTATCCCTTAAGTTTTATTGCTGGTCATCTTGACTGTTTGTTTAATTTGATAAATTTCTCTGAACCATTACCATTTGTATCAGAAACTTTACAATTCCATTAAGATAGGAAAATATGTTGTGGAGGATGGTCTATAGAGAGACATACAGCAAACTAGATTTATTCCTTAGATGCAAGCCCTTGTATATATTGTAGATGCAAAGGAGAAAGTGGAACCTTAGCAACTGTCATTTGATGTGAAAAGGCTTTTGATAGAGTTGAGTTAGCTTATTTATTAATACCGTAGGGAAGTCTGGAATACTGTAATTCTTATTGTCCAAAAAGTAGTAACTATAACTGATAACGGTCCAAAGCATACAATACAAACAAGAGCTTAATATCCTACCCAAGACAAAGGTCTCTATCTTCCTTATTATTTGCACTACCACTGGAACCTTTAGCAGTAGCTGTAAGGGGCAGAAAGCAGTATTAGAGTAGGAGACAAAACAGATCCTGGCTACCTTAAAATGTCACCTCTCCCCTCTTTATCTATCAGGATTGCATCCATTGTAATGGTACCTAAGTGCCAACAAGATTACATGAAGTCAACAAGCAGGCTGAACATCTAATCTGTACTTTTCCCTAACATTTTGTGACGTCTGAAATCGGCAAAGGCCTTTCTGTTACCAACACCCAGATTTAAACTCTATAAGAAAAGGCATTTTTGGTGGAGGGTCCTCAGCTCAAAACCTGTACCTCTTTGTTGGGTCTCCCAGAGTTAGTGTCTGCTGATCTTCAGGGCATGCTGAAAAGCCCATCTGTTTACTGGGACTTTGCTTGCATAAGGATTTAGTTAGAAGACATTTTGTATTTTTAAAGGGCTTGTTAGGAGCTTAGTTAGGGAGGCATTCTGAATTTTCTACCTGTGATAGTGGTGGTTAGTAACTATTTGTGCATGGAGAGCTTGCTGCCAATTGTTGACTGTATGTTGTAAATTATTTTCATTACAATTTTAAAGATGTCAATATGCCCAGAAGCTCGGGAAGCAGATTCCTGTTTTATAAATATGAATAAAACTAAGTAAATAATTTATTTCTGTAGGCAAACTTTTCATACTAATTTTTTATAGGTCCCAAAGCAATAACATGGGTGGCAATGGAGAGAAGTTTAACTGGCTCAGCAGACCAGGCAGCTTATTTACTCTTCTCTGTAACAGAACTTCAAAGTAATATTCAAGGGATTCAGTATACTTAGCAATCCGGGAATGGGAAGTTTAGAACAGTGGGTTCCTTTCTTAGACAGAGTTTGAAATAATTCCTCATGTACCCTAACACAGGTTATTATATTTGGGGAGGGCTGGAGTCAGAAGAATATTGCCGCCATAGCAGATTTAGTTAATATATGTTTGGTATTTATAAATTAATTACAAAACACACTACAATTTTCAGAATTTGTTTTCAGCATTTTGGCCCTCATCCCAGGCACAGGATCCATGTTGGTGAAAAGATCTGCTCATGCAGTTCAGATTGCAGAATCAGGGTCTAAAAGTGATTTTTACAACATTTCAAATAATTGGCTATATAGAAAGTTGCCATAATTAAAAGGAAGATCAAAACTCAAAACACCGGGAGTATTTTTGAGCTAAAATTAGACACATTATGCCTTTCCTGCTTTGTACTTCTCAACCCAATCCCAATTTTCCCAGCTCCTTATTCTTACAGAATGCCTATCGTCTCTAGCAATGAACAAATAATTGCATGTTACCAGACATATGAAATAACAAAAAGGCCACCTTTATTTTAAAAGATAAGAAAAATAATTAAAGAGCTATGGTACTCAATCAATTGTTGTTATTTATTTGTATTGCAGTAGTGCCTGGGTGCCAATCGCAGATTAAAACTGTTATGCATAGGCCTGTATTCTAAGCTATCCAAGGTAACAAAAGTCCAGCTCAGATTGTTGCATAAAATTTTTTTAGAACAAGATATAAAAAGGAGACAGACAGACTGAATTAGTCCAAACAAAAAGATCTTCTGATACAAACCAAAGACTGTGTTGAGTCCATGACTGGTAAACGAGGAATGCAATCAGAAATTAATGGACCAATAGAGGCTTATCAGAAAACAGTCCTAATAGAATCACAGAATTATAAAAATGTAGGGCTGGAAGGGAATTTGAGAGGTCATCTAGTCCAGGAGGAGGCAGGAGCAAGTAAACCTAGACCATCTCTGACAGGTGTTTGTCTAACCTGTTCTTAAAAACCTCCAGTGGTGGGGATTGCACAACCTTGCTTGGTGACCTGTTCCAGTGCTTAAGTATCCTTCTAGTTAGAAAGGATTTCTTAATATCTAACCTATATATCCCTTGCTGCAAATTAATCCCAATAGTTCTTGTCTTCTCTCCAGTGGTCATGGAGAACAATTGATCACAGTCCTCTTACACCAGCCCTTAACATATTTTAAGACTGTTCCTAGGTCCCCTCTCAGTCTTCTCAAGATTAAACATACAATTTTGTTAAACTTTCCTCATAGGTCAGGTTTTCCAAACCTTTTATTATTTTGTTATTGTCCTCTAGACTCTCTCTAATTTGTCCACATCCTTCTTCAAGTGTGGCACCCAGAACAGGACACAGTAGCACAGCTGAGGCCTCACCAGTGTTGAGTAGAGCAGGACAATTACCTCCCATGTCTTACATTCAATACTTCTGTAAATATACCCCAGAATTATATTAGCCTTTTTTTGTAACTGCATCACATTGTTGACCCATATTCAATTTGTGATCCACAATAACCTTCAGAACCTTTCCAGCCTAGTCAGTTATTCCCTATTTTGTAGCTATGCATTTGATTTTTCCTTCCTAAGTGTTGTATTTTGCACTTCTTTGTATTGAATTTCATCTTGTTGATTTCAGAGCAATTTCTCAAGGTCATTTCGAATTCTAATCCAGTCCTCCAAAATGGTAGAAACTCATCCCAGCATTGTCTCATCTGCAAATTTTATAGGCATAATCTCCAATCTATTATCCAAGTCATCGATTAAAATATTGAATAGTACTGAACCCAGGACAGACCCCTGCGGGACCATGCCGGATATGTATCTTCAGTTTGACAGCAAACCACTGATAACTATCTTTTTGAGTATGGTTTTTCCACCAGTTTTGCACCCACCTTATAATAATTTCATCTCAACCATACTTCCCTAGTGTTATGTGAATGTCATGTGGGACAGTGTCAACAAGTCTTACCAAAATCAAAATATATCATGTCTCCTGCTTCCCCTCAATCCAGGGGTGGATTAGTCACTGGGGCCTGTGCCCAGAGGCCCTGGCCAAATGGGGGATCGCCAGAAAAATGGGTGCCACCACTCTCCAACCCCGCTCTGCTCACCTGATGCTCCTGCCAGGGAGTGTGGTCGGGGTGCAGGGGCTTGCCCCGCTCCACTAGCCCGGAACTCCTGCCGGAGAGCATGGGAAGCCTCTCTGTCCCAAGCCTGCTCCCCGGAAGGCGTGCCAGGATGGCAGAGCGGGTCAAGCCCTCACGCCCTGACCCCACTCCCCTTCCCTCCCCCCGGTAGGAGCACCGGGCTCCTCAGCAGGAATGCCAGGAGGTGGGGTAGAAGGGGAACTGCAGGCGGAAGGGGTGGGGAGGGACCCCCACTTCCTCTGGCCCAGGGCCCCACAAAATGCTACTCTGCCTCAATCGATTAGGACAATAATAAAATAGGTTGTTTTGACATGATTTCCTGACAAATCCAAGTTGGCTATTACTTATTACCCTATTATCCTCTTTACAGATTGATCATTTCATTATTTGTTCCGGCTGACTGGTTTATAATTCTCTGGGTCCTCTTTCTTCCCCTTTTTAAAGATAGGTACTGTATTTGCCCTTCTCCAGTCCTCTGGAACCTCACCCATCCTTCAGAAGCTCTCAAAGACAATTGCTAATGGTTTCGAGATTACTTAAGAAACTAGCTGAATTGCATTAGGCCCTTCCACCATGAACAAATTTAATTTACTTAAATATTCCTTAACCTGTGTGACAAAGTTCCTCCTCTACCTCGGCGGGTCCTGCGCTTATTGGCGGATTCTGCTTGCCTCAGAGATCTTCCCCTCTAGTAGAATCCACAGTCCAGGTTAACTCCTCCTGTGTCTAATCAGGAGTTGGGAGTTTTGGGGGGAACCCGGGCCCACCCTCTACTCTGGGTTCCAGCCCAGGGCCCTGTGGATTCCAGCTGTTTAGAGTGCCTCCTGGAACAACTGCACGACAGCTACAACTCCCTGGGCTACTTCCCCATGGACTCCTCCCAACACCTTCTTTATTCTCACCACAGGATTTTCCAGCAGTACACCCTCTTACTCTCAGCTCCTAGTGCCTCTTGCTCCCAGCTCCTCACACGCAACCTCCTTCCACAGCTGCTGACATGCGCCCCTCACTGACTCACTGGGAGGCTTTTAACTAGTTTCAGCCAGCCCCTGATTGGCTGCAGGTGTCTCAATTAACCTCCCTGCCTTCTGGAAAGTTCTTAATTGGCCCCAGGTGTCTTGATTAACCTGGAGCACCTGCCATAAAGTATTAGGGATTTGTTTAGCCTGGGGCTAACATACTGGTTCCTTACCACTTTCCTATAGCCCTCTGGCCTTGCCCCGTCACACCTGTTATTTTCCTATTTTGGCTTGCATTCCTTCCCCTTGCTAGTATTAATTGTGTTAAGTATCTGGTCATCATTAACCTTTTCAGTAATGACTCAAGCAAACTAGCCATTAAACACCTCAGACTTCATTGTTGTAAGTAAGAGCTAGGAGGTAATTGTCCTGCTCTATTCAGCACTAGTGAGGCCTCAGCTGTGCTACTGTGTCCTGTTCTGGGTGCCACACTTGAAGAAGGATGTGGACAAATTAGAGAGTCTAATTCTGGATGTCATCTATTATTAGCTCTCCCTCCCTGCTAAGTAGAGGACCTACAGTTTCCTTCTTTCCTTTCCTTCCGTCTTTCTCTTGCTCCTAAGGTATGTATAGAACCGTATCTTATTGCCTCACACATCACTTGCTAGGTGTAATTCTTTTTGTGCCTTGGCCTTTCTGATTTTTTCCCTACATGTTTTGTACTCATACTTAGCAATTTGTCTCTGTTTCCATTTTTTGTGGAATTCCTTTTTGATTTTCTGGTAATTGAACTCCTGATGGAGCCATACAGGCATCTTACTACTGTATTCTTCCCATCTTTCCTTCCCAGCGGGATAGTTTGCTATAGCACCTTTAATATGGTCTCTGGGGACTGCCAGCTCTCCTAAAATCCTTTTCCCCTTAGATTTTCTTCTAATGGGAACACAATATAATGAGTGGAATGGCTATTCTGCCCATTACCCCCTTTTTGTGGTCCTTAAATAAAGAGATTTTGGGGAGTATCAAAATGCCAGATGGAGACAGCTGGACTGGAAGAAAAGAGCTTTACAAATAGAGCTGCCACCCCACCATCTCCTAGGACACCATTGGGCTTTCATCATCCTAGTCTTGAGAAATGTCCTGACCAGACCAGGCTAGAAAGAGGGAACCAATGACATTGTCATTGCTATCTCCTCTGCTGTTGGCTAAATCCTGAATATCACCGTGGGTTCTTGTCCCCCCGCCCCCCCCCCACGTATAGTTTTCTCTTCCCACCTTATTCTCTCTCTCTCTTTTGCCTCCTGTTTAATAGGACTCTTGCTTAGCCAGTAAAGACAACTGCATCTTTTGCAACACTGCTGTGTCCCCGTGACCAGAGAGTGACCTAAAAACAATACCCTAAACAGTCCAATGATGGTAAATGCTTGATAGGTGTCTGAGTGAGTAATACAGGGATTGGCAACCTTTGGCACGTGGCCCGTCAGGGAAATCCACTGGAGGGCTGGGACAGTTTGTTTACCTGCAGATTCAGCCAACCCACTGGCCGTGGTTTGCCATTCCAGCCAATGGGGGCCAAGGGATGTGCTGGCCTCAGCTTCCCGCAGCCCCCATTGGCCTAGAATGGCAAACTGCAGCCAATGGGAGCTGCAATCGGCTGTACCTGCGGATGCTGCAGGTAAACAAACCATCCCGGCCCACGTGCCAAATCTCACGTTGCTGATCCCTGAACTAATAAGAGCATGTGCTGTGCCTATATATCTCCAGCAGCCAGATGGCAAGTCAGAGTCCGCACCAGACACAGCTTTATTTTCTATCTTTGTTATTCTTTTCTCTCCCCATTTTTGTGTGTTCGTCTTGTTTAGTTTTAAAGGAAACAAGATCAGAGTTAGCAGCAGCAACAGCTCCAGCCCATCTCAATTAATTTTTTCTCTCTTTCCCAGATAGAACAGTTATTACCATCTGTAATACCAGGGGATTTTCCTTGTAAAAACTCCCCATATCTACAGGGAAAGGGGGTAAGGGATATTGTTAAAGTAAAAGCCTTATTTAATAATTCACATTTTAAATGATTTAACTGTTTTTCCTTTTTCTGCATCTTTAATACAAGGTTATAAAAATTTAATGGTCATTGCTGCCTTGGGACTTAGTAGGCAGAGGTCTCTGTACTCAAAACCCTGAGCATTGTTTAACTGCTAGTGATGAACAGCGATAGGGTCACATTAACACCTTTGACTCTCTGGACCTATTTATTCCATCAAAATTAACACAACAGGACCCCATTGTACCAGGCACTGCCCAAATATGACAAAAAGACCATTACTGTCCCCAAAGAGCTTACAATCTAAGTATAAAACAAGAGACAACAGGTGAATACAGACACAAAGAATACAGGGAGCACAAGGTAACAATAGGAGTTTTGTTACCTTATGTAAGAGGTGGGGGAAAGGAGACTAGTCAGGATTAGTGAGAAGCATATAACTTATTTTATTTGTTTATTTTGGCAGCTAGAGAACTGGTGATTTCACTTAGAATTAATGATTTTGCAAATGTCTTTGGATTGCATGTATAGAAGATAACATGGCAGGAGAAAGAAGAAACAGAAACCAACACATTATCACTGTGCAACATACCATATCTGACTTGTTTCTATTTTTACACTGTTTAGTTCCTTTGTTTTTTATCCATGACAGATTTTAAATGATTTTTCATGAGTGCGTTAGCCTTTTTACTGGACCTTAATTTTATAAAGCCAAAATTTGCTACTTTTTTCTTCCCACTATCTTTCCCTTTTTCCAATATCATGCTATATTTACAAAAGTAAATTTAACAAAATACAACAGAGATTATACAGCATCAACATCCCTCACTCATCTAACAGATTAACACTGCACTGATGTCCATTATCTTTGAAAACGCGGGATGATCGGGGGAACTCCCGGACGATTGGAAGGCACTATATTTGCGTTTTATCTTTAAAAAAGGGAAGAAGGAGAACCTGGGGAACTACAGACTGGTCAGCCTCACCTCAGTCCCTGGAAAAATCATGGAACAGGTCCTCAAGGAAACCATTTTGAAGCACTTGGAGGAGAGGAAGGTGATCAGGAACAGTCAACATGGATTCACCAAGGGCAAGTCATGCCTGACCAACCTGATTGCCTTCTATGATGAGATAACTGGCTCTGTGGATATGGGGAAAGCAGTGGATGGGATATACCTTGACTTTAGCAAAGCTTTTGATACGGTCTCCCACAGTATTCTTGCCAGCAAGTTTAAAAAGTATGGATTGGATGAATGGACTATAAGGTGGACAGAAAGCTGGCTAGATTGTTGGGCTCAACGGGTAGTGATCAATGGCTTGAAGTCTAGTTGGCAGCTGGTATCAAGAGGAGTGCCCCAGGGGTCAGTCCTGGGGCTGGCTTTGTTCAATATATTTATTAATGATCTGGATGATGGGATGGATTGCACCCCCAGCAAATTTACAGATTACACTAATTTGGGGGGAAGAGGTAGATATGTTGGAGGGTAGGGATAGGGTCCAGAGTGACCTAGACAAATTGGAGGATTGGGCCAAAAGAAATCTGATGAGGTTCAACAAGGATAAGCACAGAGTCCTGCACTTAGGATGAAAGAATCCCATCCACAGCTACATGTTGGGGAACTGACTGGCTAAGCGGCAGTTCTGCAGAAAAGGACCTAGGGGTTACAGTGGATGAGAAGCTGGATATGAGTCAGCAGTATGCCCTTGTTGCCAAGAAGGTTAATGGCATATTGGGCTGCATTAGTAGGAGCATTGCCAGCAGATCGAGGGAAGTGATTATTCCCCGCTATTCGGCACTGGTGAGGCCACATCTGGAATATTATGTCCAGTTTTGGGCCCCCCAGTACAGAAAGGATGTGGACAAATTGGAGAGAGTCCAGCGGAGGGCAACAAAAATGATCAGGAGGCTGGGGCACATCACTTATGAGGAGAGGCTACGGGAACTGGGCTTGTTTAGTCTGCAAAAGAGAAGGGCGGGGGGGTTGATAGCAGCCTTCAACTACCTGAAGGGGGTTTCCAAAGAGGATGGAGCTAGGCTGTTTTCAGTGGTGGCAGATGAGAGAACAAGGATGAATGGTCTCAAGTTGCAGTGGGGGAGGTCTAGGTTGGATATTAGGAAACACTATTTCACTAGGAGGGTGGTGAAGCACTGGAATGGGTTACCTAGGAAGATGGTGGAATCTCCATCCTTAGAGGTTTTTAAGGCCTGGCTTGACAAAGACCTGGCTGGGATGATTTAGTTGGGGTTGGTCTTGCTTTGAGCAGGGGGTTGGACTAGATGATATCCTGAGGTCTCTTCCAACCCTAATCTTCTATGATTCTATGCACCCCCACAGAAATTATGAAAAAAACACAGTGAGAGCTATACTTTCTTCTGAGTTTGAACAGTCTTTGTTCAACATTGTTTTAATCATGGGCCTGAAACACTGTAACATCACTAGCTAAATAAGGATGGTATATTTCATTCAGATATAACTTCATGTCTGACTGTAGTTAGTCAGCTTAGTTCATCTAAAGGGGAAATTATTCACCTATTGGCCCCTCTGGCTTTAAGGTTTTTTAAACCCTGGCCAACTGTCATTTTAAACATCTCTCCCAGCTGACTACCAGGGAAATATCTTGGAAATGTGCATCCACCTCTTCTGGAGTAAAAAACGGACTATGAGTTCAAACAGCTTAGTTTTTTCGACTAGTTCTACCAACTCCTGTCATTGATTTACAAAATTAGACCAGTATTTCAAACTAACACACAACTGAGGTGGGGTAATTTTGCTATCCATATTCATATCCACAAAATAGAACACTGTGGCTTACAGATGGTTTCAGAAATTTTATACTGCATCCTCTATTTTAAAAATTAAACTTGTATACACTTTCAGAAGGTTCTGGGTAGTTCGTTTTCTTGCCAGTTTTTCTCCATATGTAACAAGCTGCTTTGTGAGTCCATAGAACGGACTGTTCTTTGGAGTCCCAGAACTTATTCTCTATCCAACTACTCACAGGTACTGTATGTGAAGATATTGATAGTACTGCACCTGATCTTATTTAGAGTAGGTTGCTATTGACCTTGGGATTTAATGAGAAGCATTAGTTTAAATCTGGAGCATCCCACACTACAGAAAGGTATCATAGGGAAAATTTAAAAATGTAATAAAAAACTTTCCATTTTTAAAAACAGTGTTATCATAACTCGTTATGAAGTTCTAGACAGAAGACTTTATGCTACTTATCAAAGTCATTTTTCTTGCACAGTGAACGCTGTGATGTCAAATTTCAGCTCTAGCCACTGGCATTAGCAATTGCTAATCCGCCACCCTTTGTATCTTCTGGATTTTAAGCACATAGACCAATACTGACAATGGCCAGCTTGATCTTTGATGGAAGAAAGTTCCCCAATGGAGAAGACATTAGCATTGATTTTTCTCATCATATATTGTAATATGTTGCATCTCTAATTTCTACTGGAGTCAACCACAACAATTGCTCTGTACAGTACACTGTTCTTACAACAAATAGATTGTTACAAGATACTTCTAATACATTCATATGTGGGGGGTGCTGAGCAAGGAGGACTGAGGAAGGAAAAGATTGTGTGTCAGCTATTCATTATACACAACAGTGTACAGGCTTTTCAAAGCAGGCTCCATCTTTGTTTAGTTCCACTTTTCTGACCTTCCTTTATTCTTATTCCAAGTTTTCTGTCAAGTGAGGTGGAAATTCATTAATACCTGCCTGTTAGGGTATAATATCAGGTTTCATTATCCAGTTCCACACATCTTAGCAAATCAATGTCTTACCTTTAAAATGTGAATCTCTTGCTCTGTGGCATAGTGAATTACCATACTAGCCATTTGCCTCTGATAATCTGGGTTCAAATCTGTATTTAGTAATATGAATAAAAGGCTTGGTGACAGCATCCTAGTGCCTGATTCTAACAGCTCCCTCAGGCATAGGATGCCTCCACTTTTATTATTTTCCTTCAGACATTTATTGATGGAGATCACTAACAACCCTAAGCTAAATAACCAGACAACTGTTGTAATTACTATTGATCTGATCAGGACAGCTTAATACATTAAGACTTTTAAAACTGTCCCAGACCTTTCTTTTGTCTACAGATTCCAGGACTCTCCTTGGGTCTCATGTATGGACGTTAAAATTATAAACAATAAGTAGGGACATTTGGTGGGGGAAAATATAAATACACCTTTAGCTACATTGAAATGCAGGTGGAGAGATGGATTGATTTTTTTTTTTAAAGTAGAACAGAATGAATGGAACTTCTCTTTCAACAACTGATAACCTCTCACTATAAGTCTTGGGGATCAATAACTGTGCTTTATTGATAAGACTTTCAAATTTGCTTACATTTTTTATTATTTTCATATCAGGTAAAACTGTGGAAGCTGCATGTTATTCAACATATTCAGCTCTAAGAGCATTCAGATATGCACCAACATGTTTTGGATGTAGTTCAATTCTACACCTTTTCTATAATTAGAGCTGAGTAAAAGTTTTCTGGAAAACAATAAATTCAGCCTCTGAACCAAACAAACAATTATTCACTCCAGATCTATTTATAATACAGAAAAGTATTGACTCCCTGAATAAACAGTATACTGTCATTTTTTTATGAGTGCCCTATCACATTAGTATTTTTACCAATATAGACTCAGACTTTAGGGCCAAAAATGATCATCTAGTCTGACCTCCTGCACATTGCCTTTCCTTTTTATTGATTTTTGTATAAGTTAAAGCTTCTGTAATAAAAACTGAAAACGCCATGAACTAAATACTGCTTATACAAGTTCATCTATTGTAAGAACTTACACAAGTTGAAGAATGCTAAATTAGATCTATTCATACTAGGTGAGCCCAAGAAGGCTATTGCTGTTGCTTCTAGCTGACTTCTACCTCTGCCATAAAGAGAATAGGACAACAGCTCACATTTCCATGTCTTAATGAGATCCACAAAGTTAATAAAAAAGGACTATATAGAAGAATCTTTCAGCAATAAAATGTGTAACAATCTATTCCCAGCCCTAAATGTGTTTTCTTGGAAAAGGCGCACTGTGAATTCACCCACATCCCAGCCCTTTGATCACTTGCATGTCAACACCTTCTGTGATCAGAAGTCAAATCTCCAAGATATTTATTCTTCAAAAAACATCACATCTGTAACTTGTGCATGTATTACTGCTTACACTGTGCATATCCGCTCTTTACTTCCAGTGCTGTCTTCTTTTAATAACTCACCTTCAACAGTTAACATTTTTTTAAAAAAAGTAAAACCCTATAATTAAATATTTTACTCTTGCTTTTAGGAGGAGATACTATAACTTTTCAGGTTGTACTTTTTATAATAAAGCATTTAAGGAAAAACACTAATTTAGGGCTGAAAACACTTACACATGAGAGTAATTTTATTCATGTGTGTGACTTCAGCTGAATTGCTCACATAAGTAAAGAACCAGGCCCTTAAGGACCATTGTGGCAGCTCTTCATCACATGATTAGTTTCACTAGATTAGGGACCGCAAGCAGGGGTGAAAGTAACTTAAAGGACTTACCAGAAAGCAGGGCGGCTGGGGTCCTGGGCAAGGTGAGGGGGAGGCAGCTCTGGGCTCCCAGAAGGGGCATGGCCTCGGGCGGAAGGGGCGGGGATTCAGCCAGACTCCCCCAGCCAGACCTTCAGCGCTGTCCAGCCCGCTGGGAGCCCTGGGCCCTTTTAAATCACCAGGCCCCGGGGCAGTTGCCCCTTTTGTTCCCCCACCCACATAAGCAGCCCTGCCGGTACGGTCAGGTGTGTACCGGCGGCCACTTTCTTACCGGTACACTGTACTGGACCATACCGGCTTACTTTCACCTCTGTCTCAAGGGATACATGGGGTTCAGTCTTGCACTCAGAAGTGAAAGTAAGCCGGTGCGCCATACCTGGGCGGCCCAGCTTCCCCAGGTGGCAATTTAAAGGACCTGGGGCTCCCAGCAGTGGCTGGAGCCCCAGGCCCTTTAAATTACCGCCAGAGCCCCGCTGCTGGAGCCCTGGGGTAGCGGCGGGGCTGCGGGGGCTATTTAAAGGGCCTGGGGTGGTAGAGGCAGGGGAGCCCTGGGCCCTTTAAATAGCCTCCGGAGTCCCTGGCTGCCTCTGCTACCCCGGTGGGGTGGGCGAGGAGGAGAGGGGGACACTTACCGTACAGGGTGGGCTGGCTCTGACCCCCTCAGCTCTGCCCCTTCCGCTTGAGGACCCGCCCCTTCCAGGGGCCAGAGGTGATCCCCAGCCGAGCCCCGTTCTGGTAAGTCCCGAGAGGGGGACCTTTGTCTGACTGATTACCTATTCATGGTGGTTTCAAAGACCCAAACAGGATAAAAGAGTGATTTACAGAGCCATAAGGGGGCTGGTTCTGAGCTGAAGCAGTAATGAACTGGTGATCACAGGAAAAACCTGTGAGGGATATGAACGTGTGTGGTTCACCAGCCAGAGCCCTTGTTGGAGTGAGGGGGTGATAACTGGTAAGCTTATTAGTATGCATCTAGGTTCTTTTATTGTTTTAATATGTTTTCTCTGTAATGCTTTCACCTTAATAAATGTCCTTGCTCATAAAGGGCTGTGTGATAACTGGCAATTACACTGTTTGCCATCTCTGAGGAGAGAAATGAAGCAGGCCTGATTAGGCAGACTGTCTTTTGCTGGGGAGGTCACAGTATAGACAGAAAACTGTTCAGCCTGGAAATACCCTAGTCAGAAGGGAGATAGAGATGTGTCTCCACCCAAGAGAGGCAACGGCTGGGAAGCCGGAAGCCTAGATTGGGTGCTGTTGCTGGCCTATAGAGGGAAAGTACAGATGCAGTTTCCCGGAACTGTGACAATCAAATACCAGAATGCCACACTTTACCTCTAGACCTGCAAATGAATGGAATGGTTTTTGGTCTTGGTACCACAGTGACCTTCACAGTCACAAATGTCCATTCACTTAAGAAAAACTTGTGGGACTAATTAACACGAAAGAATGGAAATACATAACTCAAGCGTCTCCAGTCTCCAGTCTCCAGAATGACAAATCTAGCAAGTGCCATCTTAAAAATCACACAACATGTCCTGACAGCATTACATATTTCACAATTCAAATAACTATAAGCAGTTTGACTTTTTTTTATTATGTACTTTGCATGCTCCTACCCAACATTTTTTCCCCCTTGGAATTGTTTATACCAGAAGTCCTGACCTTCAGGGTTTCCAAATCCCAACCTTGTCACATACACAGACAAAACTGATGACTAATTGAAGATTTTCTAATTTGTTCCAATCAAAATTTGCACAGCCATACTGTGGGACCATGGGAACTCCTTTTAACTTCCTCTCTAATTAATATATTTTATTTTTGTATTGGTGCCAGTGAAACCATGAAGAACTGTTACATCATACAATCTACTTTTCTGGTATTCCAAATAGCAGTAATAAAAAAAATCAATGGATTTTTAAAAGTAGTACTGCACCCTATACTCCAGGAAAGGCAGAACAAAGGACAAAACCTTTTCTAACCACATGAACTGGCATATATGACTGTCTTTGCTGAGGATACTTCCTGGACTGAGTTTAGATGTGTTTTTTAGCTTACCTCAGAAGTGGCACTATCATGTTATTCAACTTTTATTATTTTGCTGATTATCTGTACTGCCCCCAAAACTGGCTAGGGACATACAAGGGCTGATATATACTTTGGGGATCAGGAACGTGGGCAAGGCCAGAGCAGACACCAGCCTCCCTGTCAGTGGACTCCCAGTGCAATTTCTTCCTCTTCTGAGATGGCGCCAATAACTCGAGCACCAAAGCCTCACCATTGCTTCTTTTTACTTTCCCTTGTCTTTGAGGGCAGCTGATTCCATCACTGAAGCATCCTCAAGGTGAGGACCTGATCAAGGATTAGAAGCCTGTGCCAAAGAGAGCTGAACACCAACAGCCTCATGCTGCACTACCAAGATCTTCAGAGTTGAACAAGTTCCTGGCACTTAGAGAATACCTGCATTGGCTTTTTCCAATGGACCAAAGGTCTTTAGTTCACATGCAGCCTCTAACATATACACACAGGTAGGTGCCCGTTTTAGTCCCTTGTTTCTTAGGTACCTAAGAATCTCTTTGTACTGATAAAGGGTCAGCAAGCAACAAATACCTAGAGGCCATAATTGGCCTCAGGACCAAATCTCATCAAACTAAAGGGTCATCTTTTGGAGCAGATGTTCCCACGGCCAACAAGTCCTCTATGCTAATTGAATACTGAGATTTTTAAATGGTATTTAGGTTTTGCTGTGTTTAGTGTTCTGCCACCTAACTGATTTAGGAGCCTAGATATCATTTTCAAAAGGAATTTGGGCACTTAGGAGCTGAAATTCCATCAATTGTCAATGGGATTTTAGCACCTAAGTGCCTAAATTCTTTTTGAAAATAGTTAGGCTCCTGAATCATTGAGGTGGTGCAACACTGAACACAGCAAAGCCTAAATACCTTTTAAAATCTGGGCCTTAGGCACTATACCTGTGAACTAAAATCTGTCTGGCACTATGTCATTTGGTGCAAGGGTCATCCCTGCCTTGCCTGGCTTTTTACTGAAGGCAACTGAAGACTGCCTGTCTTCTAAACATCTCAGATCTTCCTGGCCATCTGCCAAATTAGACCATCAATACTTGGGTCCATTCAAAATTGCTGAACAAGTCAACCTGGTAGCATTTTGACTCCAGTTGCCAGAATCTCTGGAAATCTACCTGGTTTATCACGCGTCCCTCCTGAAGCCCTACTCAGAAAATCCCTTTCCTAGCATCTCTGCTTCACTGGCCCCTCTCATGGAGGTCCAGGGTCAGGCAGAATACAAAGTGTGAGCAATCCAGTTTGCTCTAGTATCTGCTCCAGTTCCTACCCTTCTACATCCTTGACACCTCAACTCTGCTTCCCGATGACATCTCCGGCTCACCCATTGGCTCTGGCATTCAGCTTTTGATCCATATCTCTGACCTTTGTCTCTGCTCTTGACCACACTCACTGGGTGCCCCATGGCCTGGACTCTTGACTCCGGCTCAGCTATATTCTAACCTCCAGGCCTGGTCACCCTCAGTGCTGCAACCATTAAGCTTGACTGCCCAAGTCCCGGTCACGATATTGACATTAACTATAATGAAATGTAACGACGAGGGAGTTTTGGGTAAAAGCTCCTGAAAATAATTAGGCATAAAGAGAAAGTCCCCATACCTGCAACTAGACATGAGAAGGAAAGAAATGAGGCATTTGGGGTTGCCTGGCCTGTATGTAGCCTCAGCTCCAAATTTCCAGTTCCCTAAAGGAGTACGTCTGTAGCCCTGACAAGAAACACTTTCCAAACCTCAGCAATGATGGGGGCATATCCTACTACTGAGAATATGCTGCCTCCAAAAACAATCACTTGTTCTGGTTCAAGGAGCCCCTAATCCTTGTTCTCCTTCAAGACTGTTCAGGAGAGTCACTATATTTTGATAATCAGAGGTTCAGACCCACTAAACAGCCTTTGCTGTATCATCATTATGCCGGGTATAAACAGACAATGAACACTCCTAATGCATTACTTCAAGGCATACTTTAGGACCCGATGCATAAAAATGTTATGCATCATTCCACTTTCTCATTCATTAATCCTGAAGGCTAAGTAATACAAGGAATGTGAAAAGTTCACAGCTCTGCTAAGTATTATGACTAATGAATCTACTACAGACTAATCCTCCAACCCAACACTCATGGCTCACCTCTCCCAAGCTAATAATAATAATATATAAAGGTAATTCTAGGGGATGAAGTCAACTGATACCATTCCCCTCTCCCAGTATTAAAAGGCAGGTCATATTCTAGTCATTAAAACCCTATACACAATTAGTCCAAGAGCTGAACAGAGCGGCAACATAGTCCATGAACAATGCAGTATAGTCTAGTGCCTAGGACATGTAACCTGAATATATGGGATTTATCCCTGACACCCATTGGATTGCTGTGTGACCTTGACCAAGTCTTTTTACCGTAGCTCAATGTCCCCATTTCTCTAAACTGGGGATAATGACACTTACCTATTTGTGTGAAGTGATTTGAGCCTCTGAAAGAAGAGTGATAAATAAGTGCACTTATTATTACTAATATTGCAGTGGTTGTCCTTAAATTTCTGCATTTTCCCTTTGATAACTAGGTATAGTTACCACAGTACTGCATATTTGCTGTACTTGGCACAGGGAACTATAGTAATGTTGTATAGTTACAAAGACTGTTTAAAAGGTTTTAAGGGCAACCAGTGTACAGGCCAAAACATTTTAAAAGAGCTCAGCTCCTATTTAGGCATCAAAATAAGCGGCCACATTTTCAAGTGATCAGTATGTTTGAAGCTGAAATCTTTTGAAAATCTCGCCATAAATGCCACAATAAGAGCTACTGAGTGTTGGACTCCTTTGATTATTTGGCCCTGGCTGAGTGATCAACATTAGAAAATGTGGCCCTGAAGTTGTATTTGAACCTGGTCCTAAAAGCTCAAATCTCTATCCATTTGAGCTAGAGGAAGTAACTCCACTAGCAGGTAGAAAGTAGCCTACTATTTTTCTCACTGAGGGCAGGCACTTGTACATACTAAAGACACTGGCTGTTGAACTGATTATAGCATTTACACATGAAAACAGTAACAGCTGGTGAGAAAATGTAGGAGACACATGCAAAGACACATGCACATGTAACAAAATATGTTTTGTTTTCACATGAATGGAGATTGAGTAAGTCAGAGATGCAGGAAGGCCACTCTAAATATCAGGAGGTGCAAAGGAGAATGCTCTCACTGACACACAAGTATTGTGCTAATGGATAAGGAGGAGACCAGTATTAGGCAAGCATAAGGAGTGGGGAGTAAAGGGACACAAACAGGTTTATGATCAAGTCTACAGAGGTGAGTTTAAAAATAAGGAAGGCTGTTTTGAACTGAACCCTGAAGTGAATACAGAGTCAGTAGAGTTATTTAGTGTGGAAATTGTGTGTTCATGTTTCCTGGTACATTGTATGAAAAGAGGCAAGCAGCATAGTTCCTCATGTAGTTGAGTGTGACAAGCTGAAATTTTCAGTTTTGCTTCTCCACAGTCACAACAACAAAGGAGAAGATGGTACAACAAGGAGAAAAACATTCTGTAATAAAATCATCCAGCTGCCACAGTGGAAGGAAGGAGGAAAATAGTGTTCTTTATGTTGTGGTGCTGATTATGACAGAGTGGGATATCTCTGCACCAAATTGTGAACTCCAATTTGTATTGTGTGCTAAACATGTTTAACCTTACCCAGAGCAAGGTTACTGAGTTGCATTCCAGGCAGATGCTTGACACCTTCTTGCAGGCCATCATTGAGAAGCCATCACAGAACAATCTGAAGGCGCCAATTTTGACTGCCTCTCAACTGCAGGCCCAACCTCATGGAACAACAGACTTTCTACACAAGGGCATCGGCATGGTTGAAGGCTCTGCAGCTTCTCAGCCCAAATATGTGGCAAAAGGAGTCAGGCTGTATTTAAGAGGAGGTGCTTCTCTGAGCCAAGGGAGCAGACTATCGCTGCATGTAAGCAGGACTGGCAGGAAACAGAGAAGGCAGGAGGGACTCTCCCTCACTTTAAGCACTGACAAACCTGATGCTTACAGAAGGAAAGAGATCCGACACAGGGAAGGTGCGTCTCAGGACTTCTGTTATTTTTCAAAGATCTGTAACTCTCTAATGTTATTTAAAAGTAAAGTGATTGTGGTTAAGAAATTCCTGTGCTAAACCTGGATTCCTAGTTTTCCTGCTATGTTGTCCCCAAAGGGGTAAAACTAGAACCTACAGTGCCCACAGCTCTGGGGGACTAAGGGTCTAGGATAACTGGTCTGTGGAGTCCTACATCCCATGAAAGGTCTCTGACAAGAGGTCCAAGCCCAGGAGCATACCAGAGCTAGAAACAGTGAAGACTCTATCCAGACCCAATCAGCTTACAAGTATGTGGGACTCAGAGGTTGGAGCCACTCACAACTCACTGATGTCCATACAGAACAGTACTGGGCCAGGTAGTGACATTGATAATTCTGTGTGGCATAAGTCCTTGGCAAGTGAGAGAGGAGGGGCCCTAGCTAAGAAATTTACAACGGTCAAGGTGAAAGGATATGAAAGCAAGAACAGGATTTCGACAGAGGTGTATGTGAGGCAGTACTGGACATGGATAGGACTGGAAAATACAGGTAGCACAAAGTGGCGTTAAACTGGCTGGAGAGAGGCAGAATTTTATATTGACTATGCAGGGACACTGTCACTTAGTGGAAAGCAGGCAGAGTCATCTCCAGTGCCTCCTGTGCCAGTCCCGCCCCCCTCCCCCCCACCCACTCCTTACCAAAGGGAAAGAAAGGTTTGTGTAGGAGTTGTGTTGGAAATATAGGGGTGGGAGGGTGGGCACAGGGTGATGGGGGAAGGTGGAACAGAGCTGCACAATATCCAATTCTTAAAAGGACCCAGATGTCTTTCAATCAGGGACCCACAACCAGCTCACCAGCTCCATTCTATGTAAGGAGAATCAAGGCCAAAGAGAGGTATAGAGGTAGGATTCAGAATCCTGATTTTCCTTAGATGTAGTGGAGAGGGGGAGCTGGTTGAGCACAGTATGGTGATGTACTAAACAAGCCGTAAAAAGTCTGATAAATAAATTTAACCTATTAGGCAAGAAGTCTAAAAGTGGAAGCTGACCTTTTCACTAATTGTCATGCTACAAAATATCCATTTGCCATGTAAAATGAAGAACAATTATCAATGCAGTCTTTTAATTATGAAATAAAAACAATTCTGCTCCTGTTTCAACGTTTTAAGTGCATTTTCCCCAGATCTATTAATTCCTTAAACAATTTGTTCTGATTCACAGAATTACAAAAACATTCCTAGGCCTTTATAAATAAATAAAAATCCAAACTAACAGAAAAAGAGTTGAAGACCAGCAGCTGCACATATGTGAATTAGGTCTGATGTGGCAATCAATATCCCACACCCTGCCTTTCTGGCATGAATTAAAATGTGTACGAGTGCCATCTGGGTACAAGTTACTCACTCATTTTATAGCCCACACCCAATCTTGTATTCAGCCATGTGTTCCTTAAAGGTTCATGCGAACACAGGCTTGGATATGGTGTATGTACAGTAGAACCTCCTTAATTCACATTTCAAGAATCCACACATCCCATAATTCACACCCCGAGTGGCAGTCTCTCCCTGTTTAACAAGGTTTCATAGCAGAATTCTACCGTGAGCTTACAGAAGTATGTTCTTAAAGCTGGTGAAATAATGGTTCATTTATCTGTCTAGGCTCTATGACGGCCCCCATTATCATGGTATCTAAGCACCTTCCCATTTATTTAAAAATAGAAACAACAATCTCTCTCTCATTTGTCCCAGCCTGTAGGAGTAATAGCTTGATTACAGCACAGTTGTGTATGTGAGGGAGAAAGAGAGCCCCACCAAAGAGTGTGTGGGAGCATAAAACTATTGTAGAGAGGAAGTTTGATCAAAGCTAAATGCAAAACTCATGAACAAAGTGAGTGAGTAGTGGTCATTCTTATACATTATGAGAGTGGGTTCCTTAGTCTAGGACCAGTTCCATTCAAAGCACCATCTCACAAGCCTCCCGCATTGGTTGAGAGTTTCATTGTCAGTGGGACATAGCTGTCATGGGAGCTCATTGCTGTAAAGTGAGAAACAACCTGTCAGGTAACCAGGTACAGTCCCATGGAGGGCATAGAAAATCTGGACAGACTTTGAACTTGACTCTGTTCAATACAGAGCTGGTGCAGACAGCAGAGCACTGCAGCAATGTGCTCATGGCAACCCGTGTGACTACGCACATTGTCTGTTGCATTTTGTACTAGCTGGAGCTTTTGTAGCCAGTGTGGCTTCATTCCTAGAGGTGCAACAATCAACAGGACACAAGGCTCTTGAAGAAGATCTGGGATCAAGACAAAAGGCTGGGGAAAGACTAGGGTGAGCAGATGGGAGCCACAGCAAGGTCAGGGATGAATTAAGCCAAGCTAGGGCTTTAGGCATATCTCACATGGGAACTCTCTGCTATGGCCTCACCCCTTATACTTTGGCCCAACCTCGTGCTTGAGATGGTAGTAGCTGGGTCTTCCCTCCTCTTGGCTGATGGGAAGTGTGGCAGTATCTCTGCCTCCTTCCTCCCCCAGCCACCTGGAGAGTATGCTTCCCACTCCCTTCTCAGGAGCTGGGACTCCGCATTGTAGGGCCTCCCGCTCTAGTTGGGTAGCAGGGCACCGACCTGCACCCCACTTACCTGGCTGGAGAAGGCGACAGCTGCAGTAGCCAGGGGACTCCTCCTTCTTCCCCCAGAAACCCTGAGGATCTGTGAGGTCCTGCCCCTCTGAACTGATGACCATGGCTTCCTCCCCACAGCAGTGGCAAAAACTGCAGTAGAGTTCCCAAACAGTAGTAGGCTTCCCTCCCGATCCCCGAAAAAAGCAACAGGGGTGTGGTCTGGTTTGGTGGGTGGGCCAGACAGCTTCTTACCCAGCTTTTGTGACTGCCCTTCCTTCCTCTGCTGAAAGCTCTCTACAGAGTCAAACACTCCTAAATGCAGCAGTTACACCCAGTTCACACTTTGAAGCTTCTTTTCATAACTATGAGGGCTGGAGGCTTACGCTATTTTTGTTTTAAAACTAAAACAGGAATTATGAACTCACCATCTTACTGTAGTAGGGACCCTAGACCCAAGTTTATTGGTGCCTACCCTTTAATCTAGCCCTGGGCAAGTCTATAAGGGGTCAGAGTACAAGGCTGGGAAAAGGTTGGATTGTCAGGGAGAGAGAGGGGTTACATGGATGGACTGAGAGAAGGAGATGAGAGGATAACCTTGTGTGTTAGAGAGTGGAATGATAGTTACATCTCTAACCAAAAGTACTGGTTTCATTGACATCCAGACTGTGAGGCAATGAACTCTAAAGCAATGAGCACAGGGCTGCGAGTCAGAAAGGGTGTGATATTCTAAAATCCCAGCTCTGACACTGATTAGCTGTGGGATTTTAGGCACATCATTTCACTTCTTCCTCATCTGGGATTCAATTTTGTCCTCTAGCACCTGGGCGCTGCTCTCACATAAGTGATGACAGACCCAGTCCCCAGTGAAATGGGGGTAATAATTATTTACCTCAAGGGGTTATTGTGAGAATTAATTAGCATTTGTACAATGCTCTGAACATGTGAACCATTAACTAAGTGTTAAGTATGTTATATTTGTGTTCCAAGCACTGCATGACTGGCTTTAACATGTTCCTCATTAGTTTCTAATGGTGATGTCAGTAACGCAAAAACATTAAAAAATGAAATCTTCTTCCTAACAACCTCAAAATTAAAGATGAAATTCCAAATAAAACTATCCTAGCAATTAACAAACACATTTTTTACTTTTAACCTAAAAGAGCAGCACAATTTTGAACAATTTATAAAACAAACCCCGGCGGGATTTGTGTTTATTATGGCATTTATCACCCCTCCTTTAGTACTGCATGTTTGCAAATTGTTTATATGTTTGCCTGGGTGTTTTGCTTTCCAGGGTCTCATTAATGAGCTGAAGCTCTGTAAAAGCCATATAAGCATTTGACCACTGGGGAAAGCTATAAATTAGAACATAACCATATTAAAAGCAGTCTCTAATTCTATTTCCTCCTCCATCACATTCCTATCCTCTTCCCCCTTCATCCACTTCCACCCTTCTTTCTTCCATCCACTCCTTAGGCCTTAGACTGCATGACCACAAACTTGCACCAAGATATCTTGGTTCTCCCTTTTCAAAAATTCCAGAAAACTCAACTGATTCATTAAGTATTCCAGCCAAAACCATCAGAACTATATTGTTCCATATTTTGTCCACTTACACTATATAAATAACAACACATCTTCCCAAACTTACATTACACTTACACTATATAAATAACACATTTTCAAACATAAGGTATTCCAGATGTCACAAAGATTCAGCGATATTTAATAAAACATTAAAATAACTCCCCTGCTTTGTAATAAACTCCAGAAAACACTAGATATATTCAGTCTTTGTTCTTTATACATAAACTTGACATTTTTGTTATTTTTAAGTACAGTAGAAAACCTAGTTTCCAGCTTTCGATATTCTGTTCAACTGGGAACATACAATAGGCAATCTTAGAAAGTTTCCATTTACCCCCGCTCCTTTTTAAAATATCACTATTTAGTATATTTGCAATATTCTCTCTATAGTACTCCCTGCACTTGGAATTATCACAAATACCAAAAAGTTAAGAGTACTTACGCACACAGTAGATTAAAATAATTGTATTAACTTACCTAGTATGCACATAGTTTTGATATCTGTATTTATCACCAAACTGCTTATGTTTTAAAACTCTGGCAATAAAAGCAGTTTAAAAATAACAACATAACTCACCGGGAAGTACAGGAGCAGTGATCCAAAAAGGATTGTTTCCAAAAGAACCAGGCCTGAAGCCCTGATGCTCTAGAAAACAGAAAAGGATGCATGACATTAGAAAATATTATTCATTTGCTATTTAGGTTCCGAGCTATTTATGACAGAAACCTTCATACTTGTCTGTACAGGGCCTGGCACAATAATAACCTATAAATATTATTAATCCTGATACAGTAGTTAAAATTTAATTGATTTCAATCATAAAATATCATTCCCTTTTCAGTTTTGAATGTTGTTTAACACAAAACTGTTTAGATAGCATTTTCTAATGCCCAATTTTGTCCTTGAATGTACATGCATTGATTTGGCTCATGGGAGTTGCAATAATGAATTTAAGGGCAGAATTTGGTCTGTACTGTTTAGATTTCAAATAGTCCTTCATACCTTTTCACATGCATATTTAATGCCAATAACATGGCTTCTGTAATATGTATGAATATTCTAAAATATTATATACCAAAAGTGGCTTTTTAGAATGAAAGCATATAACTTTATTTCCCCCAACTTTTGTATGAGAATGCTGATTCAGTTATTCACTTTTAAGGAATCTAAATCTAGCCAAGTACTGTACCCCTTAATTCTATCTATGGCATTCTGAGGCCTAAACATTATGTTCTCGTTATCATTTGCTTATTGTTGTAAGTAAAATAAAAATTGATCAATCCTCTCCTCCCACTATAAATCTTGTTCCAATAAGTTAAATGACTTATATACAGTACATCTACAGCTCATATCATAAGATAAAATGTAGACACTGCATTTCCCATTTCCTTAACTACCTACTTCATCCAACATGCAGTCATAAATCACTCTATAAAACCCATTGTTTTCCTTTCAAACAAGGCAATTTTACAGTAGGCGGTCTCCCTTCAGAGAAGCAGGATGGCAGAAGGGCCTTTTGAAAAATCCCCTTGCTTCCCATTAAGAACATTATTTTATAGCCTTGGCCAAAGACTCTGCAAGGAACTCTACAGATAACCTTATTCAGGGAGTTCACAATCTGACTGTGACGGGACATACCAACCCCACAAGGGTTAAGGAATTGCTCTGGACACACAAAGACACACACCCTCACCCACTGCTGAGCATGATCCCAGTGCAGGGAGAGCTCAAAAGAGAGCAGCTCAGCTCAGTCTGGGCTGACTGAGCAGGAGAGCAGTTGGGTGCTGCAACCTCCTGCAGAGAAGCCGCTGGGGCTCACAGTCAAGCTGCTGCAGGCCTTTCAACCATGGAGGCATAGAATGACCAGTCACTGCAGAGAGGGGAAGATGCTCCAGGGAGTGACCCAGGGGGACCCCAAGACATACCCATGGTGCAGATGAAGGAACAGAAGTAGGAGTAGGAAGTGACTGAAGGAACAGGCATAAGGGCACCCATCCCTAGGCCATGTAGCTGAACCATTATTATGAATGGCCCTGGGTTGGAACCCAGTGGAGAAGGGAAGATTTGGAGTTCCCTACTCCCAGCCACTGACTCTCGCCACTGGGCGACACAGTCATTGAATACAGCTGCTGAACCCTGCTGCTAGACAAGGCAGCCTCTGACTCTCACCATCCAGAGTATTGTCATTAGGCAAAACTGCCAGCCTTGGACTCAAAACCCTCCTTGACTCTGAGTAACTGAGTTTCCCTTCTATCAATTATAGTTATGTCAGCTGATCACTGTGACAAGTGTCTGATGACTTCATGGGATAGATTGAAAGACTGGGCTGTTCTTACTATGCCTTTGTATTATGAAACCCAATGGCTCCTAACTCAGCTGGAGCTCAGTTTAACATCATTTCTGACAAAAGTTGTTTTTTGCAGCTGTGGCTGCTCAAAGCCAGTGGCTGTCCCATGGCGCCATTACTGACAGGCACTAGCAAAGCCTCATTTAGCATCCTTAAGAATATGGAGGTCCACTTCAAGAATGCTTCTCTGGGTGCTGCAGTGTTTTCCAACTATTACCCGCTTTCAAACCTCCTGTTTTTAAGAAAGATAACCAATAATATAATAGTACTACAGCTCTGGGTGCCTCTCCATATCAATGGAACATGAGGTCAGTCAAGGTTAAGGTCTTTTTTTGAAGGTTGAGACTGCATTAGTTAGGGGTTATGAATGATCTCTTACTGGCTTTCAACTGAATTCAGGGAGCCTTTCGGTCATGCAAGACTTCAGCAGCTTTTAATATGAATGAGCACAGGTGATGCTTCAGCCACATAAGTTATGTCTACACAGCTTGTGAAGCAAACCTCCCACCCCAGGTCAACAGACTTGGGTTAGAGGTGTTAGCACTAGCATTATAGTAACTGTGCAGACAGCTATTTGAATTTGTGGCTCGGGCTGGAGCTTGGGCTTTGATTGAAGCCCAGGGAGGGGGGTGGGCTTCAGAGCCTGAGCTCCAGCCCAAGCTTCAACTTCAAAACACTGCCTACACAGTTTTTGTTAGCGCTCTAGGGAGAGCCTGACTAACCCAAGTCAGTTGACCCAGGCCAGGAGGCTTGCTTCCGCGGGCTGTGTAGATATACCCATAAGAACTTTACTAGTATGTCTGGGGCCACCTTCATGTGATTCCAGTAACAACATGCTTCAATCTTCACTAAAAAGTTAATTGTGAACAGATTCTTAAAACAATTAATATCAATAGTGAAGGGGAAGGAACATAAGCCAGAATAGTGAAATAACAGGTTAAAGAATATTTAGATCAGTTCAAGATGTGTTCAAGTTGGCAGGGCTGGGTGAAACTCACCCTCAGGTACTTAAGGAACTAGCTTAAGCAATCTCAGAACCATTAGTGATTATCTTTGAGAACTCCTGAAGGGCAGGTAAGGTGCCAGAAGACTGAACAAAGGCAAACATAGTACCTATCTTTTAAAGGGGAAATAAAGAGGACCCAGGGAATTATACACCAATCAGCCTAACTTTGATACATGGAAAGATCCTGTAATAAATTATTAAACAATCAATTTGTAGGTACCGGTACCTAGAGAACAATAGAGTGACAAATAATAGCCAACATGAATTTGTCAAGAACAAATCATGCTACAACCACTTAATATCCTTCTTTGACAGGGTTACTGGCTTAGTTGATGGGGGGCAGAAAATGGTAGACATGATATCTTGATTTTAGTAAGGCTTTTGACACTGTCCTATGTGACATTCTCATAAGCAAACTAGGGAAATGTGGTCTAGATTAAATCACTAAGATCAGTGCAAAATTGGTTGAAAAACAATACCCAAAAGAGTAGTTATCAATGGTTTGCTGTCAAACTGAAGGGACATATCTAGTGGGGTCCTGCAAGGATGTGTCCTGGGTCCAGTACTATTCGATATTTTGATTTATGACTTGGATAATGGAGTGGAGAGTATGCATAAAAATTGCAGCTAACACCAAGCTGCGAGGGGTTGCTAGCACTTTGTAGTACAGGGTTGGAATTCAAAAGGCTCTTGAGAAATTGAAGAACTGGCCTGAAAACCAATATGATAAAATTCAATAAGGACATGTGCAAATTACTACAGTTAGGAAGGAAAAATTAAATGCACAACTACAAAATAAGGAATAACTGACAAGGCAACAGTTCTGCTGAAAAGGATTTGGCATTAACTGTGGATCACAAATTGAACTTGAGCCAACAATGTGATGCAGTTGTGAAAAAGGTTAATATCAATGTGGGGGGTATTAGCAAGAATGACATATGGAAGAGTTGGAAGGTAATTTCACTTTCCTCCGCACTGGTGAGGCCCTCAGCTGGAGTACTGTGTCTAGTTTTGGACATCATACTTGGAGAAAGATGCAGAAAAAATTGAGATGGTTCAGAGAAGAGCAACAAAAATGCTAAAAATTTAGAAATCCAGATGTATAAGAAAAGGTTAAAAAGACAGGGCACGTTTAGTCTTGAGAAAAGAAGACTAAGTGGGGATCTAAGGACAGTCTTCAAATATGTTAAGGGTTGTTATAAAGAGGATTGTGATCAATTGTTCTCCATGTCCACTGAAGGTAGGAAAAGAAGTAATTGTCTTAATCTGCAGCAAGGGAAATTTAGATTACACATATTCAGAAAAAATATTCTAGATATAAGGACAGCTGTGCATGGAACTGGTTACCAAGGGAGGCTGTGGCATCCCCATTTCCTGGAGGTTTTTGACAAACACCTGTCAGGAATGGTTTAGGTATATTTGGTCCTGCCTCAGCATTGGGGGATGAACAGATGACTTCTCCAGTTCCCTTCCAGGTATAGTTCCTATAGTATAGGAACTATAATACTGAAAAGAAAACAGTCTGTAGTTATCTTGTATTTGTATTTCACCACCAAGGCACTGAAGTGCCATGTGTCTAAAGGATCTAAGATATCTATAGTGTTGTTCAATGTATATATGTTATGAGTAAGATTTTTACCCACAAAGGAGAGAATTTTCATTTACTGCAGAGGCATGTTCAGAAATAGTAAAGTTAAGAACCTTGCATTATTTTCAGCAACATCTTTTCCCTGGAAAGCTACATGTTGGATATAGTACAAAAGTGTTTTCATTCAACTGTGCAATCTGTGCAGACTGCACCCTTATTTCTCCTGTGGTGAACTTGCAGACACAATACATAACCTTCTGGCCATGAACCATGACTACTGTAATTGCCTCTTGGATCTTGTCAACACTAAGATTTTAAAACTTGTTTAAACAAGTTAAGTAATACCATTGCAAATCCTAGTGCAGGCAGGATACACATGTTCATTCCTAGTTGTGTTTAACCCTTTTGGAACACATGTTTTTGTCTGGCCTGTACGATAAATTTCAATGATGTTAGCCAACACAAGTTACAATGTGGTTAAAAATGGTAGTGTAGGTGAGACCTCAGTAGGGCTTCTAGCAATGTTTCACCAACCATTTATATCCAGTGTAGAAATGTAAAAGGACATTTGTGCACTAAATGGTCACCTATGGTCATATTCCAGCAGCCCTATGATTTTCTACACAAGCTGCCTATAAAATGGTATATTCTGAGATGAATCTGCTGAATCTTAGAGATCTCACTAGGGAGGGACTGAATAAAACTGAAATCTCCTAACAAATTTCTGTGCTCTGATATTTCATGCCTTTTAGGGGTTCACCTTTGTGCCTCGAATCAGAAGGTGATGAATCCTTTATGTGGTGTTCCCTAAGACATGGATATTGATAACCATAGACTTCAGCATCCATCTGTCTCCACCCCATTTACATGTCCAAAAGCACTCTCTTTTTGGAAGTGCTTTTAATATAATCACTTTCCTGTGTGCTAGGATATTTTAATTAATATTTTATATATTTATCATTTTAGGTGCTTTTATATATAGCATCAGGGAACATGCATTAATACCTATTGAAATGTTAGTTTCCATGTAATCCAGTCTGAAGATTTTAGGTTCCCCCAGTGCACTCCCTTAATAGAAGATAAATCCACACAGCATTTCAATAGCATGTAAGGGGCCAGGGAAAAAAAGAACATGGAGACTTTTGCATCCCGAGTGAATAAAACAGTCTTGTTCTATCTCCCTGATTTCTGGTGGGAATACTTTATGCCTTCATGTATCAGGAAAAAATCTGTATTTCTTCCACTCCGGGGAATCATTAAATATCTATATTGAAATAATGCAGCTTCTTTGGGCATTGTTGCTTTCCCACAGGCTGACAAGCCAAGCAACTTCTTGGATTAAGGAATTTTATACTAAATGTTTAAATACTTCTATATTTTCCTCTGGAATGACTGTCACAGCATGACCCTCCATACTTTATACAGAGTTATAAAGCCCTTAAATGGATGCGACAAACAAATTTAGCACAACTTTTGTGCTTCTCTGACAACAGAATTATTTGAAAAAGTTTTAACAAACAGTAGATAATAAACAATTGGTCCATTTTACTTACTTAGACTTTCAAAAGTCTTTGGACTTTTGGGTGAATGAACAAGGAATTAAAATTGCAAAGCTTGTTGGCAAAGCAGTTATTTAAGCTAATCAAAACTAGTGAGGGTTGTGAATTCCATAAGGACCATACAACATTAGGTCCGTATCCTGCAAAGACATACACAGATATTTAATTTTATACTTGTGGATAGCTCTCTGAGAATGTGAACTCCTTAATTCCAACTGGCAAGAGGGTTATAGAATATCCTGATTGTGGTATGTACATTCTGGTTCAAAGAATTTCATGTGAGGCCTTACATGAAAACCAGGGTCACATTGATCATTGCTACCATTGTGAAATGTATGTACACATACTATGTAAGGAGTTATGTCTATGTACTGAAACTATAGTCTTAAATTCTGTATCATAGCGAAGGTGGAGAAACAGGTTTTCTGTCAAACAAAAGATGGTTGAGATGTTCACTGAGCATTGTAAGCGAACATAATGGATGCCAATTTACATACAAAGTTATCAAAGAGATGTGAAGTCAACAGGGAAGAGCACACAGGAAAAACAAACCATGGGGGAGTACAGACAGTGAACTTTGGGGATATAAAAAGAAGGCAAAGACAACACCACCTTATCTTGCATCTAGGAATTAAATGGGTAGTGCATTTACATGAAAACTGGACCTCAAGCAATCTTGGGTGAAACACTGTTGAAAAGACTTTGGGTGAGATAAACTTCTTTAGATAACAGAGTAACCAGTTAAGTTTAGTCTCTAGAAAGCATGTTGTGATTTTATTGTATACATAACCTTCTGTTTCCAGTGTCCTTACTCACTATTACTTGACGTTGAATCTGTGGTAATAAATTTATCTGTGTTTTCACGTATGAATATATGTAAGTGTGGTCTGAAATTCAATGTTGATAAGTGCAAAGTAATGCACACTAGAAAAAATAATCCCAACTATACATACAAATGATAGAGTCTAAATTAACTGCTAGCACTCCGAAAATATCTACTCAGTATGCAGTGGCAGTCAAAAAAGCGAACAGAATGTTAGGAACCATTAGAAAAGGGATAGATAATAGGACAGAAAATATGATAATACCACTATATAAATCCATGGTTCACCCACACCTTGAATACTGTGTGCAGTTCTAGTTGTCCCATCTCAAAAAAGATACAGTAGAATTGGAAAAGGTACAGAGAAGGGAAACAAAAATTATTAGGGGTATGGAACAGCTTCTATATGAAGAGAGATTAAACAGACTGGGACTGTTCATCTTAGAAAATAAATGAATAAAGGGGGATAAGATAGAGGTCTATAAAATCATTACTGGTGTGGAGAAAGTGAATAAGGAAGTGTTCTTTATCCTTTCACATAACACAAGAACCAGGGGTCACCCAATTAAATTAATAGACAGCAAGTTTAAAACAAATAGAAGGAAATACTTCACACAACACCTGTGGAACACACTGCCAGGGGATGTTGTGAAGGCCAAAATAAAAAGTGGGTTCAAAAAAGAATTAGATAAATTCATGGAGGATAAGTTCATCAGTGACTATTAGCCAAAATGATCAAGGCACAACCCCATGCTCTGGGTGTCCCTAATCCTCTGACTGTCAAAAGCTGGTACTGGATGACAGGGGATGGATCATTCAGTAATTGCCCTGTTCTGTTCATTTCCTCTGAAGCATCAGGCACTAGCCACTGTCAGAGACTGGATACTGGACTAGATGGATCATTGGTCTGACCTAGTATGGCCATACTTATGTTCTTATGATATTAAACAAGGTGCTGATCCTGAACTGAATCATAAAAGCTGGTATGTACATTGTTCTTTTGAGGACAGCAGCCCTGATATTTCCATGAGTGTTCAGGGGATATGGGGCTGAACTCTACAAGGGAATGCTTTGAAGGTGCTCCAGGACTGGAGTATACCTATTGTTAACCTTCAAAGCAAAATAAGGGCTGGCATAGCCCAGAGGACAATGCTTGGGTGAGGAACAGGGTGGTGGTGTGCAGGAGCTGACAGTAAATTAAGCACAAGCAAGTCTCCCTCATGTGGAGGCAGGGGGGCAACAAGATGACTCTCAGGTCCTGGGTACCCCGAGAACCATCACAGTAGGGTTAGGGCCTTAGGTTACTGGATAGCAGGACAGCAGATGAACTTCAATGTGGATAATTGCACAGTAATGTACATTAGAAGGAATTATTTAAGTTACTCACATAAACTGGGTTCAGAGATAACAAAAAAGATCTACACATTGCGCCAGACCCTCATCTTAACATGAATGGAACCATAATGATTTACGCACCTTGAGGATCTGGCCCATCACTGTGAATTGCTCAAGATAGTCCAATATTTTATTCGCTTTTCAAAATCATTATTGCACGTTCAGCTGATGCCTTCGTTAAGATGGAAGCAGAGCAGTCGAGTTGGAGGTGGGGCAATTACACAAGATATTCTACAGGATCTCTTTTTTTAAAAAATTATGTTTTAGCCCTTCTGGTGCTAAAGAAAGCCCTTTGAATGCGAGAAGTTGGAGTAATTAGCTATACTGACTATATAGGATCATTATGTTTTTAATAAAATGCACTGAATTTAAATGCTTTTTTTGGCCAGGTTTGACACAATCAAATTTTTAAAAATAACAAATGATTATGCATTACAGCATTTTGAGCTGTGAGAGTAGGTGCATAGGCCCTAGGCCTCTGTGAACCAGGAAGCTGTTAAGTACTTTTAGTGGGCAGAGAAGGGGCAAAGCAGAAGTTCCACCATGAAAGGTATAAGAATTTAAACAGAATTTAATACACCCCTCAGCATGTGCTGATGACATTATACCCACCCACAACTAGAGCTTAAATTTACACCGACACCACTGGATGCTCACACGCGAGGGCTTTATTTCAGTTAACTAAGTAAAAGTGTCTCTCTCACTAAATATATTATGTTTGATAAAGCCATAAATACAACCCTGAATGCAAATATTTAAACCACTGATTGCTAAAATGCTAGTGGCATTCTCTCTAGATATAAATGACCCAACCGTTCAATGACCTGCCAAATTCAATCACTGTAGGAGCGAGTGTTTTATCTAATTCATTTCTGTCCTTTTGGCACATCACCCACTACTCTGCTATCCTCCAAATGTTTCCCCCTACTGCACTGCATTCCCTAAAGTAATGGCTGTTGCTGACTTCATCTAGCAGAGTACTCCGTACAGAGACACACGGAAAAACATGTATATCCAAATAAAATTAACAACGTTGATTCTAAATTTGCAAGTCATTCATCCTGTTTAACTGTCCCTAAAAGGCCTAAAAGGGCTGGCAGTGTCTTTTATGGCTGCAGAACTAAAATTATACATGTACTCTGATTTCTGTGAATTCAGATTACACTATAAAATCAATACATAAAGCCAACTTCTTCAAAATTGCTTTCAGCAGACACACTTCTACCATAATATAATATAAAGAGCAAATAAGCAGGAACTAGATTTGAACAGGCCAATTATGAAGTCATTACATGAAATGTTTGCATTTTATTTAAATTGAAATTACTATAATCACAGATCTGGTCATTTAAAAGGTTTGACATGAACTGATCACATACATCAACGTTTTAGTAAGCTTTTATAAAATATAAACAACTTTTACGAGTTGGTTCATGTTTCTAGAAAGTCTCAATAAAGGAAACATAACCTCGGTTTGGTTAAGACGTATGTTCTTTGTCAGGACAACAGACAAAGGAAAGTCAGACTTTCCCCATGAAGTAGAGCAATGCAGTCTTACAACACAAAGTAAATGGACATTGAGTGGCTTGTACAATAGTACTGACTACCTCACGTATCGTTAGATGTGAGTAAATACACTAAGTGTCTGGATCTAAGGCAATATATACCAATGAAATGTATCAGCCATCTTCCTAAGGTATTTATACCGCCTCCCCTTTCTGTAGTGTCTGAACACCTCACAATCTTTAATGTATTTATCCTCACAACACCCTGGTGAGGTAGGGCAGTGCTATTATCCCCTTTTTACAGGTGGGGACCCGAAGCACAGAGAGGCTACGTGATTTTCCAAGATCACACTGGAAGTCTGTGGTAAAGGAGGGATTCATAGATTCGAAGGGCAGAAGAGACCACTGTGATAAGCTAGTCTGACCTCCTGGCCATAGAACTCCCCCAGAATAACTCCTAGAGCAGATCTTTTAGAAAAACATCCAATCCTGATTTTAAAATGGTCAGTGATGATGAATCCACCACAAGCATTGATAAATTGCTCCAGTGACTAATTACTCTCACTGCTAAAAATTTATGCCTTATTTCCAGTCTGAATTTGTCTAGCTTTAACTTCCAGCCATTGGATCATGTTATATCTGTCTCTGTTAGATTGATGAGCCCATTATTAAATATTTGTTCTCCATGTAGGCACTTAGAGACTGTAATCAAGTCACCCTTCTCTTTGCTACCTAAATAGATTGAGCTGTTTGAGTCTATAAGGCATGTTTTCTAATTCTTTAATCATCCTCATAGCTCTTCTCTGAGCCCTCTCTAATACATCCATATCCTTCTTGAATTGTGGGCACCAGAACTGGGACACAGTATTTCAGCAGCAGTCACACCAATACAGAGGTAAAATAATCTTTCTATGCCTACTAAAGATTCCTGTTTATGCATGCCCGGATTGTGTTAGCTCTTTTCGGCACAGCATTGAACCCAGGTCTCCCACAGCACAGGAAGACACTCTAAGCACTGAACCAACCTTCCACTTATGCAATACATTAGCATATGACAAGGTAGCTGAGCAACAGGCTGAGATGGGCATCACTTAGAGCAGCACTTTAAGATAAAGGGACTCAAAGTCCTATCTTATGAGGCCTCCAGCTATAGAAGAGCTCACACAACCAGTCCTCTAACAGTGTCCCTGTGAACAACTGTTCTGTGAAGAACTTTTCAGCAAACTTTTCAGTCTTTCCTCTCATTGTCTCAAAAACTACTTGTCTTTCTTTGGATGGTACCCTCTATAGTAGAGACAGTGTGAACACTATTAATGGGGCTGTACTACGCCATCAGTATTTGGTGTATCCAATAAAGACAGGAGAGTTATCCACATACTGGCCACAGCTTGCAAGGAGTGTTACCAGTGTGCCATGGGTAGATCTACACTGCAGCTGAGAGGTGTAATTTCCAGCAGAAGTAGATATATCACTTGTAACCCTAACAACATCCCAATGCAAATGGGCACAGGGCTCACTGGTATCTAGTAGTGAGTTTCAGCTGGCCTGAAAAGCTCCAGTGTACCCCAGCTCACTAGTGTCATAACCTGTCTCTAAAGGTGTCATGTCAGATATCAGTAGAAAGCTAATAACACAGTGATCATTAATATTGTGTGGTGTATGTATAGAGGACAAATGCAAAATTACAAACTTATTGGAAATTATGTTCTTAACGTGTGTCTGACAGGCAGAGCTGAAGTTACCCCACCCTAGACAAAGGAATGTGTTTCTGCCACCCTGAAGGTGCTTTCAAGATACATTAAGGGACAATGGGAACGTATTTACATAGAAGGTAAACAGGACCGTCAAGTCAAGAAGGGGAGGAAACAACCACTCAGCATAGCATCATGGCAGGGGTAGGAGACTGCAGGAACAGCTCAATGTGCATTTTAGCAAAAACCAGCAGGGGAAGAAACCAGCATGGAACTTCCTTCACCCAGAGACCCCATGTCACCTTCCTCACAGCTTGAATTTACTTTGGGGGTGGAGGGAGGGGAACCTTCTGAAGAATGTGTTTCAAAGGTTTACTGAGCTATAAAAGAGAGAGGAAAAGAACTCCAAGTTATCTTTCACCTAAGGAAACAAAGGATCTGAGCACTTTGTGAGAGATCCTGACCCAGGCCGTAGTGAGCCATCTTGCTAGAACAAGGGTGGGCAAACTATGGTCCGGGTGCCGGATCTGGCCCACCAGTCGTTTTAATCCAGCCCTCGAGCTCCCGCTGGGGAGCGGGATCTGGGGCTTGCCCCGCTGCAGCGCTCTGGTGCTCCAGCCGGGGAGCAGGGGCCGGGGGTTGCTCCATGCGGCTCCTGGAAGCAGCAGCATGGCCCCACTCTGGCTCCTACATGTAGGAGTGGCCAGGGGGCTCCACTGTGCACGCTGCCCTCTCCCCAAGCGCCGCCCCTGCAGCTTCCATTGGCAGGGAACTGTGGCCAATGGGAGCTGTGAGGGTGGTGCTTGGGGAGGGGGCAGCATGAGCCCCTTGGCTGCCCCTATGCATAGGAGCTGGGGCAGGGCCATGCCGCTGCTTCCAGGAGCTGCTTGAGGTAAGTGCTGCCCACAGCCTACACCCCTGAGCCTCTCCCCACACCCCAACCCCATGCCCCAGCCCTGAACCCCTTCCCACCCTCCAAAACCCTCAGACCCTGCCCGGAGCACCCCCCTACACACCAGGCTCCTCATCCCCAGCCCCACCCCAGAGCCTGCACCCCCAGCTGGAGCCCTCACTTCCCCCCTGCACTCCACTCCCCCATCCCAACCCCAATTTTGTGAGCATTCATGGCCTACCATACAATTTCCATTCCCAGATGTGGCCCTCGGGCCAAAAAGTTTGCCCACCCCTGTGCTAGAAGGAAGTGTGGTAAGAATCTTAACAAAACTATAGTGTTGGTTCAAGGTAAGTCTTAGTCTCTAGAAAGTGTTTTTCACTTTTATTTGCTTGTAGCCATTTCTAACTCCATCCTTTATACCTGAACTCAAAATCCTATCTCCTTTTGTTAATAACCCGTTTTACTTGTAATCTAAACCGACCCTACGCTGTGTTTGAATTGAATTGATTGTTAACTCCAGTTAAAGTGATAAGCTGTTCTTTTATCTTTTTAGAGGCATAATAAACAAACCTTATTATTCCTCTGAATGGTCCAGGAAAGGGTTGGACATTGCAGAGAGCATGGTTTTGAGAAAATTCGGAACTGGAGAGTGATGGGGTCATCTTGCCACATGTAACCAAAGTTGGTGGATACCAAACTGTGGCTGGGGTGTAACAAGCAGGCTGCTGGAATCAGAGCTGCTGAGTCAGAGCTACTTAGCACACAGACACTGAGTGTGTGCTTGTTTGCTGGCTGTCAATGTCCAGGCTGTGAGCCACATCAGAGCATTTAAGGCACTTAGGTTACAAGGCAAGTGGTAACGTAACCCCAGAATGTGATACCCAACCTAGCTTCAATCGAGCTAGCATACCAAAAGCAGAAGTACAGTTACAGCAGCACAAACAGCAGAACAGAGTAATCACCCTGAGTACAATCATACTTGTTTGGTCTCACCTCTTAAAAGAAAAAAATCCAAACCCCACCACAAACAATCCCTGACAGCTCCATCACTTGTATAATTAATAAAGGCATCTCTATCTAGCACAGTAATCAGGTGCTTTAGGATAAAGCCCAGTGGAATTTTCTTCCACTTACATGCAATGTTAGTTGAGCTCTCTCCACCCCCTGTTCAGCTGCTTGTTTTGTTACATCTGCTTTCATTGTTGGCATTTGTTTAGGCTTTTGCTTATTTATTTCTGCAGTGAGATATTGTTGGTCTTGTGTACTGTTTGTTCATTTGCTCCTTTGTCTGTGTGCTCATTTGCTTTCAGAGTTTTATTTCTCTGTTTGCTTGTTTGTGTCAGTGAAAGTATCCTGTCTTCTTTTCTTTGTCTCTCTTACCAGTTATATGCTGCTGCCACCTCAACAGATTTGGCTTCTGGTTAACTTTTACATTTTCCCCTCTCTCATTTTTTTTGGTTGTTTGAAATTAATTTACTTCTTGTTTAAAAAGTAATAATTCTGAGTAAAATTTTCACTAAGATGAAGAGTGAATGGGAGTGACCAGAGGACTCCTGATTTACAGCTTCAACCCAGCAGTACTGGGCTCAATCCAGGAGTAACTGAATTAAATTCTATGGCCTGTGTTACACAGGAGGTCAATCTAGATGACCTAATGGTCCCTTATGGTCTTAAAATATATGAACTTCTGAATGCCCCTCCTACACTCTGCCCTGGAAGATTCTTGAGAAGGGACTGCCACCTCAGTCAAACTATGTAGTGTGGAACATTGTTCACTTGGGAGAATTCCATCAAAGCTATTGCCACTTGTCAACCAAGAGAGTAAATGCAATCTAATTACTGTTAGTTCCCTCACAGGAAGCCACCAAGTGGACCAGACACACGGGGTACAACAGAACTAGATGCAATGCAGCAAACAAAAAGTGAGAGTGAAATAACACTTCTGCAGTTAACTTTTTTAAAAATGTTAATCAGCAGATCGGTGTAATTATTGGGGGCTGGGAAACAGACTGAGGCTAGGGAAACACTTAATTTTAAAAAAGAAACTAAAAGTAATCTTGATTAGAGGGGTATTTGGAAATGCCCTGAATGGTGACAGAACTAGTTGCACCTGTATTCCCGCTCCATGGTCCAGCAAGGGCACTCATTCTTAAGCTTCTGGCTCCCCAGCAGTTACCTCTCTTGGTTGGGGACCTGCATCTCTTTCCCTTCTGACTAGGGTATTTTCAGGCTGCTCAGTTCCCTGACTACACTGTGAATTCTCTGTCTAAGCAGGCCTGCTTTGCCTTCTCCGCTAAGGCTAGAAACAGTTTAATTGCCTGTTATGTTATCACAAAGCTCTTTCTAAGTAAGCACATTTATTCTTAAGGTGAAAGCATGACAAAAACAACATTAAAAGCAAGAAAATAACCTATACACATGCTAATAAGCTCACCAGAGATCACCCCAACTCCAACAAAGGGTCTGGAAAATGACCAGTCCGTCAAACCCCACAGGAGATTTTCTGTGGTTACAAGTTCATAGCATTTCTTTGTTCAGAACAAGCACACCCGTGAACAGGTCAAATTCTCCCAGCCCTTCCTATGAAGGATTGGGGCATCCCTTAGACGGAAGATCCTGTCTGTTTGCTGGATCAGAAAGAAGATAGTTAGTTTAAACTCAGGCTATTTATCCACAAGTTGTTTCTTTGTCTGCTGGTTTCTAGAGAAGCTAGTTTGAACTAATATATGGAAATATGTCTAGGCAGTAGTACCTCTCGGGAGGTGTTACAACCTGCATGAATTTTCCTAATCACCCCTGATTGTTCTTAGTTCTTGGAGGGCTGTGGTCCCACTCTCCTATGAAATTACATACAATCCTTGGCCCACAGTGATACATAAACTTAATATGGTCTGATCCCCCAAAGATATTACAGAAAATTGCTATATCTGTCACAACTTCCCTTTAAAGTATATATGTAGATAAACTGAGATGTCATGTGCCTATCACCACCTTGATCACTTTGCCCCCTTTCCCCTCTGATTGCTGTGATCTACTTTTACCAATCTATAAACTTGTGTACCCGAGTGGAAGTTACAGCAGACTTCATTAGACTCTCTCCTCTTCTGTTTGTTTCTACTCAAGAATGAATAGTCCCCAAAATCAGCACACAAATAGACCTGTTGCTCTATTCTCAAACCTAGCTGCAAACTGAAACCAGCTGAAAAGTAACCTGTGATTTCCATGAGCACATTCTTTTAAATTATTTTATTAAAGATATTTTAAAATACTGAATTATAAATTAATATGCAGAGAAACAACAGAAACTAGTAAGAAAATGCATAATAAACCTGGTTCATTACTTCACCCCTCCTATGAAGCAATCTCAGCTGTCTCCATGTACAAATTCTTTAGAACAGGCGTACAACTATTTTTCCACCTCCTCACCATTAGCCATTTGTCACAAAATACCACCCAACCAGAAAACCATTTTTCAAAAGTTTGTTGTTGTTCCATAGAGTAACTTGGTCTCCAATCTGAGTAGAGAGTGCCCCCAGTACTTGTGTTTGAACTCTTACTCATAAAATTAATTAAACTCCCTATGCATACACTAATCCTGTTCTAAATAAGGTTTAGGTCTGCAGAAAATCAGATTTTCCAGTCCCCTAAAAGTTCTGGCATGGCTGCCTCCTACACCAGCTGCCCTATTCCCATTCCCATTGTGAGACTTTGAATGCAAAAGGTGGGGGCCTGCAAGGATTTTAAAAATTAATACTTGCCACTCCAGCCTTGTATTAAACTCCCAAGGTTACAGCTTTTTTCTGACCTTGGCTTGGTAAGTGCTGCCACCACCCAAATGCAAAAAAACCCTTGGATCCAGGAAGGAGCACTTGAGAATTCCTCCCTGTAGGGTACCCTTAAGCCCTTTCACACACACACACTCTGGGGAAGAGCTGAGAAAGAAAACAAAGGAAATTAGCTGTTGCCACCAGCTAATCAAAGAACATGCACAAACCTCTCAGGACACCAAAAATTCAATTCTGTTCTTAAAAAAAGTAAATTTGATTAAACCAAAAAAGAAAGAAAATACATCTGAAATTTAGGCTTTTGCTAGATTTTAAAAGAGCAATTCCAAAAATTAAGCACCCAAAATAGCTTTCTTGGGGTTTCAGCTTAAAGGTTACAAGCAAACAAAAGCATCTGAGGTTAGCACAGAGGAGTTCATTAGCCATAAGAAATAAACAGAAATAACCCCAATCGCATCTTTCTAAACATTCCTGATCTACTTACACTTTTGGGAGTTCCAGATAAGTAGTTCTAGATATGATATGATGATTTATGATCATAACTGGCTTAAAGCTGCTTACAGCATTGCTGCTCTGTATCTCTGCTCTCCAGAGAACAAACACAGACAAAGGGAATTTTTCCCCCCAATTTAAAAAAGTTCTAGCCCTCCCATTGGCTCTTTTGGTCAGGTGCCCACTCCTTTTCTTTTACCTGTCGGCTTGTTAGCCCTTTACAGTTAAAGGAAGTAGAGAACAGCTACTAAGAGACATTTAATAGCTAACTGGCTGGCTGGGTGTCCATAAAAGGGAGCTACCTCCTCCCACTCATTTATCACAAGCATAAATTCCAAGAAGCAACTTATACCAGTGTCAGAAGTTAGAGCATGCTCCCTGCTGCTCTTGCTTCTGCCAGAGCAGGACAGACAGGGACCAGGGAACCATATCTCTCTTCCTCTCTCTCTGTGCAGTCACCATTTTCCACTACACCTGAGTGCAACATGTGACAAACCAAGCTACTTCGATGTTTCAGGAGTGATCTCTATAATAACCACCTTTGGTTTTAGAAATGTACCTTCTTTTTATTATACATTTTCTCCTTAAAACTTCTGAGAGTCAATTTAATGCCTGAGAAAGCTAGAAATGAATAGCGCAAATTGAACTACTACTAACGAGTGCAGGCAAGTGTTTTGCAAGTATCTTCCCTAGTAGTCTTCAGTCTGATCTTTTGCCTCCACTACCAATAACTGAGGCCTTAGTTAATTAAGCACCTTTCTGTACTACTAATTTTGAATTTCAGTGCAGAAAAAAAAATATTCGTTTGCAAATTGTGTTTAACCGTTTCATATTTTGGTATTGCTCAATATTTGTTCATAGCATTTAAAAATGTTAGTAGGCCTTAGGATAAATAATCACTCATTGTCCCCACATCTCTGAAGGCAGTGACCATATCAGCTCTTTGCTTTCAAAACTGCAGTAAATCCCATTAGAGAAGGAAAATCCCACATGCCTTCCAGGTACTGCTGGAGAGCCATAAATAAACTTAATTATTTCCACAAGGGAAATAAAAACATTTTTAGATGGCTAAGCTGCATCAGATAAAATGAAACAAAAAGCTAAAATTATGGATAAACAAATGTGAAAGATATTGCATTTCAATTCTGTGTGGTCCCGAGCAGTTAATGAAATACAACCACATTAATTAGCATTGAATTTCCAAACATCCACACACAAAGCAACATTTTATGCTTCAAAGTATTTGCAATGAGGAGGAAAAAAGAAAAAATGCAAGAAGAAAATTAGAATAATTCTCTATCTGAGCTGTCACATTCTGTATCACTGGATTCAACAACTAGATCTGACAGGCATTTGGCAATACTCCAGCAAAGCTGTAGTTTTCTCTAGGGCCACATGTCACTATGAGCCATATGCAAAGTGGTACCATGGAAAGCTAGTGGGGGGTGGGGGGGGAAGAGTAACATACTTTGATTTTTCTCACTTTCACTGAGCAGCTCTGCCATTTGAAAGTCTGCCATTCCTAAGAAGGAATGAAAGAACCGGCACACTGACTGCAAGACAATGTACATTGGCAAAGGTAGCCTGCTAACAAGATGGATGCGCCTGATGCAATCTATTAGAGAAAAAACAAGGAAGATTTGCTCACCAATCCAAAATATGAACACGACACATTACTACTTCATAAACTGAAAAGTAACCCTAGGTAATTCAGTGTATATCAACAGAGCAGAGTTGGATGTATAGGACAGAATCATGGAGGTGACTCGTTTAAATCAATCCTCTGGGAGATAAACAGATAAGAAAAATACAGAGACCAGGCAATTCACCCTGGGTATAAAACAAAGCTACAGCAGATCTCACTGGGCACAAGTGCAACATAAATTACTCAGTTGGAAGGCACTGGAAAGATAACCACTACCCACATAAACAACAAATTGTCTGAAAAAACAGGCATTTATTAAAGATTGTATATGTAATGGGGTCTACGTGCCTTTGGTGTTTACAAGGGGATTTGTTCTTGGATTAGTACCACCCTGCTCCAGGTTTGGCAGGTTTCCACTTGTGTTGTGGGTGCAAGGATATGTGTTCTAGGGTTGCCAGGCGTTTGGTTTTTGACCAGAATGCCCGCTTGAAAAGGGACCCTGGCGGCTCCGGTCAGCAGTGCTGAACGAGCCATTAAAAGTCCAGTCGGTGGTGCAGCGGGGCTAAGGCAAGCTCATTGCCTGCCCTGGCTCCACGTGGCTCCCAAAAGTGGCCAGCATATTCCTGCGGTCCCTAGGCGCAGGGGCAGCCAGGGAAGCTCCGTATGCTGCCCCCACCTCGAGCACCGGCTCTACAGCTCCCATTGGCCAGGAACCATGGCTAATGGGAGCAGTGGGGGTGGCGCCTGTGGGCGCGGGCACCGTGCAGAGCCGCCAGGCCGTGCCTATGCCTAGGGGGCGGACATGCTGGCCACTTCCGGGAGCCGCGCAGAGCCAGGGCAGGCAGAGAGCTTGCCTTAGCCCCACTGCACTGCTGACTGGGAGCCACCTGCAGTAAGCGCCCCCTGGCCGGAGTCCACACTCCGACCCCCCTCCCACACCCTAAACCCCTGCCCCAGGTTGGAACCCCCTCCAGCACCATAACTCCCTCCCAGAGCCCACACCCCATACCCCCCTCCCACATGCCAACCCCCTGCCCCAGCCCTGAGCCTCCTCCCATACCCAAACTCCCTCCTGAAGGCCGCACCCCCTCCTGCACCCCTGCCCCAGCCCTGAGCCTCCTCCCACACTCTATACCCTTTGGCCCCAGCCCAGAGCCCCCTCCTGCACCCCAAACTCCTCATCCCCAGCCCGACCCCAGAGCCTACGCCCCCAGCCATAGCCCTCACCCACTCCCGCACCACAACCTCCTGCCTCAGCCATGAGCTCCCTCCCACACCCTGAACCCCTCATTTCTGGCCCCACCTCAGAGCCCACACCCACAGCTGGAGCCCAGCCCAGTGACAGTGAGTGAGGGTGGATGAGAGGAAGCGATGGAGGGAGGGGGGGTTGGAGTGAGTGGGGGGTGGGGCCTCATAAGGGGTGGGGCAGGGGCCGGGTCTCGAGAAAGGGATGGGCCAAGGGTTTTCGGTTTTATGCAATTAGAAGGTTAGGAACCCTAATGTGTTCCGATTCATTAAAAGTAGCAGAAAGCTAGGGTGGAAGCAGAGGTGAAAGTAAGCTGGTATGGTCCGGTACTGCATACCGGCAAGAGCCAGTACACAGTGCTGGACTGTACCGGCTTCCCCGGCTGTGATTTAAAGGGCCTGGGGCTCCAGCCACTGTGGGGAGCCCCGGGCCCTTTAAAGCGCAGCCGGAGCTCAGGTAGCGGGGCTCGGGCGGCACTTTAAAAGGCCCGCGGCTCCCCGCGGTGGCAGGAGCCCCCGGCCTTTTTCAGCACAGCCTGAGCCCGGCTCTGGCAGGACTCGGGTGGCACTTTAAAAGGCCCGCGGGTAGCGGCGGCAGGGCTCTGGCAGGGATTTAAAGGGCCCGGGGCTCTGGCTGCTGCGGGGAGCCCCAGGCCCTTTAAATCCCCACCAGAGCCCGGCTGCCAGAGCCCCAGGGCTCTGGCAGCCGGGCTCTGGTGGGGATTTAAAATGCCCGGAGCTCTGTGGTGGCCGGAGCCCTGGGCCCTTTAATTCGCCCCGGGGCTCCAAGCCGCCTCTGCAGCTGGTAGCTCTGAGGTGATTTAAAGGCCCCGGCGCTCCCAGCCAGAGCCCCGGGGCCTTTAAATCGCCTCTTCTGGTTGAGGCCACGCCCCCACCCAGGACTCCAGCGACAGTAAGTCCTGTAAGTTACTTTCACCCCTGGGTGGAAGGTATACTAGCAGCAGTTCCAGGCAGGCAAAAGCTGTGCAGTGAAGGGGGGAGAGAGAGAGAGAGAGAGAGCGAGTTTTAGCAATAAAACTCTTATTTGAATAAATTCCACTTCCCCATCCATTCTCCTGCCTGCAGCCTGGATTATCATTTTTTTTAAAACTATGTCTTTATTTAGGAAGTTTTAACAGGTTCACAAGTGCTAGCCATGTAAATATCAGAGACAACACAATAATCTTTACAACAATGAGCTTTTGTTTAGAAAAACATTATAGAATAATATAATCTTTGGATCTCTCTATTTACCATGTTACAAACTGAGCATCTTTACCCTACCCATGACATGTCATTTCTAGTGATTTTATTAAATTGAGTGAATTCTCTGATTACACACATTTAACAAACCAGGAATATCTATCACAAGTTAATATTAAAAAAAATTGGACAGTTGTGATGTTTAGGTTTGTTTATTTTTTGGCAGGCAAATATAGTTTTGAGCACTGAATAAACAGTGACCAAATATCTAAGTATCTATAACAACCACCTCCCATATATTTTTGAACCATTCCTCTAAAGATGGACTCTTTTTCTTTTTCCAGTGGGAGGCTATCCGTAGCCTAGCAGCAATAAGCAGAGAAGAGATTAGTGAATAAAGGTTTTTATCAATGTTAGGAGAAATTGACCCTTTGTCTGATTCCTTACTTTGGTCACATGACAGAAGGGAAGGAAGTCTCTATCACCGAAGGAAAGTAACTGGTCTCAAGTAGAGAGTGCTGGTTGACTTTAAAAAAAAATCCTGCCAAAATGAGATTTAGCTGCAAGTAAAAATTTTCAAGAGGAAATTTTGAAATTAAACAATTTTTGTTTTGCATTGCATGTTGTGTTTTGGTTTTCAATTTTTGGTATTTGGATTTTCAGTGTGTGTGGTATCTCCCCCCTTTGTTCCCCCTTGCCCCCTTTTTCCCACGGGAAAGGTATTTTTTTAAATTGAAAAAGTACAAAATGTGAGAGGAAGGGCTACTATTTAAAAACTTCATTTCATTTCAAAATTTCCCACAAAAAATAGAAAAAAGTCAATGTAGTGAGGATAGAGTTTAAACAAGTAGAGAGTATTTCACTGACCCTTGCTGTACGACCTTCAAGCTGGAATTCAATGAGCAGACTGGGCTGAACCCTCTCTTATGCCTTTTGTATTTAGCGAAAAGGCTGAGACTTGCTAGTTCCCAGCCAGCCTCGCCTGTGACTCCAGGAGAGAAGGACAGCCTAGAAACCATCAGCCCTTTGTCTCACTTATATTTATATTCCTAGCATTTGACAAGGTCTAATGGAATCAGTGTATATAAATACTGACATCCCCCCGCAGCCAGAGATAGTCCTATAGGGCCTGAATCAAAGCCCATTGAAGAAGGGCTGGCTGAAAAACATTTTCTTTTCACAAAACAGTTTTGAGGTTTCAACACTTGTTTTCATTCTAACGTGGAAGGAAAATGACACCTTTTGAAAGTTTTTTGTGAAACAGGGAGACCACAAGTTCTATAGCCCAGTGGTTAGGGTACCAGCCTGGGATATGGGAGCCCCAGGTTCAAGTCCCTACTCCAAGTTAGGCAGGGCAGGGACTTACCCCACATCCCAAATTGGTACCCCAACACCATTGGACTATAGAAAAAGAGTACCCCCCCTCTTTCTCAACATTTCTTTTTCAACAGAAAAAAAAAGATAGTCAAAAATACTCCAATCAGCTCTACACTGAAGTCAATGAGATTGTTTCCATTTACTGCCAGCCTTATCCAAAGTTCACTACAATTAATTAAGCTGTTGAGATGATCTCTCATGGAAGGAGTGCAAGAAGTAAATTAATTGTTTATATGTATTATTTTTTCAATTATTTCCTTTATAATTAATTTGGAGACAAACTAAGACAGTTACCCAGAGAAAGAGAACTTCCTGTTAATACATTCCAAGGACTTACTAGGGTATTTTTGTTTGTTTTTGGTTGGCTTACAACTGCACACAACAAACTCATTCACATACAGACTAAATTACATGTATATAGTAGTGTTGTAATGTTGGCATTCCATTTTTTTATAGCTTGTAAAATGCTCCATTTGGGATCAGGGGGCTGGACTCGATGACCTCTCGAGGTCCCTTCCAGCCCTAAAATGTATGAATCTATTAATCTTTTAGGATGAAAAGAACTGAAATGAAATGAAATTTATTATTGACTACTAAATTCAGTCTCTTACAAAATCATTCACTACTTTAAGTGTTTACTGTCCTATTTGAAAGTATTTTTCAAACATATTGAGATATGAAAATATAGTAAATTCAAATTAAATCAAAAGCCAGATTTTTAGAGTTGGTTATACACAATTATGTGCAGATACCTAAGTTATACAGGCAAATTTGTCAGGAATCACTGGAATTTGGAAGCTATTGCAGTATTTCTGAACTCAATAAATATATCCCTTGTATACCTTTCATTTCTGCTTTAAAAATGAAAACTAGACCGTTGTCTAAATATTTCTCTACAACTAGCTAACCTATTACTGTACCCAAACAGAATATGCTTGCATTTACTTTCTACGTTTAAAAAATGAGGAGAAAACAAAGGGCAAGCAGCCATCAATAATAAATCAATCTCATTAAGAGAGAAAGTGCACAAGATGTCAGAAGACCAAGAAATCCCCAAACATTTTCTTTTTAAATTCACCTGCGCCTTGATCCTTTCTGTTATACAAGTAATGAAACTTGTCATGGTATATTATGAAGACAAGTTGGTTTACATTTTGAAGCAGAAATCCTGTTCTATACCAGATACACCACAACTGCAATACTGAAACCTGAAACACTGTATCTATAGGTGAAGAACTCCGATAGGGAAAACGCTCTCCCTGTGGCCAAAGTCACCAGAATGTCTCCTCTCTTTTTAATAACAAAATAAGAAAAAGAAAAAGGTTGCAGCTGCAGAAGATTCAAGATGACAGCTCATAAGTATCATGGTCAAAAATTTAAGTTAACCAACCCTAGACTTCAAGGGACCTCCTGGAACACATAATCAAGTCCGTCCCAAGAAGCCATCTGCCCCCTGACGTTAAGGCATGTCATCTTCTCAGGCAGGCAAAACAAGCTACCAAATATGAGACAAATCAGAACATATAACGGGGGGGGGGGGGGGACTACAAAACATTAAATATATAACATACATGTATGTATAATTGATTACCAGCAAACTAATTTGCCCAGCATAGTGAGTCACAGTTCAGTCTGCAAGCTTTAGTTAGGCTAGCCATGTTCCAAGTCCCTGACTCAGGAAAACACTTAAATGTGTGCAGAAGTTCATCCCTATGCATGGAAAGTAATAAAAAAGAGGAATGAGATGAGGTGAAACTATTCAGCCATTTCACGGCATTCTTGAAATGCAATCATTGCTACCTCAGAGCTGTTATAAGGGACAAGAAGCTCGGTGTTTCTAATATAGGAGAAAGGGGAATTGGTAGCTCTGGCAAGCTTAACTTATATATTATAATTCCACCTCAGTGCAGTTCCGTGCATGTTCTCTGTTGTATTGTTTGGGGATCACTTACAAATACATTTATATGCAGTATTTAATATAATTTCCAACATGAGAATGTAACAGGAAGAAATTATTAGAGGTATAGCCTGGGAAAATTGGTCATCCTGAGCTGATAGGTAGTTGACTCTGATTTTGTAACAAGCCCAAATTCAACAAAAATTAAACACTCTAAGGGGACAGATTCTCAGTGGGCATAAATTGTCATAGCTCCACTGACGGAGCTATGACAGTTAACACCAGCTGAGGATCTGTCTTGGGGTCTTGTTTTGTTTGGGTTTCCTGTCCAGGGATTATGATAACTGTATGGAGCTGACTTGTTGTACCAGACCTGTCAGCAGTGGGCCTGACTTCATGGGACTGGACCTGGTAATACTAGAATTAATTCTGTAACACAGGACATGATCCGGTGGCAGCTGAGCAGATAGAGCTGACTTCACAGGCAGGGTCAGGCCACAGCCAAGCTGACTTTATGGAAGCAGACTTGGCAATAGCAGAGCTGGTGGACTGATTTCACTGGACCAGGATCTAGCACTAGCAGGCCTGGAGAAGATGACTTCGCAGAATCCAACCTGGCAGCCACAGATTGGAGCTGGACCTGGTGGTGCAGACTTCACTGGATGGCAGTGGACAAGCTCAGGAGAACCACCTCCTGGTGCCTACTTGACCACCACAGAGTCTAGTTGGATTAATAAGTAAGCAAGGTTTGGTGTAGGTGAGGATTGTGTTGTGAATAGGAGTTCTGGGCCACCAATGAGCTGGCAACTAATTACTGAGAATGTGGAGTCAGCCACATCCCTCATAAGTTGTTTGTGTCTTGCTCATTTCATTTTTCATGTAAATAGAAGTTTATCTTGTTTCCCCCTCCTCCCCCAATAAAAGGTATTTGTGGTTTCATATTCCCAAGGATTCCTGAATGCTTGTCAGTGGGGAAGAAACACCCGCAACAGTGAAAAGAGGATTTAAACTATCAGTTCCTAAACCTGGGAGTGGATAAGGGTTTTAGGTGGGGGCTCAAGCCAATCATTTTAGTTAGTTTAAAAAGGACTCCTAGACAAAAATGCACCAGGCCTTTACCACTGCTAACACCATCTGGGTACAGGGTTATGTGACTGCTATTTTACATTATGATGAATTTTGAACATTTTTAAAACTTCATTTTATTGTTAAGTGACAATTGTTTAAATACACTTTTAATGTGATGGTTGCTATACAAGTTCACCTTAGTACATTGGAATTAAAACTAACTTCCTCCTGGTGATTTTAGTTCCTAACTTATATACTGTATGCCCATCATCTCTCTGAATGGCGATGCAAATACTACACAAACAGCCTCTGTCATGATAGCCAGGCACTTTCACTTCCAGTCAGAACTTGGCAGAATAGAGAAGAATGAAAATTATAACAGAATAGGCTAAGCTGGTTTCTGTGGAACTACTCATAAGCCCCAATTCCCGATAAAGTAAATGGAACTTCAACAAAGCACCTAAAGACATGCTAAATATGGATAGTTTGGTGAATCAGGGCCATAGTACATAAAATACATGCATAAGTCTTTGCAGGACTGGGGCCTTAGCTGGCATGTCTTAACTTCTGAGTACCTAACTGTGCAACTTAAAAAGTCTCCAAATCTATATTTTTAAATGGTGGCAATACATAGTTCCTTAAAAGTTTACATGAAAAAATTACTTTTTCTAAAATATCTACCTTTGTGAATCACAACTGCTCTCCTTCCCACACTGATCCATCTCAATGGATTGGAGCAGTTTTACATCTCAACCATAACAGGGCACACATCTCCTAATATAATAAAGTTTGTTTGGTTTGCTTTTAAATACATTTTATTCTCAGAATCTAGAAATTTTAAATGCTCCAATAGCTTTTATTTCATTTTCATGACTTTTCCTCTTGACAGAAAATGCATGGCCAGTTACCAGCTCCATTCTTTCATTCCAATTTTCTGTCATTTACCCAATGTAACAAACAGCTTTCTTATGCAAATTATCATTGTTCTCAGTATGTTTGCCTGGTCATAGAGCTTTGCATTTCATGTTAATTACACAAGACTTCCCCCCCCCCCCCAAAAAAAAATCATGCTGTACCAACAAGATAAAGGACACAAAAGGAATCCAAGAGAAAATTTAGCTAAGTGACAGGAGAAGCAGTGGGACATAATTTTTCAATTTCTGCTCATTGAAAACACTGCTCAAAAAGGAAAAGATTGTTCATCAATTCATTGCTGCTTTTTAGATTTTTTTTCCTTTGTAAGAAGTTTATTTCGAGTAAAATCAACATTTCTTAAGCCAGTAAAACTATAACTGAATCTGTCATCATCTAATTTAATGAAAATGGAATGTTGCAAAGACAACTCTCTGTCTGGGAAAAAAGTCTATTTTGTCCCATGTCTGACTTCTGAAACACTCATTTATTCAGGCCTTAAATTCCTACAAAACTGGAAAAACTGGGCTTGTGCCCTTTTCTGCTTCCTTATGATGTATAAAGAAAGCTGGACAGGAATTTTAGAAGTGGAAAGGACAGGAGATGCTGGTTGAGTTTTTTAATATTAAAAATTCAGATCCTGTCTGGAGTTGGGTATACACTTAGCTTTTTGAGAAAATGCCAATCACTTACTACGCTAACACAGTAGCTTCACTACTACCAATGATAGTGAAAGTGGGAGGTTCCCACTCCCCCCCAAAAGTCTATAATATATGTAATAAAGTAGATGTATTTATTATTTGTTTTACAATAGTATATATACACACATACCTGGTCAGTATTGTTTATGTGAAAGAGTTAAAAACTTCCACAATACTAAGTGTCATCCTCCTCTTTATTAGGATTATAAAACCTAATATAGGTTTCAATGAAAGGAGAAAAAAATGTCATAGCACACTAACGTTAACTGAATGGGAAGCAAACTATTTTGTTTGCTCTACTTCAGGCTTGGAATCTGATTTAAATTCACAAAGAATGATTCTCTTAATGATATTATCTATTTAACACAACCATTCGAAGACTATAAAATTACCATAAGGGGTAAAACCTCATAGAATTGGAATGGAGTTATTCTGCTAAATTAATATCAGGCAACTAAACAGATGCCTTCAACAAACTTTTTTCATTATGAGAAACTTTATAAATTCAATCAAGTCTGTTGTCTGAATCAATCTACATAATTTCAATAACATTTCAGTAAAAAAAAGTAAAAGACAGAAAAAAAAAAGAGTTTTACAGATCATTCTGAGATTTCCTGCCAGGATACTGAGGTAGTTGTCTTGAAGAACATGACACACACTTTTCTACCACTGTAACTGTCGGATTCAGTAGACTGGGCAATCGCTGTTAGGAAAGCCAAATGGAAATCTATTTATGGACAGTGGCTGAAGCTATTAATTTCAATAATGTGGTATGCTGTATGCACATGTAGATCTTCCCAAACTAGCTAGTAAATATGTGCAAGCGTCTATTCATTTTTGAGTAAACTGGAAGTTTTGAAGAGAGTTCTGCGAACAAGAAGACAATAGTAAAGCTAACAGAAATATTATATGCGGAAATGTTTGCAAGAAGGTGAACGTGGCAAGTTTATCAGAGCACCATATAAGATAAAACTGTAGGAATGCCAGAGACAGCCTACAAATTGCTGGGACATGTTCCCATTTTTTTTAAACCAAAACTTTACACAAAGGTACCCAATTAAAACTTTCATTAACTATCAGCATTTTGGACACATTTCTGTTTCAAGTAATCATCAACCATGTGGGCTGTCAGCAGATTTAAAACATCTGTCCTTCCTAACAGGATTCAAATACATTCAGGCTGAGATTTTCAAACATAGGTGCCTCAAGTGAGGTGCCTAAATCATATTAAAGTGCCTAAATAAATGGCCTGATTTTCAAAACTGCTGAGCATCCAACAGCTCTCACTGAAATCAGCTGGGTACACAGCACTTCTGAAGATCATGCCACTTTTATTCAGGCACATAAAAATGGATTTGGGCATGCCTGAAAATCTTGGCCAGGGCCGGTGCAAGGAAGTTTCCTGCTCTAGGCGAAATTTCCCTGAACCAGCCCTGCGCCCCCTCAGCTAACACCGCCCCCCCGCACGCCCTCCCCACCAGCTAATACCGCCCTCCCTCCCCCAGCAGCCAGTCCCCCCTCTCCCCACCCCCTGTGGGCAGGCAGCTCACCAGCCGCCCGCCCCCCCCGGCTCCCATCTGAGCCCCGGAGCCAGGAGGGCAGGAGGCAGCCATGGCCAGCTGCCCCCCCCCGGCTCCCGGCACCCTAGGCGACTGCCTAGGGTCACCTAGTGGGCGTGCCGGCCCTGATCTTGGCCTATGTAAAATAGGTTAGAGTTGCTTGGTTAAGAAGTTAATCATTCAAATTGGGAGCATTTCGTTTAAAACAACTGTGTCTGCAACACATAACAGGCATCAAGGTTAAAAGAAAACATGCCTATGATTACCTTTGCCTTGCGGAAGTGGTAGACTACCAGCATGCTTATGAAGTCCAACAGCATACAGAGTGTTTGGAATGAGATGATAGCAAGCCGTAAATACTTGTCCTCCTGTGCATAGCAGGGAGTATCATCTGTACAGTAAGAACATCCTTCCCTGCAGGGTAGGCAGGTGTAGACTTCCTCAGACATCTCGCCTCCAGAGAAGTGATTATCTGTACCTTTTCCTGAAAATATCAAATGGGGGAATTAAACCATCTTTAATTCCATGGCATAGGCAGTTCACAAATACAGGAGCAAAACACTTCTCTGTTGACCTCTCTCTCACTAATTTACAGCACAGCTAGCAGGGATTGTTCAGGTTGCTTCACCTGGGAAATGCAGTCCAGTTTAGAAATCAGAGGAGAGCGACCTCACATGCCAAAAGTTTTCCCTTTATTCTTAAAATGGGTTCAGATTGTAAAGTTAGCTCTGTGAAGGCAACCGGTGAATGACAGAATTTATCACATCAGAGGCCTGGAGCGTGGGGAAAAGAAATTTTATACTTACTGAGACATGAAGACCAGACCCTGCTAGCTACTTAACACTCAGAGTACAGACTCTGGTCTGATTTTTTATTAACCTCTTTATGGAATTAAGGGACATATATGGAGTTAATTACCTTCAAACTAGATAAAACCCTATTTAATTAACAATTGTTCAGCACACTATTGGATGATTACTCAGTTCCTTACCCAAAGTAGAACCTGTTCTTGGGTACTGTACCTAATTTTCATTTACAAACACAAACCATGAGAGCAGGAAGTCTTATAAGTATGTTAACATTCTGTCATCTCAGTGGTTCTCAAATTTTTGTACTGGTGACCTGTACATAGCAAGCCTCTATAAATTGAAAACACTTTTTAATATATTTAACACTATTATAAATGCTGGAGGCAAAGCAGGGCTTGGAATGGAGGCTGACAGCTTGCGACCCCCCATGTAATAACTTCGCAACCCCCTCAGCGGCCCTAACCCCCAGTTTGAGACCCCTGGTCTATCTAAATCACGAATTCTCAGTTTTTTCCCATACTGTGATCCCCTTTTCCAAACCATGAAACCCTCTCGAATGTCCTTCTATTCAGCTGGATTCCCACCCCCCAACCCCCACCCGCAAATTTAGCAATATAGTAAGGGTATGCAGGTCATGACCCAAAGACACCTGTTTGCAATCCCCAGGATGGGAGCTCCTGATCTGTATACAATCTGTTAACATTGGCCAAGAACAGTATGTTGTTTGTTTGTTTTTTTACTTTGACACTCCTACAGGGAAAAATAATAAAATGTTCACAGAAACAATTTGGAAAAATTTCAAACCTTAAGAATACAATTAGGTTATGTCCAATGTTCCCTCTAATTTTTGACAGGCCGTGTGCCCAAAAAATGTATTCTGTGCATACTGTTGTGCTTCTGTGCAAATTTTTGTGTGCGCAGTGTTTTGCCATGTGCGTGGGGTTTAGGATCTCTGTGCGTGCGCACACACGCACAGCTTAGAGGGAACAGTGGTTATGTCTACATTACACATTGCTTTCAGGGGCATGTAGTGTAACTATGGCTCACACCACAGTGAAAAACACACCCTGTCCGCACCACGGACACGTGTCAGTGAAAGGCTCTGGCAAAGGGGAGGCAGCGGGGAAAGGCTAAGCCTTTTCCCTACTGCCTCCCCCCACCAAAGCCTTTTGCCCTGACAGAGCTTTCCCTGTGGCAGGGAAGGGTTCCAGATGCAGGGAGCTGTCGTAGCCTTCCCCCGCTGCCAGAGCCTTTTGCTGTGGTGGGAAGGGCTCCAGCAGCAGGAGGCAGTGAGTGGGACACTATGGTGCTAAAAACAGCAGTGTAAACAGGGGGCACGGCTTGGCCTGTAGAGAGGGTGAAGTATATATACTTCAGGTACATACTCATACCCTTCAGTGTATCTTTACTGTGCTGGCTTAATCCACCATTTACGCTGCTGTTTATATCCATGCTAGGGGACTATGTGGGTATGTATGCCACTGATCGAATCCTGCTGCAGTGTAGCCGCACCCTCAGTATATAACAGTTGAAGAAACCAAGTGAACGTCTGCAAAACTTGTCAGCGGCATAGTGGCAAATTGGGAAATGCATGAGTTAGGAGGAAGAATTTAGAGGCTGATTTAGGTCTCAAGGGGATCTATCAGCAAACCTCTGCATGATAAGTAAAGTCAGGCACTGGCATTGCAGATAATTCAGAATTAAATGGAGCAAAGTAGAAAGGAAAAGGAGAGATGTAAAAAAAAAAAATAGTAAACCAAACTTGCTGGAAGTTCTAAATACAAACTCTAGGTAGGATTTACGGGCTTCCATAAATAACTTTTGGAAAATTTGATGCAAGCTCCAAGCAATTTAGTGTCAAAATAAATATGACACCTTTCATCACTTTTCACAAGAGCTGTGAATCCAGTATCTTCCATCAAAATTACCCTCCTGCAGCAATGTATGCAGTATGACTTGCATCTGTTGGTTCCTGCTCTTAATCCCAGTGGTGCTATATATTTATATGGCTAGTAAAGAACTTCTGGAACCACTGGAATGAAATTCATGAAGCAGCAAAAAAATAACTGTAGGGATAATTCTCTCCTCTTGTTTTCCGGTGTGTGAGAGGATGTGCACATGTGCATAGACAGGCTAAGTCTGTAGGAGGTGAGCACAGAATGCATACGTTATGGGTCTCATCCTATTGTCTTAATCAGAGTTTTACCTTTGCAACTCAATCACATTGCCATAATATTCTGATATTAGCAATAAGGCTGTCAAATAATTTTAAAAAATTAATTGCGATTGTGTGATTAACAGCACAATTTTTTTAAAACAATAATAGAATACCATTTATTTAAATATTTTTGGATGTTTTCTACATTTTCAAATATATTGATTTCAATTAAAAAACACAATACAAAGTGTACAGTGCTCACTTTATCTTATTATTTTTATTATAAATATTCGCACTGTAAAAAACAAAAAGTAGTATTTTTCAATTCACATAATACAAGTACTGTACTGCAATCTCTTTATCATGAAAGTTGAACTTACAAACGTAGATTTATATATAAAAAACTGTACTCAAAAACAAAACAATATAAAGCTTTAGAGCTTACAAGTCCACTTAGTCCTACTTCTTGTTCAGCCAGTCACTCAAACAAGTTTGTTTACATTTGCAGGAGATAATGCTGCCTGCTTCTTGTTTACGTCACCTGAAAATGAGAACAGGCGTTCGCATGGCACTGTTGTAGCTGGCATCTCAAAATATTTACGTGCCAGATGCACTAAAGATTCGTATGTCCCAACTGGCTTTACCTTGCATTCCAGAGGACATGAGCCTATGCGGATGATGGGTTCTGCTCACTAATGATATAAAGCAGAGCAGATCAACACATGTTCATTTTCATTATCTGAGTCAGATACCACGAGCAGAAGGTTGATTTTCTTTTTCGGTGGTTCGGGTTTTGTAGTTTCTGCATCAGAGTGTTGCTCTTTTAAGACTTCTGAAAGCATGTTCCACACCTCATCCCTCTCAGATTTTGGAAGGCAGTTAGTGCAATATATGGCAAAATGCAAGTAAAACAGAGAAGGAGACATACAATTCCCCCTCAAGGGGTTCAGTCACAAATTTAATTAACACATTAATTTTTAACAAGCGTCATCAGCATGGAAGCATGTCCTCGGAAATGGTGGCCGAAACATGAAGGAGCATACAAATGTTTAGCATATCTGGCATGTAAATACCTTGCAATGCTGGCTACAAAACTGCCATGCGAACGTCTGTTCTTACTGTCAGGTGACATTGTAATTAAGAAGTGGGCAGCATTATCTCCCATAAATGTAAACAACCTTGTTTGTCTTAGAGATTGGCTGAACAAGAAGTAGGACTGAGTGGACTTGTAGGCTCTAAAGTTTTACATTGTTTTGTTTTTGAGTGCAGTTATGTAACAACAGCAAAATCTACATTTGTAAATTGCACTTTCACGATAAAGAGTTCGCACTAAAGTACTTGTATGAGGTGAACTGAAAAATATTATTTCTTTTGTCTATCATTTTTACAGTGCAAATATTTGCAATAAAAATCATAAGATAAAGTGAGCATTGTATACTTTGTATTCTGTGTTGCAATTGAAATCAGTATATTTGAAAATGTAGAAAAACATCAGAAATATTTAATAAATTTCAATTGGTTTTCTATTGTTTAACAGTGCAATTTAAACTGCGATTAATTGTGATTAATTCTTTTAAGCGCAATTAATTTTTTGAGTTAATCACGTGAGTTAACTGCAATTATTTGACAACCCTAATATGCAATATTCCCTACATTTAGTGTAGGGGCTACCTTAATGAATCTCTCTCTTTTCACAGTAACAATGTAATGGGATGGCAGTGTCCAGGAACCCATATAGGAACACGGGACTTCTCTGTGGAGCCTCATACTAAATGCAGGTACTAAAGCCCTGAAGAAATGCAGAGTACTAGTGACTCATGCAGGCAAGTGGATTTTATTAGCTCCAACCAGGATATAAGAGGAGATGTAGTCTCTCTCTGACCCAGAGAAAAGTAAGAGATGGGAGGCAGAAGCTCCCATGGGGTGAGAGAAGGGAAGCTAGAAACAATCAAACTTGGGTCAGCAGCAGAATCCCACAAAAGTGATCTCACCAACTATTAGCTACCCAAGAGGGATGAGAAGTCATTGCCACCAAATTCAGCATCGACTTTAATTTTGTTCCAAAATCCATTCATCTGGGAGACTTTCTGGACCCCAGAATTTCTCTCCATTTCCATATGTCCCATATATGTAATTCTGCCAGTCAGCATTCTGGGAGCTCTGCCAGCATTAGGGTCAGTGTGAGGCAAAAGACAATCTATTTACTGAACTTCTGATAGATCAATGAATAACCAGCAAATCCACATCACTCCTCTCCTCTATCACCTTCCCTCATCCAGTCCATCCTCACATCCAAATTAATAGTACACTATTGGTTTTCAGAGTTTGCTATGAGCTAGCTCACCCTGCTTCTGACCTCATGTCCACCTATTCTCCAAGCTCTCATCTGTTCCCTTCTTATTTTCCATAGATGGGGGTCACCTTTCACTTGTTCTACCCATCTAGCTAGAAGTCTCTCTCTTCTTCTCAGCCACTTGATCATCTCTTTAATCCACACAGTTCTGGTTTACAAGCAAGCCCTTCCTTAATGTATTCTGTATTGTGGCCATTATATAAATAACAATAAAATATTTTAATATCGCAAATGCTGAAAAAACAGCATTCATACATTTACCAGAATTAAGACATTTACATTTTTATTCACATCAAATATCAGATACTGGCAATGGATTAAAAGTTTTACGTGATGTAAAAACTGAAACTATTATAATTTTTTCCTAAATCTTTAACCTTGACAAATTGTCAAAAATATATTTTAATCCATGTTCTCAAGCATTTATTTATGTAAGTTTTGCTTGGAAGCTTTTTTCATGTCTATGCATGTCACATGCTATAGAGATAACAGCTGATAAACAGTTGCATGTTACAGTAAATATCTCAAGGATATGGCTTTATAATGCAACAGCAAACCTTGGTTTAGCCATATCTGGTGAAATGATTCCAGTTGTCTTTAAAGAAAGGTCATTAATATGCATCTAAGGCACTGCTGGCTTTGAGTAATTATGTGATGAGTATCTTTGACTTAAGAAAGATTCTTCCTTACAGTTAATCTGCAGATGATATATATTGGGCCTGGCTGAAATTTTTCAAAATTTGACAAAAAGTTTCCCATTATCAACAGTTTTCCCCCTCACAAAACACTGCCACTGTTATATGCATACACACAGTCTCTCTAACAGACATTCCTATTTATTGTCATGGCTGCCATTGAACAAGAGATTTGTTGGGGTGGGGAGTTTAAACCGAATTTATCTCTGAGGTTACATGACCTGAAGCACTGCAAGATGGTAACATTTCCCTCTGCGTATGTGCAAAAATGAAGAGTTCCACCTTCTATCCTCTCACCAATTGTTCACCCACTTGAGGGATGCAGCATCCACTCAAACTGAGAGCAGCTCAAGTGATGCATGAAATGGGAACACTTCACGGCAGCACTGGCAGGAATGGGGCTCCTTGTGCCACAATCTTGTGCTGTTATGGCAACATCCTGGGCCCAAACATGGCTCCAGCAGGAGACTTTTCTGCCCAAAAGTGGCAGTGGCTGGGGACCGCTGAGAAAAGAAAACAGTTCAGTCAATAGGCAATGACTGGGAGCCAGATCCTGCTCTATTTAAGACAACTGGAGTTTTGCCTTTCACATCAGCGTGCACAGGACCAAGCAGATAGAAAGTGCTGAAAGAGTTAGAAATAAAGAGAGAATAAGGAAAGGCCACAGAGAAGGAAAAAACTAAAGGGACAGTGGAAAGGAAGGATAAATTGAGCAAAGAGAAAAGAAAAGTTTAGCTGAAAGGAAAGGGAGAAGGCATAGAAATGAATATGAAAGATTTATTGAGAGAATGTGTGAATATTAAAAGGAAAAATAAGAAGCTTAAAATGGCAGCATCAGAATAGAAGTCTTGAAGAGATTAAAAAGGTTGGCCTTGGAAAGGGAAAAATAAAAAATAAAGGAATTTAAAAAATTAATTTGCAAAGGAAGAAAAATCCTAATCAAAACTGAAAGTATGAGGAAAAGGCACCCAGTTACTGTACACAATAAAAAAAGAACAGAAAAAGTGGCGTGAAGAAGGAACAAATGTGTATTTACTTTTATTGGTTTACTACCTAAATATTATCTATAATGAGTATTTTCACACACAAATAAATATCTACACAAACCAAAACACACAGACAGGTACCTACAGATATATAGGAATATATATTTAGATACATATATTAAGAGAGAGAGAGAGTATGAACAGACGCATATATCCATGTATTCACAAATAGAAAGTGGTGTGGGAATAATGTGTCTCCCTAAGGCACAAGCTGGCCCATCAGCTGTAAGCTCTTTAGGATAGGGACCTGTCATATGTCTAAAATACCTAGCACATTATTTTTATGTATATACATTTTATACACACACACGCGCGCGCGCGCACACACACGCACCTGCATTAAAAGAACAGTAATGTTGCAACATCAAGCACATAAAAGGAAATGCCAGAATTAAGGTTGTGTGTACAATCTTAATTCAGCCCCTTTGTGCATATGCTGTCTTCAGTTACATGATCTCATAGCAGTTTTTTCTCAATTCACCTCAAGGCAGACTCCCACCATAGGAAATTTCAGGTCAAATAATTAAAGTTTGGCAAAGTTATAAACCTGAAAACACAGTCTTACAATGGGAAGTCTTGGGCAATCTTAACAACGGGCATCAATACCAGAGCTACCTTTAATAATTTTCAAAATTATTCTTAAGCATCAGAAAAGAGTATGCTCCATCTTAATGTACTGAAAAAAGAAAGATACAGCACACATTTTGGAGATCTTAGAGCAAGGTCCTAGGCACTCAGAAGCTTTTCAACCAATGGCTGGAGGACTCTTCATTATCTAGATAAACACATAAGGGAAAATAAATAGCCTCAGCAGTGACTTGCAAAGAACGTCTCTGTCAATTACTCTATTGTGAATCATTATTAGCTCATCAACAGTCTAGTTTTAGCCCTGAAATCTAGGCATTACCAGGATCATCACAGAAATATTCACCAATTGCTCTACAGCAGGTCTTCAGCTAGAATTAATGATTTTTCTTCTTTGTATCTCAGCATGTTAAACATTTCCTATTTTTACTGTTATGTGAAATGAATTTATCCAATCAGTATTTGGCCAACACATCTGGAAAGTGAGAATCCTAAAATAGTTTAAACTTGGTGCCTGTTCTGAAGTACTTTAGGAATCCAGAAAACCCTCAGTAAATTACATGAAACCTGAATGGTAATCAGCACGTGAATGAGTTATGACTGGCATCAAACCGCTTGGCAGAACTGAAGATCCCAGCAACGAAGCCAATTCGGAGGACACAAAGAAATAGACTTTTAAAATCTCCACAGCACATAAAACAATAGATTAAGGAAATGTTTTGTAAGGTTTCTGAGGTTTTCTTTGCCTCATCGGTGATGTTTACAGCACTGAGCATGCTGCCCTCATTTCAATGCATTATAAATACTAACATTAAACAACAATGGGAATATGGTAGAAGGCCAAGACAAATGCAGAAATGAAAAGTCAGTCCTGAAATAACTCAGAACTCAAATGATGGACTGTAGGAAATGGCTGTATATCAGCATTTATTCTAGAATCTCCTTTCTACTCTGTTGTTATTTTTGGCCTGCCAAGATTAACGCCTGAAACCAAGGCCTATTGATGGTCAATGTATTCTTAATTTAAGTGTGAGTCCTACTTTAATTTTCTCATTATAGCCTTCCTGTACAGTTTATTTATTGAAGATGGTCACTCACTGCCCCACTAGAGATCAAGGACCTTGTCTAAGTACTATCATCTACAACAAACAGCATTATTTGTCCCTGCAGCAGATGAATACTGAATACTAAGAGTACCCAGGGGAGCCATAAAATGCACACATTTACATCAAATTTTGTTGCATGTTACTAGATATTCTGGGGGGATTTGATTATATTTCATTCTTTGTCACACAGATGCATGTTTCCCCTATGCTCATCGCTGTATGTGTGCATGTGAGTGGGAGGTAGGGGGGTTCTCACGGTTCACAGACACAACCGCCATTAATTTTGAATGTACATAAGGTTTTAACCAATACTTATACCTGTGATCTGTGCCTATACTTCTAGCATATTCTATAAACTCAAAGAGTCTCATTCTATTTTGTAAATCATAGACTCCCTACTTATTTCTCTAACTATACTTATAAAGCAAATTTCCCAAACTTGCAACAGCATTAGCTCATGCACACTTCTAGAAGTCCTGTCTGAAAACATTTTCTTGATAATGTCACTGTAGCATTCCCTAAATTTTCTCTGTCTCTCTCACACACACACACACCCTTAGAATATACCAGACGTTTTACAGAACAAAGTACTGCTTCTGCTCTCAGTGACCATATGCTAGTGTAAATTAGGAGCAATTCTAGCATCAACACAGTGTGAGAGTGAAATGAGGACCACTACTGCCCCAAAGAGTTTGCCGTCTACAGCCCTAGACCTGGGAAAGACATACACATACACTTAATTTTACGCTCACACTGACTCTCACTGAAGTTGACAAGACTCTTCACAGGTGTGAGCGGGGTCTGCCTGTGTGAAATCTATTACAGAATCAGGACTTAAATTTAGATATAAGAGCAAGATTCTGGGATTCTCCCATCTCCTGTGGCCCTTTTCTGCTGCTGCAGTAATTTAGGAGAGGCATTAGAGCTCTGGAACCAGCCAGGGAGAATTCCCTCTGATATTGGTTTTGCTCAATGTATCTTACTCTGCTCTACAAGTCCCCTGCCAGAAGCACTAACATAAGGGACATGTCAGCATGAGGTGAATATAGGGGGTGGAGTACGGTTGCCAACACTCCAGGATTCTCCTGGAGTCTCCAAGAAATAAAGATTAGTCTTTAATTAAAGATTATGTCATGTGACAAAACCTCCAGGAATACATCCAACCAAAACTGGCAACCCTAGACAGATCCCCAGCATAGAATCATAGAAATGTAGGACTGGAAGGGACTTTAATAGGTCATCTAGTCCAGCCCCCTGCAACAAGGCAGGACTAAGTATTATTTAGACCAGTGATGGGCAACCTACAGCCTGTCAAGGTAATCCACTGGCGGGCCGCAAGACAGTTTGTTTACATTGACCGTCCACAGGCACGGCCGCCCACAGCTCCCAGTGTCTGCAGTTCACTGTTCCTGGCCAATGGGAGCTGCAGGAAGTGGCACGGGCCGCAGGGTGCCCAACATTGATTTAGACCATCCCTGACACAGGGTTTGTCTAACCGGTTTCTAAAAAGCTCCAATGATGAAGATTCCACAATCTTCCTAGGTAATTTGTTCTAGAGTTAAACTGCCCTTATAGTTACAAAAGTTTTTTCTAATGTCTAACCTAAATCTCCTTTGCTGCAATTTAAGTTCATTATTTCTTGCCCTGTCCTCAGTGGTCAAGGAGAACAATTTATCACCTTCCTTTTTATGATAACCTTTTATGTACTGGAAGACTATCCCCTTCTCAGTCTTCTCTTCTCCAGACTAAACAAACCAATATTTTTCGTCTTTTCTTATAGGTCATGTTTTCTAGACCTTTAATCATTTGTGTTGCTCTGCTCTGGACTTTCTCCAACTTGTCCACATCTTTCCTGAAGTGTGGTACGCAAAACTGGACACAATACTCCAGTGAGGCCTTATTAATGCTGAGTAGAATGAAAGAATTACTTCTCATGTCTTTGCTTACAACATTCCTGATAATACATCCCCCAATGATAGCTTTTTTTGCAACAGTGTTACATTGTTGACTCATATTTAGTTTGTGATCCCCTATAATGCCCATATCCTTTTCTGCAGTATTCCTTCCTAGGCAGTCATTTCCCATTTTATATTTATGCCACTGGTTATTCCTTTCTAAATGTAATACTTTGCATTTGCCCTTGTTGAATTTCATCCTATTTATTTCAGACTATTTCTCCAATTTATTGATATCATTTTGAATTCCAATTCTGTTCTCCAAAGTGCTTGCAATTCCTCATAGTTTGGTATCATCTGCAAACTTTGAAAGTGTACTCCCTATGCCATTATCCAAATGATTTATGAAGATATTGAACAGAACCGGACCCAAGACAGATTCCTCAGGGACCCCACTTGATAGGCCCTTCCAGCCTGATTGTGAACCATTGATTATACTCAGAGAGTGGTTGTTTTCCAACCAGTTGTGAATCCACTGTGACAAAGTTCCTCCTCTGCCTTGGTGGGTCCTGCGCTTTCTGGCGGATTTGCTTGCCTCAGAGGTTCATGGCAGCCCTCAATCTGGCCATTTTTGCCACTAGTTCAAACCTGCTGTTCACTCAGCTAACCTCATCACTGGCCAGCATGGGGGAAAGCGAGGAGAACAATCCCCACAGCCTTCGTTGTTCCACCTAGTGGGTCAGGGACAGCCCTGAGATCTTCCCCTCTGATATGACTCACAGTCCAGGTCAACTCCTTTTATGTCAAATAGGGAGTTGGAGGAAAGGGGGTAACCCAGGCCCGCCCTCTACTCTGGGTTCCAGCCCAGGGCCCTGTGGATCGCAGCTGTCTACAATGTCTCCTGTAATAGCTGTGTGACAACTATAACTCCTTGGGCCACTTCCCCATAACCTCCCCACCGCACTTTCTTTGTCCTCACCGCAGGACCTTCTTCCTGATGCCATTTGTATTCCTCAGTCCTCCAGCAGCACATCCTCTCACTCCCAGCTCCTTATGAGTCTCTCCCTAACTGAAAGGAGGTCTTTCTTTTTAACGAGGTGCTCTGATAAGCGTACCTGCCTTAATCTAGTAGTTTCCTAATTGGCTTCAGGTGTCCTAATTAGCCTGCTTGTCTTAATTGGTTCTAGCAGGTTCCTGATTGTTCTGGAATAGTCCCTGTTATTTTCACCTGGATCGATCGGTCTTCAGCTGTCGTTAAGACTGCGCTGATCACAACACGTCCACCATTCTTCTCGCGCTCTTGCCTTTCTTCTCCATGTTCGTCTGAAACGTATAACAATGTCATCTTCCCATCTTCTTGGAGGCCAGCCGAGCGGTCTTTTCTGTTCTCGCGGGTACCACTCAGCAATGATTGCGGTCCACCTGTTGTCCATGAACCGTGCCGTGTGGCCCGCCCATCGCATCTTGTTATGTCTGCTTTCCATGATAATATCTTTCACACCTCTGCGTTCTCTGATCGTTTTGTTTGGGATGCGATCCAGAAGGGAGATTCCCAACATAGCTTGTTCCATTGCCCTTTCAGCTATCAACAGCCACTGCTCTTCTCTCTTCATCAGTGCCCGCGTTTCACTGCCATACAACATGGCTGGAAGCACTACTGAATTGAAGATATTTGCGTGTGTGGTCTTGTCGATTTTTCCTTTGAGGATGTCCTTGATGGAACTGAACACACACCATCCTGCTCGAATCTTTCGCGAGAGTTCTCTGTTCAGGTCTCAACGCATATTGACTTTTTGGCCCAAACATATGTACTGTTCCACTTCTTCAATTTCTTCTCCTGATACCGTTTTTCGGGCTTTTCGTAAGACATCTGATTGCATATTTTTTCCTCAGAGAACTCTGCCCCGGCCGGATTATTTTTGTTTTGTTTTTTCCTTGGAGAACTCGGCTCTGGCCATTTTTGGTTTTCTTTAATCTGGTCACCCTACTCCAGGGCCCAAACCAGCCCTCACAGCAGCAGCCTAGATTTGGGAGGGCACAAAAGCTGGCTTAAAGCCACCTTCACCCCCACTCCGCCTGGGGTGCAGTGCAGCTCAAAACCTGACTCAAGTATCAAAGTGATTACAACAGACAAAAAAAGGAAAATTAGGCAGAAAGAAGAATGTATAATTAAGACCATGGCATCAGTTATCAAAAACAAATTTTGAAAGCTTTTAAGGAGCACCACTGTATATATTTATTTCTTTATTTATTTCTTTATTTATTTGCTGAAAGAATTTGAGATCCAAAGAACATTCTGAAAATAAAAGATTTATCCCACAACAACCTCGGGGAAATTTTAAAATTGTTTGTTTTCTCTACCATAAGACTATTATACAACTAAATAAAATTCGACCATTTATTGTTCGTGTTTCTAATAAATTCTCAGTACTGGAAAGAGGAACTGGGGGCAGTTTTCCTTTATCAAACTTTATATGGAAGCAGAGTTATGTGTGTGTCAGATGTTTTTGTTTTAATTTCTCTGGAATTAAACTCTCTGAGATCATCCAAATCCATACAGGGCTCTCGAGCACAGTCTCTCAGATTAGGCTGTTTACAAATGAACGACACCTCCTTTAAGAAAGTGAGTGAGCCAACCCCACTGGAAAAGCAGAATGGTCCCTCTCATACTCATAAATCCAACACTGGGCATAGAAAACCTTTCCAACTACCAGCCTGACCCAACCTCTAATTGCTATGCTAAATCAATGAGAAAACAGTGACTACACCAAGCTCCAGCAATGCATAGCATCTGCCAACATGTTGGTACAGATATACAAGATATACAAATGGGCTTCACCCGGGGTCCTGGCATGGAGACAGACAGCCCTAGTTAGCACTACTAGATGATTTCCTCCTCACAATGGTCAGTGGCTCAGTGTTTGTACGACTCAGCCCCTCTGCTGCTTTCAACACACCAACCACAAGGTACGTCTGACTGGTTGGAGTAGGCAGGTTAGTGCTATCATGGCTTAAATCAGCCCTCTCCAGTAGGACTCAGAGGTAATGGGCAGCTGTTCCCCCTTTCCCCAGAAACTCTCACTCCTAGAGTCCCTATAGGCATCTATCTTGTTTCCTGCTTCTTCACTGTCTACATGAGGTCACTTGGACGGGACGTGGGCTATGCTAGTGCTACCCAGCTAAAGATCTCATTTTCTGAAAACAACATAACAAACATCCCAATGCTTGCAAGAGATCAGCCCTTGGATGAAGAACAGTGGGCTCAATCAGACCAAAGTGACGCTGATTAGGAGAGAGAAATGTTTCAAAGAACTAGCTGAGATGCTGGTCTCCACTCCCATCAGAGGCAGCTATCACCACTTCATCAAAGTAATGCAAAGCTTCAGGGTCCTGCTGGATTCATCAGTAACCCTGGGTGACCACGTAGCAACAACATTAAACACAATTCCAATAAGATCATTTGTAAATACTTCAGTCTAACATACACGCCACTCAGGTCAATGTTTTGACTTAAGGCAGTTCAAGACTCAATGACTGTGCAATTCTGTTGCTATTTATAAATTTTATCTTGGCCCTTCAGAATCTTCTCTGATTCTTCTCAGTTTTTAGGGTTTTTGCTCTAGGAGCATTTTCTTTTACACTTCTCCCAGATATCTCTCTCTCTTATCGTCAGACTTTAAAAGCCTATCTATGCTAGCTGACTTTCAGGTCAGACAGTTTCTATCACAACAGCACTCAGCCTCCACAGGATTCACACCTGGAATTCGTCTTAAAGCTAGCGCCTCTAACATTCTCCAAATGTGTGTTGTAACTCCTTGAGCCTTGTTTCATTTTTGTTGCATTTAGATTACAGGGCTAAATTGCCTTTGAATCAATGTCTTTTGTTCTGTCACTTGATAATTTTCCCTACTTCGGGCATTAGCTGTCTCTCACTGTTCAGTTTTGACATGACTTGGCATACAGAGCTGAGTCTAGCTGAATAAAAGTAGTTCTTATAAAGAAGAGAACATACCCAAACTCAAGCTCCATCATGTTAATTCAGAGCAATTTCAGGGTAGTTCAGAGTGATCTCAGAGAACTGAATTTGTAGACCAATAAGTTTCAGCATATGCAGGTACTAGTGATCAGTGTTGTTGATATCCCTAGACATATTATTCTTCCCTTTTGTGTGTTTTGGGAATTTGTTTTTATAAAATCATAGAATGAATTTTGCATATTCACATTCAAGGAATTAAATCCTGATCTCCATAACTCACTCTGCATGGCAGAAATAACCAAGCATCACCCTCAGTCCATTAAAAGATTCACACAAAGCCTGGAGAGAAATAAGTATCACAAAGTTGTACTTTGTTTGCTCCCATCTCCATCCCAATGAGAAAATCAGTTCATTACCACTTGACTCTGGCACTCAACAAAAATGAATGAAACAGTGAAACAAAAATAATCATGCAAACTTTGGAACAACATACTGAACTCTTTATACCACATACATACATGATATAATGTAATGTAATGAGCCAAGACTGAGATCTCTTTGTGGATCCATATCAAGATTGACCTATTTAATTACCAACTGATAGGTTGACCCAGAGGATACCCCTACAAAGTGCAGGATGGCTTCAAACAGACATGGGAACGTCAGCCTTTTCTACCATTAAAAAGGGCCCCTATTCTGTTGCTATTCCTTCTGCAGTGCTTGTTACTTTTTACTCAAGTGAACATATACCACCACACTTGTACTCCAACACAAATACGAAGTAAGAACCTGGATGGCTTGAACCTGGCAGTCTTTCAGTCTACCCTCCAGTTCACTTGAGAGTTCAAACTCAACAATGCAATCAACCCATCCATGGTGCACATGTGCATCACTTACATATTTGGGTGTTCTGTCCCAGTGATTTCAGATATATTTAAAACAGGAGAACGAGTTTCTCCTCTAATGATTATACAAAAAAAAGGGGGGGGGGGAATATGACCAGAGGACAGGAAGTGAAAGAACATAAGTAAGAAAGTTGGCTCATTAAGTTGTGAGTAACCACTGATAAAGATGTCTAAATGGAATGTATTAGATGGTTAAATTTATTCAGACTCCCTAGGGCCATGTCTACACTAGCACTTATGCCAGCAAAACTTATGTCACTCAGGGATGTGAAAAAACACCCACCCACCCCGAGCGACATAAGTTTTTCCAGAATAAGTGCTTGTGCGCACAGTGCTGTGTTGACAGGAGACACTCTCCCACCAACATAGCTACCGTCACTCATTGAGCTGTGACACTGTAAGCTTCTAAGTGTAGACATGGCCCTAGGGTACTACTCATGACACATTCAGGCCATGGTTCCCTTATAGGTAGCTTTTTTTTTTTAGAAGCTTTAAAGAAATAAAGGCAATTGAGCATCTATGACTAAGACACTACAAGGCAAAAACGTAACCAGTTTCAGGCTTTGTCTACTCACAAAAGGTCCTGTTAGTTAAACTATACGAGCATAGCTAAAGCAGTACAATCCCCTAGTGTGGACTCAGTTATACCTGTATAAAAGGTGTTTATATCTATATAGCTATTTCTGTACAGGAAGTGGAATATGCCATGCCAGTAAAAGGCACCTATATACAATATAAATGTGTTCAAACTAGGGGTTGGACTGCTATAACTACTCTCTTAACTTAAATAGTACACCAGTACAAAATGTGTGTGTAGACCAGGCCTCAGTCAGCATCATGCAAGTGAGATGATGGGCTCACTACCATTTAAAATAGTGTGCATTCTGGGAAACACAGTATATAAATTGATTAGCAGCTTTCCTGATATTCATCAAGTCTCTCCCCCTGTGGCAAAACAGGATAACGTGATAATGTACCAAGCATTCACCTCACATGTTTTCAGGAAACCTGTAGAAGTCATATGTTATGCACATCACACAAGTGACCAGTTTCTCAGCCCCAACCATCTCTAATAACCATTTTGCACAAAATTATAGCTTGGATTTTCCTATACAACTCAGGTAATATTAAGACCATTAAAAATGAGGCAGTAAAGAGTTGATGCTTTAGTTGCTAATACAAGGGAAAACAAATATTTATTTCGTCACAGTCTGTGCACACATACTAATGCCAGAAATCTTCATTCCCTGGTAGCAAGATTTATTTTCATATTTTTAAAATTAATTTACAAGTCAAATATGATTAAAGTAGGTATGTTTTACAGGATCTTCAATAGTATAACAAATGACAAACCAAAGGGCTAAAACTCCTTAAGTGATTATATAATCCTAGAGTTGCAGGCCATTGGGAATTTACTGTATAACCCTGACAAGGATAAAAAGGAGTCCTGCATTATTAATGATATTTCTTTTTTTTTCCCTCTCTTTTTTTTTTTTAACTCAAGCAAAAGCACTTACTCTGAAAGCTGTTCACTGAAAAGATGTTGGGATGATAGAATCCAGCCTTGCAAATGCATTTGTAGGCTCCAAGAACAAATCCAAGGCCTTTAATTGGCATGCACTGTGAGAAAGAAGAAAGGAAGGAAAAGAACGTAATGCAGATGATCACACTCCTATAGACACACATGCATATTCAACTACAATACAAACAAAATAAGATACATCGACAGCAATCTGTCTGATAGGCCTTCTTGCAAGAACTATGTACTGATTTCAGTTTGTCATTATGTTTATCAGTTATTTTCCCCCTAGTCATATTTCACCTATGTATTTTTTCTTGCCGCTTAGATCCTGAAAAAACTGCAATGATGACAGTTACACTCAAGCTCATTCAACTGATAGGCAGAAGTGATCAGCTGGCAGATACGGTTTTTATCACTTTTGGAGTGTCGCTCCATACATATCCCTTTTTCAATTCTCATAGCACAGCCAACAGTCACTTGTAAGAATAGATGGAGCCCTAAACCTCTCTGAGTAAAGAGAGCAAACAGACAGCTGGATCTTTGTGTTGATCTACCAGAGATGCAGAAGCCAAATTCTCCAGTACAAAATTCATCACTCTACACATAAGATCCACATCAATTTGAAATAATGAGGTAACAGAATGAGTGGAATTACAAAAGAAAAACTGTTTAATGAAAAATATTTAAGGAGTTTTTCATCAAAAGCAAAATATTCTGCCTATTTAAGTGGCAGTCACTCAAGTGGAAGTCCTCACTTCCTCTGAGCTCCCTCAATTCTCTGCCCTAGGAAGTAAGAACAAGTGAAATGAGTTCCAATTCTAATCATACAAAGATTACCTTTCACTTAATCTGAACATCAGGACCACCTTGCCAAAACAATTGAAGCATATATATAAAAAACAAATAGATTTCTTCCCAATCCTTGCTCAGGCAATTGAGTTAGGTGTTAAAAACAAAACAAGGTCTTAGGCCTGGCCTACACTTAAAAAGTTTTATCAACATAACTATGTCGGTAACAAGTGTTTTTTAATCGCTACAGTTATGACAGTAAAAGCCCCAGTGTAGATGCCGTTAAACCAGAATTTATTTGGGAATAGTTTATTTCGTTTTGCCAAATCAGAATAAGCACTTATACCACTACAAGCACTTTTCTACCAGTATAACTGTGACTACATGTAGAGGAGTTTTGCCTATAGCTATGCCAGCATATATTAAAGCAGCAAAATTTTGAAGTGTAGACAAGGCTTTGAACAGTCTAATGTAAAATCCCTGTTCTTCATTTCCTCAGGTTTCACTTTCTAGTACTAGTGATGTCATGATCCTGCTAAATCTCTAATTGTCCAGTCTTCCAAAAAAAAAAAACAAAAAAACCAGCAAACAAGTATCAGAATTTCTAATGTAAAACACAAACAAAGAGAGGATGGGCTTATGATTAAGGCATTTGACTGGGACTCACAATACCTGGGTTAAATTCTGGGCTCTGCCACAGAATTCCTGCATAAGTCACTCCTGGGTAAGTCACTTCATCTCTCTGTGCTTCAGGTTCCCCATATGTAAAATGGGGATACTGCCTTTCTCCCACCCTTTGCCTGTCTTGGTGGACAGAAACCATTTCTTATTATGTATGTATGCAGAGCCTAGCATGATGGAGTCCCAATCTCAGTTGAGTCCTCTAAGTGCTATTATAATACAAGTAATAAATAATAAACAGAAAATGGATATAGAAATATATTGTGAAAAACCATCCAGCCCTTTAATAAACACAAGAGGAAAAAAAGGTCACAAATCCATTGTTTCCTTTGCATTTCACCTTCATCCTACTGAGGATGCAGCTATTCAGACTGCTTGTTGAAGCGGCAGAGAGAGAAATAAAGACCAAAGTGGTATGGGAATGTGAGTCCAAAGGCACCAAAAAAATCAAGTTTGCTACTTAGCAGCTGCTGCTTATCAACTTGAAAAGGAAAAGAATGTTAACACCCATCAGTCTAGATTAAGTGGATCTGAAGGTGCAAAAATCAACTTTTTTAATCCGAGCAGCTCTGGTAAACTATCTTTGCCCCCTTAACAATGGATAAAATAGCAATTAAAGGGGTAAGAGAGTTTATAAATGGTGACATATCAAGCATTTTTCAGTATTCATGTTCCAGGAAATACTTCGAAGGCAAGAGCTCTGTGATAGCTCTTTTTCTTCATTATAATAGGTTACATGTTGTTATAGATAATATATTTTTCCTTTGAAGTTGAGCAAAATCTAGATTCTACTGGATTTTGTGAATATTGCAGTGTTTCTAATTCCACAGCCACAGAGTATCCTCATTGCATGAATATTTAATATCAAAATGTGACACAGCCTTATATAGCTCTGTGTTAAAAATATTTTCCTGAAAACCCCAAATAAGAATTCTGACAGGGAAAAAAGATGAAATAGTCTTCTAGTCATTCTACTGTTACACTTCTGTTTAAATTGCTACAAGAAGAGAACTGAAAAATATCACAACAGTTATGTCTCCCCTTTAGCTGGAATATTATGAATATTTTAAAATCTTGGACCAAATTCTGCCTCTTGTACACCCAGGCACTCCCTTTAATATTGCACAAGTGTAAAAGGGCAGAATTTTGGTCTTCGATTTTTTTTAATTTGGAAGGAGAGCTGGATCATTTCAGGAAAAAAAAAGTAGCTACAAACAATCCAATTTTAGAATACACAGAGACTAACACAATTTCATGGAAACTCTATTTACAGTATGAATTTTCTCCTAAACAATGTTGGTTAGGCCAACATCAGGAGTAAGTATCAGAGGTGGTAAAAAATGGGAGAATTTTTTTTATAAGAAAATATTTCCCTTTTGTAAAATGTTGACATTTCAAAAGTTGAAAAACGTTGGCCAGCTATAGTGAAACATTATTGTGGAAAAGGCGGTGAATGAATTAAACTAATACAACTTGATGAAAATAAAAGCCTTTGACATGGAATAAGAAGAGGCTTTGTGTTTGTACACACCTAGCACAGTGGAGTTCTGATCCTTGACTGGGGCTCCTAGGTGTAATGATAATAAAAAATAAATAATAACAAAAAGGTCTAACAGCTGCACCCAGGCCAGTCTCACTAAACACGTGTGCAGGCAAGGAACTGGAACATTCACAGTCACTTTGTTAAACCTACTGACTTGAATAAACTAGTCATTTTTAATATGTGCTGGGTAAGAATGGACCTACTGTTTGCACGTTAGAATCTCTGACAAGTGGACTCCAGCTGTATGCTGCTTCTGACTAGACACCTTGCTGAGGGGAATGACTGATGTCTGACACCCAAAACACTAGAGATCTTTAGTGTGTTTAGGGTAAGACTAGCACCTACAGGAACAGCAATTGAAGCAGGGCCTGAAAGAAAGAGCAAACTGAAAAACTGGAGCTTTTGAAGAGTCGTGTTTTGCTGGACCTTTCCAACTCCCATTGGGAGTCCTTCCATTAACTTCAAAATGGCAGTTGAATCAGGCCTCAAGTCCCCAATGCAGCAAACACTTAAAGTGCATAACATTACTCATGTAAGTAACCCCAGTGAGTTGATTGAGGTCAATGAAGTTCCACCCTGGTGTAGTGGGCTGCTCACACAATTCTGACTGTAGGATCAGGTCATACAGCTTAGGTGGAGCATAGGCCTTGTACAAGCTCTCTGCAAGGGGTATATTTCACCCTTACACAAGACCTGCTTTTTTTGTTTTTGTTTTTATGAATCTGTTCTAGCTTTAAAAAAAAAATCAGAAGATTTTATGCAAGTATTTGTACTATTCACTAACTCTCTCTCCACATATACAACAAATTTCAGAAAACTATCTCAAATACTCTGGATCCAATCCAATCTATACAAAAGTTAGCATTGCAAAATAGAAGTATTCAATACGTTCACAAAAAATAAAAAACTGAAACATGAAATCACCTGGTTTCAACTTTTCTGATAAACTCAAACACCAAAGCTGGACGAATACTGCAAAAAAAAATTTGTGAACATTAGATTGTATTTCCCGCTCCCCCTTTCCCCCCGGTAACTGTGATCGCTCACTCTTGGGTTCACATTCCACAAATGGTCTAGTAAATTGACAGTCTGCCAAAAGTTTGCCAAACTCACACATTTTAATCAAATATTGCAGGATAGTCACAGAAAGTAAATTTTGAACTCTTTGCTGTTTTGCATTGGAAACCCAATTAAGAATTACATTCAACCAATCAAGGAACAGAAATATATTATGTGACCAATGTATCTAATCAAAACAGCTCAGATTTTGAATACTGGAGATGCACAATCAACTGTTCATGAAACAGTGACAGAGTTATTCATGGGATTATTCAGCAAACAACTTCTTAATACTAAAATTCAAGAAAACACAATCAGTTCATGGACAATTTCCAAAACAGAGAAAGAGACTAACTTTGTCAAATAAATTCTTAGATTCACAGATTGTTAAAGGCCAGAAGTGACTATGAGATCATCTAGTCTGACCTCCTTTATAACACAGGCCATAGAATGTCACCCACTTACCTCTGTATTGAGCCTAATAACTTGTATTTGACTAAAGCATATCTTCTAGAAAGGCATCCAGTCTTGATTTGAAGACATCAAGATATGGAGATTCCACCACCTCCCTTGGTAATTTGTTCCAATGGTCAATCACTCTCACTGTTAAAAATGTGTGTCATATTTCAAATTTGAATTTGTCTGGCTTTAACTTCCAGCCATTGGTTCTCGTAAATTACTTTCTCAAAATTCAAACTAAGTTTGTCAAAAGGTTTGCTAGCTTTCCTAACTGAATATTTGCTAATAAGGAGATACTGGTTATCTGCATAGCTAACAAAATATGCTTATTTCAGAAATCCATGACATGGTTTGCAAATTTTATGTTTTCAGTTTTAGACTATTTGTGCAATATGATGACTCACAAATGTATTCCATTAACCTATAAATTATGCATTCAATCCCAAAGAATGAAGCATCTAACTGTATATTTGCAATGATCTGCTCGCGTTACATTTACCAACACAGTGAATATTGTATTTATCTTTAAATTATGGTTAAATAACCTCTGAATCAATATAATCACAATATCAAAACCAATAAAATCCTTTAAAGAATCCTTATTTAGGTTGCAGGAACAAACCATCCCGATGTGTAGGAAGAAAAGCAAATATGGCAGGCGACCAGCTTGGCTTAACAGTGAAATCCTTGCTCGTCTTAAACACAAAAAAGCAGCTTACAAGAAGTGGAAGATTGGACTAATGACCAGGGAGGAGTATAAAAGTATTGCTCAGGCATGCAGGAGTGAAATTAGGAAGGCCAAATCACACTTGGAGTTGCAGCTAGCCGGAGATGTTAGGAGTAACAAGAAGGGTTTCTTCAGGTATGTTAGCAACAAGAAGAAAGTCAAGGAAAGTGTGGGCCCCTTGCTGAAGGAGGGAGGGAACCTAGTGACAGAGGATGTGGAGAAAGCTAGTGTACTCAATGCTTTTTTTGCCTCTGTCTTCACAGACAAGGTCAGCTCCCAGACAGCTGCACTCTGCAGCACGGTATGGGGAGGAGGTGACCAGCCCTCTGTGGAGAAAGAAATAGTTCGGGACTATTTAGAAAAGCTGGACGAGCACAAGTCCATGGGGCCGGATGCACTGCATCCGAGGGTGCTAAAGGAGTTGGCCAATGAGATTGCAGAGCGATTGGCCATTATCTTTGACAAATCATGGCAATCGGGGGAGGTCCCGGATGACTGGAAAAAAGCTAATGTAGTGCCCATCTTTAAAAAAGAGAAGAAGGAAGATCCGGGGAACTACAGGCCAGTCAGTCTCACCTCAGTCCCTGGAAAAATCATGGAACAGGTCCTCAAGGAATCAATTCTGAACCACTTAAAGGAGGGGAAAGTGATCAGGAACAGTCAGCATGGATTCACCAAGGGCAAGTCATGCCTGACTAACCTAACTGCCTTCTATGATGAGATAACTGGCTCTGTGGATGAGGGGAAAGCAGTGGATGTGCTATTTCTTGACTTTAGCAAAGCTTTTGATACAGTCTCCCACAGTGTTCTTGCCAGCAAGTTAAAGAAGTATGGGCTGGATGAATGGACTGTAAGGTGGATAGAAAACTGGCTAGATGGTCGGGCTCAACGGGTAGTGATCAATGGCTCCATGTCTAGTTGGCGGCCAGTATCAAGTGGAGTGCCCCAAGGGTCGGTGCTGGGGCCGGTTTTGTTCAATATCTTCATCAACGATCTGGAGGATGGTGTGGACTGCACCCTTAGCAAGTTTGCAGATGACACTAAACTGGGAGGAGTGGTTGATACGCTGGAGGGTAGGGATAGGATACAGAGAGACCTAGACAAATTAGAGGATTGGGCCAAAAGAAATCTGATGAGGTTCAACAAGGACAAGTGCAGAGTCCTGCACTTAGGACGGAAGAATCCCATGCACTGCTACAGACTAGGGACCGAATGGCTGGGCAGCAGTTCTGCAGAAAAGGACCTAGGGGTTACAGTGGACGAAAAGCTGAATATGAGTCAACAGTGTGCCCTTGTTGCCAAGAAGGCTAACGGCACTTTGGGCTGTATAAGTAGGGGCATTGCCAGCAGATCGAGGGACGTGATTATTCCCCTCTATTCGGCACTGGTGAGGCCTCATTTGGAGTACTGTGTCCAGTTTTGGGCCTCACACTACAAGAAGGATGTGGATACATTGGAAAGAGTCCAGCGGAGGGCAACAAAAATGATTAGGGGGCTGGAGCACATGACTTATGAGGAGAGGCTGAGGGAACTGGGATTGTTTAGCCTGCAGAAGAGAAGAGTGAGGGGGAATTTGATAGCTGCTTTCAACTACCTGAAAGGGGGTTCCAAAGAGGATGGATCTAGACTGTTCTCAGTGGTAGAAGATGACAGAACAAGGAGTAATAGTCTCAAGTTGCAGACGTAGGTGGTATTACATCTCACATGTAACTTAAACAATTAATTAAGTCACCAAGTAAATATGGCCTGTACTGTTTTAAAATAAAGAGGTTAAAAATATTAATTCAGCACCACAGTAACACGACTTAAAAATGCAACCAGCCTGATTCAGGTATTTTAAATGTTTGAAGATACAGGAAAGGCTGTCAAATTCTGTATTTCTGCATGCATGGCTTGATGAAACAAGTATCTGTCTCTTCATAATAAGGTTAACTCCTTCCTTAGAGAATGAAATGAGAGCATAAGACATAATAGAAGAGTTTAACAAAGGTAGTCCCGAACAGCACACATTTCTTTGCTCAGTTTAGGTGCAGCAGTTAAGGAATTTCTTGAACATATCACAAGCTATGCTTACTTTTTAAAGGCAGATAAATGTCTTTTTTCTCTGCTCTGTGATAGCAGAGACTAGCTATTATGTTCTCAGAGACTGAGAATTCCCTTCTAATTCTGGTGTTCTCATCTATTCAAGCATGTTCAGTCATAAAAATAAATGAAATAAAAGAGAGTGAAATCCTGGCATCACTGAAGCATACAGGAGTTTTGTCATTGATTTCAATGAAGCAGGATTTCACCTATCATACTTTCTTCTATTTATCCCCTACCAGACAAATTCTAGCCTGAAATGAGTTTCCACTATAGTCAATGGGAATCACATGAATGCATCTATTAGAATTCTTTAAGGGGGTCAACAAATACGTAGACAAGGGTGAGCCAGTGGATATAGTGTTTTCGGACTTTCAGAAAGCCTTTGAAAAGGTCCCTCACCAAAGGCTCTTAAGCAAAGTAACCAGTCATGGGGATAAGAGGGAAGGCCCTCTCAGGGATCAGTAAATGGTTAAAAGATAGGAAACAAAGGGTAGGAATAAATGGTCTGTTTTCAGAATGGAGAGAGGTAAATAGTGGTGTCCCCCAAAGGTCTGTACTAGGAGCAGTTCTCTTCAATATATTCATAAATGATCTGGAAAATGAGATAAACAGAGAGGTGGCAAAGTTGGTAGACAATACTAAATTACTTGAGAGAGTTAAGTCCAAAACAGACTGCGAAGAGTTACAAAGGGATCTCTCAAAACCAGGTGACTGGGCAACAAAATGGCAGATGAAATTCAACATTAATAAATGCAAAGTAATGCACATTGGAACACATAATCCCTGCTATACATATAAAATGATGGGGTCTAAATTATCTGTTACCACTCAAGAAAGTGATCTTGGAGTCATCGTGGATAATTCTCTGAAAACGTCTGCTCACTGTGCAGTGGCAGTCAAAAAAGGTAACAGAATGTTAGGAGCCATTAGGAAACGGATAGCTAATAAGACAGTAAATGTCATAATGCCACTATGCCTTGAATACTGTGGGCATGTTGTTGTTGCCCATCTCTCAAAAGATATATTAGAAATGGAAAAGGTACAGAGAAGGGCAACAAAAATGATTAGGGGTATGGAACAGCTTCCATATGATGAAAGATTAAAAATATAGGGACTGTTCAGTTTGGAAAAGAGATGACTAAGGCCAAGGGAGGGATATGACAGAAGTCTATAATATCACAAATAGTATGGAGAAAACGTGTTATTTACCTCTTCACATAACACAATAACCAGGAGTCACCTGATGAAATTAATAGATAGCAGGTTTAAAACAAACAAGAGGAAGTGCATTTTCACACAACACAAAGTCAACCTGTAGAACTCTTTGCCAGGGGATGCTGTGAAGGCCAAAAGTATAACTGGGTTCAAAAAAGAATTACATAAGTCCATGACAGTTCGATCCATTAATGGCTATTAGCCAAGATGGTCATATATGCAACCCTGTGATTTCGGTGTCCCCAAGCCTCTGACTGCCAGATGCTGGGACTGGAAAACAGAGGATGGATCACTTAATGATTGCCCTGTTCTGTTCATTCCCTTTGAAGCATCTGGTATTGGCCAAAGTTGGATGACAGGATACTAGACTAGATTGACCATTGGTCTGACCCAGCATGGCCATTCTTATATTCATCCACGAGCTAAATGCATACATCTGAGAGTCAATAGAATGACACTGATTCACATCGCTGAGGATATGGCACACTGATCTTGTTACTCACAGCAAATACATTTTTCCTTAAATATATTAGTTCAGTTCAAGCAGAGGTTCCTGATGAGGAAAATCTCCATCTTGGTGCAGACTCTTTCTTTCTGCTCTTCGTGGACACCAAGAGAATGAACTATTTATTTTTCATCTGGCTATCTCCAAGATGGTGAGAAGTCTTACACCAGCAGCCTCCTTGCCAAATCTCTGCTACTGCAAATTCTGTTGGCGCACACGATCTCCAGTGTATCTTGGTTTTGATTCATAGATTTTTTATGAATTTCAGAAAAGTTACAGTTTGGGATTTCTGTAGCCTTTCTTCCTGAGAGTGACGTAACTCATTATCCTGTATGTCATCTACACAAAATGGTAGTCACAAAAGATTGCAGTTCTCCTGGATCAGACAGCTTCTTATATTGTTGAATTATCTGTCAGTCTTGTATTCATTAACATAAGGGTCTATAATGATGCTACACTGCACAGAGATGCAGCGCCATAATATAGACTGCTTTATAAGCAGCACTGATAATCTTATGTAACTACTGTATAGTTTATTAGTTTAACTAAAGAGGTTTTTAAATGATCATATCTGCCAGGCTTGACATGACTGTCATTGACTTTGACCACCAGGCCTCTCAGTTTTTTCATGAATTAGTTTATTGTAACAAGTAAGAGAAATGCTGCCAACTACATGAAAGCATTACCATTCATAATGGAAGTGATTAATATGACTTAATGACACCATCAGTGACATTTAAAACAATACCCCAGAAATAGATCAGACCTTAAAACTCAAAACTTCCTCAAACCACTCCAAAATTCAAACTCCAGAAAGTAGCAGTTAACCTGAATAGTCTCCAAGCACAGAATGACTGGATTAATATGCCAGAGACACACAAACTTTGTCCAATTGGTGGCCGCTGCGGCAACTTTCCCATGAGTAAGGGGCAACATCTAACTAACAAAGTAGAGTGGATTGCTGGTACCCTCTATTTTAGTATGAGATTTTCCACTCACTCTGTGTGCCTTTACTCCCCTGCAGAGGCTGCCCATATCATGGGCAGCAGTACAAAGGTGGAATGAGAAGTCTCTGCAGGCTGCAACTTCCCCTCCTATGCAGGTGGGCAGGAACTGGGTGGGCAGAGGTGGGAGAGTGGTAGAAGCTTTGCCTTTGTTTCCCCCATGCCAAATGCCCCAGGCAGTGCAGCTGGGAAATGCAAATGGGGGGGAAAGAGTCTATGCCAAGTACAGTGTTGGTGCAGCTTACTTCCCTTGAGGCAAGGGGAGAACCTGGGACTATATTGGGTATGTCTACACACCTGTTGGGAGTCTCGCAGCCTGTCCCAAAAGACTCAAGTTAGCGGAGCTCAGACTAATGTGCTAAAAATAGCTGTGTAGACATTGCTTTGACATTCAGGCTTGGCCCATACTTGGGCTCTGATGACCATCCACCCCCACATCCCTGTACTTCAGACCCCAAGATCCAGCCCAAGCTGGAACACCCATTTTGCTATATTTAGAACACTAGCACAAGCTCTGCTAACACACTTCTGTAGACCTGGGCTGTGAGACTCACTCCCAGCAGCTGTACAGACATATCCATTGTGACTCTGAGTCACGATATCATCCCTGCTCCGCTTTTGCAGCAATACAGCGACTCAGAGTTAGTAGCAAAACCACAATTTAGCCTTTAGTAAGGAGATTAAGCAATGTAAGCCTTTGTGGAACTCACTTGTGGGCCACCAGCTGTGTATAGCCATCCCATAATCTGTAGAATGTTATCCTGTGGCTCATGGGGAAGAAACATGTGATTGTTAGGCCTGGAGAGCTTGGCTGTTCTACACTCTACTTAGCACTTATCGCTTAAGTGGAGTTTTACACAGAATTTTAAAATATCAATTTAAAACAATGTTTTCCGACAGCAATTTAGCTCTGTAATCATAACCAATTGTTTAAATTCTAAGTAAGACAAAGCATGCTGAACGACCTGACAGTATTTTAGTTAGGCAAAGCTATGAACCTGAAAAATGTTCATCTCACATTAGCAACTCTTGGCTCAAACCCTCACCAAAAATTGCACACTGCTTTTTATACAATATTTTCATCTCATCATCAGGCATATTATCAGGTTAAATGCTGATGGCAAAGAACACTCAGGTTGTTCACTTGATTAAATAATTATTACTTCAAAAAGCATGCATGTGATTTTATTAAAGTTATAATCGCTGGTATTTTATTAGTTTTAACAGCAAGTCAAAACACACAAAACTCAGAAGACAAAGCAAGCAAGCAAGATCATTATTGGAACACACTGGATACTGCTGACAGATCTGGGAACAAAAAAAGCTATGTCAAAACAGCTACAGTAATTCAATGCTATCCCATGAAGATGCCCACTAATGGAAGAGATCACACAAAATGTTGAGTTATAACTAATCCACACTGCCACTATGTGGAATCAGCACAAGTTAATACAATTACATGCATGAGGAACTCATGCTTTAAATGACCACCGTTCAGTTCTAATCCCCACCACCACTGTGATCCAAAAGCAGTAATGACACAAGCACTGGCAGAAAAGAAGGCCAATGTCTGTGCCAGTAATTAAGAAGATGAGGGCCAATGGGGATGGAAGGAAAAGAGTGAGAGTTGCCAGTGAAGAACAATGAACTTACACGGCAGGTTTTGTTGGGGTATCATCTACACTGGATACAGAGCTCTCAATGCATACATATAAGCCAGGTATTCCATGGTCCAGAGACCTTACTGAATGAAGGAAGCATTCTGTCCATCTTCTAAATCTTGTTATTAGTGCAAGGTCACTTGCAGGAGCTCTGCCAAGCCACATTTGTGACAAACTTTTTAATACTGCTGAAGATATCTATGCAGACCACAAACACAGACTTCCTCTTGAAAAGACAGAGCCTTTTAAATACATAGCTATGATTTCCCAATCATAATCTGAACATAGTGTTGAAAGATTTCTGTATTCGCCTCAGATTAACTGTGCAAAATAATTTCACATCTCATAAAAATTTTGCACAGCAAAACCTGTTAACAACAGGCAAAGGGACTGCTAATTTTATAGCCATTATAATCTGTGACCACATAATGCAGAATAATTGATTTGAAGGAAATTTCATAGGGACAGAATTTACTGGACATTCAGGGCATCTACCAAAGGATCCACTGCTTCCAGACTGCTGCTTCTCCCACCGCACTCAGCCTACTGTGTCCCTTGGCAGCATGGCACAGCGGGTACTCTACCTGAAGGTGGGTTCACAGACTTGAGGAGGAAGCCTTACAAGATATCGCAGACGGTGTCTATAACGTATGAGGCATTGCCAAAAGGCTTTAGTGTGGAAAATCTAATGCAGGCCACCCTAGCAGAAGCAGGAGACTTGACTGCTCTAACAATCAAAATTATTTATTAATTTGTATTCAGATTATTGGTAGATCAACCATCACTTTGCAAACTCTTTCTGACAATGCAAAGCTTGCTGATTTTCAGATTAGTTTATCAGAGCAGGTTTTTTATAACTTGTAATCAAACATTTTCATAGTATTTCTACCTCTGACAGCAAACACTATATACAGGTTGAATGCCATTGCAATATTATAATTAATTGTTGATTGTGATGGGGCAGCTGTCCATCACTGGTAGGTAAGGGGTTAAAGCCACCCTGCGGAGGCTGAGCGGGAGGCAGCCAACGAGGAAAAGGCTTATAGTGCCAGCCAGTCAGGAGAAGCTTTATTGGAACAGGCTGGCCCATATTAGAAGGGGCTGCTGAGCAGAGGGGGAGGCAGTCACTCCCTGAAGGACGAAGGAGGACTGGCTGCTTAGAAGGCTGGAGCACCATGGACAGAGCAGTGCTGGGCAGGGTCAGCAGAGTAAGAGAAAGCTCAAGGCTGATGGCTGCCAGACTGAGGCCTTGATACAAGGGCAGGGAAGGTGCTAGGGCTGCGGGGAAGGGGCTCAGGGGAGGAAATGGCAGAGGTGGAGGAGGGGCAGTACGTGGCTGCCAGCCATAGGGTCCCTGGGCTGGGATCTGGAGTAGCGGGCGGGCCCTGGTTCCCCCACCCACCCCCACTTGGCACTGAGGGGAGTGTCTGGTGAATAGACTTCAGTTTGCCACTGAGATGAGTGGCTAGAATTGGGACTGCGGTTTGCCACTAAGGCAAGTGGTTGGACTACGGACTGTTGGTCCCCCGGAAGGGGGGAAAAGGACTGACTGGGACACCGCCAGAGGGCTGTGTCCAGAAGAGGACGACGTGGTCCAGGGAGGTGGAGACAGACGAGACGACGGGCGAGACACTACCTGAGAAGGGCCTACTGGCAACCCCCGAGCTAATTCCCAGGACGGCCAGAAGGAGGTGCCACGGTGGTAAGTCACGCCCCATTACACTGATGAATTCTTTTATTTGGAAAATTAAAGAACTTTAGTCAATACCTATAATTATTATAATGCTACTTTTGTTTACATTACTAGTGTCCATTCACATTCTTTTTTAATGTTTGATATAAAATACTTGTGTGGTAAGTCAAAGCTAGCATCTCATCAAGAGCATTGTGTATTTTAGGCAATGAAAATGAATTCTACTTTAAAAATGAACCATCCTTGTGCTCTGTGAAGGTACTAAGAATAATGCACATACACTAGAATTGCCACATGATTTGACCATCTTCTAAAGAGTATGAACTTTAAAATGCTATTGGTGGGAATAATTTGCCAACCTGAATATTTAGGGATGAAGAATACTTATTGTTCATTGGATACCAAAAAGTGTTTATTCCATAGCCAATTAGTAATTGATATGAATAATTAAAAGGAGAAGAAAATGGTGCAAAATCTCAAATATATTACAATTGTGTTAAACGTTAAAAATTCATTGCCTAACTAGTAAGTCCTAGCCTCTCTCTACCCCGTCCTTCCTATTATATTACATACATATCATTCATATCAATATCATATATCCACACATTTTTAATTTATGGTCAAGTTTTTCAACGTTGGGTAGTTAATTCTTGGCACTCAAATCCATATTTAGGCAAGTAAAGAAATGGCCTGTTTTTCAGAAGTGCTGAGTACTCTGAAACCAATTGCATATCTATGTGAAAGTGTGTAATCACTTCCTCTAATATCAAGACACTTCTTAGGAAGGTCTATATGGATGTTTTGTATGCAATACAATAGAAAGAACAGGTATGCAGAGGCTAGGAATAACCGAGTTGGCAATGAAGTTTGCCTTTAACAGAATTTGAATATTTTAATGACATTTTGAACCATTCTGCCCTTTTATGTTACTACCATGTCATATGTTAACTGAATAAGGATGGCCACCACTTTGGCATTTGGGCGAACAAGTAGTATTATTCATCCCAAAACAGGGCCTGATCCAAAGCCACTAAAGTCTACTTTCCATTAACTTCAATGGTTTTTGGATCAGGCACAGAGCCAACTTAGCAGGTTATCTCCATCAATAACATTATTTATTTATTTTAGTGCATACTGTTTCTGTATTAGAAGACATTTTAATCAAGTGGCAATCTCAATGGGTGCTCCACAACTCACTCTTATTCATTTGATCCCATTCAAAATACTAGTCTCTACAGTAGTTGTTATAAAATGTATCACTTTGCACCTAAGATAGATCAGCATGCCTGAAGAATAAAACCCAGATTTTTTTCCCCACAGATAAACACCACTTCCATGTACATCATTTGAACTTTTAGTTACTAAGTTTTCCTCTCTCTCTCAACAGCAAGAACAAGATCGATCCGTGTTTCAAGCTTAGAATTCAACTTCAAGATTTAAGTTTAATTTAAGATCTAAGGGCTGGTCTACACTAGCCCACAAGTTTGAAATAAGATATGCAACTTCAGCTACGTGAATAACGTAGCTGAAGTCGAAGTATCTTATTTCAAACTTTAAAGTACTTACTCCTGGTCCACACGGTGGCGCGCAGGCTCCCCCGTCGACAGCGCTTACTCCTCACGGCGAGCAGGATTACAAGCGTCGACGGGGGAGCACTTCCTGGTTCGATTTATCGCGTCTAGACAAGACGCGATAAATCAAACCCAGAAGATCGATCCGACGCCACCGATGCTGCGGGTAAGTGTAGACTAGCCCTTAGATTTAATGAGCTACAGACTCTGCTTGATCCCACACCACAGAAAAACCCACTCAGTCTGGACAGAAAAGATGATTTACCTGAACGGGTTTGTATGTTTAATCTTTTCAGCACAAAGAATATGATCCTCACTCCCACTCTGGCACCTTAACACTGGCTAAAAGCACCAGAGTGATATAAAGGTGGCCTAAGAGTCCTGGATCTCACTTGTGGAAGATTCCCCCAGTGCAGGCACGGCAGTAAGGCTCAGTGCTTATTTTGTAATGAAAGATGTGCCAGGGCTGAAGCACTTAGATCCTGGGGCTCAAGCAATTTTTTTACATTCAATAACTGATGCAACAAGCCCAGAGATGTTGGGGCTATGAACTGCCAAGCGTAGAGGGGCCGGAGCTCAGCCCTGGCACAAATTAAGCACTGGTAAGGCTGATCTATGAGAATCCTCTCACAAGACCCGGGATAGGGGTGGCACTGGGGGAAGGGGGAGAATATGTGTTGGGGTGGGGAATGGGTCTTGTAGTTGTAGCCTGGAATTAGTCTAGATTGCAAAGTACGCCTGTGACAAATAACAGGCTCTCTATTCAGGCGGCTACTTAGAATTAATTAAGAACGTGAGATTGGAAGAACACACACAGAAATCTTATGAACGTTAATTAATACAGACAAATGTAATTGAAATAATAGGAAAATCAATATACGTAAGTACAGTAAAATGATTTCCTGCATTGTTCATATTTACAATCTTACACTGTTCACAATGGAGACCATTAGAAACAAAGATGGAAGCAACAGTCAATGTAGCTCACCCCAAGAGAAAGGTGCTGGGCCAGGCTTCCTACCTGGTTTCCCCATGTCGTCATCCCAATGTCCCAATTAGGGATGGTTTTGACAACCTTTTATACACTTTTTTCTGTTCCACCCACATACATCCAGAACCATATCTGATTAAGTCTCAGCCCCTGTTCATATTTGGTATTCCAGGAGACCAATTTTACAGTTCCGGTTGTCCATGTGTGGCATTCCAGTTGACTATAATTACATTTCCAACTGTTAACCCAATCGTTCACATCAGTCTGTTCCCCAATGGTTTTGATACGTCAATATGATTAGCTCGTATTGCAAAAAGCCCCTAAGATGCTACCATATATTCATTTGTGGTTTAAATATGTATCACATGATGCATTGCTGGAATATCACTAAGTACATATTGCTAAATTTTATAACCTTAGGCCAAGCACATATTTCATAACCAACAGTCACAAGCACACAATAATCTTATACCAACTTCTACTGGGCCTCACTCTAAACACTTAACCCTATAGCCAAGCCTAATTTTAATACATATAATAAGGTTCTTCTGTTTGCTGTTACAGCTTCAATAAATTTCATTATTATTTCTATAAGCATGCTTTGCAGACAGTGTATAATTTACCCAAAACTACAGACCCTCCAAGACCAGGTCAGGGGTCAATGTCAACATTGTATTAATTTAGATGGAATAAATGAACCAAAAGAATCAAAGGTGTTAACATGACCTTAAGTGTCCAACATTAAATGGTTTAAACAAGGTTTGGTATGCAGAGACCTCAGCCTGCTATGATAAACACACTATTAAAAAGCTCTTGAATCTTTTATTTAAAATACAGAAAAGAAAAACAGCTAAAGCATTTGAACTGTAAATTATTGAATAAGGCTTTCATTTTAACATCATCCCTTGTTCCCCTTCCCTTTAACGAGAGAGTTTTTAGAAAAATTAGTCTTAGATGATTTTATAGGTGGTAACAATTGTCCTTTTGGGGAAAAGAGAATTTAGTTGAGATGGGCGGGAGCTGTCATTACTGTGGTTATTAAAGTCCGATCCCATTTCCCAGAAAACAAAACAAGACAAACACACACAAAAGGAGAAAGAAAAGAACACTAAAGATAGAAACTGCAGCTTCTGTCTCTAATGTTGACTTTCACATTGCTGTTGGAAAAATACAGGCAAAGCACATGCTTATCAGGCACTCCAGGACCTGGCAAACTTGTACCAGCATCAGGCTGTTTAGGGGCATTGCATTTAGCTGCCTTCCTGGTCATAGGCTTATAGCATTGGTGCAAAGTATAATCTTGACCAGATAAGATAGACTCTTATGAGTCCAAAGGCACCAGGAGAGCATAGAAAAAATGAATAAGGTAGGGAAAGAAAAGGACACACTGCAGGTCGGTGACAAAGTCTCTCATCCCAGATGTTGTTCAGGATTTAGCCGAAGTGGTGATGTCAACTGCTCCTTTCTCTGGCCTGGTCAGGACATCACTCAGGGATAGGGTGAAGGTGAAGTCGAAAAGGGACCCTGGCGGCTCCAGTCAGCACTGCTGACTGGGCCGCTAAAAGTCTGGTCGGCAGTGCAGCAGGGGTAAGGCAGGCTCCCTACCTGGCTCTGCGCGGCTCCTGAAAGTGGCTGGCATGTTCCTGCAGCTCCTAGACACGGGGCAGCCATGGACGCTCTGTGCACTGCCCCCGCCCCGAGTGCCGGCTCCGCACCTCCCATTGGCCAGAAACCACAGCCTAATAGAGGGGAATAATCACTTCCCTTGATCTGCTGGCAATGCTCCTACTAATGCAGCCCAATATGCCATTAGCCTTCTTGGCAACAAGGGCACACTGCTGATTCATATCCAGCTTCTCATCCATTGTAATCCCCAGGTCCTTTTTTGCAGAGCTGCTGCTTAGCCAGTCGGTCCCCAGCCTGTAGCAGTGCATGAAATTCTTCCGTCCTAAGTGCAGGACTCTGCACTTGTCTTTGCTGAACCTCATCAGATTTCTTTTGGCCCAATCCTCCAATTTGTCTAGGTCACTCTGGACCCTATCCCTACCCTCCATCATATCTACCTCTCCCTTCAAATTAGTGTCATCCATGAACTTGCTGAGGGTGCAATCCATCCCATCATCCAGATCATTAATAAAGATGTTGAACAAAACTGGACCCAGAACCGACCCCTGGGCACTCCACTTGATACCGGCTGCCAACTAGACATCGAGCCGTTGATCACTACCCATTTAGCCTGACAATCTAGCCTACTTTCTATCCACCTTATAGTCCATTCATCCAATCCGTATATTTTTAACTTGCTGGCAAGAATACTGTGGGAGACCATATCAAAAGCTTTGCTAAAGTCAAGATATATCACGTCCACCGCTTTCCCCATATCCACAGAGCCAGTTATCTCATCATCGAAGGCAATCAGGTTGGTTAGGCATGATGTGCCCTTGGTAAATCCACATTGAATGCTCCTGATCACCTTCCTCTCCTCCAAGTGCTTCAAAATGGTTTCCTTGAGGACCTGCTCCATGATTTTTCCAGGGACTGAGGGGAGGCTGACCAGTCTGTAGTTCACAAGATTCTCCTTCTTCCCTTTTTAAAAGATGGACACTATATTTGCCCTTTTCCAGTCATCCGGGACCTCCCCCGATCACCATGAGTTTTCAAAGATAATGGCCAATGGCTCTGCAATCACACCAGCCAATTCCCTCAGTCCCCTCGGATGCATTAGATCTGGACCCATGGACTTGTGCATGTCCAAGACATGCAGAGATACACCCACAAACTGAAGGGCAGGTTCAAACCCCAACCTGGGGAGAAGGGAAGAATGTGGAGACACTTTAGCCCTGATCAGTTCAACACTTCCCCACCACCACCACCCTCTTCTATTCAGTGGTGCACAGCTTCTGAGCCAGGACTATGTCTCACACTGACAGACGGATTAACTAATTATAAAAAGAATTTCCTGCTGTACCGAATTTATTGAGCCCTCCATGCTAGTTCAAATGGCAGATGGCAACACCACAGAGACATGAAAAAGATGAAGAGGTTTTCAGCTTGCACCAGAAGGCTAAAGCATCAGCTCAAATTATCTCTAGAAGAAACAGTGGAACATTTTATTCCTTTTTACTCCTGGCAATATAACTACTGATAATGTTACTTGAAAATACTGTAACTGCAGATCTGGAAGTGAATTTTCTAGATATCACTAGGAATGTCAGAAAATTCCACAACCTTATCCACAATGCAATTACTTATTTCACAAGCACTTGCAAGATTACTATGGCTAACAGATAACTTTAAAACATGTGAGTCAAAGTGGGCTCCAGGCAATCATAGGGTACACATCACCCACATATTTGATCAAATAAACTTCCAGCAAAACAGGGAATCATGAATAACAAGAATATTCACTGGAGAAAAAAAGAGCTAGCATTTTGTCTCTATTATTCAGCAGCTGCTGGATGCTGGTTCACAAAGCATGATGGACTGGAACTTTCCTGACATTGTTAAATTTAAAAAGGCAACTTTTCTATTATTAATTGTAGAAATGTATCTCTTGTTCTCTTTAGTGAACATAGCTCTCAGAGCATACACAGCACTGGTGAAGCAGAATCTGGCAGTGGCACATTACAAGCATGAAAACTTCAACTGACAAAACAGCAAGATGCTTGGTGGGGATTGCTAATCACTCAAGAAAATGTCAAGTTTGCTCATCTGACAAAGCAAGTCCATTTTATTGGAAGCCATTACAGAAATAGCCTGAAAGGCATGATAAGAGTATATTCTTAATGTGCACACACAAAAAAGGACCCAACCCTACAGTATCTCACTTTTTTACTCTCACTTTGGAATCCCTTGAAATGTTTTAGGGCAAAATCTTCTCACCACGTCCACTAGTATAAATTAGTAGTAACTCCGCTGAAGTCAGTGGAGTTAAAGCAGAGCAAATGAGAGTAGTATCGGGCTCTAGTCCCAATTTACAAGTATTAACAATGAACTTACATGACCTGTACAAGCAACAACAAAAAAGCAACACCAAGATTAAAAGAATTTTATTTGTATCCAGTTAATAGATTCAGTCTTGGCTTTGTATTTATAAATAATGAAGTACCATACTGCATACCTCTCCCTGGGCTATCAGCTCTCGAAGAGTCTGACACATGCTGACTTATCCAATTAGACTGAATTAATTTTAAATATTTTGAAATGGTCTATCTGATGGTCCCTCCCTTCTCCTTCAAGCCAGTGCTATGTTGCAGAACACTACACCACCAGAGCAGCAGCATCTCATTGAAAAGCTAAGCTTTATAAATTACCTCATCTGAGAAGTCTCTCAAATGGCATATTGTGAATGACAAAAACTGTCCATGCGTCTGATTTCTACAGGGAAACCTCACTCAGAGCACTGGCTATGCATAAGATCATATTCGGATACTACCTCAATTAAACATACATCCTTCTCAAGACAGAGCACAATGAAATGTTACTGTACTGTAGGTGAATAATACTAGCCTGGTGAATAATACTAGACTCAGGGGGTCAGGCCCCACTGAGAGTACTTGTGTACAGAAACAGAATGTCTAAGTAAGACCCAGGACAGGAAAATCTGGAGACAGGTTGCCTTGTTTATATGGGTTTGTTTAAGGCTTTAAGACTGTTACATTGCATGAAAGGAATATGGCCAGATATTTGAGGTGAAATCCTGGCCTCACTGAAGTCAATGATAAAATTCTCATTGACGTCAATGGGGTCAGGATTTCACCCTTGGAGAGATGGCTTTGTTTTCTATAGAAAACCTGTATAAGAAACCTAAAACACAGAAGTAATGTTTCCTCAGAAAAGACTGAAAAGCACTTATTAACTACATGAGCTTCTGCAAACATCTAGTTCACACTGGGAAAGCTCAAAAGTTTAACATGGGCATAAACATAGTCATGCCTATACACACATTTAATCTAATTTGCAATGTTACATACTAGTAACTTGTTATCTACCCTTACACCTGGAGAGGGGGTTTGTTTGTTTTTGTTCAACTTGAGACTCCTGTTGAGTTTCTGTCCAGGCTCACAGACTCTTCAGGTCAGGTGTCTTCTATATTCTGCTAGAGTGAGAAATGTTCTGGTGAACCAGTAAATAAACGTTCATACACCTGTACACCAGTAAACATCTCCAACCACACATCCTGGACCAGGAATGAGAAAGACAAATAATTTCAATCCCTGCCCTATCAAGTAATTTCTGTATCAGTGTAACAGGTGAGGAGGCTGCCTGACAACCCAGATTGTATTTAAAGTTTTGGAGTTCAGTAACTATGAACCCTTTAATACCCGTTACCTAATTTGAAGCTGAAGTCTTGACCTATTTGGAAGAACCCTAATACTGGCCTGTGCTGAAGTGGTATCAGTTCTATGGGTCTGTGATGTGGTACCTACCCCCACACAAGGCCAAACAGCTAAAACAGAACAATTAACCTTATAGGCTGCATCTAGAGGAGAGCCAGGGACTGACAAGGCCTAATGGCTGATGAAGCCCAGCTGGTGGAAGAGTTGGGATAACCTTATAAAGAGATGAAGCTAGTGGTAGGAGAAGGGCTGCAGGGAGGAGCTTTGCAGTCAATCCCTAGAGAGGAGAAAAGTTGGATAGGTACAAGGAGGTGTTCTAGAGGGTGAGTGTGTCCTGGGATCTGCACTGGACTACAGATTCTGAAAAGAAGCCAAGAGGGGTGAAGTAGCCCCAGGAAACGAAGAACACTCCAGTAGTAAACCCAGAGGTGGGCTAGATGATAGAGATGAGAGGTAGGAAACAGGAAACAGGGTTGGAGCTTGAGCATACTGTGGTTGATGGGCATAGGGTCCCTGAGCTGGAACTTGGAGTAGAGGGTGGACCCAAGTTGCCCTACCGGCTTGTGGAAAGTTAGCACAGACCTGGAAGTGGATCAGAAGATTTCCTGAGACTGCAGATAAACGGTTTGCCCAGTGGGACTTTGATACCCCAGAAGGGGAGGACTATAGTGACCTGACCGGAAGGCCGTGTCACAAGGAGGAGCACCCCAGAGAGAGAGAGACTCCATCGGGTGAGCAACCAAAGGAGGGGGTGCCAGACTGGTAAAGATCTGATTCCCAGACCCAGCTTGTGAGGCGTGTCCTATACTTCCTCCAGGGGGATCCAGTAGTGTAGCTGCGATCCTTCTCAGGAGGTCCTGGAACTGCTGTCATCAGATGGTGATTGTCATCCCTAGCCTTGCCATGAGAACCCTAGTGGTCCAGGTGGTTCAGTCAGATCCAGTCTGTCCTCCTCCTCAATCTGTTCCTGGAGGGGTTGAGGTTCTTCCCTGCATGGGAAGAGTTGCCTTATTACAATGGGATCTGATAGATTCAGGGAGACATATGTATGGATCCCAAGAACTCCAGTAAGGCCATTGAGAGGAACTGTAGGGAAATTTGATTGGTCCCCATGGGGGAAGGTACCACTGCTCCTGCAGTGCACAGATCCTCCTAAGTGAGTGGAATGGTGCCCACGATACCCTACATCCTCTGTCTGGGCTAATGGTGCGAGGCCCTCCCTCATTAGGACAGATCTGATAGTATCGGAGATTCTGGGTCCATGTAGATGTTAATGTCCTCTGGGTGGTGTATCTAGCCCCTGATGTGAGGCAGGAGGCTGGGCTTCTGTCCCTCAATAGTGCTGGTGGGGTTGGTCTTGTTTTAGTCTTTGGCACTAATGGTTTCTTCTCAGGCTGAATGGGTACTGCCAGTATAGGTAGCATCCACCAACTTCCTTCTTCCTTCACTGGTACCAACGACAGCTCCTTCAATGAAGGCCAGTTTGGAAGCACTTTCGGCATTTGGCTCCAGGAAACTGGTACCATGCTCCTTGTGAGCTCCTGATACCCCTGTGCCAGGGTGCAGAGTCTCACCCAACTTAGAAGGTGTCAGAAAGGGTGTCCTCTTTTCAGATAAGGAGTTGGAGGGGGATTTTTCACATTTCTTGTGAGAATATTTGATCTTTCCCTCCTCCGTCCTTTGTCTGAAGGAGTCCTTAGCTCTATTCCAATTGACTCCAGAGCTGGACGGCACAGTGCTCAGAGGGGTGCTCCTGGGTACCATTGTCCAATGGGCCAGGGTCATACGGGGGCCTTATCACATGTTCCATTAGGAATCTTCGGAGTCTGTACTTACAGGCTTGACAGGTTCCGTTTGGAAAAGGGCAGGCAGACATTGCACTTGGAAGAGGCATGAACTTCCCTGAGGCAGTAGAGGCATTTGTTGTGGTCATCACTGACTGGAAAGGCCCTGGGACAGAACACATCTTGTTGAGTGGGCATACTAGGCATCCCATAATGGGGGGATATGTCTAGCTAGGGGAGGAACCCAATGTCCTAACTACTTAAAAAACTATTACAAAAACATTATCTATCTATAAAAACCATCTAGCAGATTTTTAAAATTACTTACAGATGAGAACAAAGTTCGACAAAGAGGGCCACCACCTAACACTGCTGACACTGAAGGGCTCCATCTCAGACCATGAGATGAAGAAAAGAACTGGAGAGGTGATCAGTTCGCATCACCCCTCACACCCTCTGTTTGGAGTGTGATGAGACAAGAGACACAGGCTAGTAAAAACCTTGCCTGTGCATCCAGAGTGAAATATACTTCCGGACCATCACTCGAAGAAGAATTAAAGTGCTCACAGAAAAGAACAGAAAAGGCTCAACTTGTTAAATAATTACACTCTGCTGCAAAATTAACACATAGCACTTTACACACTGATTTAACCATATGATTCTCAACTCCTTATCAAATTTCAACTTTAGTAACTACTAGTTTCCTACAAACCTAAGTTCCCCCTATATTTTCAGCTGGATGCAATAATTTCTTCTCACTTTAAACAATTGTATAGTGTTGATGTGAAATGATCAACAGTTGCCATGTTTTACCCTAGAAGTAGCCATGTTTCTGTGGTACTGCTACATGAAATAATCCCTGTGTTTATCTTGAAGTCAGTAAGGCATGTTTTGAGATCTTTGAGAGATTAAAAGTGTTATATTAATGTAAAATGATGTTGTTAAAATTAATGGAAATCTTTCCACTAGACACTCCTCTCATTACACTGAAAACATACACAGTTTCTGTACATAGTCTAAACTTAAGTGATTAGGGTCAGGTACAGACTTGTATCTACATTTAAAAATATATATCCTGTGGGATATTCAAAGATGGCCTGAAATTACCCCAAAATCAGGTTCATAATCTAACAATCTACCACATCACAAAATGATTCACATACTTACAGTAAATAAATGCAACTAAAACAGCTACTATATGGCAGTAAATGTATCTCAGAGAAAGCAATTCAGCTTGCAAAACTTCCGATGGTCCAGTAAATATATTCTTTCCCCTTCAACAATGGAACTCACCATTTTGTTTACATTGTAACCTCTCAATACTGCATCAGAACTCTAAAGATTCATTTTCTCAAACAACATTGAAATCTCTCTTTGATCAACATACCCTCCATAATCTCTCAGACTCTTTTCTCTTGTCTATGCTCTTTGACCTAATACAGTTCATTCCAAATTAGTTTCTTATTAGAAGTTTCAATTCCTTCTGTCACCAAGTGCAATGTTCAGTTTAACTGTCTTTATTTCTTTTCTTTTCTTCCCCATCTAGTATTAGCTGCCAGTTTTAGAACTGTGCCTCCAAGGTCTTTATTCCTTCATTGATCTCACTATGACAAATGGAATCTCAATAGCAATCCCTTCAGTGTTCATCAGTATGTTTCTCTATTCAGTTTGAAAAGCTGCCAGTTAAGGCTTTCTTCAATCATTTCTTTATGCAAGTCTTCCATCAATTTTTACATTAAGTGTAACTGACTATATGATTTTTAAGAGCCCTAGTCAACAATAGCATTTACCAGCCATACCTTTCATTAACTGATGTTACAGTACCTTCTCAAAACTGAATATCAAAGTATTATTTTCTTTGTAAAACCATGCCATTTTCAATCAAAGCATGCTGCGTAAAATGTCTTCCTACTTAGTCCTTTAAAATACCTTTGCATAACTCCAACAAAAATTAATGTTAAAATAAACTGTGATAAGATTAAAATGTATACATTTCAATTAGAGACGTAGTTGAAGTTTGTTTTATCATAATTTCTTTACCATAGTATACATACTAAAGTATACACTATGTGGTATATGGTTAGAAAATAAAACAGAATTCCATCATTAGATGCCAAATTCTGCCATGCATAAATTACTTGCAGAGTAAGGTAGTACTCAGTGTGAGTAGTATGTTACTCTGCAAGTAGTCCCATTGATTTTGATGAGACCCCTGATGAAGTAAAGGATTACTCAAAAGAGCCAGCCTATCAAAATATGGCCATAAAATAACATGCAATATAAAGCTATTATATTGCTAACTGTGGAGATGTCAAGAATTCCTCAGATTTTTGAGGAACCATTTAAACAAATATTTTAAGATCTCAAAGTTGACACATTTACAAACCATTTAGACATTATCATTTTGTCACTGACATGCTTTTCAACACCACGTCCTTAGAGGAAACCCCACAATGTAATTAACATTGGATTGAATGACAACTGAAGAAGTGCATTCTAAGTATTTTCTTTCAACCCTGACAACAGACATATAGTGTACCTCAACTTTCATTTCCCCTGGAAGACTCAAAATCTTTTATTACACTCATTGGCAAACATAGATCAATAGATTCATAGATTCTAAGGCCAGAAGGGACCACTGTGATCATCTAGTCCAGGGGTGAGCAAACTATGGCCTGAGGGCCACGTACAGCCCTCCAGACATTTTAATCCAGCCTTCGAGCTCCTGCCAGGGAGCGGGGTCACAGGCTTGCCCCACTCCATGCGCTCCTGGAAGCAGTGACATGTCCCCCCTTCGGCTCCGACGCATAGGGGCAGCCTGGGTGCTCCGCACATTGCCCCCGCCCCAGGCACAGCCCCTGAAGCTTCCATTGGCTCGGAACTGTGGCCAATGAGAGCTCCAGGTGTGGCACCTGCAGATGGGGCAGTGCACAGAGCTGCCTGGCCACGACTCTGTGTAGGAGTCAGAGGGGGGACATGCCACTGCTTCTGGGAGCTGCTTGAGGTAAGCGCCACCCGGAGTCTGCACCCCTGACACCCTCCTGCACCCCAACCCTCTGACCCAGCTCTGATCCCCCTCCTACCCTCTGAACCCTTCAGTCCCAGCCCGGAGCACCCTCCTGCACCCCCAACCCCTCATCCCCAGCCCCACCCCAGAGCCCGCACCCCCGGCTAGTGCCTCCCCTCCACTCCAATCCCCAATTTTGTAAGCATTAGTGGCCCGCCATACAATTTCCATATCCAGATGTGGCCCTCGGGCCAAAAAGTTTACCCAACCCTGATCTAGTCTGACCTTCTGCCTAGCACAATTCTTGTTTGATAGAGCATATCCTTTACAAAAACATCTACTCTTGATTCTAAAATTGCCAGGGATGGAGAATCCCCCACAGCCTTTGGGGAAACAAGGAGTGGGCGGTGCCTCGGTCAGACCGAGAGGAAAGGTAGAGTCAGATAGAGAGGAATGTTCCCCACAGAGCGGGCTGGGCGGCCACGTGCTGGGCAGACGCAGCCGGGCTACGCTGCATTGCAGTTTGTGCTGCTCTGGTTGGCTGCAGCAGTCTCGTGCCGGCTGTTGCTAGGCCTCTGTGAGCCACCACTCTCCCCAAGTACCTGCCTGCATGGTCAGTGTCTCACTGCTAGTGGCAGTGAATCCCCAGCAGGGAGTGACCTCCTGCATGGCTAGGCCAGGGATGCCTGTAGCAACCTACCACACGGGTGAGGGCTACACGCAGGCAGCAGCAGCAAGGTCCTGTAGGGTGGGGGATGCGTCTTGGGCATTTGCAGGCTGGATGGTGAGGCGGCAGCTGATGCTGATCCCTCTGGGGAGGCTGACGCTGCTCTTTCTGTGGGGAGCTGGGAGCAGCTAGTGCTGCTCCATCTGCACTGCAGCTAAGAACTCCTGGCCCAAGGTTTGGTCCTCTCTTTCACAAAGGGCTCCCTATTTTCCCACCATAAGCCAAGCACTGGGTAAAGCAACGAAACATTAGAGTAGCAGTTCAGCTCTATAAGGCATGGCAGTTTCCCTGAACTTGAAGACAGGCCGGGTCACCTGACAGAAGACTGACCCCAAAATGTCATCTCTCTGTTATAAATATTGTATAATAATACACAGCAAATCTGTATACAGTAAAACTATGTTGTGGTCATGTTCACCACTGTTGTGGCATATTTCATCCACACTGCTTGGAAAGATATACAAAAATATTATTTATCAATGCATCATTTTAAAATAGAAATAGAAAGACTGTTCTCTGGACAAAATAATAGATTTGAGCTCAGAGTTGCAGGGTAGGTCTCACCAGCATTTCTAAATTCTGCATAAAGTGCTATTAGTGACTGATAAAATATTAATTACAAGAATGTAGTTGAACAGCAGCTGACCGAGGAAATGCCATTAGTGAACCATGATTTTTCTGCCAAAAAATACCAAGCACAGCACAATTTTGCTTTCTGCCCTATTTAGTAAGGATCACAAGTTTGTAGCTAGTGGTCTGAGAGCATCTTGGAGTCATCCACAATAGGGAGACCTGCAGACAGCATGCTCGCTCCTCTTTTAAAACAAACCAAGCCAAAATGGTTACACAGTGTGCCTTCAAGGGATGAACACAGTTTTGTTGTTTCAGCAAGAGCAGAATTATGGTTTTGCTAGACATACTTCATGCTAAAACCCCAATGAGATATTCAGCCACTCTGTACTTGTGGAGTTGAAGTTACAACTACTCTAAACCACTCACCTCCAACTACCTCTGACCCCTGCCTCACTGGTGTTTCCCACTGTCTCCCCTCCTTTTGTTTCTGTCCCTATCTCTGCAATCTGAATCCCAGGTTGTGCATTCAGATTCAAGCATCGCTATCCCTAGCTGACAGACAAAGATTTTCTTTAGTATGCCAGTTCACTTTAGGCTGATTTGCAGACTGACCATCCTTAGTCTATTTCCCATGCCTCTCTTACTACAGCCTGCTCCTCAGTGTGGATTCCAAATCCTCAATTGCTAGAGAGGGCAGGAACCTTGCTTCTGACATCTCCCAGCGGGAACTAAATGACTAGGCACTAATAATATGTTCCATGGCATAACAATGAACCAGTCTCATTGTAACTAGTTTCAAAACCTTCCTGTCAGCTCTACTGACTAGAGACTTTTACTGCTGCTAACAAGCTGGCTCTCTGTAGAATTCAGTTTGAAATTAAAAAAACTACAAGGTATATTTCATCATTTTAAAAAACATTTCCCCCACAATGCTTTCAGTGACCTATTAGATTAGTGAAACTGAAGCATTCCCTTACCGACGTTTTCTGGTCTATAACACACAGGCATACATACATGTTGGGTTTGTCTACATCAGAGGTACCCAACCTACGGTCCACCAGAGCATTTCATAAGGCCTAAGGCCTGCTTCAACACAACGTACTAATGGACGATTCATTATCGCTTTGTTGTCATTTTACATCACTTTAGTTACAAGTGTGTAAATAGGTTGTTTCTATGTACAGTACTGTCTATCTAAATACATACAAAACAAGCTGAACTTAAAGTTACCTGTATTGATTTATATTTTAAATCTTATTAAAATACGTAGAATCTGTTTGGCCCACACAAGGTTGTGCTTAGGTTTACGTGGCTCTCCTATGTAACAAGGATAGGCACCACTAGTCTACCTGGTATGTTATCCCCACCAGAGAGGTGTAAATTCTAGTGAGCACTAGCATGTCGCACTGTGTCACCAATGTGGACCTTGTTGGCATGCACTAAAAGTTCCCTAAAGGAACTTAATGTAGACCCCCAAAAACTAAATGTTCCAGAATTTTCATTCAACCAAAAACCACTTCATTTCAATGTTGTCAAAACAAAATATTTCATTTGACCTAAACCTAAACATTTTGTTTCAATTTTGACCATTTTAAAGATTTTTGTTTATTTTTAAATAAAATTAAGGAACTTTTAAAGAAAAAGTTGTTTCATACCAAAAATGTCAAAGTGTTTTGTTTAGAAAATGTTGAAACAAACTGTTTCAACTTTTGGGGAATTTATTTTGTTGTTGCTGTTGTTTTCCAGCATGAACAATTTGGCGAAACCAACATGAATTTGTAAAACTTTTCAGTGTCACCAAATCTGCATTTTTCAGTAAAAAAAAGTTTTGTCCAAAATTTTATTTATAAGTCCCTATATTAGGCTGTTTGCTGAGTTGAGGGACCCCAAACCTAGCCTCTCTTTTGGTTAATGAAAGGAAGGACAAACAAGCAGAACCCTGATTACATTTGCTTTCCAGTGACACAGCACAAACACGAAACACTTGGGATTAATACGTCAGAGAATCTGGCAGATTTGTGTGAGCTAATTGTGTTCCTCGGCTAGACTTATTTAACAAGGAATTCATGATTTAGGAGCACCTATTTATTGGCTTTCATTAAAATGAACAGGCTCCTTGGAGACCTGTATTTATTCTTTGTGCTACCCGTTATGGTTCCTGCAAAGTTGTTTGTATTACCAAGTTTGCAGCAATTTTCTATAACTTGAAAGTGGTTGTTGTTGGGGAACTAGTGTTATATTCAAGATGCTTAAAAAAATCAAAGTGTGCAAGCTGGTGGAATACCATTAAATTTAGAACTCCCTAGTGCACTGGGATATATGTTTCCCCATCTGGTCTCTGGAAGGAATTAGGTAAGCAAATAGTTTTCTCTGTGAAGCTGCAGAGCTTCATTCAGCAACAGATTCCAGAGAGCCTCTCTTATATACTCATTCTTTGCATTCAGCTTCCCCCATTACATGTAGAATCGCTCCCCCTGTTCTTATTTGGGTATATCAGAATTTTAGCCCATATAGCACTAGGAGCTGGGAATTAACAGCTGTGAAAACCAGTCTTATGTTTTGCCCAAAGGCTAAATAAATTATGTAATCTGCTATGGAAGAATGCAGAAAGCAGATTTCTTCCTCTCCCCACCAAAGTGTAGGATTGCCCTATTAGAACTGGAATCAGAAGGACTCTCTCATGGTAAGTTCTGCATTCAAGTATTCTTTCAGCCATGGAAGCAGTATGTATTTGCCCTTATTTGTGGTTATAGCTAATTCCATATTATTATGGTAATTATTGCTGTCACTAGCTGATCTTAATCAGCATAGAAGTGATAGGGCAGGTGTCTATATAAAACTGTTATAGGAATGTAGGTAAGAATCTGATGACAGTTATCGCATAACTTTTTTAAATGTTGTATAATACTAGTAGATTTTTAAAAATGTTCATCTTCCATTAGCTAAAAAATTATCACAAAACAGTGGTTAATTGTAAATTAGTGTTATTTCCCTTTCCTTTATTGCATCAATTTTTAATGGACTGTGCATGTATATATTTAAATATACACACAAAAATTAAAAGCAATTAAAATCTAAGAGCTACAAACACTATAGCTATTTTACATGTAGAATTACTGTCAGAAACTGTGATGGGATGGTTGGGCCTAGTGGCTGGAGCCAGGGGGTCAGAGCTGGAATCAGGAATCTAGAGCGGGGTTAGAATGAGAGCAAGGCTGGAACAGGACTACGAACAGGGTGGGAGCAAGAGCAGGCTAAGACTTGGGGAGTCTATTGCCACTGTCAGGCAGGAGAGAGTTCCAAGCCCTGGAGTGACACTGAGCAGACTGAGCTGCTGTTCCTCCTCTGGGGCTTATATACCTGCCGTGGGAGTCGCCAGGCCAGTTCCTGGCTTGTGGATTGGCTGGAGCCCAGTGCAGGAGTGACTCATCACCTTACAATTACTAAATACTTTTCAGGAGTAATGGGGGAGGGTCTTTCAATTCATATTTTCCTCTATAATATTATCTCCTTCTTTTGTACCCTTCTTCAACTTTCCACTGAAGTAGTTAAAACTGAAGCCCACTGGGACAATCAAGCAATCAATCCCAACACTAATAACAGTGATAAAAGCTGCTGTACTGTATTTAAAATAGGCCCAGTGCTTCACTGCTCTTGCCTTCTGCATTCAGTAGTCATAAATCCCAGCTCCCCCTTTGAAATCAGACTGCTGAGGTAGAGAGCTCCAATTTCACCTGGGAGGTAATGAGATGAAATCATTCCACAAGGGAAGAGAAAAATATAGCCAGTTGACTATGCACCATTTAATTCAATGGCTCCCTAGTGAGGCGCATCAATGGCTGGGGTGCAGCTGACAACAGAAATGTTGCTTTATATAACACTTTATTGTCCATGTGTGTGCTATTGTAGTAGCAAATAGTTAACAGGCCACAGAGGAATAGAACCAAGTCAAAGAAATCTGCTCCAGTAAGTATTTTTGGTGGTTTGGAGTCAATTCAGTGATGCTGCAGGTTTGTGGGTTGGCATATTTTTGTCCCTGGAATATACTTTCATTATACAATATTTTTCTCAAAACCATCTATACAGCCACATAGGTGTACAGTGCCTTACAGGCAAGTGTGTACACAAAGCCCTTGCCCTGAGGAATTTGTGATCTACAGTGGATGTGTGACAAAGTTCCTCCTCTATCTTGGTGGGTCCTGCGCTTATTGGCGGATTTTGCTTGCCTCGGAGATCTTCCCCTCTGGTAGAACCCACAGTCCAGGTTAACTCCTCCTGTGTCTAATCAGGAGTTGGGAGTTTTGGGGGGAACCCGGGCCCGCCCTCTACTCCGGGTTCCAGCCCAGGGCCCTGTGGATTGCAGCTTGTTTAGAGTGCCTCCTGGAACAACTGCACGACAGCTACAACTCCCTGGGCTACTTCCCCATAGACTCCTCCCAACACCTTCTTTATCCTCACCACAGGATCTTCCAGCGATATGCCTTCTCACTCTCAGCTCCTAGTGCCTCTTGCTCCCAGCTCCTCACACGCAACCTCCTTCCACAGCTGCTGACATCCCCCCTTCACTGACTAACTGGGAGGCTTTTAACTAGTTCCAGCCAGCCCTTGATTGGCTTCAGGTGTCCCAATCAATCTAGCCATCTGCACTGCTTTTTCTAGAAGGATCTTAATTGTCCCCAGGTGTCTTGATTAACCTGGAGCAACTGCCATTTGGTTAACAAGGTATCAGGGATTTGTTTAGCCTGGGGCTAACATACTGCTTCCTCACCACTTTCCTATAGCCATCTGGCCTTGCCCCATCACAATGGGTAACAAGATGAAAGACAATAGATTTTAACATATAAAAAGGTGCTCCCACTTGAGGGTTGCCAACTTTCTAATCGCACAAAACTGAATACCTCTGCCCCGCCTCTTCCCCAAGTCTCCACCCCTGCCCTGCCCCTTCTACGACACCCCTCCCTGCTCGCTCCATCCCCTCATCACTCGCTCTTCCCCACCCTCACTCACTTTCACCGGGCTAGGGCAGAGGGTTGGGGTGTGGGAGGGAGGTGAGGGCTCTGGCTGGGGGTGCAGAAATGAGGGGTTCAGGGTGTGGGAGAAGGCTCCAGCTTGGGGCAGGGAGTTGTTGTGCGGGAGGGCATTCAGGGTGCGGGGTCCCGGCGGCACTTACTGGGGCTCCCAGGAAGCAGTCGTCAGGTCCCTGTCGCCTCTAGACACATGGGCATCCAGGGAGACTCCACGCATTGCCCTCGTGCCCGCAGCCACTGCCCCCACCACCCCCATTGGTCGCGGTTCCTGGCCAATGGAAGCTGCGGAGCCAGCCCTCGGGGTGGGGGAAGCGCACAGACCCTCCCTAGCAGCCCATGCATCTAGGGCAGGGGTGGGCAAACTAAGGCCTGAGGGCCACATCCAGTCCTCCAGACATTTTAATCCGGCCCTCAAGCTCCCGCTGGGGATCAGGGGTCAGGGGCTTGCCCCACTCCACGCGGCTCTGGGAAGCAGCAACATGTCCCCTGTCTGGCTCCTACGCATTGGGGCACCCAGGGGGCTTCGCACGCTGCCCCTGCCCCAAGCGCAGCCCCTGAAACTTTCATTGGCCAAGAACCATGGCCAATGAGAGCTGCAGGAGTGGCACCTGAGGACGAGGCAGTGCACAGAGCTGCCTGGCCACGCCTCCGTGTAGGAGCCAGAAGGGGGACATGTCGATGCTTCTGGGAACTGCTTGGGGTAAGCGCCTCCCCAAGCCTGCACCCCTGACCTCCTCCCGTGCCCCAGCCCTGATCCCCCTCCTGCCCTCTGAACCCCTCAGTCCCAGCCCAGAGCATGCTCTTGCACCCCCAACCCCTCATCCGCAGTCCCATCCCAGAGCCTGCACCCCCAGACGGAGCCCCCATCCCCTCCCGTACCCCAACCCCCAATTTAATGAGCATTCATGGACCACCATACAATTTCCATACCCAGATGTGGTCCTCGGGCCAAAAAGTTTGGCCACCCCTGATCTGGGGCTGCAGGAACCTGGCGGCCACTTCCGGGAGCTGCACCAAGCTAGGGCAGACAGGGAGCCTGCCTTAGCCCCTGGCTCCCACTGCGTCACCGAGCGGACTTTTAACAGCCTGTTCGGCGGTGCCAACTGGAGCCACCAGGGTCCCTTTTCGACTGGGCGTTCTGGTCGAAAACCCTACCCCATTTTCTCTTTTAGGTGCCTTTGATATTATTTAAATAAAAATACAACAAACCCATCCTGCAGCAAACCCCTATTCCAGCAGAACTCCATCCCCAACACAACTCAAAAGGCAGAATTTTCCCCACCAAAACTCAATTCCTCATAAATAATCACTCCCAACAGGATCCTACTGGTTCAACCATTCAGAAAAAAACAGGTAGGTCTTGCAGTGTGCCCTGAAGGCCAAGAATCCCTGACTATTTGGGGCCCATGGCCAGAGTTTGTTCCACAGTTAAGGGTGCCTCAGAGAACACACTACCACCAGCCTCCTTTATACTTTTATATTAAATCAAAGGGAATCCATCTTACATGCTTCTGCTAACTGAAATTGCAGCAGTAGGGCATGGAGAGAGAAGGTCTTTCAAATAGACAGATGTATAGTTATTTAGGGTTTTATGGGTCAAAACTAGAGACAGTCTAAAAGAATATTTTTTCTGCAAAAATATTACCCTCATAATAATCTTCTAGTCATTACCTCTAACTAATCAGCATCATTGCAGTTTTACCTAGACTGACTGTTAGACAGCTAGCTAGCTCTCATCCATATCCCAGTCTCCAGGCCACTCCTTTAACAGTGCTTCAAAGTCAGGTGCAATAGCAATATGATCTGAATGTTATCTGCATTCAAAAAACACTGCAGGCCACACCGCCTTACTAACCTTCCTAGCCGCCTAGCTACACCCTGAACAGGGGAAGAGACAAGATGGATTCCTACAGAACCCCACAAGGCAGTGACCTTTGGGAGGGGAAGCAACTGCCCCACACCAGGCTCCAGGAATGCTCAGCAATGAAAGAATAAAGCCATTAAAGAACAGTCCCATCCACTCCTGCTACTGTCAATCAACGCCTCATGATCAATGGTATCAAAGAGTTAACTATATATTAGCATGGACAGCTGATTTTAAACCATCCTGAGGAGATCATCCACTAATGCCACCAGAGTACAAGAGAAACCATGCTTGTTTCTAATAAGGATCAAGGAGATCTCAGGCAATAGGTAACTCCGTTGTCTCACCACAACCTCTTCTGTGATCTTAGCCAGAAATGGAAGACGCTGTGCAGGCTGATAATTCACCAGACTGTCAACATCAGGCATTGGGGTTTTGAGTAAACTTTTCACAATTGCCTCCTTGAGAGACACTAGGACCCAGTCATCCCAAAAAAGATATTAACAAACTTCTCCAGAAGTGGGCCAGCATTTCCATACTGGCCTTCTCCAGCCAGGAAGGACATGGATCTAGAGACCAGATTGTAAAATGAAGTTCCCCCAAACACCTCTTCTACTTCAGTGAGCCAGAAAACTTTGCATTTGTCCCCTCAAGAATCCCTTCTGCAGCCTTGAGAATAAACATCTTACTCTGAATCTACATGATTTTAACTGTAAAATAATCAGTAATTTCCTCACAGTAAGAGGGTTTTGCATCAGCTACCAGGTGGAGATAACCTGGATTAACCAAGATGCCCACAGCCTTAAATGAATCTGCTGATTGAGATTTTACAGTTGCTAATAATAGGATGGAAAAGAGAAAACTGCTTATGGGAGAACTTATTTTCCAGGCTTGTCTTCATGGTGAATTTAATTCATGAGATTATTTATATTATACCATATTTCAATACAAACAGCAGAGAATCTATTTTTTCTCCATAGTCAGAGACACAGCTTTGCAGTTTTCCCTTGGCTGGTTCCAAGTATTCCAGCTGTGTCTTCAATGGTTTGAACAGATTTTTAAGAGTGCTCCAGTACAGAGTCAGCTGGCAGTAAGAGTTTACAGTGTGGGGTAGGGATATTTCTTTTTCTCCCTCAGTAAGACTCCAGAGTTTGAATAGCTGATAGAAGCTTTGTCTTTCTGTCAAAGGGAGTTTCAAAGTGTTGCCATAATTCATTATAGAAAATATAAAAAGCGGAAATAAAAAAAACCTATTTAAAGTGCAGTTCTGCTTACTGATGTTATTTTTCCATTTAAAAAAATACACCAAGGTCAGGGTGACTAAATGGGCACTATTAGTTTTTTATCATTATTATTAATATTATTAGACAAACTTTTGTTTTGTGTGCCAGTGCTGATATGGATATACATTTCCATATATCCTCCACCCTTTCTTTAGATTTGAGATTTAATCCTTAGTGTATTAGGCTATATAGAACTACAAACATTCTAATGTTTTACATATATATTCACAATCTTAATTATCTTAAAGAACCTTTCTTGTCTGAGAACTGTAGCATTTCTAAATGACTGTGGACTAAGAACATGCTAAATTGGGAACTGACATTCTTAAAAAGAGAAAGACAGGGTAGATTAGGCAATATCTTTTATTGGACCAACTTCTGTGGTGGAAGATACAAGATTTTGAGCTACACAGAGCTCATTTACTGAACCAACTTCTGTTGGTGGAGCTCGAAAGCTCATGCCTTCCACCAACAGAAGTTGGTCCAATAAAAGGTATTACCTCACCTACCTCGTCTCTCTCATATCCTGGGACTAACATGGCTACAAGATCTAGGGAAAGTTTATTAAAAAGGATTTAGATTCTTGTTCCCACTTCATTCCAAAATACTCATTCAAAACCTCTTTCATCTGGACACTGATGAAGTGTTAGGATGGATGTACTTCTTTCATAAATAAGATATTATGCTAATTTTAATCTAGCAATCAGTGTCGCATTAGCCACTGGGTCCATGCCCGGGGGTCCCCGAAAAGACCCGAAGCCCTGACTACCTGGGCAGGCGGGACAGGGGAAGACCCTGTGCCCCAATCCCACTCCACAGCAGCAGTGCTGGGTGGGTGAAGGGCCCCCCAGCAGTCCCCAGCCCCGGCTGAAATGGCAGGACAGGGGAAGCCTACCCCACCCCCAGCAGCTCCCAACTCATCACCAGCTGAAACCGCGGGATCGGGGGGAAGCTCCCTGCAGCGGCCCCCATCCCTGGCAGAAGCCCCTCAGTGGGGGAAGCCCCTCCCAGTGGCTCCCAACCCCATCCCTGGCAGATGCCCCTGGGGATGGGTGGGGAAGCCCCACCCATCCCCCACAGAAGCTGTGGGGTGCAGGGGAAGCCCCCGTGCCCGACCCTGCTCTCTGGCAGAAGCACCAGGCAGGGCGGAAGAAGCCCCAGAACCTCAACCCTGGTCCCCTGCAGAAGAGCGGGGGATGGCGGGGGAAGCCCCAGCACCCAGACCCCCACTGAGGCCCTGGGACTGGAGGAGCTCTCACTCCCCACTGTGCCCCAGCACGGGGACAGAGCTTCTCAAGTCTTGGGGCCACAGTGGGGGAGGAGGGAGAGAGGCAGAAAGGAGAAAAAGAGGTTGCACGGCTGCAGGGGGGGGCAAATGGAGGGGACCCTGGGTGGAACTGGGGCGGGTGGTCCCACCCCCAGGGGGAAGGGGCAGAAAGGGATGAGGCTGTGGACAGGGCCACAGGCAGAAGGGGCAGAACGGGGGTGGGGCCACAGGCGGAAGGGGTGGGGTGGGGCCCCCCATTTGCTCTGGCCCAGGGCCTAGGAAACCTTAATCCGCCTCTGCTAGCAATAAAGGTAGCTGCCATTTTACAGACATGTATTTATCATCATAACTTACAGCACTAGTTTTAAATATTAAAAAATATTTTTTTTTAAATTGAAATAATCCCTTGAAGTGTTTGCTCACTGTATACTTCTCAATATGTGGAAACATTATCATGAGTACAGCAAAAAAGTTTAAGTTAATAGTTATTCAAATTTTAACCAAGCTCATTTGGGTTGTTTTTGCACCATTTTCATGTTGGTTTTCTCCAACTATTCTGCGTAGTTTAACAACAGAAATATTGCTAGAAATAATGAAATCTGAATTTATAAATGAGAGTATTCAACAACGAATCCAGATTCTAAGAATTTGCTACATAAATAATGGAACAGAAGCATAATGTGATAGATATGTCCAAAGAAAACTTACAAACACAGTCTGAATTTCATATATTGAATCCTTGTGTGGAGTAGCCCACAATCTACAAATCAAGAATTATTCACCAAAAATCTGTAGTAAATAATTCTGAGAAAACCCTTCTCTGCTGGTGAAAAAATTCCAAAGAGAAAAAAAAATTATCAAGTACATTTTAATTATGAATTATTTACTTAGCTCTAACTAGGATCCATACAGTAAAAAAAAAAAAGAAAATCACAAAATTATACAGTAAATTAAGGGTTAGGTCCAAAAACTATCAAAATCAATGGAAAAGTCCTGTTTATTTAAATGGGCTTTGGATCAGGACCTAAGAGACTAGACAAGCAAGGAGAAGTTTTTATTCTATGCAAATAAAACAGAATTTTGAGGAAAGATAGTCCTTGTCCTTAAATTTTTACTATTTTTTTAATCAGAAAATATTTTTTAGCACATTGCATTATTTTAGTGTATCAGATTTGGCTGTTGTGTATATTGTTTGTTACATATCACCTATCTCTATTCTCTCACTGTTTTACATCCACTACATGAACGTTATTTAAAGAGGGGAATGTAACTTTTAAAAAAAAGAGCTAAATATATGTTTACATTTATCTCAAATCTTTCCAACATCACATGAGAATAATCTTAATCTCCACATGCTTATTGGTTATAATTCTATTCAGTTGTTCAGATTAACTAAAGCCTACATATCTGCTAAACATGTGTTGGTGCTATAATAACCTAGCTGCTCATCTCATGGCATTTCCGCAGTGTGTCACAGCAAAAACAAAACTACTTTTCCCAAATAGTTTACAGCAGGCTCTTCCTGCTACTAGGTCATCAACAGGATGTGCATACAAAATCAGTTCACTCACACACGAGGAGTATCATACCAATTGTATTATTTAAACTGTTAAGAGCTACATAATGTACACAGCACATTCTGTATTTAGCAGAAAATAATTCAGACATGAAAGGGTTAAGGCGAAACCTTGCCGCCTCAGTGAGCAAATTCCTCAGTCATATCAATAAATAATAAAATAGTTTTTTAAGTATTTCCAATTTCTGGAAATAGGCAAGTATTGGGCACAAGAATAACTACAGACGAAAACGCTTCTCAGTAAACACTTAATTCCACAGGATGGAAATACAATTGCCTCTCCACAGAATGGTCAGAATACTGTGTAACCACTTGTCATAAATATGAAGGGAAGGGGGAGAGGGTCTGATGCAGTGCTATAAAATCCTCTTTCCAGTAAAGGGTTAAGAAATGCAGGTAGCCAGACTGACACCTGACCTGGCTGGCATCTGACCAATAAGGGGACAAGATACTTTCAAACTTTGGGAGGGGGGAAGGTTTTAGTGTGTGTCTTTGTCTGAGAGAGGGTGATCTTGGAAGACAGAAGGAACCTACAGAAAATCAAACCTCCCTTTTCTGAAGTAAGTTTAGATAGCATAGCGTATAGATTTCTGTTTATTTTTGCTTGGTGTATCCCCTGTGTTAGAAAGGGCAAAGGGGTGGGGGGCTATTCATGGTTTTCTGGAACTTTAAGGTTTTGTCCAGAGGGGGAAATCTCTCTGAGTTTGGAAATATAGTGTCCTGTAAAATAGTTACCATCCTGATTTTACAGAGATGATTTTACCTTCTTTATTTTTAATAAAATCCTTCTTTTAAGAAGCTGACTGTTTTCTATGGTGTTAAAACCCAGGGGGTGGGTTTTTAGATCACTGTGTAACCAATTGGTTGGGAGATTGTTCTCAAGCTTCCCCAGGAAAGGGGGTGTACGGCTTGAGGGGGTATTTTGGGGGGGAAGGGAAGTTCAAGTGATTCCTTTCCTGGATTCCTGTTAGACATTTGATGGTGGCAGCGAGAAGCGTTTCTTGGGGTGCAGGGAATTTTGTACCTTGGGGGGTTTAACCTAAGCTGGTAAAAATAAGCTTAGGGGCTCTGAATGCGGGTCCCCACGTCTTTACCCTAGAGTTTAGAGTGGGGAGGGAACCCGGACACCACTGTAATTCTGGGAATAGAGGCCATACAGTGGGATCAGTAGCAACCCACTGCCTGGAGTGCGGAGGAGATTTGTGCCGGGGAGGGGCCGAGTGTGGCCAGTCAGTTCCTAACAGTATGGATCCACTGGAAACAACCCCAGAGTAAGAGTAGGAATAGCAACAGTTTCTTCTATACCCTGCCTCCAAGCTGAGGAACATCCTCCCCACACATTGATCCTCCACACAACAGTACAGGAAGGTCATTAATTTCACCCATAGTGATTTATTTGCTCATCACATAGGTCACTATCTCAATACACCTTAGGGAGACTAAACTGACGCGAGCAATGAGTGAGCTGACAGTTACAACTACCATACACAGAGAAAATAGCTTAGCTGACTGATAGGACAAAGGCCAAAGGGTTTATGAGGCAAGATGTTTTCATGAATAAATATTTAATCCAGAATATCCATTTACTTGAAGCCCCCTTTTAGGGCATGCATCCCTGATCTCCAAGGGTGGTGGGGTCCTTTGTTCCTTCCTGATGCATCCTTAGGACCAGTGGACCCTGGGTTCCTAATGACCAGTTCCCCCACCTTCTAACCGGGTGTACGAAGGGCTGACACCCCTAGGACCTCTAGGTTATTTCTTAACTGTGTGGTCTTTGATTTGCTGTACTACAAAACAGTTTCCGGGACAGGAAAGGGGATAAACTAAGAGTAGGAGAAAGGAAGAGGTAAAGGTCTCAGGGATGATAACTAAACAAAACTACAACCCATCACGCCACAACTGAAAGCCCACAGCAAAAATCAATCCAATAAGAAAACCCCCTCGCCCTGCCCAAAGTCTGCCCCCAGCCTGATCAGGGCACTGGTGTGTCCCTCCAGCACAGTCACGGTAGGCTATCTTCATCCCAATCTCTGTCTCTGTGTTGGTCGCTGTGGGAGCTTCATCTTTGAAGCCCCCAAGCTGGCAGGGGCTGCATATTGATTCTTCTTTTCACTGTCATCTTACAGGCCCATATGCAGTAAATACTATACAACTATTCCCTTCTAAATTCATGTCACTGAATTGCTCTGTTTCACAAATCCCATCCCAGCTTATCCTAGAACATTGCTTTCCTTTATTTCTAAACTCAACAAAAGTCTTTCTATGACTCACATGATGTTTGAAAGCTAGTAGTCAGGACAGAAACTGCCCCAAGGCACCTTACAATAAACCCCTCAGAGACCTGTGTATACTTCCTGTATCTCTAAATCCCTTGTCACCTCATTTCCAGTACAGTCAGATGGTGCTTAATTTGTAATGAAAGAGGTGCCAGAGCTCAAGCAATTTTTTTACATTCATAACTAATGCAGCAAGCCCAGAGGTGCTGGGGCTATGAACTCCCAAGCCTAGAGGTGCTAGCCCTGGCACAATTAAGTACTGCAGTCAGCCCTAAGCATTCAAAAATCCTGAGTTACAACCCCAAAAAACATGCAATTGCCACAAAATTTAAAAAAAAATTGGGAGTCATCTGGTGTTTGAACTCCCCCTTTTCACTCCAATGTGCGTGTGGCAGTTACAGGTTGAAAATTTAAATTTCAATGCATACAAAACACACACATACAAAAAATGCAGTTCCCACCACCACCACTGCACAGAGTACTACCCCACTCCTCAGGTCTCCCTTACAAGGCTCCCTGGAAGTGACACCTCCCTTCCCACCTGAGGGAGATAGGTAGTTATAGGTCTTTCAAGAAAATAGACTACAGCCCAGGCCAGTCACCAGTGCCAGTAGAGGAGCAGATGTGAGGACATCTTGGGACCCCTTAAGGAGGAGCTGTGTCACTTGGGAGCCAGTCAGGTGTCAGTTAGGGCCCATCTCTTCTCTCCCAATGTATAGCACCTGGGTATGCAGGGAATGGCCTAAAAGTTCAAGTCGGAGGGGAGGAGATGCTTTCTGGCCACCAGGGTTGGTATTTTCAACCATGTCCTTGAGCAGTTTGGAACATCTCACCCTAAAAGTAGCATGTTGGGGAGCTGCCAAAGGGAAAGTGGACAGAGGAATTGGTAGCAGATTAAAAGAGCCTACGGCCAAGGAACTGTAGGAAAGAGCCCACTGGCTACTATGGAAAGCCTACAAAAAAGGGGACTAGTGGATATCTCCTCAGGAAGGGAACAAAGAGTCATCCAGAACTGGGGAGCCAAACAGTGCACCTATGTACTGAAGCAACCAGAGGTCAATGCAGTGAAGCAGCAAATTGAGAGGAGGAACTAACACACGTGTGTCACAAAAATTGAGATTCCTCTGTAAGGAGGGGTAATACCTAGGGTCAGCAGCCATAGTATCCCAGTGAAACCACAGGGAATGCTTGCTATTCAGAGCAGCTGCCAAAGAAGAACCTGCAAGAGCTGCTGGCGCAGTTGCTGAGCTGCAGAGTCCAGGAGAAGAAGCTGAAACCATGTGTTAGTAATAGAGGCCTCCAAGAAGCAGCCATCTGGCCATTCAAGGTATGTCTGCACAGTAATTAAAAACCCGCAACTGGCCCAGGCCAGCTGGCTCAGGCTCATAGGGCTGTTTAATTGTGGTGTAGGAAGAGCCAGAGAGCCCTGAAGAGAAACACGGAGCACCCTTAATATCTGCGAGCAAACAACCCTCCAAGGCTGCCTTAGAGAGGACATGAAAGCTTTAAAGTTAGAAGTGCTCCAATGTTGGTACCTGTTCAGAGCCACGTTGTGAAGGTCCCCTATACAGGGTGTAGAGATATGTTTGTGGAAAAGTATGATTTAGAGACACTCTGTCATAAGGGACAGTATTATGAACATCAGAATTTAGAGATTTGCCCTGTTAGCTGGGGTTGAGAACAGTGTAGCTGTGCACAGCAGTCCACCACAACAGCTCTCTAGTTTGTTTTATTAAAAGGTTTATTCCTTTCTCAGTCACTGGCTTGTTGTTTAATGAACCCCCAAGATCATTGCACAAAGGAGTGTGGGTGCAAGGATGCACCACAGGTATCATGCACAATTCTTTACTCTTGTCACATAAAGACTGTTCCCTGATAACACATCAGGTAGAGGGCACCCCAAATTAGGTTGGGAGGAGAGGATGCCATTTCACATTCCCCCTCTTTTCCTATTCATGGCTGGCAGCAAGCTCTGAATCTCTTACTGATAGACTGAATAAATAACACCTGCATGCTACACCAACATAAGGACGTAAGAATGGCCATATTGAGCCAGACCAATGGTCTATCAAGCCCAGTATCCTTTCTTCCAACAGTGGCCAATGCCAGGTGCTTCAGAGGGAATGAACAGAACAGAACAGCAATCACTGAGTGATCCATCCCATTGTCTACTCCTAGCTTCTGGCAAATATCCATTTCTCTGAGTGTACATGATCTCTGCACTACAGTTTGCTGATCTATCACTATGTAATAATTACTGGACTAAGTATCTGTGTGCACACACTTATATGTAACAATATCACAACAAATATCTGTGTATGGCCCAGTGAATAACAAGATATACTACACCTAAAACTGTATTCACACTAGTTTGTTTGACATGCATTTACCTAGAAATGCCCTATGAATCAAATCATTAAAAGGGGTAGAATTTTTTGTTGTTTAAAATAAAACACACACAAAATGCATTTCATCTTAGAGAATATCCCTCTTCATTTTCACTGGCATAAAAAGCTGTTCTCAGGGGACGTGTGGAAGCAGAGAATAGTATGCTATGTCTCATAACAGCGGTACTGGGAACTAATGGAAAGACGGGCACTAACTAAAATTTTGCAAAACTGTGCAAACATTTCAGCTTTCAAAACAAGAGTTGCACATAATGTGACTTGTCTACACTCCAACAATCGTTACTTTAAAAAAATTCCCAGCAGCATGGAATGGTGAATAAAAAGCCTGATGATCAAAATACCTGAACTTAGGTGGCAAGAGATAAGACGGGAGTCATCATACATTGTGAAGAGCTGTTGTCTTCTTTTCCCTTCCCAGAACCAACGACCCTTGTTTTATAGTGATCATGAGTTTCAACTTTTCTCTTATCTCCAAAATCCTGTAGACGGTTATAATAGGTTTCGTGATAATACTGAGGACAATATCATACTTCTGCTTTTGTGTGGCAGTTCTCTGAAACCCTCATAAAATATGCATGGCTTAAGCTTCTTTGTGGCACTTATTGTGCCTGTTCATCTCATGAAAGCTGTGCAATAGCATATTTAACAGGATACTGCCAACTAGCTTTAGGCCGCAAATGTTCCTGTATATGCCTCAAGCTCTGTGTGTGCATGCACACATGCATTTCAGGTGATGTTAACAAAACACTGCATGTACAGAAATGTATGTTTCCATCAATATTTTAAAATTTGCATGAAAACAGTTTATTGGATCATTTAAACATCTCTCCGCAGTATTGTGAACCCCCCCAAAAAACAACAATGGTCAGTTTCCTTTTCTGGCTCTCTCACACTAGCCAATCTGTTTTCATTGCCCAACCAAACTGTGCCAACACTAATAGACTAATCAAACAGTATAAACAGTGAAAACTAAATCAGATTTTTAATTTTTTTTTCCACTGTCTTAAAAAATCCACCCAAACATTGATCTTTGACTTTCATGTTGTTCTTGTCCTTTTAAAGGACAGACTGAAAAAGAAAAAAAAAGAGATTATAATATTATACACAAGGAAAGCGCATCTCTTTTGAATTTGAGAATTTTAGTTCTAGAAACAGAAATAGCAAACTCAATCTGCAGCCACTCTGAGTGAGTACCTACCTAAGTGTCCTGTATACACGTATCACTGTAGGACCTTAGCGCCAGAGTATGGGCTCTTCTATGCAGTAATTTAGTGTGTGGCAAGCTGGGATGTGAATCTAAAGTGAACCAGCTTCCATGCACTAAGTCGCTGTCTGGACCCTGCTGCCATGCACCAGCAGTTCCATAGTGTGGTTTGACATACTGCATCCAATGGCAGCTCTAGCAAAGCTCCATGGGTACAATGGCACCCACAGAAATCAGGCCCCGATGTACCCTCACACAGACAGGGCTATCTTGGGAATGTGGGGGGCACAAAAAGGGCAATTTGCCCCAGACCCCTCGTTTGAAAGGGCCTCCAAAATGACAGAGGGGTGCCATAAGAACATAAGAACGGCCATACTGGGTCAGACCAAAGGTCCATCTAGCCCAGTATCCTGTCTTCCAACAGTGGCCAATGCCAGGTGCCCCAGAGGGAATGAACCGAACAGGTAATCATCAAGTGATCCATCCCCTGTCGCCCATTCCCAGCTTCTGGCAAACAGAGGCTAGGGACACCATCCCCGCCTATCCTGGCTAATAGCCATTGATGGACCTATCCTCCATAAATGTATCTAGTTCTTTTTTGAACCCTGTTATAGTCTTGGCCTTCACAACATCCTCTGGCAAGGACTGCCACAGGTTGAATGTGCGTTGTGTGAAAAAATACTTCCTTTTGTTTGTTTTAAACCTGCTGCCTATTAATTTCATTTTATGACCACTAGTTCTTGTGTTATGAGAAGGAGTAAATAACATTCCTTATTTACTTTCTCCATACCAGTCATGATTTTATAGACCTCTATCATATTACCCCTTAGTTGTCTCTTTTCCAAGCTGAAAAGTCCCAGTCTTATTAATCTCTCCTCAGATAGCAGCCGTTCCATACCCCTAATCATTTTTGTTGCCCTTTTCTTAATCTTTTCTAATTCCAATATATCTTTTTTGAGATGGAACGACCATATCTGCATGCAGTATTCAAGAGGTAGGCATACCATGGATTTATATAGAGGCAATATGATATTTTCTGTCTTTTTAGCTATCACTTTCTTAATGATGTCCAACATTCTGTTTGCTTTTTTGAGTGCCGCTGCACATTGAGTGGATGTTTTCAGAGAACTATCCACTATGACTCCAAGATCTCTTTCTTGAGTGGTAACAGCGAATTTAGACCCCATCATTTTATATGTATAGTTGGGATTATGTTTTCCAATCTGCATTACTTTGCATTTATCAACATTGAATTTCATGTACTATTTGGTTGCCCAGTCACCCAGTCATGAGAGATCCTTTTGTAGCTCTTCGCAACCTGCCTGGGACTTAACTATCTTGAATAGTTTTATATCATCTGCAAATTTTGCCACCTCACTGTTTACCCCTTTTTCCAGATCACTTATGAATATGTTAAATAGGAGTGGGCCCAGTACAGACCCCTGGGGGCACCACAATATATCTCTCTCCATTCTGAAAACGGACCATTTATTTCTACCCTTTGTTTCCTATCTTTTAACCAGTTATCAATCTCTTATCCCATGACTGCATACTTTGCTTAAGAGCCTTTGGTGAGGGACCTTGTCAAAGGCTTTCTGAAAATCTAAATACACTATATCCACTGAATACCTCTTGTCCACATGCTTGTTGACCCACACAAAGAATTACAGTGGATTGGTGAGGCATGATTTCCCTTTACAAAAAAACATGTTGACTATTCCCAAAAAAATTATGTGCATCTATGTGTCTGACAATTTTGTTCTTAACTATAGTTTCAACCAGTTGGGAAGGTTTTGGGAAGGTTTGGGAATCTCCCTCATGTCCTCAACTGTGAAGACTGACACAAAGAATTCATATAGTTTCTCTGCAATGGCCTTATCCTTTAGTGCTCCTTTAGCATCTCAATCGTCCAGTGGCCCCACTGATTGTTTAACAGTCTTCCTGCTTCTGATATCCTTAAAAAACTTTTTGCTATTACTTTTTGAGTCTTTGGCTAGCTGTTCTTCACATTATTTTTTGGCCTTCCTAATTATATTTTTACATTTCATTGCCAGAGTTTATGCTCCTCTCTGTTTTCCTCACTGGAATTTAACTTCCACTTTTTCAAGGATGCCTTTTTGCCTCTCATGGCTTCTTTTACTTTGTTGTTTAGCCATGGTGGCTCTTTTTTGGTTCTCTTACTATGTTTTTAAATTTGGGATATACATTTAAATTGAGCCTCTATTATGGTGTCTTTAAAAACTTTCCCTTTTGGGGGGGGTTACTTTTGGTGCTGTACCTTTTAATTTGTGTTTAACTAACCTCTTCATTTTTGTGTAGTTTACCTTTCTGAAATTAAATGCTACAGTGTTGAGCTGCTGTGGTGTTTTCCCCACCACAGGGATGTTAAATTTAATTATATTATGGTCACTGTTACCAAGCGATCCAGCTATATTCACCTTTTGGACCTGATACTGTGCTCCACTTAGGACTAAATCAAGAATTGCCTCTCCTCTTGTGGGTTCCAGGACTTGCTGCTCCAAGAAGCAGTCTTTTAAGGTGTCAAGAAAATTTATCTCTTCATCCCGTGCAGAGGTGACATGTACCTCGTCAATATGGGGATAGTTGAAATCCCCCATTATTACTGAGTTTTATTATTTTAATAGCCTCTCTAATCTCCCTGAGCATTTCACAGTCACTATCACCATCCTGGTCAGGTGGCTGGTAATATATCTCTACTGCTATATTCTTATTATTCAAGAATGGAATTACTATCCATCGAGATTCTATGGTACATGGGAAGTCACAAGTCAGAAGGGAGGGGTAAGAAGGCAGGGGCAGAGAAGGGAGCATGGCCAGAACCTTGGTTCTATTCCACCTGCTGGAACCCACAGCAGCGTCTCTCAGTGCCAGGGACCGGCAGGAAATCTTGAGCCAGCAGGAAGGGGTAAGAATTTTGGTGGGGCAGTGAGGAAGTTGGGCTGTTCTTCTTCTCCAGCCTGGCAGGGAGCTGCGGTATATGGGAGAAGGAGGAGCCTGTGTTGCCATCACTGGGGCAGGAGTATCCGGTCCATGCGCTTCTGCCCATTCTTGCTGCAATGGCAACTCCCTCTTGAGGACATTGTGGGGGTAGAATGGGGGAACAGGGCTGGATGTGGGGCAGAGAGGAGAAAATTCTAAAATCCCTTCCCCCAAGGAAGCCTCGAGCCAGCTGGGAGGAGGTAAGGAGCAGGAGGGCGGGGGGGAAGCCGAGGTTCCTGAGAAGGGATGGTCCACCCACTGAATCAGGAGGCTACATCCGCCCCAACTGCAGCAGTAGGTCAAAAAACATTACAGAACTTCTGGCGCATGGCAGAAGGGTGCACAGATCATTAGCACACATTGCAGACTATAGCACTGTACATTTACACCCCGGCTTGCTGAACACTAAGTCTCCATATAGATAAGCCCTATGTTACTGCCCTGGCTAGTTTTTCCTGTCGACTTCTCTTCATTAAAATGATTTAGTAAATATGCCACAAAGTGCTGCCCTTTCTGTCTAAGTACTTATGTGTCCCTCATCACCATGCAATTTGAGCACCTTATAGTCATTAGCAGATGTTTACACAACCCTGTGACATAAGGAAGTATTATCCCCACTTTACAGATGGGAATCTGAGGCTCTGGATAGATCAAGTGACTTGCCCAAAGTCACACAAAAGGTCTGTGACTAAGCAGGGAATTTATCCTAAAACCTTGAGTCCCAGTCCAGTATCCACTACTAAACTAACCTTCCTACCTATGTGACTTCCATCTTTCTTGGAGTGGAAGGCAAAAAAGAAGCTACTCAGATCAATGAATCCAAGCTGCCAGGGGCTCCCCAACTTTACAAGAGTCTTCAGCCTTCAGGCTGTATTAATTTTTCAGCAGATTCCCCATAGAGTACATAGGGGATTATGTGCTTAAAATACCTGCCTCCTGCTCCCCAGCTGGTCCCACCCCTGCAGAAAGGAGGAAATGGTGCAGTGGATGTGGCTAAAACCTCCTTATGTGCAGGGGAGGGCACAATCAAAGCAATAGACATTGAGATGGAAGAGACCCACTGAGTTCTCTTGTCCGGTCCCCTACCAAAACAGATGTGTTGCCTGTAGTATCTTCTATAGTGCTTTGTCCTGACTGCTTTTAGAGGACTGAAACATTACAGCTTTCATCACTCACCCTTGGATCTCTTGTAGAAAACAGGGAGGCAGTTCACAAAAGAGTAAATGTTTTATTCTTGCAGTCTATGTGGTATTTAAGAACCTTCCTTAGCTATTGTGTATTCCAACTGCTAGCATGCCAGTGAGGTGCATAATTCTAATACAAGACTATCTTTGCGCACGCAGCTTCCTCTTCTGGATGTTACCCATCAGAGAAAATAACTGGTTGGAGACCTTAGTCATTTCAGCCTGCATAGGATTTTCCACTACTCACAGTTCAACATGTAGAGAATTTACTCTTCACTTTCCAGTACATCCTGACCTGGCTGCTCATGGACTCTGGCACTCAGATGAATTATCCATTATTGTTAACAGAGCAATCTGTGTTTTATCATCATCCCCTCCTTCTTCTCTTCCCCCTCCAGCTCCCAAGAGGACAAATCAAACTTATTATCACTCACTAAAGACTTTTTTTCCACCTCTCACTATATAGCTCCGCTGCCTACCTACATCTGTGTAGTTCACAGAATTCTCTCAATATACTGCAGATAAAGTAGCAACAGATAGTAGGGCACTCATTGTCAGAAAATCTGGAGTGACTCATCTTCACTATAGCAAGCCATGTGAGTCACAGCCATGACTCAGAAACACAACAAAAAGGTACCTGTCTGGAAGAAAGGATTGAAATTGTCCTGTTGAGCCAAGTATGCATTTTAGAGAGGGCTTTCCCACTGGGATTATTTTATTAAATCATTTTTAAAAAGTTAAGACAGGATTGTTTGAGGAGTTTTTTGCACTATTAAAATACAAATTAAACTGTGACTCTTTGTATTTCCCTCATTAGAACTTCTGTTTGATCAGTTTAAAGCATCTATCCTTTCTCTTGTTCTAGTGAGTGAAACTGAATTAGGCTTTTTTGTTTAACCACTTGATTGCATGACTGCAGTGAACATTCAGTGGTGATTTAATCCATACAATAGCAATGATCACAGAAAGGAACAAAAGTTAGAAAACAACCCAAATTTCACTAAAAAAAGAAAAGTGTCAATATGAGTGGCTGAGGAGAATGCATTGGAGGGCAAACTGCAATATCTGGATTGACACGAAACTAACACCATTCATATTCCATTGTATCAGACATATCAGATCAAATTGGTTTAATGTAAATACTGTAAAAACTAACCGAGGTCTGGTTGGTTCACTATAACTAGTAAATAGATCTAAATTGGCATATTTTAAAATCTGGTGGCTGAACTTATGCAAATATGTATTCTGTACATTACCACAGTTATGACATACTTGTGATCCACCAGGTGAGATAAGAGAAACCAGACACCCTCTAGCTAAGTCATTAAGATGTGTACTAAATCTCTCTTTATATGGCTTATGCAGATCCACATGGGACTGGGGCCGGGGGGTTAAAAACAGGGCCGGCTCCAGGTACCAGCAAAACAAGCTGGTGCTTGGGGCGGCACATTTCTAGGGGCGGCATTCTGGGCTGGGCGGCGGCGCGCGAAACAGCTGTTTCGCGCGCCGCTTCTATCCCTCCCTCCTAGGCTTAAGAGCCTGTGAGGGAGGGGGAGAAGAGAACCCAAGCGGCCACGGCGCACGTCCCCTGCCTCCCTCCCAGGCATGCCCCACTCGCCCCGGCGCTCTGGCCGGGGAGAGCGGAGCAGCCGGCATGCCCGCATGCTCCCCGCCGGCCGGGGAGAGCGGGGGCCGCGGGCATGCCCCGCTCGCTCCCAACCGGCGCTCTGGCCGGGGAGAGCAGGGCCACCGGCGTGAAGCGCTCGCTCCCCGCCGGCCAGGGAGAGTGGGGGCCGCGGGCATGCCGCCCGCGCTTCGAGAGACGGGGTGGTTGTTTTTTTTGGGGGGGGGTGTTTTTTTGTTTGGGGGGGGGTTGCTTGGGGCGGCAGAAACGTTAGCGCTGCCCCTGGTTAAAAAGGGGAAAATGCTATGTACACACAGGAAAAAGCTTCAGAAACCACTACTTGTTTGACCCCTGGAATTTTCAGGGCTGCCTGGCTTACACAACTGGTTTTGGGGTATTTGTAGAATTAATATTTTCACCCAAGAAAGGAAAGATGATCCAGTGGTTAGGGCACTACCCTAGAACTTGGGAGACCCAGGGTTTCAGTCCCTTCTCTACCACAAATTTTCCAGTGTGACCCTGAGCAATCAGTTCCCCATCTATAAAATCGAAATACAGTAACTCCTCACCCTCACTTAACATTGTAATTATGCTCCTGAAAAATGCTACTTTAAGCAAAACGATGTTATGCAAATCCAATTTCCCCGTAAAAATTAATGTAAAAAGGGGGGGGGGGGTTAGGTTCCAGGGGAAAAAATTTCACCAGACAAAAGACATTATATACACATACAGTATAAGTTTTAAATAATTTTAAACAATACTGTACTCACCAATTATAATTGTGAAGCTTGGTTGAGGCAGGGGGCGTATCGGTGTCAGGGCGCAGGGGCTTGCCCCGCTCCACCCGCCCAGCACTCCTGCCGGGGAGTGGGGTTGGGGGCTTGTCCGCTCCCCGGCTGGAATGCCCGGCAGGCGGAGTGGGGTAAACTCCCACGCCCCGAACCCCGGCTGGAACACCAGGTGGGTGGAGCTGGGTGAGCCAAACAACCTTATAATAGAACATTGCGCAACTTTAAACGAGTATATTCTCTAATACATCAGCAACCTACCAACAAAACAATGTTAACCGGGATAACTAAGTGAGGAGTTACAGTAATAGTACTTCTCTACCTCACAGTTTACTATGAGGATAAACACAGAGACTATGAGGTACTCACATACCACAGTAATAGGGGCCATACACGTACCTACGATAGATTGCTCCCATGTTGGTCTGTCCCACTGCCCAACTGCTTTTAGTCTTAAGTCATTTCTAATATTTAGCCTATATTTTCCCTTACTTAGACCATTGTTCCTGGTCCCGATCCTACTGACTTTAGCAAATATAAATAACCCCCTTCCTCAATTTATATTATTGCCTTGAAAATATTTATAGAATTTGGCTATATTCAGAAGTGACCAGTAATTCTGGGTGACTCAATTTCTGGATGCCCGAACTTAGATACTTGAAAGGGGCTAGTCTTCAGAATGTGCCAAGCACTCATTCTCTGAAAAATCTGGTCGTTTGAAGGAGTCTCAAGTTGGGCACCCAAAAATCACCAGTCCCTTTTGACAATATACATCTGATCCTATCTCCCTGAATCTTCACTACATCTGGCCAATATAAATGTACTCATTCAACCTCTACTTCAATTCTCGTATGTTTTTGTTCCACTTTAATTTTCTCTACTTTTTTTATATTCTTCTCACTTTTTGGAAACAGAACTGTAGTCTCACCATGGAACAGCAGACCTGAAGAAATGAGTAAAAGGCAGGCATCAAGAGCTTACAATTAGAGCTGGTCATGAATTTTTTCAGTGAGTCATTTAACAGACAAAAAAGCCAATTCATCACAACTGGAACTAACCCACAATTTTGATGAACTATCCGAATGCAAAAAGTTACTTTACAAACTTTCAAAGCTGTCAACACACCCTGTTTTGACATCTTTTAAATGAAAAAGTTTCAAATTTTTGAGTTGAAATTACTTATAGTTTTGAAATTGTAGTGTATTTTAGACATTTTCATTGCTCACAGTTAAAAGCTTCTTGCAAAAAACATCTCTCTCTAGACTTCTTCTCAGGACTACACTCCCAGAGCTTGTTCTGGCTGTGTCCTTAGCTTTCCTACTGCTTCTCCTTAACACACACAAACACACAGCTTCAATCAAAACAATTGCTCGCCCCTGCGTTTGTTATCAGGTCCCAAGGAAACCCCTTGGGCTGCGTGATCCAGCCACCGCCCAAACATGCATATGGTCTTATCCTTGGGCATTGGTTTTCCATTGTTTCAGCTCCTCTTGAACAAGGAATCATTTAAATTATATCTTCATTTATCCTGAATGGAAAGCAGTCACTACACGAAACAGGCTCAGTGAGGCACTGCGAGTGCCTAACCCCTAGCATAACAATATTAATAAATAAAATTAAAGAGCCCCTGTGACACTGACAAGACTGGTCAACTTGGGTATGACCCATAACTACTTAACAAAAGGAACTGAAATGTAACCAAGACAATCTACTTGTATGTGAATTTCAATAGATGTCCTAGACCAAATACAAGGGTTAATGATTGCTGTAGTAATAACAAGGAGTCCGGTGGCACCTTACAGACTAACAGATTTATTTGGGCATAAGATTTCATGGGTAAAAAAACCCACTTCTTCAGATGCCACTTTTTTACTCATGAAAGCTTATGCCCAAATACATCGGTTAGTCTTTAAGGTGCCACCAGACTCCTTGTTGTTTTTGTGGAAACAGACTAACTCGGCTACCCTCTGATACGTGACACCATGCTGTAGTAATAGAAATTAAGGGAAGATGCTGTGTGTATCTATCTGTGTTTACCTGTATCTTGTTAGAAGTTTAACAATGTGATCTAATTAACTTGTAGATGCTAATCCTGTTCCTGTCTCATAATGCTTCATTACTCTATTCTATTGATTCATAGATCAAAGAAGGATATCCTCATTTAGATGGGATTTGTGATGTAATAATATTATTGTCCTAATCTCTCCTCATAGCTTGTAATTCTACATAGTAATCTACCTGTGAACTGTCTTGATAGTTTGAATGGCTATCGCTTAAGGTTTTGTCTGAGAAAGGACTCACTGAATAGAGATCACAGATTGTCGGCCCGCTTTCATCAAAGCCCACGTGGTGAGGTTGCCTGTCAACGCCTAGCTTGCTTCAACTACAAAGGAAGTTTCTGGCCTGATCCTTTTTATCTCAGTTCTTAAAATTTACAGAGAAGGTCTAAACCACAAGACTGAGGTCTCCAGGTTTACTCTGGATTTACCCTTTTCAATGTCTGAGGTCACACCTTGCTTAATTTACATTGGAGATACAGTCAAGCCTGCAAAACAACATTCATAGAATCGGAAGGGACCTTAGGAGGTCATCTAGTCCAACCCCCTGCTCAAAGCAGGACCAATCCCCAATTTTTGCCCCAGATCCCTAAATGGCCCCCTCAAGGACTGAACTCACAACCCTGGGTTTAGCAGGCCAATGCTCAAACCACTGAGCTATCCCTCCCCCCGTTCCTTTGTCTAGGAACACATTTGTATATTTTTGCATGTTAATCACACATACATCATGCAAGAATACTAATGATCAGTGAGTTACTAGGTTCACAATGATATATTACAAGATACCGTTTAAATAAATAACCATGACAACAGCGTGCGAGGTGCACTGGGCTGATCAGGCCAGCTGAGCCTCACTGCTACATATACCAGCAAGGTCTTTGCCCTCTGGCACTGGGGTGCTCTCAGGGTCACAAATATTGGTTCTAACAATAGTTTTGGTTCTATCCAATAGTACCCCTGTTTAATATTGTTACGCAGATGGAGATCTTAGCTCTGCTTCTTATTTAATACTCACTTTGTCACGCTTAAAAATCTGGATCCTCTATCTAATTTGCTTATGTTTATTATGTGTCATTACAGCAGAAGTTTTACAGAAATGCAAATATACTACATATCTACAGTATTTTCTTTAGCTTCTAAAATAGTAATTATTGCACTGATAATGATCAGATTTGTTTGCCATGATCTTTTTTTACCAACACTTATATTTGTCTGTTATTAGACCCCTTTCTCCCAAATGTTCACATACTGATTCCATTACAACCTGCATTAATATTGTCCCTATAATGTCAGGTTAATTGGCTGGTAGTTGCCTGGTTTTGTCTTACTATCTTTATTTCATAGACTTTTAGGCCAGAAGAGAGAATTATGACGATCTAGTATGACCTCCTGCATAACACAAGCCACAGAATTTCACCCCGTAATTCCTGAAGTAGAGGCAATTATTCTTCTCTATTATGGAAGAAAATACTATCAGTAACTTGTAATCAAACTAGAGCATTTGTCTCAGAAAGTCTCCAAGTAATGGTGAGTTTACCACTACCGTTGGTAGCTTCTCTATTGGTTATTTTCATCACTTTAAAAGTTGCATCCTATTTCTAATTTGAATTTTTCAAGCGTCCACTTCAGAAGGTGGGTGCCACTTTTGTCTTTTTCCAGCTAAGAACTGTCGAGAAATGCTGAAATGTCCTTTGTTAGTTCTGACAAAGCTCTCATGAGCTCTGATCTGGGCTTGCAAATCTATACAGATGTGCCAGATAACTCTTTCTTTATCCTTTACCCACTGTGTCTCCAACCATAGTACTGAAAACAGAGAAAATACTAAGGGGCATGGCTGCAACATGCTGCAGTCTAGCTAGTCTCAGCCAGTGTAATAATATTTATGAAGCCTGTACAAGAAGCCTGTACATTAAGGATGGCCTCTTAGCTACTCTAAGTTGCACCTGGAGCTGAGACCAAGGAGCCACTTGAAAATAAGACAGTGCATGCCCATGACATATGATTTTTCCCACTTGGCTCGGTCTACAAACCACCTCACTATACATATTCCCTCCTATTTCAGCTCTTGCCACTCCTCCATTGTGGAGACTGCCTATCATACTTAACTGTTGAGTGAACAAAGGGTGGGTGCTATCCCCTGCACTTTACCCCAGCTTTGAAATCTATTTCTGGAAGTGATTGCTAAGATCCTGAATTACATCAATAGCAAAAGTGGACTTTTGTACAGGAGCGTTCATTAATTCCTTTGTGAAACCAGCTACTCAAGGAAACCAGAAAAAAGCGAAACCCACTGATTTCACTTTACAGGAGACTCTGGACACACTCACATCAGGACATCAAATAAGTCAGCATAGTTATATCATATGGGAAATCATTGCTACTATTTGACATGCACCATTATTTCAGAATTTTAGCTTACAGAAGCTAGATAGCACTATATATTTTAATTAGGTATATCCTCTTATCCAGATTATAAATAAGTCATTTGTGCCCATCTCTGGTCGATGACCAAGTAGAAGTTAAAGATCCTATAGCACATTCTGGAATCAGTATTACCCTAGTTTCCTGTCCAATGTGACTTCTCCCAATAAAACAAATTTCTTGTGTGTTAGTTGATTACAATATGCTGGTAAGCACATGGCTAACTAAAGGATTAACTGTATGCAGTATTGCTAGAGCTCTGTTGGTCCCAGGATATTAGAGAGACAGGGCAGGTGAGGTAATACCTTTTATTAGACCAACTTCTGTTGGTGAGACAAACAAGTTTTTGAGCTTACACAGAGCTGAAGAACCCTGTGTAAAATCAAAAGCTTCTCTCTGTCATGAACAGAAGTTGGTTCAATAAAAGGTATTATGTCATCCATCTTGTCTCTCTAACGGATTGTCTCAGCAGGTATACATTTAAATTAAGCTGGAATCCATGCAAATTGATGAATTCCTATTGGCTAGAAGGGCAACTCAGAACACAATGGCTAGGACATTTTTCTATATACCCCTGCACTATCAGTACCTTATGTACGTGCTCTAAGAAACCTAGAGCAAGAAAGGTGATACAGAAAGCCAAGTTTTTATGAATATACTATTTGTTAGAAAATTAAAAGATGTATTAATAGACTAGTTTAGTTTGTGTGTTTGATTTCATTTGCTTAGTAATCTGCTTTGTTCTGTTAACCCTTCTACCACTTAAAATCTGTCTTTTATAGTTAATAAAATTTGTTTTGTTTATTATTAAACCCAGTTTCTGTAATTTTTAACTGGGGAGGGGGAAAGAAGTGTGTGCACCTCTCTCCGCATTGAGGGAGGGGGCAAATTTCATAATATATCTTTGGGTCTGTACTGCCAGGGACGTGGACATCTGAGTGACAGAGCAAGTCCCTTAAACTGAGTCTTCCCAGAGCAGATCTGCGGCTGGGTGTGGCCCTGCCTGCATGTGTGTTAGAGGAGGTTTTAAGAGCCTGGCTCAGCAAGACAGGTTAAAGGGGGCCCATGCTGGCAGAACAGGTAGACTCAGCGGTATCTCAGCACATCAGGTGGCTTCCCAAGGGATCCAACCGTCACACACTTATGTAGTAAAAATAACTCGCTCCACAGCTGGAATTTCTGGACAACATTCTATGTGCTGTGTTATGCAGGTGGTCAGACTAAGTAATCATACCTATCCCTTCTAGCCTTAAAACCTATGTGTCATAGCTCAGGCAAGAGTATCTAATCTGAGATGGCTTAGTTTCTCTGAACCTAAACCAGAATTGTCAAAACGGTTCTCAGATTTTAACAAATTGTCATGGATTACGAAATTTTCTTTCAACATTAACCAATTAAAATGACCTAACACTTGGGGTGAACCTAGAATTTGGAGCAGAAATTTTTTAAATGGTTTTTCATCCTGACTGCATTTTTCAGGTCTTTGCAAAACTCAAAGAATAAAAATTACACTGGTTCAAGACTCAGCATATTCACATCTGCATAGCTCCCAAAAAGTATCATTGCTAGTCTAAGGCACCTGTGAAAATATTAAGGTCTAACATGCACCATCAATAATAGAAACACATGCCTTAGACTAATGCAACACATTGATTCTCAATTATCCAGTGGCATGAGGCAGTTCTTTTTATCTTTGGCAAGTGGCATAATATCAGACCTTAAAATCAAATAATTTCATTCTTACAACCTTTTAGCTTTCTCTCTCCCACCTCCCTCATTTCAATTTGGGTGTGATTTTACTGGCTGATAATTTAGGAACAGCTAGAAATAGAAACCAGTTCTTTGTACTATTTGAGAGTAGATTAGAAACTCATATTTCAAAGGGCATAAAGCATTAATCTTCTACTCAAGCGGTTAGCAATATATTGGTTGTTTAAATTGTATCAGAATTGAAGGGGCGGTAAAGGCAAGATGGTAATCAGAATGACATGATATTAAAAGGTCATTATCTCACAATATACAAGGGCTAAAACACTTTGGTAGAGAAGTTTAATTATTACAAGGTTAGAAAATTTTTTCCAAGAACCAGTCTTGGATTGATATGCAGTACCATGGGAACACTGTAAACAGTTGAGGTTGGGTTAGCCCCCCAGTTACAAAATACTGTGATGAATCTGCTCAGCAGGACACTATTAGTCCCATCAACCTTCTCTCTGGTGACCCAGGACCCTCCTGGGTGGATACATAGGTGTGTTGCCCTGAATTTAAGGGGTATGTATACCCCAAAATGTAATGAAGTTAATTACAACCATATTACATGCATTCAGCCACCGTAAATAAATAAAACACCACATAATTAAAAATTTAAAAACAATATTTTAAAAGCAAAATCATATCTAGCTAGCAATTTCTACTAATCAAAATAAAAAAAAACTAAAACCTTAATAATTAAAAAACCTTAAATCTAAAGACCTCTAATATTAAAAGAACTAACAATTAAAAAAATATTATAATCTATATATATATTTTATAAAAATTAATTATAACAATTAACTAATAAAATATATTTTAAAGCAAACCTCTGAAGCCATCTTAAAAAAAATTTCTTAACACCCTATCTCCCCAGTGGGTAAGCAACTGGCCACTGCAAAGTTGCTGTTAATTACTCAATACCGTTCCAAGTATTAAGTAAATATCTAAAATGTTCTAAACCTATTGGTTATGTTTGTGTGTGCTTAAATTTAATAAACTGCAGTTTTAAATAAGATTTGTGCAAGTAAGTGTGCTTTATCAGACAAAACTGCTGTATTCCTATTAATTTATTCCTAACACCGCCTAAAATAAAATAGTTAGGTTGCCACTGCTGGAGGTTCTAAAAAGCCCGGGTAACAGGTGCACTCACCTCCTTTGACTCACGGGGGGAGGGGAGCGGGACTCCAGGAAGTGACCTCTTTCTCTGGGAAGACAGTGGATGTGGCCAGAGCAGGTCAGGCAGGAGAGGCTACAGTGTGTATTGCGGACTGTGATGGACTTGCAAGCTATCACTTTAAGAGCTTGGGTTCCTGGTCCTCCTTAAAGGCTAGATAGTTTGTAGCAAACCATGTGATCAGATTCAGCTTGGAAAGAGCCAGCGCAAGGTATATGTGAGTTCTGCCTCACTACCTGTTTTCTCCGGCTCTGTTTTAGGGTTCTTGTGTGCAATTGGTCTGAATTCTAGGAAATAAACCAGTGTTACATTGGAACTTTCCAGCAAGGGTATTTATGTTTTTATCTAACTTGTGTGTATGTGTACGCTACTAAAATAACAGCCATGTGGCAACCCAAGAGCAGAGTGAGAAAGCTGGAGCTGGAAGCAGCATGGACTTGGCCGCATGGCATCTTGGAGCAGAGTAAAAAAGCATGCTGCAGAGAAGCTAAGGAGACATGTGTGGAGCAGACTGTGAGTGGTACACATTGCAGCCAGTCACAGAACTTGTAGGAAGCAGCAAAGAAAGGCCTGACCGGAGCCACCAGGATCCCTTTTCAGTCCAAAACCGGACACCTGGTCACCCTATGGGGACACAGCCAGCCAGTGTCAGCTTGGGCTCTTAAGGGGCAGGAAGCCCAAAGAAGGCTATTGCAGAGGAAATTCCCTAGAAGCTAGAGCTTAATCCTGAAAGAGGCCACTGTGCTCTGACCCACGGCTGGACCCAAGAAGAGGGGCCACTGTTCCTGTAAAGGATGATGATAGACAACCAGGATGGGCCCATGCGGTTAGAGCAGCCTGCTATCACGAGCTTGGCAACAAGTGCTGCCACAGCAGTGGAGAACCAATGTAGATGGATCTCCGATTAGATATGCCACAGACTGATCCTGGCCATGAAGCCTGCAAGTTATCTGCTGGCTTTTAATAGAGGAACAGACTGAAGATGGCACCTCAGAGCTAGGCCTAGAGAGCCCTAACCCTCTATTGGATGCCTTCAGGGGGCAAGCCACGAACCAGTATTTTGTATCTTGAAATACAACTGCTTAAGCCACTGTATCTAGGGTGTTTGCAATCTCTCTTTCTTGCCAACTCCGGTAAAATACCTCCTCACTTCAGCCATGTGCCTGAATGCTTATTAGACCTACCAGGGCTAGAACCTGTAGGATCTAGCAGCTGATATGTCTGTGGTCAGGGCCAGCGCGTCCACTAGGCGACCCTAGGCGGTCGCCTAGGGCACCAAGATTTGGGGGGCGGCGGGCGGCTGCCCGCTGCCTCCCCACTCAGCGGCTGAGCTGCTGAGTGGAGAGACAAGGGGCGGCTTCCTGCGGCTGCCCCTTGTCTCCCCGCTGAGCTGCTGAGCGGAGAGACAAGGGGCGGCTTGCCGTGGCTGCCCCTTGTCTCCCCGCAGCACCTGATCGGGGAGCCGGAGGGCAGCTGCGGTGAGCTGCCCCCCTGCCCAGCGCCTGAGCGGGGAGCCGGGGGCAGCCGCAGGGAACCGCCCCACTGCCCCCCCCCCGCTCAGCGCCTGAGTGGGGGGCAGCCGCGGCGAGCCCCCCACCTCGCTGCCCCCCCCCCCCCCCCCTCAGCGCCTGAGCAGGAAGCCGCCTCGCTGCCCGCCCCTCATTGGCGAGCCGGGGGGCAGCCGCCCTGAGCCACCCCCCGGCTCCCCGTTCAGCTCCTGCGGCCCACCGGTTGCGGGGGGGGCTGAGCCCCCGCGGGCGGGGGAGGTGGCTGGGGGGGTGCGGCGCAGGGCTGGTGCAAGGAAGTTTTGCCTAGGGCGTGAAACTTCCTTGCACCGGCCCTGTCTGTGGTTGCTGCCGAGTCATGGTACCCCTGGTGTTACTGAGTACATTTAGAGGTTTGGGTTACCACAGCACTCAGCAGCTCTATTGATTACAATATCTCACGTGGGGTAGCAAAGCTTTTGCGCAAGATGGCATCTGCTCCTTCCCACCAATCCTTGGGGGGCACCTCTGGGAAATAAGAGAATGAACAGCCCCTCTGCTTCAAATATTAGCTGGGCTTCTAATGCAAGACTAGTGCCAGCAGACTGCTTTCTCCAGTTCTCTAGTTGCAGAAACTGACAGTAGTTCCCTCACCATCTCATCAAATCTATATTTTATTTAAGGAAATGATGGCCTTTACACAGAAGAATATATAATTATGATGTCTAGACTTCATCATTATTATAACTTAACATTGAAATCTGATCTAATAAGATCTGCCATCAGAGAAGTACTGAGACTATTTAAGTATAATTTTCTATTGTCAGATTTTTTAAAACTTCTATAGCAGATAACTCCGGACTTTAAAAAAAAAGTTACCTTTTCTAGGGAAATGGATGGGGGAATGCTCAGGATGTAAATCAAATAAATAAATATAGGTTCAGAGTTCCAGCTGGTATAAACTGGCACAGTTCTATTAACTTAGATAGAACTACGTAAGTTTACAGCAAGTAAGCATCTGGCCCACTTTTTAAAAACGCTCTCATTTAATAAATCAGGGACAAACATTTAAAGATAAGCCATACTCCAGACTGCTGCTGTAGAAGGATTGGTGAGTAGTGTGGGGGTCTCCAAAAACCTTTAATGTACAGTGCTTCGTGTTTAAGCTGTGTGTTGTTCAGAACTGAAACTGTCAAAATGAAAAAGTTACTCAATATGCTGTGAGAGGCATGTTACTAACATGCTGAAAGAAATATTGGTAACAGTGCAAATTTATCTCCTCCCTCTTTCACACACACACACACACACACACACACCTCATTGTCACTCAAGTATGAAGTTTCATTCATACCACCTCTGCAGAAATAAAAGTAATCAAATTATCTGTGGGAGAAATTAATTCGCATTCATTGTGACTCAGTTTGAAAATGAGGACTAACTTAATATGGTAAAGACATGTAAAAACCCCAATAGCAGCAAGATAGTCAGAATGCTGTTTTGGAAGTCAAATTTTAGACACATTTCTCTCCTCGATTCTCCCTCAAGATATGCCGATAAATTCATATCCTAACCACCAGTACCTGCAAGAACTTCTTTGTCCAAACCCTTTAAAAAACCGTAAGGATACACCTCAATACCTCTTTCCAGTCCTCCCCAGGCTTAACCTAACCTAGACACTAACCTGGGCCTAAATGATCCAAATAATCAGCCAAATCCTCAGCTGGTGTGAATTGACTTCAGTGGAGCTATGCCAATTGACATGGGCTGAGGGTCTGGCCCAACGTCTCCAATCTGAGAAAGTTTATCCAAGCATACCTCACTTATGCTGTTGTTTGGAAGATAGCAACAATACCCTGACAGTTACTACAAGGGTCACTTCTCTCGAGATTACCAGAAACAGTTCTGACCAGCAGTCCTGTAGAACCATTAAAACCTGGGAGGATAGAAACTAGGTTAGCTTCCAAGCTACCAGTATCTCAACTGCAGATAATTATTCTGCTTCATTATGTTTCTTACTGCTAGAACAGTACAGAGAAGCATTCTACAGCAATGAACTGGAGAACTGAGAGCTATGATTTAAAAAGAGTCAGGCAAGAAAATCCAAACAGTATGGTTTGTTGACTAGTGGTGGCAAAGAACATACTCAGTAATGACTACACAGAGAAATAGGAAAATGTGTTGTTTGTGTCATTTGTTTTTATGCATGTTATGGAAGTATTGTATTTTGCAGGCGTGACTGCCACCATCTTGGCCAAATTGACAATTAAACAGGGGATCTCAAGAGCTAAAAGCAGGAACTTCTACAGCTTGAGCTAGAACAGCAGCCTCCATAGCAGGATCTGTAACAAACACACACCTCTGTGAATCAGACACAGACTGGGGCGCATTACACACAGCCAGTGGGTTATGTAAGCAATAGGATGAAATCCCTCACCATCCCTTACTTGTGTACTGTACAGATCTTGTACGTTACTCCACAATGAAAGCCAAGAAACACCTTTCATACCTGTCTGCAACCAAAAGGAAGCCATGTGTGAAGATAAAATGGGGTTGCTTTACTAAATAAATTAAAAATCAATTCATTCATGCTTTCTTCAACTAGTTCTCGGCAATTAGATATGGCCTGTTTTTTTCATGGATTTGCCAGTTGCCAGAAAAATAATTTTATCTGCCAGGGTTTTTTTTAACATGGGTCTAAAGATTTCCATTATTATCACAATACACTGGGATATCTAATGTTAAAAGTGTTTGTGTCCAGTTAAAGATGCTGCAGTGTTCCCACTTCTGCAGTTTAAGTGATAACAGATCAAAACTGTTGAAAATACACCAGCTGTGGGCCCACCACAGAGAAAGGATTTGAGTCATGTGAGAGTGAGGAGACGTGTGAGGCTTGCCTTTTGGGGGGGCTGGCTGCCAGTTTTTTTGCATTTTAAAGGTGGTAACTCTAGTACAGGATGAGGAGTTCCCAGTAACTGTTTTTGGAGAGCAGCAGGATGCTTCATTCTGAGCTAGATGGAGCTCTTTCAGAGCTTAGAAATTCATTCTTAGTGCTAGAGAGCTGCATTCCATAATACATGGAAGTACGTAAAGGCTAAATGAGAATTTCAATGTTGTGACAATTATCTTTTAATTGAAAGATAATTCAATTAAGTGTACCCACTGATTAACTGAAAGCTATGGAAGCACTACCTCACCCAACTCATATGAGGCAGGAAAGCAATTACCACAAGTGTGTACGGAATATAGGCTTTTTAGCTTGTGGGGCACCTGAATTATTTTTGAACCAGGCAGCACATTTGTGGGGGGGCACTCTGTTCAAGAGGAATAAGGCATTAAATGGGTTTTCGTGGAATTACTCACTCTTGGAGGGATAGACAGTATATTCCACTCATTGCATTTATATCCAGTCAACATTAACAGGTGTTTTATACAGGTGTTGAGAGAATATAAACCTTAGTGAAACTGAAACTTCATGTATCTGTTTTATGCATGCAGTCCACTTATGAACAGTGCAGGCAAGTTAAATGTGCATGTCATACCAGAACATGTATTTGTGTAAGAATAATCAATAAATGTAATGTAGACATGGGACTACCTGTATTCTACTTAACTTTCCTAATAAGATCAAATTGGAAGTAGCGGAGAAATCATCACACTGCAACAAGTATGATTCCAAAAGTTTTGGCTCTGCAGGCCAAATGGTGTAGATCAGGCCTGCACAAGTCGTAAAGCGGTGAGGGCCATATTACTCCAAAGAAAACAGCTGAGGGCCGAAACCCCCCGGCTCTGCCGAAACTACCCCCCGCCCAGTGCCACCCAGCCCCGTGGAAACAACCCCCCCCCACCCAACGCCACCCACCCCACGGAAACAACCCCTCCTTCCCCAGCGCTGGGATGTGGAAGCCTGTCGAGGGTGACCAGCTCACCTGCCTGCCCGCTGCTGGCCTCTTACCTTCTGCCGCTGCCCCCCTCCCCCCCCCGCCACTGGCTCACCCTCACTCCCCAGCCTGCCACTGGCCTCTTCACCACCCTGCTCACTGGCCGGCTTTGCCCCACCCCGCTGCTTGACTACTCACCCCCCGTGGGCCGCACAGTGAGCCCACACAGGCTGCATGTGGCCCCCGGGCTGCATGTTGTGCAGGCCTGGTGTAGACCTAGAATGAAATTCACTACACACAGACACAGACACAGACACAAGCAATAGGCTCCAAAGTAACAACTACAAACACATAACCTGTGGGACTGATCTATAATAGAGAGCTTGGGAAAGGCACCTTGTTGCCCGATGAAGTTGTGAAGAGGTTATGCAACTCCTTGAATTCAGAACTAACTGCAAGTAGTGCACACAACATGCACACACAAACCCACTCAAGAAAATCCTGTATACTCTCACCCACATTGTGATCTCAGGTACCTTGGCGTATATTCAGAATAGCTTCCTTTGCTTAAGGGAGTTACTGCAAATTTAGGCTCTGAGATAAATTCATGGGATCCACCCACATAGAACTCATTGCAGGATCAGGGCATTTGATGAGTGTAATAGACAATAGATATTGGCACTATAGCAATGCAGTCTCACCTAAGTAGGCATTCTGGAGTCCCAACCTTCTATCCAAGTTCTTACAACAAGGAAGGATTGGTAGAAGCTGTGTTCCCAGTCAGAGATCTAGGATTTTCTCCTCTTTCCCCAAGGCAAGGAGTTATGAGACCCAGATCTTTAAATTCAAGGGTGACTCCTTATATCTTAATCACCTTTACTCTCACAATTGTCAGAAATTATAGTATACTTAATGCCTACATGCATGATTACAAAAAAGCCAGACAGCACGTCTAAATTGGCATTTATAAGATTAAGGGGATGGGGAAGGAGCCGATATATTTTGCACCAATGCAAAATGCAGTAACAGGAATTCTGTTACTATTACTCTTTAATTCTGGTCTGTTATTCTGGGTTTTTTCCCCCCCTACGTAGAATCACAATTATGAATCACAATAGTTCACCCCCCACCCAAAAAACCAACAAGCAATAAAATGCTGTTATGGAGAAATCTCAATTGCAATAACAGAGACAATGCTTTTCTGGATTCAGTGGGTTTCGTGCATCTTGCAGAAATATCTTACTTTCTCCCTTGAAATGTTAGTGAGAATCCAAATGGATACATTCTGTTTTGCTGAGACTTTGGAACTCATCTACCAAAATTAATTAGCAGAGCAAAAACCATTCATACTAGAAAGCATTATCCACCAGAAAACAACATTTTGCATACATAGTGGAGAGAAAGAACACAAATTAGAAATGTGTTTAGACAAAAACAGGCTAAAAATAGTAATTACCAAATTCCAAGTATATAATTTAATCATTTTCATAGAAAGTGTACTCATCCCCGCCAACATCTGAGGCATGTTCTACATGTGCAATTGTAACCCACACACCTTCTGGGTGTGGTGTTCTGTCACATCTAGTGGCACTGATACCACTTAGAGCGAGATTAATAAGTCTGCTCTACAGCCTTAGCTAACAGCCATATGGCTTTTAGCTCATGCAGTAGAAGCTCATGCACTAAGCTTCAGAGACCCCTGGTTCAATCCTGCCCGCCAACGACCAGGGTCTGTCGGTGTTACACAATGATAGCTCATTTGGGGTGAACTCTTGCTATGTACAGAAGCAGTGCAAACAATTTAAGCTTGGTGGAGAAAGCGTAGAGGGAGAGCTCTCAGCATCCTGTAGCTCCTTTTCTTGGAAGCTACTAGGAAGACCAGGAATGTTATTTGTGCTTCTTACAGGATCTGCAGGTGGTAGGCCTGATGTGACAAAGTGGACATTGTCTGAGACAAAAGGGATACCAGAACATACCCATAATTAGGATGCTGCAGTTCGGAGACAGCTGGATTGCAATGCATATTTATCAGCAAAAACATGTCATCCACATTTACTGATGGGTCGCATGGGCTGGGCCAGGCCAGGACCATAGTATAGAATGAAGAGGTATCAACATTTTTCATACAATCTTCAATTTGACTTGGTTGCATATTTTGTTTTGGCCCATAGGTTGTCTCAAGTCACAGGGGGCAGTAGCAAGCTTTTTATTTTCTGCTCCTAAGGGAGACAGTTAGGGAGGCAGGTGACAATTTTAACATCAACCCAGGGCAACATAAAGGGTTCAACATGTTCTACATAACTGACTCAAAGATCCAGGCTTGCCGTCTTGGGGTTGTGCGGATTGTTGAACACTCTCTAGAGGATCTGGATCCATGAATGGCTCACATGGAACCATTCATACTAGTATTTCATCATCTCATATATTCTCTATGTTCTAGAACTATAATAGTAAAAACACACCCAACATGACCATAAACATCCATTTACTGTATGACTATTTTACAGAACTAATGTTTTTTTCACAGGCCCCAGAACAGAGCTCATTAGGAGAAGAGGGAAAGCAAACTCACCTTCTCTATATGCTAGATATCCTTAGTTGTTAGGGAGGGGAGAGGAGGGAAGGGTAAACTATACTGATCTGTAGTTCACCAAAAAATAAGTCTCTAACAGTCTTGTGCTGGCCATTGAACATCATTTGACAGGAAATCAATTGTACAATGTGTAGCATTAGTTAATAAATAATATTTGGAAGAGATTCCAGGGTCCCACCAGATAAACGTAGATAACATTAGTTAAGAGGAAAAGGTTTCCAAAATATTTGCTCTATTTTCAAATTTGAACATTTATTCTATTTTCTAGGATTGTTTCATGAAATACTGTTCTGTACGATTGCTACAATTATTGGGACCCTGGGGTTTCATCTGACCACTGATTGGTAAGACAAACTAAGCTACTGAAAATAATTGAACAACTAAGGAGCAAAGGCTGTTTATCAAATAAGCTATACTGTCCTTGTGCCACATGAACATCTGCAAAAATTGTACAATTATATGAGCAGATCTTCAAAACAGTAGTATTTGATCCAAAGTACTAATGCAAAATGCATCAACACTTGGCAGCAAGAGATTCAGACCCACCAGTGCCAAAGGGCACTATAGTCTTTGGATACCCCAGCTGAAAACAAAGTTTGTCATATAATAACTTATGATATGTAGAATCTACCTAATTCTATGTCAATAATTCAGCCACTGAAGTGCTAGACCTAATTTCAAACAAAGAAGTTGTTAGACTGATATAATGAAAGGGAAATATTAAAAGCTTTACAAGAACATGTGAAAAAAATTTAAATGGTCAGCCTTATCAAGTTGAAGCAGCACTTATTAAAGGAAGGAGGATACAGACATATTCTCCCCTTGAACCATATATGAAAAGATCCTACTTATGTAAACAGAATATAGGGAATATATATTCTGGAAAAACGGACATGAGCAGAGAACTTGGCCAAAGACAGGTTCCAGGAACAGTACATAGACTAGAATGGATAAGAGCACATTTGATGACCGACATCATCTAGCTACTGGGCTAGATTAATAAAACATGCATTTTAATATAGCCAAATGCAAGGTCATATGTCTAGGAACAAAGAATGTAAGGTCACACCTACAAGATGAGGGAGTGTATCCTGGAAAGCCCTTACTCAGAAAAGGACTTAGGATTTATGGCAGATAACCAATTGACTTTAAGCTCCCAGTGTGATGCTGTAGCCAAGAGGACAAAAATGTTCCTTAGATATATTAGCAGGGGAGTGTCAAGTAGGAATGGGGAGGTGCTATTAGGCCTTACTAATGCTGTATATGGAATATTAGTGGAACACCGTTTCCAATTTTGGTGTCCACATTTAAAAAAAAAAAGATACTGACAAATTGGAAAAGGTTCAGAAAAGAATAACATGAATGATCTAAGGGCAAAAATTGTACAATTATATGAGCAGATCTTCAAAACAGTAGTATATGATCCAAAGTACTAATGCAAAATGCATTAGTAAAACATGTTGGAAACTAAAAAGAACTCAATCCATTAGGTTTATCCAATAGGAAGTTAAGAAGTTACTTGATTATGATTTTGCAAGCCATAATTTCTTACTATAGACAGCTCTTTATTCTAGCAGGAAAAGATCCAGCAATTGGAAGCAGAAAGTAGAAAAATTCAAACTAGAAATAAGGTGCAAATTTTTAAACAGTGAGGGTAACTAACCATTGGAACAACTTACCTAGGGATATAGTGGATTCTTGATCACTTTTATAGGCATTAAATCAAGACTGAATATGTTTCTAAAGGATATGCTGTAGCACAAACAGAAGTTATGGACTTGATGCAGAAGTTGTTGAGTGAGATTCTTTAGCCTGTGCTATGTAAGAGGTCAGACTACACAATCATAATGATTTCTTCTAACCTTTAAGAAAAAAATCTACAAATCCATAAAAAAGGTTCTGATCTTAGTTACATCAGTGTCATTCCACTGACTTCAATGAAATTATTCAAGTTTTCCATTAGTACAACAGACATCAGATTTTCTGAATAGTGCTTTATTATCAAATACTCCTTTTGAAGGCTTTGTCCCAATTAAAAACCATACCTCCAGCAGCTATTTCCAGGAGTATGGGTTTAACTGCTATAAGATATAAATTATCTAATAGCTTTATTAGTGATGGTCAAATCTCAAAGTTCAGAGGCTGATTTAGATAAATAACCAATCTTTGTATATACTCTGTGTAGTAAGAGGAGGTCCTGAAACATAAACTCTTGTATCAGAGGCCTAGTCTGAGGCCTGAACCCTGAACTAAAGTACTTCTAGGCATTGCTAAGCAAAAGCTGGGCTGTGAGCCAGAGGCAGGTCCCACTCACAGAAGTTGGCAAGAAAAGATTGTTAGACGCACGTGCATATACACGCATAAGGGCTAACGAGAGGAACTCATGCCAAGACGGCATCAGAACACTCCGCAGACACAACAAGGAACGGGCAGATGCATCTTAAAGACAGGGTCAAAAGGACAGGATGATGGATAGATTCGTTTGAACTATGATGAGTAATCTGTCCTGAACGGTATAAAACTAGGTCCCGGAGCGCACATCTTTGTCCAGCCTAGGGGGCAGTGGAAAGTCCCGCCACTGACTGAGCTGTGTCCATTGCCAGGGAGCACAAATTCGTAGTATGCCCTGTAGAGTCTATAGAGGAACTATTACTGTGCTTCGTTTGACAATAAACCTGGCTCTGGTTCCTTCGTATCTTACTAGAGTCTGTGGTCTTTGGGGGTTCTCTTGGGGTCTGCTGTGTTAGCTATCTGCGCAGAGCTGGGGCAGCACACAGAGGAAACACGCACGCAGCCGACTGTTATCATCATTGAACAAGAGTGGAGTACCACACCGGTCGCTACCAACAACACTCTGGATAAGTATCTAAACATCATTGCTCCTTTGAGTTTCTGTTTGTCAGCAGGGTGAAAAACATATGAAGATGCTTTCTTGCATATTTGTAATTTTTCCACTTCCTAACAGCAGCGAACACTAGGAAGCATGAACGCAAGTGAAAATATCAATACCTATATCAAGTTTATCAAAACTGTTTTAAAATATGCCAAAGGCTCAGTTCAGTTTATGTTCTGGTAGAAGATTCACACCAGTTCTTATTTTACCCAGATAGTTTTATCCCTCCTTAAGAAAAACTTAAAGGGAAAATTGAGTTAAATGTGTCAGACATCTGGCAGTTGGCCCACGGAAAATTCTGAACAATCCTTGAATACATAGACAAGAAAATATCAAGTCAAAGTAAGAAGGTTATATTACCTCTGCATATGGTATTGGTGAGAGCAATTCTGAAATACTCTATTCACACTTCAAAAAGGAGTGGTGGAAAATTGGAGTGGGTTCAGAAAAGAGCCACAAAAATAATTTGGACTGGGAAATATGCCCAACAGTGAGAGACTTAAGGAGCTCAATCTATTTAGCTTATCACAAAGAAGGTTTGGAGGCGATTTGATTACTTGCTATAAGTATCTACAGAGGGAGATATCCGATAGCAGATGGCTGTTTAATCTAGGATATAAAGGCATGAAAAGATCCAATGACAATTAAATTGAAGCTAGACAAACTAAAACTGGAAATAAAATGCAAATTTTCAACAGCAAGAGTAATTAACCGTTGGGACAATCCTAACAAGAGATGCAGTGGATTGTCCATCATTTGAAACCTTTAAACCAAGATTGGATGTCATTTTCAATGATATGCTGTAATAACCACCACAAGTTACTGGTTTTGATGCAGGATTTACTGGGTGAAATTCTACATCCTGTGCTATACAGAGGGTCAGACTGGATGATCACAATGTTTCCTTCTGGCCTTAATTTATTAATGTAATGTACAAAATTGTTCCTCAAAAAACTATAGTGGCATTCTTGGGCACTCTCCATGAATAGATAAGATGTCTCTTTTTAAGAAATTCTGTTATATAGATATGCAATTTAGGCAGGGCCGGCGCTACCATTAGGCGACCCTAGGTGGTTGGCTAGGGCGCCTGGATTTGGGGGGCGGCATTTCGGCCGCCGGGTCCTCGGTGGCACTTCGGCAGCCGCTTCTTTGGCTGTCGGGGTCCTAGGCGGCGGCAGCCTCTCCCGCCGCCGCCAAAGGGGGGCAAAAAAGCTGGCGCCACTCATGAATTTATGCCTTTGGTTTGTGTTTATTGCACCTTTAAATCTTTAAGAGCTCTGCAGTCTGTAAAACTAGACAACTATTGTGATAAGAAGAATGGTTGCAGATTATTACAATGGGACATGCTGTACCATGATCATGGAGACTTCACTTTTATTTTAGATTCTTGAAAACAAGAACAAAAGTAACTTTAGCCTCAGAGCCTCTGCCTTCTCCTGGTTTAAGGAAGAATGACAGAGTGCTTGGCTTTCTGTGTTTGAATTTAAAAGATGACTAAACTCAAAGATAGTCAGAATAAATTAGGCTAAATGGGTCTACCAAAAGGGCTAAAATCAATTATCTTAAGAAATAAAGAATGATTCAGCAACACTATTCATAAAAAATGAACAAACAATTCTACTGGCAAAAAACTTTTTTCTTAATCTTATGAAGTGTTAATGAAAAATGTGTCATTATTCAGTGGAAAGCAACTACACAAGCCTACAGATCTTAATCAGAACACAATGTGAACTTGGAGAGTGATGGTTCTAATCTATTTTAATCACACACTAAACATTCCTCTTCCAGTTTTAGCCAAGGATTCTCTCATGATTCAGCTAATCACTATGCCCAGCAGAAAGGATTCTCAAGACTGAAATGAAAGAAATTAACCCTATATAAATGAATTTATTAGGGGGAGGTGGAAGAAAAACAGCATCCAAAGGTCACAATAGCTCTTTCTGCCAGTGTTGCACAAGGAGCTCGGGCTCAGCTAATTATCCACTGTGACCTCCAAATCTTTCTCAGAGTCACTGTTTCCCAGGATAGAGTCCCCTATCCTGAAAGTATTGCCTACATTTTAGTTTGTAGATATATACTTTTATATTTAGCTATATTAAAACTACTTTTTCCCAGTTTACCAAGCCAGCCAGATTGATCTGTATTAGTAACCTGCTGTCTTCATTATTCACCAATCCCCCAACTTGTGTGTCATCTGCAAACTTCATTGGTGATGATTTTATGTTTTCTTCCAGGTCATTAATAAAAGTGATAAATAGCAAAGGGCCAAGAACCAACCTCTGCAGGGCCCCATTCGAGAAATATCCACTTAATGTTTCTTCACTTACAATTACATTTTGAGATCTATCAGTTAGCCAGCTTTTAATCCATTTATTGTGTGCCAAGTTAAAAAAACAGACAGATATAAAATTAATCAAAATGTCATGCAGTACCAAGTCAAGTGCCTTACAGAAGTCTATTACCTCACCAATATACTTTTATCAACCAAACTTAGGGTATGTCTACACTTACCATGGATCGACGCTGCAGCAATCGATTGACCGCAGAGCATTCTCCCGTCGACTCCGGTACTTCACCGGAATGAGAAGCATAACGTAAATGGACAGGAGAGTTTCTCCCGTCGACCCAGCGCAGTGTACTCACCACAGTAAATCGACCTAAGTTAACTTAGGTCACCTTTACACCGTAGTGTAGACCTGCCCTTGTAATCTCATCAGAAAAGGTATCAAGTTAGTTTGATGAGATCTATTTTCCATAAAACTATGTTGACTGGCATTAATTATATTACCCTCCTTTAACCCTGTTAACTGGGTCCAGTATAAGCCACTCGATTATCTTGCCTGGCATCACGGTCATACTAACAGAGTCTGGGTTATCCCATTTACCCTTTTTAAGTATCAGCACATTAGCTTTCTTCCAGTCTTCTGGAACTTCCCAGTGCTCCAAGACTTACTGAAAAATCAACATTAACAATCCACCATGCTCCTTAACCAACTCTTTAAAAACTCTTGGATGCAAGATATCTGGACTTGCTGATTTATAAATGCCTAACTTTAGTAACTGTTGTTTAACTCCTCCTGGATACTAGTGGAATGGAAAGAATATTATTGTATGATATTACTACATCTTTTTTCTCCCAAAATAGGACAGAATTATTTATTGAACACTTCTGCCTTTTCTGCATTACTGTTGATAATTCTAGCATTTCCATCTAGTAATGGATCAATACCATTGTTAGGATTCTTTTTGTTACTAATATACTTTTAAAAACCACCTCCTTCTTATTGCCCTTAACTCTGTTGGCAATAGATTTCTTCTTGTGTCCCTGTGCTTCCCCTATCAATTTTTTTCAGTTCCTAATTTCTGATTTATATTTATTACTATCAACTTTCTCTTTCTTCCATTTGTTATGTGTTATTTTTTAAGCTACCTTCACTTCCCTTTTAAACCAGGTCAGGTTTTTCAACCAGTACAGCTTTCTTTCTGGACCATGGGATTGTGGCTTTGGGAGCATCTAGTAAAGCGTTTTCAAACAATTCCCAGTTATCATTCACTTTTTATTACATTCTTCCTCCCAGCTGATTTGGCTCATAATTGTTTTCAGCTTTGTGCAATTGGCCCTACTAAAGCACACACACACACACACACACACAGAGAGAGAGAGAGAGAGAGAGAGAGTGTAGATGGATATTATCATGCTGGACTTTTTGCTGTTTGCATATTATAAATGAGATCAAATCATGATCACTTATAACTGAACTACCATTAAGTTTTATTTCTGTGAGAGGTTCCTCTTTGTCTGTCAAGACAAGGTCTAATATAGAATTCTCCTGTGATGTATGCAACAATTGTTTTTTAAGTTATGAAATTGTTATCTATAATATTTAGAAATACCAAGGATGTTTTAGTACTGGTAGCAAGAGCCCTGCAGCATATGTCCCTCAAATTTAAGTGCCTCATGATCACACAGCATTTTTTCCCCCCTACACAGGGCCGCCAAGAGCGGGTTCGGGCCCACAGTGAAAAAAAAATTTCAGGGCCCCCAGCAAGGGAGGACCGGCTAAAAATCTTTACACAGGATTTATATTGATGTGCACACACACACACAAAAATGCCCTGCCTGGTATACAAATGAAACATGGAATAGGAAAATAAAATATTTATTCTTAAAGAATATATAAAAAAAACTTTGTTGTATCCGCACGGTGTTCACTTACGGAAACATACAAATGCGACTGCGCATAATAAGATGAGACTGCACTGTCATACTGTCAAAGCGCAGAAGCAAATGTTCTTATAGCATCAGAAATACTCGGAAATGCTCAGTTCACGGCACAAGTTCGCAAGCCATTATTCAGAATTGTGCGTGCATTGAACATGAAATATACATTTTGTTAAGAATTACATTAAAATACAATTATATTCTGTTCTTAATATGTAATTAGTAGTTCCTTGGTTGATTAGAGTCTATATTGGCCAATAACTGACAGAATTTTGTATATCATTATTATTTTCTTTGAAATTCACCGATTTTACAATGGATGTCAAAAACAATCAACAAATAATGATACTACCGAAAAGACAAAAACATATGCAACATAGTCGGGCCCCCTTCCGGACCCCGGTAATTTGTACCGGCTTCCCCCCACTCTCGTCGGCCCTGCCCCTACACATTATAGATAGGTGGATAAGGAGCCGGTTATTGTGTTCCCTAGAGTGAGTTGGTGGTCTGTATCACATACCAACTAGTACCCAATCTTGTGCTTTATCTGTTAGGAAATTGAGCCATAAGCATTCAGAATCATTTTCTTCCAAGTTATCTGTGACTCAGAAATAGGTAATGCCACTTTTGACATGGAGTGCCACTCCTCCTCCCCATTTGCCCACTCAATCCTTCCTAAACAGGTTATAACCATTGATTTTGACATTCCAAACATGTGAATCATCCCCACCAGATTTCAGTAATACCAACAAGATCGAATTTATGCTTATAAATGAGCGATTCCATTTTCATCCTGTCTCTAATAACAAGGGGATGTGACGATAAAATTTACATGCAATTTAAAAATCATATTGACAAAATTACTGAAGAGATAAATCCAAAATCTGTTCTTTCACTTAACGCTGACAGTACTGTATCTCACAAGAAAATTCCAGCACTGCATTCTGGTTTACTGTTGTTTCTATATTTGTATTACAGTAACACCAAGGAGTCCCAGGAATGGATCAGTGTCAGGCGCCCTAGGTCTGAAATCCAGGCCCATGGGGCTGCCAAGTGAGAGCCTTACCCTCCACACCACCACACTGCAAGGGCAGATGAGGGAACTACAGTTAAACATCCCACCACCAAACACTACACCCGCTGATTCAGGTCAAATGACTAGCAGTGGATTCCTAATTGGATACCACCTGGCATAAAGCTTCCTATTCCTGTGTCACTCCTTCTCTGAGCAACTAGTTGTTGCCTTCTTGCTTGCACCTTGTTCCTGCCACCTCAACTTTGTTCCTTGTCCCTGGTTGCTGCTTTCTTATCCTGACCTTCAGGTGCTGACACCAGCTCCGACCCTGGGCATAACTTCTAACTCTGGTTTAATCCCTGGCATGACCACTGACTCCAGACTTACCTTCTGTCCATGATTCCTACACTATTTCTGGCTCTGACCAGTAGACCTCATTGTGCTAGATACTACACAAACACAAGAATGATGGTCCCTACTCCGAATAATCTAAGATGATCTATAGTAAGAAATGCTGTTGTCAAAAGGGATAAGATTTTGGGGGAGAGGAGGATCATTTGCAGAAGGACAAATGAAGTCCACGGTTTTATTCCAATACATCACCACCACCCTCCCTGCACACCTTCTTTTTTCATCGTCCTTGTTTCCTCTCATGCTTTTCCTCTCTCACGGCCTACAGTCTTACCAAGACTGGGGAATATGACATTCTTTCTATAAATGTATTAGCTCAAATAAAAATAGTTTGCTCTGTGTTTTATTTGCTAAACCGAAGAGTGTGATAATGTTCAATCTCTTGCATAAATGATTAAATTTCACTTAGATCCCTACGGTCTATATTAAGCTGCCTTTACTCATGTTAAAAAGTAACTTACACCTCATACAGTTCCACTGATTTCAAAGGCAGGGTGAGATATTAGTGACAGAGTATTGTTGGCAGAATCTGGCCCTATGGAATAATCCTGTTTTTCATTAAGAATCAACCATACTTCCCACTGTAGGGTTAGCAAGGATTTATTGGAAGGTTGGATAAAGCACATATCCTAGGAACACAACAGCTCTGAACTCGCTCTCAACATGTGCTGGGTCGTCATCCGAGACTGCTATAACATGAACTCACATTCTGCCAATGTTAGTTAGACCAATGTAACTGACGCGAGTTTTACCTGCATTCTGCCATATATTTCATGTTATAGCAGCCTCGGGTGACGACCCAGCACATGTTGAGAGCTGTTGAGAGCGTGTTCATGTTATAGCAGTCTCAGATGACAGAATGCGGGTAAAACAGAGCATGGGACATACTCATACACAGGGCCGGCTCTAGGCACCAGCAAACCAAGCACATGCTTGGGGCAGCACATTTTCAGGGGCAGCATTCTGGCCACCCTTTTTTTTTTTTTTTGCTTGGGGTTGGTATCACAGAAACCACCTTGGAGCTGCCACCTGGTGTGCCAATGCTACTTCTGCCCCTGCTTTCCTGCCTTTTCCAGCTTGGGATTCCAGAATCCTGTCTGTTTTGAGCCAGATCCGCTGATCTGCTGCAAACTCAGACCCAGGTCCAAACCACGTCCACTAACATCTGTAGGACTGCCTGGAAGCAGCTCAGGAAGTGCTCTTGCCTTTGACACCCAGGTACCCAACTCCCAATGGGGTTCAAACCCTGAATAAATCCATTTTACCCTGTATAAAGCTTATACAGGGTAAACTCATAAATAGTTCGCCTTCTATTTCAAAGATAGAAAGATATGCACAGCTATTTGCCGCCCCCCCGCCCCAGGTACTAACACATACTCCAGGTAACTTAATAAGTAAAAAGTGATTTTAATAAGTACAGAAAGTAGGATTTAAGTGATTCCAAGTAGTAACAGACAGAACAAAGTGAATTGCTAAGTAAAATAAAATAAAACACGCAAGTCTATGTCTAATCAAACTCAACACAGATAAAAACCTCACCAGTTCCAGCAAAATTCTTTTTACAGGCTCCTAGCCTGGGTCCAGCAATCGCTCACACCCCCTATTGTCTTTGTCCTTTGTTCAGTCTCTTTCAGGTGTGTCCTTGGGGGGGTGGAGAGCTTCTCTCTTTAGCCAGCTGAAGACAAAATGGAGGGGTCTTCCAGGGGTTTAAATAGATTTTCTCCCCTGAATGGACACTCCTCCCCACACCCTGTATAGCATCATGTTACCCTGGAGTTTTGGGATCACATGGGCATATTACATGTCCATGCACCACTCAGTAACCAGTCTAGCCAGTTGCATTCCTGGCCAAGCTCAGATGTGGATTGAGGTCTACACCTCCTATTGTCTGTGTAATAGTTTCTTGATTGGTCTCTTTACATGCACATTCCTTTTGCAAGACATGATCCCATGCTCTTACAAAGGCTATGTATAAAACCAGCAAATATACAACCAATATTCATAACTTCAACTACAGCAATGATACATGCATACAAACAGGAGGAATAGACTCAGTAGATCATAACTTTTACAGAGATATGTTACATGGCACATGTAGCATAAAACATATTCCAGCGACATCATATATACACTTATAAGCATCTCCCCATAAAGTTCTATGGGGACACCATCACAGTAAGGACTGGGACACTCAGGCTGGGGGCCGCCCCACAGGGCACACGGAGCTGCCCGCAGGTGGCCGCCCACCAGTGCTGCAGCCGGGGCTGGGTGACGCGCCCAAGCCGCTCAGGGGCTGCGGCAGGGCGGCCGCTCCCCAGCGCCGCAGCCGGGGCTGGGCGAAGTGGCCCGAGCTGCCCGGGGCTGCAGCAGGGCGGCCAGGAGCAGCAGCAGCAGCAGGGCCATAGAGGGGTGCCCGGGGTGCTGCCGTGCAGGGCCTGTGTCCCGCTCTCTGGGGCTCCGCTCTCTCTGGGACTGCCCTGCCCCGGCTTCTCAGCCCCCTGCCGGGGCGGTCACCCCAGCTCTGCCCTCCCGGGTCCCAGCCAGTCTTGGAGGCGGGAGCCCCGGCTGGAGGGACCCTGGGCTGAGGCGCAGCCCGGGAGCCCCACTGCTTACACCGACCCTGCCAGTGCTGGACAGACTGGAAGTGAGGGGGGAGCAGGCAGAGTCAGCACTGGTGGGGGGGACCCCAGGGCTGGGGCGGCAGGGGGTGTGGGGAGGGGAGAGAGAGCCCAACGCTGGGGCGGCAGGGAGTGTGGGTAAGGGAGGGCACTGGTGGGGGGGTGAGAGCCCAGGGATGGGGCGGCAGGGGGTGCAGGGGGGATCCCAGGGGTGGGGGGGGGCAGCCAAATTTTTTTTTGCTTGGGGCGGCAAAAAACCTAGAGCTGGCCCTGCTCATACAGGGGAGACAATTCTCCCCCCAAGTAGTTCAGTCACAAATTTAATTAATGCATTATTTATTTAACACGTCTCATCAGCATGGAAGTATGTCCTCTGGAATGGTGGCCGAAACATGAAGCGTCATACGAATGTTTAGCATATCTGGCACATAAATACCTTGCAATACCAGCTACCAGGGCTGGGGCGCTCACTAGGCGACCCTAGGCAGTCGCCTAGGGCGCCGGGAGCTGGGGGGGGGGGGCGCGGGCGGCTGGCCGCGGCTGCCTCCCACCCTCCTGGCTCCACAGCTGAGCTGGGAGCCGGGGGGCGGCTGGCCGCAGCTGTCTCCTGCCCTCCTGGCTCCAGGGCTGAGCCGGGAGGGTGGCTGGCTGTGGCTGCCTCCCGCCCTCACGGCCAGCCGCCCCCCGTTCCCGGCTGCCGCCCGGCTCCACAACCGAGCCAGGAGCCAGGGGGGTAGCTGAGCCGCGGCTGCCGCCCGCCTCCTAGCTCCGCAGCTCAGCCGGGAGCGGGGGGGCAGCTGGCCACGGGCAGGGGGCTGAGCTGCCGGCCCACAGGGGGTGAGGAGGGGGGACTGGGTGGGGGGGCGCGGTGTTAGCTCGGGGGGCGCAGGGGGGGTGGTGTTAGGTGTGGGGGGGGGACGCAGGGCCGGTGCAAGGAAGTTTCGCCTAGGGCACGAAACTTCCTTGCACCGGCCCTGCCAGCTACAAAAGTCCCACGCAAAGGCCTGTTCTCACTTTCTGGTGACATTTTAAATAAGATGATGCCAGCATTATCTCCTGTAAATGTAAACAAACTTGTTTGTCTTAGTGATTGGCTGAACAAGAAGTAGGACTGTGTGGACTTGTACACTCTGAAGTTTTACATTGTTTTGTTTTTGAGTGCAGTTATGTAACAACGAAAAAAATCTACATTTGTAAGTTGCACTTCCACAACAAAGAGATTGCCTGTATGAGGTGAATTGAAAATACAATTTCTTTTGCTTCTCATTTTTACCGTGCAAATATTTGTAATAAAAAATAATATACACTTTAATTTCAATTACAACACAGAATACCATACATTTGAAAATGTAGAAAAAATCCAAAACATTTAATAAATTTCAATTGGTATTCTATTGTTTAACAGTGCGATAAAAACTGATTAATCATGATTCATTTTTTAAATCACTATTAATTTTTTTGAGTTAATCGCCTGAGTTAACTGATTAATCAACAGCCCTATTTGAAATATTATCTGTTCCTCCCAAACATGGCAAGGGGGTGGGAGCAAGGGAAAAGCAGTTTAGGTATCCAAAAGGTAAAAGCGAAATGGAAAGGGAGATTTTGAGGGATAGTATGGAGAGGGGGTAAAATAAGCAGGCAGAGGCATTCCCTACAGTATTCAAATGGGACTTTTTTCCCCTTAAAATAATTAATCTCTAAATAATGAGGCTCTTTCTTCCCATCCAGTCATGTAATAATGTGAAATCAAACACATTTCACATTGATGCAATCCCAGAAAGTGCAGTATAGATACAGAAATACACAGTGCTATCGTTTCGAATTTTGAAAGCAGGCTTTGGCCATTCATTCTATGTAAGGTGGCATACCTGATACATTGCAGGCAAATGCAAAGGGTTATAAGAACGATTCAGCTTTAATAGTCAAACACTTTTTCATTCCACTTATTGGAAGGAATATTTCATTTTAGGGGAAAGATTTTAGTGGCCTTAATCATCCCTGTGTGTGTCTTTGTCCCTTACTATTATACATGTTAGCCTGATAGAAAAAAAACTGCTTTTTAATATAGATTTAGCACTGTGTTCTGTTCTTACAAGCCAGAATAGAAGCTGACTTTAACAGTATGCCAGCATATCTGAGTGCAGGATCAAGTTTTTTGCTCCTTCATTAAACCCAAGGAGAAAGCTAGCCCACAGAATGCATGAACTGTGAATAACAGATGAGTAATGCATCCCACACTGGTTTGCATAGTACAGTTATTTGATCTACTTTGACTGCTAGAGAGTAGCACAAAGCAAAATCATTGCTTTCCTATTTTTTACAGGAAGCCCTCAGTAATCCAGCCTTTCTAAAGACCGGAAGAGGATGTGGGACATTTAGATTTAGAATGTTATATAGAGTCATTACTTCACAAGTGTTGCAACCAGGCAAAAAATATGATAGATTTTGAAGCTGCCTGACTTAACAGAGAAGGTCAAGGACTTAAGGAGTAGGAGGAAAACAAAAGTCCATTGATCTTGGGGTGCTGGGAAGGAGAGTTTTCAGGGGGAGCAAACAGTTAAGCTATTTGGGAGGCTCATTATTTTGATGGGCTTTAGCCACATTTAGCTGTAATCAACCTATGTTCTTGTTCATTTTAAAACTCACATCTCCTCCTTTCACAATAATCATGAAGCTTCTAAAAAGCAACCATGGGGGCTGATTTGTCATTGCCATTTGGTATTCTGTCCACAGAATGGGCAAATTCCAATGGAGGGCTTTTAAAGCCTTCAGAAATTCCTTTAAAGAGACAAAACACATCACAGCTTATTAAACTAACTGAGATAAATACACAGTTCCCTTTAAACACAGAATCAATTGGTTTACAGTAAAAATAAAACAAAATCATCAACATTAGGACATAGGATAAGTGATCCCAAGCAAAAGAAATAAAGATAGAAAGGGTTACAAGCAAATAATTAAAAAAAAAAATCTAAAAACCTAAAACTTTATCTAGCATGATATACAGGCTTTGTTCAAGATGGTTTTTCTCACCAGGCATTCTTCTTCCCAGCAGTGACGTTCCACAGAAGTACAAGATACTGGCTTCCCTTGTCTTCCAAGGTGAAAGATCTTTGCCTAAGCAGGTTTCTCACCTACATTCAGTTCCCAGAGACTTCAACCCCTGCCTCTTGGCTGAAGGACTCATCTTTCTCAGCTTGCAAGAGCTCTTGCCCCTTGTGTCTGTCTAGTGATGGATGTCAAAGGTGGCTTCCGTCCGTTCTTATATCTTCCAAAGTCCAATGACCTTGTCTGAAATGGCAGAATGACTTCATGCGGTTTTTCCTTTCCTTCGGTCTTCCCATTCCCCTACTGACTTCTAGGTAAATGGAGCTTCCATTCTTTGTGGTCACACCTTGCTTAATTTCTTTGGAGAGAGGTAGATAGCTGCCTTTCCTCCCATCTGGGGGACAGCCTGTTTCTCCCTTTGTTTGGTCACAGAGTGTAAAGCATAATATCAATGGGTATCCATCATTCCTTATATAATGTTAATACATACAATGCACAATATCACCAGTGTGTACTAGACTTTCATAAATGACCGCCTTCCATACAGTTTTATAATATAGTAATATTGTATACAATCAGCTAATTCATTTGCTTGTCACTTGAGGTTCAGGCCCCCCGTCTTTATAGACTAGTAAACCTTTGCAATGTATTTTGTGAAATAGCATCTCTCTCCTGATGGGTGTACATGCTACGTTGTCTCCTCTCCCACTTGCTAGCTTGATAACATTGTTTACCTAATATCTAAAAATGGACCTGCATTGTCTCTGCCGAAGACCAGGCTAGTCAGAGAAGCTAATTCACAGGCCTTTGTTTAGGGCAGACCTGTTTACCAACTCTCCCTGACATGCCTGGTTTAAGACACACTTCAGTCATCATTCCAGCATATATCCATTACTCTTAATACACACTGTGTACATACATTACACAAGAATATGAATGATCAGTGAATTAGTTTTCAGATTAGTTCACAAGGCATATTTTGTACAAATATTACTAAAATAGTGTGTAGGGTGTAAATACAGGGGTATTTAGGGTCACAAAGCCTCCAGAATCATCCCATCAGCACTGGACCAGGATCCAGCTTTGGCTCAGTTAAGAACCTGGTCTTCATCTCTGGACAATTCTGTGCTGCCCAGCTCATCCTTCCCTTCAGTACTGGAGGATTTTAAGGCATACCAAGACCTTTTGTGGTGTGCTTGCTTCAGTACCACCAGTGGTGAAGCATATGGAAAAGCATTATTTTGTTCCTATGCAGAGATTTGAGGGGTTTTACTCCCATCTGGTCCCAAATTCCCTAGTTGTAATTGTGGTGAATGACAGAGCCTGGCAGGGCAGGTTTAAGTCCACCCCCAAAGATAGGAATGCCAAACATCTGGATTTCATAGGCAACAAGATTTACACCTCCTCTTCCTTACAGATGCAGATTGCTAACCAGCAAGCCTTGCTTTCCATGTATAATTTTGTTAACTGGACAGCTATGTCAAAGCTTGCAGACCAGCTGCCTGAGGCTTCTCACAAGAGGAATTTCAGGCATTTGTCTCTGAGGGCTGCTTGGTGGCTAAGACATCTTTGCAGTCCACACTAGATGTCGTGTGGTGATGGCCTCTGTGATGGTAAGCCAGGGTGATGGCCTCTGTGATCACCATGAGAACAGCTTCCTGGCTACAGAATTCAAGTATTGCACCTGATGTCCAGCAAGCCACTGAGGATTTGCCCTTCAATGGCCAAATGCTGGTTTTGGACAAAATTGAAAAGATGCTGCACTCCTTCAAAGACTCCAGGGCTATGCTCTGGTCCATGGGGGTGTACATGCCACTACAGCATTCAACAGCAACAGTTGTAGTATTGTAGCGTGGCAGTTGTGATACAGCATGGCCAGAAGGCAGCAGGAGAGTGATCTAGGATGAGGAGAAGCCTTATTCCCTGTAGATTAATTAAAAGCACCTGAAACCAATTAGAGCACCTGAAACCAGTCACCTGATAAAATCCCCCTGCTTCAATCAGCCAGAGGGGGAGCTGGAGCAGAGTGAGGAGGAACTGGAGCAGAGTGGTTTGGTGGTGGAGCAGAGAGCAGTTTGGAGGAGTGAAGCAGAGTGGTTTGGTGGTGGAGCAGAGAGCAGTTCGAAGAAAAGTGGAGGAGAGTTTTGAGAAGTGCTGCAGCGGGCTAAGAAGACCAAGATCCTAGGTAAAGGGACACCTGGCTTGTGCAGAGGGAAGGCAGGAAGCCCCACAAGCTGAAGGTCAGGAGAGGGAAGTAGCCCAGGGGAAAGAATCACTGGTACAAGTGGTTCACCTGCTATCATAGGGCCCCTGGGCTGGGACCCAGAGTAGAGGGTGGGCCTGGGTCCCTCCCTCTCCTCTCCCCTTCCCTGGGATACTAGTAGGATAGCTGTTACCCCAGTTCAGGGGCAAGAAATAGCACCCTGAAACCCCCCCACAAGAAGAGAAAGTGCGGGACCCATCATAGTAGTGCCGGCAATTTGCCACACGTGGTGTCAGGGGTGGGATCTCCGCACTGGGGACTTAAACCAGGGTTAGCCAAAACAATCCAGTCCTTAAGATGGACAACGTAATCAAGGCCCTAATACAAGCCACCGCGGCCCAGCAGGAGGCTACCCGGGTCCAAGCAATCGCCCAACAGGAGGCAACTAGGGTACAGCAAGAGACTAATCGTCTGTTGATGAGTCAGGCTGCCCAGGACCAAGCCCTGCTGCAGGAGCTGGTGAACCAGATGAAGGCCCTTATGGAGCAAAGCCAGAATGGCTATGGGACCCGGACTATACGGGCCAGCCACTGCCTACAGAAAATGACACGGGAGGATGATGTGAAGGCATACCTCCTGGCTTTTGAGAGAGCAGCCCTGCGGGAGGCCTGGCCCCGAGACCAGTGGTCCGGTATCCTTGCCCCGTTCCTGTGTGGGGAGGCCCAGAAGGTATACTACGATATGGCCGCAGAGACTGCAGCAGACTACCCTCAGCTGAAGGCAGAGATCCTGGCCAGATCTGGAGTAACTACGGCATGGCGAGCCCAGAGGTTCCATGAGTGACAGTATACAGAGGACAAGACACCCAGATCGCAATTGTTTGACCTGATCCACCTGACCCGGAAATGGCTGCACCCTGAGGCCCTCAGCTCTGAGAAGATGATGGAGCTCCTGGTACTGGACCGGTAGATGAGGGGGCTACCACCAGGCCTCCAGGCTTGGGTTGTCCAGAATGACCCCTCCACCTATGATGAGTTGGTCTCCCTCGTGGAAAGACAGCTAGCAGCCCGTGAACTGTTCCAGACCCCAGGGGGTGAAACACGGCAATCCAGGAAGCCAGCCCCAAACCCAAGGTCCCAGACCGCCGAGAACTACAGGAGAACTATAACTGGGAGGAAAGACATTGAGGAATGGCCGGAGTCGAAGAAGGGATCTGGGGGTTTGGGAAGAGAGGGCTGGGGGGGCCAACCAAATAGCCCCAGGCAGAGGGCGGCAACCTGGATAAGGGGTCGGTGTTACGAGTGTGGGGAATTGGGGCATATAGCAGCCCAATGCCCCAACAGGGAAGAGCCTATGCCGTGCAATCTGGGGGATCCTGGGGAACAATGTGGCCTAATTGGCCTGGTAGGGGTCGCAATGACCCCACATGGGTATACAAGGTCAGTAAAAATGAATGGTATTGTGACCACAGCATTAGTAGATTCCGGGAGTGCTGTCACGCTGGTCTCGGGGAAGTTGGTGGGGCAAGACCAACTAACCCGGGCCAAAACCACAGGGGTAACGTGCGTTCATGGCACCGTAAATTTCTACCCCACAATCCCAGTACGGATTGAGATCCAGGGGAACACTACCAGGGTAACTGCAGCGGTGGTCCCTAGGCTCCCCTACCCGGTCTTAATTGGTAGGGACTTCCCTGGGTTTGAGAACTTACTCCCCCCAGTAGAGCCAAGGGAGGGTAACAACCCCCAGGCTGAAATGGAGGCACCTACAGATAGCTTCACCCCAATTTTTGCTGAATTTGCCCCAGAGCTATTCTCATCCCCCAGGAAACCCCGAAAGTCTAGGCAGGAAAGGAGGGCAGATAAAAGGCGAGGGACCAGGATTCTAGCAGAGAACCAGAAAGCCTCCCTTGTTGGTAAGCGAACCCGTTCAGGAGGCCAGGAGACAGTTCAGGCCAGTGAGGACTCAGAGGCAGTTCCTAGCCCAAGTAGGGGCAACCCAGGGGGTGGAGTAGAAATAGGCCCCCTGGAATTAGGTCAGATCGGTACCGCCCATGAGAATTTCAGGCAGGACCAAGCCAATGACCCGCTATATGCGAATGTGAGGGAGGAGGTAGTGGAAGTAAATGGCGTACCGGTGGAAGGAAAGACCAAAGGCCCGGGATCGTATTATGTGATCAAACGTGATCTCTTGTACCGAATAGTGCAGATCCGAGGGGAAGAAGTAGAGCAGCTGTTAGTCCCACGGAAACACACAAGGGCAGTACTAGAGCTAGCTCACAGTCATTTATTTGGGGGACATCTAGGAATAGACAAGACACTGGATAGAGTCCTAAGAAGGTTTTATTGGCCAGGAATACGTGCGGAGGTCCAACGCTATTGTGCCTCCTGCCCAGAATGCCAGTTGCATAGCCCTCGACCTCACTTGCGGGCCCCATTAGTACCTTTGCCTATTATTGAAGTCCCGTTCGAAAGGATAGCCATGGACCTTGTGGGCCCGCTGGAAAGATCAGCACGGGGTCACCGAAACGTACTAGTCATCCTTGACTATGCCACACGGTATCCAGAAGCCATTCCTTTAAGAAACCCCACATCCAAGGCAATAGCAAAAGAACTACTCCAGGTTTTTGCCAGCGTGGGCATCCCTAAGGAGATCCTGACTGACCAAGGAACCCCTTTCATGTCGAAATTAATGAAGGACTTATGTACCCTGCTCCGCATCCATGCCATAAGGACCTCAGTCTACCATCCTCAAACAGACGGCCTGGTCGAGCGGTTTAACCGCACCCTTAAAGGTATGATCCGGAAGGTGGTAGCACAGGATGGAAAAGACTGGGATACCCTTCTACCATACCTAATGTTTGCAATACGGGAAGTCCCTCAGGCGTCCACCGGGTTCTCTCCCTTTGAGCTACTATACGGACGCCACCCACGCGGAATATTAGACATCGCCAAGCAGGATTGGGAAGAACAACCCAACCCAGGAAAGAATGTCATTGAGCACGTGACACAGATGAGAGAGCGAATAGCTCGAGTAACTCCTATAGTACGGGAACATTTGGAAAAAGCACAAGAGACCCAGCGGACATATTACAACCGCCAGGCGAAAGTACGGAAATTTCAGCCAGGAGAACGGGTGATGGTGCTAGTGCCGACAGCAGAAAGCAAACTCCTAGCCAGCTGGCATGGGCTGTATGAGATAGTGGAAGCCATTGGGGAAGTGGACTATAAGGTCAGACAACCAGACCGCCGAAGACCAGAGCAGATCTACCATGTAAACTTGCTGAAGCCCTAGCGTGACCGAGAGACGTGCCTGGTCATTCGGAGAGCTCCATCCCAGATGGACGACCAACAGGGGCAGGTGAGGATATCCCCTGAGTTAGCCCCAGAACAACGAACAGAGGTCATTGATATGATCCAATGGAACCAAGATGTGTTCTGTACACAGCCGGGCCGTACGACACTGGTCCAACATCATATCGTCACCAGGCCCGGAATAAGGGTGATGATAAGACCATACCGGATACCGGAAGCTAAAAGAGAGGAAATTAGGACAGAAGTGAAGAAGATGTTGGAACTTGGGGTTATTGAAGAATCCCACAGCCAGTGGTCCAGTCCTATCGTCTTAGTACCCAAGCCTGATGGCACCTGGAGGTTTTGTAATGACTTCCAGAAGTTGAATGAAGTATCCCAATTCGATGCCTATCCAATACCACGTGTCGACGAGCTAGTTGATCAGTTAGGCAAGGCCCGATACCTAACCACTCTGGACCTGACTAAAGGATATTGGCAAATTCCCCGGCCAAGAACGCCAAGGAGAAGACTGCTTTCTCTACACCTGATGGCCTGTTCCAATACACTGTCCTCCCTTTCGGACTCCATGGGGCCCCAGCAACATTCCAATGACTTATGGATAAATTGTTGCGACCCCATGCCAGGTATGCCGCCGCCTATTTAGACGATATAGTCATCCGTAGCCCTGACTGGGAAACGCACCTAGTAAAAGTAGAAGCGGTACTAGACACCCTGAGGAAGGCTGGCCTCACTGCCAACCCTCTCAAGTGCGTGATAGGACTAGCTGAAGCCAAATACCTTGGGTATGTAGTAGGGAGAGGTTTGGTAAAACCCCAATGGAACAAAGTGGAGCCAATACAAGATTGGCCTTGGCCAATCCGTAAAAAGCAGGTCAGAGCATTTCTCGGGTTAGTAGGGTACTATTGGAGATTCATCCCTCATTTTGCCACAAGAGCAGGGCCATTGACTGACCTGATAAAGGCTCGGGGCCCCAAGATAGTAAAGTGGTCTGATGCAGCAGAAGGGGCATTTGCAGATTTAAGGACAGCCCTTTGCTGCCATCCTGTACTCATAGCCCCAGACTTCAAGAAAGAATTCGTTCTACAAACAGATGCCTCGGAGGTAGGGCTAGGAGCCGTCCTTTCGCAGATGGTAGGGGAGGTGGAACACCCGATCCTGTACCTCAGCCGGAAGCTCCTCCCCAGGGAACAAAAGTACGCCGTCGTTGAAAAGGAATGTCTGGCGATAAAATGGGCCATGGAAACTCTCCGTTACTACCTACTGGGGCGGCGATTTACCCTGGTGACAGACCATGCACCTGAAACCAATTAGAGCACCTGAAACCAGTCACCTGATAAAATCCCCCTGCTTCAATCAGCCAGAGGAGGAGCTGGAGCAGAGTGAGGAGGAGCTGGAGCAGAGTGGTTTGGTGGTGGAGCAGAGAGCAGTTTGGAGGAGTGAAGCAGAGAGGATTGGTGGTGGAACAAAGAGCAGTTCGAAGGAAAGTGGAGGAGAGTTTTGAGAAGTGCTGCAGCGGGCTAAGAAGACCAAGATCCTAGGTAAAGGGACACCTGGCTTGTGCAGAGGGAAGGCAGGAAGCCCCACAAGCTGAAGGTCAGGAGAGGGAAGTAGCCCAGGGGAAAGAATCACTGGTACAAGTGGTTCACCTGCTATCATAGGGCCCCTGGGCTGGGACCCGGAGTAGAGGGCAGGCCTGGGTCCCTCCCTCTCCTCTCCCCTTCCCTGGGATACTAGTAGGATAGCTGTTACCCCAGTTCAGGGGCAAGAAATAACACCCTGAAACCCCCACACAAGAAGAGAAAGTGTGGGACCCATCATAGTAGTGCCGGCAATTTGCCACACAGTAGAAAGAGGGATAGATCCCTCAGAAGAAATCAATCAGGCTCAGGGTGCAGCCAGTCCACACGCCATTACCCAGTGCTCTCCACGCACCCATTTTAACTTGTTGGTCCAGAGCACTTGGTCCTCCCTCCTCATCTCATAAACTCATAGACTTTAAGGTCAGAAGGGATCATTATGATTGTCTAGTCTGACTTCCTGCACAATGCAGGCCACAGAATCTCACCCACCCACTCCTGTAATAAACCCCTAACCTATGTCTGAGCTATTGAAGTCCTCAAATCATTGTTTAAAGACTTCAAGGTGCAGAGAATCCTCCAGCAGGAGGACGGGCTGGCCTGCTTTTACAATGCTTTGGGCTCAATCACTGACAGCTGGGTCCTAATCACCATCAATCAAATTATGCCATACAGTTCCCCTCTTCACACCTCCTTCTTCCCCATCCCTCTTCAGAGACCCCTCTCATGGGTTACTGCACCTCGAGCAGGTCTGCGCTCTACTGGCTTTGTGAACAGTGGAAGAGCTTCCACAGGAACACTGAGGTCATGGCTACCAATCCTGGTACTTTCTGGTACCCAAATCCAAGGGAGGTGTTAGGTGCAGATGTGGTCGCCCCGTCTCAAAAAAGATATATTGGAATTGGAAAAGGTACAGAGAAGGGCAACAAAAATGATTAGGGGTATAGAACAGCTTCCATATGAGGAGAGATTAATAAGACTAGGACTTTTCAGCTTGGAAAAGAGATGACTAAGGGGGAATATGACTAAGGGGTCTATAAAATCATGACTGGTGTGGAGAAAGTAAATAAGGAAGTGTTATTTTCTCCTTCTCATAACACAAGAACTAGGGGTCATCAAATGAAATTAATAGGCAACAGGTTTAAAACAAACAAAAGGAAGTATTTCTTCACAAAACACACAGTTAACCCATGGAACTCTTTGCCAGAGGATGTAGTGAAGGCCAAGACTATAACAGGGTTCAAAAAAGAACTAGATAAATTCATGGAGGATAGGAGTCCACCAATGGCTACTAGCCAAGATGGGCAGGGGTGGTGTCCCTAGCCTCTGTTTGCCAGAAGCTGGGAATAGGCAACAGGGGATGATCACTTGATGATTGCTTGCTCTGTTCATTCCCTCTGGGGCACCTGGCATTGGTTGCTGCCAGAAGACAGGATACTGGGCTAGATGGACCTTTGGTCTGACCCAGTATGGCCGTTCTTATGTTCTTAATGACTGGTTTGCTACTCTACACCTTCAAGACGCCTATTTTCATGTGGTGATTTTGCCAAGACACAGAAAGTTCCTTAGATTTGTCGTAGCAGAGTGCCACTCTCAGTACAGGTTTCAGAGTGCTCCCATTCAGCCTCTCTTCTGTCCTTCTGGGTTTTTACCAAATGCATGGTTTTTGTTATGGCGTATCTCAGGAAGAAAAAAAATTCACATCTTCCCCTATCTGGATTACTGGTTACTGAGGGGCAGATCTAGAGACGAAGCTCATTCTATGAGGGTGTAAGCAATATCCATCGTGTTCCTCGGTGATCTTTCCATACTGCACATTTGCAGGGCTGTTACGTGGTCATGGATATATTCACTCACAAACCATTATTTCATAACCGCATCTTCCGGGGTGGATGCAGGTTTTGGTAGAGCAGTCCTGCAGTGCTTGCTTAGGTAAACTCTGAGCTCTGCTTCCTGGGGAAGGTGCTGCTTGCGAGTCACTAAGTGAAATACATGTCTTCATGTACTCAAAGAAGAAGAAACACTTACTTACTGTAACTGTAGTTCTTCTAGATGTAATGCAGAAATGTATTCCACAACCCACCCTCCATCCCCTCTACATTAGAGTCTTGTTTCTGGGCATTCAGTGTAAAGGAACTGAGGGAGGGTCAGGGTGGCACTGCTTCATGGAGCCAGGGGAAGGGCTACAGCAATGAGGCGCGAGTGTCAGCCCTTTACGGGTATTGCTAGGCAAATTTCTCTGGCTCCAGTGAACTGGGCATGAACACACCTAAGTGGAATACACATCTATATCACATCTCAAAGAACCAGTTACTGTAGGTAACCGTTTCTTCTGTTTCCCATTTAGCTTCTGATATCAGCTAATGAAACAACTTCAGCAGACCTCCTGTCCCATTTCTTTGGCATTTGTGTGGACTGATTCAGCTAATCTTGGACTAATTATCTGTTATCAATAGCTGTTGCCTTGACATGCATGTGTACTTGACAAATTTCTGTGTAACATCCAAAGACATTTCTGAATCCACATAGACCTTTTTGGTAGGGAGAGTTTTCTCTCAAATTACTATATCAGTTTCTCTACCCACGCTTATTTAATTCAATATTGCTTTCTTTATGTGACTGTATAATTGACATTTTGTTGTAGAAATTCTTTTTTTGTTTCTTGGCTTTTTTAAAGATTACCTGTTAAATCCTATGAACTGTTATTGATCAGCAAACTGCTGAGAAATAAAAATAGTTCTCAATCTTTTCTTTGCACATATTGCTATAATTCAATGTTCTTTCGAGTTAAAATACTTTACAACTGAAGTATAGTAATTCCATATAATAGCTCTCAAATTCCAGGACTACTTTTTTTGTGTGCTACATTCTGGACTTGTGTAGTAAGTTATTATTGTAAAAGTATAACTGGGTTCAAAAAAGAATTAGATAAGTTTATGGAGGATACATCCATCGATGGCTAATTGCCAGAATGGTCAGGGACACTTCCCCATGCTTCAGGTGTCCCTAAAACTTCTAACTGCAAGAAGATGGGATTGGATGGATCATTCAATACTTGCCCTGTTCTGTTCATTCCATCTGAAGCATCTGGCACTGGCCACTGTTAGAAGACAGGGTACTGGGCTAGATGGACCACTGGTCTGACCCAGTACGACTGTTCTTACATTATGTTCTTATTATTTGTCAAGTAACAAATTTTAAACTCGGATTTATAGTTGAAAGAATGGCTAAGATAAACTAACACCAGATAATGAGTTTGGAAATCACAATCTTTTAAATGCAGTGATTAGTTTTGAGCATATTTCATCATTAGTATGGAGGTTTTTGCAGGTATTGCTATCAACCAGGAATATGAAAGGCTACACAGCTGCCAAAATGCTGTGGTCCATTAAGAGATGCTAAGGGAGCATACTGAATCTCTGATAAAGGCCTTGTTTTCATCTCTTGGATCTGAAAAGACTCTAGCTCCTTTTTTCATGCCTTCTTTCCTTTTAGGACCGACATTCACTGTTACTTCTTTACCCAAAGGAAGAATGATGCAATTGAGTATTGAGATCTCTCATTGCAAGTGGTGTATTTCCTTAGTGGTTGTCTTACCTTATCTTTGGGAGCTAGAGCTATTGAGAAACAAGAGTGATGATCATTAATAATGACTTAAAAACCCTGCTTTTTATAATTTTGCCAATGAGGTGTGTTTTTGTCGTTGTGATGTACAAGATGAACCTTCGTTTAAAACCCACAAAATAAATCACAAAGAACTTCTTCCAAGTAGTTCTTAAACACAGTGCTCTGCTGGAGAGAAATGGTTCACTCCTCTGGAATAAAAGCAATTAATTTAATCATTCTATATTTTTCAAGGTTTACTTTATTTAATAAAAGAGATGTTGCACCATCTTGATTTGTTTAGTTAATATCTTCACCATGCCTTCACAAGCAATTCAATCCCTCAGGTGTGTGGGTTCTCATTTATTTTCTGTTACAGTTATTTTTGTTTTAGTTGGCAACCCTGCTGCTCTCTTCTCTTCATCTACTTTACATGTCTGAAAGTACCATTTGTTTGATCAGCTAGTGTGTTTCTCCAGTATATCTCAGTTCTCAGGTTCCAAGAGAAGAGACTAATAAAAGAAGGGTCCTCGCCTCATTATGGTTTTAAAGTCACTGAGCTGTGCCTTAGGAAACAATAATTAATGCAGGGTGTGCATTCATCTATCAATATTCACATCACCTAGATGTGCTGAGAAATTAGGCTTCATTAAGTACTTTCATTACATCTGAGCGGTGACTGTTCACTGACAAACATGTGAGGGAGTGTGTTACTGCACTTACACAACAGCTGCTTTAATTTAACAACATGGCATTGCATGCACAAGGGTGGCATAGAAGTCAAGCAAGTCAAACTAGGTCATTAGAATAGTTTTAGTACAAATATTTCATGTTGTTGATTTTTCTACCAATGTTTTATTTATATATACATACATGCTTGAATATAAAGAATAAGCTCAATCCAGATCCACATTTCATAGTTGTTGCTACAGACTTTTGGGTCAGCTCATTACAAAGATCCACAGTGTTGTCAAATCTAGTGCATGGTAAAGACATATTAGATCATCCAATCCTAACACAACCTCAGTTTCACTGGTATTCACCCATGAAAGCTTATGCTCCAATACATCTGTTGGTCTATAAGGTGCCACAGGACTCTTTGTCGCTTCTACAGATCCAGACTAACACGGCTACCCCTCTGATGCTTAAAAGACACAGCGTAGAGACAGGCCACGTAATGAAATATAAAATTCTGTCACTTTACAGGAAAATGCAACTTGAAGAGGAGTAATGCAGAAAGGCTCAGGGGTGATAATGGACCGACAGTTAGATGTGGTGTTTGCTTTGCGGTATACAAAGCAAGTGTAAATATTGTGCTGCATACGTGTATTTTACATACACTATATGCATACATCCCAGAGCTGGGAAGGTAATTTTAAAAGCAAATGTAAGAGCTACAGACTTTCATTTAAAAATAAAACAGATTTTGGACCACAAATTGTAGAGCAATTTTTAAAAAAAAAATTGGGTAATTATACATAGGACTCTGATTATCACTAGATATGCCATTATCTCAAGGAAAGAGGCTGCAGTTACTGTAGCACCCAAACAGCCCAATCAGGCTCAGAATACTCTTTTGCTAGATGCTGTACAAACACATAGGAACACATCAACCCTACATCAATAAGCTACCAATGTAAGAAAACAGTAAGTGATGGGTCACCATTGTATTTACGGAGGACTATCAATGAAACATTTGTGTGGACATTAGGAAGCAATAAAGCAGTACCAAAGAACTATTTGGAATCATACAGAAGATTAAAGGAAACCTGATGAAAGGCTGGCTCATTTTAGAAAACATTTTCTTGCAGTAAATCCAATAAAGGGAATAGAAATGAAAGGGTCGTTTTAAAATACAAAGATACATTATTGAAAGGTTAGAATGCATATCTACCATAAACTGATTTGAACTCAGCTGTCTGGACCACATCCATGAGGCTGTACTTTATAAGAATGCGCTGCTGGCACTGTAGGACAAATTGAGCAAGGAGATCAATAGAATCCATAAAGGTGATAAAGAAAGATCGATCGGCTGAACGGTAAGCTAATTAGGCATTGTTGCGAAATAGAAGAGCACATTCCATTTGTTCCTTCTCTTCCTCAAGGATTTAAACTGAAGGATTAACAGAGGGTATTGTAAACTCAAATAAAATTATAGCACAATGCACAACAGGGGCTCTCAGGTTCAACACAACAGGTTGGCAGCTACACTCATCTTGACAGAGATCACAGACTCTGGCTTGTGCTGTACAGGATTAAGTGAGGATTAGAAATATATCAAAGGAAACTGGTTTCACAACCCAGCAGTGAAATAGTGATGAATAACTGTAGGACTAGAAAGCTATTAGTAAGAAGCCTTTGACCTAGGGAGACATTGAAAGCAGAACCTTGTAACCAAATACAGCTAAATATAAACCAAAACCTATTTGAGAATGAATCAGACTGAGAAATAAAAAGATGCCTGAAAAACAAAATTAGGTGAGACCATAGGCACCGATTCCATGGCTGGAACATCCACGGAAAAAACTTAGTGGGTGCTTTGCACCCACCACCAGCCAAACTTCTCCCTCCTCCCCACAGTGACTCCTGCCTGCCAGTGGCCTCACCAATCAACTCCTCCCCCTCCATCCCAGCACCTACCACGACCAGCTGTTCCGCAGCATGCATGAGGTGCTGGGAGGGAGGGGAAGGAGCGGGGATGGAGCGTGCTTGGGGGAGGGGACAGAACTGGGCAGGAAGGGGCAGGGTGGGGACTTGGGGGAAAAGGTGGGGTGGGGGCAGGGCCTAGGGTGGAGCAGGGGGGTTGAGCACCTCCAGGACCTGGAGGAAGCTGGCACCTGTGGTGAGGCCAGAAACTTTTATCTAGACCACCCAGTGGCCTCATGGCCACCCTCTGGTTTGCAAAGCAAAGACTACAGGTTTTGGAGAAAATGTGACATCCAGCTCTATAAAGAGCTAAGATGATCTGTAATGTAATATATATATATATATATATATATATGAGTCACATCATTCTTACAGCATCAGCTTGGACCAGCAATGAAAGTCACAGCATGACCAATCCATTTACTGTTAGCTTCTAGGGCTGAAGAAAGTGGTCTTTAAAAAATAAACCTGGCAAACCCATTAGATGTTTTTAAATCAGCAGGTCCAGATAACTTTCATCCAAGAGTTTTAAAAGAGCTGACTGAGAAACTTAGTGGACCATTAATGTTGATTTTCAATAAGTCATGGAACACTAGGGAAGTACCAGAAGACTGGGAAAAAGCTATTCTTGTACCAATGTTTAAAAGGGGTAACCAGGATAACCTTGGTAATCATAGGCCTGTCAGTCTGACATCGATCCCAGGCAAGAAAATGTACCAGCCCACATGGGATTTGATTAAGAGGGAAATATAATTAATGCCAATCAACACGAATGTATGGAAAATAGATCCTATCAAACTAACTGTTTTTTTTTATAAGATTACATGTTTGTTTCATAAAGGTCATAGTGTTGATGTAAGGCATTTGACTTGATCCTGCACATCATTTTGATTAAAAAACTGGAATGATATAAAATTAATGGCACACATTTGATGGACTAAAAGCTGGCTAATTTATAGGTCTCTAAACATAATTGTAAATCAGTAATCATCATTGAGCAGGGTGTGTTTCTAGTGGGGCCCTGAAGGGATTGGTTCTTAGCCCAAAGCTATTTAAAAAATTTTTAGTCAGTGACTGAGAAGAAAATCTAAAATCATCACTGATAAATTTTGCTGATGACACAAAAATTGTGGGAATGGTAAATAATGAAGAAGACAGATTACTAATACAGAGCAATCTGGATGGCTTGGTAAACTTGGTGCAAGCAAACAATATGTGTTTTAATACAGCTAAATGTAAATGTATACATCTAGGAACAAAGATTGCAAGGTATAATTTTGTGATGTGAGATTCAATCCTGGGAAGCAGTGACTCTGAAAAAGATTTGAGGGTAGTGGTGCATTTGATGACAGTGGCCAAAAGAGCTAGTACAATCCTGGTATGCATAAATAGGGGAATTTTGAGTAGTAGAGAGGTTATTTTACTTCTGTATTTGGCACTGATGCAACTGCTGCTGGTATAATGTGTCCAGTTCTGTTGATCACAGTTCAAGAAGGACGTTCTTTTTTATATAAAAATTGGCAAGGGTTCAGAGAAGAACCACAAGAATAATTAAAGGATTAGAAAACATGCCTTATAATGATTGAGCTCCTTGAGTCTATCTGTTTAGCTTAACAAAGAGAAGGTTAAGGGATAACTTGGTCACAGTCTGTAAGTATCTACATGGGGAACAAATATTTAATAATGGGTTCTTATTTCTAGCAGAGAAAGGTATCATATGATTTAAAAAAGCTGGAAATTTAAACTAGACAAATTCAGACTGGAAATATGGTGTACTCTTTTTTTTGTTTGTTTATAGTAAGAGGTAAACAGCTATTGGAACAATTTAGAATCATAGAACCACAGGGTTAGACGGACCCACAAAGGTCATCTAGTCTACCCCCTGCCAAGATATAGGATTTGATGTGTCTAAACCATCCAAGACAGATGGCTATCCAGCCCCCTTCTGAAAACCTTCAGTGAAGGAGCTTCCACAACCTCCTTAGGCAGTCTGTTCCATTGTCCTACTGTTCTTACAGTTAGGAAGTTTTTCCTGAGATTTAATCTAAATCTGCTATGCTGTAGTTTGAACCCTTTTGTTCTGTCCTCTGTGGCAAGAGAGAACAACTTTACCCTGTCTTTTTTATGACAGGGTTTCAAGTATTTGAAGACTGCTATCGTGTCCTTTAATCTCCTCTTTTCCAAACTAAACAAATACCCAGTTCCTTTAGCCTTTGCTCATATGGGTTGCGTTCCATCCCTTTGATCATCTTTGTCGCTCACCTCTGGATTCTTTCCAGTTACTCTACATCCTTTTTATATAGCGTTGACCAAAATTGGACACAGTACTCCAGCTGAGGCATAACCAGGATTGAGTAAAGCAGTACTATCACCTCCCATGATTCTCATGCTATGCCTCCATTAATGCAGCCTAAGATTGCATTTGCTTTTCTGCAACAGCATTGCATTGACGACTCATATTGAGGCTGTGATCCACCAAAACTCCCAAATCCTTCTTAACAGTGCTGCTGTCCAGCCAGTTTTCCCCCGTTTTTGTGCATTTGGTATTTCTTCCCTAAGTGTAGCACATTTGTCTTTGTTGAGTTTCCTTTTGTTGTCTATAGCCCAGTTCTCCAATTTATTAAGATCCCTTTGAATTTTAGCTCTCTCCTCCAAAGTGCTGGCAAACATCCCCGCCCCACAAGCTTTGTGTCATCTGCAAATTTGACCATTATGCTCTCTATTCCTATATCCGGGTCATTAATAAAGCTGTTAAACACCGGACCCAGAACACATCCCTGTGGAACCCCACTTGAAACATCCTTCCAATTTGACATCATTCCATTAATAGGTTCTCTTTGTTTGCAGTTGTTTAACAAATTCTGTACCACTTAATGGTAGTTCCGCCAAGCCTGTGTTTCTCCAGCTTACCTATCAGAATGTCATGTGGGACTGTAACAAAAGCCTTGCTGAAGTCCAGGTATATCATGTCCATCATTTTCAGCCTATCCAATAACTAGTTACCCTATCAAAGAAGGTAGAAATCTTGGAATTTTTCACAAAACCAAGTATTCCAAAGCACATCATTTCAGTCAGATTGGAACATCATTAATATTATTTTATATAATAATCAAAACATCCTGACCTTATTGAAACTACAAGTTCTGATATTTTCCCATCAGAATTTGTCAAAAATTGATAGATTCCCACAAAAGTTTTTTGATTTTGTCAAATCAGCCCTTTCTGTCAGAATTTTTTCAATCAACTCTACTTTAAATGTCTTGATATGGCAGTTCACTAGTGGAAAACAATACCAGACATAGGGTCTGGACACACTAGAGAAAACAGCATGCATCCAAAACATTTTATATTATGCATATCATGCACAGGGAAGGGGCGCATCCACATGAAAGTGTAGTTTTATTTTCAGACTACAGTGAGATAACCTAGTGAACCCAATATATACATTTATGGTGTGCTTTTCTTTAATCCATTTCTGTTAGACTCGCAAACATATACTACCCATCAGAACAACCCCAATAAGAGTCTGAATATTATTTTGGAATGGTCAGATGAGAACGCCTCCTAAACTATTATAAGTTGAAAGACACACCATATGTAAATGTTTGCGATCATGTTTGTGTTTTCATTTGGCTTCTTGCTGCCACAGCAATATGGGCAAAAGCCCTGCTCTTCAGACAAGTTACTTGATATGTATTGTGAGGAACACTTATTAATTTAGCAACAGAGGTCATTTACTGAATGATCTTTGGCCTCCAGGTGAGAGTGCTGTGACCCCTTCTTACAATTCTGAAAGATCTTCCCTCTGCCCAACTTAGAGGAGGGATTTGAAGTCACATCTTTGATACCTTCCAGGTGAGTGCCTTAATCACCAGACTGCAAAGTCACACTCACTCTCTCTTTTTGGCCCAAGGAATATTTAAGTATTTATACAAAGTAGAACAGCTTCAACAGGAGAGACTGAGTTAATCCACCCCAGAACAGCCTAGTGGTTAGGCTACTCACCTGGGTATCAGGAAACCAGATTTCAAGTCCCTGCTCCAGAGTGGAGATTCAGACGTACATAAGAATGACCGTACTGGGTCAGACCAAAGGTCCATCCAGCCCAGTATCCTGTCTGCTGACAGTGGCCAATGCCAGGTGCCCCAGAGGGAGTGAACCTAACAGGTAACGATCAAGTGATCTCTCTCCTGCCATCCATCTCCACCTTCTGACAAACAGGCTAGGGATACAATTCCTTACCCATCCTAGCTAATTGCCATTCATGGACTTAACCTCCATGAATGTATCTAGATCTCTTTTAAACCCGGTTATAGTCCTAGCCTTCACAACCTCCTCAGGCAAGGAGTTCCACAGGTTGATTGTGCACTGTGTCCAGGGCCAGCTCTAGGCACCAGCAAACCAAGCACATGCTTGGGGCAGCACATTTTCAGGGGCAGCATTCTGGCCACCCTTTTTTTTTTGCTTAGGGCAGCAAAAGGACTGGGTAAGGACTGGGACACTCGGGCTGGGGGCCGCCCCGCAGGGCACATGGAGCTGCCCGCAGGTGCCGCAGGGCAGCCACCCACCAGCACTGCAGCCGGGGCTGGGTGAAGCGCCCGAGCCGCTCAGGGGCTGCGGAAGGGCGGCCGCCCCACAGCACCGCAACCGGGGCTAGACAAAGTGGCCCGAGCCGCCCAGGGGCTGCAGCAGGGCGACCAGGAGCAGCAGCAGGGCCATAGAGGGGTACCCGGGGTGCTGCCGTGCGGGGCCTGCATCCCGCTCTCTGGGGCTCTGCTCCCTCTGGGGCTGTCCTGCCCAGGCTCCTCAGCCCCCTGCCGGGGCGGTCCCCCCGGCTCTGCCCTCCCGGGTCCCGGCCAGTCTTGGAGGCGGGAGCCCCAGCTGGAGGGACCCTGGGCTGAGACGCAGCCCGGGAGCCCCACTGCTTACCCCGACCCTGCCAGTGCCGGACAGGCTGGAAGTGAGGGGGGAGCAGGCAGAGTCAGCACTGGTGGGGGGGACCCCAGGGCTGGGGCGGCAGGGGGTGTGGGGAGGGGAGAGAGAGCCCAACGCTGGGGCGGCAGGGAGTGCGGGTGAGGCAGGGCACTGGTGCGGGGGTGAGAGCCCAGGGCTGGGGCGGCAGGGGGGAGCCCAGGGGTGGGGTGGGGGGCAGCCAAAATTTTTTTTGCTTGGGTGGCAGCCAAATTTTTTTTTTGCTTTAGCGGCAAAAAACCTAGAGCCGGCCCTGACTGTGTGAAGAAGAACTTCCTTTTATTTGTTTTAAACCTGCTGCCCATTAATTTCATTTGGTGGCTCCTAGTTCTTATATTATGGGTACCAGTAAATAACTTTTCCTTATTCACTTTCTCCACACCACTCATGATTTTATTTACCTTTATCAAATTCCCCCCTTAGTCTGCATTTCGTCCTGAGGTGACATGTACCCAATCAATATGAGGATAATTGAAATCCACCTCTATTATTCAGTTCTTTATTTTGATAGCCTAAGTCTTCTATATTCCAGGTAAGTGCCCTAACCCCACACCCACATGGTTTGCTGACCCTGAAAAACTTTTCCCTGGCTGAAACTATCAGGTCAAATTCACGAATAGTTTCAGGTCAACTGAAACTGCATTTTTCAGCAAATCAATTAGTCCAAAAAATTTCACCCAATTCTACTTCTAACTAAACTAAACTAACTATATACCTGAAGAAGACCTCTGTGTAAGCTTGTCTCTTTCACCAATGGTATAACCACGGTGAAGTCACTGCATTGGTGTTGCAAAACAGAACTCAGATTTTTTCATTCAGTGTAAGATTTTGAGATTAATCTAGATACCTACAGTCTTAATTCAATGCTCTTCCCTTTCCCAGTCTACCAATATTATAAAGCCATACTCTACATGACAATACCTCTTGTTTTATACGTTATAACTTGTTTCAGACCTAGAAAAATCAACAAGCAGATAATGAAATTTGAGATCCCTTAGCAATGCCTCTTCTAATTCTATTTTAAAAGTTCTAGAGACTGAACAAGTAGATATATTTGTAGCTAAAAAACGCAAAATGAAAATCAGAGTATGCTTAATTTCCAATCTTAATACATAAATGTTGATAAATGTAAAGTAATACACATTGGAAAACACAGTCCCAACTATACACACAAAATGATGGTGTCTAAATTAGTTGTCACCATTCAAGAAAGATCTTGGAGTCATCATGGCTAGTTCTCTGAAAACATCCGCCCAATGTGCAGTGGCAGTCAAAAAAGCTTACAGAAGTGTGGAAGTCGGTAGAGGGAATTTGGATGCAGGCCTCTATATGAGCAAGAGTCAGGCTAACTCTAGCTGTAATAATGCGAGATTTGTAGAAGCAGGGCTCACGTCAGAAGCGGGTGAAAAGGCAGCAGAGTAGAGTCATCATGACCCAACCTTGAGATAGCTATGTTTTGAGACCAGAAGTGAGAAAATACAGGAATGGGCAAGACATAATATAAACAAACTGTTGATCATTACTGTATGTAACAAAAGGTATAAATGCTTGCCTTAATTGTTTATCTTTTGAGAGACCTGCCTAGGAGGGGGAAACTCTGTGTCCTAGTGCACTCTCTCCCTCAATTTCAATTGCTTGAGTTAATAAATGTATCTGCCTTGCTGCACCCAAAGAAAGAGTGAGAACTCTGTTTTTCTCCAACAGAAGCGACAAAGGGTCCTGTGGCACCTTATAGACTAACAGAGGTATTGGAGCATAAGCTTTCATGGGTGAATACCCACTTCGTCAGATGCAACAGGACCCTTTGTCGCTTCTACAGATCCAGACTAATACAGCTATCCCTCTGATAAAAAAGCTTACAGAATGTTACAAACCATTAGGAAAGGGATAGATAATAAAACAGAAAATATCATAATTCCACTACATAAATCCATGGTATGCCCACCCCTTGAATACTGCATGGGTATGGAACAGCTTCCATATGAGGGGAGATTTAAAAGATTAGGACTATTCAGTTTGGGGGGAAAAGAGGACTAAGGGGGGATATGACAGGCTCAGAGATTAAAAAACTAATAGAGTAAGAATAAATGGCCATTATTCAACTTGGTAAAAAGTTAACAGGTAGGTTCCCCAAGGTACCATATTAGTACTCAAGTATCAGAGGGGTAGCCGTGTTAGTCTGGATCTGTAGAAGCGACAAAGGGTCCTGTGGCACCTTATAGACTAACAGAGGTATTGAAGCATAAGCTTTCGTGGGTGAATACCCACTTCTTCGGATGCAAGCAGTGGAAATGTCCAGGGGCAGATATAAATGTGCAGGGAAGAGTCAAAAAAAGATGACACAAAATGGTTTAGGTTAGTGAAGACTTCATAATTTTAATGAAGTTTAGCACAGCTAAGTGAATGGGCCACATGATGGCAGCTGATATTCAGTATTGACAAATGCAAAATAATTCACATAGGAAAGAGTGATTTAAGCTAATCACACACATTTGTGAGTTCTAAATTAACTCTCATGGAGACAGACAGGAGTTATTTTTCATACACAAGAAGGTGCTGGGAAAAAATGCTTATATCCCACCAAAAATTTCCAATGGTACCTCAAGTCCTGATGCTAGAAACATCCTCCCATTTTGAAAACAAAATAAACTTGAATCACTGGAAGTTATTAATTTAGCTCCCTGCATAAACATACGAGACTCAATAGCGCGTGCTCTTTCTCTCTTGCGCTCTCTGGTTTCCCTCCTGGGCTATTTAACAGCTTTCAATCTCATTTTAACTCAGGATGGGTGGAGTGGGCGGGGGAAGCACAATACGCTGTCTCCTCAAGTCTAATTTAGACTTGCCTCCTCCTGTGCAGTTTTCACTGTGCACAGTAAGGCTTGGGAAATGCTTGCTCCATTTTAACACAAGACTTCTTAAAATGAGATAACAGACAAGCTTTTTCACTCTTATGCTTCTCAGCGGTTTTGTCAAAAATTACCCTGCCAATGCAGAACACATACTGTAAATCAAGTCCACATTTCTTCAATAAAAATTTGTTACTGTCCAATACTGCAGCTGACAGGAGCAGAATATTTCTCTGGCCACTACCAAAAACAGTTTGTAATATATTGCCTGAGTAAGCAAGCAATTAAATATGTGACTTTTAACAGCACAGTCAGAACTCACATACAGTTGGTACCAGGGACTATGGAGATTCAGGTTAAGTCCCTACTCTGCCACAGACTTCCTATGTGACCATGGTAATTCACTGTGCCTCTGTCCCCCCATCTGTAAAATGGGGAATAATAGTACTTCCTTACCTCACAGGATAGATGCACTAAAGATTGTGTGGGAGGTGCTCAGATACTAAGGTAATGGGAGCCAAATAAATACCTAAGATAACTGTAGTTATCACGCACAAAGTAAGACTATCTGAGAGATAGTACATATACTGCACATTCGTCATTTTTATGTGCCTGTGAATTTTGTGCCTGCTAATTAAAAAGTGCCATATTGATTGCCCTGAAGAATCAAGTTCTCCGTTTATATACAGAGCCGTTACAGCATGTGTAGCAGCAGCGCAAGTTTCCCAACCCTACTTCACTAACATGCCTCAGCCACCTTAAGAGGGAAGAGGAGAGATCTGTCTCCACGCCCATTCAGTCCTCAACTTCTCTGCTAAAGTGGCCCACCAAAGCTCCAGATAGTGCCCCCTGTAGTGATGGCTTTGGGGATGTGGATACTTGTCACTTTGGAAATATATTGAGACCATCAAACTCATTTAACCTAGGCCATTGAAGAGCCATCAGATTGTAATAGCTTTTAGTCAGCCCCTCCAAGCACTGGATCCAAACCAATATCATAGATTTGAAAAGCTCCCCTGCTACCAACGCTTTGAGTCTCTAAGCTTCCAAATCTCTCCTTTTCTGATAATATACATGTTCTGCTAAGTTCGCACTGTAGAATGGTATGGAGGGGAAAAAATCTCACAGATAGTGATAAGCAAATAAGAAGAGGGGCCAAAAATGAAGACTAAAAGGATCTTAATTGTCAGCTATTACCGTTCCCCAAAAGGAGCGCACAGGGAAGCTCTGCTAATTTAGTAACAAGTCACTCCCATAACCCTCAATAGAAATAATTGATCTACACCTGGGAATACCAGACCTGGATCTTTCCGGGTCCACTCCATGCCAACTCACTTAAAGGTTCTACAAGTCAGCTGAGGGCACCTGCTTTCCATTGCCTCTACAGACGTGCAAGGATGGCATCATGACCTCAGCTAACAGGCACTAGCTAATGTTGTGATGTCATCCTTGGCGATACAGCTTTCAGACTTTTCAGTGACAGCACTGAAAATAGCAACATCAGTGGAGAAAGTAGGTTGGGGTGAGGGGGGAGGATTGCCACTTCTAACATGACAATTGACGAAACGCTAGGATTGCACATCACTGCAGAAGCAAAATGCATTTTCATTTTATTTTGATTCTCTCTGTTCTACTTGCAGCATCACTCAACCACTCACCCACTCTCTTTCACTTCTCAAACCCTTAGGAAGGGAAAACAACAGTAAATAGAATCTAAGCTGGATGAATGCACAGTACTGAGTTAGCAAAGCTACTAGGAATCAGGCATTGGTTGATAAGGCTCTCTCCTTTTGAGGGAAACAGTAAGAAGCCAAGTTTAACTCTTGTGTAACACTGAGTCAGTTAATGCTTTCTTAAAAAAGCAAAGAATACTTTAGCTAAGCAACCTGACTCTTCATTGTATTGAAAAGTTGATTTGCAGCCACCTTGTTTATCACTAGGGCCCTACCAAATTCAGGGTCCATTTTGGACAATTTCATGGTCATAGGATTTTAAAAATCATAAATTTCATTATTTCAGATATATAAATCTGAAACGTCATGGTGTTGTAGCTGAAGGGGTCCTGACCCAAAATGAGGTAGTGTGGGGGTTGCAAGGTTATTGTAGGAAGGTCGTGGTACTGCCACACTTACTGCTGGTGGCGGCGCTGCCTTCAGAGCTGAGCGGCCGGAGAATGGCAGCTGCTGGCTGGGAGCCCAGCTCTGAAGGCAGTGCCGCTGCCAGCAGCAGCGCAGAAGTAAGGATGGCATGGCGTGGTATTGCCACCCTTACTTCTGTGCTGCTGCCTGCAGAGCTGGGCCCTCAGACAGCAGCCGCCGCTCTTCGGCCACCCATTGGCACCCTTACTTCTGTGCTGCTGCTGGCAGTGCTGCCATCAGAGCTGGGCGCCTGGCCAGCAGCCACCGCTTTCCAGCCAGCTCTGAAGGCAGAACAGAAGTAAGGGTGGCAATTCTATGCCCCTCCTACAATAACCTTGCAACCCCCTGCAGCCCCCTTGTTGGGACTCCCAGTTTGAGAAACGCTGGGCTCCCCCGTGAAATCTGTATAGTATAGTGTAAAAGTACACAAAGGACCAGATTTCACGGGGGAGACCAGATTTCATGGTCCATGACGTGTTTTTCACGGCCATGAATTTGGTATTGCCCTATTTATCACTGAAAGTTCTGACAAGCCTCCGCCATATCTTATATAATTGTGTCTGGGGGAAGTGCCAGACTAGAACCAATTTGCTATCATAGAGAGACTTTTCCCATGAACACTGATGATGCAAAGCGATATTATTTTAAAAAGCAGTCTAAGATGTTCTGTGTTTGCTGACTGCTTCTCAGATACTCAGAATTGTATGAGTAGCAATTTTTCTTGCAACTATGAATGTGATAGAGACAAATATTTCTTTCCCCAGTTGGTTCTACAAAGTGTTAACTGCAATATTTTACACCTATTAACTACTCTGTGCTGCTCCTAACTCATTTTTGTTATTTCAATCTTAGCTCTCCTTCTTAGCCCAAGATTTGTTATAGTATTTGGTGCTCAAGTCCTTTCTACCACCAAAAGATCTTTCTTCCTTCTAGAAACCATATCTCTATCCATTCTCTATGGCCCTGTTTATATTTTCCTGCTGCCACATCTCAAGTCCATAACTTTATTGCTTTCCGCCTGCACTTTCAAAGAATATCACTGCCAGACTGAATGTTAACCACATTCTGCAATCTATATCCACCCTCAGATTGCATCACCAACATATCACATTCCTTTCAGTGCTTTTTATGCAGGGTGCCTGTTTCATAATGGGCTAGATGGAAAATATCTGTAAGTGATTACTTGGAAATTTTACTTGACATAACCCATTGGGATCTTATCATGTTGGATGCTGACCTCGTCTCACTTCCACTTCCCTAGGAGAACTTCAGTCATCAGTTTTTGCAAGGTTTGACAGTGATATTGGGAAGTGTTCCTCTTGGGAAACTTTAAAGGCATTTAAAGTCTATAAGATGCCACAGGACTCTTTGTCGCTTCTACAGATCCAGACTAACATGGCTACCCCTCTGATATTTTAAAGGCATTATTTTTCCTGATTTAGCTGCACCATTGCATGTTCCACTCACTTCAATTCTGAGCCTCTGAGAACTGCAGCTGCTACCCATTTCCTCTCTCAGGCCCACAGAACCAAGTCTTTGGTCCATGTGTTCCTCAGGGATACTGCTTCCCTCTCAGATGTTAAAGTGAAGGAGAGCAGGTGGGAGAACACTGCTGTCTGTTAAAAGATGAGCTGTCCCTCCTTTCCCTGGGCTTAGGTAAGCAGCATTTCCCAACAGCTCCCCCTCCTCACTGAGTGAGAGCTACCCCGGCTGCTTCAATAGCTTTAACCTCCATTCTCACTTGACCTCACAGAATTGGTTCCAACCTACTTCTACCTGTGCTATCCGAGCTGCAATTCCCCATTCAATCATCAGAAAAAGTCCTAATCCAAATTTCATCACCACCTTCCCAGCCCCCAGGAGTCACCTCAGAATGATGAGACTCCCCAGTCATAGCCACTTTGCTATCTGCCTCTTTCCCTCCAAGTTACCCAAACTATTGTCCACATCCAAAAATGAAACATTTTATTGCTCAAACTTCAGGACAGCTGCTCACATTTCAAAATGCCAAACTACCCATCCAGAAGCTGCTGACGCTTTCAAGCTAGCCTCCTAGGTTGAAAAGACAACAAGGAAACCATTGGTATGATAGCCTTATGTCTGAAATCAATATCCCCTCTCAGCTTTAATCCTGTGCGTATAGGGCATGTTTGAACAACAATGCCGATGTTTACTGGACTAGGGAGAGAGGAAGGAATTACACCTCAAATTCCAACCACTCATTTAAGAAGATAGAAAGCTTTATCAAATATGAGAATACAGCATTCCTCATGTAAAACCATTTCATGTCAGGTCACTCTCTCACATGAATAATTGTTAAAGTATGTACCTGCGTTGGTCCAGAAGGCAGCCATCATACAATAGGGATTGATCTAGGCACTCCAAAGATGAAAGCAAGAATTGCTACAGCTTGAGCTAAAGAGTCAATGCTCTCTCGCTAGAGGCTGTAACAACTCACATCTTTTATGGATAGGCTGGGGGGCGGGTGAAGGGGGGACCTGTAACACATTCACCAGTGGATTACACTTGCATTTTTACCAAACTTTGGGGGGAGATTTCAGAAAGTCAGCATTCCATTTGCAAATACAATTTGCTCTTACATTTGAATTGCAAGCACAAAACTGATAGTGGGTGCAAATTCGGGTACTTGGAAGTACAAATGCCCTCAAAGTGTGCATTGTTTGAAAAAAGTATATTTCCTTTCATCCATTTTTAAAAAAATTATGCCTTTTAACTGAATGTCACTGAATATCTCCCTGTTCTTGTATTGTGAGAAGGTTAGAAAAGGTAGATTGTACACTTTTACTCAAGCATTTACTATGGTGTAGTTATCCCCTCTTACTTGTTTTCTCTCTAAGGCTCTATCTACACTACAAGCAAGGGGTGGGATTTCCCCTGTTTGTGCACACATATTCATGTTTGTTTTAGCTAAGTTTGTGCTTTTGCTAATTTTCTGATTTAGCTGCACCATTGTATGTTCCATTCATTCCACAATGAGTTCATTCTCATGATCTATTTCTGAACCCTTTGTGGGCACAGAAATATGGGCACAAAGGAAGACTGCACCGCAGCCATACTAAATCTATCCCTCAAAGTTTTGCTTTGTTTCCATCATTCTCCTCTCTCTCAGTCTCTTGCCTGTATGAAAATCCACAACTCTGCAAAGTGGCACACAATACTTTTTATGAAAGGTACTCTATAGAAACGAAATGTGTGTTTGAAATTACACCTGCAGATAAAATGCAATTCACAAACCCACACTTGCCAAATAGATGCTAAAATGATTTCCCATAATAATAGCAAAAGGAAAAATATTAACTGTGTCACCTTTATATTTCTTCTATTCCCAGACAGGTGACATTTAAAGATGGATGCTGTGCTCTTGAGACCTCAATTTAAGGCTAAGCAAAGGCTGAAGGAACTGAGTATGTTTTGTTTGGAAAAGAGATTAAGGGAAGGACATGATAGTGGTCTTCAAATACTTGAAAGGCTGCCATAAAAAAGATGGAGAACCGTTGTTCTCTCATGCCACAGAGGGCAGGACAAGAGGTAATGGGTTCAAACAACAGCATAGGAGATTTGGATTACATCGCAGGAAAAACTTCCTAACTGTAAGGACAGTAGGACAATGGAACAGACTGCTTAGGGAGGTTGTGGAAGCTCCTTCAATGGAGGGTTTCAAAAGGAGGCTGGATAGCCATCTGTCTTGGATGGTTTAGTGACAACAAATCCTACATCTTGGCGGGGGTTAGACTACAAGACCTTTGCGATCCCTTCTATCCCTATGGTTCTAAGTTTCTGGTGAGTATATTTTTCTTGTCACCATTTTCTAATGATTCATAACAATGTGAGCATTAACAGCGCATATTTTTCAGTCCTTAGTTATGCTAATAATAATTTAATTTAATTTACTATCAGCCATACTGGGAAATGCTATCTTATTTTCCTAAAAATTGTCTCTTTTTCAGGATGAGGAGCATGGAAGATTCATTTTGGTTTTAATTTCTAATACAGAAATTTCACTCAAACATTAGTAAAACCAGAGGGCAGTTAAATTTTCCTCACAGTAAGAATGTTCTTCCTATATTTTTGCCTCAAAAAGAATTTAAGTTAAACATGGGGGTATAGTATTCTCCCAATAGTTAAGTAAAACACATACAAATTTCTTCATTATTAGCCCCATCTAGAAAGCCATGTAAAGTTCAGTGATGTGAAGTGAGAACATTGCCAGCCTTTAAAAATAACTACAGAAATGTACATATAAGCTCCCCTTCACATGTACAATATAAAGTACTTGAAATTGGTATTGGAATTGTAAAGAGACATTTGAATCTCAAAAGCAAGCTGTTCACTATGTTTATTTGCCAATTAAGAACCTGACCTGCCAGCCCAGCATTAAGTTTTAGGATCAGATCCTCAGCTGGTGTAAGTTGTTATAGCTCCATTGTTGGAGATATGACATTACATCAGCTGAGATCTGCCCCTTGCTTTTTAACATGATGAATGAATGAACTAACAGAGGGCCCTGCAAACACTTACTCCTAGGCATGCATGGCACTTACCACTGTATTGCTGGGCCATAAAAATATGGTGATTGTGGGCTATAAAAGTACAGTACCTACACAGAAACTTCTATCTAGGTACTTTTGTGGCCCCTGATCACTCTAGTCCCTGTGGTATTAGGCACCTGAAGATACAAATGAACACCTAGTGGGATTTTCATCAATGCCTAGGTGCTTAGCTTCTATTGATTTCATAAGTTGCATTTGTATGCACTTCTCATTCTGGCATCACTATGTGCAAACACAGAGATGCAGCCACTGCTGGGGTAGAACGCAGCAGTCATTTCTCACACCACCAAAGACTTCCATTTATTGTGACCTAATTTTTATTGTTTTGCTTTTTCTGGAAAGTGGAGGAACAGAAACCCATACACCTGAGACCACAGAATTGGCTTTAATAGGGTCAGTCCCAAAGGAGACAACCTCATTTTTATCCTTGCATTGAAAGTACTAATGCTATGTTTGCATCATTACTACAGCCAAACTTTTTTAAACCATTATTGTTACTTGCCTGCATAGTTATCCACCATGCACAATGCAATTTTAACTTAGAAGCTTATTCCATGAAGTACTTACACAACATTTTGCTGGCAATAAATAAAAAGCTCAGGGTATGTGGCTAAATATTACTTTCAGCAGTTTTGAAACTCTGACCTTTCTACTAGGTTTTCCATTTTGAAAAGTACTGTAAAGTGTCAATTGAGAAGTGCTATGAGACAGTGTGGCACTGCAGAAATGCTTCAAGGGAGACACTGCAGCAGCTGTGAAAGTACCAGCAGCAGAGGAAGAGTGGCATCTTAGATGGAAGAGTCTATGCAAAAAGCCCAGAATGAAAAAACAAGACAGAGTGTCCGACACTGTAGTGGGAGGTAGAGAAGTGACTGGCAGGTTATGTTATTGATAGGAAAGTGTCACTAGCAGATGTTTATGAGATTTGAAGTAATAATAGATTTTGCTGTGGAAGGACCATTGCCAGTTACTTCGCTGCTGTATAATCTTGTTTAACCAACTCCCTGTTATCCAAAATTGTTAGCCAGAGTTGCCTTATCTCCTCTGATGTCCCCCTGAATTATAGGTCCTTCATATGTTTGAAAATTTGTTTATCTAAATACCAGTGGCGAAGCCAGGTTTAGAGCACAGGGGGAGCGGAGCTAAAAAAAGGTGTCTCCCCCTGTACTCACCCGGCGGCGCTCCAGCTGTTCGGCAGCACTTTGGTGGCGGGTCCTTCACTCGCTCCGGGTCTTTGGTGGCACCTGCCACCGAAAAGCCACCAAAGACCCAGAGCAAGTGAAGGACCTGCCGCCGAAGTGCCGCCAAACAGCTGGAGCGCTGCCGGGTGAGTGCTTTTTTAAGCTCCGCTTGTAGCGCCAGATCAAAAGGAGCCGGGAGCAAAAAAGGCGCCGGAGCAAAAAAATAAAGCTCCGCTCCGGCTGCAGCGCAGGAGCAAAAGCCGCCGCTTCTGCTCAGTGGGAGAGCAGCCGCTCCCCCTGCTCCCCCACTGGCTACGCTACTGCTAAATACCATGTTTGCTTCTTCTAGAGAAATAAGTGGTGCTCTGTTCCAGTTTAAAGATAAAATGTAAAGTTTTTCTTTAAGTTAAACCAATAGTTTCTGTTTCGTTTTCAAATGGACGAAGAGCAAAACCCGTATTTCCAATGTGAATGATTTACTGGAGATCAAGGGGAACAAAGATTTTGTTTTCATGAATCAGAGAAGATAGTTTCTCACTAACATTGTACATCTAAAGTGAAATGGTAGGTGCCCATGCATGAGTGGGGCATGAGTCTCTTCTACATTTAGGGGTACAGCACACAGAAAACAGAATAGAAACGTAAGAGTTGCCTACTGGATAAAACCAGTGGTCCAACAATTCCAGTGCCTGACAGTGGCCAGTACCAGATGCTTCAGAGGATCTGGGATCTCTAAATCATACCCTTAGACTCTGATCCAAATCTAATTGAAGTCAATGGAGAGAGACTCCCATTAACTTCAATGGGCTTTGGATCAGGCTTAAAGTGACCCGCATTGAAAGAATGGATTTCAACACTTTGAAATGACTGGAATTTATTAAACAATTCTGTCTGTCATGCACAAGACCAGGTCACAAACACTGAGTTGTATGGTCTCTGTAGAGGTAACAGGACTAAGAGCATTCAGATACTATGGCAATGAGTTTGATAAATGTACTTAAATAAACAGCTCATGGGATATTACTAGCCCTAAATAAAATAATCTTATTCATTGATTGCACACAATCAATGCATTCATTGATTGCACACAAGAGTGCCCGTAAAAACATAGGACTATGATACTGAGGTGAAGAATTGACCAACTTCCCTTATTAAGTTCCTTCCTACTATTTCCTCTTTGTCTTCCCTACAAAGACCCTCTGAATCCTCCATAGAGAAACTTCCTATTTGCTGCTTACACAAAATTGTGCCTAAAGGCTGTTATTCATTGACTGTGCTAATTAACAGTATGTTTTAAATATGTTAAAAAATATATATGAGATGAAGGGAGTTATAAGAAAACATACAAGTTAAACCTTGCTGTGAGGGAAGAATCTGTCTTAGGGAACATCAGGAGAAGCCAAGAAAGGACTCTGTGCTGAAACACGGAAAGATGCTGCTGCTGCATAAGAACTTTACTATATTACAAAAACTTTGAGGGACAAGTAAGAAAACTGCATTAACCATTATTTTACTAAACATTCTGTTCAGTGATTGACCGATTACAAGACAGCACTGATTGAAACCCTTGGCACACCTCCCTTTTTGAGGAAGATCTGTACCTGAGAGTTTTCTAGAAGCTGGAGAGTTAATATGGTGGGCAGAAGACAGTAGTAATAAAGCACCTGTATCACACATGCATGGGCTCCACTTTTCTTACACAACATGGAAGGAAGCAAAAGGAACAAACAGAAAGGCCCAAAGGCACTGAAAGCAGCCTAAGATGCCCAAGCCAGTAAAAGCCCCTCAGAAGGACCACCACATAGTGGCTAATTATTTTTGTTATGATAGTGTCAATGATGTGCTAGGACACTGTCTAGATATTCTAGAAGGGACAGTCCCTGCTCTGAGGAGCTAACTATCTAAGGACAGACAGGTTAGGGAGAAGGGGGAACAATAGACGATGTGTATACATTATGTTTCCCCTCTCAAAAAAAATCCCCAACCCTACATTCAAAGAACATTCAAGTTGCAAAGTCAAGGGCTCAAATTATGAAATGCAAGAATTAAGGCTGCTCGTGCAACCTTATTTCGGGCCTCTTGTGCATTTGTATTATGAAAGTTTTGCAATTACATGATCACACACTATTTTGCATAGGTACAGAGGCCATCACTGGAATTTTTCAGTCACCCAATGAGGTTACTTTTGGTGACTCTCCAAAGCCAAAAATCACATTGTGCAGTTGTAACACTGACAGACCCCAGTCGTCAGGATCGAACCTAAGACCTCTGGAGCTTAGTGCATGAGCCTCTACTGCGTGAGCTAAAAGCCACATGGCCATTAACTAAGGCTGTAGCAGACTCATTAATCTCTAAGTGGTCTCAATGCCACTAGAGGGGACAGAACACCACACCCAGGAGGTGTGTGGGTTACATACTTCCCCTAGCTGAGGAAGCGCATCCCGAGCATCAGAGACTTCCCAGTTGAGGTAACACACAGTCAACATCTAACGACACCACTAAATTTACCAAAGAAACATTCCACTTGCTTCATATGCTGTAATAAAATGGGAGGCATATGAAATTACAGCAATTTTACTAAACGTCACATTCATAAGGAAAACCCCTTTTTCACAGCCAGGGTGCTCTGCCCAGAATACCCTTGTTAAGCCTCAGATTTGGGAGTAAAGTTTGATTATGGAAATATGTCTGCCTTGGTTTGACTCTGTGACCTCACTTTCTAAAATGTAAAGGATAGGGCCTGGTCCGATGCCTATTAAAGTAAATGGAAAGACTTCAGTGGGCTTTGGATCAGCCTAAAGTGAGTTAAAGACCAGTACTGTCCCCTTCTTTCATTGTTCTCTCCATTTTAATTTTAACGTATTTTGAGGCTCCCTCTAAGATTTTTCCTTTTCTCCTTGGTTACAGGAGGACATTTAACCCAACAACACTCACCCTGCTTATGTCCATGTTTGTGACATAAGGGAGGAGAAGACAATACTTGCCCCCAAAAAATACAACTATTGGCCTTAAGCTCAGGACGACTATCACATTTTAAAGGGTGGCATTCAGTCATGATGAAAGCCAGGGGCGGCTCTATGAATTTTGCCACCCCAAGCACAGTACTCAGGTGGCTTTCGGCGGCACGCCTGCGGGCGGTCCCTGGTCCCGCGGATTCGGCGGCGTTTTTGTGGGAGGTCCGCCAGTCCCGCGCTGTCGGTGTCCCCGGCGCCGAATTGCCGCCGAAGCCGCGGGACCGGCGGACCTCCTGTAGAAACGCCGCCGAAGGCTGCCTGACTGCCGACCTCTCAGCGACTGTCACGCTGCCCCCCGCGGCTTGCCGCCCCAGGCACACGCTTCCTGCGCTGGTGCCTGGAGCCGGCTCTGATGAGAGCTGAGCATAAAATTGTTTTACCATCGCAGGAAAATTTTCAAGATTTCAAAGGTTTTCCTGTCCTGAACCTGGACAAAAAGTCAAAAGATCTTGAAAACTTTTGCAAACTAACAACAACCTGAAAATTTTTTAATTCGGGTCAATGTAAATGTTTCATTTTAAACAAATTTTAACTTTTTTTAAACTATAATTAGCTTAAATTTTAAAAAAAGTTGTTTCCAAAAATAAAAAGAACAATTTGTTTTCAAAGAAATGGGACATTTTTACAACTTCAGAACTTTTTTTTCCCCCAAAAAAGAGTTTTTTAACTGAGAAATCTGCTGAAACCAACCTTTTCCCACAAACAGTTTTGGTTTCAACTAATTTTGTTGAAAAATTTCCTACCAGCTCTATTGATGACACCACTACCTAAAGCAGAGGAAAGCAACAATTGTCTATGTATGTTTTAATAACTATTTGGGAGTTTTTCAGGAGGTAGAAAGGGTAGTTAGGTGCCCAATTCCCATTGAAAGTAAAGGGGAGTTGGACATGACTCCAATTTGTGCCTTTGAAAATATCCCCCATATAAATAAAAATACCAAGAATCTAATTAGTATTCCAGTGTCAAAGTCTCATTGCATACAGGTGACCGTCCAGTTTGGATGATCTGTGATGCAGCTACAAACTGCGCTAATCACAGACCCTTGAGGGAGAGCGACTGAGGGGGGAGAGAAGTGGTGCAGGATGATGTGGAACACTGAAATATTTAGTCAGCTCTGTCAAAGTGTTAGCGTTCCTATTTTAAGAGAAAAAAATACAAAATCCAATTTTCCCTTTGAGTGCATATTACTCTTCCAAATGCATATACAAAAGCAAGTCTTTTTGAATGAATACCATCAGCATTTCAACCAGTTCTATGATATAATCCACAATGGGTTTGCCCAGCCAAAAGTGATAGACTTTAATTGCAAGGCTATTTTAAGACATTGTATAAAGTGATATGAAGTTCTGCTTGAGAATCAAATAATACACAAGTCATTTCACTGACAATCTTCTTTGCCGCTAACACTTATGTTTGCACAGTGAGATTCAATTTTATTTTGTGCTGATATTCCTACTATTCATATACTACCATAATACCTTGAGGCATAGAAAAATCTTTACTGCACAAATTGCCTTGAAAAAAAATGTAAAACAATACAACATACAGAAAACACAAAGCAAAGTGTTACATGATGGAAAGATAGTTTTTAGTATTACAGTTGATTTAAATTCTCTAATGCTCTTACCTCAGAATTGTTGAGATGGCATTTGTGAGTTCCTGAAAACCATCCCTCACTTGAACATTGGTCAATGTCCACCTTCTGCAGATTTATGTCAACTTTGACAACACCTCTGAAACAAGAAAGCAGCAATTAATACAGGGACTTTGGAGCAACTGGTTCAACTTTTATATCTGTGAATTGTCTGCATGTACAGATCACAAAGCACAATTACATCTTTATTGTATTTGGTACAAAATGTTTAATCTAAATACAAAATTCTGTAAGAGATCTGAAAACAGAAGATCAGTTGCTGAGGTAATGGCTGCAGAGAGAGCCTCTGTGATGTTATTGCTCCCTGACATGAATCACCATGAGACCAGAACTCAGAAGATCATTATCGTAGATCTAAAGCAATCAGCAAAGGTAAAATGGTAAGTAAGAATAAGTTATATACTCGGGTAATTTGATGAGTCTTAGTCGTTCAAGTTTTAGTGCCTAGCAGTGGCCTGCACTTCTGGCCTTCAGTTCTGATTCTCAGAGCAGAATGTAGCTGAGACTAGCACAGATGGGATGCCCTCTGGAGGGGACAGCTTTAGTTTCCAGGTAATACAATAAGCATTACACAAACTGCCAGCCACATCATTCTAAAAGACTATCCCTCTTCCAAATATCAGGGGATAGTAGTGTTAGTTTGTATTCACAAAAACAACAAGGAGTCCGGTGGCACCTTAAAGACTGGATAAAAAACCCACTTCTTCAGATGCACAGACTGAAGTAGTGGGTTTTTTACCCACGAAAGCTTATGCCTAAATAAATCTGTTAGTCTTTAAGGTGCCACCGGACTCCTCTTCCAAATGACGCAAGTGTCCTATTGTCTACTCTAGAGGGAGCTATTTACCAAGGTAATAAGACCCAAATCCTGCTCCTGTTGAAGTCCATGGAGAAAGCTCCCACTGATTTCCAAGAAGCTCAATAAATCCTAGGAGAAAAAATAAAGCATGTTCTTTGGAGAACATTCCTTTACTCCACTGCAAACTCTTTTATTTATCCAATACACACAGCACCTTAGCCCCAGGCCTGATTTTTCATTTGAATTACTTGCCTCATTTAGTTACCATTTCAATTTCCCATTTTGAATCATGTGATTTCTGTTCTGTGTTTCACTGATTGACTGAGCAGTGACTTTCCCTAAACTACCTCCCATCACTCCCGGCTTACATCTTCACATCTGTCCTCAGCCCAGTCACACTACCCTCACCATGTTTCTTTGACCCATCTGCTGACTGACCTTCACCTGCCTGCTCTCTCCCCAGCTCAGACAACACATACCAATAACTAGAGCTGGCCAAAAAAGGAAACACGTTTGACAAAAGTTTGACATTTCAAAGTCATTTTCCCTCTGAAGTGACTTTTTGTCTTAGTTCATCCCCTGCCTTGATCTTTGGGGAGAGGGCAGCTCACAAATAATGGAATCCCTAAGTGGGGGTTTCTCATTTCTCCCACATGTGGAAAACACAATTTATGTGATTTTGTCCAAGTCCTCTGATCTTGAGTCTCTTTTTACCAGTCTCCTCAGAGCAATGGGATCCCACCAGGGAACAGACAAACCTCCACCAATGAGGCAAGGACTCCTCTGCCCAGTCCCCACAAGAAACCTATGCAATGGACCCATGAACCTGACCTCAAGCCCCTGAAGGGGATCATGGTCCAGTGGTTAAGGTGTTAGTAAGGAACCCAGGAGTCCTGGCTTTGAGTATCACAGACCACCCAGCAAATCTCAGACAAGTCACTTAACCTCTCAGTGCCTCACTTATATCCTTTACCTCACTGGGGTGCTGTGAGGATAAATACATTAAAGAGATTGTGAGTTGCCCAGAAACTACAGTGATATAGGCCTTATAAGTTCCTTAGATTGACAGAAGCCAGCAGCCCAGACAAAGATACTGTCTCTAAATCCAACATCCCATCTGCATACCTGGGCATCAACTTCCTAGCCACCAGATGTGTAGCAGAGCCCTTCTCTCCACCCCCCGCAAACCATCTGGTTCTAAAGCACCAATACAACATAGTCCTGAGGCATAGTACCTCGGTGACAACACATAGCCCTTTGCTACACATTCTGGAGCATCTTTGGGGCCCAATTCTCTGTTGCCCTGTGTTTTGTATATTCATTTACACTAGTATAAAGCAAGGATACAATGCCAACATTCTGACTCAACAGCATTTTAGACCCTCTTTACACCGATGTAAATGATTTCACGAAGTGAAGGACAACAGGGAATCAAGTCCTTGGTATCTAGGAAATTCAGAAGGATGCTTCCAGTATATTCACCAAATAAATGAGCAAGCATTCTCTGAAGAATCATACTCATGTGCCAGGAATTTAAAAGCTTTCATCATCAAAAGTTTCTCCCAAAGTATTAGAAGATTCCTTTCACTGAAAGCAGACCGATCCAATTTCCAGTTAATCACACTGCATTACAAACACCTCAAAAGGGACAGTATGAAAAGCAAAAAAATGTTCCAAGTGCAACTGCCTAGCTTTAAAAAAGAGAAAAGAAGAGAGTTTCCTTCCTTTCTCTTAGAATAGTCAGTGGAATGAATTAGTACTGAGGAGATTTATGTTCATCTTCAGAGATCATATACCTGTTACTAGTATTTGACTCTTTATCGTGTGTTTAATTATAAAGGTTTTAGTGCAGTGTTTTTGTAAGGAATATTATATAATAATTGTGGGAAAATGCCACACTAAATGTCATAGTAATTAGAATAACTTGCAGACCACAAAGTTAACAAACGTTCAATGTTGAATCCTCAAGCTCATTAAAGTTTCAAACAAGCCAAACTATGCTAAAAAGCACAGCCTCATTTTGCAGCCAATTACTTTATGAAAAAATATACCAATGCAAAGTCTGAATTTCCACTACCAAATACAGAGATATCCTTACAAGCTACGGATTGCCGACCCAGCACTTTCAGCCAGTACTCATGGCCTTCTTGGATCTGTGCCCCCGGTGGAGTGCATGACATCAGCTGTGTGTGCTCTCTAATTTTAACCTGCTAATTTCAGGTGAGGAATCCAATTGCTTAACATGAGTTTTTTAAAGAATGTGACATGTTTATTATGCCAACAATATTACTCACAAACAATGAAAACCCTTTATTAACTATGTCTATAATACCTTAATCTTTTCAGTGATGTACAAACTAATTAATTTTCATACAAGAGCCTTGTATGGTAGGGAAATATTACTATCTTCATTTTACAGACAGAGATACAGGGTCACAGAAGCACTAAATGATTTCCTCAAGTCCATGCAAGGAGCTGGAGGCATAGCCAGGATATAACTCAGGAACTCCTGACTTAACCCATTAGAACATGTTGCCTTTTGTGGTAAGAGCACAGTCTACACAAGTAGGACCGATCATCATAAAACAGGAACAGACCAATAGATTCATGTAATCCTTTGGGCCATCTATGGCCAAATTCAGACCTGGTGTAAGCAAGTGAAACTCCACCAAAGTCAATAGTTACACTGACTTAGCATCTAATTCATCAATCAAGGAGATTTTGATCTGAGATTCAAAATAAGTCACCACCTCTCAGACTCATTTTTACCCTCTTCGTGTAAAACATCTTAAAGTACTTATGTTCAGCCATAAATTATATAGTATTAGGCAGACATTTTTAGATTCATTCATTCATTCATCATTATGAATTCATCATTCATATTTAGATAAATACATTTAGTTCATATCTTTGTGCAAATCTACATCTATCCTGTAAAATACATTCAGAAGGGTTTGTTGTATTTGCTTAAATGAGGGTTTGGGGATTGTTCAGCCCTCCATAGCCTGCCTCAATCCAAACAAAAGATCTTCCATATTTTAGGTACCAAAGGGGTGAGTTTGCCCAGGAATAGGAAAATCTGGTTTACTAGTTTAGTATATTATATGTGATGTAAGTGTGGGTGGATCAAGATTCCTGAGCAGAGTTTAGTCCTCAACCTTATTAGACTTCAGAGTGCTTCAAAGCCCCTGAGCACATGCAAACAATAACAAACTGTCTAGGTGCATGTGATTGCTCACGGCATTCAGTTAGCATCTAACTCTGCTCAACACAAATTTCACCACTCAGGTACATCGTACAGATTTGTACCATTTTTCTGGACCACTTTCGGGACCTTAAAAACATATACACGCCAACAATTGAGGTTTGCGGGGTAGCCAGTCCTGCAAAGTATTCATTTCAATGGGGCACTGCATAGACACAGGAGGAGTCCAGTCCTGTAAAGGAACTTGCAGGATTACAGCCAAACTCACTTGCCCATGCTAAAGCAGAGGATTTTGCAAGTGTTGGAAATTTCTCACAAACATTAGCTAAATATTTTCTTCTACCTGCTGTGAAGAAACTGATTCACCTGCTGAAAGATCTGTGATGAGTCATCCTTATTAGAGCTGCAGCAGTCTCACCTGGGAGACTTTATAGAAGCCTTAGGGAAGCAGGGCTTTACTTCCTGATGAGGAAAAGAGCTTATCCCTTGTGTAGATTTTGTTTTTAATTGGTAGATGGGAGGGTTATCTCCAACACCAGGGGTGGCCAACCTGTGGCTCCAGAGCCACATGTGGCTCTTCAGAGGTTAATATGCGGCTCCTTACCCAGGCACTGATCCTGAGGCTGGAGCTATAGATGCTAACTTTCCAATGTGCTGGGGGGTGCTCACTGGTCAACCCCCTGCTCTGCCCCAAGCCCTGCCCTCACTCCACCCCTTCCACTAAGCCTTGTATGCCCGCGCTCCCTCCCTCCCCATAGCCTCCTGTGCACGTGAAACAGCTGACTGTGGGGGAAGGGGAAGTAGGTGCTGATTGGTGGGGGCTGCCAGCAGGTGGGAGGTGCTGGGGAGCAGATGTGGGGCTGCTGATGTATTACTGTGGCTCTTTGGCAATGTACATTTGTAAATTCTGGCTCCTTCTCAGGCTCAAGTTGATCACCCCTGCCCCACACATTTTTTTTCTAAAAAAGGTAGGGTGCATGAGAGAGAAAATAAGATGATTTAAGAATTTCCTAACCACTCTAAGAGTGGGGGTAAAACTGCAAAACCTTTGTCTGCAACAGTAGGCTGTGCTGTGGGGTGAGCAAGCTGTTGCACAATCACTACAATGATTAAGAGATATAAGGGGATGGAAAAGAGGCCAGAAAACAAGAGTGTAGCTAGAGGGGGTTACTTGTGAGTACAGCAGTACACCGGACTCAGGGCAATTAGGGACTGTAAATGCAGAACAAGCATTTGAATGTGATTGGACTTATTTTAGACTGAGGAATTTGTAACTAAGGTACTCTATCCCTCAGTGCACTAGAGTAGTACATCATCCTAAGTGGTTTCTTCTTAGAGAGAAGTACATTTGTTTTCAGCCTTTTCTATATGCAAGATAGTTGAAAAGTCCAACTTTATTCTGTGAGAAGTTTCAAATGAAATGATTTTGTTCAAACATTTCCATGGGAAGTTTGGATTTCCTCAACAAAAGAAAAATTCAAAACAAGATTGTTTCAAATTGAAGTTATTTTTTCATTTTATTTTGGGTTTTCAAAACTAAACATTTCAATTTGAAACAAGACAAATTTGTTTTCAACTTTTTTGATTGAAAATTATCAAATCAAACTTTTCACAACATTTTGATTTTGGCAAAGCTTCATTTCTTGTTTTAAAAAAGTGGACAAAAAAACTATCAGTTCTAACCCACACTCCTGTTGCCATTCAGATTCTTCCTCACTTCCTGTTAGAAGTCCTAATGTGACCAGTCTCTTTTCCCCTCTCCCCATCCCTGGTGGATTGCTGGGGTTGGTAATCAGATTCAGCAGAAAGGGGAGTTAGGTTGTGTGAGGAGGACAGGGTAGAGGAAGAGACGTTCCTAATAGGGAGGAGGAAAACAAAACTGGTAATGGTTCTTCCTAGCAGCAGTCAGAAACCTTCCTCTCTTCTACACACAGTGCAGCCCAACAATAAAACTAGGAAAGAGATTTCTCATGAGTAGAGCTGGGCAAATAATTGATTTTTCAGTTTACCAGCAAGTCCAAAAAAATCCCTCCTACCAGGCAAAAAATGTAGTTTTGGGTCAAACTGACAAATGGAAGCTTTCAACATGTTCAGTGAATCAAAAAGTCAGAAACAAAAGTTTAAGTTAAGTTGAATTAAATATTTCATTTCACCCAACTTGAAGTTTTTAATTTTAACAAAAGCAGAGGACAAGATTCAAAAAAATGAGTGGAGAAGCAAGTACCCTCCTTATAACTTTTAGCCCAGTCATTAGGGCACTCACCTAGGATATAGGAGACCTGGTTTCAATTCCCTCCTAAGCTTTCCCTAATGTGGAGGAGGGATTTGAATTTGTGTCTCCTACATTACAAGAAAGTGTCTAGCCACCAGTGGGAATGACTATAGCCTGCTGCTTGGGGCACTCCCCTGGGATATGGCAGACTGCTCCAATGACTATTTAAGAATTTATACAAAGAGGAGTAGCTTCACCGGGAGAGACTGAGAAAGACCTCTGCCAGACTATCCCATACCCCCAGGGCTACAGCAATTAGCTGGGAAGAGGATGGGAGACTCACATTCAAATCCCTTCTCCATATCAGGCAGAGACGGGAATTGAACTTGGGCCTGCACATCCCAGGTGAGTGCCCCAACTGCTATGCTAAAAGTTATGAGACCACTTCCCTTATCCAGGGGCCACTACTGGGGATTAGACAGTGTCCTAACTATTAAGACCATCACTTTTACACTGTGCATCTTAACTATTTTTTTACTAGACCTCTGCAGCATGTGTTTCCCATCTCTGTCTTATTTTAACTCCACGGTTCTCGTAAGCCAGTAACAGGGGTTGGAACAGGGCTAACAGAGCTTTTTCACCTACTTGAGAGATGTAAAATCATTTAAAAATAGATTGTGTGAGAGGTGTGGGGCATTTACAGAATACATCGCCATAGTGCAGTGTAGTAAAAGGTTTACTGGCATTCATTTGTGATGACCTCCCTTTTGCAGCCATCCCAGACTTATACCACATCATCATATGTACATGTAAAGCATATGCAGCTATGTAGGATGATTACATATTTCTGAAATATTTTACTGGTATTAATACAGTAGCTAACACAGGCTGGTTAGCTACCCACATTTTTAGTTATTTTTGATTCAGTACGCCGAAAAGGGAACATATGGAAGAAGACATCCTACTAGTACATATAGGGATCAACTACTATTTACAGAACTAGCTGGGAATAATTTTAGCTTTGCTATCTTGGTCCAAGTGATCAAGACACAAATGTCAACAGCATGATAGTAAAACTTGGCTTGTCGGCACATAGTATCAGTCTGACATTCACCCAGGCTGACAGAACAGCGTAGCTGAACCCAAGTCACAACCACAATGATAAGTTAATAATAATATTAATGGTAATTGTAGACCATCTGGCAACCAAGTGTATTTTGTGCATTGAAAGCTAATCTCCTTATAACTATAAATATTCTGTTTTCTATCCTTGTTTTACAAAGCTGACACAAAATGCTGCTTCAAGATTAGAGGGTCATATTTAACATTTTGGATTTCCACAGACAAGAAATTATTCGTTAGAATTATGTATAATGGAGAATTGTTGAAGAATGATGTCATCAAGGATTTTCCATCAGGTCAGAAGGTTTGATTTAAGAGGCTTTCATGTCTGCCTTAATTTCCAGCACCACTGTTTGTTGACATTCTGTCTGCTTCAAAATCAGTGCCAGTAATTGATTTAAACTTGTTTTCCCAGCTTAGTGGTTATCTTGATATTTTCAGTAGTTATACTTCATTGTAACAATGAGTTACAAACTTCTGCGTCTGCAGGAGAATTTTTGACACCAGTGTCACTCTATAAAACAGAAAGAGTATATTTTCTTTTCACAGTGCTGCTTATAAACAGAGGCGCACAGAATGGTTTCCCAAACATTTAAACAGTGACAAACATGGTCCTTCTATCTCCCAGATTTTAAGAGTCTTTTTGTCAAAGAGGTCAAGTGTCAGTTGAACAGGAATGCAGTTTGTCTAATGCTTACCTATATAAAACTAAATACACACAAGCAGAGGACAAATAAAAATGAAGAGATATCAAACATATCAATAAAAGATCCTTGTAATCAGTTCTGCTTATATTCTACCCATATAAGCTACACAAGCCTCTTAGTCAAGAAGAAATGAGGAGAGACAAAGAATTAGCAAGACTTCCAGAAAGTTAGGGCTAGATGTGATCATATAAAGAGGACACAACCTTTAAAAAGGGAATTTGGAAAAGTTCTCTAGGTTATATTCATGCTTTGTAAAGGCTTCAACTGTGAAATATATATTTCTTTTGAAAGATGATAGACTGACCTCCTAAACTGACCATTTCAGGCACGAAAGGATTCTGCATAACTAAGTGGAGTATAAACACTTCTGTTGTGTGCTATATTAGAAAACAGAGAAATCAATGTAAAAAATTAAGGACCAAACACAAACATCACAGTGCTTCTCCTAGCTAAAGACAAGCTTTAAGGCCGGGCTGTCAAGTGGTAGAGAAGATGTCATTCCTCGGCTCCAGAACTCTTCCTAGAGGCCCTTCCTGACTCTTACTACCAGACTCAGGCTCCCAACTCCCTACAGTACATCCCTCTTACCATGTGCTGCGGAAGAATTGATTAATTCCCCACAGATGGTGCATCCTGACTACTCTGCAAATCCCTGCACTCCTAGACAGATACATACACATAAATTAATTAGTTTGGCCAAGATTTTCAAGAGTGACTAGTGATTTTGGGTATCAATGTTTGGTTGCCCAACTTGAGACACCTTAAAAAGATCTTGAGTCCTCAGTACTTTTTGAAAATCAGGCCACTTCAAGGTACCTCTAGCTGGTTTTCCAAAATTACCAATCACTTTCTAAAAATGTTAGTATAAAATTTACAAGTGTGTCCAAGTGACGTAGGTGCCTAAGTCACATTGACTATCAATGAGACTTAGGTTTTTAAGTGCTTAAGTCACTTTGGAAAATCACTCAGCCATTTTTTAAAATGTTGGTATATACGTATGCACATGATTGCCACTTAGAGCTTCAGATGGCTATAGGGATTTTACTGTATGTGTGGCAAAGAATAGGATTTTGATCTGTTCCCCCACTACAATTAAGTTTTCATTAATACCGAGACAGATTTCTCTAAGACCTTAGCAGTAGCAGTACTGCTGTTTTTCAACATACGTTTTCATAGGAGTACCAGCTTTCACTAAAAATAAACCTGATCAGAGAACAGGGGATAGCAATGTGGGCACATGAATTAGGATTCACCTGCAAAGGAAATCCCCAAGAGCCTTTGGAACAGTATTACAAGTGTGGAGTAGTTATATCTGAAAGAAGATTAGAATCCTCAATCTCATTGACAACATAGGCTTCAGATCTATGGCATGCATTGCTGCATATCTGGGGATTTCCCTGTAATTAAATCAAAAGAGCTTCTTAAAATAGTCTCTCTTGCTTAAATTACTACTTGGCTAAATACTGCCATCAGGGACAGCCTTGCACATGGGGACTTCTGTGTCCACAAATTGAGACTGTGGATTGAAGGAATAAAAAGTGGTAAAGATCAAGGGGCAGATCCTCAGTTGGTGTAAACTGTCATTGCTCCATTGAAGTCAATAGAGCTATGACAACTTATCCCAGAGGATGTGCTGTCACAGGGGAGGGGAGGAAAAATAATAGGAGTTTGCCCCAAAGAGCAGGTTCTTTCTAGTCTTCCTTCCAAATATTCAAACACAAAATAACCCTCACAAATTTAATGTGCACTTCAACCCTGTCCACATTTTAGTCCTCACATAAAGCGACACTGTTTCTTTGTTTCAGACTGAATTCCAACAGTACAAGATTCCAGCAGTGACTCAAGCAGATTTGTTGGTTTTTGATGTATTTATTGTTCCTCTTCCCTTCCCTAACCTCTATCTATCTACCTGCTTCTCCACGTGGGCACCAATGATACTGCCAAGAATGACCTTGAGCGTATTACTGCAGACTACGTGGCTCTGGGAAGAAGGATAAAGGAGTTTGAGGCGCAAGTGGTGTTCTCGTCCATTCTCCCTGTGGCAGGAAAAGGCCGGGGTAGAGACCGTCGAATCGTGGAAGTCAACAAATGGCTACGCAGATGGTGTCGGAGAGAAGGGTTCGGATTCTTTGACCATGGGATGGTGTTCCAAGAAGGAGTGCTAGGCAGAGATGGGCTCCACCTGACGAAGAGAGGGAAGAGCATCTTTGGAAGCAGGCTGGCTAACCTAGTGAGGAGGGCTTTAAACTAGGTTCACCGGGGGAAGGAGACCAAAGCCCCGAGGTAAGTGGGGAAGTGGGATACCGGGAGGAAGCACAAGTAGGTGAGTGCAAGAGGGGAGGGCTCCTGCCCCACACTGGGACAGCAGGACGATCGGTGAGTTATCTTAAATGCCTATACACAAATGCAAGAAGCCTGGGGAACAAGCAGGGAGAACTGGAAGTCCTGGCACAGTCAAGGAATTATGATGTAATTGGAATAACAGAGATTTGGTGGGATAACTCACATGATTGGAGTACTGTCATGGATGGATATAAACTGTTCAGGAAGGATAGGCAGGGCAGAAAAGGTGGGGGAGTTGCGTTGTATGTAAGAGAGCAGTATGACTGCTCAGAGCGCCAGTATGAAACTGCAGAAAAACCTGAGAGTCTCTGGATTCAATTTAGAAGTGGGAGCAACATGGGTAATGTCGTGGTGGGAGTCTGCTACAGACCACCAGACCAGGGGGATGAGGTGGATGAGGCTTTCTTCCAGCAACTAACAGAAGTTACTAGATCACAGGCCCTGGTTCTCATGGGTGACTTTAATCACCCCGATATCTGCTGGGAGAGCAATACAGCGGTCCACAGACAATCCAGGAAGTTTTTGGAAAGTGTAGGGGACAATTTCCTGGTGCAAGTGCTGGAGGAACCAACTAGGGGAAAAGCTCTTCTTGACCTGCTGCTCACAAACAGGGAGGAAATAGTAGAGGAAGCAATAGTGGATGGGAACCTGGGAGGCAGTGACCATGAGATGGTTGAGTTCAGGATCCTGACACAAGGAAGAAAGGAGAGCAGTAGAACAGAGACCCTGGACTTCAGAAAAGCAGACTTTGACTCCCTCAGGGAACTGATGGGCAAGGTCCCCTGGGAGAATAACATGAGGGGGAAAGGAGTCGAGGAAAGCTGGCTGTATTTTAAAGACTCCTTATTGAGGTTGCAGGAACAAACCATCCCGAGGTGTAGAAAGAAAAGTAAATATGGCAGGCGACCAGCTTGGCTTAACAGTGAAATCCTTGCTCGTCTTAAACACAAAAAAGCAGCTTACAAGAAGTGGAAGATTGGACAAATGACCAGGGAGGAGTATATAAATATTGTTCAGGCATGCAGGAGTGAAATTAGGAAGGCCAAATCACACTTGGAGTTGCAGCTAGCCGGAGATGTTAGGAGTAACAAGAAGGGTTTCTTCAGGTATGTGAGCAACAAGAAGAAAGTCAAGGAAAGTGTGGGCCCCTTGCTGAATGAGGGAGGGAACCTAGTGACAGAGGATGTGGAGAAATCTAGTGTACTCAATGCTTTTTTTGCCTCTGTCTTCACAGACAAGGTCAGCTCCCAGGCGGCTGCACTCCGCAGCACGGTATGGGGAGGAGGTGACCAGCCCTCTGTGGAGAAGGACTATTTAGAAAAGCTGGACGAACACAAGTCCATGGGGCCGGATGCACTGCATCCGAGGGTGCTAAAGGAATTGGCCGATGTGATTGCAGAGCCATTGGCCATTATCTTTGACAAATCATGGCAATCGGGGGAGGTCTCGGATGACTGGAAAAAAGCTAATGTAGTGCCCATCTTTAAAAAAGGGAAGAAGGAAGATCCGGGGAACTACAGGCCAGTCAGTCTCACCTCAGTCCCTGGAAAAATCATGGAACAGGTCCTCAAGGAATCAATTCTGAACCACTTAAAGGAGGGGAAAGTGATCAGGAACAGTCAGCATGGATTCACCAAGGGCAAGTCATGCCTGACTAACCTAATTGCCTTCTATGATGAGATAACTGGCTCTGTGGATGAGGGGAAAGCAGTGGATGTGCTATTTCTTGACTTTAGCAAAGCTTTTGATACAGTCTCCCACAGTGTTCTTGCCAGCAAGTTAAGGAAGTATGGGCTGGATGAATGCACGGTAAGGTGGATAGAAAACTGGCTGGATGGTCGTGCTCAACGGGTAGTGATCAATGGCTCCATGTCTAGTTGGCAGCCGTATCAAGTGGAGCGCCCCAAGGGTCGGTGCTGGGGCCGGTTTTGTTCAATATCTTCATCAACGATCTGGAGGATGGTGTGGAGTGCACCCTTAGCAAGTTTGCAGATGACACTAAACTGGGAGGAGTGGTTGATACGCTGGAGGGTAGGGACAGGATACAGAGGGACCTAGACAAATTAGAGGATTGGGCCAAAAGAAATCTGATGAGGTTCAACAAGGACAAGTGCAGAGTCCTGCACTTAGGACGGAAGAATCCCATGCACTGCTACAGACTAGGGACCGAATGGCTGGGCAGCAGTTCTGCAGAAAAGGACCTAGGGGTTACAGTGGACGAAAAGCTGAATATGAGTCAACAGTGTGCCCTTGTTGCCAAGAAGGCTAACGGCATTTTGGGCTGTATAAGTAGGGGCATTTCCAGCAGATCGAGGGACGTGATTATTCCCCTCTATTCGGCACTGGTGAGGCCTCATTTGGAGTACTGTGTCCAGTTTTGGGCCCCACGCTACAAGAAGGATGTGGATAAATTGGAAAGAGTCCAACGGAGGGCAACAAAAATGATTAGGGGGCTCGAGCACATGACTTATGAGGAGAGGCTGAGGGAACTGGGATTGTTTAGCCTGCAGAAGAGAAGAATGAGGGGGGATTTGATAGCTGCTTTCAACTACCTGAAAGGGGGTTCCAAAGAGGATGGATCTAGACTGTTCTCAGTGGTAGAAGATGACAGAACAAGGAGTAATGGTCTCAAGTTGCAGAGGGGGAGGTTTAGGTTGGATATTAGGAAAAACTTTTTCACTAGTAGCGTGGTGAAGCACTGGAATGGGTTACCTAGGGAGGTGGTGGAATCTCCTTCCTTAGATGTTTTTAAGGTCAGGCTTGACAAAGCCCTGGCTGGGATGATCTAATTGGGTTTGGTCCTGCTTTGAGCAGGGGGTTGGACTAGATGACCTCCTGAGGTCCCTTCCAACCCTGAGATTCTATGATTCTATGATTCTATCCTTAGTCTTGTGAGCTCCTTAGGGCAGGGACCATCTATTTGTAGATATCTGGAGAACATCATGGGTGCTACGCAAAACAGATAATAAATCATCCATATCATAGTAATGGGCCTTCTCTGATCCCACCAGTTGCTGTCCTTTCATGACAATAAAGCCAAAAGTTTTGAAAATTTTAGGAAGTAAATGCTTAAAATGATCCATTTATTATCTTCAAAGTCAAATCTATTCCCCCCTTCCACTCCCAACTTAATATGGGTCATAGTATCAGAGTAAGAAGGTATCATTTTCACCATTTTACAATATTTTTAGGAATATACAACTAATATGTGAAGTAATGTACATTTAGCATGTAATCCTCCATAAGCCTTATCCTATATCTTTCCTTCACTAGTTGAAATATTGCAGATTGGATTGTAGAGTTTAGGGAATTAGAAAACTAGTTTAAAATGTGAGAAAGGAATTAAGATCAGGACTTGAGTCACCTATAAAGGAAAATATTAATGGCCAAATTATTGTCTTTCATTTATTCAGGATTTGTTTTGACCTATCTTTGAAAAATTTTAATAACAAACTTGTTACATATTTAACAAACTAAGAAGCTACCTAAAATATTCCCTGGGAAATTGCTCTTTGTTCATATATATGAATTTTCCCCCATGGATTTATTGCTTTCAGTAATGCACTCCGAACTAAACACCATTCTGTATGGCTTAATATGGGTTCGGTACAATTCCTGCTGAAATTGGAATGACGACTCAGTGAATTCCACTGTCTATATGGAAGAAATCACCAGGTTTGACTATACGGCGAAAAAAGCTAGTGTGTCCAGGGATATGTTTCTAATAATTAGAGATAAGTACTGAGGCTCAGATCATCAAAAAAAAATCAATGGGCATTAGGCACCTAAATACATTTGAGGAACTGGGTCTGAAAGCCAGAAAGACAAGCATCAGAAAATAAAAAACAGAGTACTTGGTCAGCTTAATTTGGTAGTCAATTTATTTTCTGTAAATGCTCCAGCATGTAGCATCATTAAAAATAACTGGTCAGCTGCTGATAATGGGCATTGAATTGCCAAAAGAATCATCTTTCAGATGTACTCTCCCAATAGTTCTTCTTTAAAAAGCAAACAAAAACAAAAAAATGAAAGAAAGAAAACGTACAGATACTCTACCAGACTCAAAGAGGAAGCAGTCTGGAGTTGTTACAGTAGCGGGAAAAAGAGTACCTGTCGCCTTAAGATATTCAGGCCTAGTGTAAGATACTGATGAGTAATAGTCATGATCACTGCCCACAATGTTAGTGCATTACAACAGGATATTAATGAAAATCAGGGCTGTATTCAAGATACTATTTAGAACTGAAAAGGGAACCATTAATGGCAAGTCTACTGAATACCAAACTGTGCGGTTAACTTCCACCAGAGCTGTCCAACCTCCCCGTTGGCCCACTAATCACCTGCAGTTGTAGAAGCAATGTACTAACATCCAACTCCCTCTCCAGAGGCCAAATATTCACTTCTAGAGAGTGAAATACATCCACAGTGGGGAACACATACGCAAATTTCTTCACACCATTTAAATTCTGCAGTGGGGTTGCACAAGGACCAGCTAAACATGAGGTTTCTGCACCATAGAAGGTGATTCCAGGTCAGTATATTATGGAGGTCTGGAAATTACACTGAGGGGGGTCCACAAGATTCATGACAAATCCTATTGCTCCACCACTCTGCGCAAGAGTAGCAACTGCAGAGGGACTGAGTTCTAGCCCTTTCTGTGTCCACACTTTAGGTGGTAAACTCCATCCCTAAAACCTCATTACTCAGGCTTTATAAGGAGGAGGAGGAGGCGGGGTGATGGTGGGAGAATTTCACAATATGGTGCATTTAGCCTCCTTAAAAAAACCGATCCTTGCGACCAAATGTATGTTTTCCCAATGGTAAAATAAAGCACTGCCATTGCCACTGTGTGATGAACAGTCCCTTCTAAAAAAATCTCAAAGCCAACAGAAAAGGCTAAAAATATAACAGGTTTCTAAGGAAATAAGAGGTCCAAGCTATGTTAGAACTATTTAAGCAGTGATTATCTGAAAAGAGCTGGGATATTATCATGCGTATTTTGAGTTCTCTTTAGTTTCTCGGCTACATTTTAATATTGGCCTACCTTGCTAGCCTTTGCAAGACAAGATATAGGACCATATTTTCTTCTAAATTCTTTTTCTGGGGCCTCACCTCAGGCAGTCTGAGGCAGGTTTCCAGTTCCTGGGGCAGAACTGTCTAGGACAGATGACAAGATGGTTTCAGTAGAAGGCTCTACCCTTGCAGCTCACTTCTTCTGGCAGTGCAGAGTATAAGAGGCCTTCCTGGCCCAGAGTAAGAGGTTACTTTTTAAACGGGCTTTTGGTTAAATTTCCAAAATGCCACTGAAGAAAGGTCTAGCAACAAATAGCAACAGCTGTTGGACAGAAATAGTAGTCATTTGTCCACTCTATATTTGTGGTAGTACTTATGTTCAACCAGGAGGGACAAATTCTACTCTTTTTTGCACCAATCTAGGTCTGAAACATTTCTGGTGACTTGAGTGTGATTACTCCAGATCTACCTGGGTGTAACTAAGAGCAGAGTTTAGCCCTGTGTTTTTAATAATATGAGGTACACATATGCTATTCACAGCATTTCTCAAACTTCATTGCACTGTGACCCCCTTCTGACAACAAAAATGACTACACGACCCCAGAAAGGGGGACCGAAGCCCCAGCCCTGTTGCCTGGGGAGGGTGAGCAAAGCTCGAGGGCTTCATCCCTGGGCAGGGGGGAGGGGAGAGACGACGACTGTAGCCTGAGCCTTGGTGCCCAGGGCTTCAGTCCTGGGTGTTGAGGCTCCGACTTTGGCTTCAGCCCCGGGCTCCAGCAAATCTAACACCAGGCCTGGTAACCTCATTAAAAGGGGGTCACAAACCACTCTGGGGTCACAAACCACAGTTTGAGAACCACTGCACTGTTATGCATTCATATAAATACAAGCAAAGGCAAACTCCTCTTCCGTAAGCCTAAAGAATACTCTTCCATCAAGAAAATTAATGTCTCACTGTGTCACACGATGCATACAATATCATACTCCAGAGATAAGCAAGCAAGAAAGTATATAAAATGTTAGAAGATGTTTAGAGTGGGCATGCACTAAATTATTGCTACTGCTCTCATGCCAGACAACGAATGGAAACAGCATTAACGCATCCCTAACAGATGGTTCACAGACACATTTTGTTGTGGAGAATCAGTGTAACTTCTTCAAAAGAAAGAGACCAGCATATACGCATTTTGTTAGCATATGGGCTTTAAATAGGAATTTGAAATTTAAAACATGTTGTGTCACTCAATGACAGATGGAAAGGGGAAATAAAAACCTATTTTGAGAAGCAACTTAAGGTGATTAATAGTAATGTTGTAATGACTATGTCGAATTTTTCACTGAGTTTCCGATTTCATATTTTTAATTGATTTCTTCTTTTAAAAAAGTATTATGGTTTGGACTGCCTAACTTTGCAACTAAGAATTATAGAAAATGTTGTGCAATATTAGAATAATATATGTTTTTAAAAAACTACATGGCTAATCTTTTGTTTTCTATAAACTATAATAATGTATTTTTAGGGCTGTAAAGCAATTAAACAAATTAATGGTGATTAATCACACTATTAAACAATAATAGAATACCATTTATTTAAATATTTTTGATGTTTTCTACATTTTCAAATATATTGATTTCAATTACAACACAGAATACAAAGTGTAAAGCGCTCACTTTATATTTATTTTGTATTACAAATATTTGCACTGTTAAAAACAAAATAAATTGTATTTTTCAGTTCATCTAATACAAGTACTGTAATGCAATCTCTGTATCATGAAAGTTGAACTTACAAATGTAGAATTATGTACAAAAAATAACTGCATTCAAAAATAAAACAATGTAAAACTGTAGAGCCGACAAGTCCACTCAGTCCTACTTCTTGTTCAGCCAATTGCTCAGACAAGCAAATTGGTTTACATTTACAGGAGATAATGCTGCCTTCTTCTTGTTTACAATGTCACCTGAAAGTGAGAATAGGCGTTCACATGGCATTGTTGTAGCCAGCGTCGCATGATATTTACCTGCCAGATGCACTAAAGATTCATATATCCCCTTCATGCTTCAACCACCATTCCAGAGGACGTGTCCATGCTGATGACGGGTTCTGCTTGATAACGATCCAAAGCAGTGCAGACCAACACATGTTCTTTTTCATCATCTAACTCAGACGCCACCAGCAGAAGGCTGATTTTCTTTTTTCGTGGTTTGGGTTCTGTAGTTTCTGCACTGGAGTGTTGCTCTTTTAAGACTTCAGAAAGCATGCTCCATACCTCATCCCTCTCAGATTTTGGAAGGCACTTCAAATTCTTAAACCTTGGGTTGAGTGCTTTAGCTATCTTTAGAAATCTCACATTGGTACCTTCTTTGTGTTTTGTCAAATCTGCAGGGAAAGTGTTCTTAAAAGCTGGGTCATCATCCGAGACAGCTATAACATGAAATATATGGTAGAAAATGGGTAAAACAGCAGGAGACATACAATTCTCCCCCAAAGAGTTCAGTCACAAATTTAATTAATGCATTATTTTTTAATGAGCATCATCACCATGGAAGCATGTCATCTGGAATGGTGGTCGAAGCATGAAGGGGCATACAAATGTTTAGCAAAACTGACATGTAAATACCAATGCTGGCTACAAAAGTACCATGTGAATGCCTGTTCTCACTTTCAGGTGACCTTGTAAACAAGAAGCGGGCAGCATTATCTCCCGTAAATGTAAATACACTTTGTGTCTTAGCGAATGGCTGAACAAGAAGTAGGACTGAGTGGACTTGAACTCTCTGAAGTTTTACATTGTTCAGTTTTTGAGTGCAGTTATGTAACAAAAAAATCTACATTTTTAAGTTGCACTTTCATGATAGAGACTGCACTACAATATGAAGTGAATTGAAAAATACTATTTCTTTTATCATTTTTACAGTGCAAATATTTGTAATAAAATAATAATATAAACTGAGCACTGTACACTTTGTATTCTGTATTGTAATTGAAATCAATATATATGAAAAAGCAGAAAAACATCCAAAAATGTTTAATACATTTAAATTGGTATTCTATTGTTTACCAGTGCAATTTAAACTGCGATTAATTTTTTTTAGTTAACTGCAATTAATTGACAGCCCTCGTATTTTTCCAGAATATTTTGTAGAATATCTTTGCATGTATATTTTAAAGTACATGATCATCTTTCATGTATCACTTCACAAATTGAAAACAGGAAATAAAACGTTTGACCCTGACAGTGTAAATCAAATGTATGTACTTCTCACCACCCCAATCACGTACAATATTTACCAGAAACATTTAACAATCTGTATTTCAGTTGTGTTTTAACTATAATAAAACATACATAATAGTTTAATCACCTTTAATATTAACCTTTCAACACAATAGAATCTGTTTTAAACATGCTAACAACATGGCCCATTTCAGTATCTTCAAATGAAAAAAAAAAAGAGATGATGAATATAGAACTCCAAAAACATAGTTGTATAACAGCTGCCCAGAGGTGCATAAAATGGTTGCAATGGACTCGGTATCTAGTTAATCATTGTTATGCCAACATATTAAATAGCACATTTATGGGGAGGCAGGGTAAAGGAAATGCTTTGTATAGCTACCATAATGACCTCTATTGGTTGATTTGGGTGGCAAGTATTGCTCCAAAATGGACCTCGTATATTGCCTGGAGTGGAGAGTGCTATCACAGTGTGGGCCTACATCACCGAGATGTGTCTGTGACAAGGCTGTACCCAGTCCAGCAGATGTGTTCTTTGGTAGGATGAAGAGAAGTTTTAAGGGACCATGTGGATAGAATCCTGGCATGAAACAGAGTTACTTTAAAGCTCTAGCCCCTCTGCTGCCTCAGGGCCTGATTCTGCTCCTGCTGAAATCAATGGCAAACCTCCTATTGACTTTGATGGCGCAGGATTAAGCTCTAAGTAAAGATCTTAGTTCTTTGATGGATGGTGCTGAAGGGGTCAGCCAACAGCCAGATAGCACTTGTTTAGGGATGAATAAACTTTTATGGATTATATGTTCTCCCTCCACCCCAACAAGACAGCTCCATGCTGTGCACCACTGTGTACAGTCATCTCCATTCATCCGTACCTGCAAGTTCACTGAGTGTACAAACAATGGGTGTCAGTGAAACATCAGCACGTTACTGGCACATGAACTCCCCTTGTGCTGGGCTGGGCCAAGCTCTGAAGAAGTTATAAAAGAGCAGCCAAGTTGATTTTTGCCCTTCTGAGAAATTTAGCAACAAGGAGCTTGCAGCTGGGCTCAACACTTGCTAATCCAATCAATGCAACATGTGAGAAGAGTTCAGGGTACAAGAGCATCATTCCACTGGAGAAGAGTCACTCTCTATTGGGCTGGAGTTTGCAGAGATATTTGGCCATATTCATCCTTGGTTTGACTCCAGTGGATTTCATACTAAGCCTAGAAAACCGTAGTTCACAAAAATGTTTGGCTGAATTGCATTTGTTGTCATTCCTGTCTGGCCTCCCTACCTTGAGTGCTGGTAAGGCATATAATGTACCTCTTTGTTCTTGGCTACCTCAGCTCACCAGCTGATTCCCAAAGTAAAGGGGCACCAAATACACAAAAAAAAGCTTTGCACCTCTATTTTACCCACAAAAAGGCTACCACCCACTTCAGAAAAAAAATAAGGACACAGTTGGGAACTCAAAGGAACTCCAGTATGCATTATCCAGTGCTTTTCCTAGCAACAAAAGTTCCTATGGTCCCATCCATGGGCTCCAGTCTTTACTCAGGCAAATCTCCTGCTGATATCAAAGTGTAAAGACTTCAGACATGGGCCTTTGTACATTTTTCTCTACTGTTCACAGCTCATTGGCTACCGGGGAATAACTTGTATACAACTCTTTAAACATCCCATGTATCAGCTTTTATGATGTGAAATAGTAGAGGCATAAGGGAGCATTATATTATATTTTTATCTTTAGAAAAATATTAATGTTTTACCTGTAGCCATCTAAGAATCTAACTATATGCATTGTATTGTGAACAGAGGTGACACAGGTTTATTCATCTGCATGTGCATTATCACCTTTGAGCACGCCCCTGAGTGGATGGGTTTGAAAGACTATAAATTGCAGTTTGCGGAATAAAAATAATGTTTTCTGGCTGGTTAAAATTATGTCTGGGATTGTGCTGGTTTTAATTATACACCATAGTAACTAATGACACATCAGCAAACGTTTAACTACCAACTCTGCATTCCTCCTGCAGTTAGAAATAACTAACTTCAACAGGCAACTTTTCCTGCTTTCTTCTACACACAGACACACACCCTGCTTTCTGACCATGGAAATTACTCCCCCAGACACAGGTGATTAGAGAAAACAGTGTTTTATACATTGTCACAAACAGTGATGATTTTACCAGGCAACAGCTCCCTGGAGCATGGCAATAAAGAGCTCAGCCAAGGTCTGCCTCTAAAGGAAGTTTGATTTCACTGTGTGTTTGATTGGGGGGTGGGGGCGGGGGTTGTTCTAGAATTGGATGATCAAGTTAGTTGAGAGACAAGTTCCTGGGTGCCCCCTCCCTACAACAAACCCATTTGGAATTTGTGGCACCTTCCCAACACAACTCTGAGTACTAGTGACTACATAGAAAGGAGTTCTCCTCCTACCTGAATTCGGGGAGAAGGTTTGCCTGCAGCCCATAAAAAGCTGCTGACAGAGTCACTAGCCATCCGGGTTTGTAATTCCCATTCTCACACTCCAGGTAGGGCGAGGACCATTTGATGTGGTTCTTATCTGCCGTGTAGCTGCCCTTCTTCTTCCAGCTGCTCTCCAAAGTTTTAGGGCCCGGGGTTAAGACCTTCCTGTGCAGATGTGGCCTCCACCTGCGCTTCAAGCTGTGGAACCACTCGGTTTCGAGCGAGGCATTAGCTAAATGGTGAGCTGTGGAGGACAAATCCTGCAGGAGGATCTGGGTCTCCTGCCGGCTGGCCTGGAGGAAAACCTGGGGAGCAGAGGACAAGGGCTCTACATTGAAAGTAATAGCTGCTCTGGATATGTTGGGGTTCCCTTCCAGGAGACTCCCAATCAAAGCGTGGTACCAGCCCATGTCCTCCTGCAAGTTCTGCTCCCGGGATTTATTGCTCTGGAGGATCATGCTCAAGAAGTTGGTAGCGTGGAGGAGCGTGTCCAGGGCACCGTGCAAAGAAGGGTGAGCGGTGAGGCGAGACTTCCCAGCCAGGCTGGCCAGTTCGTACCTCCGGGAGCAGTTGGCGCGCCCCAGTTCCCGAGAGTCCCCCGTGTAGAGGAAGGAGGCCACGTTTTGGGGCACCTCTTCGGTGAGCCTCTGCGCCAAGATGGTGCTCTCGGTAGATCTGCTCCAGGGAGCCGGGGGAGGATCCGGGCTCTTGATGTTGTTGTAAATAGGCTGTTTCCCCGTGATTGCTTTTTCTTTGTGGTGCACCGTCCGCCCTTGGCTGGATCCAGCCCCGACCCCCAGTTGGGCAAAGAGCAGCAGAGAGAGAAGCAGGCGCCGAGCCATGTCCTCGGAGCTCGCAGGCACGGCTAGGTCCCTTTACTATGATTACCACGGCGATCCCCAGCCAAGGTGCCAAACAACGAGCAGGGGCAGTGGCGCGCCTTGGCAAGGCAGCTGCAGCGGAAAAATTCAAGTCACCTGTGGCGATGCCCAGCGAGCGCGCCCTCTGCACGCCGGCCAGCGCTGGGAATTACGCAGCCCGGCTCCCGAGCAGGTTGCAGCCCCGCTCTCGCTACGGGGACTCGGGGAGAGGCTATAGTTAGCCTGCTTACGTCTTCCTCCCCCCGCCGCCCGCTGCCAGCGAGGTGCTCTAAGGCGCCGCACGCAGAGGCGGCCGCGCCCTCAGCCGAGCAGGTGGCAGGTCCCGTCCCCCACTCCGGACACACGCGCCGGGGCGCCGCATCCTGCGGGCATGGCGAGGGGCGCGGGGCTGGGTCCTGTCGGACCGGCTCGTTCCTATGGAGCGGGTGCCGGGCTAACTGAGCGCTCGGGTTTCCCGGCCGAGAGACCCACGCTCCGCCCTCTCCCGGCTGCGGGCGGCGGTTCACCAGGCTGCTCCGCCAGAGCCAACCCCTCATTACCGCTGGCCCCTTCCCAAGCCGCCCTCCGAGGTGCACGCCCGCTGCCCCGCTCCCCGTATGGCCGGGTGGCCTGTCAGTCACCCGCGCGCCACTGGCGGGCCGGGAGGAAGGCGCTGTCCAGTGCTGGGCAAGGAGGCGGCGGCGCGGCTCGGGACCGGGAGCCGGGTTCCCCCGCAGCCCCGCGGAGAGCGGGGACAGCGCCCTGCCGGGGGAGCCGCGGCTCAGCCTGCAGCTGCGGGGCCGGCCCAGCAGAAGGCGGGAAGTTGAGGCGAGGGTGTCTCCAGCCCCCGGCTCCCCCCTGCCCACGGGAGGGGCCCCGGGCTGTGGGGAAGGGGAACAGCGGGAGGGCGGCTCGCTGCCCCCAGGGGAGGCTGAAGAAAGGATGATGGATTTTAACTGGGTGGGGACAGGCGAATAGAGACATCTGCAGGATGGGCTTAAAACGAGACCGCTGCTGCCTTGGCCAGACTGACTTCACCGAGAACAGATGAGAAACTCGGGTCACTTATAGGTACGGGAGGAGAAGGAAAGGAGGGTGGCTGAGCAAGGGATCAGGGCGCTTAAAATACCCTTCACTCAGCACAGGGAGGAGCGCGCTCTGGCTTGAGGGGAGCTACAATTAACGCTTCAGGCTCACTCTGGGGCCTGGCTGTCTGCTGTTATGACGAGCATTTGCTTGTCATTTTCCAGCAAATTATATTCCTCATTAAAGAAGTAGGTTCACAGCACTGGCTAGGAAAAGGTGGATGGTACATGTCAGAGCCACTGTATATTCTTTTCATACAGCTCTCCCGGTGCACTGGAATCCAGGATCCCTGCTAGGCTTATACTGGACTACTCCTAGCCATGGATAGATTGGATTGAGACATTTGCTTTAGTTATACAACAAATTCTGCTTCTGATTCCAGCAGTTACTGCTTCAGCTACCAACCTCCATACCCCCGCCCCCTTTCATCTCTTTTTCCCTGCTGCTGACTCTGCACCTATTTCTATGTTGCCCCTTAAGGGTGGCCTGTCTTCCAAAATCTATTTGTCTAGCTTTCACCTCATTCAGATTACTCCCATAACCACACTTCTGCAGCATTATCAAACATTTAACAAAGCACACATACAACTGAGCCAGGTAGATGTATCGTTGCCTAAACTGAATAACCCTGCAGTCATATTTCTGTAACCTGTGTCCTTCCTTGCCTTTTCAATCTTTTATTCTCCACTTTTCTGTTAACTCCATAATGCCAGCTCTGTGTTCACTCTCCCAGAATAAATCTTTTAATCCAGTGGTTTGCAGAGCACTTGCTTATGGTCCATGGAGGGCTGACAGATCACATGGCTTTCCTCCTTATTAAAAGACAACTAAAATGCATTTAAAACTTTATTACTTTTCCACATAAGCAACCCTTGTAATTGACAGAGGGATGTTATGTGAACAGGAATGAGGCCCTAATCCAACAAAAATATTTAAGTACGTGTTTAACTTCAAGCATTGACTTCAGTGGACTGTGCACATGCTTAAAGTTTTATTACTAGATCAGAGCTTAAGAAAGGAGGCAATCTGCAAAATTATGCATTGGAAGGGAGGTGATCCATGACGCCCTGTAATGGGGCATGGCACCCACCTCTCACAAACATCCCCTTCTGGTCAGGTGTATCTGCAGCCTTTTAGTTTATTATGGTGACCCATCTGTGGTTTCACAGGCAGTTTTTCAGTGACTCAGCCCTCCAGTTGAGTCACATACACTGTATGTGAAACAGAACAAACCCCTTCTGGGATATACAGTCTTTAACTTGTCCTGGCCCTGATATGGGGTCATACCCTCAGGACTTCCTGCCTGGAAACCCTGTCTTCTTGTGGCCCTCCCTGGGCTCAGTCACACTCAGTCCCAGCAGTCAGCCAGGAGCTACCTTTTAGCTCCCCCATCCCTGTCCACACTGAGCTGTCCATGGTCCTGCTGCTCTTTCAGCCAGCCAGCAACACAACCCTCTCTCCTCCAGCTCCAGGCAACAGGGGACAGGTGCTTAGCTCTGCAGCTCCTTTTATATGGCTCTACTGGGTCCTGATTGGCTGCTCCCTGCAGTCTCTCTCATTGGCTGCTTCTCCGCAACCATTCCAGGCTGCTTGCAGGACTTCTCTTCTGCTCCTTTCTAGGTTGAGGTGTGGCAGGACTCTGAAGCCTCCAGTGCGGGGCCTCTGGGCCTAGTACACCCCTTCACACACTATTAAATTGCAGTCTACTCTTGTTTAATTTAAATATCTATTTTGGAATTACAAGAGAGTAGCTGAAAATGACTAGCTAAGGAGGGTCCATATTATCATTTATGTTTTTATATACATAAACACACTGTAGCATAAGGTCTGATGACCAGATTGCTTAGTGGTCAGGTCATGGCCTTACAGTTTCTGTCACCCAAGTCATCTGAGAGGGAGCATCCACTGCAGCCTCAACCACCCCCACTTGCTCCAATTTCTCCTCAGAGCTGTCATTACAAAAGAACAGGGGGGTTAAGATAGGGGGACCCAGGCCCTCCCCTTCCACTCTGTCCAAATCCAGGGCCCTAGGAGTTTATTAGAGCGTCCATCCGTGACTGGGGTCCCAGTACAGGACAGCTGAGGTCACTCAATTAGGGTGAACTCCAAAGAATGGGGCAGATAATCCCCAAAACTGGTGGATATTTTCAATACTTCGATTTACCAAGACACCATAAAACAGCTTCTTTATTATCGCACTGGTTGCCCAGAAGCCAACACCACAGTTCCCTTGAATTAACCCAGCCTCAGGCCTCCATCCAGGTACCCAAGTCAAATATGATGAAGATTTCTTATTTCATCGTATAAAAGAAAAGGTTCTATCAAATCCCAAAAGATTGGATACATTACCTCCCAGATTACTGAATATTACAGATCTTACCCAAATACCCGTTTAAAGCCAATTCTTAATAACTAAACTAAAATTTATTAACAAAGAAAAGAGAGAGTATGGTTAAAAGATCAATATACATACAGACATGAGTTCAATTCTTGAGGTGCATATAAGTAGCAGAGATAGTGAGCTTTGTAGTTGCAAAGAGTTCTTTTAGAATTTAGTCCATAGGTTATAGTCCAATGCCCAATATCATATTCAGGGTGTTTCCAGCTGAACTGGGACCTCAGTCTTGCAACTCAAACTTCCCCTGATGAAGCTTAAGCAGATCTTAGATAACAGGATCAGGACCCAAGGATCTTTTGTACAATTTCAAGCCTTCTTTGACAGGTTGGAGTCCCTCGGGGAACAATAGGTAATTAGGGTGACTTTGAAGAAGGTCCATCACCAGTATTTAACTATACAAATTAACATAAGGCAATTGCCTGTTCCTTCACCATTCACAGATGTTTCGCTATACATGAGATGAATACAGCGATATCCCGTGTTTACAATTTATTTAAATGCTAGGATGTTCTTTTGATCTCTGAATTATCAGAATACAGCATAGACAGGGACTGTTTTTTACATTGTTGACCATCCCCATATATATGTAAATACACAAAAACACAAACTTTATCTCCCCATATGTTTTTAAGGGTTGAATTTGAGTAATTCATTCTCAAGATGTTTAACTCTGGTCATGAGTCACACCATCCCAGTTACTGAACTGCCCCAAATTATGTTTCCGGCTGGGCCATTTCCTACCAACTCGGAAGCAACTCAGTATGAGGTACGATCACCAGCTTAGCAGATTCTCCTCTGTCTCTTAGTGTTCTCTTCAGTCAATTACTCTCTTTTAGAGCTTTCAACTCTCCAAGAAAACAGGGTGGGGGGAGGTCCAGGTCCATATTTCTAAAGCAACCTTCACAAAGCTGTTGACACTCCTGCCACAGCTCTCAGCATCAGCTTTGCTTCCTGGTGCCACATATAAGTCATTCTCATTTCTCCTGCGCTACCAGTGTGCTTTTAAACTGTTCCTCCACTAGGAACATGTATTGAACCTGGTGAGGGGTGGGGCCTTCTGTGATGCTGGCACACCAGGTCATGTCACAGTGTATTCAGGCCAATTCACTTGTGTATTAGCATAGATCAAAACAATTGTTAAATGTATAAGTGTATCGAGTGTTTAAACTTCATAAAATTAATGGGATGTTATGTATATTGTTTTCACTTATCTGTATCCTGCTATGATGCAGAAAACATTTATATTGTAATTTCTCCTGTAACTAAATAACTCGTCAGACATCAACGCAGAACTGGGAATGCTAATGAAGGACTTTATCAGAAAAAGTGCTAATTCCAAAGCAAATGGCCATTGTGTGTGATGACTGAAGGTCAGAGACTCAAAGTGCATTCCTCACTCATCATTAAAGGAAAAGCCCACAGGGTTAAAGACACTGTCAGCATTTCTTCTGTCAGAAGAAGATTTAAAAATGGATTCTAGAAAAAATCCTTCATCGCTGGACTGTTTGGATTCTTACAGGGAAGTGTACCAGATACAAAGTGGAGAGTCCCAGAGACAATCTGGGTGGCCTGAAAAGACTTTTGAGAAATTAGCAGTTTATTACATCACTGCCACCATTTGGAATTACAAACTATGATTCACCTGTACATATATTTTACCTGCTGTAACCTCTCAATAACTCTCATTTCCTTTTCTTAGCTAATAGCCCTTTAGTTTACTATAGAATTGGCTGCCAGTATTGTCTTTGGTATGCAATCTGGCGTATCAATTGGTCTGGGGTAAGTGACTGTTCTCTTGGGACTGGGAGCAACCTGATGTGGTGTGATTTGAGGTTTAAGTGACCTTTAATCACAAAGCCCAGTTTGGCTGGATGGCAAGATAGGCTGGGGAGTCTAAGGGGACTGTCTAACTCCACGGTGAGACTGGCATAGTGATCCAGGAGTTCACATTTGTCACTGGCTTGGTGAAATCTAATTACAGTACACACCATCACTTTGGAGAGTCTACCCTGTTTTCTGACAGTCTGCCTTGAGGTAGGCATTCACAGTTGTGAGCCACTCCAGACAGTGTGACACTCCCATAACCCCGTATTGCTCTGCTCCCCCACTGCCCACTTCAGTGTGGTTCCTGTAGACCCCATCTCTCTCTCTCTCACACACACACACTATAATAAAGGGATGGATGCCATTGCTGTCATGCTAAGTATTATACGATCTAATTTTGAACTAATGATAAAAATATATACCTGCTCCTAAATCACACTCTCATATTAGAGTCATTTGCATGTATAGCTAAAGGAAGATTCACGTTAATATAGTTAAATGTAAATAACTTTGTAGCCCATTTTTCCATAATGTAATACATGTAATCTTTGTTTAATATTCAAATTTATTATTAGCATACATAAGAGAAAATTATATTTTTTTTAATTTTCCTTTAAGCAAACAATGTACATGCACATTAATCACCTCAGTCAAGAATAATTTACATGTAGTTAACTTTCCCACATGTGTACCTCTGTGATTATTTTGAAATTACATATATTTAGCAACTGAAAAACAGTTGTGTTTAACAGCACAGAAAGCTACATGTTCAAAAACTTGTGCATGAACAAATATTTATAGGCACACCTATTACATAGTGCAAGTGGGAAATAGGCATGCATTGGCTTTCCTAAAGGGCAGGCTGCATTGCAGACACGGCCTCTGGGATAGGCAGATACAGCCTGTTTTCAAAATTACACAGTACTGTCTAGGCTAAAGCTGACAGAATGAAGATAGTCATGGTTTAGGCAGGTGCAAGTCCAGAAGTAGTGGTGGAGGTGAACTCCCATCAGATAACAATTGCTTTGATAACAGCCCACTATAGTTCATAAAAGAAATCAGCAGAGACACACAGTTAAATAAAAGGCAAATTCACCAGTGCACCAAAGCAGAACAAAACTGTCAGAGCATACCAAACAGTTAAGCTGACCATCATCATCATCATAAGGGTAGGCAAAAGCAGCCAAATGGAACTGATTGCTCTGCAGGGCCGGCTCAAGGCACCAGCAAAGGAAGCAGGTGCTTGGAGCAGCACATGTGAAGGGGCGGCATTCCGGCCATTCCTGGGGCGGCACATTTAAAGGGCCTTTTTTTTTGCTTCGGCGGCAGCTCCGGCCACGGCTTTTGTTTGTTTGTTTTTTGCCACTTGGGGCAGCAAAAAAGCTAGAACCAGCCCTGTTGCTCTGGCCCTTAATTTGTCATTGGTGTGTTGACTTAGATGGTTGTGTTAGTGAGACTGGTGCAATGAGAGAGGGGACAGGAAGAGCCAAGTTCCTGAGTTCAAATATCTCTGCTTTAAGGTCGTCCCCTGAGCTCCTACCTTAATTCCCCCAGCAGTGCAGCCTCAGTGCACAGCAGGGTCGTGGCAGCAGTGCAATGGAGAGCCTTTCAAGCCGTGCTGCCCAAGCTAAAATATAGCCATGGAAAGCTGTGGCAGCTGGGCCAAGTAATCTGGAAATGAGAACCCTTGAGACATGTGTCCAGTCTCCCTCATACTGCTGAGTCATTACAACCAATAAAATTGTTTCATGCAAACAGTTGTAGAGGAAGAGTGATAATTTGTTGCGTTATCTCTGATGTCACAATGGCCCCACTTAAGAGTTAACTGAGCTGTTGACCACAGCCTGACTGTAGCCTATATAAACATAGCAATTAGCTATTCTAAGTTATTAATCACTTCCTAATTACAACCTACTTAAAATATAGCCTATGCAAGAAATTTCAATTAATTTTAAACATATGGAAAGTTTGAAGTCTGAGTTATTCCACTGTTAAGATCACACAGGACAAAGAAAAGACTGACACATATTCAAAATTTCTTAAAGGGCCCAGCTTTTAATTTATTTTAACCCAAACTAATTAACAGATTTACTTATAAATTCTCAGAAAATTCATTCTGTAATTGAAGAGTAAGTGCACTAAATTTGAGGATGATATGCTGTATTTTTATTGCAAAACAGAAAAGTCAAATCCCTGTCTTAAATGCAAAATGGAACTCCTCTACGAAGCTGTGAACAACACCTCCATAATTAACACACTGGAATAGTTTCAGTGGGTCAAATTGATTGTATGGAGTTACCCCAGAAATGAATGTTGTGCCATCTTCACCCAAATATACAGTATAAGGGCCTTGTCGTGCAAGTATTTACCACCAGGTAAAGTGCTTATTACCATAGTTAATCCCATAGAATTCAGTGGACTTAGTCATGGTAGGAAGCACCTAGTAGTACTTGTATGCTTGGGCCCTAAGAACTCATTTTGAGTCTCAGATTATGTGTGTATGTCATCAGAACATTAAGATAAAAAACAGAGTGATACAGTATGAATAGTTTTGTTGAAATTGTCTATAATACACAATAACATATATAAAGTGTGAAGTTGCAAGGGAAGGGAGGTTATAAAAAGTGTATTCAATTTTTCAGGAGTAACAAATCAAGCAAAGCCACTCTTCTAGATCATTCAAAAAGCAGAAATATCACAGGCACAGAATAGAGGGCTAGGAAAGGGTGTTACTCAATCTGATGAAAGCTGCAAGCACACACCTGGCAATTGCAGTTTGTTATGCTTATAAAAATTCACGGAATCTTGTTCAGGGGACAAGGCAATGTGCCGCCTTTATTTAAAATGTCAAAATCAGCATATGTTTACACACACACACACACGGTTCTGCAGCTGGTGTTATAGTTACCAGTCCTTATTGTTGCCCAAGTCAATCTACTGGCCAGCTAGAATGAACACAAGGAGAGAGCCGGACCCCTGTTGGACACATACTGATGCTCTGTTGTTGTTACAGAAAGTACATAAAGCCTCCGTGCTCTCGCCCAACTTTTATAGTAGTTGATCCCCATGTAAGTCTGTGGGTCTTGCTGTGTCATAATTGGATCATTAATCACAAACTGATTGTTTACATGACCATTCTCCATCTCCTTATCTTGTACTTTGTTCTTGTTTTCGGGTGGATACCTTTGCACTTTAGGGTCGTTAATCTGCACTCTTTGGCCATCAGGACAAGATACTTCCATTCTTCACTCCCTCTGTGATTAGGCCCATCTGCCGCTGGCATCTCTTATTACACTGCTCTACAGCCAAAATGCTTCTGAAATAAATGTAGTCAAACTTTACTAATTCTGGGTCACTGAGAACGAAAATGATGCTTAAAATTGTTGATTGGCTCTAGTTTTCAAGACATGCTATTGGGTCAGTATATACGACCCTTGACTTGGGAATGGCGGAGGATAAGTGAGTTATAAAGGGAAGGGATCTCAATTTAAACCAGAAATGACTAAAATACATCTTTGACTGGATCTATGAATAAATCTATGACTGGGTTTGGACAGTACTTGCTTTATAGGCAAAACAATGAATGATGCAATCTGAAGCTGGTATTGCGTCATACACGATATGAATTGCATCATGTTATTCCTAGAAGTCATGGATGATGCAATCATAACGAAGCTTACATCACTCTGCTGAACAAATTGCCCTATATCAGCTCTAGAAATCATACAGTGTCGTGCTCTCTTATTTGTCACTGTTTGATTTTGCAAAGGGACACATTTCTGTTTAGCCAAAGTGAGCAGAGATGCCTCGTACTTGTGTGAACAGTGCAGATAACTTCTGCTATGTTTGTGGTGAAGTGACTTTTGCATCACAAAAGCGCAGTATAACCACTATGGTTAAGAAAGCCTATCACCTTTCTTTTGGCTGCAAAATTGGAGATCAGGACAAGAGGTGGGCCCCACAAATATGCTGCAACACTTGTGCAACAAATCTTCGCCAGCGGTTGAACAGGAAAAGGAAATCTATGCCTTTTGCAGTGCCAATGATTTGGAGAGAGCCAACAGATCATACCAGCAATTGTTACTTCTGCATGGTGCCTCCAGTTGGGAAAGGTGTGTCAAAGAAGAAAAAGTGGACTGTGCATTATCCAAACATTCCGTCAGCTATACTCCCAGTACCCCACGGAGAAGGACTGCCGGTTCCTGATGCACCAGAATCATTCTCACTTGAGTCAGACGAGGAAGAGGATGAAACTTCTGGTCCTGAACCATCAATGTCACAGGACCCACATTTTCTCCCATCCTCCTCCTCTGAACCACACCTCATAACACAAGGTGAACTGAATGACCTTGTCAGGGATTTGGAACTACCCAAGAGTAAGGCAGAGCTTTTGGGCTCCAGACTACAGCAGTGGAATCTCCTGGCAGGTGATGTTAGGGTTTCCATGTTCCATGACCGTCAAAAGGATCTTGTCCCATTCTTCTTCATGGAAGGTGATCTTGTAGCCTGCAACAACATCGATGGTGTGATGGCAGCCCTCAACATCGTTCACGATCCAGATGAGTGGAGACCATTCATTGATTCATCGAAGACGAGTCTTAAAGCTGTTTTACTGCATAATGGCAATGTTTTGCCATCAATTCCAGTTGGTCATGCAGTCCATATGAAGGAAACCTATGACAACATGAAACAACTTTTGAGGTGCATAAACTATGACCAACATCAGTGGCAGCTTTGAAGGTTGTTGCTTTCTTGCTTGGTCTGCAGACTGGATACACAAAGTACTGCTGTTTTCTCTGCGAATGGGATAGTCGTGCAAGAGATTCCCACTACATCAAGAAAGATTGGCCACTCCGACAGTCATTGGAGCCTGGGAGGAAAAGTGTTCAGCATCCACCACTTGTTGAATCAAGGAAGATTTGGTTACCACCCATACACATCAAGCTGGGTCTGATGAAGAACTTTGTCAAGGCCATTGACAAAACACAAGCAGCTTTCAAGTACCTCCATGGAAAATTTCCAAGGTTAAGTGAAGCTAAGATAAAGGAAGGTGTCTTTGTGTGTCCTCAGATGCGTGAACTTCTTTGAGATGATGCATTTGACCATGCACTGCGTGGCAAGGAAAAAAAGGCATGGAAAGCCTTCCAGTTAGTGGCAATAAATTTTCTCTGAAACAACAAGGCAGACAACTACAGGTTGTTGGTGGAAAACCTCCTCAAGGCATACAAAAGCCTTGGTTGCAACATGTCACTAAAGATACATTTTTTGCACTTTCATCTAGATTTTTTTCCACCGAACTGCGGAGCAGTGAGTGACGAGCACGGCGAGCGATTTCACCAGGACATTGCAACAATGGAGAAATGCTATCAGGGCAAATGGAGCCCATCAATGCTTGCAGACTATTGCTGGACAGTGACAAGAGATGCTCCATTTAATGAATACAAGAGACAAGCCAAGAAGCGCCGAGTAGACACTGAATAGGACTAAACTATGTACATAATAGTTTTTTGCCTTTTGTTTCATAATAAATTTTATTTATATAACCCCTTTGCTGATTTTTAAAGTGTTACATAAACAGGACAGGTGAAATAGTATCATGTAAAGCAACCATAAACACATGAAAAGACCTAGGTTTACAATTTATGATTAAAACTCTATCTACACAATATACATAGACATAAAATGTAAAAACTTCAATATCTTAGAAACAGTAGCCAATCAGTTGTTTTAATTGTCATATTTGAATTCAGCACATCAAAATACATACTAAATAGCACATTTTATCTCTGAAGCAGACGACTTCTCAAAAATTGTAGACCAGTGTTATCTACTCACATACTTGCATACCTCACTCACCCAAGGAACAGCTAAACAATCTCCTAACAAACAGGTTTGTAACAGAACAGAGTGATTTCATATTACTAATTTAACTTACAAAACAAAGCAACTACTAAATTAACAAATCAGAACAACTGAACGAATCAAAAGGGTTTTGGGTTCTTTGCTCACAAGTTCACATATAGTGAAAAGTTCAGATATGCTGGCATAAGAAATCCCCTCAGGATTCAGTTGCTCTTGTGGAGGGTGGGGAAAGTAAAAATTCAGCTCCAAATAAACAGCTCACAATCCAGCAGTAATACGTAAAGTGCCAAATACACCTAGAAACCAAAGTGAATAAAAAAAAAACCCCAGTGCATACTATATATAAAATGGCAAACACCATCTCTATCAACCTAGATTTCTGGAAGTTGCTATTCCCCTTTGGATGGACTTCCAGCCTGGGTGACATGAGGTCACATACCAACAAAACCCTGTAGATGATAGAAGTTCCTAAAAATGAAATAAATTAAAACCTTAAATTGAAATGGAAAGTATAGCTTTGAGGGTGCATTAAGAATATTGAGACATTGAGGTCTTGAGTCAAATAGGAGATATTATTCCAAATCTAGTTGGAATTGAATGTCTAATAACAAATGGGATGACTTTTGACTCCTAATTGTTTAGGAAAAATTAACATCTGATCATTCATATACCAGTTGAGAATCTCTGTATAATATATATTCCATACAAAAACTATGCTAAGAGAATGTTATGGTTAACTATGCTAAGAGAATGTTATGGTTACACAGTTAAGCAACAATCAGAAAATACCAAAGTTAAGATTGCAAATACAACCATAAGTCTTCCACATTGTGCATAAGCATTACAATGCAGCCTTTAATTACATGAAACATTCGTGGGAAACGGAGTGTAAGCTACTTACCACATGCTAGTTAGAGCAGTGTTTCCCAACCTGGTGGTCGTGACCCTCAGAAGGGTCACAGGATGGGTTTAGGGGGTCACCACGGGAAGCCCCATAACATAATTCAGCCCCGGGCAGCGGAGCTCTGGCCGCCCCAAGCCCTAGCCCCAACCCCCAACCCCTGGGTAGTGGGACACCAGCTGTTACAGCCCTAGCTTTGGGAGGCTTCAGCCTGAGCCCTGGGGGGGCGGGGTTCTGGCAGCTTCAGCCCCCTACCTTTTCAAGTCTTAGTAGGAGGGTCACGATTTTTAAGTCCAACATGGGTTGCCAGCACAAAAAGTTTGAGAAACACTGAGTTAGAGCAATGCTTTCAATCCACATATATATAGAAATGGACAGTGAAACACTGGAACCAGGGCAGTTCACCCTCAGTGGCTTTATTTATACTAAGAAGAATGAGGAAAACCAAAGACAGCATGGTAATAAAGACAGGATAAGGAAATCCAATGTAAATGAACCAACAATGTAACACCCATAGTTCAAACTGCCTCCACAGAATGGCTCCCTCTAACACCAAGACTTAACTTCCAGCACACATTTTGTGTTAGCTAGGAGTACTGTGTGTGCGGTATTCCTAGCAGTAGCAAAAGGTTTCAGTACTTAGAAGCTCACTAATGTTGGCCAGCTTAAGGCTTTGGGGCTCATTGTTGTGATAAGGTGATGAGGTCTGAGAGAGTTCACCAAGCAGGGATAGGGTGGAAATCTCTTAGGAACTACTGTCTCACTGTGTAATGGGGAGGTTCTGAAGCCAACTCTAATTAAACTGTTGAAGGAGATTATTCAGATCCTTGACACCATTGGACCACCCATTTTCCCCTTAGGAACTTAGTAAGAAGAAATGCACCTCCTGGACTTCACAGAACATTACCTCCATAGGAGCTTCACCTTGGGGAAGAAACATGGTGCCTTCCTCAGGTGTAGAGGTATTAAAGTGCACCAAATCTGAAATCTGTCAGATGCACCTTAGGAGTTCAGTACCTAGCAAAAGAGTACTTTTGTGCCTTCCCCAGCTGACAGCCAGCTAAGGTGCATCAGAGCAGATTGGTTCTTCTCAATCAAGTTCAGTAATACAAGATGAGTGCAAAGCTAATATAGCTGCACACGCATGTACAGTTCAGCCTTGCTTAGGTGTACACTTAAGTTTAAACTAAAAAGAGTGTACTGCACATTCTCAGTATGTGACTACCAAATGCTCAGATTCTGTCTAATTAAGCTGAGTTTCTTCAAGGGAGTGCACTGGTCATCAGTGAGGTTATTTCTAGGGCTGTCAAATTATTAAAAAAAATAATCACAGTTAATCTCGAGATTAAAAAAATAGCCACAATTACTTGCAGTTTTAATCACTCTGTTAAATAACAGAATACCAATTTAAATTTATTATAAATATTTTGGATGTTTTTCTACATTTTCAAACATATTGATTTCAATTATTACACAGAATACAAAGTGTACAGTGCTCACTTTATATTATTTTTATTACAAATATTTGCACTGTAAAAAGATAAACAAAAGAAATAGTATTTTTCAATTCACCTCATACAAGTACTGTAGTTCAATCTCTTTATCGTGAAAGTGCAACTTACAAATGTAGAATTATTATTATTTTTACATAACTTCACTCAAAAAACAAAACAGTGTAAAAACGTTAGAGCCAACAAGTCGGAGCATGAAGGAGCATACAAATGTTTAGCATATCTGGTCCATAAATACCTTGCAACACCAGCTACAACAGTGCCATGCTGTGATGGGGCAGCTGCCCCCACTGGCAGAAAAGGAGTTAAAAGCACCCCTAGGGCGGCTGCACCAAAGGCAGCCAATTAGAAAGTGGCTGAGAGGAGTAGCTAATCATGGCCTGGCAGGCTCATATAAGAAGGGCTGCAGGGCAGAGCAGAGTTCAGTAGCTGACTGGAGCTTGAGAGAAGCCCAGATTTCTAGCAGAAGGAAGAAGCACCAGTGACAATTCAGTGCTGTAAGCAGGGACCGGCTGGGGGAGCTAGAGAGAGCTCCTGGTGGGCTGCTAGGGCCTGCAGGCTGAGGCCCTGAGGTAAGGACAGAAAAGGGTGCTGGAGCCACATGGGAAGTGACCTCCGGACAAAGGACTGTAATTGCCACTGAAGTTGTGGCTGGAAGAGATTGCAGGTCCCCTGGAAGGGGAGAACACAGAGTGTGGCACAGCCAGAGACCAGCCTCACTAAAGAGGATGCTGTGGTCCTTGGAGCGACACTGGTCCTGGTACAAAAGTGATGGTGGTGAGGCACTGCCAGAGGAGGGTGCCCTGGTGAGAAGAGCTAAGCCCCAGGACAGCCAGCAGGAGGCACTGCAGTGGTGAGTCACACCCCATCACACATGCGAATGCTTATTCTCATTTTCAGGTGACATAGTAAAGAAGAAGAAGCAGGCAGCAGTATATTTTGTAAATGTAAACAAACGTGTTTGGCTGAACAAGAAATAAGATTGAGTGGACTTGTGTGAGGTGAAATGAAAAATACCATTTCCTTTGTTTATCTTTTGTACAGTGCAATTATTAGTAGTAAAAATATAAAGTGAGCACTGTACACTTTATATTCTGTGTTGTAATTGAAATCAATACATTTGAAAATGTAGAAAAAAATCCAAAAATATTTATAATTTAAATTGGTATTCTATTGTTTAACAGTGAGATTAAAACTCTGATTAATTGTGACTTTCTAAAATCTAGTTAATTTGTTTTGCGTTAATCACATGCATTAACTGTGATTGACAGCCCTAGTTATATCTACACCAAAATATTGAACTTTCCAACCTCCAAAAACATCTGGATGGTTTTGTTCAAACTTAAAAAATCACTTTTGGACAGAAACAAGGATGAACAGTTTCTGCCTAAAAATTGAAAGCTTCAGGAAATTATGATCTATTGAAAAGGTGAAATTAGAAGTTATTATGCAGCCTCAACTAGAGCAGGATATAACCAGCATGTCATTGTGAAACTAATTTTTCTATTAGCACAGTATCTTTAGCAATAAACCAGTGAAATTACAATGGACTTTCTGGCAAATACATTTTAGCAATTTCAATATACGTACTTAGCCTTCAGAAATATCAGAGGAGGAAAAATCTATTGGTTCAAGGATACCTGTTGGGTCAGTATTAGACCTTTCATCAAAAAAGGTTTTGATTAAAATTGGCTCTTTGATTAAAGTGAAAATTCTGAAACACAATTTTAATGCTTTGAATTTTTGGAAAAATAATTAAAGTCAACATTTTTATTTTGGTGGGGAAAATCCAACCTTGATTCACATTGACTTCTGCCACACACACACCTTTTTCCAGTGGGGGGAAAAAAGTGAGCACCAGTAGAAGGAAAACTCTCCCATCTTCCCTCCTTTTTCAGCCACTAAAGAAAGGGAGGGAAGTGAAAAAGGAAAGGATTTTTCCTTCCAAAGATTTCTTATTTAAAAAAAAAAAGTTGTCATGAAAATATTGGAATAAAACAGCTTTCTTTTTTCCCCCCAGGAAATATACCTACTTTGCTTTTGCCAACTCTAGTCAATATCTGTAACTACATAGTCAATTCAGCTAGTGATATTCTTAGATAAAGGAAATATTCAAATTTGACCCCATGGACAATTTTAAATCTGGCGGGAAAACAAAACAACCAACCCCTCAAGCAATTACCATAAGCAATTGATATTCTCCACAAAGGCATTTCTACACTGATATAATCTAAGAAGGTGTTTATATAATCTACATAGAAAGATTTTGTTACTCCTATATAATACAGGCCTTTTGTAAAGGGATTTTGTTAACCGGACATCATCTATCTACATATCCTAGCTGTTTTCAAATCCACTCTATGAATACTTATTATTTTGATTACTGGTAATAGATTGCTAAAGAAACAACCTCCCACTTCAAAAAAGTGAAGGGGAAAATGAGTTGAGTACAATGGCAATAACAGTGATTCCTGGAGAATTCAGTGTCTCTGAAAAAAATAAAAAAGATCCCTCCAGCTTGTTTATTTCAAATTGATTATGCAAACACTTACTACTATCTGTAGTGCATATTCATGTAAGTATTCTCACTGTCACACACCAGAGAGCCAGGTGTTCTCATTTAACATTTTATTTTCAGATGTTTTCAGTTTAGGCTTGTCACTCTTACTCACACTCAGAATCTCCTCCCACTGTTTACTAAAGATATTACTCTGGATGGAAATGCCAAAGACCTTGGTGTAGTATCTTACTCAGTGGTACTGCTTGAGGAATAAGGTACCACTCACTTTGAGTAGGAGTATCAGAATCAGACCCTTAGGCCTTCTCTGTGCACACACACTTACATCAGTTTAATTAAAGGTGTGTGTTACGTTCGTGGGAGGCTGCGGGCCTACCCAGGGTGCTCTGCAAGAACGAGGCCCACACACTCTGTGAGTTATTGGCTTTATTGAAGGCAAAGTGACACATCCGCAACGGGGACTCCTGGCGTTGCTGTCACGGAGACGGGGAACCCAGCGCACCATAATCCAGGCCTGGTACGGAGTGCCAAAAACGGGGCGGACTCATACAGCTATATACAGACATCTCATACAGAAGCAAGCAGGGGTCGCCTCCTGGCTCAAGGTCATGCAAAGCAATTCTAACTAATTCATAACAAACTACAGCTGGCCGGCCGTGAGCTGCAATAACCAGCCCGCTGAAATGTGAGAAAGCGGACGCACCCTTGCTATGCCGTAACACAATCTTCCGTGGTACCCTACAATCCTCCCCTCGCTTTCTCGAGCGACGTCAGCGGCCATATAGACAGACACACACACACCCCCGGGGGCGGGGGGCGGTGCAGGGCAGCAAAAACAACAGCAACGGCCACGCAGGCCACACACAAAAAGACCCAAAAAGCAAAACAAAGAGAATACATGGCTGTATCTAAAACATACTGGGCGGGGCCCAAAGCATACACACGGGGAAGGCAAAAAGGTATTGCATTCACAACAATCCGGGCAAGTACCACCCGTGCATTAACCGCGGGGGGGGGCAGCTCCCTGGGCAGTACCTCCCCTTACAAGGAGCACAACAATACGCGGGAGAGCGAGGCCATATGAGGATAGTCCTCTCCTTCCGGTAGCACATACGCCCAGCCGTCTCTAGTGGCCAGAACCACGGCGGCTTGCGGTTCTCGCTGCGGCACCGTCCACCAGACGTTGGCTAGCACGCGCCACCCCATTTCACTGGGGACGTGGGGCGCCAAACCTGCAGGAGGTAAGGGAATAAATTTACACAGGGCCTCCCCTTGCTCCCACGGCACCGGCTCAGTGTCCACGTTGGTGCACGCCAGCCGGGCCCGGGTGACCATGACCTCATACGCCAGGGTCTCAGCTCCTCCGAGGCCGTTCACCAGAGTAGCTCGGCCCTGAGCCTGCGCTGAGTGTAAAATCGTGACTTCAGCACCTGTATCGAGTAGCGCCAAGACATGTTGAACTCCTCCCCTCGGCCAACGGATCACAAGGGGCACGTAGGGGCGTCGGTCCCCCGTTTCCCTCCCGCCTGTGGCTGCCGCCACGCACGGAACGGAGGACCCGCCACACCCTCAATAGGGGCACGGCAGTTGCCACTCAGCGGATGGAGCAGCAGGTGCTGCGGGCTTGCTTTGTTCCACTCCTCTCTCTCCCTCGCCTCCGGTACTCCGTTTTGAGGTGGGTAATTGCATCCACCGCTTATACAGGTCCGCTGTCGGTTTCCCATTGATCTCCTCTCGAGGGACACCGGCCTGCAAAAGATCTAACCACAGGGTCTTCCGGGGCACCCACAGCTCTCCCTTCTCTTGTCCCCTGCCGGCCTGTCCTTTCATGGCTCAGATGGCCCTGGGCCGTGCCCCGGCCAGAGCGGTCTCCAATTGCATAAAACTGGCAGCCAGGTCCCCAACACGCCCATCCGCGGCCATAACTACTGCGAGGAGCGAGGGCTTCAGCTCGCCTGGGGCCAAGCACAATAGGGTGTCCTTAATGGATTTTGTGACCAGTATATCATTTGGCCCTCCCATGCCGCCCATCTCTAGGGCCCCGGCCATCCCCAACTGCCGAAGTATCTGCCCTCCCTTGGCAATAGTCTTCCAGGGGCCTGCCAGTGCCTCCAGTTCCCCCACCGATGGGTAAGCCGCGCTTACCGCTGCCGCTAACCAGCGGTACAGGGAGGGCGACTCAGTATCCCCCCCGGGTTGCGGGGGGTTAGCCAGCTGCGCACGTACCTGGGAATCTTGTGACAGGACACCCAGCTGTTGTAGCTCATACCGGAGGAGCATGACCATATTGCCAGCGTTGTCCCAGGCTCGGACCAGCCACCGCGGGACGCCCTCCCCGGGCTCCTGACGAAACGTCTTTACTATCTCCTGCATCTGTTCCTTCAGTGCCCACTGTAAGTGGAGCGCCTCCCCATCCTGGGCCCGGAGGGTGGTTAGGAGGAGCCACCCTGGCCCCCCCATCGCTCGCCGTTCCATCCCAGAACGCCGGTTCACCCGTACCCGCTGTAAACCCTCAGTCAGCTGTGCAGGGGTAACCCCAGCCACCTGCTGGAATTCCGGCCAATCGGCCGGGGCAGCCCACCCGGCCAGAACCCACGCTACCGGCCCCCAGAGCTCTGTCTGGGGCCACCCAGGTATGCGCTGTAGGGACAGCGGCGGCTTCCCTACTTCCCCTACCTTCAGCCAAAACGGCATCGTCTCCCAGAGCACCCTGCTCGCTGCGCCAAATGTTACGTTCGTGGGAGGCTGCGGGCCTACCCAGGGTGTTCTGCAAGAACGAGGCCCACACACTCTGTGAGTTATTGGCTTTATTGAAGGCAAAGTGACACATCCGCAACGGGGACTCCTGGCGTTGCTGTCACGGAGACGGGGAACCCAGCGCACCATAATCCAGGCCTGGTACGGAGTGCCAAAAACGGGGCGGACTCATACAGCTATATACAGACATCTCATACAGAAGCAAGCAGGGGCCGCCTCCTGGCTCAAGGCCATGCAAAGCAATTCTAACTAATTCATAACAAACTACAGCTGGCCGGCCTTGAGCTGCAATAACCAGCCTGCTGAAACGTGAGAAAGCGGACGCATCCTTGCTATGCCATAACACAATCTTCCGTGGTACCCTACAGTGTGTTTTAAGCCAATTTAATTAAACAGGCATAAGTGTGTGTAGACGTTCTTATTTCAGTGTCAAGAGTGCCTTATTTTGGATTAGCTTAATCCCAAAAACCGGTTTAAACTAAAACTACTCTCAAATTGAACTCATGGTGTCTACACACATCTGCATCATTTTAAATCCGTATTATTCTGCTTTTGTTATTAATTAAATAAAACAGGGCAGACCCTCAGCTGGTATAAATCATTGTACCTAACTAAAGCAAATGAAACTACACTGATTTACCCATGATGAGGCTCTGGCCCACTGTGCTTTAATACAGAAGGCTAAATTCATTCTTCGAGCAACTCCATTGACTTCAAAATTCCTAGTAAAAATTCTTCCAAATCCCACATCATGATAACATTTATCCTAAGATGCTGCAGATGTCAGCTAATGTAAATAAATGTCAAAAGGAGGAAATTAACAGCTTACTCAATTTCAGAATAACTTCTACTTTGAAGTACTCTTTTTGTATTGTGCTGTTAAACTGGGTTTAGCCTAACAAAGCCTCCACCTTTAGGTATACCATCCCCTCATTCATAACACTGTACATTTAAAATAAATAGTAAGCTATTGACTGTGCCCTTTAAAGTCTGAGGTAGACCTTGCTACCAGGCTGAGCAAATGCACAAAATAGAGCACTAAGTTTGAGCTGCTGCTTTTGTAGTTTCCATTTTGGTTTTCTATCTAAGTGAGATTTTTCCCATCCACCAATGGATATCTTTGTGAAATTCAAAGGAAAGCTGTAATAAAGACTAATTCCAGCTCATCAATGAGAGAAAAGAGAAGTATGGATGCTATCAGCCAGGTAGGAAGGAGCATGGGCTGAGGAAATTTCACTTCCACATGTCATCCAGACAACAGTTTGGGGGAGACAGAAAAAGTGGTAGAAGGCAGCCGAGCAAAAACAAACAAGTCAGTGTGCTAGCCAGATATTCTTGTTGCATACACAACAGCACCTTTTATTTTTCTAGAAAAAATCATTTGTAATGAATGTTAGTTCCTGGGAAGGTTCTCAATTGACAACCCTTGAGACAGAAGTCCTCAATATAGGCACAGAACACAAAGAATGGGCATCAGAAATGTAAGGCTACCCATGAGTTTGCTTTAACCCTGATATGGTGGGATCTCCTATAGGATAGAGAGGTCAGTTTAATCTCCAGAGCCTTCTGATACCAAAGCGATGGACAACTAAAGAACCTAAACAGACTAGATTGTCTAGAATACTTTCTGGACAATCTATTGATATCCTCAACAAAAATGCCAATTAATTTCAGTTGTAGTGATGTGATTTGTGGTGTGGACAACTGTCCACTGGGACCTGTGCTGCATATTGAGACCATCATATTTTATAGAGGTTAATGAGCAGCCATGAAATGATACAGCTTTTGTTTTGTTTTTTTCTGACTGGAAATGAATTCAAAACAATTCCCTAAAGGTGAAAAATTCCATCTGCCCTGATCAATCCCTGAAGCCAATCCAGTGCCATAATGGAAACCTTTCTGGAAGAAGATGTGAATTTGAGAGCAGATAAAAACATCTGTAAAATCAAAGGCACTTGAATCTGTGGTTGACTAAAAAGGGATGGCACTGGGGAGAAAGAGCTCAGTCCCTAGTGATTCTAAAAACCGTTAGCTCCTATGTATATTGAAAGTTAATGCTGGGGGAGGGGGTTATTTTGGTTTGTGGTGGGGGTTGAGTGGAAGGAGATTTATTGATATTTTGGGTCATTAACAATACGATATTACAATTACACTGACTTGACACATATAGGTACATATCTCAATACAGAATTAACAATATTAAGAAACATAAGCTATGTGGGGCATTCACAAAGGAAAGACTCAACCATATGATCAAGAGCAAAGTTATTTAAGAACATTTCAATGTACTCTTTTTCCAGACAGAGTGATTTCCTCTGAGGAGAATTAAGATATTTCGCAGTAACAAAAAATGAGGATAATTCAGCAAACAGACAGCAGGTCTACTGAGCCTGAAAGGCAATATTGGTGGGCCCAGGTAGCCCTGTCTGTACAGGTCTGCCGAGCATGCTCCAGTTGGAGGAATGGGTTACAAGGAGCTCCGAAGCTGACAAACGGAGTGGTGGATAGGTTACAGGAGAGAAGACTCCTCCTCCAGGAAGCCAGATAGAAGGTGGAGCCTGAGGGGATCACATAGCAGGTCAGGCCCCTGACAGTTCCTTGTCCAACCACCACCTCCTTCAAGATGCAGCAGGTCTTGCCCTGGTCATTTGAGACTTTGTTTGAAATATAGGATCCATGCCCCAAACCGAAGGGGCACATAGGTAGGAAGTATACCAAGGTGGCAGATTTAGGATCTGTATAGTGAAGAGCCTGGCAGTGTTACTTCCCAAAGGGCCCTGGGCTGGGACCTGGTGGAAAGGGAGGGCCCTGGTCCCCCTACCATGCCCCACTTATGGGCAAAGGTTCAAACACTCACATCCTGGGGCAGGGAGCAGGCACTGCTACTGTCAATGACAGCGAGACAAGGGGGTTGTCATCTGAGTATCCTACAATTCCTGCCTTTCCTTTCTCACTGCCACTCCTCCCCCCAAAAAATTAGACAGTCATATTTTTATACTGGACTTCCAATTCTTCTATTAAAATAGTTCAAATCTAAAATGCATCCAGATTACATATTAAAATGACAACTTCAAGGTAATTTTGCATATCTACAATTTCTGTTTATAACTGAGCAGTACATGTCAGCATGTTTTGCTTTGTTCTAAGCAGTCCATGGTGCTGCCACAAAATAAGACCAGACAACAAGTCAAAATATTGTCCCTGGTTCCCTCCCTGCTCAGGGTGTGGGTGAGTAAACTGAACCAGCTCTGAAACTGGGGTGGATCACTTCCCTTTCTGTGTTTGCTCAGCTGCACTGCAGGGAAAGTTGCATGGGTGGAATCGAAACTCACCTTACTCCCTGCCCTGTCAACTCAAGTGCAGAAGAGGAAGCAGGGCTCTGTGGAGGCTGTTCTCCCCCACCAAGATGCAGGACACCCATGATATAGGGGAAATAGGAGGCATCTCACATCCTCTATAATCCCCTGGGCAGAAATGTAAGGAAAGCCACAATCTCACCCTATATTGTAATTTACCATCTTCACTGACTTGCAACTTTTTTTTTTACACCATCAGTGAGTTTTCCATTTCTTTTACTGAACATCAGTGAGCAATCTAAATAAACAGCTTATTTTGTATCAAATATGTAACAGTGACAGTGAAGAAGCATACCAACTCCAGTTCTCCCAATGCACCCCCAGTACCAACATTCCAAAAGACGTCAAATTAAGGCCTGGGCACTAAGTGGCTGCCAAAGATCCTGCATCACTTTTTTTCAAGAGCAAAGTTGTAAGTTCAGGTTTCTTAGCAAATTCTACATTTGCAAATTAAGTTTTGCCTCCCTAACTTCTACCCATAGTTTTTAACTGGACCCAATATGTGATATCTTGGCCACACTGAATTAGTGGCAAATCTCCCATTGACTTTGATGGAGAGAGTATTTCATCCAGTACTTAGCACACATTGCCAATGGAGTCATGCTGCCAGTCACTACCCTGGGTCTAAATTGTCCCCGGCAAACCTAGAAAAGGGGATTCTCGATGGAAGAGATAATGTAACTCCTAAGCCTGTCCTAATCTTCCCACTTTGCCCTCAACCTCTTCACAGATCCTGGAATTTTAGAGAGGCACCTGTGAGGTCTAGAACTGTAGGACAGTGCCCTGGACATGGTTGACAACCCTTCCATGCAGCAGGAGGAAGATCTGTTTACAGTGGGGACCCTGCATATATTGATCTGAGGAGATAATCTGGGTCACTGTCTTTTCCATTTATTTGCTCTTGCTGTTATATGAGAACCCCTTCTAGGTAAACCCTACTTATGAGTGGGGTGCCTGCCCCTCAATCTCATTGTCAGGACAAAATTAATTTTAGATAAAATTTTCAATGTGCCCAAGTGACTTAGAGCCTAAGTGCCATTGACGTTCACTGAGACTTAGGGCTGGTCCACACTGGGGGGGGGATCGAACTAAGATACGCAACTTCAGCTACGTGAATAACGTAGCTGAAGTCGAAGTATCTTAGTTAGAACTTCAAAGCACTTACCACAGGTCCACATGCAGCAGGCAGGCTCCCCCGTCGACAGCGCTTCCTCCTCTTGGCGAGCAGGAGTTCCGCAGTCGACGGCGAGCGCTTCCAGGATCAATTTATCACGTCTAGACAAGACGCGATAAATCGATCCCAGACGATCAATTACTACCTGCCGAATCAGGCGGGTAGTATAGACGTACCCTTAGTCCTAAGCATCTATGCCACTTTAGAAAATGGGACTTAGGCCTCTAAGTTATTTGGACAATTTAGAAAATGTTACTCATTATCTCTTACAAAACTCAAACAGAATGTTAAAAGAAACCTAAAGCAGTATCCCCTTCCCACAGGTGAGATAGGAGTCTTGAACATGTGGGTACGTCTTACCATACAGCATCCATATCATCCAGGCAAGCACCTACCTTTTATGAGCAATTTCCCTTCTCCAAAGCAAAACAAATGATCTTACCACACACACACACACACACACAGACCATTTCTCTCAATTACTTCCACACAGATGTCTGTGTGTTATTGGTGTTACAATGCACTGATTTTAAAAAAAGACAAATCAAATGTATCTGGAAGGTAGAATTCAACCTTAGCTGTTGTGTGTCAACATAGGTGCAAAAACATTTTTACATTTTGTTGGTTCTGTGATATGACTCATGCTGGTTAACTTTACCACAAAACATGCCTTTTACACACGATATAGTCAGCAAAAATTGTAGCAACAAACAGCTTTTAGTTTAAAAATAAATCCTCACAGTAAAATTGGGGACACTAGTGATCATTCACATTGTCAAGCCACATACATTTTTCCACAAGGGATCATTCATCTTGGAAGATGGGTGTTTAACAGAATGGGAATACGGGAGGGACTAGTTTTTTTGTTTGTTTGTTTGTTTAAGATCTGCAATGTCTCAGATGCTCTGTAACAAACAGAGCAGAACAAAATTCTACTGAACATTCTAATGAATAAGTGCTCAGAGTGAGCAAATGAGAGACAATAAGGGAAATCAAATGCAAGAGACTTGATAATTATTTCCTCTTCCAGTCATTCTATTTGACTTTATGTAATTTTATTTAAGGTAGGAATATTATAGGTAGAGGGTTTAATATTGTTTTAATTAAATATGCTCAATTAGTTTGTGAAGAAACACAAAACTCGAGTGTGATGCTTTGTGAACTCATTCTTTCCCTAAAGCTACAATCAACTTTAATAGCTTTCCTAACTCTAACAAAACCTTTATGTAACTTAATAAAGGCTGTTTAGAACAACTGCAATAAATGAAGGTTGCAGAAAGTTGTCTTGAGGGTGCACTTACACCAAAATTGGGAAGAGAAAGGAAGCATGTCTCTGGATTCTGCAAACTTCTGCAGCTTATACAAACAACAGTGAGCCTCAAAAGAGTCAGCTGCTTGCAGCTGGCTCAAGTCTTAGCATTTGGGTATTTTAAGGCAGCTGGAGCCTCCTTGCTAGAATTCCGGATGTATGAAATATTTCTGCTTGTTGTCATTTTGATATGCCCTGGGGGAAATTCACTTCACCTGCACAAAGCCAGAGTCACCTTGCTCTATGTGGACGAAGTGTGGCTCTCCCTATCCCCATCCTGGAAACTACAGACCCACCAACCTGAGCTCAGAAGTATGCAAGGCTCTAGAAATTTTGAAGGAAGGAATAATTAAAGACATAGAGGAAAATGGGATGAAATGAAACACACATTTAGCAAAGGTAGATCATGCCAGACTAGCCTGGTATCTTTCTCTAATATAGCTGTGTGACGGGGAAGACTGGCCCCGCACTGGCCATGAGAGGGTTAACCCTTCTCTGCTGGCAGAGGAAGCCACGCCCCTGAGGCCCTGCTGGGCATGCTCCAGAAGAGGGCCAGGTATAAAAGCCTGCAGAGCTGCTCAGTCAGGGCTAGCTGCTGAGGAGGAAGGAGGCCCAGCAGAGGCTCCAGCCCAGGAGCTAGGGCTGCCCTTACCAGGGAGAGCTAAAGAGCCCAAGACCGGGACTGGAGGCCAGCCGCTACTGGAACCCCAGGAAGTTCAGGCAACTGAGGAGCCTGGGGGCTCAGACAGCACATGGACTACTGCATCAAAAGAGCCGGTAGGAAGTGACCCGGGGTGGTGCAGGAGTGGTACCTCCCACCCCAGTGAGGGCAGCGTGTTTCGGTGGGATTCCCCGCTGACCCTGACGGGCTGTGTTACCCGCTGTTAAGGCCCTGGGTTGGGCCCCAGGTCCCCTACTGAGGACCGCCGCCCTTGGGGGGGACAGGCCCCAAGCTCAGAACTCAAGACTGCCTTACCTGACTGGGAAGGCACACTGAAGTAACTCAGGCCCCTAGGCCGTGCTATCCCTTCAGGGGAAGAGACTAATGGGGACTCGGGCCATTGAGTCCCGCTGGACGGGCTGCCAGGAGTGGCATAAAAATCGGACCGGGAACTAGACAGGCAGGGTACCTCCTAGCCCCCCTGCGACTCAGAGGGGCGACGGAGTACGAACCCTGCCACAAGTGGTGGAGATGCTGGGGATTGACCAGGGCCTGCTAGAAGGACCTGCATGTATAAGATGGAGACTGACAAGCTCCTAAAATGGCTGCTGGAGAACCAGCAACAACAGGCGGCCCAACAGCAACAACAGCAGACGCAGCTGGTACAGCAACTGGCGTCACAGCAGCAGCTGCAGGCGTCACAGCAACAAGAAGCCCAGCAACAGCTAGTGCGGGAGTTAGCTGCCCAGCAGCAAGTAAGCCAAGATCGGCTCTTCCAACAGGTGGCAACCTTGCTGAAGACGGCAGTCAGTCCTCCCCTCCACCCAGCCGGAGGAGGGCCCGGGGACGGCTGTGGGGGACTACCGATACGCCTGAAAAAGATGGGGCCTGGGGATGACCCCGAAGCCTTCTTAGTAACTTTCGAACGGGTAGCTACGGCCACTCAGTGGCCCCTCGAGCATTGGGCCACTATTCTCGCCCCGTATCTAACGGGATCCGCGCAGGCTGCTTACCGCAACCTTGACCCTCAGGAGGCACTGCAATATGAGAAGGTTAAGGCTGCCATCCTCGATCGTACGGGCATCAGTCCGGAGACGTACCGACAGAGGCTGCGTCGGGAGAAATATCCGCCGGGAGCCAGGCCGCGGGCAGTAGCCCAGAAGGTCCGCGACCTCTGCTGGAGATGGCTAGAGCCGGAGCGCCATACTAGTTGCCAGGTGGCCGAGGCTGTGGCACTGGAGCAGTTCCTCCGGATCCTGCCCACCGGGGGGAAGGAGTGGGTACAGCGACATAGGCCAAAGACCCTCGCCGAGGCCACGTCCTTCGGTGAAGACTTCATGGCGGGGGAACCAGAAGAGCGAGGGGGTCTTAAGACAAGGACTTCAGGAGGGGGGGGACCGACCCCCAGAAGGAGTGGTGTTTAGGACCAGAAGGGGGGGCCCGCGGTTGCATGCCTGGCAGTCGGGGTCTCCACCAAACCCCGAGACCCGGGGCCCTTTGGGGGTACGCCTGCCCCGGGACCAAGAGGAACCGGCTGGGGACCCAAGCCTACTGCAAGACACCCTACCTACGGAGGAAAACCGTGACAGATGCTATCAGTGCGGACAAAGGGGGCACTTCAGGAGAGAGTGCCCCTACATGGACTGTAATTATGGACAGGTCCTGACGGCAGACAGACGAGCCCGGACGGACAGGCCATCAAAGATGGTAATCCCGGTGCGAGTGGAGGGGACCCCAACTCTAGCATTGGTGGACTCAGGGTGCAGCCAGACTGTCATTCGCACAGGACTGGTAGAGGACTCCCTTCCCACCGGGGCCCCGATATAGTTACAATGTATACACGGGGACGTGAAGGCTTACCCCACCATCTGGATGCATCTGGAAGTCACCCAACAGGAGGCGCGTTGCTTAGTGGGGGTGGCCCCTAGATTAGCGTATCCCATGGTGTTGGGCCGCGACTGGCCGGGTTTTGCCAATCTTATGCTGGGGTGGAGCAGACCGCCCAAGAAGAGGAAGAGAGCCCCCTATGGGAGGCAGGGTTTGTTGGGCCAACCCGAGTCACAAGACCCCTTGGAGGGGACGTCGAGAGGGCCCGAAGTAACCAGAGGGAGCCAAGTCCTGACTGACGGGTCGACAGGGGGAGAAGCAAGGTGGCTGGAGGTCGGTGGAGATTTCTTGGAGGAACAGAGAGGGGACTCCAGCCTTAGCCGAGCCTGGGAACAAGCAGTCAGCCAAGATGGAGAGGCCCATCCCCGGCAATATCAGCTCCAAGACCCCCATTTTGAGATTCACAAGGATTTACTTTATCGGGTGGCCCAAGAGCCAGAGACACGAGTCGAGGTATGTCAATTATTGGTCCCCCGAAGGTTCCGAAAAGGACTGCTCCGCTTGGCCCATGCGGTCCCCTGGGCCGGACATTTGGGGTGAGAAAAGACCTTCCTCAGAGTAGCCCAATGGTTTTTCTGGCCGGGCATACACCAAGAGGTCCGGGATTACTGCGCCTCTTGCCCGGAGTGCCAGAAGGCTGGCCCGAAGGGGGTACCCAGGGCCCCCCTGGTGCCTCTACCCGTAATCGGCACTCCTTTCGAACGGATAGGCCTCAATCTGGTGGGGCCCCTGGAGAAAAGTAGCTCGGGACATAAGTACATCCTGGTCGTAGTGGATTATGCGACTAGGTATCCAGAGGCAGTACCCTTACGAACGACTACGGCCCCCATTATTGCCAATGAGCTATTACAGATATTTTCCCGGGTGGGGTTGCCACGAGAGATCTTGACTGACCAAGGGACTAATGTAACCTCCAAACTAATGGCAGAGCTTTGCAGACTACTGAACATCTGGGCCCTTAAGACCTCCGTCTACCACCCGCAGACTGACGGATTGGTAGAACGCTTTAATGGGACACTGAAGGCGATGCTGCAGAAGTTCGTGGGGGATGACCCCCGCCAGTGGGACAAGTACCTGCCAGCACTCCTATTCGCCATACGCGAGGTGCCACAAGTTTCGACCGGGTTCTCCCCATTTGAGCTCCTCTACGGGAGGCAACCCCGGGGGATTTTGGACCTCTTGAAGGAAACCTGGGAGGAGCAAGAGACCCGGGTCAAAGGTTCGGTCCAGTATATCCTCCATTTGAGGGAACGGCTTCGAGAACTGGGCACCCGTGCCAGGGAGAACCTACTACGAGCACAACATAACCAGGAGATCCAGTACAATCGAGGGGCGAAGATGAGGAACTTCGAACCGGGGGACCAAGTTCTGCTGTTACTGCCCTCCTCCAAGTCCAAATTATTAGCCAAGTGGCAGGGGCCATTTGAAGTGGTTCGGCGGGTGGGGCCCGTTGATTACGAGATCCGGCTGTCCGGGCGACGGAGAGGCACCCAAATATACCACGTGAACCTACTGAAGGCGTGGAAGGACCGCGAGGGTTTTATGATTGCCCCATACCCCCCAGAGCCCGAACTTGGACCCTTAGCCGGAGAGTACGAGGAACCGGGCACGGTAAACATTGGCCGGGAGCTCGACCCTACGCAGCAAGAACAGGTACGGCAGGTGGTAGCCGCGTTTCCCACGGTACTGTCTGGTCAACCGGGGAAAACGATGGTGACCAGCCACCACATCGCCACTATCCCCGGCCAAAAGGTGAGAGAGAACCACCGCCCGCTCCCTAAGAAAATGTGGGAGACTGTGCGGAAGGAGTTGGAACTAATGTTAACCCTGGGGGTGGTGGAGGAATCGAGGAGTGAGTGGAGGAGTCCCATAGTGCTGGTCCCCAAGCCCGATGGCTCAGTGAGGTTTTGCATCGACTTTCGCAAAGTGAACGCCATCTCACACTTTGACGCCTACCCCATGCCGCTAGTAGATGAGTTACTGGAGAGACTGGGACAGGCAGAATTTATCTCCACCCTGGATTTAACCAAAGGATACTGGCAGATCCCTCTGACACCTGCCTCACAAGCGAAGACAGCCTTTCCCACGCCATTTGGCCTTTTTCAATTTACGGTGATGCCCTTCGGGTTACACGGTGCAGCGGCTACGTTCCAGCGACTAGTAAACCAGGTACTGAGCCCCCACAGTTCATACGCTGCGGCCTACATTGATGACATTGTCATTTATAGCTCCAGCTGGAGAGACCATATTCAGCACCTCACCAAGGTACTGCAAGCCTTGGGTGACACAGGCCTCACGGCAAATCCGGCCAAGTGCCATTTAGGGCAGCGGGAGGTGACTTATCTAGGCTATACAGTAGGGTGAGGGAAATTACGCCCCATGGTAGACAAAGTACGGGCTTTAAGGGACTACCCCACCCCGAAGACCAAAAAAACAGGTACGACAGTTCTTAGGGTTGGCGGGGTATTATCGGTGGTTTATCCTCAATTTTTCGACGCTGGCCACCCCCTTAACGGACCTAACAAAGAAAACACAGCCCCAGAAGGTTCAATGGACGGAGGAATGTGAGAACGCTTTTCGCGCACTCCGTGAGCACCTGACCCGGGAGCCTGTGTTAACCCAACCTGACTTTACAAAGCCCTTCCTTCTCCAGACAGACGCATCCGGAGTAGGTATAGGAGCTGTACTGTCGCAAGAGGTAGAGGGGGAAGATCACCCCATTTTGTACCTCAGCCGAAAACTCTTTCCACGCGAGACGCACTACTCTACCATAGAGCGGGAGGCCCTCGCGGTTAAGTGGTCAGTTGACGCACTGCGATACTACTTGCTGGGGAACCACTTCTTCTTAGTGACAGATCACGTGCCCCTCCGCTGGATCAACAGCATGAAAGAAACGAATGACCGAATTATGAGGTGGTATTTGTGCCTCCAGCCCTATTCCTTTCAAGTGCTGCACAGGCCAGGTAAGGCCCACGGAAATGCGGACTTTTTCTCCCGGATGGGAGAAGAGGAGGATGAGGAAGGGGACGGGGCAGGGGGAACCCCTACCACCGTTTTAAGGGGGAGGGTGTGTGACGGGGAAGACTGGCCCCACACTGGCCATGAGAGGGTTAACCCTTCTCTGCTGGCAGAGGAAGCCACGCCCCTGAGGCCCTGCTGGGCATGCTCCAGAAGAGGGCCAGGTATAAAAGCCTGCAGAGCTGCTCAGTCAGGGCTAGCTGCTGAGGAGGAAGGAGGCCCAGCAGAGGCTCCAGCCCAGGAGCTAGGGCTGCCCTTACCAGGGAGAGCTAAAGAGCCCAAGACCGGGACTGGAGGCCAGCCGCTACTGGAACCCCAGGAAGTTCAGGAAACTGAGGAGCCTGGGGGCTCAGAAAGCACATGGACTACTGCATCAAAAGAGCCGGTAGGAAGTGACCCAGGGGGGGTGCGGGAGTGGTACCTCCCACCCCAGTGAGGGCAGCGTGTTTCGGTGGGATTCCCCGCTGACCCTGACGGGCTGTGTTACCCGCTGTTAAGGCCCTGGGTTGGGCCCCAGGTCCCCTACCGAGGACCGCTGCCCTTGGGGGGGATGGGCCCCAAGCTCAGAACTCAAGACTGCCTTACCTGACTGGGAAGGCACACTGAAGTAACTCAGGCCCCTAGGCCGTGCTATCCCTTCAGGGGAAGAGACTAATGGGGACTTGGGCTGTTGAGTCCCGCTGGACGGGCTGCCAGGAGTGGCATAAAAATCGGACCGGGAACTAGACAGGCAGGGTACCTCCTAGCCCCCCTGCGACTCAGAGGGGCGACGGAGTACGAACCCTGCCACAAGTTGATTCACTAGAGAAGGGAAATGTGGTAGATCTAATCTATCTGGACTTCAGTAAAGCCACAGGGGAAATTATTAGTTAAACTGGAGAATGTGGGGATTAGTACAAGAAGTGTAAGGTGTGTAAGGAACTAGATAAAAGGGAAAATGGGTGTGCTGAGAGGGGAACTATCAGGCTGGAGGGAGGTTACTAGTAGAGTTCCTAAAGGATCGGTCTTGGGACTGATCTTATTTAATATTTTCATTAAAGACCCAGACCCTCTGGACTTCTTATGCACATGCACCTACCACTTAAGACACACACCTGCATGGTAGCTTGAATTTCTGCCCACTTCACTATAGTAGTTCACCTGCCACATTGTCCTGTCTTGATAAATACCTCTTGCAAACAGCAGATAAACTTCCAGTTTAGCAAATTGGAATTCTACCAAATCTAGTTTCATTTTCTGCTACTCCAGGAATAGGCATTATGCATATAGCTCACAAGTCTGCCAGTTGGACTCAATTTTGTATCCACCTGTTTCCAAAAGGATTACCTTTGTTTGGACTGGGACATAAGGATTCCAACCCTATAAAAACAATATTTCAGTACATAACTCCAGCCAGCAACTTAATAGCCAATTGCCTCAGCTTTGCTTGGAGCCACAAGGGCTTTGCAATAGAATTTGAGGAGCACAAACTGACAGGCCAACAAGTCACTCCTCTTCTCTTCTGCTTTCCTACCTCTTCTACTCCAGAATTGGCCTTGTTTCTCTTCTCTCCTCACTCTCTCAGGCCTGGTCTACACTACAAAGTTAGGTTGACATAAGCCACCTTAGCTCGATTTAATAATATATGTGACTACAATACCGAGTCTCTTCCACCTACCTAAGTGGCCTGTAAAGGCAACTTCTGTACTCCACCTCCAGGAGAGGTGTAGCGCTTGATTCAACATCCCCGGGTTGACCTGGGGATACTGTAGACACTGTGTTGTGTAATTCAAATTGGCCTCTAGGAGGTGTCCCACAGTGCTCTGCTGTGACTGCTCTGGAGAGCGCTTTCAACTCCACTGCACATCAGCCAGGTACACAGGAAACAGCCGCTCCCTGGTTAAAGCCCTGGGAACTTTTGAATTTTCATTTCCTGTTCGATCAGTGTGGAGAGCCCGTCAGCACAGCTGATCATGGAGACTCAAAGCCGCAAATGCGCCCCAGCATGGAGTACACAGGAGGTGCTGGATCTTATTGCTGTGTGGGGAGAAGAGTCTGTGTGGGCAGTGCTCCAAACCAGCAGAAGAAACGCTGACATCTATGCCAAAATCGTGCAGGGCATGGGGGAGAAGGGCTACACCGTGACACACAGCAGTGCCACGTGAAAATAAAGGAGCTTCGGCAAGCGTACCAGAAGACAAGGGAGGCAAACAGTCATTCTGGTTCTGCCCCCCAGACATGCCGCTTTTATGAGGAGCTGCATGTGGTTCTCAGCAGTGACCCCACCACTACCCCAAAATGCTCCCTGGATACCTCCCAAGAGCCCCGGGCTACCTCAAGCAACAACGAGGAAGACATTGTTTAGGAGGAGGAAAATGCGAGGCAGGCAAGTGAAGGATCCATTCTCCCCGACAGCCAAGAACTGCTTTTAACCCTGGAGCCCATCCCTTCACAGGATCAATTGTCAATGGAGCATGATGCCGGAGAAGGCACCTCTGGTAAGTACACTTTCCAATCAAACTGTAGGGGTTACATGCTATTATTTTTAATGTTTAATCAGAACAAAGAAGTAGATGTAGTGGGTATCGGTGGCTACTCCAGCTATGCAGAGAGTGCTCTCCGAAAAAGACTGTTTATGTGCACAGGGATGGCCCGGGAATCCTCCATGGAGATCTCTAGGAAGCTTTCATGGAGGTACTCTGCAATCCTTTGCAGAAGGTTTCTGGGAAGGGCTGCCTTATTTTGTCCACTATGGTAGGACACTTTCCCGCACCACTCCAGTATTAACTCTGCTGATAGCCTTGCAGCATAAGGACCAGGTCTGTACCCAGACGCATGCAGCATCTGCTCCCTTGCCGCCTCTGTTACCCTCAGGAGAGTGATACCGCTTATGGTCACCTAGGGGAAATGTGGGAACTTTTACATGCTAGCCCTTAAACTGCAAACAATTCAACAAGTAATCCACCCGTTTGGTGAAATCTATGTCACACAGCAATGCTTTCCCAAGCGTGCCGTGGGTGTGATTGGAAGGGATCACCGTGTATTGCAACCAGCATTTTAAAAAAAAGGAGGGTGCCGGCTTCCTGTTTGTTTCCCTCCCCCTCTCCTCCCACCCCAGTGCCACTTTTGTAAAAATCAAACTATTTGGGTGGCTTTACACGGGTGCCTGTCCTCAAGCACCATCCAGGTTGCTTAGGGGGATTTTCTGAAGTTGCAACCTGTGATCCCAAGGAGGTCTTCACAAAAGCAGCAACACAAGACCTCTCACCCATGCCTCGTGGCCTTACTCACCCTGGCTGGAGCAGCAAACCAATTCTGGCAGTAGCCAACAACTGTGATTACATTGTGGCTTGCAGGGAAGTGCATTGAGGGGTGGGGGGCGTTATTTAAAAAAAAATTAACCTTGCACCAGAAACAATGTATGCACTGTTAATGCTACCCTTGTGTTTTGTATTCTTTGCAGCTGAAACCTTGTCTATCGGCACATCCTCCACACCAGGACAGAGACTTTCCCAGATTAGAAGGTGGAAAAAGAAAACTCGGGAGGACATGTTCAGTGAGTTAATGCGCGCCTCCGAGAGTGACAAGATGGAGCTGAGCGCATGGAGGATTACACGGTCTGAGAAGCTGGACATGGACGGGGAGGCAGAGCCGGCTCTAGGCACCAGCAAACCAAGCACGTGCTTGGGGTGGCATATTTTCAGGGGCGGCATTCTCGCCATCCCCCCCCCTTTTTGTTGCTTGGAGCACAAAAGCCTAGAGCCAGCCCTGGCAGCAGCAGCGCGCCGTGCGCGGGGGGCACCCTGGGGCTGCTGCGGTTCGCGCAGCCGGCTGCGGGCCAAGCAGTCGGGGAGCAGCACCCGCACCTTGTGGCTGGGCCAGGTGGGCTCCGAGCACGGGAAACTCGGGCTGGGGGCCGCCCCGCAGGGTGCATGGAACTGCCTGAGGGTGCCACAGGGTGGCTGCCCCCCCAGCGCCGCAGCCGGGGCTGGGCAAAGCGGCCCGAGCCGCCCAGGGGCTGCGGCAGGGCAGCCACCCCCCAGCGACCTAGAGCCGGCCCTGGTATCCCAGGATCACAATTGGCATTTCAACATCACCAATGGTTATTTTACAGTCTGGAAAGAAAGTCCCTGCTTGCAGCTTTCTGAACAGACCAGAGTTCCTAAGATGCATGCGTCGTGCATCTTTCCCAACCGTCCCATGTTGATGTCGGTGAAACAGCCCCTGTGATCCACCAGCACTTGCAACACCGTTGAGAAGTACCCTTTTTGGTTTATGTACTCTTTGGCAAGGTGGTCTGGTGCCAAGATAGGGATATGAGTTCCATCTATCGCCCCACCACAATTAGGGAATCCCATCGCAGCAAAGTCATGCACTATGACCTGCACATTTACCAGAGTCACTATCCTTCTTAGCAGAAGTCTATGGATTGCCCTGCAGGCTTGAATCCCAATAGACCCCACTGTAGCTGTATCCACTCTGAATTGATTCCCCACTGACTGGTAGCAGTCTGACATTGCAAGCTTCCACAGAGCTATCACCACTTGCTTCTCCACTGTCAGAGCAGCTCTCATTTTTGTATTGCTGCGCTTCAGGGCTGGGGAAAGCTCTTCACACAGTTCCATGAAAGTGGCCGTACGCAGTCGAAAGTTCTGCAGCCACTGCTCGTCAGCCCATGGCTGCATAATGATGCGGTCCCTCCAGTCACTGCTTATTTCCTGGGCCCAGCAGCGGCGATCCACCTTGTCAAGATGATGCGTTACTGTCATAGCAACTGCGAATTGCTCCGCTCTGTCTTCCAGCGGGGCTGCTTGCGTCATATCACACTGTTCCATGCAGTGGCTCCTGCTTCAGCTGAGTAAATACTACAGGATAAGGTGCAAGGTGTTTGTAATGCTCACAACAACAGTGTGCAGCTGAGTGGGGTCCATACTTACCGCGCTATGGCGTCTGCGCAGGTAACCCAGGCTTAGGAAAAAAGGCACAAAAAGGCTTGGTTTCTTTGCCGTTGATTTCAGGGTGGGAGGTAAGTGCATCATGGGAGGCTAATGCCATCTACCCATAACCACCCGCGCAAATGTTTTGTCCCATAAGGCATTGCAAGCCCAACCCAAAATTTCACTCGGCTACATGCACTGTAGCATAGCTACCCACAGTGCAGTGCTCCGTGTGTCAATGCAAGCCCTGCTAGTGAGGATGCAGTCCACCAACACAATGAGCATAGTGGGGACACGCAAGATGGATTTGCTTAAATCGGAGGCTTGATGTCGACTTACATTAAATTGACTTAACTTTGCAGTTTAGATATGCCCTCAGTGAACTCAGCCATTCTACGGTTTCAACTACCACCTGTATGCAGACAATTCCCAAATCTACTTCCCTACACTGACCTCTGTCCCATCTCTACCCATCTCTCAGATATCGCCTCTGTGCCCTATCTGTCTCCTCCATTCAGTTATGTCTTTGTCATACTGCTTCTTAGGCTTGAAGCAATCTTCCTTCCCTTGTCAGACAAGTATTCACTCTCTCCTTTAAATCCTTCAGTGAATTCCAGAGATCCTTCCTACCTTGCTCTCCCCAGTCTTCATTTTTTGTTGGCACAACTCTGGAAATAATTATTTTCAGATAGTAAAATATTTTTAGTAGACATTTAAAATCTCATTGTTCTTTTTCTCTTGCCTCTCTCTTTCCTCTCAGTCATCTTATCTATTCACAATAATTTACCTACAATTTTATATTCATTTCCCAAACCCTTAGAATTCACCAGCACCCTGCCATTCCCTTTGCAGCTATACAAGCTCTTGTTCTATATGTAGAGGCCAGCCTTAATCTTCCCTGGAACTATTCATCTCTCCAGGTGACTTATCTTTCCTGCCACTGCTTCACAATTTCAATGTGCTATGCATTTGCATAGTGTAGTCATCAACTGAGTTTCATTATGGTGCCTTTTATAACCTTTGCTCTCATTTTTAATCTTGCCTGCTTTTTTTGTGCTGCTTCTCCTTTCCTTTTTATCCTGCTGATAGAAAGGCCCTGTTAGATATTTCTGTTCCATATGAAACTCTTTCCACATCACTGTGTCAGAATGGAAACATTTTTAAGATTAGTCCTGGAGAGCTATAGTATTGAAAGAGATTCATATCCCAAAGGTTTCTTATTCTTTCCTGTACTCAGTGCTAATCAATCTCTTCCAGCCCCTGAGGTATCTATGCTGCTGCGTGTGTGTCTCTCTCTCTCTCACACACACACACACAGCTCTTTGTCAGTTTTTGAAATCTCTTCCTTTTCCCATTACCTTGTCCTGCTGTTCTTACATTCACTTTCTTTACTCACTAAAATATTTAAAAGCAGTAGCCCTGTGGTTGCAGGATTAAACCAGCCCTTTGGAAGAGGGGGCGGGGGAGGGAACAACAGAGGCTTCAGGAGGAAAGAAATCTGACAACGTTTCTGCTGGCAAGATGTGCTAAAAAAAGTCACTGCTAAGCCACAGAACAGAGTGGGCTGCAGGATCCTAAGAGCATATAAGTGCTCCTAGAAGCAGAGCAAAGAAGATTCGGATCACCCACTGGTTCAGCTGGAAAACTTCGTATTTCCTGAATTTTGGTGATTTTGTACAAGGATAATAAACAGTCAAGGAAAATGATAAATATTACTCCACAGATGAAGCAGCATTGTAAGAACCTAGCTCACCATTAATGCACTTTCAGAACCCCTTTCTGCAATGTTATGTCAGTGTTACAGAACTAATTATCAGAATTACATCCACAAGTTTTAAGAAAAAAAATTGTTGTCTTTATCCCCCTATTTTTTCCCAGTTTTAAGCTCCTACTCTTTTTTTTCCACTTTGCCAGCTCCATGTCTCTTTGCCATCTCTTTTTATTTTATCATTATCTTGTTAAGAATTTTCATGGACATTTTTATATAGCTCCATTCATTCTGCTGACATAGAAGTCAGTGTTCTTCCTGCTATTGGTTTCTGCACAACAGCAAACATACTAAACCAATTTTAATACAGAGAGAAATTTGAATCTATGTAATAACACACTATATTTGTCTGTATGTCCATTCCCAATATATGTGCACTGTTCCCCTGTAGCAGAGAGAATGTATAACCTGCTCAAAGGTGTAGCTTACACATGGTGTGAAACATTCATCCTTGTGTTCCTAACACATACATATGGAGCATTAGTAATACCTCTGATAATATAACCCAGATTTACCTCACAGTTCTGTCATCCATGCCACTCAGAAGATGGCACTTTAATACTATAAAAGGTACTTCTAAATGAGCATTATTCGTATATACAACTTAGATAGTGTTAGATTCTTAAACAATACCTCTGTCTTCCCTTATAGTGTGGTGACGCTGTGAGACCCTCTCTCTGGCTTGAAGGTGTGTTTAGTTCCACTGTCAATTCCTGAAATCTTCCAAATTTTATTCGTTAGTTTTTTATTTCCTTTTTCACTTGTTTCCCTCCACCCTTTTTTGGCTTGCTATTAATTAGCACTAAAAGTGTCGGTAACAGACCCCTAAAATACCATTAGTTATGCAATGTTATCTAGTTATTAGGATATGTTACTGTGCTGTATTTGAGCTTAAGTATTTTAATATGGGTTTTCTGGATATATATGGTCATACACACAAATAGCAGAGGTATATAAAGCTACCTTTACTGTGACCTTTAAAAATCCACAATGCTAAATCATGTTGAAAGAACTTGGATGGAAAATAAGAGCGATAAAGAAAAGCAATATCCAGTGTCCCTGATGCAGTATTTGTAAGACAAGACTTTATAGTAGTTACTTTAACCTTTGACTTATTCAGGACCTTTGCATCTATCATATGCCCACAATATTAACTTTTCTCTTGAAAAAATTCACATTTGGCCTGGTTTTCTCTCACCTCATTTAGTTCCTGCCTCAAAACACCTTGCTCAGGTTTTTCTCAGTGTTCTGTGTGAATTATCCTGTGACACAATATCCTCCTAACACCATGTTCTAGGGATTCCGTCCAACTCCACAGCTCTTTGGCATCTTGCAGGCGTTGATGCTGCTCCAAAGGGCAGTCTAGTAAACTGGAATAGCCCCCTAGGAGTATTTACTCTGAGTAGTGCATGAGATTCATGGCTCCATCTGTAAATAAGCATGAGCTAAGACCACCTATGTGAACTTCTGCCTCCCTACTCAGCAAAAATGTCTTCTATATTTCACAAGGGGGATTTGCCAACTCTTAAAACAAGATCATTCATCTGACATTAAAGATGCCCCAGATCCTTAAATCTCCATTTTTCATGACAATATTCACTTTGATCTGCCTTACTCACAATCCCTTCACACTTTCATGGCTCCAACCCTAGCTCAATTTTTGTTCTGAAGGCATATGATGTCTTTCTAAAGCTTGGCTGGCCTCCTCCTTTCAGTGTTCAGGAGGCTCAGATTTCCTTTAGCTTATCATTAATGGTGTGATTAACACTAGCATGCTTTTGCAGAATTTATGTAACATCATTTCCATGGCTGAGAACTCTGTACTGTGAAATGATATAAACACTGTCAATTGAGCATGGAGCCATTCCTTCCCAACAGCAGATGGCTGTCCTGCTCTACAACTAGTCATGATTGACATTTCAATCTGCAGAACTTCTACCAACTTTATTTCTTTTTTGGTGTACGTCTCACACTAAAATGCAGTATAAATGAGTAGCATGGCTCAACGCGGTCTTTCTTCAGCTTCAGTTCTCCTATTCTTCAGCTAAGACTACTCACCCAGGGTCCACTTGCATTTTTAGAGAGACTCTCCACCTTTTTCAGTCTTATCTGAATGAGATCTGAGTTTCTCTGGGGTTTGCTGATTTTGCATGTATTCATACTGGCTACATGTATACAGTCACTTGGCAAATGTGGCATTAATTTGTTGTACATCACTCTTATGCTGGGCCGTTTCTTCTATGTCTTTTCTCCACATTATTCACAACGTGGTAATATGTAAGACCAATCTGTGTTAGTCAACATTTCTGTAAGGTTTCATCACTCAGACCACACACCAAATGAACATTCAAAGTGTCATCCAAATTTTCCCCAGATTCACAGCATTGACTTTACTTTAGTTCTGCCACATACGTGCTTATGGACTCCACAGGCTGCTGGGTCTGCTTATGTAACCAGAAACGTTCCACTATGGCAAGAGGTTTTTGAAGACAAGGGCCTTTGTAAAATAGCTATCATTACTTTACAGCTATTCTTTCCGTTCTAGAACTGCTGTAAGTGAAACAGGCCACAGGGTTTACTTCCCGTAAGACAACTAGGATCATACCTTTGTTTCCTGTTATACTATTAGCATCAAAAAACTATTCCAGCCTTTTGGTATGGGATTCCCAGTCCTTATAGGATCCATCATAGGGATCTGTGTGTCCAGTAAACCCAACCATTATGCCTAGACATAAAAAAGCTTTAGGGCTGATTAGAATAAAGTTTACAAAACTCTCTCCACTGACCAAGGAAATAGCAACTTAACCAATCCTGTTTGTGCTGACAGCTGGGTTTGAACGTTGCACTTTCAGTAATAAGCCTCTGCCATTTGAATTAAATGACTAAATACTCTAGTGGAAAGAACTATTGGACACAAACTTCTTATGCAGTCCAGTCATCAGGAGGGGACAAAGATCCACACTTTCCTGGTGTGAGTTATATTAACAGAGACTGATTATCCAAGAATCCCATCCCCATCATCAGTCTGTGAAAGTGTTATGCTTTCCTGAAGGGAAGCTGCAGCATGAGGCATGCACACATACACACACCAACTCAGACTTCTTCTTGAACTAACTTTATTAACAAAAGACTAGGAAAACAGTACTGTACACAGAAAAGTGCCATAACCATAGAAACACCATTAGGGGGAGCTCTATTACTTATTCCAATCTCTTACAAAATTAACATCATGTGTGTCACTGGCAGCATAGAAGCCAATTGTCAAAGAAACCAGTTTCCCTCCAGCTTGAATATTGGACTAATATCAGAAGAGGACAATTTTTTGTTAATGAACTACATTTTATTGATTAGAGTTATGCCTATTGCTAAGGCAGCTTGGAAACTGATGGAGTCCATATGCTTCTAGTGTCAGAAATGGTGCCAATTATCAACAATATTATGACCCTCTCCAGCAGAAGTCTCAGCAATGCCAAATTTAACTACAGTCTTTAAGTTTAGCAGACTGATTAGCTAATGGGATTGATAATCAGCTACCAAGCCTTCCATGCCAACGCCACGTTGTGTTAAATGTGCTGGAATGCTCATTGCAAATTTTAGGGCTTCTCTACACTTGGAAACTTACCAAAATAATTATTCCAGAACAGATATTTCTGTATGAGCCCCATGGTGAACACTCTTACTGCAAAATAATTAACAGAGGAGAGAAGGCAGAAAAGGGAATGTAGAAAGGAGGCGGTGACAGATACGGTATTTTCCTGCAATATCCTTGGGAGACCTTATTAAATTAAGTTTAAGTATGTTTGGGGCCCATTGTGTTAAATGAATGGTTTATGTATTATTGTGGGCTGGGACTGTATGTAACCTCTGAAGGGAGGAGATGTGACAGATGAGATACCTGGTGGTTTCAAAGGACTATACTGAAAAAAATGCTAGAGAAGAAGGGATTGGGCGGGGGGAGTGTTAATTCGATGTCCTGGGGAATATCTAGGGGAAGGTAAATGGAAATTTCCCATCTTTCATTATGCAAGTATCCAGCCTTTTGAAGCTATGCCCTGCAGAGTGGACCACTGGCTGCTGATCACCTGCTAAATGAGGCCATTATCAAAGGCACAAGCTGCATCGAGGAAAGAGTGAACTATTCATGGTTTTTCTGGTTCTGAATCTAGGCAGTCATGAATTTGCAATCGCAGGGAAAACCTACTTCTGAGTTTTGAAGGGCTAACACCTACCAGAGGCTGAGGTTACAATTGGGGTGACCTGGAGTAAGCTTTTAGTATGTGTGTAGTTTCTTGTATTGTTAATATGTTTTCCCTGGACTGCTTTCACCTTCAGAATAAATGTTATTGCTTATAAGTTACCAGACAGCTCTTTGTAACTGCGGGCAATACACTGGACATAGCCACTGGAGAGAAATCAAAGTGCAGGCACTGGCCTTTTAGACAGTCTGACTTTCTGGGGATATCACAGAGTAGGCCAAGAACTGGGGAATGTAGATGCAGTTACCAGAACTGTGACAGAGGCACTAGAGGGGAGGGTGTAAAAGAGTCCTTGGTGGTTCCTCCCACAGACAGTGAGAGAACCTGACCACACCCAGTTATCTACATCGGGTGTTCACGACCCAGGACCTACTTCCCTACTATTTGCAAGGCAGGCTTTGGCCTTTGTGGGCCTACTCAAGTTTCTCCGGCTGGGGGATCAAAATGAAAGTCACAAACCCCACCCATTCATGATACTCCTTTCCTCCAGTCCTAGCAAAAAAGGGGCAGCGGAGAGAAAGTGATGAGTCTACAGTGCTACCAACATAATGGGTTTGTGGAAATTGCTCTTGCTGGATCTCTGAGATAGGCTCAGCCTGTCTAACTTACTCTGGGAATCCGCTGTACTCTCCTCAGGGTCAGAGTGAAGGTTTCCTGCCTATGAGTTCCCTACACAGGTTTGGGAGTCACTCCTGCAGTCTGCTGCTTAGGGCAATCCATCTCCTTTCCCCCATGCTAACTGCAGTTTCCTCCCTTTCAAAGGCCTTCTCCCTATCAGGCATGACTGGCAGGGCCAGAGGGGTGGGGCTAGCCCTGCTGCCAGAGACTTTCTAGCCCCTGCCTCATCCATGTGGGGCCTAATCACCCCATCACAGAGGGAGTGAAGTAGCATTGCAGAGAGTGAATAAAGGCAGGTTGTGGATGCTGGTGGTAGAGCAACTGGGGGAGGATGATGGAGGGAGGATCTAGAAAGATGAGGAGAAAGGGAGAGGCTGGAGGACAGAAGGGATGAGGTAAGCCATTACTAGAGGGAGGTGATCCAACGATCAACTCTAGTATTGTTTAAACAGCAAAATAAATCTTAATTGAAGTGAAGTCATCTCACCCCTCTAAAAAGGCTATTACTAGACTAATTACTGTAAAATCAGCAGTGATGTCCTCACAGTACTTTTCAACCACATTTGAAAACACCTAACACAGAGGGAAGAAACCCACATTCAGGTTCTGCAGGCACCATCTGTTAAGCAGGGACACACAGAAGTACTGAAGGCTGCCAGCTGGCTGGCCATTCCTCACTCTTTTCAAATAAACATGCAACATGTTTTCAGTAAATTCTGAACATTACAACTTCTTTCTCCTACCTCCCTTTCTCACTTACAGCATAATAGAAATAGGGTGAGAGCACTGTTTGTCTCAGCCATGTTGTTCTTTCCCAGCAGGATACATTTTCACTTCAGAAGATTATTAGTTCATAAAACAGGCTGCCCAGCCTAATATTCGTTATTACTCATTTTATGAACTGTAAAGGGAGTTATTAGTGCCTTGGATGAGGCTAAAGAAATAAGATCTACTTAAAAGAGCTCTTTTCAGCACAAACCTTAATTACTTCAAGGATATTTCAGTAGATAACGACTTAATTTTAGAGAAAGATTTTCATCCCAAAGCACTTTTGAAATTATATACAGAAATTGCTGAATGCAGCTAGCTCTGGCATGAGATGCGGCAACTAGATAACTCTGCACTGCAACTTGTTTGGGCCAACAAATGCCTTACACAGTTACTGGGGAAGCAGACACCCTCCCAACACAGAGTTTGACCAGGACGCTGGAGCTAGCACCACAAACTCTTGCTAAAAGTCACATGGGATCTTTAATAACCTCAAAAAGTCAAGACCTCAGTTTTACTTCTCAGTAGATACCAATAGCCCCTCTTTCACCATTGAATATCTATATAGGAAGCCACCAGAAGGGCTGGTGCTTGCGCTCTAAGTGGAATGGAAGAATCAAATTAGCATGGTGAAAAGGGGCTTGCAATCCCACCACATGCCCATGAGCAGCTGAAATGCCATGCCACACCTTGTCCATGTGTACCTATATATTTTAGGGTATTATACAGCCAACCATCCCCTTAGCACCTGAGTGCCTTCCCTGTAAAGTCAACTGTAATTTTGGAGTCCCTAAGGGATTGGCTCTTCCCCCTTTCTTCATATCTGGAATAATTCCACTAAAGTCAGTGCAGTTATTCTGGATTTACACTAGCATAACCAACAGAATTTTGTCCCAATGCTTTGTGCAAAGTACTGCTTTACCTCTTGCATAAAGGCTTTTTACATTTTTTTTAAAAGTTGCAATTTAGAAGGAGATGAAATATAGAATATCTGTGGTTGTACTCGGTCATGTCACGGAATTATCAGCTTCATCTTGCGTTTCTTCTTCCCAAAGAATGCTTCAGACTACACAATTAGCCAGGCTGTGGATTCTTGCAAGTAGAGGGCAATGTGCATGTACATTGCCTAGCACAATGGGTTCATGATTCCCAAGTGAGACCTCTAGGGTCTATTGCAATGTAACGAATCATAATCAGACACTCAAATTATATACAAGTAATTCATAAGAGTTTTCATGGAGTACCAACAGTTAATTCTATGTCCATTGGGGAGCTTTTTCTCATAATGAGCTAAATTTCTTCATCTGGAGTCAAGTTCCTTTTCCTTCATCTATCTTGTTCTAGATTAGCATGGCTTAGTTTTAAAAAAAAACAAAACCACCACACACCATTCACAGCAATGGCCTGATCCTGCAAATATTTAAACATGTGAGTAACTTAACTCAGACAAGCCGTCCTATCACTTTAGTAGCACTACGTATGTGAGTAACTTTACTCACATGCATAAGTGTTTACAGGATCAGGCCCAAAACTAATCCCAGGAATTGTTTCACACCATTCAATAGCATTTGCTTGTTTTGATTTTGACAACTCCTGTTTCAAATTTATTAGACACTAGGGCCCAAATTCACAAAGGCATTTAGGCACCTAACTCCCACTAATCTCAGTGGGAGTTAGGAATCTAAATATTTTTATGAATCTGGGCCTAGAGGCTTGATCCAAATAAAGCCCAGTGTATTCCCATTTACTTTATGATGCTTTGGGTCCGGCTATAGGGCACTTACATTTCCAGTGGGAGCTAGCATTTTAACAACAAAAAAAACATTCTATCAACTTTTACACCTCCTAAAAATCTGTTATAAGAACATTTCAGAATATGCTCATTGCCTTCTGGTGAAGAAAGCAGTAATGTTAGTGGGAGTTTCCACTGAGAGAATACAGGAGATCCACCACAATTAATTTTGTGGCAATGCCAGAGCCAAAATCCCCTCCAAATGTATAGGAAGGAAATGCAATTCACTTGAATGGCTAATACCATTGTAATGAATGCTTCACACGCTGACACTCCTGACAATGCAAATATATCTTCACACAACCTAAAAACATCAGGAAATTACATACCAAAACAACAAAAAGATCTCAAAATACCTCTGGATGGACTAAAACAATGAAATCAAGGAAATTCCATGTGAAGGTTGTCACTGCATCATACAAAGCCGAAACAATATAAATGTATATAAATAAACGGATACATAATAAAGAGTAGATTTACTGCACTGCAGCCCACACAACTCATATCCTGTAGCATTATTTCCTGTCATTAATTACATTGTCTACATCAAAAAGTTATTAGCAAGCCAATTGGAAACAACTTAATGAGCTAAATTTCATACTCTGGGGTCAAGTTCTTTCTCCTTCATTTGTCTTCATTAGCAGCCTCTCTCCAGGCTTTCCAAAAATAGAAGTCAGAAAATTAGTCAACAAATTTTAAAATTCTGTCTCAAGGATCCTCAGAAATTAAACACAACAGCTTTTAGGACCAATTGTGGATCGTTATTGTTGAATAATATGACAAACTGCACACTTTTCCTCACTAGTTATTTACATTGTTGATATTAATGGTAATGATCTCACATTTACCTAGTACCTCTACCCTCAAGGATACCAAGGTACTTTACAGAAATCCTAAGCGGTTCACAAGCTACAGCTAGAATATTATTTCCTACATAGGCTACTCCCATGTAGCGGAATGGAAGTTCTGAGATTCCTTTCAGTTTCCTATACGTTCTTCCACTGATGGAGGGGCGAGGGGGTTGCCCCTCTCTCTAGGGACAAAGTAGATTCAGCCCCTTCAAACTAGTGATATCCCTCAATATCTGCACAGAACAGATATTGTACCCGCGAGAACAGAAAAGACCCCCCCGGTCGGCCTCCAAGAAGATGGGAAGATGACATCGTTAAATGTTTCGGACGAACGTGGAGAAGAAAGGCAAGAGTGCGAGAAGAATGGCAGACGTGTTGTGATCGGCGCAGTCTTAATGACAGCTGAAGTCCGATCGATCCAGGTGATCCAGGTGTGATCTGCACAGATATCAGGAGATCCATGAAAGCGTGGGTCATCTACACACTAATCCTGTTTCTCCACACTAGTCCCCAACCCCTGTCTCCTGTCACTGTTAGTACAGCAGGAGCCATGAAGACAAGAGCTCCTCCGCTGGACTCTGCACCACATGAAGAATCTGTATGAGGGGGTGGGGGAGTGGGTTAGCTAATAGTGACAGGGTTAGCATTTGTTTGCATACAAAATTCCTATGGGGGTGGAGGTACATAGGGGCTGCCCATCCCCTCCCTAGGCACAGACTCTGACCCCACAAGCCATCCACTGGAGAAGAGGGGAAAGCAATGCCACAGAGGCAGCCCTTCTGTGTCCAGTGTCAGAATATGTTTGATACTCATGCCCTTTGCTCACAGCAGTGGAGGATATAACAGGGCTTTATACTCAGAGGAATTACATCATATATCACTGAGATGCATGAACATGGGAGGTAAAAATGTGGCAGCTGTTTAAAAGCTCACTGCAATAGATGGAGACATACACCAGTTTAAGACAGAAAGTGAAGGACATCAGCATATCTAACTGGAACTGCGAGGGGAATTTATAGTAAGTGGGTGGAGTATGGAAGGAAGCCAGAACACCAGCATTAAATACCCTCTTCTTGCATCAAATACCAGGGGATCTCTAATGATCTCAAGTGGCCAGGACCTCAGATTTGCATCTCATGTGAAATAAATAGTTCCTTTTGTACTAAATAAAAAAGTGTTTACACAAAAGAGAAGGTTGTTAATATGCAGTATTGTTGTAGCTGTGTAAGCTCAAAAGTTTGTCTCTCTCATCAACAGAAGTTGGTCCAATAAAAGATGTTACCTCACCCACCTTGTCTCTCTATGGTTGCCAATAGCCGGACACCTGCTCTTTCATTTGAACAGAATGGTAATTTATTCACAGGTATGAGGAAAGCTGAAAAGGATCAAACAGGGTCATGTAAAAAAAAAAATCAAATCGTCTTTTAGTGCAATCCCCTCTACTGATAATGCAGCAGGGAAAGGAATTGGCAAAGCCATTGGAGCACTTGGACATATTTATAGGAAGCAGATTCATCACACGGTTTCTTCTTTGAGAGCCAAAGATTTGTCTGCTGGGCATTATAGGGTGTGGGAAATTCTCTAAACCTGTGAAGAAAGAGTAAGAGGGTGTGTTAGAGCGGTCAGACAAGATCATTGGGGGATCCAATTCCTAGGTTCTATTTACAGCTCTGCCACTGACTTGCTGTACGTCCTCCAGCAAGTCATTAAAGGGGAATTTTCAATGAACTTCCTTTGCGTGGTCTGCAGGGACCCTGCAGATTCAGAAGCGAGGGGGCATCTCAAAATAGATTGTATAATCTGATCTGGGAACACACTCTTTCCATGGCTCACCCAAACTATCTGAATGTGTCGGCCTGGGCTGGGGGCTAAACCTCGACAATTTTCAAAAACACATTGCTATACGATGCTCTCCCCTCTTCACCCTCGGTCACCCTGGTTCTAAGGATCCCAGGTTCCCCTCCACCTCCTAGGCCAATGAAACACTTCAGCAATCCTTGCATAGGACATCCCTGGCCTACTGGGACAGTGCAATGTCAGAATCAGCCTTTGAACTGGTAGAAAAGTCTCAATCGGCAGGACCAAAGGGAGGCATGCTCATGTGACCAATGGGTGCAGGGTGTAGAAAGTCCCTGCCAGGCTGCTTGTCCGTGAAGCTATGTAAATCAGTCATAACCAGGGAGATGGAGATGTCATCTGACTCTCTCTTTGGATCTAGTCAGTTGAGCTGGGTCAGAAGCGGTTTTCTCATCCTGGGAAAACTCTCAGGATTTCAAACCAACATTCTTTCCCACCCCCCACCCCGCCATCTCAAATCAGAATGAAAAGTCAAAAATCTCCCACCAACCAACAATCCAAAAACAAAATTGGATCAGTCAATGTTTTGTTTAGATAATTTTAAAATGTTTCTTTTGTTCTAAATTTTTCCCCAATCGTTAGTTCAAAATAAGTTTTCAAAATGAAAATTTCATTTGAAAATGTTGAAACATCCCATTTTGACCATTTCAAAACTTTTCCCAAATTTTCTAAACTAGAAATTTGTTGAAACTGACCTCTTGCCTCAAACAGGGGGAAGGAGTTGGCTTTGTTTTTTTACAAATCATAGACTCAGACTTTAAGGTCAGAAGGGACCATTATGATCATCTAGTTGGACCTCCTGCACAATGCAGGCCACAGAATCTCACCCACCCACTTCTGGAATAATCCTCTCACCTATGTCTCAGCTACTGAAGTCCTCAAATCATGGTTTAAAGACTTCAAGATGCAGAGAATCCTCCAGCAAGTGACCCGTGCCCCACGCTGCAGAGGAAGGCAAAAAAAAACCAGGGCCTCTGCCAATCTATCCTGGAGGAAAATTCCTTCCTGACCCCAAATATGGCAATCAGGCGAACCCTGAGCATGTGGGCAAGACTCACCAGCCAGACACCCAGGAAAAAAAGTTCTCTGTAGTAACTTCTAACATCCCATCACTGACCATTGGGCCTATTTACCACTGATAGTCAAAGGTCAATTAATTGCCAAGATGATGTTATTCCATCAAACCATCCCCTCCATAAACTTATCTAGCTTAATCTTGAAGCCAGATAGGTCATTTTCCCCCACTGCTTCCCTTGGAAGGCTGTTCCAGAACTTCAGCATTATCTGATGAAAAAACATTGTCAAAAAATTCCTGACCAGCTCTACTAGTCAGACCATCTTTCAGAATCAGGAAAAAGAAGTGTAAAGGGCATGTCTGGTAAATCCTGATGCCCCATGTGTAGCAGTGACTGTGCTAGTGAAGCACTGCCTGGTAGACTCAGCCATCACCTCTCCCCGCTCCCCACCACCACCACACAGATTCATTTACTAAGAAATGTCTAAAGGGTGACAACATTGTCCCATCAAACAAGGCTAATCAAAATGAGTTTCAAATTATTTATACCTGGACATGTGCTTTCATCTTTAAAAGGTTCTGGTCTGCAGCTATGTCAATTTTGTAACCTCAGAGCTTTGAAAACCCCTAATCAGTTATTTTTATTCAAACAAACGCTGTATCTGTCAGTTCTGCTAATCTGTTGTTTTGTTCAAGCCCCTGGGCACTTACCTTTCAGAGGCAGCAGAGGCCCCTCAATACCCAGCTCCCACTCAAACCCCAAGATGGGAGCCAAAATGGATATTTACCTCCACCCATGCTTTTAAAAAATGTGGGGTTAGCCTCTCTCTACCTTCCTTTGTCATGGCTCAATAACCCTGTTTGACTTGCGTTAAGGCAGTAGTTCCAAAATTTGGGATGCACCTTCCTACTGCCCTCTGGGGGCATGAAGGACCAGCTTGGAGGGGGAGCTAGGAGGCTTTAAGAGACCATGCTATCATTCTCCAAAGCCTCTGCTTTATTTATTTTTAATTAAGTCCCTAGCTGTTATAGTTGCAGAGAAAAACCTTCAAAATGGGAAGCAAATGCAACTGGTGCAGTGAAGTTTGCTTGAGTTTGCAGACAGCCTGAATGTCATCCATTACAACAGGTACTGACCCAGATGCCAATGACAATACTTTAAATATCAGCATTGTTAACTATTTCATTACTCGTTAGTGTAAGAAAGGGGGCATAGGACCATATTACAAAGTGCTTCACCGTCCTGCCCAAAGTATTTGTGGGGATGGGAGGTGCAGGAGGTGCACAAATTAAGAATTTTAGGCCTTCACCACCACATTTCAGGGTTGAAGGACGGATGCCATTGGTTTCATTTTCCTGAAAGAAGGCTCAGCCTTCAAAAATTTGGGAAACACTGTAATAAGGCCTGAATTCAGGCCCACAGTCACATGCCCCCTTAATGATGCATAAGCAATTGTGCATCAGGCTTACTGATCCTGATCACCACTAAACCCCAGGTAGAAATGGAGCCGAGGTACTCTACCTGCTCCTGGTCAGGAGACACTTAAGTGAGCAATAAGTGGATACAAGAGAGCCCATGAGCAGCCCTCTCTGGATCCCTCTCCTTGAATCATTATGATAACGGCAATCCTAATACTGCAATAACTCCTGCATGGGCACAGGAGAACATGGGAGTGGGAGCAAAGGAGCATTTATAAATAAGCTGTTTCCTGACAATTCTCTTATAATCTATTTAGGACTCTGCAGATCCCAGCCAGGCTTCATAGCTCCAGCCAGTTTTGCCGCATGGAGACTCCAAAGGCCAGGATCTGGCAGAAGAAACCTAATTCTGTATGGCTTTAGTTGTGGGCATAACTGATAAAAGTTTTTAAATAAACTAGAGTTGGTGGATAACAATCAGTCATTTCACATATAATTCCCTGCAACGACAGTGACTTGAGTATGGAGACGTAATGAGTCTCTTGCACACATTATTTTCTTTTCCCACTACTTCTAGAATCATTGCCAAAAATGTATTATTTAAAACCGGCTGTGGGTAGGAGGGCTAGTCTGAATGAATTGGCTTCTGTTTGAACTTGGTAACTCAGTCTCTGAAATTGCTGTTCTGAGGGAACAGAATTTGCAAGTTAGTGAAGACAAATTCCTAAACAAAATGACAGTTTCAGTTTTGTCACTTTCCCTGAGGAGGTTGCAGGGATGAATAGAAATGGCACAGGTCCTTCATCTCAGATCTCATACAGAGTGTTATGGGCAACTGTTGCTCAGCCTCCAAAGTCCTCACCTAGAGACTCCCCTAGGGCTCCGTCTCCCCCATCTCAGTCAATATCTATACAAAGCCATTGAGAGAGTTGATGAGGAAACTGCTGCTGGAGTCCCAGCAGGGGACAGATGACACCCAGCAGTTATGCATCTCATTTAAGTCCAATGTAAACTGCCTCCCAGTGCTGCAAACATAGCGCCAAAATCAGCCCCACACCTAGACAAAGCTGAATCCAGGCAAGACTGAGGTGGTGCTGATAAAAAGAGAGAGGCTCTTCAAAGGACTAGCCTGCCTCAATAAACTCTCCCACTGTCACTGGCAGCAGTCCTCAGATTATCAAATCAGCCCACATCCCTGGTGTTATTTTTGACTCCTCAATGCTTTTGGATGCCCAGTTAGCCGTGTCAGAAAAACTCATCTGTAATTGGCTAGAAGATCAGGTCTGTCTCAAAACCTGAAAAAGCTCCAACTTGTACAAAATGCAGCAGCCCATCTGACGGCTAACAGAGGTCTCCATGAGCACACCACCCTAGTAAAGCACTCTGCACTGGCACACCCCATTGAACATGGAGTCCAGTTCAAGGTCTTTCTCCTGATACAGGACTGGCCCTGGCTACCTACGAAATACTCTCTCTTTCCAATGCAGTGATCTCGCAGGACAATTCCACTCTACTGGCAGCATGAAATATCAACCAATAGCAGGAGGTTCAGGAAGGCAGGAGACAGAATTTTAATGGGAAAAGGACCTATGCCATGGAATTCCCTTCTGCAAGAAACAGGAATGACCACTGTTCTCAGCAAGATCAAAACAAAATGCAAATCTCACTTGACTGACTCTCCAGCCATATATTTTTTCATCCACACTAAAAGCTATGAAATAAAGGAGCTGTAAACCAAAAATTACTCAAGCTACTTCTCCAGCAGGCTGGGAAGGAAAAAGGAAAGAGATTGTCTTGTTTATTTTTAATCACTCGCAAGGTGCCCAGATGCCATGCTGATGAGGCTGCATAAATTCCTAAATAGATTAAACAGGGAAAGTCATTTATCTGGTTTAACCCTGAGCTGCAAAGGAAAAGCTTGAAAGAATTGCAGGTGTGAAACGTTGGACACACAATTGTTTCTGCGAAAAGCAGAAGCTGAATTTGAACATTAGGCCCTAAATGGACTTGCTGAGTTTCCCACAAGATGTGGGAAATATTACAAAGCCTTCCTCTTTGAGAAAGCCTTTCCACTATAAATGATATTCACACTTTAAACACCCCTTTATTCCCAAACCCATACCAACTCCCCACCCCCAAAAAACTCCTACCCCAAGCAGAGCTCTGATCCTGTAATAGAAATGCCAGAGACTCTATAAAGTCCACTAGGGACTTTGCTGTTGCTATTGATTTCATGAGGAAGGCAGTCAGATATTATAGCGATGTGTGGGCAGTATAAAACCCTAAGACAGATAGGCAGAAGTCTGTCACAGAGCCTGATATAGAGGACAGAGGCATGATTCTCCACTGCCTTGTAGTCATTTATGTCCACACAGAGTGAGTGTAAACTCTGACATGGGTACGAGTGAGTGGACAGTTCTGTTTCAATAGCATTTTGCAGCCATTTTGCACAAGTCTAAATGACTAAACAAAATGCAAAGGAGTGGAGAATCAGGCCCCTTGCTTTCAAACCTCTCTATGGACTTGCTCCAGCCTCCCAGAGTTGCCAACTCACAATTTTCTCATAAGTCCCACAATATTTGTTGTTTGCATTACAGTCCCAGCTCCCGGAGTGACATGATTAAAAGAGACTCTCAGCTTTGTCTCTGTTTTTTTTTAATTAAGTTTTAGCCATTATGACTGCAAAGAAAAGCTTTAAAATGTGAAGGTTTCTAGAGGCTCAGAAGCCAGAAGGAGAACCCAGAATTTGTTAGTTAGAAGCATCTCATAATTTGCAGGAGGGGCTGACTAATTTTGAATGCTCAGGGTTGGCAATACTGAAGCTGTGTCTATAGGATACCCTTTTTTGTCTGTGTCTTTAGACTGTACAGCCTTCTGGGCAAGATTGTCTTATTTCTGTGCTTGCACAGAACCCATAACAATGGGGCCCTAGGTCTTTGAGTGCTACCATAAAATAAATATTACTACTAATAATAAATCAGGTCTAATCCCACACATACCTAACACTGGCCTCCCAATTGTCTATTCACATATTCTTGCTATTCTTGGTGACAGCCTGCTCCTCTGCAGTGATTGCTTCTTGGAGCAACCTCCTTCTGCCTCTGCTCATTGATTTGCCATTTCTTTTCAGAGCTCTCCACAATTATTTATCCCTCTGAATAGCACTCCACCTCTGGCATTATTTAGCTCTATCATTGTGATGTTTGACTCTAAGCTCCATTTTGGGGTAGTTTATATCACAGATGCTAAAGTCTATTATTTTATTGCTCCTGGGGCTTCTGCTGACGTGCTGCATTAGAAAGAATCCACACGTGCTGCTGGGCTCACTGTAAGGATGCCACCAGCTTTGTTTTCACCCATTTCAGTAGGGCTGGTAACGGACAACTCTGGAGCTGTTTTAAGCCCCCCGCCCCCCTCCAAGATTAGCTGATTAACAGAGACAACAGTAACCCTGATCGGCAGGAACCCACACCTCCTGAATAGTCAGGAAGCCCTACTCATTACACTAAGATTTCTTTAAGAACGTTACACCCTCTCTTTCATTAAGAAGGGAAATGGATTATTCACAGCTACAGAGCTAGCAGCTTTCACTAGACAACAGTTTTGTCCACTAAAGAAACACACCTAAAAAACCCTGCAGGGGAAAGTGCTGTTCTTTACATATACTGACTCATCCCAATGGAAACCAACCAACAACAGTACATAAAAATTAATGATTTGCCCGAATATAAAAACAAACAATTCTGCTCCTGAATTCTCTGGCTCTTCCTCAGTTTAAACTAAACCAGGCTTTTCAATTTGCTGTGACATAGAACATCAAGGTTGGAAGGGACCTTTGGAAGTCATCTAGTCCAACCCCCCTGCTCGAAGCAGGACCAATCCCCAATTTTTGCCCCAGATCCCTAAATGGCCCCCTCAAGGATTGAATTCACAACCCTGGGTTTAGCAGGCCAATGCTCAAACCACTGAGCTATCCATGGCTAACAGATGCTGGGGAAAACTAGAAACTCCACCCACTAGCAGTGTGTTTAAGGGAATAAGAGCAGGCATTGCTCAAGGACTTACATATATCACCAGTTTTCCAGGTGGAGGACAATAGAAGGCCTCCAGAAATGTGCAAAGCAGCTGTAACAGACCTAAGAGTCTGGCCCCATGTGTCCAAAATGGAATTTCTCATCCTTGCTCCCATAAATAATCTTTTCCTTTCCTGCTCTGCCACTACTGACAGCTTTATTATCCAGGCTGACAACTTGAGTCATTTTCTACTCCTCTTTCTGATCCTTCATCTGGGCATATGAATATTTGCTGAGAGATTTGGACTTGAGAATGTCCAATCACATTTGTGCTATAGCTATTTTCTGCATAGCTCACACCACTGTTTGCACTGTCCAGGTCCTTCCCATAACAAAATGAGTGGGTCACTAATCAACATGATTCATGAAAAACATAAGGCTTTTCATCCATTGGAAATAATTGCAGCCAGAAGGGAGAGCTCCCATGTTATAGATGAGGGATGTGTCATTTCGTATCGTTCACCAGAAGGAGGCAATATAGTCAACCTGATACAATGGGAAAGCATGACGTTTTGCAAAAAGCGTGATATGGATATCCTAGTGCATGACTTACAGTTTCCTTAAACTGGTAGCTACGTCCCAGCTCCCATGGCTCACCAACTATCCAAACTGGATTCAGGTACTTTAACATTTCTATATACAGCAAAGTCTAACTGGATTCATTATAGCAGCATTTGCATACATTAGCATCACCAGAATACAGAGTAAAATTATTATTATGTAACTGTTCTCATTTTCAACAGGCTGCCAGTCAACCACCTACAGGCTTGGCAGAGAGCGTTGTGGGCAGAAAGACTATTCCAACCCCTTTCTACGGTCATTTATTTGACAAACATTATTGTACCATCCAGGTACCTTAGCTATCTGTCACCATGCTGACAAGTATCTGGTCTATCATTAAAGAAGGAAATCTCCACACACAAAAAAATGTATACACACATGATAGAATGTATTTTAGCAACTCATTAACCAAATTATATTCTGAGCAAAGTGAACACATTTTTCCATTAGGTTATTCTTTCCATTTTCCAGGTGGTGATAAAAAGCAATAGGATAAGTATTATGAACTGCTCTCTACTATTTTGTATCTGTCTTTAACCAAAAAGGTGGGGGGTTCAGCCAAATTTTTCTAACATCAATTAACCATTTTTTCTTAATAAAGAGAATGACAATCTCTATATCAAAACTGCTTAGCCAGTGTGGTTACTCAATTATAGGAGTTGTAATGGGACTTGGAATAAATATTGATGCTACTTTTTAATTTTTCAAAAAAAGTACTTAATACATGTTGGCAGTTTCACCTTTCCTGAAGAACAAATTCAGAGGCTGAAGCTCCAAGCAACCTGATGTAAATTTGAGTATTGCAAATGACATCTTCATTATGCACCCAGAATGAGGTCAGTCTTGTTGATAGCAGAATAACTAGGGAGTATTTCTTGGGGGAGGAGGGAGAAAACACACCACAAGTATAAATTAACTACTTGACACAGTTGCCTGAAATGCTTTGAATTTAAAATCTCTCTTGTTTCTAAAGTTATTTTTGTTTTAATAAGATACATTGTCTTGTATTACATGTTCTACACATTCGTTTATGTTACATTGAAAAAAAACAGTGTTAACGGACTGAAAAAAAGCAGATAAGCATAAATTGGGCCTTGAGGGTCTGGGTGAACAGTATGGATAGTGAAAACACAGAGCAGCTATTAAGCCTGTGAAAATCTCTATTGCTTTGCAGAGAAGCAGCTTCCTTCTGCAACTGGCGACTTCATTTTAAAACACTGGAATTCTAGAGACACAAGTAATTGACAGTCACACAAACTGTGTGCCTGATGAGTCTGTGGCCTCTTTCCAAGGCTTGGCACATTTGTCACAATCTTCGTGATAAGTGCAAAACAGTCCCTGATTTTAGTATCGCTATGGATAAAACCTGTGATGGGGAAATAGAAAGGTAGTGAGTTACTGTCAAATACCTGTCAAAGCAAAATACAAGTGTCATTTCCCAGACAATGTTGCTGTATTAAATATGCACTCAGAAACAGCGCATTATGCAAAGCAGGCACAAGATGGAAAGTTTGGCAGAAATTCAGTTACCTCGGGCGGGCAGATTCCTGCCAGTCTGTCTGTCGGGTAAGTATTTTGCTAATTGATAGGAAAATTCCAGTGAAGAAACCTGTATGCCATGAGCCAAATGCAAATCTTCTCTTGATTAGTAGAACCTAGCCCTTACATTCCTCCCATACTATAGAGTAACACCATACCGTCCACTAGGAGATGTTTGGGGAAAGGCTGCTTTCAGCCAGCTTCCCTCTCCCTTCAGACACAGCAGGATTCATGGGAGGATTTCATGTGACCATGCGTCATGCGTGACTGACTCTCCCAGGTAGGGACACCTCCTCCATCATTCCATGGCATGCGCTAACCTTAACACTACTCCTGTATTAGATCCCTTCTTATATTTCTATAACACCTTCAGTCTAGCGGAATCCCAAAGCATTTGACAAGCTCTGTACAGAATTCCCTTCACTCAGCACTGAAGTGCAGTCACCTGTGGATTGTAATACAGAATTCTATCAGGTTAGGACAGGAAATGAGGAATCTCTTACCCAACTGAAAATACAGGGATTGGTTTCCTGATTAGACTTTGATCAGGACACCCTTCTAAATATTCGGGGGGGGGGAGGGGGTATCTTCATGACCACAAGTGGGCCGGATCCTGTTTTTCGTAACCAAAAGAGAATGCCGCCAGCAGTACAGTGCAGCCTAACAGCATGCACGTTATTGCTTCAAAAATCACTCAGAAGTAGAGCTAAGCCTATCGGGAAAAAATTCTTGGTCAAATAAATATTTTAATATGAGAGTTTTGCAAAATTTGCCCAATAATTTATTCAGCCAAAGTATTTGCAATTTAGTCCCCCAGCTCTGCAACTTGGGCAAATAAGGAGAAGAAATGTGTTGAAAAATAGCAAGATTCCTTGTGATACTTTACAAACTTCAGAACTATTATGGATTAGCCAATTTACCAAAGGCGTATCGGACACTAAGTGGAAAACAATTTCTGGTCACTCATTTTCACAATACAGGGAGGGTTTAAACCCATAGTTCCTTCTTTGATTCTAGATCAGAGCTGAGATTGTAGGAACAAAAAATGCTGCAAGTTGTTTTTTGTTGGAAGAAGGTGGATTTGAAATCTAGGGCGCACAGTTTCCCCCAATGAGAACATGAGATTATAGAGATAAAGAAGCTGTAGCCTCTGTCTCTCATCTCCAAGATAAGGAGGACTAATAATTCATCCAGCAGGTTCCATTTGTTTGGATTTACCAATCCAAAACATTTATGTTTAAGCAAGTATGACTTAGGCAGAGAATTTCCTGGGAATTAGTGACAGACTAGGAGAGTTGGTGACTCAGGATGAATCAATTAATCCTAGTGTCAAGACCTGCACATGGGTGGTGTCAAGGCTGATTCCCCACTCTGGCACTTTGAGTGCAGAAGGTGGGGGCCCGCAAGGACTCTAAAAATTAATACTGGCCACTCCAGGCCGGTATTAAATTCCCAAGGTCACAGCTTCTCTCTGACCTTCGATAGGTAGATGCTGCCACCACCCAAGTGCAACCCCTGCCCCTTTTGAGAACCCAGGAAGGAGCACTGGAGGGTACCCCACAGAAGGAATTTTCAAGCCCTTTCACCACCCCTCTGGGGAAGAGCTGAGAAAGAAAACAAAAGGAAATCAGCTGTTGCCACCAGCTAATTAAACATATGCACAACAAACCTCTTGGAACAAAAAAAACCACAAAACAACAACAATCCTGTTCTTAAAAAAAAGGTAAATTTTATTAAAAACAAAAAGAAAGAAAAATACATCTGGAACTTAAGCTATTGCTAGATTTAAAAAGAGCAAATATAAGAAGCATCAAGAATGGTTTTCTTGAGGTCCACCTTAATGGTTACAAGCAAAATATAAGCATTTGGGGGTTAGCACAGAGGAGTCCACAAGCCAATAATAAACAAAAGAAATAACCCTAATCTTCCTAGTCATTCCCTGATTTACTTACATATCTGGGGTTTCAGATAAGTAGTTCTAGGTATGATCTGATGATTTTCCATACCTGGCTTAAAGCTTCTTATAGCATTGCTGAAATGTGTCTCTTCTCTCTGTAGAACAGACAGACAAAGAGAAAGTTTTTCCCCCCAATTTTAAAAAGTTCTAGCCCTCCTATTGGCTCTTTTGGTCAGGTGCCCACTCACGTCCTTTTACCTATGCATGCAGTCAGACTTTTTACCTTTACAGGTAAAGCTAGTAGAGAAGAATTACTAACAGGTATTTTATAGCTAACTGGCTGGCTGGGTGTCCATAAAAGGGAGCTCCTCCCACCCCTTCATTTATCACAGGTGGTCTGGCTTAGCGGTCAGAGCAGGAGTCAGGCCAGATCTGATACCAGGAGATCAGCGTCCAAGACAGTCAGAGGGCAAACTGGGAATCAGGTGTCAGGAGACAGGCAGGGTCAGGTTACCAGGAGATCAGGAGCAGGTGTCTGTGGGAAACAGTCCAAAGCAGGGAAAACCGAGGTGCACGGACAACTTCCTGTCCTGGGTTTATACAGAAGCTGATCCCCAGCATTCTGCCAATTGGATTCCAGGACTGGGGTCCTCTGTCAAAGTTCAGCTCCTATTCTGATCATAGGTGTTGCAACTAGTGGTGTGAGGCATGCTGCCGCACTCCCTGGCTTGAAGTGGTTTCCAGTATATACAGGGTTTACAGTTCGGTTCAATGGCTCTCAGCACGCCCACTATACAAATTGTTCCAGCACCCCTGATTCTGATAACAGTTGCCAGGTTGCTTATTAGCCCCAAAGAGCCCTGTGGCTCAACGTTCAAACCCACAGTCCCCGACACCCAGACAGTTATTAATTCCCAAAGAACTGACTTTGGCTGAGGTCATTGTTATGCGTGAGAACACATTTTTAGTATAGCAGGAGCAAGTTTGATGCCTACTGCTGCTCCACTGGGCATATTTAGAGACTGGACACCCGTCCAGCAGCCAATGAAAATTTTAATTTCCTTTTTGAGGATGGTCATCAAGGCATTTGTTTCAATGGGAGATTTTCAAGGTGGCTGTGCTTTAAAATTAGTATGTTTTGACAGATGCCGCACTTGGTAAAAATTTCACCAAAAGCTAAATCTGGTTCTTGGAGACGTGAATGTAAAAGTAAATCCAGCTTACTCTGTATCACATTGAAGCCAGCCAAGGCAAGCATAGTATGACAGCCCCCACCCCCAAAGGAGAAGTTATATGTTCACTCCTGGTCTATAGTCTACAATTCTTAAATTCAAAGATACTAACTGGAGACAGTGTTTATCAGTTGTTGCTGAATTTTCTCTAGATAAATGGTACGTACAGTAAAATGTCAGGTGCCTAGAAAAATCCCAGCAGCAAGGGTCAGGAGTTATGAATTTGGTTGTTAGGAGAAATACATTCCCTTTTTCTACCACTGCTGAGAGCTTTAGCTGAAAGCCATTTTTGCAGATAAATTCTTTCAAAACAAAGATGGAGAGGAAAAGATTATAATCAACTGTGAGACTACTGGGAGAACTCTTAAAAAGAAAGCAGCATGGGGGAGATCTGGCTGTATGTGTAAGTGTCCTTCATTTTCTCTCGTCGAGATCCAGAAACTCTCACTTCTGAACAAGTCAAATCCTAAACAAAAGATTCCAAGGACAATCTAAGCAACTAGAAACAAAAAAAGAACTTGATCCTGAAGGCCTTCCTCAGGAACAACTCCCATTGATTACTCAGGGAGTCTGGGTCTGAGCACAATGGGCATCATTCAAATGTTGACATTTACCATTTGAAAGTAATTCCTGTTAATTATGGTATCACATGCATTCTCTTTACTTATTATGGGTATCTAAGGAGTACCTGTAATCCCACAGCAACAGTAACTACTGCCAACGGTGACTGTCAACAACTTAAGGGCAACCTCCATAAGAACGGCACGTTCAGCTCACAAAGAGCATCTTGCAGCATCAGATGAAAGTGATTGTTCTTTTCATATTTTTAATAACTTGGGAAGCCCACAGATAACAGTTGTTATGGGCTCAAGACAAGACTCTGGACAGACAGACTCTCTGTTGTGAGACTGGTATCAGATCAACGTCAGGGACTCTGTGAACTCTTCAACTTTCTCAGTGAAAGCCCATGTACTGAATTAGAACAATTTCACATTTGTAAAGTGCAGATAACTAAGAAAAATTACTATGTAAAAATAATACCTTCTTCCTCAAAATACATACTCCCTCATTTCTCACAACCACATTTGCCTACTTTCTTACCAAACAAGTTTTACATGCCAGTGCTGCAAAGCCAATACAGTGGAATCCAATGGGCTGCTCCTGTCATTCTGCTTTGTGCATCAATCAAATCGTGTGCCAACTTCTGACTGCCAAATTTGTTACCAGAATACAATCTGATTTTCAAATCCAGCCTGAGTTAGCAGGGTTGGCAATTAAAAAGACATCTTTTGGCTGGTGAACTGAGCAAATAGGATACGAATTTCATTAGAAGAGAACAAATATGGAACCAACAATGTCATTTTTCTGACTACAGTTATGATTTAAACATGGTCTGTTCTGGGGAACTGTTGGAGGCTTGGGAGGTTATTGGAATACAGAGCCTCTTAAGTCACCAGTTCAAATCCAGGCTAGATGGCATATCTATGAAAAGAGTTGGGAAGCTCCATCTACTTTGGAGGCAGAAAGTATTCACATTACAAAAATCACCACCAAAACTGACATCTTTCTTCACAGAGTCAGCCAATGACTGACTGGGCATGGAGACAGAACTCTCTTCCCACTCCAGAAGTGGTCCCTCCAGATCAGGGTTGAAGTGCGCTGGCAGAAAGGAAAGGGAAACTTGTACTGCAACTGCATGTGCTGTATCTATCCTATGGATAAACAAAGCAATTCAGTTTCTAGGGCTGTCAGGCCTGCATCTTTTGCCAGCACTAGGGGGCCAGATTGGATAAAATGGATGATTTTAAAGTTTTTTTTATTTAAATTTAATACTGGCTTTAAAAAAAAATAAACCTATTTAAAATTAATTTGAAAATAGGACAATATATATTAAGCCTTCAATTTACTATAATCTATTAAAATAATTTAAAAAATGATATTAAGCAGTATCTATTTACTGCCAGGTTTTATAGAAAGTGAAACCACTGAACTGGTGGAAGTCATTGGCTAAGCACCTGGAACCAAAGTCTGAAATGCTAAACCAGCTTTTGACAGCAATATCCTCTTCTGTAGGTGCAGAGTTTATTTCAGTTTGTTCAACTAGTTCAGTTCAATCGTTAGTTCATTCAAAGTTAAAAAAACTAATCGGGAGTTGAAAAAGCAGGAAAGCTCATTTTCATCTTCCCATCTATGAAGAAAAACGAGGCAAGAGAGCATGAGAGTTACTAGTTCTAAAATCTTTAAGGACATGGCAACCTAGAAACAATCAATCCAGTACCTACAGACAATGCTTTCTTTGTTTAATAAATGAGTTTTATATGCAAAACATGTTTTGATGAACTTTTTATAAAGGTCTTTAAGTATCCAGTACAAAGGCAGTTGTTTAACTAACAAACAACTATTTTAAAGTGTTTCTGTGCATTGACTTGAATTTCAATTTCCATCCTAAATTTGACACAAGTAAAAAAAAAAAAACCTAGTAAAAATAAACACAACATTCACTATTTTCTAAAAATGCATGTAAATTAATCAACTATATAGCTGAAATAAATGTTTATAGATATAGTATATCTTCCTGTTTACCAAAAAGAAGCATCAAATTAAGTGTAATGGCTATATTTAATTTCAAATCAACATTTTAATGGTTAACACTGAATAAGAATCAACCTTTAAGAAAATAACTAAAATACACAAATACAAAACCAGATTAAATCAGTTATTTAAATCAAGGTTTTTTTGCTTAGTGGTTTAAATTAATTCATTCTGATAAAAGCTAATCGACATGGGAAAGTTTTCAGTTTAGTTTATGACACTTTGGAAGTTTTTGTAAAGGACTACTCAGTGGACAAGAAACACATTTTACTTATGGTACTGAAGGTTGGGAAGTGATGCCATATACAGACAGAATGGGGGGAAATAAACAGGAAATAAGCCAAGGGTGGAGCATGATTCCAAACCATAATACTCTGAGTAACCCAGTTAACCCCTTGAAGACCACCTTACTACAGAAGTAGTTCAAACTAAACTCAAAAATAGCCACTCTTAATCCAGAATAGGTGTGTCCATACATGGTCTTGTACAGTATAACTACACTAGTGATATTATACCAATATAACTGGCAAAAATTTACTGTGTAGACAAGCTCTAAGTTAGCTAACAACAAATCAGATTTTTAAGTTAATAACCATTTTTGGCCTGTGTGCAAGTATATGGAGGCACAGTATTGGGAGAGAGAAGGCTGATTGTTCTGCTATTGTGCAATTCTGCAGAACAGAATACACTTAGTCACATTTTGAACATAAGGTTTTTAGGAGATGCAATCAGGCTTTCACCCGTATATGCTTTGAGCAGACGGTTGGACTAGATGACCTCCTGAGGTCCCTTCCAACCCTGATATTCTATGATTCTATGATTAGTAGTGCCAGGAAAGCTGATTATACTATCTTTCTGAGAAAGTGGGTGGCACTTCCAAATCACAATTTCAGACAACTTAGTTTCCAAAAAATTAAACAATCTGGTTTGGGATGGGGAAGGGCATTCAAGGTTTCAAGACTGCATTCTCTCCCATCTTAACTTGATCAAATCCTTAATAAGGTAGCAGATTTGACAGCTATGAAGATTGAGTGTGTCTAGTCAGTGATCAGTGGATGGAAAGAAGAGCAACTGATGTAACCCTGGGAGGAAAGTAGGGAGCCTTTATTTGTACTGTTGCCTGAATTCTGACAGATGACAACTGGGTTTTACTAGTGATTTTGTCAGGTGATAAATTCCATTTAGTTAAGGCAGAAGAAGCTAGAATGCTGTTATGAATTTTCTCAATAGTAAATACACTGGGGTTTTATGCTAATGAGATTTCTCCCCCTTTATCGGAGTAATCTGAGCACTGACTACTTTTAGAAACGGCAAGATCTAAGCAAGCCTGACATTTAATCAGAGACTTCACACAATTTTAAGGTTCATTTAATTTCAGAAGAGTTGTTCACTCAGTAAGGGTATAAAATTATCAAGCAAAGAAATGACACACCCCACCTTTCTTATTGGATTCCTCAAGAACAAATAATCCCTGTGCATCTCACTGCTTCATGAGACAAGGATCTGAGGACTGGTCCATACTTATAAATCAGCATAGCTATGTTGGTCAAAAATGTGAAAAAACCCGACATGCCTAACCCACAGAACTATGCCAACAAAACCCCCAATATGGACAGAGCTATGCCAACAGAAGAGTGCTTTGTCACCACAGCCAATGTTGTTCAGGGAAGTGGTGTGCCCACAATGGCAGAAAAACTCCATCTGTCAGTGCAGATTGCATCTATGCTATGGAGCCAGTATAGGCTCTGTAGTGTGTAAAAAAAAAACCACAAAAAACCCTTAGCTCAAAGCCTGATCTCAGTTCCTCACTCTTGTCCAGGTGCAAGGGGACTTTCTGCTAATGCCCTGGCAGCCTGCACTGGCTGACCTATGTGGGAAGCAGTGTTCTGAATGTAATCTCGTTTCCCCCCTCAGTGGCATAATGATCTCATGGCATGGCCCGGGGAGTGGGAGAAATATTGTCCTGCCATTATCTAGTGCTCCTCCTTGTTGGGCATGTGCAGTCAGCAATGAGAGGGGAGAAGAAGTTTAAGGGAGGAAAACTGCACTGCACTGCTATTGGGATGCAGCTTCAAGACACTTACGACCTGGCTTTGAGGGAAACTGCTATAGAGAAACTATTTCCCATCTAACACTAACTCTAAGAAAATATTTAGATACAAAACTCAAGATAACAGTACATAAATACCAACAGCCTGAGTCAGAGCTTAGGGTAGTGCATTGTGATCAAATACCCATTTTTCTAGTTTTGATCAGGGTAATGTGTTGATTACACGGGCAGTGTCAGATTTAAGACATTGGGTTTTACAAGTGCTAAGTGGTGTTTAAAAACTTGATAGCTAGTGGGATGAAGGGACTCCACACAGGTTCTGAAAGAGAAGGGGTTAAAACTCTTCCCCAAACAGATGGATAGGTTGGCAGGTGCTCATTACCATTCCTGTTCAGATTCTCATTGGCAGCAGAGAGCTGATTCCCTGAGAGGTTGGGTATATAAGCCAACAGGAATGGAGGTGAGAACAAGAGGAAGGTCAGTATAAGGTATACATCTACTACACCTCTGCCTGTAGAATAGCTGAAACAAGCCTTTTTTCCTATCCCTTGCTCACATTAACATGATCAGCTCATATGTTTCAATCATAATTGTCCATGTCCACACTAGGTGCTAAGTGGTGTTAGTTAAAATGTGTTAGCGGACATATTAAAATCCCACTTATTTTCCCAGTATAGAGAAACCCAGCAGTATCACTCCTGTTCTGATCAGCCTCTCTCTCTAGTGAATGGTTCCTAATGTTCAGTTTCTGCTGTGTAGGACAGGGACTTTTCACTCTTGAACTGTCAAAATTAAATACCAGGTTGTCAATGTACAGTAACTCCTCACTTAAAGTCGTCCCGGTTAACGTTGTTTCATTCTTACGTTGCTGATCAATTAGGGAACATGCTCGTTTAAAGTTGTGCAATGCTCCCTTCCAACGTTGTTTGGCAGCCGCCTGCTTTGTCCACTGCTTGCAGGAAGAGCAGCCCCTTGGTGCTAGCTGGTGCAGGGTTTGGAATCAGGGTGGACTGGCAGCCCCCCTATCAGCTCCCCGCTCCCCTAAGTTCCCTGTGCTGCAGCTGCCCAGCAGGTTATCAATTGCCGGCTGTCCTTCCCTCCACTGCCATGTGCTTTTTGCTCCTGCCTTCCAGCTGCTCCCAGAGATTCCTGCCTGCTGAACCGGGGGAGGGTCAAGTTGGGGGCTAATGTCAGGGTGTCCCGCTCCCCCCGCTCCTACACCCCGCTTACCCCATTTCCATAGAGCAGGGGGGACACACCACAGGGCTCAGGATGGAGGGAGCTTCCAGGCAGCAGCTGCACCTCAGCAAGCTGATCTAATTAACAAGGCAGTGTACTTAAGACTGGGGTCAGCTACTTAAAGGGGAAATGCGCAACTCTCTCTCTCTCTCTCTCACACACACATACACACACAGAGTGTGTCTCTCTGTCTTCTATGCTGGTTTCCCTCCCTCCATGCCTGCTGCCTTGTAGAGTGAGGCTACATTAACAATGAGTTAACCCTTGAGGGCTCAGCCAAATGCTAGTTCATGTAGCAGTAAGGCATTCCCTGGAAACTATCCCACCCTCTGACTTCACCACCTCAACCCAGCTTCACAATCATCACTGTGTACCAGTATTCAATTGTTTGTTTAAAACTATACTGTGTGTGTATATATACATACATAGTGTATATATAGATATAGATATATAGTCTTTTGATCTGGTGAAAAAAATTTCCCTGGAACCTAACCCCATTTACATTATTTCTTATGGGAAAATTGGATTCGTTTAACATCGTTTTGCTTAAAGTCACATTTTTCAGGAACATAGCTACAACGTTAAGTGAGGCGTTACTGTACATTGATATTTTCCCCCTTCAGATAATGTCATCAAGGTGAAGTTTATGTTAGAGCCAGGTATCCTTGTCACCCTGATGTAAAGAAAGCAAAATGACTCCATACTCACAGCATAACCACTGCCACTGTACCCTGGAAAATGATCCCACTGTGATGAACAGACATGTACACCACACAGCAGTCATCAGAAAAACACGAGTGCTTCTGAATTATACACTGAGTGACATGTACTGCAGATCTTGAGTAGCACCGAAGAGTTAACATTTATTTTGTTCATGGTCTGTAAAGCTCCCTAAATTCACTCAAGGACATTGTTTGAATATCCAGCATATTGCTGGAAAGCCCATAAATAGCTCCTCTTCAAACAATGCTGAAAGCCCAAAGTAATAAAAAGAGAAGCAAAACATTTCAGTGCTGTAGTGCTTATTGTATTTTTTCAGGCCAAAAGCTGCAGTGGTTCTATTCTCAGTTTAAATAAAAGCCAAAGTATTCAAGAAATGCTATATCATTCTTGAGACTCTTAAAATGGGGCCATTTTCCTTCAGGTATCAAAAATACCCATGGAGTAGTAAAGGTTAGGATTTGAAAATGGCATAGATGAACTGGGCGTACACAGTGCTAGACACTTAACCAGGATGGAGATTACAGCCAGCTGTTTCAAAACTGGATACCTAAGGCCTTGTCTACACGGGCAAGTTTCTGTGTGGGAAAGCAGCTTTCTGCATTGTAGCTCCTGAGGTGTACACACTGCCAAGCCACTCAGTGCGCAGAATCTGTGCAGTTGCAGCACTGTTAAAAAAACAAAAACACCCCGACGAGAGGTGGTCTGGTGCCAGAATTGGAATGTGCGTGCCATCTATCGCCCCTCTGCAGTTAGGGAAGCCCATTTGTGCAAAGCCATCCACAATGTCACGCATGTTGTCCAGAGTCACGGTCTTTCGGAGCAGGATGCGATTAATGGCCCTGCAGACTTCCATCAACACAAGTCCAACAGTCGACTTTCCCACTCCCAACTGGTTCGCGACCAATCGGTAGCAGTATGAAGTAGCCAGCTTCTACAGTGCAATCACCAAACGCTTCTCCAACGGCAGGGCAGCTCTCATTCTCATGTCCTTGCGCCGCAGGGCTGGGTGAAGCTCATCACACAGTCCCATGAATGTCGCTTTCCTCATCCGAAAGTTCTGAAGCCACCGCTCTCATCCCAACGTGCAGGACGATGTGATCCCACCACTCAGTGCTTGTTTCCCGAGCCCAAAAGTGGCGTTCCACTGTGGTCAGGACCTCTTGTGTTGTAGCTACAATGCGTGGCAAGATCAATGTCACTCCTCTTGCCTTTGTAGTTTAAGGAATAACTCCACTGCCACACATGACGTGTTAGAGCGAGCAGCATACTGGTCAAAAGGTCGGTCTGCAGGAATGGATCCCGAAGAGGCAAAGCGCACAGTTCATAAACCATTGAAAGATGGCACCAAATGTGGATGGAAGCACAGGGATTGCTGGGATGCAAAGCAATGCATCACGGGGCATTGGGACAGGACCCAGGATGCCCTGTGACCCCCTCCACAACTCTTGGCAGCAGAAGAGGAAGAGATGCTCTGTGGGATAGCTGCCCAGAGTGCACCGCTCCGAATACCGCTGCAGGTGCTGCAAAAGTGAACACGCTATTGCACAGGCAGCTGACAGTGTGAACACGCAACAGTGGTTTCCCTTCAGTGCTCTCTGAGCAGCACTGTAACTGCCAGTGCTGTAACTCTGCCAGTTTAGACATACCCTAATACTAGAGCAGTGGGTGCTCAGAATCTCTGAAATGCTGGCAGCTTTTAATTAGCTTCTCAGAGGGTGGATGCTCAATACTTGTTTAAAATCAGGCCCCTTTAAGGCATCTCAAGTGGGGCACCGAAAAACAGAAGCATCCAAAATCACTGGTCACTTTTGAAAGTATTGATTTTGTTTTTATGTGCCATTTCAAAAAGGTTTATGCTGCCCCTATAATGACTGCTTAAGGAAGTATGAAGACAAGACAAACCCTTTGGGAACAACTTTCTTAGCTGGATTAGAGTTACCTCACATGCATATCATTCAACACCTGTTTCATTCAACCACCTGAACCAAAAACTCACCAAGTCCATAATGGCCCAAACCCTTTCAAGCCTTCAGAATGAAGAACTGAGATGGAGGACAGAATGATCATTTTCTTTGGATTTCTTATTTTGGCTACACCCTTCTGATAGTGCCTGAAGAAACCTATCTTCCAGTGTGCAAATCCGTGGCTCTAATCCAAGCCTAGGCAACCAAGGGGATAGAGAAAAGCTATGTCTTCATGAAGGCCTCTTACCTTTATTTTAATATATTGCATAACTTTTACCACCCTATACAGGTCTTATATTATAGTTATCAGAATGCAAAAAAGGCACATTTTTGCACTCTTGTTACTTGAAAACATGCAATAGAATGTTTTTGAACATCTGTACAACTAGTGTTAAGTTATCTGAACTAGATTATAATTTAGGGAGTGGGGCACTGGCACAATACTTGTTCACTTGACTTGTTCACTTGCCTCTAGAAGAGACATTTTTGGCTAGAAATCTGACTCAGTAATGCCTCTGTAAACATGTGGGCATCTGTGGCCCTCCCTCGCTGTCAATCTTCCAGGAGAGGCCACACCTCTTGGCTGTCACCCCCCTGGAACAACAGTTTTAGACAAGGGGGAAGTTTGAGCCTCAAGACTCAATCCCTCCAGTGGGTTGAGCAGTGAGTGGTCCAGGGACCCCAACCCTCAGGCAGGGCAGAGCTGTGAATAATCCAGGGACCCCAACCCTCAAACAGGGTAGGGTACCAGCAGTCTAGGGCTCCAGCCCTCAGGCAGGGATGAGCGCCCAACACAGACTAGGGAGGCTCAGGCAGAGGCAAGCACCCAACACAGTCCAGGGTCCCAGCTCAGCAGACAGTACACTCCCACAGGCCTCCTGGCTGAAGATGGGGTGGGTGCCACCCCAAGGGTGAGGCGGTAGAGAGACACAGGCCCATCCAACTTCACTGCACCCCAGCCCAGTGCCCTAACAGTGGCAGAGTGGTCTGCCACTGGGTCAGCAGGGATCCAGCTGCAACACACTGAAAGAGACTCAGGCAGCAACCCAGCCAGCCCATAGTCAGCTGTCCTTGGGCCACTTCCTACCCTTCCCTCAGGATGTACCTGGATCTCTGGGTTGCCCTCCATCTCCCCTGGGTATACTGCAAGCAGTAATCCCAGCCGCCCCTGAACATTGGGCGTGTCTGGTAGCTCAGGCAGATCAGAGGAGTGCTCAGGGCAGCAGAAGTCCTCAGCATGCTCAGGCTCCAGCAGCAAGGTGGCAGCATCTACCCCCCACTCAATGGCACCTCCCCCAACTGAGCTACAAGGCCTGCCTTTTATACTTCCTGTTCCTGTCCTGCCCCTCTGCTTCTAGCCTGGTGGGTGTGCCTTTCCTGGTTCTGCCCACCAGGAGGCATCTGGCCCTTCCTTGCTGTCAATCTCCCAGTGAGGCCACACCTCTCTACTACAGCCTCACGTTAATATAAGGCTATATGTATCTTATTAACTATTTTTATCTAGGCCCTGATCCAGCAAAGGCCTTAAAGATATGCTTAACTTTACAACGTGACAACTCACATGCTTACTCTATGGGATTACTCATGTGATTAGTGTTGAGTAAATCCTTAATTGCTTCATTAGGTCAGAGCCCTAATTGGAAGCCCACTTCCCTTTTCTGTGTGTTTGCTTTTGAGAAGGCTAGCACAGTATCTCTGTATCGCACTCACCTTGGAGTGGACTCAACTAGGACATGTATTTTGCTCATTTTGGCAATGTCTGCTGTAAGTGTTAAGTAGGTTGTGGGACTGGCAATACCATAAGGAGAATAGCTCTGATGAGATGCCACGATAAGGTACTAGAACTCCCTCATGATGTGTCAGCTAATGCACCTAATCTGAGGAAACAAGCACACAGGAGTGCAAAACTGTCACCTTCAAACTGCTAACACACGCATAACTTTGACTATTTTGATTGAAGAAGATTGAAGTCTGTATTGTGCAAACGCCTCCTTTTTTAACCCTTTGCATTATCTCTGCTATGACAGGGTACCATCCACTAGAGGGAGCATGTGGCCCCTCCATAGAATAAGGTTCATTCATAGAGCTTCAAGAAAAGAATATGGTTAATATTATCCTGAAGTGTGAATAGTATTAATTATGAATGACATTAGGAGCAGAGCATAAGATTTTTTTCCCAGGTGACCCAGAGTGAAGCTGACATCCCATTGCTTTAGCGAATACATTACAGTAAGTAGTAGCTGTCAATGTGATGCACACTGCAATCTATGTAAATAAAACTTACTGCCATAGATGTGGTGTTACTATCTCCACTCTGTGGGAAAGATACAACCTCTCCCCCCTGCATCGACTTTCAGTGTTATCTGAAATCTCACTGCTAGCCAGGTCAGTGCCCTCTGACTTACTGAACTCTTTGTTGTCCCATTTACTTTGGCACTTCAGCACTTGGATCTAGACCTTGTACTTTGAGACATTTGGCTAATTCCTGATACTGTTCTCCTCTTTCCACCAATGGTTTGACTGGTAATTGTTTAACAAGGGGAATGCTTCCTTCATCCTTCCCCTATATCTATCACATTTGATACTTTATTTGAAGAAGATGAAAACTTGTGTTTCTCGCGTTTTCAATTCAGTGCTCTTTTTTGGATTTTATCCTGTACTCTGACAGTTTGGCCAACCAGTTTAGTCAAGGAAAGTGCTAGATTCCCTAGTACAATTATTATATTTATTTGTAGAAGCGACAAAGAGTCCTGTGGCACCTTATAGACTAACAGATGTATTGGAGCGTAAGCTTTCATGGGTGAATACCCACTTCTTCAGATGCATGCACCCCTCTGATATATTTATTTGTATTACCGTAGCACCTAGAAGTCACACTCGTGAACAAGGACCCCTTTGTGCTAGGCACTGTACAAATCAGAACATCCCTCCCCTAGTGGGTTATACTAGTACAGAAAGCTCATGACCAAATATCACTTTATGGCTGTTTTCTTTCTTCCATAACTCCTAAATTCAGTTTCCTAGCCAAGAGTCCTGATATTTGTATCTAATCATTTACCTGTGATTTAGGAAAGTGGGTGGTTTATTTTCTTTAATTTCAAACTATATATAATGCTAGAGCTGAAATTTAGGAAAACAGTGAACTAGGTGATCCTTAAACAAAGATTGGGGGCAGATTCTCAGCAGGTGTAAATTGTGACCACTTCACTTCGTCAATGGCGCTATGACAATTTGCACCAGCTGGGGATCTCTCTCCAGTAGTCTCTGAACCATTAAGACTATTGCACTCTTTGGACAACACACATTACAAAGCCCAGAATCAAGCATGTAAGAGCTGAGGACAAAGCGGGTCTGACTGTGGAACAAAGTTCCAAAAAATTAGGCAAATCCAGAATCTGACCACCTTTAGGAATTGCTGGAAACACTTTCTATCTGACAAACCTTTTCCACCAGAACCAGCCCATCAACCATTCACACACAAAAGAAACGCCATCCCAAGTACAGCTTCCCATTACCCAAAGAGGGAGAAAAGCCAGAGACTCCAGTCTATTTTACATGCAAGGTGTTCAGATGCTGCAGTGATAGATGATGGTACAAATGCTTAAAGGATCAAAATTGAGATTTCATTTGTTTCTTCATGGCTCAAATGGAGGCCTTTTCAGACACTAACCTAAATTCAGTACCTAATTCTGCCTCTCTCTCCCCTCTTTATATTGTGTTATTTGATGGAGCCCATTCCCAAGGTTCAGTAATTAGTCATATTGGCCCCAAAGAAATAGATTTAGTTAGAAAAATTGCATTAAGAAATCAGAGCTAAAGATCAATCTGCCTCTTTGCCAGAATGGAGTCTGATAGGATACACTCCCAGCCTCAGAAAACAGGCTGAGCTGTTGTTGATGTCACAAGCAGATTAGAATGTCTCAGAGTGCCCAGAGACCAAGCAGTGGTAAGGTGGGGAATAAGGCTGGAAGTTGTTAGAGCAGCAGTACAGAAAAAGGAATCCCCAGCAGGCCGATGTGGAAATGGTGGGTGAAGAGAGAGCATTGTAACAGTGGTGATATTAATAGCTCATTTGCAATTTTTTACTAGATTCTATACACTTCAAAAGCTCAGCTTGGGGTCAAGGGTTTTTCAACAAAACATTAGTCTCAATTAACTGAATGTAACTAAGATAATGAGCTGAAAGAGGAAATTGAAGCAGATAAAATCTGTGAGGCCATTAAATCCATAAATGAAGAGAAGATGCTTAAACTTGGAAGGCTTCCCAATAGATTCTTCCAAAGTATTCCAAAGCAGGGTCAATATGAAGTGCAGGGGGCCTTCTTAGACAAGTGATGCTGAGAGCCCAGTATTGACACAGACAGCTGAATAACAATGTAGTTCATAGCAGTAATTGTGCATTACGGGATTACAGTTACTGCTGAGAAGCTTTGGGTATTTGAATGGGTTAGTCCAACAGCATGCAAGCATGAAAGTGGAACTGGCACATTCCCAATATTTTTAAAGAGAACCACCTCACTATGAGAGAGTGAACACAAAATCTAAAACTAAACCATTATGCCTTCTGGGGAGACCCAAAGATGACTATAATTGAAGTCTCTCTCCTTGACCATGATCTGCTTAAAATTATGCATGTGTGTGTTAGTATTTTGCTGGATGGGGGCCAAAAAGTAAACAAACTGAAAAAAATAAAGAAATATTGTTTTTGCTCACTTCTGTCAGTGACAGCAATCGTAGGTGTTGCCAATAACTAGAGCAAGACCAACATTTTCAGATAGGCCATTATATTATTAAATTGATAGTACTCCTTTAAGAGAACATTGTCTGATGTCTTCAAAAAGATCAGTATCCTTGTCTTCTGGCTCCAAGCAGGTAAAAAGTCACACAAGCAACATCTTGTGAGAAGGCAGGTTCTGCTCCTACAAAGTATTGCTGAGGAATCGGAGAGTACGTTGAGGGCAGAGTGAGCAAAATGATCACCAGGGAACAGGGGTCATGACAATGCTCAGCTGCCTTTTTTGAAATATTTGCAAGAGGTTTATCATCCCAGACACTTCCCCCAAGAACCATTATACCCTCAGCAGAAGAACTGCAGGGGTCCAGCAGATGGCTATTGGGTACCTCTTACTGTCTGGAAAAGACAGAATAAAAAGGATGTGCCACTGAAACAGCTGATCTCTTAATAAAAGAATGATAATGTTTCCACCTGAACTCATGGCAGGCTTAAAGGAGATACTGAATCCAACAGGATGTCAGTAGGAATGTTTTCTTTGCTCCTCTAAATATACTATGCTTTAGAATCGAATGAAAGGCGAGTATATTAAACAATGGTAAATTGATTGACTTGGCAAGAATCACAGATTATTACATGCATTATTCCCTGAGTTCAGTGTACGATAAACCATACAAACCTTCAGGAAAACTAGAATTTCAACTAGTGAGAAATTCTAATGAATGTCCATTTTACTCATTCTGTTATTGTCATGTGTTTTTTTTTTTTTTAAAGGACAGAATCTCTCACTGCAGGGTAGTTTGATTGTTTTCATTATGTTTTAACCAGGTTTTTATAATGCTGGATCTTCCAGGAAACTTAATAAATGTATCTGATGGCTGGTGTATGCACCATATGGTGCACATTTTCAGACACTGAAATACCTGCTAAACTGTGTAATGACTCTTTGTCACTGCATATAAAATCCTTTGTTTTTCATGGGCCTTCGAAGAAAACCCCAAAACAAAAACCAACCTCTTTCCAAGCATGTCTAAACTGGTGCAAGGAGTATGACCATCTGAGGCACCCACCCAAGCACTGGAAAAATACAGTGCATTTACAAGTGCTTTCAGATGGTGGCCCAACATAAGCTGTAAAGAAATCACTTTAAAGCAACTAAACATTAAAAAGAGCAGATATGCAAAGTATCCCCCCACACATACAACAGACTTGTAAATGGTGGTGTGCTCTTAGCTACTTAGATAAGACGTCGTTATTTTCGGCAGCATACAGTAGATCTCTTTAAAGATAAAGAACAAGTTGAAATATTATCTTTCCAAGGTAGCTTCAAAAGTCTTTCAGTGTTCCATACATCAGTGGCTTCCTTTCATTTTTCATTTTGAAAATGGATATTGCATAACTTATCTAGGTAGATTTCTATTATCTATTCATACATTTTGAATTAAACAAGACTTTCTACTTAATGGAAAGCCATCTCCTGTCTTTCTTGCTGAAGAGCATATCTGTTGTCCCAGAGGCAGACATGAATAATTGCTTGGTTACATCTCGTACTGTGCTTTGTTTTTCATGAGTCTATTCCCTATGCAATGACTAATTAGCTGCTGCAAAAAGGAAAAAGCAGATTGAGTGTGGTGTTAGACCATTCTCGGTCCTAGCAGATTGTCCTTATTTCCACATGTCCTAGTCTCATACAAGCTAAATCTCCATCCCACGATCTCATTTAGCAAAGGATTGACCAGCTGTTTAGGCTCTCTCAGTTCAGCAATTATGTTTCTTTGTACCACTGTCCAGGGCAAAATAACTATCCCCTCAAGCTCCAGTTAGCACAGCTGAGATCTGACAACTGGATTTTTTGCCAATATTACCAAGCATTTATCCAGGGATAATCAGTTTGGCTGCTGTTTTCTCATCAGAAAATAATGTAAAATGGGCCCAAATTGGAACATGATTCCATTCTGTCCTACTTAGGTTCTCATAATCTTGTCATCACTGGAGTGGTAGAGTATTGGATCTGTTTCTCCCCCCCCCCCCCCCCCCAATACTTTAGGGAAATTTGGTTTCCAATCAAAGTTCAGATTAGAGCTTTAGAATTTGGGCATATTTCTAATGCAATAGTGTCAGGGTTCTCTCCCCACTCTGAACTCTAGGGTACAGACATGGGGACCTGCATGAAAGACCCCCTAAGCTTATTTCTACCAGTTTAGGTTAAAAACTCCCCAAGGCACAAATTCTCCCTTGTACCTTGGATTAAGTAACGCTGCCATCACCAAGTGATTTAACAAAGAACCAGGGAAAAGGACCACTTGGGGGGATATTTTGGGGAAAGGGGAACTCCAAGCCCTTACACCCCCTTTCCTGGGGAGGCTTAAGAATAATATCCTAACCAATTGGTTACAAAATTATCAAAGAACCAAACCCCTGGGTCTTGGAACAATGGAAAAATCAATCAGGTTCTTAAAAGAAGGATTTTATTAAAAAAAGAAAGGTAAAAATTATTTCTGTAAAATCAGGATGAAAAATACTTTACAGGGTATTCAGATTCAAAACACAGAGGATTCCCCACTAGGCAAAACCTTAAAGTTACAGAAAACAGGAATAACCCTCCCTCTTAGCACAGGGAAAATTCACAAGCAAAACAAAAGATAACCTAATACGCCTGCCTGGCTAACTTACTTGTTGCAATATTGGAGACTTGGTTTTGGATGGTTTGGAGGAGATGGATTTCTGTTTCGTCTCTCTCAGTCCCAAGAGAAAAACACCCACACAAACAAAGAGCACAAAACAAAACCTTCCCCCCCTCCCCCCCGCAAGATTTGAAAGTATCTTCTTTCCTCATTAGTCCTATTGGTCAGGTGCCAACCAGGCTATTTCAGCTTCTTAACCTCTTACAGGTAAGGAGGAATTCTACGCTACCCTTAGCTGTATGTTTATGACAAATAGTCTCCATCAGGCAGATCTCAGGAAAGGATCTGCCCCCATGTATTTGCATGAATATGGGTATGTTCAGAGTGAACACTAACTTTAGAATGACTTTCTCTTGAGTTCATTAAATGCTTTTACTAGGAAATTGAGGGAAATATTTTAGACAACAACTTGTTTGATGTCCTATGAAGTCTTTTCCAGCCCTATTCCCTATGATTCAAAACCAAAATGCTGGTCACCAGGAACTCAGTGGGAATACTCATGTGAGTAAGTAACAGGATTTGGCCCTCATTAAGTATCACTTTTGGGTCTGCAAAAATCGACACCATTGAAACCTGTAGACATGTGCTCTCCACGGGCCTGATCCAAAGCCCAGTGAAGTCAACAGGAATCTTTCCATTAGTTTCAATTGTCTTGAAGGGGGAAGATTATGATATGCTAGAGGTCTATAAAATCATGACTGGTGTGGAGAAAGTAAATAAGGAAGTGTTATTTACTCCTTCTTGTAACACAAGAACTAGGGGTCACCAAATGAAATTAATAGGCAGCAGGTTCAAAACAAACAAAGAAAGCATTTCTTCACACAAAGCATAGTCAATCTGTGGAACTCCTTGCCAGAGGATGTTGTTAAGGTCAAGACTGTAACAGGGTTCAAAAGAGAACTAGATAAATTCATGGAGGATATGTCCATCCTGGCTAATAGCCAGGATGGACAGATGATGTCCCTAGCCTCTGTTTGCCAGAAGCTGGGAATGGGCGATGGGATGGATCACTTGAGGATTACCTGTTCTGTTCATTGCCTCTGGGGCACTTGGCATTGGCCACTGTTGGAAGACAGGATACTGGGCTAGATGCACCTTTGGTCTGACTCAATATGGCCGTTCTTATGTCTTTTGATCACATCCCAGGATTACCAGTTTTCATTGAGCAGTAATCTTGCTATACTAATAGAACAGTAGTAAACCAAAGGTGGTTTTCTACCTGAACTGTGTACTTTACTGGGAAAGTGCTGCTTGCCAATCACAGAATTCCTATTCTAATGGAAAATGAGCTAAAGTGAACAATTGTGATTTCATTATTCAGGCCATTAGCGCATGTACAGTAACTTCATTTGAAATGGGTGCTGGATACAGTGCTAGCAGACCAATCTGAAGTGTGTCCTAGCAATTTGAAATATGACACATTTCAAACATACTAGAGGAAACTAGAAGCAGAAGATTCCATCCAAAGGAGGCAGAGTGAAGCAGGGAAACAGAAGAAGAAAGGTACATGAAAGAAAGACAGCTGTGAAAAAGAAAAATGTGAAAAAATATAATTTTAGGAAGAGATGGCAGTGATGCCTGTAGCTAAGGTTGCCTCCCACTTATCATAAAACCCTGTTTCAGTTGCTTAGAACATTGCCAAATTTTAACCATTCAGGCTGAAATTGTACATGTTGGATGTCTGCCTCAAGCTACATTTTTTTAGTATTTTAGCTAGGTCCTGGGGGTGGGGCGGGGGGAGATTGTGCATGATTATGTAATTAAAGACTATCATACTGCATATGTACAAGGGGAACAAATTAAGGTTGCACAGGTAATTGTAAATCTGGCAATTCCTAACACTTGAGTGCTGAAACCATAACATTATTTTACCATAGTTTTTGTATGTAATAGTATGTAGTTTTATAAGCTTTAGCCACATAGTTGACAAGGCTCTCCAGGAACTGTTTCCCTCGTTGTGTTTCTGCTTCATTGTGCATGCTGTGTGTGTGAGAGGAGAGAATGAATAAGATATTAAATATTTTTTAAAGGAATCATTTTATTTATGTTAAAATGTATATAGTCACTTGTTCGGGTAGTTGACTTTTAGCACATTAAGTTGTTAGTATAAGAATGGTTCAGAGAGGGGATTGTGATGTGTTCCCCCCCAGGGTGCCACCTAGAACTGGGGTACCACTGAGACCCCCTGACCCACCAGCCTGGGCTCCCTTTACATGGTACTGCTGTGACCAACCTGAACTTTCACCAGCACAGATATAGGTAGGGACACACCCATTGCAGTTACATGCAGACATTGATCAGCTCTGCATGGGAAGGTTTCAGCTAAGGAACTCCCCAGCTACTCAGGCACGCACCCCTCCCTGGAGTGTAAACCCAAAATTATACTGTCTTGCACTGCACAGGGAACTGTACAGCATAAGCTCATGAAATTCACCCCCTCCCTCAATGTGGAGGGGAATATACAACAGCTTTCTACCCTGAGTTATGACTCCCACACACTGGTTTTAGACAAAGCAAAAACAAGTCTATTAACTACAAAAGATAGATTGTAAGTGATAGCAAACAGATCAAAGCAGATTACCTAGCAAATAAACAACACACACAAACTAAGCTTAATATACTACATAGGTTGAGGATTTGCTATTCATATCTGAGCTAAGTGATGATACAAGCAGGCTGCAGATTCTTAAGGGCAAGCTGCATGAGCTTACAGCTTGGAATCCCCAGGTGTTCCATTCACAGGTTGACTGCGCTTTGTGCGAAGAAATACTTCCTTTTGTTTGTTTTGAACCTGCTGCTCTTTTCAGTCACAAATCTCAGAGTGTTTTCCAAAGGTGGGTCATGGACATTATCCCAATTTTACAGGAGGAGGACTTGAGGTTAAATAATTTACTAAGAACTCAGAGTGGCAGAACTGAGAATACTGTATAGACTAGTTAAAGTCGTTTCAAAGCAGTCTCCAAATATGCCTTAATTTTAAAGTTAGAGCTCCATTTTATTGCTCGCATTTGTGTCTCTGTGATAGGACTAATGTGGTTTTAGATATTGCAGTTTCATTTATACAGTCTCATTTAAAATGTGCAGTTGATTCACACTCTTCTTTTCAGGAATCCATATGGTATATTGCACTTGGAAAATGAGAAAAAAAGATTTGTCGGGGGTGGGGGGTAAAGGAATATCTTATGTAAATTATTTCCAATGTGTAATTTTTCACCTTTATAATTTACAAAGGAAGTTCATCATCTCTATCAATTTTGTAAATACAGATTAAAAACTGCATTCTGATCAAAAGAATGTGTTGACTATTAATTCCAGAGACATCTGTTCCAGTGTCTTATTGGAAATGTACAATAATCTATGTCATTTATATCTAAATATATAACCTCAAAGTTGTCTCCGTCATTTTCAGGTTTGCAAAATACTTGAGAATTGACACAGAATCATTCCTATCCCCTACAGGATCCAACAACATATGGGCAGAGCACACTCAGAGCAGCCACTGCCACCATAGTAGCTAGGATACTATTAGTTTTTCTCCTTTGAGCCGCTACATTCTTAGTTTGGGTTTAGATATCCTACTTTGCCTTGCAGGGCTCTCTGCTTCCCCTTAGAGGCTGCGTATAAGGATGCTGTTGGCAGCATGATGGATACAGAAGTTTATCAGTCAGCAAGTTTGTCTCTGCTCAGACTTCCTGTGACAAATGCACATGGATGCTGAACAAGATCCATAGAGTCAGAGTCCAATTTATACTACTTACAAAGGGGCAGCTGTAACAGGGTCAGCACCTACCTCTCATGAGCACCCCCTCTTTTCTGGCCGATATACCTGCAATCACAGTTCTTTTTATGGGGGAGAAGGGGTCACCCACCTCTCGCGGATTGCCCTCTTTCTCTCAGTTAGGTATGAGCCTGCTTCTCTTTTTTGGTCTTACATCAGGGTGGCACCTGTCTCTTGCAAGCACACACACCCCAGGTCAGTCTTCGGCAGCTCAGCCCTCCAGCCGAGCCATATACGCTGTCCCCCCTTCCGGGGTATATAGTCCCGAGTTCTTATCACAGCCCTGATATGGGACCATAGTTCTTAGGCTTCTTCCCCGAGGCGCTGCCTTCTTCAACCACCCAGCTGGGGCCCATCTCAGTACCCTCAGCTGGTGTCTTTTTCAGCAACCCTCCCTGGGCTCAGTCTTCAACCAGACCAGTAGGGCTCATCTCGGTACCCTTGCTTGGTCTGGGCAGGTCCTGGGCTCAGTGCCCTGGGCTCAGCCTGCCCGCACTGACCTTTTCATGGGCCTGCTGCTACTCCAGCCAGCCAGCCAGGCACCTGGTCTTCGACAGCCTTCCCTGGGCTCAGTTCTGCCCAGTGAGCTCTCTGTGGTGAACTGTCCGTAGCCTGCTGCTTATCTATCTAGCCAGGCACCCTTGTCAAGCTCCACACAGCAACTAAAGGCTTGGCGCTTCTGCTTGCCTTTTATCTGGACCTTCTGGCCCCTTATTGGCAGCTCCATCAGCCCCTCTGATTGGCCGCTCCTCTGCAGCCACTCTAGACTGCATGGAGGACTTCTCGACGCTTTTTTCTGGGCAGCATGATGCAGGGCAGCTTTTTTCTGGGCAGCATGATGCAACTAAAGGCTTGGCGCTGCTGCTTGCCTTTTATCTGGACCTCCTGACCTAGTCCACCCTGCCACAGTAGCCCAAGTATTTGTACCTAACATTCTTCCCCTTTGTCCACTAACTCTTCCATGTGTTGGATTATGTACAAAAACTACAAACAAAACTAACAATGAGTTCTTCTTTATTAATATTTAAATCAATCAGTATTGCTGGAAAGGCTTGTCCCCATTATATGTCAATCACAGGGTGAAAACATCCCAAAAATTAACATCTGATCTGTGATACCCTTTTGATTTTGAGTTGGCAGATACCTGGGCAACGTTACTTATTTTCGTTGTACTTGAGAAAAAAAAACCACAGCTAGCTTTGATTTCCTGCTAGCAGATCTATACTCCAGGGCACTTCTTGAGGCAGAGCAGTTAGGGTAGGCTTCCAGTAGCCAGCCTGTAAAAACTGGTGATACTTCTGAACAATGCTATTTGCCCATTTTTCTTTCTCCACCTTGAACTGAACTATTAAAACACTGTGAGCTGTGTAGCTTTTTCATCTGGAAAGAAGTTAGGCTGTCATGTTGGAAGGCTGTTTATTATGGACAGAGAAAGACATGACCTCAGTTTGACCTACAGCTAACGTGTATTGCCTAATACTACATGCACCACCACCCCTTTTCCAACAAATATGTTCTGCAACAAATATAATGGACAAATGTATAAAGAATTCAAATTCATTGGAAGGAAAGTAAGAATAGTGGGTAACGCCCTAAGTCTGTTGTAGTGGGGAATCATTAATACACCAGTACTGTGAGACTGTTCTCGCCTTTTGCAACAACTTTCTCTTCAAAATATGCTTCTGCCTATCTTTTTACTAATGCCATATATTAATCACTGCCCTGTGTGTTGGGCAGCAACTGTTCCAGGTTCAGAACACACAAAACAATGCTTGATGTGCTTAGAGAATGGGTTGGGAGCAGTAGCGTAGGCAGGTCCGGAGCACACGGGAAGCGGCGCTATAAAAAGGCGCCTCCTTAGGCTCCCCCTGTACTCACCCGGCGGCACTTCGGCGGAGGGTCCTCACTCGCTCCGGGTCTTCGGTGGTACCCACCGCCAAAATGCCACCGAAGACCCGGAGCGCCGCCGGGTGAGTGCAAGAAGCAGCGCCTTAAAAAGAAGCGGCGCCTTTTTTTAGCTCTGCTAAAAAAAGGTGCCGCTTCCTTTTTAAGGCGCCGCTTCTGCTCACGGGGGAATGGCCGCTCCCCCTGCTCCCCTCCTGGCTACGCTACTGGTTGGGAGGCAGCCATTAGAGAAAGCCACTCACAATATAACTATAGAATCATTTTATTTCTGGCTTCTGTTCTCTCTCTTTCCCACATGCAGACATATTACTACAGTTTTCTCCAGTGATTTAATTAAGTACTCTCTAGACAAGTGAGTTTGTTCACCGAGTGGATTTTCCCCACATCTTGCCCAGATCTAGTTCACGTAATGTGGTTCTAGCTATCTCTTGCCAGCGTCAGATCTCACTATTACTTTGTAGCTAACATCCATAGTTTTGTACAGAATAACAAGCAGTAGGGGAAAGTCATCCAAGAACAAAAGTTTATAGGTCAAACTGAGGTCATGTCTTTCTCTGTCCATAATAAACAGCCTTCCAACATGACAGCCTAACTTCTTTCCAGATGAAAAAGCTTATTTTTATGGCTACCCTTTGTTTCCTGCTTTGTACCCAATTATCAGTCTAATGAGCCAACTTTCTACTTATTCCATTACTCTTTACCGTAGATGTTATACTCTGATGTGAAGCTTTGCCAAATGCTTTTTTAAAAATCCATTGCATTCCCTTATTATACCATAGCGTAAATATCTTCAAACAATTCCAATGCCTTAATGAGCTCTGACCTTTCTTCCCTAACACTAAGGTTGCTTTCCAGCCTTCTGCTCCTGGCTCTGTTAGTTTTCCATCACTTCTTATTTCTCTCTTTTTCTTACAATAGTTTGGGAAGTTATAGACAGGGGTTTTCAATCTTTTAAGAATGTAATTTGAACATCAATACTGCAATACTTCCTGCATTTGCAGTTAAAGCTCAAGTCCAGCAGGTGGCACCAAGCTATGCAGCACAATGCAAATATAATAGCATTCCCCTGAAACTGGCACTTGATTTTAGGTCTTGGCCAGAACTGAGACATGCAGAGAGATGAAAACATGTCAAAAGGTGGCTTTTTACATATTATAACCCACTTTTGTAATATAGCGTTAAATTTACTCTACAGAGGCTGATTTTCAATTCTTCTGCAGGAAAGGAGTAGAGAATTAAAAAGTTATGCTAAAATGACTTTATGATAATGGATGACAGTGAAGAATTTCCGTGCATTACATAGACATCTGCTTTGCAAACACAAAAATTACCAATGTGGTCTCAATGACACTCCAAACACCACTGCTGCGTGGATGATTTCTCCACCATCCTCATCTCTCTGCCCAGTAAAAATGATGTATTTACAAACTCCATCCACTCTAACCACATCTAAACCAATTGCTCAAAAAGGAAAAAAAATTAATACAACAGTGAAACTGAGGTGACAGCAAACTCATTAGGGAAAAGACATAGGCAGTTAAAGGAAAGAAAATCAATGTGTGCCTTTGTGGTTTATATTAATAATAACCATCAGGCCCAACAAATTGTCAACTTAGCAGCGGCAGATGTGCTCTTAGGCTTTTCCATGGATAGTTTTGGTTTATGAAGAGTTCAAAACCGAAGCACATTATCCAACTAATGCAGGCACAAAACTCTCAGGACTGAGAGACCCTGCTCCTGCTCCTATTGAAATCAAGGGAAATTTGGCCTTTGAACTTGGTGGTAACAGAATCAAGGCCAAAAAGTTAACCTTCATCTCTTGCACTCAGTGCAGCTATAGGTTCACAGTAGGCATGCCGACACAGCAAGCAGGAGGTCCAACCGTAGCAAACGTAGGCATAACCAAACTAGCTTTGATCAAGCCACCCACCTCCTCAGCTCTCAAAGCTTGGGCTCCAGTTAGGGTTGCCAACCTTCCAGGATTGTCCTAGAGTCTCCAGGAATTGAAGATTAATCTTTAATTAAATATTATGTCATGTATTGAAACCTCCAGGAATACATCCAACCAAAATTGGCAACCCTAGCTCCAGCCTAAGCCCAGACATCTACACTTCAATTTTATGGCCCTGCAGCCTGAGCCCCACAAGCTTGTCAGCTGGCTCGGGCCTGCCGCCCTGTGTCCCAGGTTTTTTATTGCAGTGTAGACATACTCTTAGTCACACACTGCATCGTGGGTGTTTTTGTTTTGTTTTGTTTTTAAAGGCTGGCTAATTTTGAGGCCTCTAGCAGCATGAACTTATCTAATTTTCCAATTTAAGCAGGGATTGGTGATAGGCACTGCATAAAAACCTAAGACAAATGGATCAGAGAGAAATGTTCCAAATCTGACTGATATCAGTGCTGGACTGATAAAAGGGTCTTTTGTCATTGATTACTAGCAGGCCCGCCGACAGCAATTCCGGGCCCCAGGGCAGAACAGTCAATGAGCCCCAACGCATGCACAAGCTGCGCCGACGCGGTCCGCCTGACATTTGGGCGATGCTGCACCTTCTCTGGCTGGTGCCCAGCGAGCTGCCAGCTACACTGCTGGGTGTGCTCTTCTGGCACAGACAGGGCTTCTGCATGCCCGCCCAGTACGGTTACCAACTGTCTAATCACACAAACCCAAAGACCCTTGCCCCGCCCCTTCCCTCAGACCACGCCTCTGTCCTGCCCCTTGTCCAAGGCCCTGCCCCTGCTCGCTCCATCCCCCCTCCCTGTCACTCGCGCTCCCCCACCCTCACTCACTTTCACCAGGCTGGGGCAGGGGGTTGAGGTGCGGGAGGGGGTGAGGGGTGTTGCCTCTGGGAGGGAGTTTAGGTGCGAGAGGGAGTGAGGGGTGTTGCCTCTGGGAGGGAGTTGGGGTGTGGTTTCTAGGCTGGGGCAGGGATGTATGAGGGGGTAGGCGCTTACCTCGGGCGGCTCTTGAAAGTGAGCAGCACACCCCTCTGGCAGTGGCTCCTAGGCGGGGGGCTCAGGGAGTTTCCATGCACCGCTGTCCACAGGCACTGCCCCCGCACTTCCCATTGGCCGCATTTCCCAGCCAATGGGAGCTGCGAAGTTTGCACTCGGGGCAGGGGCAGCAGCACATGGAGACCCCCTGCCCCCCCCCCCCCCCCCAGGGCCGCAGGGACGTGCCAGCCACTTCTGGGAGTGGCGCAGAGCGAGGGCATGCAGGAAGTCTGCCTTAGCCCTGCTGCGCTGCCGCCACTGGGAGGCCCCAGGCCCTTTTAAATCTCCCAGGCCCCTGGACAATGGCCCCCTTTGCTTTCCCCCACCCCCGCGTTGGTGGGCCTGATTACTAGGGTTACTGTTTTAGTCCCGCTACATATATTTTCATCTGATCCTCTACCTCAGTGCCTCATAGAAGACAGTATTACTGAAACATTGGGCTCATGCTTTGTAACCCTACCTGCACCACATTCCATGCTCGGTTGCCCAGTAATATTCTGGAGAGAGAAAATCCTACCACTACTTCCCTTATGGCTGCTCTTAACATCTAGCAGAATCTGCACAGCCAGAAGAGTAAAGACATTCAGGGACCAATGACTGCAACATGGGAGCCTGCTGGCACAATATTATCATTCTACCTTTCTTAAGGGAAAATGAGCTATATTTCTTCATGGGAGACTACAGCAATTAATCTGATGAGTAGAGAGAAGAAAAACACAACTACTTCCTGAAGGCATTGTTTTATCAGCAGTTCCCAAACAGTGGGTTGTGATCCCATTTTAGACTTGCTGGGGCCCGAGCCCCACCACCCAGGGCCAAAGCCCAAGTCCAGGGGCTTTGGCCCTGGGTGGCAAGGCGCAGGTTACAGGCCCCCTGCCTGGGGCTGAAGCCCTTGGGCTTCGGCTTTGGTCCCCCCACCTGGGGTAGTGGGGCTCAGGCTTTGGCTTCAGGCTTCAGTCCCTTCTCCTGGGGTCGTGTAGTAATTTTTGTTGTCAGAAGTGGGTCAACACCCACTTAAATAAAAACCTGTTGACACCTATTTGGACTCTATTATACAACTGAATCTGCACAAGTGCAGAATTTACCAAACACACATTCATTATGGTAATGACCCAATTCACCTAGGTAGTTGTGTGACTACTTCTATCATGGGAATGTTTGTTGCCTTCTTATAAGCAATGGATTGTGATCCAACAGATTATTATGTTAATTGACAAAAAGATCAACATATACATTTGTTTATGAAACTTCCAGTATTGGAGCAGCACTTTGTATATGTGTTTAGTAGTGTTAACAGTAGTGGGTTCTTCATACATATAACTGAGAGTCCTCTTTTTTTCAGCTGCCACCTACATCATCTTCTGAAATACTAACTAGGGCAATGAGAGTTTTATAATGACTCCTTAACCCTATGTCCATTCATCATTTCCTTCCATAGATAAGCATCCCTCAATAGCAAGAGGGTAACTAGAGTCTTGTAGGTGACAGAGCAGGACATTGCCAACACCATAAGGAAGCAGGTCCTTATGGAGCTCTTTGAGTAACAAGGAAGCTGACTGCATTTGATTACAGATGAAAGAACTAATTTGTCTGTGCTAATCTGTACTGGCATGTGCAGGGAATGGTTTATATATATAAAACTATTCATCCAACTTTTCCCTGTAGTTTGTGTTTATGGGGAAGGCATGTTAGAGAAGAGGTATATAATATTTCTATTAGGTATATTGAGTATATACAGAAAGAATATACAAACTCATCAAAATCATAAATAATCTGTTCTTTAATCCATCTAATCGTCCTGTAAAAATGTGTTAATTATGAGACTGTTTTACTGAATGACAATTTTTTTAAATATAGGGAAAAAATAAATACTCACTACCTTATCCATGGTTTGAGAGAAGATGGGTGCATCTCAGGATACTTGGAGAAAGAACATCTGCTTAATGCCGGAGTAGCTCAGCAAGAACTTTCATTAGTGCCAGCTACAGGTGCAGCTATTCCTCTGTCCTCACAGCCAAATTAAATGATAGGAACCAAAAAAAGAGGGATGATGCTTCAACAGGTGAGCTGTACAAAGAAAGGGTATTCTGGGGCCATGAGAGATCCTTCAGCAAAGACCTGTAAAGAAAAAAACATAGTCTAATATATCCTTTTCAGCAGCTTATAAAACTGTCTTTAAAAAGGCCTAATGGTGGCAGTGCCATTACTTTAGTTTCTATTTTCAGCATAAAGTTTAAGAAACTTTTTTCCTAACTGAAATGCATCTAGGCACTACCAAGAAAGGAAACTGAAAAGATTAATATATTTGACCTCATCTTGCACCCAATAAATCAGACACAAATCTCCTATTGACTTCAGTGGTGTAGGATCATGCCTTTAATGTCAACACTCAAAAAAATAGAAGGTTAAAACAAACCATCAAGATATCTGACATTGTTTTTCAGTGCTTGTGATGTTATCTGATTAAAATATAACCCTATAGATCATTGTTGCAACCACTGTTATATATTTGTAGCAAATATTGTACAAAGGCTGTTGAGTAAGATGTCTATGAAAAGGTTATGATTATGCTATCCGTATGCATGTATCATTTTTGTATTTAAAGTTATAAGTATTGGCTCTATACCTGGATTTCAAATGTTTGCTCCTGGAGTAATGCCCACGAAGTATTCCACCAGATATGCCATGTAAGATATCTACAAAGATGTCATAATTTGCCAGATATGATCATCTTATTTATATGTTTGTATCACCTTTTTATTATGAGTTACAGATATGTATGTCTGTATTTCAAACTTGTGCTATGCTTCTGGGTGACACCCCCAGACAGTTTGACATTAGCACTTCCTAGCCTGCTTGATGGCCCATTAAGGATCATCAGCTATACAACTGACCCATTCAAAGAAGGCAGATACACCTTATGACTCAGCAAGGCATGCAAAGAAATGCCTATGGAGAGAACGCTAAGGCTTCCAAACCACGTGCTGCACAGCTTGTGTTTGAAACAAAGGAAGCACAGGCTGCATGGCAAGAGACTATAAAAGGCAGCTGCATCTTCTCCATTCTTACCTATGGAGGAGCTTTGCTACAAACTGAAGCTCTGAACAATGCACTGAATGATCCATCCAAGCTCTGGATGTACTCCAGAGACTTGACTTAAGCCAGCAGTTTATTCCATCGCTGCTATAAGCCTGAACCAAGAACTTTGCCATTACTGTATGTAATTAATTCCTTTAACCAATTTTAACTCTCATCTTTCTTTCTATAAATAAGTCTTTAGATTTAATAGTTAATAAGAATTGGCTGTAGGTGGGGTACTTGGTTAAAATCTGAAACATTCGTTAACCTGGGAGGTAATGTGCCCGATCCTTTGAGATTGGTAGAACCTTTTCTTTTATATGATGAAATAAGACTTACAAAAATTTTCATCATACTTGACATGGGTACCTGGATGGAGGCCTGAGGCTGGATCACTTTAAGGAAACTGTGTTGTTTGGACTTCTGAGTAACCAGTGAGGTAATAAAGAAGCTGTTTTATGTTGTCTTGGTAAATCTAAGTATTGGAATATCTACCAGCTTTTGGGGGTTTGGTTGCCCCATTCTTTGCAGTTCACCCTAATTGAGTGACCACAGCTGGCTCCCCACTAGGACTCTGGTCACAGTGGCGTAGTCGTGCTTCGATGCACATTACCACAGGTTAATTGGGTTTTTGGATCAGAACCACACACTTATTGGAGAGTTTAAGGGTTAAAAATCAGTTACAGTGAGTGACTCATGATCAAGATCCTGACATAAAAAGCCTGGAAGAATTGTGCTTACAGAGAGGGTTGTATTATAAGCAAAAGGCCCCAGAGCAGGAACCGAAAAATCTGTTAATTGCCTGTGATAAGGAAGCAGACCCAGCGAAAATGCTAGCAGTGAGAAACCAGCAGCTAGAATTTGAACAAAAACAAAAAATAGCTGATATGGAAGGAGAAGCTGCTGAAAGAGAACACCTGTGTTTTGAACATGAACAAAGAATGGCATATATTCGATTGCAGGAACTAGAAGCTAAGGCAAAAGTGGACAGACTTAAGCTCCAACTCAAGAGAATAAAGGAACAGGAACTGTATCATCCCAAGAAACCAGTTCCTCTCAACAGCAAAGATGGGGAGAGAATCTATATCCAGTCTGTAACTACGTTGTTTGACTCTAAGCAGTTGTCTGTGTGTAACCAAATTTACTCCAACACTGCCACCTTTTATGTAAATGCTTTTACTGTCCACCCAGGTGAAGGTAACCGCATAACTTGTGCAGAGAATGTAAAAGTCAATGGGAAAAGCTGTTTAGGGAAAACAAAAGAAATAAGGTCCAGGGAAAGACAGGTCAACGTTTAAGTTTCATTTCCTCCCTAGATATAAATGAATTATGAAAAATGTAAACTCCCCCTGAAAGCTGTATTCTTTTTCAGACATCTTTAAAGTATGCAAATGAAGAGTGTGTACTACCTGCAAATCTTCATCTCATAGGCCATCACAAGCCTCCGCTCCCTTTCCCCCTGCACCCTCCACCCCAAAAACAACAACATATTAGTCACACCAAAGCTAAGGAACAGTGTGATGTGTGCTCTTGACTTCAGTGTTCTGGATCTGAGAGAGAACTTGCTGGGTTTTCCCCTAGGTTAAAGCAGCGGCACAGGAGCCAGCAAACAGAGCTGTAAACAGGGGAGTTTGAGTGGGAGTTCTGTTGGAGGAGAAGGTATTTGTATTTGTGTTGTTTGTATGTGTAGAGGCTTGTAGGGGCTTTGCGCTGGGAGAGAAGCTGAGCCCTGATTAGGGGGCGGGGCTTCTCTGATTAGGCATCCTATAAAGGTAGCCAGCCAGTCAGGCAGCGGCACAGACAGCTGCAGTGGCACAGGCGCCAGCAAACAGAGCTGTAAACAGGAGAGTTTGTATCGCGGGGCTCGTTTGGGGTTTGTTGGTGCTGTGTGTAGTGGTGTGTTTGTGTTTTCCGGAGTAACAGGATTTAGGTGAGAAGGTTAACAGATACAGAGGCAGCAGTGGTCATGACCCAAGCAGTGGAGGACACAATGAAGATGACTGGATGTGGCAGCTGTGGTATGTACATGATTCTGGAGAGGGTACCTGAACAGAGTTTTGTCTGCATGAAGTGCCGCCTGATAGAGCTGATGGAAGAAAAGATCCGAGGATTGGAGATGCAGGTGGAAACTCTGGTTGAGTTTAGAAGGGGGGTTGAGCAGATTGGTCGCAGAGGGGAGCCGGGCTCTGTTGGTCGCGATCCGATGCTCCTGGAGTTGTTGGCAACACGAACCCAAAGCCCCATGCAAAGCACCCTGTTCTTATAGTCCTTTTTCTCTGTTGAAGTCTATGGATTTTCCTGTGTCAGTTTATGACTGGTTACTCCTCAGTGGGTGTTATCTTTTGATGGCCCAAAACACCTCCAGGAGGGTCATCCTGTCTGGTTTCAATTTAATCAATTATCTTGTGTTTTAAGGGTGCCAGCCTTCATCTCAGGGTTGTCAGTCTGCCCCTCCTCAACCATGGATGTGCGTTGATGGTTCTCTGGTGTCTTTAAGTCTCTTCAGTCTCTTCACTCCTCCTCCCTTGGCCATCTGGCTTTAACAATGGCCTTCACACCTTATCTTTTCCTGATGCATGCATTCCTCATTCCCACAAACAGTTCTTTACAGAGACCTTCAAAAGGTAACAAATAGCAGTGTTTTATGTTGAACAAAAAAGGCATCGTAAATTAGGTTTTACTAAATCTTGCGACTATCTTTTCCTACATTGGGGCCTAGGCCTTCAAAATTCCTCTAATCTAATTAACATAGACACAGACAAGATCCTGTCTGTTACTTGCAAGGCATAAATAAAAAGAAAATGGCTAATACTAATATCCACTATCCTATTCATTTATTCTAATACCTTAATTCTTACTATAAAACGTACCTGTATATAGCCAAAACATAACCAATTATATAGCACAATATCCATGGCACAACAATATTATTAAAAATTTTGTAAATATATAAATCACCAAATTGTTCCATACTGGGATGGAATTCACAGATTATAAGGCCAGAAGGGCTCGTTGAGATCATCTAGTCTGATCTCCTGTATCCAACCAGACCACAGGACTTCTCTGAATTAATTCATCATGTTTGAACTATTGCAAGTCTTCTAGAAAAAATCCAATCTTGATTTTAAAGTTTCCAGTGATGGAGAATCCACCACAGTCCTTGATCCACTGTTAATTATCCTCACTATTTAAAATGTGCACCTTGAGTCTGAATTTGTCTAGCTTCACTTCCAGCCACTGGATCTTGTTATATCTTTGTCTGCCCAATTAAGAGTCTTCGGTTATCAAATTTCTGTTCCCTATGGAGGTACTTATAGATTGCAACCAAGTACCCCCATAACCTTTTCTTTGTTAAACTAAACAGATCGAGCTCCTTGAAAAGGTATGTTTTCCAACCCTTTAATCATTCTCGTGACTCTTCTCTGAACCCTCCCCAACTTATCAATATCTTTCTTGAATTGTGACACCAGGATGTGACACAGTATTCCAGTGGTCCAGAGGTAATAAAACTTTCCTATTTCAACTCAATATTCCCTGTTTAGACATCCAATGATTGCATTTGCCAACACCAGCTGACTCGGGCTCACTGGGCTCAGGCTAAGGGGCTGTTTAATTGCTGTGTAGACCTGCGGGCTCAGGCTGCAGCCTGAGCTCTGGGACCCTCCCACTTCGCAGAGTACTCAAGTCTGGGCTCCAGCCCAAGCTCAAACTTCTACACCACAATTAAACCTGAGCCCGGCGAGCCCAAATCAGCTGGCATGGGCCAGCCACAGGTTTTTAATTGCAGTGTAGACATACTCTTAGTCACACCCATTGCACTGGGAGCTCATGTTCAGCTAATCATCCACTATGATCCTCAAGTCCAGAGTCACTGCTTCCCAGGATAGAGTCCTGTAAATATGGTTTATGGTCTTTGTTTCTAGATGTAAGACTACATTTTGCCATACCGAAATGCATAGTTTGCTTGCATCCAGCTTCCCAACACATCCAGATCATTCTGTATCCGTGACATGTCCTCTGCAGTATTTATAGGCTTCTCATAATTTGATTTTTTTAAATCACTTCAATGGATGGTACTAATGCTTATTTTAAAGCCTTTTAAAAGATTTGTATCAATTTCATTTTTCACAGTTGCAGGATGATATTGCGTGGAGGTCAGATAGTTATTTAATGACAGCAGATGTTGAGCTTCAAAAAGTTAAACCTTTATAACCATTAAAGCACAAATTGTCATCATCACATGTCATAATGTGCAAACGAATAAGCTCTCAAGCAGCATTTTCTTATTTTGCCTATCTGTACATTTTGATTATTACTAATTGAAATATGTTTTCAGCAGTTTGTGTGTGTATGGTGAAATTGTGTACCAACAAAAATCTAATCCTTCCAAGCCTAGTTATGTACCACTCCTCCAATCTTTGTGTCAGCTACAAACTTTTCAGTCATGATTTTACGTTTTCTTCCAGGTCCTTGATAAAAATGTTAAATAGCACACAGCCCATTAGTAATACAGCCACTCGATGATTCCCAATCTACAATTATATTTTGAGATTGTCATTTAGCCAGTTTTTAATCCTCTTAATGTATGCCATGTTGATTTTGTATTGATTTGGGGGATGGGATGTGCTTGTTTTCATAGTAATACTTTACTTCAAATGGAAGAAATCTAAAGATATTCTAAATATCAGTGGGACAATTTGTAATTAGAACACTGGGACCAGTATTTTCCATGCTAGGTAGCTGATTTTGTGAAGTGTGGGATACTCTTACAATGAGAAAAATATATTCCCATGAAAAACATGGGAAATGTTCATTATTTCGCTGTTTAGTTTCATTTTATTAAACATGCTGATATGTAAACAGCTAATTCATCTATTTCATTATCCTTTGTTTAATGACTTTCCTATGTAACTCTTATTTAAGCCTTGTTTCCTGTGTTTCATGCTTGTAATCAACGTCTTAGCCCCACTCTGGTTCCCACACCTACTGCTTTGTGCCACTCTGGCCAAGCAAAACTGCCAGAAAGCTAGCTTCACCAGCCAACTGGGAAATCATAGAATCATAGAATCTCAGGGTTGGAAGGGACCTCAGGAGGTCATCTAGTCCAACCCCCTGCTCAAAGCAGGACCAACCCCAACTACATCATCCCAGCCAGGGCTTTGTCAAGCCTGACCTTAAAAACCTCTAAGGAAGGAGATTCCACCACCTCTCTAGGTAACCCATTCCAGTTCTTCATCACCCTCCTAGTGAAAACATTTTTCCTAATATCCAACCTAAACCTCCCCCTCTGCAACTTGAGACCATTACTCCTTGTTCTGTCATCTTCTACCACTGAGAACAGTCTAGATCCATCCTCTTTGGAACCCCCTTTCAGGTAGTTGAAAGCAGCTATCAAATCCCCCCTCATTCTTCTCTTTTGCAGGCTAAACAATCCCAGTTCCCTCAGCCTCTCCTCATAAGTCATGTGCTCCAGCCCCCTAATCATTTTTGTTGCCCTCCGTTGGACTCTTTCCAATTTATCCACATCCTTCTTGTAGTGTGGGGCCCAAAACTGGACACAGTACTCCAAATGAGGCCTCACCAGTGCCGAATAGAGGGGAATGATCACGTCCCTCGATCTGCTGGAAATGCCCCTACTTATACAACCCAAAATGCCGTTAGCCTTCTTGGCAACAAGCGTACACTGTTGACTCATATTCAGCTTTTCGTCCACTGCAACCCCTAGGTCCTTTTCTGCAGAACTGCTGCCCAGCCATTTGGTCCCTAGTCTGTAGCAGTACATGGGATTCTTCCATCCAAAGTGCAGGACTCTGCACTTGTCCTTGTTGAACCTCATCATATTTCTTTTGGCCCAATCCTCTAATTTGTCTAGGTCTCTCTGTATCCTATCCCTACCCTCCAGCGTATCAACCACTCCTCCCAGTTTAGTGTCATCTGCAAACTTGCTAAGGGTGCAGTCCACACCATCCTCCAGATCGTTAATGAAGATATTGAACAAAACCGGCCCTAGCACTGACCCTTGGGGCGCTCCACTTGATACCGGCTGCCAACTAGACATGGAACCATTGATCACTACCTGTTGAGCCCGACCATCTAGCCAGTTTTCTATCCACCTTACCGTCCATTCATCCAGCCCATACTTCTTTAACTTGCTGGCAAGAATACTGTAGGAGACTGTATCAAAAGCTTTGCTAAAGTCAAGAAATAGCACATCCACTGCTTTCCCCTCATCCACAGAGCCAGTTATCTCATCATAGAAGGCAATTAGGTTAGTCAGGCATGACTTGCCCTAGGTGAATCCATGCTGACTGTTCCTGATCACTTTCCTCTCCTTTAAGTGGTTCAGAATTGATTCCTTGAGGACCTGTTCCATGATTTTTCCAGGGACTGAGGTGAGACTGACTGGCCTGTAGTTCCCCGGATCTTACTTCTTCCCTTTTTTAAAGATGGGCACTACATTAGCTTTTTTCCAGTCGTCCGGGACCTCCCCTGATTGCCATGATTTTTCAAAGATAATGGCCAATGGCTCTGCAATCACATTGGCCAACTCCTTTAGCACCCTTGGATGACTCTCAAAGAGTGAAGTTTGGGCTCTGCATCACACTCCTCCCAGCAGCTAATATAGAGGACACAGGGGAAGGAGAGGAGACAGTGTGTGGTCATAAGCCACCAAGGTCTAGCCATTCACAGCAGCTAGAATGGACCCTAAAGGCCACTGGTAGCTGGGCATAAATTAGAGAAGCTTTTGTGCTGCTATAATTGATGCAAGGGACCAAACCAGGCCCAGAATCTGGTGGCCACAAAGGCAGCAAAATGGAAAGGCTAAGACAGTAGCATTAAAGTAATACAAGTTAATAAAACAAACAAAAATGATTGGGTGAGGGAAAACCTGTTGTATTATTTCTATTACTTTCGCTATATGATGTTTTTAGACTCAGATTTTCAGAGCCCAGCATCCAGCATGCTGGGGTTCCAATCCTGACCAGGGCCCCTAGGTGCTACTATAATATAAATAATAATAATATATTTCTGTGAAGTGCCTTGCACATTTTTGACCAATATGGAAAAACATAGTAAAATGTAATCCTTTGCTCTTGGCTGAGGCTCCTAACACATGTGCTAAAGTTGGTGGCTTTTGTGATGAGCATATCTGTCTGCCAGGAACCAGACCGAGACCAGCAACTCATTTCACAAGGCCCATTCAACAGCTGTCAGGTTACAATAACTTTTGGTCACTACTGATCTGGGCCAGTTTCAGACCGGTAATCTTAAAACAAAACATTCCATATCACCTGCATCATTCATTTCCCATAAGATTGTTTAAGAGCAACCAGTTCCCCACCACAGGTAGTAAATAGATGGGTGGGGAGGTTAGATGGGCATGGATTTGCTCATTATTTTCACATAGATTGTGAATTCCTCAAAGAAGAAACTGTTAATATGTATACAGCACCATATAAACCTATTGTGCAGTACAAATATGTATAGATACATTCTGCATACCACTAGTGATTGTTTATATTCTTCCTATAATAGGGTGAGAGATTTCTTTTACTTCACTGACATGGATATTCATTACTAGATCATTTACTATATACCCACTATTCAATAAGTCTGGATAGACTACTTATGTGGGCCATATCTTTCAAATCCTTTTATCACTATGAGAACTATTCTGAAACCATAGTTTACTTAGTAGATTTCATTTAGCTTTAGAGCATATTGATGAAGGCTTGACAAGTAAGACATAGCTGGGACTAAGTTATAAATTGCCGTTTATGATTATGCTAGCATAGGCTGAACTTTAGGTACAGTTTGGAACTATACTGCATGTTTGACAGTGGAAAAAACAGATGTGACAGGAAAATTTAAAATAGTTGATCTCCCAATATTTGTTGGGGAAAATATAGAGAGAATAGGAACAGCTAGGTAGACAGTACAGGAAGAGTAGAGAATATAGTGTGGTAGAATAATTCTAACACTTATGTTCTTGATCTCCCTGAATAATGCAGAGCTAAAGTTTTTTGGAAAACTGATGAATGTTCTATTTAGAGACAATTGTGCTAAAATATCACAATTTGTATAATAGATACATAACATCATGATATATGAAAACACCTGCATTTTTATTACTAGGGCCATTCGAATGAAATCAGGACTGCCCCTTAGAAATTCATTTGCTTCTGCTGTTCATTCTTTTACTCGTCTGGTATCACAGGTAGTTGTTGATAACAGAAACAGAATTATGACTTAAGGGGAGTTATGAGCAGCTAGTCAGTCCCTAAGCAACACAGATAGTATTTGCATGCAAATATCCATAGGTAAAATAAATATATTTATTTAGACATTATATAAGCAGAACTCTTACAACAATTGTCCTTTAAAGTTCTCCATGAGATAACAGTGGGTCAGCAGAGGCTCATCTACACTCAGAAGTTGTAACAGTTTAACAAAAGATGTGATGCTACACCAGTTTAGGGAAACCAGTGTAGCTTTACATGTGAACACTCTTACACTGTGTAACCCTGGCTGACATCAAATTAACTTCCAACACCACACCTTTATTTAAACCACTGCAACTTGTGTGCAGCCCAGGCCCAAATAGTATTGATATTGTCCACACCTCACAATGTTGATGTTGTTTTCCTGCAAATACTATAAATGTATCATTTTCCTGGTAAAAGTCAAAACATTATTGCATAGCACTAATAGCGCAACACAGTATTTGTAACACTAAATAGGTTTTGGTATACCTTGCATGAAAGTGTTAACACTTTTTTTTTTTTTAAAACAAAATGAGTGAATTTAGTCCTCACGAAAGGTATTGGACAGCTTGAGAAACTAATTATTTAAGGCTCATAGACTCATAGACTTTAAGGTCAGAAGGGACCATTATGATCATCTAGTCTGACCTCCTGCACAATGCAGGCCACAGAATCTCACCCACCCACTCCTGGAATAATCCTCTCACCTATGTCTCAGCTACTGAAGTCCTCAAATCATGGTTTAAAGACTTCAAGATGCAGAGAATCCTCCGGTAAGTGACCCGTGCCCCATGCTGCAAAGGAAGGCAAAAAACCTCCAGGGCCTCTGCCAATCTACCCTGGAGGAAAATTCCTTCCCGACCCCAAATATGGCGATCAGCTGAACCCCGAGCATGTGGGCAAGACTCACCAGCCAGACACCCAGGAAAAAGTTCTCTGTAGTAACTTCTAACATCCCATCATTGACCATTGGTCCTATTTACCACTGATGGCAATTAATTGACCCTTGACTAAGATCATGTTATCCCATCAAACCATCCCCTCCATAAACGTATCTAGCTTAATCTTGAAGCCAGTTAGGTCTTTTGCCCCCACTGCTTCCCTTGGAAGGCTGTTCCAGAACTTCACTCCTCTGATGGTTAGAAACCTTCGTCTAATTTCAAGTCTAAACTTCCTGATGGCCAGTTTATATCCATTTGTTCTTGTGTCCACATTGGTACTGAGCTGAAATAATTCCTCTCCCTCCCTGGTATTTATCCCTCTGATATATTTAAAGAGAGCAATCATATCTCCCCTCAGCCTTCTTTTGGTTAGGGTAAACAAACCAAGCTCCTTGAGTCTCCTTTCATACGACAGGTTTTCCATTCCTCGGATCATCCTAGTGGCCCTTCTTTGTACCTGTTCCAGTTTGAATTCATCCTTCTTAAACATGGGAGACCAGAACTGCACACAGTATTCCAAATGAGGTCTCACCAATGCCTTGTATAACGGTACTAACACCTCCTTATCTCTACTAGAAATACCTCGCCTAATGCATCCCAAGACCGCATTAGCTTTTTTCACGGCCACATCACATTGGCGACTCATAGTCATCCTGTGATCAACCAGGACTCCGAGGTCCTTCTCCTCTTCCGTTACTTCCAACTGATGCGTCCCCAGCTTATAACTAAAATTCTTGTTATTAATCCCTAAATGCATAACCTTACACTTCTCACTATTAAATTTCATCCTATTACTATTACTCCAGTTTACAAGGTCATCCAGATCTTCCTGTAGGATATCCCGATCCTTTTCTGAATTGGCAATACCTCCCAACTTTGTGTCATCTGCAAACTTTATTAGCACACTCCCACTTTTGGTGCCGAGGTCAGTAATAAAAAGATTAAATAAAATTGGTCCCAAAACTGAACCTTGAGGAACTCCACTAGTAACCTCCCTCCAACCTGACAGTTCACCTTTCAGTATGACCCGCTGTAGTCTCCCCTTTAACCAGTTCCTTATCTATGGCAACACTACGAGGCTTTTAGCGACAAGGCTGTGCCGCTACAGCCGTGCCACTAAAAGGCATGCAGCGTAGCTGCTCTTTGTTGGCAGGAGACTGCTATTTTGTCCTGCGAACGTTTTGTCCTGGCCTGGCTATGTTGTGACATTTGTGTGTGTTTCTCCTTGATGCAAACCTGCCCCCTTTGATGATTTTAATTCCCTGTAAGCCAGCCACCCTCCCCTCTTCGATCACAGCTGGCAAAGGAAATAAAGTGTTTTGAAACCATGCATTCTTTTATTGATTTTTTTAAAAAGGTGAGATAACTGACAAGGTAGCTCAGGTGGGGTAGGGGAGGAGGGAAGGACAAGGCCACATTGCTTATTGTAGCCACACTACAAATCAAAACTTATTCAATGACAGCCTTCTGTTGCTTGGGCCATCTTCTGCTGCTTGGGCCATCTTCTGCAGTGGAGTAGCTGGGTGCCCGTTGCCTCCCCCACCCCCATGTTCTTGGGCATCTGGGTGAGGATATGGAACTGGGGAGGAGGGAAGGAGGTTATACAGTGGATGCAATGGCGGTCTGTGCTCTTGTTGCCTTTCCTACAGCTCCACCAGACGCCTGAGCATGTCCGTTTGCTACATGATCCTCAGCATCGCATCCTGCCTCTTCTCATCGCGCTCACTGTATGATTGCCTAGCCTCTGTCACTGTATGCCTCCGTGCATTCAGCTGTGCCCTATCAGTGTGGGAGGACTGCATGAGCTCAGAAAACATGGCATCGCAAGTGTGGTTTTTTTTACCTTCTAATCTGCGATAACCTCTGGGACAGAGATGATAGGGGGAGCATAGAAACATTTGCACCTGCGGGGGGATAAAAATGGAGAGTAGAATTTAAGAAAATACATTTCTGAGAACAAAAGGGAGACTCTTTCACAGTGAATCAAGCAATTCACAGCAGACAGCACATGTGCTTTAGGTACAAGGTTGCATTTTGCCTTTTATATTGAGCACCTGCTGGTATGGTGACATCACACACAGCTGGGCAACAGAATTCGGTTTCCAGGCAGCCATGGTAAGCCAAAAGGTATGCAGGGGTTGGCTTCTTCCGCCTTCATAACATGTGGAAATGGTTTCAAACTGCAGCACCCTCCTTTCCCATAGCAAGCAACGCGGGTTGGGTTGGCCATTTAAAAGGAGGGGCTGCAGTTTTCAGGTGGATGTGCAGCACAGCCCTCCCCACACCCCACCGCATGGCAATTCTCTGTGATGATCCCTTCACCCCTCCCCCCACCGCGTGGCTATTCTCAGGGATGATCCCTTTTAGCCAAATGCAAATAGCTCAGCATGAATGGGGTCCTTTGACTTCCTTTATGAAAATTCCCCTATTTCAACCAGGTGACCATGAATGATATCACTCGCCAGAGGCTAACACAGAAAGATAAAGACTGAATGTTGCTTGAATGCGACCAAAACCCAGGACCATTTGCTGCCATGCTTTGTGCTGCAATGATTCCAGACTACTTGCTACTGGCTTGGCATGGTAAAGTGTCCTACCATGGAGGATGAAATAAGGCAGCCCTTCCCAGGAACCTTCTGCAAAGGCTTTAAGAGTACCCCCAGGAGAGCTTCATGGAGACGGCCCTGGAGGATTCTCGCTCCATCCCCAGACACGTTAACAGACTTTTCCAGTAGCTGAACTGGCCACAAATGCATCCCAAGTCTTCAGGTCAAATCAAACATTAAACACAATTGCTTTTAAACCCTGTAGCATAGTTACAAATGTGCACCCACCAGAGGTGCCTTCTCCAGCTTCAGGGTCCAGGAACCTGCCTTGGGAGGATAGTGGCTCCAGCGTGATGAAAAGGTCCTGGCTGCCGGGAAGAACGGATTCTCCACGTGCCTGCTGCGCAGTCTTCTCCTCCTCCTCTTCCTCATACACAAAATCCTCCTCCCTGTTCTGTGAAACTCCCCCCTGGCAGGTGTCCACGGACAGTGATGGGGTAGTGGTAGGATCCCCCCCTAGAATGCCATACAGCTGATCATAAAAGCGACATGTCTGGGGCTCTGACCCGGAGCAACCATTTGCTTCCTTTGTCTTTTGGTAGGCTTGCCTGAGCTCGTTAACTTCCACACGGCACTACTGTGTGTCCCTGTTGTAGCCTCTCTCCACCATGCCCTGTGTGATTTTGGCACATATATTAGCATTTCTTCTTTTTGATCGGAGTTCGGCCTGCACAGATTCTTCTCCCCATATAGCAATCAGATCCAGTGTCTCCCATTCAGTCCATGCTGGAGCTCATTTGCGATTCCGGGACTGCATGGTCACCTGTGCTGCTGAGCTTGCCACGCTGACCAAAAAGGAAATGAAATTCAACAATTCCCGGGGCTTTGCCTGTGTACCTGGCTAGTGCATCAGAATTGAAAGTGCTGTCCAGAGCGGTCACTTTGGAGCACTCTGGAATAGCTCCCAGAGGTCAATACCGTTGAATTGCATCTGCCCTACACCAAATTCAACCCAGCAAGGTTGATTTTAGCGCTAGTCCCCTCGCAGGGGAGGAGTACAGCACTCGATTTTAAGAGCCCTTTAGGTCGACGGAATGGGGTTGGGTTGTGTAGACGCATTGCTTATAAAAATCAACCTAACACAGCTAAATTTGACCTAGCCTCGTAGTGTAGACCAGGGCTTAAACCATAACAGTGTGCGAGTTTTAATACTCATGAAAGAGATGGCAAATAGCAATGGTCTAAGTTTCAGGGCTGCAACCCAGCCCACCTTATCCTGAAACATCCCTATTAGCTTATTGCAGTACAGGTTTTATAATGAGCACATATGGTAAAACCATCACATTTATTGTTACTTGACACCAAAAGCTAGAATTCAAACTCAGATCTCCAGAAGTGAAAGGGTAGTCGTGCATTAACATGATGAACCATCAACCCTTTTCAGTAATAAACCCATACTACCTTTTTCTAAGCCCCAATGATGTACTGCATTAAATTCCAGCATTTAGCATTTCATTACTTATTTTTAGGCCTTGTTTCTGAAGATAAGAAACAAAATGTGATTCTAGCATTACTGTGGCAAAATATATGTGTGATAGAGCTAAAAACGGCAGGAAAAATAACCAGAGATGTCCTGAAAAGCTATTAGAGAATAGCAAAGGCAAGGAAAAGAAAATGACTACACATTACACATGCACACACAACTTTGTAGTGGGATACACCTTTAATATACATGAAGCTATTATTTGTAATATTTATCATACAACATATACAAACCATTCTTGTTTCAATCAGCTTACACTTTCATCAAGCACATTATATCATGTAGCGGGTACTTAAACTTTACACCTTTGATTGCCAAATACTATCTACAATTAGTAGATATAAGGTAATCTGATCTAAGACTGTTTTGCACTGTGACATCCAGATCTATTATTTTTGATGCAAAAAACCGATTAAACCAAGTCATTAGCTGATAAAGGATAACATGACCATGTGAGCTAAAATAGATTTGTGTACTATGCATTTATTAAAACATGACTTTTTAGTGAAGAAAATATGTAATTTGGTATAATAAAGAACAAGTGAGTTTACTTAGAAAACTTTCATAAACTTATTTTGTATTACAGTTTCTATATGTGCCATCATGACATTCACATCAGCAGCACAGATTTGATATTTCTGCTTCTCGTTCTCTTTCAATGTCTCTAACAGGCCCCTATGGACTGGAGGCAAAGGACTGTAAGAACTCAGTAAGTGAAGCTGACTTAATGGATTCTGTTTTATTTCTGCAATCCTCAAAGCCCGCAAGATAGCAGGTGCAAACTTGGAATAATGAGCTGTAGATGAAATGATAACTGGACATGTTCTATCCTGTAATCGATCTGCAACTACTTTTGCAACAGCTGTGTGTGTGTCCAAAATATACCCTGTAGTATTGTATACAGAGTGGATAGCAGCTAGACAGTCCTCCTCAGAGCACCACCCAGCCACCAAGTCTTGCTGAAGCTTCTCAAGTAGATCTTTCTGCAACTGAAAGTGACATTGCTTTTCCAGCTCACTAAATAATTGTGTCACCAGCTGTCCATCACCACTAGCAATCAGGTGCAAATGTCGTTCAAGGTTGGAAGACTTCAAAATATCTATTGCTGGTGATGAAGTCTGCATTAATCTTCTTCCCCTTAAATCATAAAGACCTGTTCTTATGAAATCGGTCAAAACATTATTTTCATTGGATGCACAAATACATTTTCTGATAGGGATTCCCATCCTTTTTGCATATAATGCAGCTAATACGTTGCCAAAGTTTCCTGTAGGAATACACACATCTATTGGGCTTCCAAAAGTAATAATATTTTGATGAACAAGGTCAAGGTAGGCAGAGGCATGATAAATAACTTGGGGAAGTAGTCGAGCCCAGTTTATAGAATTTGCTGCACTTAAAGCTGTTCCATATTCTACAGTAAGAAAGCCAGAATAATCAGAATTGGTAAATATTTTTTTTATAGCTGTCTGGCAAAAATCAAAATCAGATTTGACACCCACTGACCACCCATTTTCTCTTTGGCAGCCAATCATTTGTGATTTTTGAATCTGGCTTACTCCATCCTCAGGAAAGAAAGTGACCACAGCAATTCTTTGCTTATCAGTATCACTAAGACGACTAAAACCATCTAGGACAGCACTCCCTGTGTCTCCAGAAGTAGCTACTAGGACCAAATAATTGCATCTTTTGGGAACACAGTACGCAAATAGATGAGGCATCAACTGTAATGCCAAATCCTTAAATGAGGCTGTTGGTCCATGAAATAACTCAAGGAGAAACTGGTTGCCTGTCAGATACCTAAGAGGGGCAATTTTAGAACAAGTAAAGTTTTCTCCATAAGCAATCTCAACAATTTCTCCCAGCTTGAAAGCAGGTATATCAGCAGGATGTATAAATCTTTCCAATATAATCTGAGCTCTTTCAACGTAAGTTGCTTCAACTAAGCTTTGCCATTCTCCAGCAGTGAATGTTGGAAGCTCCTTCTCAGGAACAAAGAGTCCACCATCAGATGCTAGGCCCTCAACAACAGCTTCAGTGAAATATTTAACAGGGCCTTTTTGCTCACACATTTCAGACCTTATATGTCTGGTTGAAATAAAAGTTTCTGATTCTGAGTCTTGATATCTCTTAACTGCATCAAGTACTTTATCTGCTACAGTCTCTGCTGTAAGTCCACCTTCACAAAGAACACGGATATCATACCATTTTTTATAAAACTGCTTCCTAAACTGAAGTATGTCTCTCACAGAAATCCCAGAATCCTGCCCCACAATACGATCCACTTTCATTAATTCTAGCCTATCTATTATGTCTCTTGTGGGTACATCCAGATACACAACAATCCCATTTTTCTTCACATGCTGCATGCTGGCAGCATGCATTGGATTCGACCCAGAAAGGGAAATTACACTTCCAGATGCTGAAAACTTTAACAGGGCTTTTCCTTCCTCTTCTATAAATTGCCGACTACCAACATCCTGCAATTTTTCTGACACGCTCATATTCCAGGATGTTTCAAGGACATCATCATCCACATCTATGACCCGACAGCCGAGTTTGTGACCTACTATTCTCCCAACTGTTGTTTTCCCAGCTCCAGGAGGTCCCATCAAGACAATATTCTGGTCTCCAACAAGAGAGAGAGTTGAGAGCCATGACTTCCACAGTTGTGCAAATGCAAGAGTTCTTGGAAAAATCAACTTTAGATGTATACTAGAACCAATGTTCTGGGTTAATTTTAGATGCTGATACCGAACAACATGAAACATCTTCTTTCCACTGCTTTTTCAAGCCAACTTGACAAGTAACTTAAATACTATAAAGAGAAAAAAAATAATTAGTAATTCATAGAAACATACCTAAAAAACCTTGGAGATGTGAAATTAAAAAACCCCCCAACTTCAGTCCCTTAGAATACAAAACTAATTATGACAGTCGTTCTCTCTCATAATACCACAGGGATAAATATTCATCAGTGAAATAATGCATCCTGACCTTTTACAGAGTACCATCTCACTTTTAGTGACAAATCTTTCAGCAATGCAAGATTTTAGCAAATAATTTCCCCCTATCCTACATCTGCATACAAAATTTAATTTAATTTTTTTTTTAAGTTGCAATGTTGCACGATTTCTAAAGATGTTACCGGACACCCAAAACTCAATTTCTCAGATCTGATGTCTTTTTGACACTGTCCCAAAAGGAAGAGGATCTGTATTACACAACGTAGAGGAATTAGTCTCTTTCTGTGTGCCCTAACTCTGTCAGTAGGCTCAGCTACGGGTTGTAAGCTGAACTACTCGCAACTAACTGCAAAACAGCAGGTGTTGGATGGACACTCAATATTAACTTTTGAGGCCGATATCCTCAGGATAAATAAGAATTGTTGGCTGTTAAAGAAGCCCTCAAAACCTAATGCTATAATACTGAAATACATACTAACATGTTTATTTGCTACTTGCTGCTTGTTAGTATATAAATATTCAACGATTGTTTCCTTAATAGCACAGATTTATTTTTAAACCAACAGCCCCTTATTGACAATGAAGACTGACTAAATGTTTATCTTTTCACAACCTAAAAATGTTTGTTATAAAATATCTGCCCTACATGTAGATGTTTTGGGCTTTGTTTTGTTCTTTAAGACAACAAAGTAGGAATGCTACACAACCCACTTAAACTCATAGGAAACTCATGAACCTACTGTAGCAATTCTGGCTCTAGCTCATTCAATTCCCTTCTAGGTAGACATGATACCAACCAAACAATATCTCAAGTATTCCTAGGGTAGAATCATATTTGTTTTTACATGGGATGTAGATTGAACAGAATTAAATAAGAAAATAGAGTGAAGTGGATGTCACAGAAGTGACTTTACTCTCAGAATAACCTTGGTGTGAGAGAGCACTCAAATACTGATAAATCAAGCTGTTCTCAATAGCAGTGTCCTATTTTGCTTGTTTTAGGAAATCAGTGCCAGTGTCAACATGAATTGCAGAGCAGAAATTCTGTGTGATATTTAGGGGTAATCAAAATCTGCACACAAGGGGAAACGATCAGCACAAAACTGCACAAAAGCCTTACTGAGCCTCTTTCCATTTTATACATGAAAAAAGTCTGCTGCTCTATTACTGTTATTTGTCAATGGTTATTAGCTAAAAAATTATTAGTTAAAATAAACAGGGCTGTCACAGTTTCTTTGGGAAATTAATCTACAATGAATCTAAAAAATAATCATTTACATATTGCTGGTTACTAATTACTTTTTAAGGTCATTCCTGCCATGCAAGACAGTGGCCATACTGGATATTTACAATTGCTATGACATAATTGACTATGTTTGGGATAGCAATATTAAAATTGCCAAGAACATTTTAAAAATAACTACAAAATTACCAGTGTTTATTTTCCAGGCCAAAAATTTAACTAATTTAACTCAGGATCATATTTTTTAAAATTATCCATAACCTGTTCACAGTTACAGTAAAAGCCATGACAACAAAATGTCCTCAAACCTACATAAAACGAAAATAGCAACAGTTTAAAATATTCACTTTTAACTGCTAAAAACCCACTGTGCTGGCACAGGATAGGTGGGTTCAGCTATGGTTTTTTGGAAGGTTTTTGCACAGATTTCTTGACTCAAAAGCAAAATTGGACCCAGCTGTTCCTAATAATTAGATTTTAAGGATTCAATCTGGGTGGCAGTATTCTGCCTACTTGCTTAATGGCATTATATTTAAATACTTCATTAATTTTCAGACTACTAATTTTTGTGCCTTTGCATAATCTAGAATGCCAGAAAATTTCAGATGAAAACAATGCTTTACTGTTACTAGTTAATAATATGGGGAAATAGATATAGTAATAAATTCTAGCCCTGAACTAAGACTTCATGAAGGCAGTTAAAATTGTAATAAATTATAAAATCAGGAAGTAAACATACTAAAATGTTGTACCTGAAAAAATTAAAAAAACCCTAATATTTGAAACTTTAGAAAATAAAAAAAGTTTACACAAACAAGTTTATTTCTGATCTTGTAACCTATCAAACTGTGAATCAGCCATTTTGTGGCTATAATAAATATTAAAACTACTTTTCACATTTTAAAATAAATTAACAATTAAAAAGCAATACACTGCATGCATACAACTCCTCGTTGCCTTGTTGTTCTTCACACACAACAGGCAAAGTTGCATAGCATATATTGCCTGTTTTACAGAATGAGATACTCTGATCTATGCCTAGTATTTGCAGACAGGATGAGTACATATCTGTTGTAGGCAGATGACAACACTACAGACCTACACAGAGAAATAAAATTAAGTGTAGGGGGTTTATTTATTTATTTTTAAAAACCCACTACTCTATACAGAGATGAGCAGATGGAAGAGTTTTAAATATGTTGCAGACAGCTGCTTTGACTTTGTGGCATATTGTGAATAGTAGACAGTAGTAAATGTTTGGAGATTCATTGTTGTGGATTAGATATAAAAATGTATAATGTATCGGTTACAATGAGCATAGAAGATGGAAGACAGACAACACACAGAACCACAGGAATGAGGAGCTTGTAAAATGTATTAGCTCTATAGAATCAAAGAGGTTCTTTGTCCTAGTGTCTGTCTCTATCTTACAGAGTTTATAACCTCCACATGAGTTCACATCCTGGGTGGCATTCACTGGCCCTGATGGAGTCAGCTGATTGTATACATAGTATATGTGAGCTCATATACTATGTATACAGCAAAGTTCAGCTGGCTCCCAGAGGAAGTCCTTGAGGGTTAAATAAAATTTAGTGTGTCACTCAAAAATTAATCATCCACGTTTTTCAAAAACACGCAAGCCACTAGTCCTCAATGAGAACAAATGAATAAATCACCCAATGTAGAGTTCCTAAATACCAAGTCTGGATGTTTGATTTGAAGTTAATTATTTAAAAAAAGATTAAGGGATGACTTGATTATAGTCTACAAGAACATACATGGAAAACAGATATTTGAGAATGGTCTTCTCAATCTAGAAAGGTATAACACTATCCAATGGCCAGCAGTGGAAGCTAGACAAATTCAGACTGGAAACAAGGTGTCACTTTTTAACAGTGATGGCAATTAGCTAGTAGAACAATTTACCAAGACTCATGTGGATTCTCTATCACGGGACATTTTAAAATCAAGAGTAGATGTTTTTTCTAAAAGATATGTTCTAGGAATTATTTTGAGGAAGTTCTATGGCCTGTGTTATACAGGAGGTCAGACTAGATAATCATAATGATCCCTTCTGGCCTTGGAATCTATAAATCTATTGATTGTTTTTCCTCATTTTTTTTAATGCATAACTTGAGATACCTGGTACCTGATTTGCAGAAGGGCTGAACACAACTGCAACTGAATTCAATGGCAATTCTGCTCTGAGCAAACAAAGTGTTATAGAATGCTAAATACTCTGGAAAAAAAATCAAGCTTTAGATGTCTCAAATTGGGCACTCACAGTTGGAAGACACTTCTGACCTTAATCCCTGTGTGCTTCAGTTCTTCATCTGTAAAAAGAGCATAATACCGCCATCTTACCTAACCATGGAGTTGTGAAGATAAATTTATCAATGTTTGAGAAGGACTCAGACCCAGATCCTTAAAGGTATTTAAGTGCCTAACTCCCATTGATTTCAATAAGAGTTAGGCACCTAACTACCTCAGGTTCCGGACCTCATATACTAAACTGAAATGCACCATAACAAAGCCCATGAGGAAATTAATAAATATGTTCAGAGCAGGCTATGAAGGGTGTGCAGTATATAAGCCACGGGGTCATATATTGAATGGTCAGAATACAACCAAATATTGAATAGCTACCTATTTAATGAGCACCATTCATCCTGTACATTGAATGAGGCTGGGGTCCTGTGGAAAAAATAATACGCAATCATGAAATTAAAGACGATATCACAATGGTTACACACAAGAGGGCCGAATTAAGGATGCACAGACAACCTTAATTCTGGCACTTGCTAACTTCTGAATACTTGACGTTGCAAAGTTAATTTTCTTTTAACATAATTTTGTTGTATGTAATTATATATATCACTACAGGTTTATGTGATGTTTTACAGTGACACATAAAAGGATGAGGTCCCTGTGCTGAGGAACTTTTCATATTCTAAAGAAAGATCCATTACAAAATGTCAGTAGATGTGGAAGGGAGCTGTAAAGAGAAAAAAAAGGGAATGTAACTCAGAATGGTGTTATCATCTCCACTGAGAAAAAAGGCAGAAAATGGATACAACATAGATTCCAGGCTACACTTAGGGGTTGTTTTTGTTGTTTTTCAATATACTACATGAAGGAGCAAACCATGTTTCAAAGGAAAATTAGAGTATACAGACCTGACTTCTTCAACCGGGCCTACCAAAATTTTCTCTACTATTACTATGAAATTGAATTTATAATAAACAATTAGATATTGAACGCTTCATTTCAGGCCTGACGGGGATGGGGAGAAAGGCAGCTGCCTCGCTGCAATGGGGACCCCCCTCAGAGGAAAGGGGGATATGGCTGCCCCCCTCACTGCAATGGGGACCCCGCAAGAGGTGGAGGAATACCACTGACCCCGCACGGCCACAGGGACCCCTCAAGGGGCGGAGGGATACGACTGACCCCGCACGGCATTGGGCCCCCTCAAGGGGCGGAGGGATACGGCTACCTAGTCACTGCAACGCCCCTCAAGGACAGGCAGAGGCCCCAGTACCCCAGAGGGGCCGGGAGCGAGGCTCAGAGCCCAGACATTAACCGCACCGCAGGCAGAGCAGCGTGAGATTCAACCGCCTATCCTGCCGTGCCGAATTAGAACTTGCTCTTTCTCGGCACCGCACCAACCACCCCTTGATGCGCATGCGCAATCGCACCTGTAGCTTCCCAACGCAGGGTAACACCAGCGCGTGCGCAATTATTTCTCAACATCCCGTCCTACGTCAGCGCCTGTGCGCCTGCGCAGCGACCGGGGCACTCCCACCCTGCTCAGCATAGTGCGCGTGCGCAGCATCCATCTTCCCATTCTTGGTGTTGGGTACGCCCCCTAAGTTACTAGCGAGTTCAGAGAGAAGGAAATGAGGTCACAAATAGCCCCTCCCCTCGACACAAGCGTTACTAAGCAATAGTTTCCCATAGCAACTGAAGAGACAACAGTAGGCAAATCCCTAGTAGCAGCAGCATCTTCTCTGAGCCGAGACCAAGCGGAGCAGGGTGAGGGAAGGAGGGAGCCACGGGGACGGGTCGGGGGGAAGCTAGGGGTGATGGGGATAGGAGGAGAATGAGGGGGAATAGTGTGCTGGAGAGGAGGAGGAATGAAGAGAGGGAGATGGTGTGAGAGAGAAAAGAGGGGGCAGGGGAAGAGAGAAGGGCTGGAAAGAATGAGTGGCAGGAGAGAAAAGGAGGGATTAGTGGGGGGATGAAAAAACGAGAAGGAGAAAGGGAGGGAGATAAAGAGGAACTGAGAAAATGACAGAAGAAAGAGAGGGAGCAAACATGGGAGATTCCTCAACAGTGCAGTGCATACAGTGTAAATGTCTTATCCCTAGGGCCCCATCTGGCCAAGGATGACCGCACTGTGTGCCCAAGAGAGCATATATAACCTCCTACCCCGGGTGGAAGAGAAGCCTATCAAACTACCAAGGTACGTGGGTAAGAAAAAATCAGTTTGTTCTATGACTTTGTCTAATACACTCAAGTTTTTATTAGCTCACATGGGGAATATTAGCTCACATGGGGAATTGATATGACGAAGCTGTAAATATATAGCCAAACAACACACTTGCTATGGCTTGTTACTAACTATTATATTATTATATAAAAACAAATCAAATTTAATGCAACCCTTTGCACATTCCTTTTATAAAATAAATGGAAGTGTTAATGAGTTACCAGGACAAAGATGTCCAGTCTTTGCCCAGCTAAGGGGTCCACATTGCTAATTTGTCACATTCCTGGGTTCTGCACCATTTATATATGAAAATATGGAGCATGTTGCAGGCCCCTTCATTTTTCATTATTTATTATTTACTGTATACCAATAATGCTCTTGGCATTATACAAAATAGAGAGGAAGGTGTTTCCTGCCCCGAGGAGCTTTTAATTTAAATTCTGTTGCATTACTACCCTCAATAGCCCATTGTCTGCGTCTTCCATAACTGAAAAATCATTTCCTTCACTTTCTCTTGTAAGTTACACAAAACATTTAGCACATTAAAAGGGACTTGTCTAATTCACATTTGGAAAGAAAGAGGGGGAAACCCAATGACATGATATAAGAATAGTCAAGGAGAGAAGCTATCCTAAGATCCTTCTCTCGTACATGTCAAAAGCTCTACATTTCTTTTTTGTTCTCCAGTTTTTAAATTGTATGAGAAGGAAGCTCTGTCTCCTACCCGGAGGGCAGAGACCGTAACCTCAATTTCAGGACCTCAGTAGCTTAGCTTGCATGATTGAAGAAGGAAAGCTGATTCTTAAATGAAAAACCCAACAATTCTGAAAAATCCTTTCATTAACTTAGGGAAATGCTAGGCATTTCTTATTTTTGTGATCAAAAACATAGGGGACCACTACAGAAAGGAAGTAGAAATTCACCTTAATTCTAATAGCATTCTCTCTGTCTCTGGTTTTACAAGCTCTGAGCAATGGTAGTTGCAACCTGTTCTGTCCATTCACTTTTATTCATGATCTGGTTGTACCTAGAAGACAGCTGTGCAAGATTCCACTATAAGTCACATAATCAAAGTATTTTTCAGTCAAAGCAAAATAGCACAGTGCAGTACTATTTATTTGAAATCTCTTGAATCCCAATCTTTTAGATCACCCACATCTAAAGACTGTAAAAAAAAGAAATGATCTGTCTGGTACTTGCAACACTTTTCCTTCTGTGCACATTTTCATTAATGCTGCTACCGTGACTCCCATTCAGCTGAACCTGTTTAACCAAAGTAATTTATTCTGTTCTTTTTTGTTTAACTAGGTTGTACTATATATATTGTCTTTTTTTTTTTGCCTTTACCATACTTGAAAATGCATCACATATTATTGGGTAACAGTTTAGGGTTTAGCCATTTGGGAAGACTGCACAGTTTGTTCTGTGACTTTGTGTGATACATTCCAGTTTTAATCTTAATGTTATTATTATGTATTATTATTATTAACAAAAAACAATTTGTGGGTACTACAATTTGATACCGCAAGGGATCCGTATCTTGACAACAGATAGATGAGCCAATAAATCCACAAAGGGTCCTGTGGCACCTTATAGACTAACAGAGGTATTGGAGCATATTGGATGCTCCAATACCTCTGTTAGTCTATAAGGTGTCACAGGACCCTTTGTCGCTTCTACAGATCCAGACTAACACGGCTACCCCTCTGATACAATAAATCCACATGTCTTTTGTTGTTGTTGTTATTGTTCCTTTTAGGTTTTTGTCACACAAGTAAACATCCCTTTGAACAAAGTAAGTTAGGGTGCGTTTCTCAAGGAGAATAACCTTATTGCATTACAAATATCATGTCCAGAATTATGGACATATAGTGTATAAATTCTTCCATGCCTTAGACCTAAATCTACACTCACTGAAGCCAATGACAAAATTGCCATTGATTTCAGTCATTAAGGATCAGCCCTATGCCATATAAGAAGTACAGTAACGCCTCGCTTAACTTTGTGGTTATGTTCCTGAAAAATCAGAGGGGTAGCCGTGTTAGTCTGGATGTGTAGAAGCTACAGAGGGTCCTGTGGCACCTTATAGACTAACAGAGGTATTGAAGCATAAACTTTCGTGGGTGAATACCCACTTCTTCGGATGCAATACCCACTTCTTTCCACTGCTTGCATCCGAAGAAGTGGGTATTCACCCACGAAAGCTTATGCTTCAATACCTCTGTTAGTCTATAAGGTGCCACAGGACCCTTTGTAGCTTTCTGAAAAATGTGACTTTAAGCGAAACGATGTTAAGCGAATCCAATTTCCTCATAAGAATTAATGTAAATAGGGGGGTTAGGTTCCAGGGAAATTATATATACATATATACATACACACAGTATAAGTTTTAAACAAACAATTTAATACTGTACACAGCAATGATGATTGTGAAGCTTGGTTGAGGTGGTGAAGTTAGAGGGTGGAAGAAGGTGGAATATTTCCCAGGGAATGCCTTACTGCTAAATGATGAACTAGCATTCGGCTGAGCCCTCAAGGGTTAACACATTGTTGTTAATGTAGCCTCACACTCTACAAGGCAGCACGAATGGAGAGAGGGGAGACAGCATGGCAGACAGAGAGACAGAGACATACACCCTGTGTGTGGGACAGAGAGAGAGATGCGCATTGCCCCTTTAAGTACACTGACCCCACTCTAAGTACACTGTCTTTTTAAGTAGATCAGCAAGTTGAGACACAGCTGCGGCCAGCAAGCTCTCTCCGTCCTGAGCCCTGTCATGTTCCCACCCTGCTCTAGATGGAGAAGGGGTAAGCGGGGGGCAGGAGCAGGGGGGAGGGGACACCCTGACCTTAGCCTCCCTCTTCCCCCCCTCCCCCACACAGCATGCAGGAGGCTCCCGGGAGCAGCTCCAAGGAAGAGGGCAGGAGCAGCGCATGGCAGTGGGGGGAGGGACAGCTGAACTGCCGGCAATCGATAGCCTGCTGAGTGGCTACGCACAGGGAACTTAGGGGAGCAGGGAGCTGATAGGGGGCTGCCGGTCCACCCTGGTTCCAAGCCCCCACCAGCTAGCTGCAACAGGCTGCTCTTCCTGCAAGCAGTGGACAAAGCAGGCAGCTGCCAAACAACGTTATAAGGGAGCAACTTTAAACAAGCATGTTCCCTAATTGATCAGCAATGTAACAACGAAACAATGTTAACTGAGATGACTTTTAAGTGAGGAGTTACTGTATATGATATTGAAACTTGCTGTACTGGCTCCAACCAATGGTCCTTTTAGTCATGGTCAGAGGTAAACAGGATGAAGTTTAATAAGGACAAATGCAAAGTGCTCCACTTAGGTAGGAACAATCAGTTTCACACATACAGAATGGGAGGAGACTGTCTAGGAAGGAGTACGGCAGAAAGGGATCTAGGGGTTATAGTGGACCACAAGCTAAATATGAGTCAACAGTGTGATGCTGTTGCAAAAAAAGCAAACTTGATTCTGGGCTGCATTAACAGGTGTGTTATGAGCAAGACACGAGAAGTCATTCTTCCGCTCTACTCTGCGCTGGTTAGGCCTCAACTGGAGTATTGTGTCCAGTTCTGGGCACCGCATTTCAAGAAAGATGTGGAGAAATTGGAGAGGGTCCAGAGAAGAGCAACAAGAATGATTAAGGGTCTAGAGAACATGACCTATGAAGGAAGGCTGAAGGAATTGGGTTTGTTTAGTTTGGAAAAGAGAAGACTGAGGGGACATGATAGTGGTCTTCAGGTATCTAAAAGGGTGTCATAAGGAGGAGGGAGAAAACTTGTTCATCTTAGCCTCTAAGGATAGAACAAGAAGCAATGGGCTTAAACTGCAGCAAGGGAGGTTTAGGTTGGACATTAGGAAAAAGTTCCTAACTGTCAGGGTGGTTAAACACGGGAATAAACTGCCCAGGGAGGTTGTGGAATCTGGAGATATTTAAGAGTAGGTTAGATAAATGTCTATCAGGGATGGTCTAGACAGTATTTGGTTCTGCCATGAGGGCAGGGGGCTGGACTCGATGACCTCTCGAGGTCCCTTCCCGCTCTAGAATCTATGAATCTATGAATCTAGACTCTGACATTAGCCAGTACCAGATGCTTCAGATGAAGGTGAAAGAAACCCTGCAGCCAGGGGACAATTACAAAATAACAGACCCATAGGAGAAGTTTCTACACAACCTTTATCAGTAAGTGGTTAACATATGTTTTGAAGCATGAGGCTGTGTATACCTTTATAATATAATTGTATCTTATCTAATGTAACTATGGATGCTATCATAGTCAATATAAATGTCTAATCCATTTTTTGAAAAATAGTACGTTTGTGGCCTCAATATAAGTGATTGCAATGTCATCTAAAAACGTGTACAGTGCCTAGCACAGTGAGGTTCTGGTCTATGACTAGGGCCCGTAGGTGCTACAGCAATACCAATAATAATTATTATTATTAATAATAATGAATAATGTGGTTCTTTGCTCTGTCCATTGGCAGAAGCTGCCTCTTTTGGAGGAATGCTATGTAAAGTATGTATTGCATATTGTGGCTTGCTCTCTCCCTATACTGTATATGCTCAATTCTGGAAAGTCCCATGAATGTAGCTTAAGTCTTCATTCAGAAACACTGTATGCATATTTTGAATAATCTTTGGACAAAGTATAATGAAGTTGATGTGCTAATCCTGCTGGATTGAAGACCCACAAGAAAATGTCATTTTAAGATGCAGATGATTTAAAAAGAAAACCAAGCAATGTGTGTAATGCAAAATTATGCTTTAATCTCATTAAAATGTTGCTATAATGTCTTACTTTTTGTATGCAGTACCCAAAGCATTTTTGTGGAGCCACAAAATTTATTTGAATATTAGCTATAGACAAAGATTCTATATATAGAGAGAGAGAGAGAGAATACTTTCTAACTTTTAACTACTTTCTGGTTCTTTTTTTAACATTAAAGATATATATCAACATTTAGACCATCTGTGAAACATGAAATAGAAGAAAATAGAGCTCCATGGAAAACTATGGGACCACCAAAAATTGAAGTACCATCTCCAAAAAGCTTTCTTCAGAAACATTCAAAGGAACCAAAGCTACCACACAGTATGTTTTTGGCATAAATATGTGAAAAGTAACATATGTTTCTTGTATTTTTTAGGATTTGTATCAGTATTGAATGTAAACCCATCAACCTGAAATCTAGTTATATTTTTAAAGTTTAAAATAGTTCTATATACTATGAGTGCCCTTGTGTTCTCGCCAGTATTTGCGGTTTAATAATAATTCTGTTCTGTTTTTTTTAATGTTTTTTCTCCCTTCTTTTGCTATGTAAAAGTCATTAACAAACAACAAGGGAAAGTGACTAATTAGCTGACTGGAAAACAGTACAACTGATTATATAAAGAGCACTATCAAATGCACAAAGCAAACTGAAAATAGAGAAAAATAATTGCCGCATATACTCGTTCGTTAGCCCGTTAGTTTATAAGATGACCCCCCAAGATGGATAAGTAAAAATAGCAAAAACTGTATGACCAGGGCCGGCTCCAGGCACCAGGTTTCCAAGCTGGTGCTTGGGGCAGCATCCAGGAAGGGGCGGCAGTCCGTGTCCCGCAGCGGCAATTCGGCGGCAGCTCCACTCTCTGTCTCTGGTTTTACAAGCTCTGAGCAATGGTAGTTGCAACCTGTTCTGTCCAAGCTGTGTTCCCAAGCTCAGTTCCTGGCTGAAGAAGTAGAGGACTCCAGGAACAGAAACTCCATGTCATTGTTCTGAAGATGAGGGTTCATGCACTAGGAGCCTTCAGAGACATGGTGTCCCAAAAGGTTCTGATTTAAATGGACAGTCAGATCATCATATGTATATAAACAAACAGAGAAGCACTGATTCATGCCTTCTGTGTCGGCCTTCTACACATGTAGGAATGGGCTTTGTCCCATATTAAATTCTTGGCTGCTACTTACCTGCTGGGGAAGGAGAATATGATTGCAGACAGACTTAAGTCAAACCATAATAGATCCTCCCGAGTGATCGCTGGAGCAGGGAATTTCCTCTGGTGGAAACACCAGAGGTAGATTTTTTTTCACCACTTATCTGAACAGTAAACTATTGATTTTTTACTAATGGCAAAGATAAAAGAGCACACTAACAACCCATGGTTTCTCTGTCCTTTGGAGAGAGAGGCTCATGCATGCCTGTTCATCAGCATGTCTGGTAACAATAGTCCTAACTTAGCTCTGCAGAGACAGACATAATCCCATACTGTTCTAGACCAGTATGATTTAGACCCTTCTATTAGTGGCAATTAATCATTTCAGACCAGGGCTCTGGGTTGGGTCCGAGATGTTGGCAACGTCCCAGCCCAGGAACAGTGTCCTAATAGAGTAAAGTTCTGGAAACATATTTTTTTTCTGAGTAGGTGTCTCAAATTCGGCTTTATTGGTAGGAGTCTGCCATAAGCATTTATAAGAAAGGTATGGTGCCACACAACCCCCTTGATCACCTTCTTCTTTTGTCTGATTCTGGTCTTCAGACAAACTAAATCCTACATTCATAGGATACCTACTTCAGCCCGTCTTATGCTAGAAGAAAGGTCAATCAATGTTTCCAGAGCATTTCCATGTGGTTAATATGAGGTTTCACAGGCTGAGAAACCGCCCAATAATAACTCCTTATCCTGTGGACATTCAAGATATTCATAGTTCCAGTGTGCTTAGCCTCATTTATGAAAATTGACTATGGTTTTCATTTGTGCAGTGAGAGGAAGATAGTCCTCTGATTAAAGCTGGGCTGGGACACAGGAGATCTGGATTCAGTTTCTGAGTCTTCCACAGTCTTTCAGTGTGACTTTGGGCATGTCACTTAAGGCTTGATTTTCAGAGGTGTTGGAAGACCTCCAGCTGCCATTGACTTCAATACAAGTTGTAGATCGGGGTGGGCAAACTACGGCCCAGGGGCCGCATCCGGCCCTTCTCACGTTTTAATCCAGCCCTCGAGCTGCTGCCGGGGAGTGGGGTTGGGGGCTTGCTCCACACGGCTCCCAGAAGCAGCGGCACGTCCCCCGCTGGCTCCTACACGTAGGGGCAGCCAGGGGGCTCCACACACTGCCCCTGTCCCAAGCGCCGCTCCTGCAGCTCCCATTGGTCAGCAAATGGGGCCAATGGGAGCTGCAGGGGTGGTGCCTGCAGACGGGGCAGCGCGCAGAGCCGCTTGGCCGTGCCTCCATGTAAGAGCCAGAGGGGGGGACATGCCGCTGCTTCCGGGAGCTGCTTGAGGTAAGTGCCGCTCAGAGCCTACACCGCTGACCCTCTCCCACAGCCCCAATCCCTTCCCCAGGCCTGATCCCCCTCCCACCCTCCGAATCCCTCAGTCCCACCCTCCTGCACCCCAGAGCGCGCACCCCCAGCCACAGTCCTCACCCCCACGCACCTACCTCATCCCGGAGCCCCCTCCCACACCCTGAACTCCTCATTTATGGCCCCACCCCAGAACCCACATCCCTAGCCGGAGCCCTCACTCCCACCCACACCCAAACCCCAAATTTTGTGAGCATTCATGGCCCACCATACAATTTCCATACCCAGATGTGATCCTTGGGTCAAAACGTTTGCCCACCCCTGTTGTAGATACTCAGCACAGGCATGTTATGAGAATAAATTAATTAATTATTAGGAATCACTTGGCTGCTATAGCAGTAAGGAACATAGAAAGTACCTTGTAATGGGGTCTACAAACCCCAGACTGAACAAAGGCAGAAGCGGGGGGATGGGAGCCTCTCCTGCCTACAGGCAAGCAGCATCACCATATCTCCACGCAGCTGCCACAACTTCCAATCATAGGCACTCAGCTGCAACTAATAGTAGAAACAAGGCCTGCTGTAAAAGGAGAGAGCTCAAAGAAGGAAAGGAGGCAGAAAGGCCTGGAACAATAAAGGGGTCACACCCCTCTACCATGCTGCCTCCAAAAATGCAGCCCATAGGGACTGAAGCAGACCACTAGACTGAATTAGAGGCCAGAGGCCAAAAACTGTCCTGACTGGGGGCTAACCAAAGAAAGCCAGTCAAGGAGCAACAGAGACCTCCCTGAAAGACTACAGCAAGATCTAGTGACATATCTCAACAGATAAAAGAAGGTGAAACAGCCAGTAGAGTTTGAATGTGTCCAAATTTTCAGTGTTTAATAAGTGCCACAGTTTCACCAGGCCTGGGTGCTGGTCTTGGTGAGATGCTTCTCCCAAAGTTTGACATCAACACATCCTTGGGGTTTTGTGTAGAGGAGAGTTGAGACAGTTGAAGTCCATCCAAACTCTTGTTTTTTCCTAACAGTTTCTTGGGTGTTGTTATTAAAAGAGGACATGATTAAGGATTGCCTATTACTAGAGCCCTGTCAAATTAATGGCTGTGAAAAATGCTTCACGGACTGTGAAATCTGGTCTTTTGTGTACTTTTACCTTTATACTATATAGATTTCAGGGGTGAAAACAGCGTTTCTCAAACAGGAGGTCATGGTCCAAAAGAGAGTTATGGGGATTTGCAAGGTTATTGTAGGGAGGTCATGGTATTGCCACCTTTACTTCTGCACTGCCTTCAGAGCTAGGTGGCTAGAGAGTGGCAGCTGCTGGCCAGGCACCCAGCTCTGAAGGCAGCACCCCACTAGCAGCAGTGCAGAAGTAAGATTGGCAATACCAGACCATGCCATCCTTACTTAGGTGCTGCTGCCTCCAGAGCTGGGCAGTTGGGGAGTGGCGGCTGCTGGCTGAGGGCCCAGTTTTGAAGGCAGCAGTGCAGAAGTCAGGGTAGCAATACCGTACCATGTCATCCTTAGTTCTGTGCTGCTCTTGGCAGTGGTGTTCAGAGCTGGGCTCCTGGCCAGCAGCTACCACTCTTGGGCTGCCCAGCTCTGAAGGCAGCGCCTTCAGCAGCAGTGGCGCAGGAATAAGGGTGGCAATACCAAGACCTCCCTACAATAACCTTGCAACCCCCTGCCCAACACCCTTTTTGGTCAAAACCCCTATAGTTACAACACCATGAAATTTCGGATTTAAATATGTGAAATCATGAAATTTATAATGTTTTAAATTCTATGACTGTGAAATTAACCAAAATGGATCATGAATTTGGTAGGGCCCTAATTATTACCATCTCTTATTAATATGATCTGGGTAGCTGATACTTAGAAGGTCACATCCTGTGTTACACTATCAGAAGTAGAGCAAGCAGCTTTCACTATGAACTTCAGGGATGGTTTAAACATAGACAAATGCAGGTAGCTACATGACTCTCCTGGCTTGCGTTTATGTGGCTTATGTTTCTTGTATCCTTCCACTACCAGTAAATCCTTCATTGGCTTCCTACGCCTATACCGCTGAAGTAAAGAGGTGTGAACTTTCCCACTGTTTAGAATTTTTGTTTCTTTTGTGCTACCCCTTGTTTAGGTTGACAAATTTTCTTTTTATTGGATTCAGTCTAGAAGATCTTTGGTTTTTTGGCTTATGTTCTTTGGAGGTTCCTGAGCCTTCCTTTCCCTTATTTAAAAAAAGGAAAGAAAGGAAAGAAACCTTACTAGTTGTTTATGTAACATGGATTGATATTTTCATCACTTCCGTATGCAGTGTGTGAACTTTTTAGTAGAAAGGACATCACTCAAGCTATGTGCACTGTGAGAATGAGAATCCTGGATAATGGTATCTTTAAAGAAGGAAAAATCACTTACATTGTAATTCTGATTCTTTACTGATATAATCTCCCAGGATTTTTACTCACTCTTCCACCGCCTAACAGTGTCTGGGGTTTTCAGTTCTGAGGGATTTTGCCTGTATGAATGTACTTAGTTGAATGTTTCATCTTTTTGCTCAAAAAAGGAATGACAGTTGAGTGCTCCACTGTATTGTACCACTCGTGCTGCTGGAGAAGAGTGTTCCACCTGTTGGCATTGGTGGATGGGGTGGTAAGGGTGCAAACCTCAAAAACTCCTTAGTTTTGAGAGTTCCCAGTCAGTCTCCATCTAAATGTATGAGACCCAAGAGTGAGAATCCTGTGTAATGATCAGTTCAAAGAAGCAGAATTACCAAGAAGGTATGTACCATATGTGCTGTAGTGCCTACATGTAATATGTCAAGAATTGAAGGTATTACAAATAAAACAGCTGCTCTCTTGAATGACAGTAACTCCCAAAAGTTTTACAAAAGCTACTTTTCCTGTTAGCCTCTTACCACATAATACATTGTACAGAAACATACTTTTAATTCTCAAATCTGGTCTGTGGCCCACTAATGGCCCACTGAACACTTACTGGTGGCTCACAGAGAGCTGGTTGGTTATTTGGTACTGCCTCTTCTCCTTGCTTCCAGCTGCCTCTGCAGTTGTAAAAGCATCTGAAAACAAAGAGGATGAGCCATCACTACAGCTCTCACTAGTGGGCTGCTGTCACACAGGACTGGAGGAGAGGAAACAGAAGCTCCCTTCAGTAACTGAAGCTCCCAGTAGGACTAGAACTGCCAGCTGTCTTTCCGTGAGAGAGGGTATAAGACAACTTGAAAGCATGTTCAGGGGAGAGGGAAGCCAAAAGCGTGAGCAGAATGAGTAGGGAGAGAGGAGGATCAGGCAAGCATTTGCATGGGTTTAGGAGCAGATAGAGGAACAGAGCAGATAGGAAGGTAGATGAAATGACGAGCAAAATGAGACCATTTGGGTAACTTATTTTAAAAAAGACAAAATGTACTAAAGAGAGCTAAACATTTATAACTATATACTGTAACTATAAACATTTAATTTTTCTCTTCCATGTAAAGTAATGCACATGTTTAATTTTATAAAATATTATATACATTTTAAAAATATTTCTTTGAGGATGGTAAAACATAAGTTAAGTAGTATAATTCTCCTACAGCTAGCAGAAAAAATATGGTTCGAGTCTTACACGATAGTACTTTTAAATGGATTTTACAGTGTAAAACCTGATCAGAAGCTATGTAGATTTTGTGTAGGTTTTTGGTACAACAAACTTTAAGTAGTTTTTCATTACAATAGTTCCCCAAGCCATTCTTCTGTTGTTAACCTAGTTGATTTTCATTTAAGAATATTTCTGTACATGTTTTCTTTCAGTTTCAGTTGTTTCTCCCACTTGAGATACCAGAGAATGCTGACATTGGAAAATTACTTAGTGCTTTATACTAGCTACAAGGATGTTCATATGCTTAATTCCACAGGAAAAAGAGATGAAGGAAGAAAGAGGTTACTAACAATACCATCAGTGCCACACTTGACAGATCACCCACTTATGGGAATTCAAAGTAAAAAGAATTTCATAAATACAAATGCAGCAGATGTTATCATGGGAGTGGCTAAGAAGCCTCAACGTGTTTGTGTTGACACTAGACAAGGAAACAAATATCTCCTTGAAACTTCAGGACTTGTCCCAAAATACATTAATAAAAAGGTATGTTCTGTTAAATTATAGGGGGAGTTATATTTGGGTTGCCTAACACTTTTCATTTTAAAAGATGCACCTGACTTTTTCTGAGAATTTCTAATACTCCATTGTTTGCAGCAGACATTTGAAATTCATCAGGGAGAAAGCCCTAGGACCAGAGAAGTGCCCTTTCTTTTTACCATGAAATTTTGTTCACGTTTGGATCAGATATAAGCTTTTGAATATTCTCATTCTCCTTCTCTTGTAGTGTCAACAAACTTTTGGCATTATGCCAAAATAATAACCAACTATGAACATTCTGAAGAGTAGTTAAGGGCTAGTCTGCACTTACCAGCTCTGTCGGACACTCTGGCTAGAGCTTGGGCTGCTAGGGTACGTTTATGCTGGAATAAAAGACTTGACACTGACTCTGGCTCATGAGGCTTGGGCAGCAGAGCTACAGAATTGCTGTGTACCTGTTCAGGCTTGGCCCGAGGCCAAATGTCTGCACAGCACTCTTACGGCCCTGCAGCCCGAGTCAGCTGACCCAGGCCAGCTTCAGGTGTTTAATTGCTGTGTAGACCTATCCTTAATCGCCCCGTTCAACTGCAGAAAGCCTGGAAGTCCTGAGATCCCCCAGCCTTGGGACAGACCCCATGGTGGTGCTGCCCCAGAGCTACAAACCCTTGAAGCCCAGAGTCCCCAGGAGCCCGCTTGGCAAGCTGGCAGGGAAACAGGCTGGTTTCCATGTGTTTTTGTGAAACGTTTTGGGATCCATAGCTTGGCATTTCCAACTAAACTGTTTTGTTAGGAAATTTCCAACAAACTCTAGTCACAAGCTCCCTAAGGGAAGAATTGCAGAGGCTGAACTCAGTCGGACCTGCTGAGTAATTGTGGGAGATACACAAGGAGCTGTAACCCCAGGATCCTGGTCTAAGAGTGGGAGAATTGTGGGACTCCCCCCCAGGACAAAAAGAGGCCACAGAGTTGCAGTTAGTTCTGTAACTGTGATACATCAATTCTGGCATTTTCTAACTGTTGAGTGCATGACCCTGAAACCTGCATAACATTCTTTTAACGTAGGTTTTTTTTGGAGGGGGTTGTATGTAATATTATTAATGACAGGGTTGAGATTTTAAATTATTTTAAGTAGAATGGGCATTGCTGTACATACTACCAAGAGCCATATTTTTACAAGGACTATCACCTAACAGCTGACAACGTATCTTCCAATATGAGTCAAATTCAAAAATAATACAATGAAAATTCCATTTCTACTGAAGCAGAAATGAAAATACTAAACTTTTTCAGTGAATTGCAATGCATATTGAAACTCCTTTATTGTGAAACTCCATTTACAAGGCCATATGCTTGTGCAGCCTCCATTGGGCTCCAAAGCAGCGAAAAAAATACTCGTTCTGATTCTCCAGAATTTTGCATCTTGACTAGTCATTTAGAACTGTGTAGTGAGGGTATGAAGTGCTATCAAATCAGAAAGCCAAATCTGCAGAGGGAGTAAATGGCTGGCTACTCAAAGTGCAAGTCAGTGAAAAATCAGGCCTTACATGATGACTGTGCAGGAGGAAAAGACAAGCATCAGACACTACACAGAGGGACTGTGATGGGGTGTATAAACCCCTCACTGACAGGAAAGGGGTCTGGGAGAGTCTGTGTACTAAGGTAGCTCTGACCCTCCAGCCCTGCCAATCATGAATGGTAGGGAGAAGGGCTTTTAAAGGAGGAAGCTGCAGTCTGCAAGGGAGAAGGCCCTGAGAAGGGAACAAGTAGAGTGGCTCCTGAACCAGGAAGAGGAGCCCTTATGCTTAGAGCCCTGCACGGATACAAAAATATGGATCCACATCCACCAGAATCAATCCGCTAGCCGTCTTTTATGTGTATCCGCATCTGCAAGAGCAAGCCGTGTCACAAAGGCTAGCGGGGTGGTGGGAGGGAGCAGAGATGAGTGAGTGGAGGGGTGGGGTCTTACAGGGAAGAGGGGGCACGAGGGCAGGGGCTGGGGGTAAGGTGTGACACAAGGGTGGGGTCTCGATGACAAGGGGCAGGGTGGGGGCAGGAGCTGGGGGAAAGGGGCATCACATTGCATGTTGCTCCTGGGGGCTTGCGAGTAACGGCACACGCCACGGCAGCAGCAGTGCGTGTTGCATCACAGCAGGGCAGAGGGGTGGGGTGCCAGGGCCCTGCCTGCTCCAATCCCCACAGCTGTGGGCAGGCCCCGCTGCCCAGGAGCTGGCAGGCTGGGAGCACGGCCAGTGCTTTCGAGGCGGGCCAGCCCATGGTGGGGACATTGGTGCTGCCCCAGGGGCCTGAGCTGCTGGACAGGAAGCGTTGCAGCTAGCGGCTGCTGGAGAGCCCCAACTCCGGCCTGCTGCCCAGCCCCAGCCATTGGCTTCTGGCCGCCGGCCCCGAGCACGCTGCACCCCCCAGGCTACCTGAGCCAGACGCCATGGGCCAGGCGCCGCCGGTGAGTAGAGCCCTGCACAGTTGTATCTGCATCCAATCCACTAGCCACAAAAATGGTCCGCATCCACGGATGCAGATATGAAGCAGATATCCATGGATTTGCAGGGCTCTGCTTGTGTTGGGGGAAGGGGGTGGTTCCTGGCTCTGTGAAGAGTCCAGCAAACCCCAAGGGCGAGCCTGATAGGGAGAGACTGACTTGGCTACTGCCATGGACATTTTTGCTTTTTATTGACTCCAGTAAGAGCTTATTTTGTCAAAGTAAGCAGGCCCACAATGGCAGGGTCCACTGCAATACCTAACAGGCTATGGCCTGTACTAGACCAAACCTGTGGTGGTAACTAGGTATGATGAGGTCCCCAGCCCAGCTAGGGAGGTACCCCAGAGAGACTCTTTACAAGTGGTGAAGAATGCAGCTGCTGCAGCTTGCAGCCCAGCAATAGCAACAGCTTGTGAAACAGCAGCAACAGGTCATAAGGGAATTAGCCACATGCCAACAGGAACAACAGAACTTGGTGCAACAGATGCTGTCAGTATTTAAGTCCCACGGAACAACTGGGGCTTTGGAGGGCCCCCACCAGATGCCCAGTGAAGCTAGCTAAGATGGGCCCTGCCAATGACCCCAAGGTGTTTATCACTACTTTTGAGTGGGTGACATCTGCTGTGAGGTGGCCCCCAGAGCACTGGGTCATACTATTGGCGCCCCACCTGTGGGGACCCGCTCAAGCCACATACTGCAAACTTGATTTGGGTGCAGCCCAGGACTATACAAGGGTCATAGAGGCCATCCCCAACTATTTAGATATCTCAGAGGAGACCCGCCCAGCAGTGTTTCTGGTGGAAAGAGGTACCTACCAGATGCATGCCCTCGGGTAATAGTCCAGAAGTTAAAAAGACCACTGCTGGTGGTGGCTGAAGCCAGAGTTCCAGACAGGGGAACAGGTGCTAGAGCTCACTCTCCAGGAACAATGGCCTGGGTGTTAAGGCATAGGCATGAGACCTTGAGGCAGTGGGCTTTATGGAGAACTATCTAACTGCTGATAATCCTACTGAGATGCGAGGGCTGGTCATTGGGAGACAGGACTCACCAAGAGACAGCGATATGCGGCAAAAGGCCCAACTCACCTCCACAAGGACCCTGATTTCCAGAAAGGAGGCTGGGACTCCATGGCAAGGTGACAAGCAAGGACGACAGCCTGAGAGGGAACACCTCTTCATCAGCCCTATCATCTCTACACAGTAAGGATCATATCAAGACCCAAGAGAAATCAGACCAACAGGAGAGCCTCCCACAGTGCCGCCCTCTAGCATCCACACCGTCAGCTGGGAAGTGTTTCTCCTATGGACAGGCGGGTCGTTTCTGCAAAGACTACTCCTACGTGGAGTATGGGCCAGTATGGACTGCAGACGCTTAGGCATGCAAGAAAATCCCCACTGAAGGAGTGGTCCCAGTGTGGGTTGAGGGAAATGAAGTGATAGGACTGGTAGATTCAGGGTGTGGCCCACCAGCAACTAGTCAGCATGGGAGAGGACACAGGTGAGGTGATATTCCTCCAATGTTTCCACAGAGATCTAAAACCCTACCCTATGTAGCAAGTGCAGCAGACTATGGGGGGACATTCAGTAAGCGTACATGTGGAGGTAGCAACCATGTTGGCCTATTCCAGGGGTCAGCAACCGTCGGCATGCGGCCCATCAGGGTAATCCACTGGTGGGCCACAAAACATTTTGTTTACATTGACTGTCCGCAGGCATGGCCCCCCACAGCTCCCAGCAGCCACGGTTCACCGATCCCGGCCAATGGGAGCTGTGGGAAGCGGTGGCCAGCACATCCCTGCGGCCCGCACCACTTCCTGCAGCTCCCATTGGCCGAAAACGGCAAACCGCGACTGCTGGGAGCTGTGGGGGACCATGCCTGCGGACGGTCAATGTAAACAAAATGTCTTATGACCCACCAGTGGATTACCCTGATGGGCTGCGTGCTGAAGGTTACTGACCGCAGTCCTATCCAGTCATGCTAGGCAGAGACTGGGAACACTTCAGTGAAGTCTTGGCAGAACAGGCAAAACCCCATCATTGGAATCTAGGACATGCCCCTACAAAAGCAGAGTGGGTTAGGGTAATTGAACTTGAAGACCCTGATGAAGGACCATCAGACTGGGGGTCTTGCCCCTTACCCCACTCTTACCCCTCACCCAAGGATGAGACATACAGTGCCTGGGCCGAGATCCTTGCCCGAGACACCAGTTTTGTGAGGGAACAGCAGGTAGATCCCATCCTTTCGTGGATATACAACAAATTAGCTACGGTCAGTGTGGAGGTAGTAGACCCCAGAGGGAGAGACAGTGGCCCCACTTCAAGCTATGAGGGGAATGGCTGTATCACAAAAAGCAAAACAGGGTCCAGCTGCTAGTCCCTAACATTTATCAGTGGGAGGTACTAGGGTTGGCCCATGCGGTCCCCTGTGCAGGACATTTCGGGAGGGAGAATACCTTTGACTGCTTCACAGGATACTTTTGCTGGCGCAGAGCATTTCAAGATGTTGCAGACACTCCCAGTGAACCCCAGGGGCAAGCCCAGTAGAGAGAAACTGACTTGGCTACTCAACCATAAGGACTCCGGCAAAGCTGCTGCCCAGGCACCCCTGAAGTAAGGTGGTGCCACAGACATTTTTGCTTTTTATTGATGCCAGGAGGAGCTTGTTTTGTGTTGAATCTGAACTTTTGCTTTTCCCCCACCTGTAAACAAAGTAAGCAAGCCCACAAAGGTGGGGCCCGCTGCAAGGGACTAAGAGTGTGTGGCCTGTACTAGGCCAATCCCATGGTGGTAACTGGACTTGTTGAGCAGCCCTAGCCTCACTAGGGAGGTGCCCCAGACAGATACTTTTTAGAAGGACTCTACGCAACTACGGATGCCATAGAGCATTGGCTCTCAACCTTTCCAGACTACTGTATCCCTTTCAGGAGTCTGATTTGTCTTGCGTATCCCAAGTTTCATATCACTTAAAAACTACTTGCTTACAAAATCAGACATAAAAATACACGTGTCCACACACTATTACTGAAAAATTGCTTACTTTCTGACATTTACCATATAATTATAAAATAAATCAATTGGAATATAAATATTATACTTACATTTCAGTGTATAGTATATAGAGCAGTATAAACAAGTCATTGTATGAAATTTTAGTATGTACTAACTTTGCTAGTGCTTTTTATGTAGCCTATTGTAAAACTAGGCAAATATCTAGATGAGTTGATGTACCCCCTGGAAGACTTCTGTGTACCCCTCGAGGGTATGTGTACTCCCGGTTGAGAATCACTGTCATAGCCCAGGGCTACACTGGGGGGAGGGGGGTCGATCTACAATAAGCAGCTTCAGCTACGTGAATAGTGTAGCTGAAGTCGGCGTATCGTTGATCGACTTACCTGGCCGTGAGGACGGCGGCGAGTCGATTGCTGCCGCTCCCATGTCGACTCCGCTTCCGCCTTTCGATGAGATGGATTTCCGGAGCCGATGGGGAGCGCTTTCGGGGATCGATTAATCGCGTCTAAACGAGATGCGAAAAATCGATCCCCGATAGATCGATTGCTACCCGCCGATCCGGCGGGTAGTGAAGACAAGCCCATAGAGGAGATCTTTGTGGTTTATCACTGCATCAAACCCCAATCATGGAGGGAGAAGAGTGGCCTACTACTTCCCCATATCCTGTAGTAACATCCATGTCCTACGTACTTGGACATGCTTACAAGTCTGGTTATCAGCTGTGTAACATTTTAGGGTGTAGCAAAGACCTTTTACTCAGCTTTGCTTCATTTCCCAGGGTTTGGCTCTGTAATTACAGTTTTCTATGTAAACTAATTTTCATTAAAAAACAAGCTTGAAATTTACACACACGCTATCCTGTAGAGTATCAGGGCATCCCTACGCTAAAAAGGTAAGTCAACCTATGTTAGGTCAACTTACAACCACAGCAGTAATGGGGAGCCCAGTTGCTGCCTGGAGTCTCCCCGTGGGGAGTGTGGCAGCTACCCCGAGACTCCTGATCCCCATGGGGGGCCCAGTGGCTGCACTGAGGCTCCCTGCACACAGGGAGCCCAGCTGCAGTGAGGAGTTGAGAGCCTGAGGGGACAGCTCAGCTCCCAGCGGAGAGGAGCCAGGAGCCTTCAGGCAACACCAGGGCTCCCTGTGGGGAGCTGGGAGCCTCTGGGCAGCAGTCCAGCAGGGAGCCAGGTGGGCACAGCCCAACGGGAAGCCTGGGGGAAAGCCAGGCTCTAGCCAGGAGCGGCTCTAGGTTTTGCCACCCCAAGCAAAAAAAATTTTTGGCTGTCCCCCCCTTTTTTTTGGCTTTTACACATGTTTGCGCTTTGCATTGGTTTTGTTTGTTTGTTTGTTTGTTTTTGACTGTTTAAATTTTTTTTTAAAAATGAAAATAGAATTTGTAGTTACTGAAATAAAACAATTTCCTACAGGTGTACTCATTTAATTTTGTCAAAATCACAATTATTCATCTTTATCAGTTAGCGAAGATAATCTTTGGTTGGATTGTTGTTCATCTTTATCAGTTGATAAAGATAATCTTTGGTTCAATTGGTCTTCATCAGCTCATGAATAATCACTTTGAATGCATTGCTTAGAGCTTTCTCCTTGATTGTCGACTTTTTAAAAATACTTATTTGAAGTACGAGATAGTTTTTTTAATTCTTTTTGCCATTTCTCTCGTTGTTGCCGGTAGGCAGCACCGGAAAGTCATTTTCATTTTTGTCTCGGCATTTTAGCTCTATAACCACTGGCACCGATGCGACACGGAAATTGTTGCAAATGGTGCCAATAGGGCAGCACAGTACACACAAGTAATCATGATTCCTGATTTAATTAATCAATAACCGTTAACGTTAACATATTTATGCACGTTCACATTATGAGTGACCGTGTCACAATGTGGCACAATATTTTTCACGTCACGCTCCTATCGCACTACTGGAGATTTTTTTGATCTTCATGTATTTTTTTTCCCGTACATTGGTGGATTTTTCCAAAAAAAAAGGATGGCCGGAATGCCGCCTGCCACCCCTGGAAATGTGCCGCCCCTATGTGCTCGATTTGCTGGTGCCTAGAGTCGGTCCTGGCTCTAGCTAGAGCCCCTCACTTGCCTCCAATGACAGCCCGACTTTCTTGTCAATTTCACAGCTTCAGCATGGAGCTGTAGTGTGTACACCAACCTGATTAGGTCAATGTAAGCTGCCTTACATCAACCTAACTCTGTAGTGTAGACCAAGCCTCAGAGTTGACTCACTCTCACTTCTCTCCTAGGCCAGCTGAGGAGTATTGCAAAGGCAGTATGCTCAGTCACTGGGGAAACAGCGCTTCATGTTGCTCTGCAGTGACCCTATGCCATTTCAGGAGTGGTGTTGATAGACTTCTAATAGAGCCCAAACTTTCCATTCACTGGATGGTCGTTGTGATATGCAGCTTCGGGCCAAAGAGGGGGGGAAATAAAGCAGAAAAACGTCTGGGATTCTCAGCCTTCAGAGGACCCTGAGCCTCCAGTGTAACAAAAAAAGCTAAAATTGAAATATTCATTGGTTCACTAATTGCAAAATCTCTACAAACTACAGTTTACAATCCAGAATGGTTACTGGTACAGTGAAACCCCGCTATAACGTGATAATTGGGGTCCAAAAAAATCAATCGCGGTAAATGCTGGGTCACTTTATAGAGGGGTTACGAAAATTTACTGTACCATTTCAAGCTGGTCAGTTTAAGTCTTGTAAAAAAACCAACGGTTATCCCAGCGTGTTTTAAACACAAAAGTAGTAATTTAATTACATGTACACGAAAGAAACGTGAAATTGACTATACAGGTACTACTGTAATCATTGCGCAGAGTGCAAAGTCAATCTGGTTGCATGACTCCATACAGTAATTTTAAATTTCATCATTTAAAAAAGCTATCTAGTGTGGTTTGCTTATTTGCTGCGGATTGTTGGCTTCTAGCAAAGTCAAAAATGCTTCTGAGTTGGAGAATTTTGACGCTGTCCACGTCTTGAGTTTCCAGGCACCTCAAACTGGCTTCTAGGTGCTTTACTGCCTCAGACACTTTTGGTGGGGGAGTTGAGGTGCCATCATCATCGTCATTGTCATTAGCGCCACTGGTTTCGGGCTCTGGTGGTGCAGCTTCATTCTTCCCGCTGACATTTGCAACATTTTCGTCATCTGACATGTGTTCATATATGGGCAGATGTTATCAGCTGAAAACCAGTTGAGGATATCATGATGACTGTGCTCATATTCTCTGAGTGCTTCTTCAGCTAAACATACGTCGTCTTCAGTTAATCTTGTAAATTCAGGCTCGTCGTCGTTACCATCCTCGTGTGTAGATGACGGAAAAGCTGGACCAAGACCCTTTATATAGCATCGTTCAATGCAACGTGCAGAGATAGCATCCCAGGCTTTCCCACTGAGGTGACAGACTTCTTTCAAGTTGAGTGATAACAGTGATGTGTCAATGGAGAAGTTGTTATCCGCTACCATCCGCTTGATCATTTTGCGACGATAGTTTTGCTTAAATACCGATATGATGCCTTGGTCCAGTGGCTGGGTTTCTGACGTAGTGTTCTTTGGGAGATAAGAGACTTTAATCTTGCCATCACAACTGAAAAGATTTTCCGCTGGGGGGTGGGCAGGGCAATTTTCCTCCTGCTTGAGTTTTTGCAAATGAGCCCAAACAGCTGGCACGAAAGTTTTATGGAACCAGTCTTCAAATATAGATCTATTCATCCATGCATTCTTGCTGTTGGTGTATTCAAAGGGAAGAGCCTTCATATTAACATGATGAAAACATCTGGGAGACCTCGCTTTTCCGAACATCAAAGGTCTGACTTTGTGGCTGCCAGACTTGTTGACGCAAAACAAGAGAGTGACTTGGTCCTTCCTCTACTTAAAGCCTTCTCGTTTGTGACTATCAGTCCTGGTTGCGAGGGTGCGATCAGGTAACATTTTAAAGCATAAACCAGTCTCATTGCAGTTGTAAACTTGATTGGCTGTGTAGCAACCTTCCTCCAGCAACGTTTTAAGCTCAATTGAGTAGGAATTGGCAGCCTCTTTATCAGCTGAGTGGATTTCCCCAGACACAAGAACTTGGCTTATAGTGTGCCTTTTCTTGAATCTGTCCAGCCAGCCATTACTCGCCTTAAACTTGGATTAATTTCCATTGATAAGGCGATCAAATTTCTCTGCTTGAGCTTTCAGAATAGGGCCAGATATGGGAGCTCCTTCTGAGTGAGCCTGGACAAACGATTGGTACAAGGCTGAATCTAGCCTTTCATCATTAGCAAACTTGATCTTTTACGCTGTAAACCAGTTTCCTTTTCAAGAATGCGGGGTAGGCTACGGAGCTTTTCTTCTTCTTTTTTCCACCCTCACAGAGTGGACTTGTTAATTCCTAGATCTCTAGCAAGCCGAGTTTGTTGTTTGCCCTTCTTTAGTTGATCCAGGGCATACAATTTCTCTGGGACAGAAAACAACTTGCATTTGCGAAGTGGCGTATCCATAACAGTAAAATATTTTTAAAGATACACTATAGGAAATTAATAACAAGTTCATAGGCAAACACCATACACATGTACAACCTGAGAACTAAGTGCAATGGGCCTGCAATGGCCACGAGTCACTTTATCCTATAAGACCGGAAGAACGCGGTTTATTTATAAATGTTGTAAAAAAAAGTACTGTACAGTATTCCGGAAAAACACAAACAGTATTACTGTACGGCCTTAAAGGGGAGCCAACTTATGATCTCATTATATCCGAATTCGCGTTATCACGGGGCGCGTTATCGCGAGGTTTCACTGTATATGTCTCCTCCTGATACATTTGCCTAGTATCCATAAATATCAGCTCACATCTAAATCATTGGATCTTTATGAAAGGTGACATGAACATTGATTAGGATTAATAATATCCTTATACCCCCATCTGCAAAAGTTGGGTAAGACTGAGTAAACCTGCTGTATGCAGTCTATTTTACCCAATCACACACTTTTCCATACAAATGAGCACCTGTTTTATGTCCAAAAGAGCAGCAATCCGTCTTCAGATCATAAAACTTTCAAGAAATGCAGACTTGCTGTACAGAACAAGATATTCATTTGAAAAACCTTACAAAAATATCGCTAAGGAAATTGTGTTCATTATGTTTGCTTACCCACCAATTTATTCAGAATTTTACATTTGAAACTACACTAGTACTTATAGCAACTTTGAAAGATCCATTAGAAAGTAAATTTTAGTATGTAAAGCCACATTCCAGCCAAGGGGATTTTTGTCTGTTTTGTATATTACCTATGGAATTCATAGGAACCTCATGCCCAGTAGCTGAGCAAGTGAGCAAATACAGAGGAAGGAGCAAAAAATGTTCCCATCCCTTGCACCACCTATGCAATGGCCAAGCACGATCACTGTCCCTCCCAGCACCCATTGGGTCACAAGCCACCCCAAAGATGGTGGGGAGGAGGTGAGACCTTGACTGCCTTCTCCAGCAGATTTACCTGGTGCAATGAGAAGTGTACAGTTCTCTAAAGGATGATGTAGTGGGTGTGTTCCCCCTGCACATCTGGGACCTTCTGAAGGAAGTGTACCTCCTTGAAACACAATCCTGCCCAGAGAAACTGCTGGGGTTGTATATCACTCCTAATGCAAAACTATGTCTCTCAGGCATAACTGAGACATTCTGCAACACATTATATTAAACATTTTGACTTTTTTGTATGGTATATAATGTTATAACAAAAATCTGTACACATGAAAAGCAAAGGAATGCACATTTCAAAGTATGGCATTTGATGTCATGAAGTATTGACATAAAATAGTTGCACTATGGTTAACTGGTCTAAAACTGTTCAATAGGTGAGTTGTCTATCAATCCTTAGATATGGAGGTTTCAATTTTTACTTCCATCTGTTTCTGAGGCCTTATACATAAAATTGACGAGAATCATTTTCACAGACTTTGGACGGACTACAGAAGAATAAGGCTTGATGCTTTTCAGAAGATGGCTCTGACATGATTTTTATTGTTCAATAGCAATAAACAATATTCAAATCTACCTTCGTAAATTTAAAATACCATTACTGATAATATTTATATCATATTGTTCATTGATTTCTTCTTATAAGTTTCTATAGGGAACTTTTCCCTTGACCTTTCAGGATTATGGTCTTACCCCCAAATATGTAATTAAGCGAAATGAGGAAGTAAAGAGAGCCCAAGAAGAGTATGATGCGTATGTCAAGGAGACTCTGAGGCAAAAAGCCATGAAACGGCTCTCTGATGAAGAAAGGGAAAGTCTCCTACAGGTATGCATTTTGATTTAAGTTTCATAGGGGTAAGTACAAAAGACAAATTGATTTGTATTTCCATATAAGTAACAGGAAAGTATACAATGTATCAAAGTACTATGGTGCACAAGAAACAATGTATTTGGAATGGCTAGCTTTTCACTAGATGGAGCTCTAGAATAATTATAGGTAGGGCTGGGCAAACAATCTGATCTGACTCAAATCTCACAGGTTTAGGATGCTCTAATGTTCAATTTTACAGGTATCTCCCATCTGGGGTTTCAGTTCTGGATCCCTTCCCTCACAGCTTCAGTGAAGTCAGTGAAGCTCCAGGCAGCTGCAGGGATTCAACACCAGGGATCCAGCTGCAGGATTAGTGCCTTTTGAGTCTTAGATAAATACAACTTCCTCTTTTTTTCCAAATTCTTGACACCCCATGTTTAATGTATAGTGTATTTCATACAACATGCAGTCCAAAATGTTTTCCAGCATTAGATAATACAGTGAAAAGGATTAGATAAATAATATCAGAGGGAGAGAGAAATAAAGAGGTATAGGCAAGGGGAAAAAGAGATGTTTTCAGCTGAGACTTGAAACAAGGTGTGAGGTGGAGAGATACAGACAGGAAGACTATCAGAGATGTCAGGAGCTGTCAACAAGAAGGCTCTCGCACCAATAATGGCAAAATTTTGTAAAGCAAAAGAGAGAAGGCCACTACTATTTCTCAGTTTGCACCATGGATTGTGAAAGTGGTGAGTCTTTTATTTATAACCTCACAATAATAGTTATTATAGAGCAAGCATGTTCGTTGTAAGTGCCTATTTATTGGCCCTTTGTAACATTTATTGGGGGGGAACCCTACCATCTGGGCTGGAATTTCTCATTCTTATTCTTTTTGTTTGATAACAGTCTGTTCTGATGTTTTTCAGATATCAGAGTGTGCCGAAAGAAGTACTTTTTGCTAGTTAAGAAATTTTCAGATACTTATTTTATTTGGAAAATCCAATATCTTCTTTTAAATTCTTTATGATGTCATAACAAATAAATGGAAATAATTAGGGACAAAAATCTGAAATTTCTTTCAATTTCACTTACTTTGGGTATACTCTTTATGAGAAAAAAAGAGCTTTGAGAATCGATTCAGTATATATTTCTCAGAGATTCAGAATTCATAATTTTTTATATAGGGCTAGATCATCAGTTTACAATCTAGCCCATAAGAAGGATCAGCACATTGTTATGCTGTCCCTGGAGCAGCCCTGGAGGGAGATTTTGACTCTATGTTTTGGACTCCCCGCTTGTCCTGGGAGGAAGTAAACTCTGATAGGTCTACACACTGGAGTCCATGTGAAAACTCCCATTGTCTTCAGTGGTGCAGGATCTGATCTGAATTGCACACATTAAAAGGTGCCTCTAATGACAAAAATTAATGACTCTTCTAGGAAGGTTTCAGAAATCCTGTATTCATTTTCATATTTAAATACAAAACAGTAAAAAATGCCTCATGTCTGCTGAATTACTACTAGCTTCATACATATATTTTACTGCCTTTGATTGTAAAGAAAAATAACATTACAAACCAGCAAGTAAACAGGCCCAAATTCTGCCTTTAGATGCACATGCTGCCATAGTGGGTTGTTTTTTTAAATCATTTACAGATTACATTACCAGATTATCATTAAAGATTTTGAAAATACCCATTACAAATAAAACACAACCATGCACAGATACATGCTACAAGTACACAGATAAAGTAAGTCTTGTAATGCCAAATGTAGTCACTTTAGAATGCCATTTTAAATCTGTAATATATTAACGTTCCATTAAAATGTAAGTATTGCTTAGATCACGCTACTTATTTTAGGACACCAGGCCAAATTCATCTTAGCTATTACTACATTGACTTTTAAGAGATTTATGAATTGTGCCCTTTTATTTGTCCCCGTTAAATATTATCTAGATGTTAATCAATTATTTTAACTTCTGTTGATTGTTGCTGGGAGGTGAGCACATATCATAGGGAAAAATGTTTATTAATATTGCTAAATACTTTATATAAATATAGCATTTCAACAAAATAAATTATTCTCATACATTTTCTTGTCATATAATGGATTTAGGGTCTGAAAAAGAATTGGGAAGAGGTACATCATGAGTTCCAGGGCCTTTCTGTAGATATAGACACCTTACCAAAGAAGATCCGTAAAGAAAGGCTGGAATCACAGATGAAACAACTGGAGCATGACATTAATATAATTGAGAAGCACAAAATTATCTATATTGCAAATAAGTAAGAACTGCCTTGCAAAGAATTTTTTTTACCCTGAGAAGAAAATGTAGATGCCTAGAAGAAGGAAGTGAAACAAGTCCACCTTATTCAGAGAAAGAGAAATAACTAATTTATACAAATATAATAGAATTTTAGCAAGTTGTTACATTTAAGGAATTTTTCATCTATATAATTCACATATATTTTCAAATAAAATTCTATATTAGTTTAATTTTCAATGAAGAAATACAAGCTTTATTTGTTATTAAAGTAAATCTCTTTTATCCAGTTTTCCTATGAATGTTATATAAAAGACTGATAAAAGACAGTTTTGATATGTTCAAAGCACTTATTTTCTGGCATGGAAATGCTAAGTAATTGACCTAATTCATCTTAGAAATGAACTTGGTAAATACACTGAGGGTGGAAATGACTTGCATACTAGTTATTAAAGAACTGCTAATAATGGAAAGCTTTGGATCATTCTATTTATAAACAATTTGGTTACTATATCATACATTTGCTTTATTTCTTCATTTTTATTACTAAGAAAAAATTTCAATATATTTACAGTGGAGGCCACTAAAAAGTGTAACCTTCCAGCAGTAGTGTTACCATAGACAGCAGGGTACACTGTGTTGGGGAATGAATGATTCCATAAACCTGTGATAAATTTATAGCAGGAGGAGTAGTTTTTGGTTCGTGCTAGCCTGCTTGCTTGCCTAAATATCTTTTCTTATAAGTTTCTTATTTTCTTATAGGTTTGATTATTTGTTTTATTATAATAGGTTTATAAGTTTATATTACAGTATATTTTGGCTGTAACACAAGGGGCCTGCAGGCCACATCCTGTATGTTGAGCTAAGGCAAAGTTAGCATACATATGACTGGGACCTTTCACCTAGATAGATGGTGATGAGCTAAAGCATAAGGTCCATGTATGGACCTTTAACATAGAGGATGCATTAAAGCAGGTTGGCATAGGGACTTTCCTAAGTTCAGACCCTTTTAAACTTAACAGGTACACCACAACTTGGAATTTGGAAGAAACCGAAATAATCAGTTAGGACAGAAACAAATGTGATACCTAATCACAAGAGGCCATGGTAACAATAATAAGTTGAGATCATTGATATACTAACCTATAGGAAAAAGACACTCCAACATTAGTAAGGTGAGGAAATACAAATAAGAAAAAGGGGAAAAATCCTCTACTGAATATGCATCAAACATAGCATGGCCAACGTAACATTATAAAAGTGGCATCCCAGCATTAGGGCGGTAGGAGAAGGAAATGTAGTCCTTGGGAAGTGCCAGAATGATGGCCATTGGTGATGATGGGGAATATGATGAGAAAGATGATGGCTAACATTTCAGGTTCTACAGGAGATGGTGTGAGTATATGGATGTGCAGATGTATATTCTGTCATATCTCTATCTGTCTTACAAAGTTGGGATGTTTGTGACTATGCTAAATGTATTAATAAACTATATTTGTAAATATAAAAGAGTCCCAATAGTGTGAGTGTTGCAACTGTGCACATCAGGGTTCCCAACTATATAATCATTTTAATAATACTGGGCCTGATCTTGGGGCAAGAACCTGTCAACCCTCAAAGTGATAACTGGGGATTCTTAAGTAATCTATATAATTAATACATAATCTAAAGATCAGACAACAGTCTCCAGCTGCCCTAAACAGCATACTGCTTATGTCCAAACAGTCCTGGAATGCTTATTGCAGTGTGGCCTTTACACCAAGCTCGAGAAGTGTGCCTTTGATCAGGCCTCCATGGAGTTCTTGTGCTTTATCTTATCACCAGAAGGGATCCAGATGGACTCAAGCAAGGTCGAAGCTGTTCAAGATTGGCCAGTTTCTCCACACAATATGCACCATGCAATGCTTTCTGGGGTTCGCCAATTTTTACTGATGATTTATCCTGCACTTTTCAAAATAAATTGAGCCCCTCACCGCTTTCCTCCAGAAAAATACCCAGTTCCATTGGTCTCCTGAGGCCCAGCATGCATTCAATCAATTGAAACTCACCTCTACTACAGCACCCTTTCATTGGATAAGCTGACCCCTCTAGTATGGTGATTGGGGCTGTCATCTCCCAGCAACTTGGTCCTGAGCAAGTGTGACACTCGTGCACTTACTACTCAAGGAAGCTCACTCCCACAGAGCTAAACTCTGAAATACTTGATAAAGAACTCCTGATGATAAAAACCGCCTTTGCAGAATGGTGGTACTACCTGGAAGGAGCTTGCCACCCACTCCAGATATTCACTGATTATAAAAATCTGGAGCATCTACAAAGGATGAAAGCCCTAAACCAGGAGCAGCTTTGACAGGCCCTATGTTTCTCATGATTCGATTTCATTATCACATACCGTCCTGGATCCAAAAATGGCAAGGCTGATGGTCTGTCCCAAAGGTATAGTATCATCTTATGAGATCCCCGACAGGAACCATGCTCATTCTCAAACCCTGTAACTTTCTCAGTGCAGCTTTTTGCCCGGATATACACAGATTGATATGCTAAGTCTCTGCCTCAGGAATTCCAGCTGACAAACAAGCTATTATCCATAAGCAACCCCGTGATTCCCAGGAAGGGATCACATATGTGAGGGAACATGACTATGTTCCCCTGGCTCTGCAAGAGTTGCAGTCCTGCAACTATGCCATGATTTCCCCCTTGCAGGACATTTCAGCCGCTTCAAGACCCAAAGACTAATATCCCGCTCGTGTTGGTGGTTCCAGATGCTACCAATTATATAGTCATTGCCTCCTGCGATGTCTGTGCCCATGCCAAGACACCAGGCCACAAGTCCTATGGTCTCCTCCAGCCCTTCAACACCCCATCTGGACCCTGGGCAGCCATCACCATTGTCTTTATTGTAAAATTACCAGAGTCCAACAACTTTTACAACAGTTTTGACATTAGTGGACCACTTTACCAAAATGGCCCACTTCATCCCGTGCACTGGCCTCCCCTCCACTGAAGAGACAGCCCAGCTGTGGATTAGCTATGTAGTCTGCCTCCATGGCCTTCCAGAATGCATCACCTCCAGTCGAGGGTCTCAGTTCACAGCCCGTTTCTGGCACAAAGCCCTGCACCTGCTGGGGGGGCTACATATATCTTTCCTCCACTTACCATCCCCAGTCCACGAGCCAGATGGAAAGGGCCAACCAAACTCATGAGCAGTATCTGCAATGCTACATCAATCATCACCAGGATGACTGGTTTTCACTTCTCCCTTACATGGAATTTGCCTACAACAATGCAGACCATGCGTCTGTCTAAGGGTCTACCTCCGCACATGCCGATTCCACCCACAATTGCCCTCAACTCGGCCACCTCAGACCTAGTGCAGCAGATTTGTTGCGCCCAGGGAAAAGTGAAGAAGCACCTGGAAGAAGCAAGAGCAGCTCCTAAGCAGTATGTGAACCAGAATCAACAGCAAGCCCTACCTACTCAATGGGACAAAAGGTATGGCTCTCCACAGAGCACCTGCATACCAACAGACCTGCTCGCAAGCTGGACTTTTGGTTCCTTGGTCCTTTTAAGATCCTGCAATAAATTAATCCAGTCACGTTTGAACTTCAGCTACCCCACCCTCTGAGGGTTCATGTGGTATTTCACGTATTGCTTTTGAAACACTGTACAGAAAACCCTTTCTCTCACAGAATGCAGCGAGCTCCTCCAGCAGTACTGGTACAAGGCCCTGAGGATTATGTGGTTCATGAGATCCTGGGCTCTATATATAAATGTGGCAGGCTCTGGTATCTTATTGACTGGGAGGGGTGTGATCCTGAGGAGGGTACCTGGGAGCCTGCATAAAATGTACATGCTCCTGCACTTGTGCAAGCATGCCATAGGAATCACCACAAAATTCCTAGTCCTACATCACCCTGAGGGACCCCTTGGGGAGGGGATGATGTCAGGGACTGTGGGTCTTGAATGCTAGTCTACAGGGCTCTTAGGGACTAGGCAGTCCTGACCTACTACCCAGTGACTTGCTAACAGGTGCCAGAAAAGCAGCTGAACTCAGATAGAGGACTGCAGTCCTGGGATCAGATTTGTGGAGAACTGGGAGGTCCTGATTGGTCCCCAGTGTCTATTTAACCAAAGGACAGGAACAGAAAGTTATCCATACAACTGGGTTCTCCCTGTGTAGGACTGCTTTCTCTGCAATACCTGCTCCCACTCTCTCCTGGTAACCTGATACTGCCTGACTCATGGCTTGCCTTGCACTCTGACCTCCTGGTAACCTGATCCTGCCTGACTCATGGCTTGCCTTGCACTCTGACCTCCTGGTAACCTGACCCTGCCTGACTCATGACTCCTTGTCAGCCCACTAGGTCAGACCACCCAGCCCTCAGTCGTGACAGGTAGAAAGCTGCTAATGTAATCTTTAGGTCCTGATTCTCATTTTACGCTAAGGTCACTACACTAATCTGGCAGTGAAAAGGGGCCTTAATATGGGTGAAAAGTATAATTCTACTCATTTTAAACCCTGATCCTGTGTTCACTGGACACACAAAACTGCCCTTGAAGTCTGCTATGGGAGTTCTGAGTGTGCAAGGAATTGGAATAGGGTTGGATCCAGTGACCTTGTTTTGAAGCAAGTATGTTTATTAATGGAGGATATCATATACTGTGGAAGGTGCCAGCAGCTGTTCAATGTGTAATTTACATCTACTGTTTACATAATTACTAATACTGTATATTTTAACAAAGACCATATGCTATTGCAATGACTCAATGCAGTGACACACTATTTCTGAATTAAATACACAGGCCTTTCTCAAAAAACCACAAACTTTATGGTTATTGTGGATGCTTCTAGTTTCCTGAGCGAAACAAAAGTAGTTTCCAATCTCGGGAGGGCTGTGGAGGAACTGCATTCCATCCCAACTGCCTGGAGCATTGGACTGAGCTGGGCCAAGGATTTGGATTTGGGTCCCCCATTTGGCAGTACATTGGGCGGCCACTAGTCAGTTTGGGCAGCCATGCTGATTTTATTTGTATAATCCATAATAGCACTTTTGCATACAGATTGTTGAGACTTGGAATATTCTCCTCTTGAGGAATGTGCATAGCTTCTGTAACCATACAGAGAGGATATAATCTTTCCATTCATTTAAATATATATTTTATGAGTATTATGAGAATTCCTGAGTGTAGATAAAATGTTATAATGAAAACCATTGAAAGTACAGATACAAGGAAAACATTCTTATCCTTTAACTCTCTCCAGGAAGTTTGACAAAATACACATAGAGAATCCAAAGAATGTAGCCTCTGTATTAATATGTGCAGGAAGTGCCAATGACTGAAGCTGCAGTACACTTGAATCAGCTTATATGCACTGTCAGTATAAGTAAAGCTACAAAGGCAAATAAACTTCAATTGTTATCTCATTAGAATTGTTCCTTTATAATGAACAGAACAGAATAACAACAATAAGAGAGAAGGCTGAGTTGCTTTTATAGGTCAATCTGTTTTCTGAGCTGTATGTCAGATCTTGATTCCAATAATCTGCCATAGAATAACAAGGTTGGAAGGGACCTGAGGAGGTCATCTAGTCTAACCCCCTGCTCAAAGCAGGACCCATCCCCAATTTTTGCCCCAAATTGCTCTCTCAAGGATTGAACTCACAACTCTGGGTATAGCAGGCCAAGAGAGGAAGTCCACTGAGAATCATGAATAAGATCTTGAATGCTGCGTTGGTGGTGGGCTTTCCTGAATGACCTAAGGTTATTCAGCCGAGGAAAAGCCTTAAATGTGAAATTCTAAACCCACTGAAGTCAGAAAGAATCTTTCTATTGGCTTCAATGGTCTTAGAATTAAGCCTTAAAAGACCAGCTGACAGGACAGTTAAAAAAAACACACCCCAAGAATGATAATTAAGATCATGAAGCCTTCCTACAGGTGGCAACTCTGGTTAGAAGGAAAAGATGTAATTTTTTATTTGATGCTACATTTGGCTCTTCAGATTAGCTTTGCCAACTGTGCCCCACTTATACAATTGCATAGGATAATTGAATCTTGTGCTAGAATAAAATTCAGGTTTGAGAAACTAATTATGCACTTCTAGATGTGGAGCTAAAACTTCACAGGAATTGAATGTGGGCTGCAGGTGGAGCAGAGCTCATTTGTAAAAGTGCTGCATCTGTTGGTCAGCTTTCCAACTTGCTATAGCTTGGTATGGTACCACAGTAAAGAGTCTGAACCATATTCTATCATCAGTCTTTGTGCAAAATCATTAAACTCAATGGGATTTCTGTCCACAAAGTGAGAGTAGTATCACTTTTCAAACATTTTTATTTACCTTTTAGAAAACATTACATCATGCTCAGATATTGATAAACCACTGAAAAAACAGAAACCTGTACAAAATTAAAAATAAAGTCAAAATACACGTACTATAATTTTGTCAAACTGAAGTCCTGTGGCCTTCTCAGGTGGTGATTATCAATATTAAAATGAAACAACTAGGAAAAAATTCATGCTGCACTTATCTTTAATGTTTCTTTGATACATAGGAGAGATGCTGCTACAAATTGAAACCATTTGCTCCTGAAAGTTATGCATAGCAAAACTGTGAGCTGTTTTTAAATACAACATGAAACAATGACAAATATCTAAGTGGCTGTCCTTCTAGAATGGACCTGGAAGTATGAAATCAGATATGGCATCATCACAACAAGGGGAGTCCCCAGTAGTATGGCTCTGATGGAGATCTTTAGACCAGGAGGCCATGCAGAGGCACATATTCTCTGTGGGTATGTCTACACTGCATTGTAAACCAGGGTCTGTGGGAACCTGCACCTATGGGCTCAGCGTTTCCAAGACTGCACTTGAGTATCCACACTGTATTTTAAATCTGAGTTTACAATTTCTGGACCTCCATACTGCACTACACAGACCCAAGGCAGATCTTCTGCTTCTGAAGACATGTCATAGAATCATAGAATATCAGGGTTGGAAGGAACTTTAGGAGGTCATCTAGTCCAACCCCCTGCTCAGAGCAGGACCAATCCCCAATTTTTGCCCCAGATCCCTAAATGGCCCCCTCAAGGATTGAACTCACAACCCTGGGTTTAGCAGGCCAATGCTCAAACCACTGAGCTATCCCTCCCCCCCGTCCGATAGTGCCTAGTGCCCTCACCAGTTGTAGCTTCTCCAGGCCTTTGTTCAGGGTGTATTGTGGGAAAACTTGTCTGTCCATGCCATGGTACTTGAACAGAAGTTGTCTTAGCCCTCAAACTCATCCAGACAGGCCATTTCTGGGTCTGCATGCTCCCAGCAACTGGAGCCAGCAACATGGGTCCAGCACCAATAGAAGAATTTGTGGAGCTTGCACTTTCAATCCTATTTCAGGAGTCAGGCAGAGTATCCATGAGATGCTGGTGGACATTTTGGAAGCATTTTTTTCTCCCATTTACTGCATCTTGTGGAGAGTGGTACAGCCCTAATATAACACACTAAAGTGTAGATGATGTGACCTAGTGGTTGGAACAGGAGTCTGGCCCAGTGGTCAGAGCAGAATATGGCGACATGGCCAGGTGACAAGCCAGTGGTTGTAGTCAGGAGTTCTGAGGAAGGTAGGGACTAGGGCTGGAACGGGAGCAAGCACGGATTGGAGCAAGGGCTAGTACAGGAGGCAGGTCTGGTGCTGCTGTGGGCATTGAACACACTGAGCAGCCACTGCCTGCTAGTGTTGCTACAAGGCTTAAATGGTGATCTGTTGCCCCTTCTGTCCAATCAGGGAGCACAGTCACTACATGAGGGTTTATTGAGTCCAGACAACCTTGTTGGGTTGCTAGGTGACTGTGCCCAGAGCCAGGTGAGCTCTTCACACCTGGCAGCTGCGACCTGTCGGTTGCCGGTTGCCATAACCACAGATTCCTCATATGTAGACCAGCACTTTTGGAGCAGGGCCATGGGCAAAGACTGGTGGGATCACATTGTCATGCAGACCTGGGGTGAGCAGCAGTGGCTCCAGAACTTTTGCATGAAGAAGCAGATACTCCTGGAGCTTTGTGAGCAATTTGCCATGACCCTCTGGCATCAGGCCACAAATATGAGGGAAGTCATGCCAGTCTAGAAGCAGGTATCTATAACCATCTGGAAGCTGACTACCTCAGACTGTTACAGATCTGTAGCTAACCAGTTTGAGGTTGGCAAGACCACTTTTGGGGTTGTAGTGGTGGAGGTTTGAGAGGTGATCAGGACTGTGATATATCCAAAGGTGGTGAGCATAAGCAACACCCCTGAAATAATTGCTGGCTTTGAGATAAAGGGATTTTCAAACTGTACCAGGTCCATTGAAGGGACTCATATGACCACCGCATGGAACACATGAGTACATAAAATGAAAAGGCCTGTGGAGGCCCTGGTTGACCACAGAGCAAGTTCATGGACACTAACATGGGCTGTACTGGCAAGTTCATGTTGCCAGGTTTTCTAAAATCAGAAAATTAACTTCATGTACAAACTGGGACATCATTCATAACAATGTCATTTGGTGGGAACAGAGTCATTGTCCACACTGTAACTCTAGGGGACCCTGCTTATTTCCTTTTACCAGGCTTAAGAAATCACACCCTGGTTTCAGAGGACCTGGCAAAAGAAGGTTCAGTGATGCTCCATAGTTTAGGAGTGGGGTGGAATGTGAGTTTGGCCGATTGAAATCCCAGTGGTGATGGTTACAGAATGTTTGGATGTCAGTGTGATCAGTGCTATCTGCATTATTTGTGCAGAGCGCAGTAGGCAATATGGCTGTGAGGACAAAGGTAAGCCATTTCGCCAGAAATGGACTCATGACACTGCTTGACTTCTAGACTGGTACATACAGCCAGAAAGTGCACCTGTCATTACTGGGGCAGGATCCACATGCACAACAGAAATCAACAATGCTTTGTGCAGCCACATTATGGGTGTGCATGTTCTAATGGGTGAGGGGGAATGACATAATGTATATGTACAGTAGTATGAATGAATGAAGGGAATGAAATAGTACAGGTATTTGTAACTGTGCTGCAGTAATCATGTGGGTGTAGGCCAGATCCAGAAGGTGGCTTTTATGAATTTTGTATTATGCATTTTATATACTCAGGTGATGTACCTCATCACGCAGTTTGATTTACTGTGATGGCATGGATGAAAACTTTTATGCGGTTTATAAAAACTGGCCATGTACTTAAACACACAACTTAATTGTGATTGATGTTTTGAAACTAATGGGGTTTTATGCATGTTATTTAAACTGAACATGTACTCCAAGCACAGCTTATGGATTACTGTGATCAAGTTCTTCTGAAGTAAATGTAATAAATCATGATAATGCCAACTTGTGTGCATATGGAATGCTTTATTTGTAAATCATCATGTCATAGAAATTCACCGTGTTAAAAATCTGATAGGCAGGCCTGCTGCCAGCAAAACTTACAATACAACAAACAAAAACAGTACAAAGACCAGTGAACAGTGGATTTGAGGAAATGCAGTGCACAGTGGTGCAAAATACTCACGCTCTGTTCAGTGCCACTCAATAACTATTTCTAGGTGTTGACTGTCTCTGTTCTTGGCTCTTCTAGTGCGTTTTGCACACATGGGCTGCTGCTGGACTGACCTGGAGTGGAGGACTGCAGGGGAAACATTTGGCCATTCCAACAACTGTTCTTTCCTTCTGACATAGACCACCTCAGTACTGTCCAAAGAGTGCATGGGCTGGAGGACATGGTAATGTGGAGGGGACTCAGTGTGTGGGGCTGGAACGGGAGGAGCAGTTGGAGCTGGATCCTGCAGTCTTGTTGCCATGAGCACAAGCATTGTCTCAAACAGTTCTTTGCTGTGCTCTATCTTCCTCAACCTGAGTTCCTTCTCTAAAACTGTGCTGTCAATCTCTCTTCACGCTATCCAGCCTCTCTCTCTTTCTTCTTGTCTTGCATCTTTCTCTTTGGTATTCCAGCTGCTGGTTGGCATTCTGCAGGATCTCACTTACTTTGTCATGGACCCACTTCCTCCTTGCCTGCTGCATCACAGTTCACAACCCAAGGCTACTGGTTGCCTATGTGTGCCCTCCAGAGGTGGAAGGGCCTGCCAAGGCAAATGAAAATGCATTGTTGTCTGAGCATGAGACAAGAATTACATTGCATCTGCTGCACAGGCAGGGGCTGCCACCGCTGTAAGGTCAAAAGATGCTACTCTTTATCATTGTCTTGATTTTTTCACACACAAAAATTCTTGCCTCAGCCAGTCCTGTGAGCCCTCCTCAGCTGCAAGACTTCAGACATCATGGTAAGATGCACTTTGGAAGTTCAATTTAAATTATTTATAAATACCCACCATTTTTCTCTGGGATTTTGTGGGGTGGGTTCCACTCATTATTCTTTACTACCTATCGTTTTACTATCTTTTTAGGCTGAGCAACCACTACAATATTACAGTCCTGGAGATTCCAGACTGGCAACATGGCCCTCTCTTCCAAGCCACTGGAGGTCATCCATCTATGCTAAAGAACTTTGTAGGCATTTGGTGACTGACCAGCACATCTCTAAACAGAGAGAGCTCATGAGCTGCAGAGGTAGACCTAATAAGTATGTTCTGCCCCAAAATCTAACCATCTGCCTGGAATTTCTACTCTGTGATAAGTACGCAAGCATAACCAGTCAGGAGTGGGTTAACATCTGTGAAGAAAATCAATAAGATGCTGCTTTAGATTGGAGACATATTTAAGCCTTCTTGAAAGCACCCTGCATTCACTCACATCCATGGACTACATACAGCCCCCTTGAAACAGTTTGGATTCATACTATGGAACCCATGGATTACCTACACCCCCATCCCAGTACAGTTCAGAGTACCCAGACAGGCAGGTTGGGACAATACACCATGGCCAGTCCCTACAGTGTGGCATACTAGCAGTGAAGGCAATGTAAAGCTCTTAAATTTTTTGCCCCAACTTATCTTGATAATAATCTATCTGAGTGTATCGGGTAAAAATTTCATGATAACTGTTTAACTTTTGTTTTAAGTGCCCAAGATCTGTGGTAATTATTGGGGTCACTCTGTACCCCAAATCCCTAGGGTTCCAGTAGCATGCTGAAATCTTTTGGAAAATTTGAGACAGAATGTTTCAGCCATTTCTGCGAATGAGGCTAGGAAACAATATTTTGATTTGCCCATGTTAAAAAATTCTTGATACCTTTTCTTTGGCCAGGTCTAGTATCACCATGCTTTGGAGCAGGGACATGAAATTTGGCAAGGAGGTGGCCTTTGTGTCAATGATATGCCTTCTCATAGGCGCCGACTCCATGGGTGCTCCGGGGCTGGAGCACCCACGGGGAAAAATTGGTGGGTGCTGAGTACCCACTGGCAGCTCCCCGCCAGCCCCGCGCACGCTTGCCCGCCCGCCCAACTCACTCACCTTCTGGGTTCCCTGCGCGGATGGAGGCGCCTCCAGCCGCGCAGGGAAGGTGAGTGAGTTGGGCGGGGGGAGCTGGCGGGGAGCTGCCGGTGGGTGCTCAGCACCCACCAATTTTTCCCGGGGGGAGGGGGCGGGGATTTGGGGAAGGGGCAGGGCTGGGGGTGGAGTTGGGGTGGGGCTGGGGGTGGATTTGCAGGGGATGGGGGCAGCACCCAGCGGCGCCGACAAAAGTCGGCGCCTATGTGCCTTTTGCAGTTTCTGTGAAAAATCTGTTCAAATATGACCAAGTTATAAACCTTTGAAAAAATTGCAATTCATGCATATTCAGAGACTTACTAGAATGTACCAGCTAAAAACTCTGAAAACTCTGTCCTCTCTGAGTACGCTCGAGCTTCTCGCAGCTCCTAGTGCTGACCAGATGGTGCATGCTCCAGCCCAAGAATCAGAAGGATTTTCTTTATAACTGCTGTTCCCAGTTGCTCTGGGCTTGGGTGGGGCTGGGTATGGAGACTGAGAGTCTTTCTCCTGTGCGCTCACTAGGACAGGGCTGTGAAGGGGACAGGTTGGAGGGGACAAGGTTGAAGGGGTCAAACTTTGCAGGGACCAGGCAGGAGAGTTTCTGCCCACTAGAGCACACTCCCTTCTGGATTCCTGAGTCTTACCGTTCCTCTGCTGCCAGCAGATAGCTATAAAACCCCATGGCAAAGTGTGGGTCTCATCCCCCTCTAGTGACGGTCCATATACAGGATGACAACCTACTATTGTTATCAGTTACTCAGCTCAGTAGCAGATGTCTGTGCAGTAGATCTAAAAGTTCCAACTCTGATGATGAACCATGTGGGTATCAATATGCACAGCCAACTTTAATTCTGACATTTCCAACTTTTGAATACTTGACTTTGCAATCTCAATAATGTTCTTTTACCATAGTTTTTGTGTGTAATAGGAAACTGGGAATCAGGAAACTTGGGTTCTACTACTGATTATACCATTAGTTCACTGTGAGACCTTGGAAAGTCAAATAGCCTGTGGGTCGCTATCAACTCCTTTGAAAATGGGTATAATAACAATAATACTGCACAACCTTTGTAAACCACTTTGGGGCTCTCAGATGAAAGGGAAAGGCAGTGTAGAGTATTGTTATTTATAAATAAGGCTGCGGTTTAGTCACAGAGGCCACAGACCTCTGTGACTTTAGCCAGCACCGGCAGGTGGCAGAGGGGAGACCCACAGCTCCCCGACGCCACTCCCGGCCACCATGGGCTGCAGGGGGGATCTGCCACAGGTGGCAGGAGGGACCTGGCGGCAGGGGAAATTTCCGCTGCTACTGGCCACCATGGGCAGCAGGGGGGACCTGGTGGCAGGGTGGGGATCCCCGCTGCTCCTGGCCACTGCGTGCGGCAAGAGGGACCCTGGCAGCTCCCAGGCGCAGTGGCCAGCAGGGAGGATCCCCAGAGCTCCCGGTTGCCACGGGAGGCAGGGGGGACCTCCGCAGCTTCAAGCTGCCAGCGGAGGGGGACCCTCGAGCTCCCATCCCCACCCCTCCCACCGCCCGCAACTGCCCAGGCTACTCATTTTGTCATGGGTATTTTTAATAAAAGTCAAGGACAGGTCACGGGCTTCCGTGAATGTTTCATTATTGCCTGTGACTTATCCATGACTTTTACTAAAAATATCCATGACAAAAACTTAGTCTTATTTATAAATTAGGGAGAATAGTGTATGAAAAGTGTAAATACTTCTGTCATAAAATTGCACAGGACTAACTTTCATATGTTGTAATGTTACCAATAAATATCTATTTTCTAGCATCTGACTAGAAATAGAATGGACTTGAAAAATACAATTTCCAAGCATTTGGGTATACAATTTATTAAATAATATTCCTTGTCTCCCTTATATTACTAAATTTTGTTTCAGACCTACTAAAATCCTTTGATTGGCCATAGCTAATGGGAAATGCTGCATATACCTCACACATATGAGGTATTTTCTTTAGTGAGTTACTTTTGTTACTGAAACATTGGCGCATGTTTCCTTTTTGCCATAAATGTAATTGTACAATGGAAATAAAATATGCAAAATTAATTGGCACTTGAAAATGCCTCAGCTCTTGTCCTTTATTCATATTCAGCCACATTTGAGTTATTTCTCTTAAAATTTATTCAGCATTATTTTCTCAGTAGCTTGATATGTGCATCTTTGCAAGGGATTATGCTCTGTAAATCATTATACTAATAACAGTACACTCTTGAAAGTCATAATCATTTTTACTATATTTTCTATTTTATCTACTTTATGCCACTGACTAATACAACCCTCCCTCATTTGAGTAACCCCTACTGATGTGAGTAGTTCCTGTGACTTCAGTGGCATTACTCACATGAACAAGAACTTCTCACGTCAGTAAGAGGTTGTAGGAGTGGGTCCCCATCTTCCATTATCTGGGTTTCTTGCCATTCATGTTCATAGTGAAACCTTTTCCCAGTGGTCACTATACTTGTGTGACAGGATAAGGTCACTCACTGAGTCCCTGTTCAAGATTTTCCTATTTTGCAGCAAGACTAGTCTCTTGGGGACCACATTCAACACAATCAGGTGCCAAGCCAAGCTATGCAAGCCTTGTGATATGCTTTAGTTTACTGGCTCTGTGGCAGATCACCATACCCAGTAGAAAAATCGGCCCACTAAAAAATTGTACAACAAAAAACCATGTTCACGACTGCAAGTTGTGGAGCTGCCCAACTCCAGTAACTGCCAACATCCAAGACTGTCCATCCCACCATCTGATGGTGTGCAGCTCACTAATGTTGTTGAGTCACTCTAGCCCAGTGGTTTCCAACATGTGGTCGTGGACCCCTGGACGGGGGTCCGCAGACTATGTCTAAGGGGTCCACAAAAGGTTGTCATTACCATAGAACAATGGTTTTCAGCCTGTGGGATTATATCTAAGATTTCCAAAGGGATCTGCACCTGCATTTGAATGTTTTGGGGCTCTGCAAATGAAAAAGAAGGTTGAAAAACCACTGCTCTAGCCTATCATTTGAATCACTTCATTACAGGGCCTTGGGTGAAGCGATCACTTTTTTGGAGAGTATTGTCTTTTAGACAAATGATACCTTTCTTCTCTTTCACAGTGACCTATATGAAATTGTTAGACCAGGAGAGTCTATTAACTTTGGGCCCTGACCCCTTTAGAAATTCTTACTTCACTTACTGATACTGTCAGGAGAAAATGGCCAAGATTTTCAGAAGTATCTAGTGATCTGGGTTGCTTAACTGGAGACACGTTAAAGGGATCAAATTTTTGGAAAGTGCTGATCAACTGCCAGCTGAAGATCAACCACCTTTATACCATTTCAGACTGGGCACTCAAAATCGCTAGTGACACTTGAAAATCTTGGCATCTGTGAAGGAGATGTCTGTGGCGAGTCTAATCCTATGCTATAGTTCTCTGCAGCAGTTGAATTTCAGGAGGTGGCTGCCACAAAAATTTAATATAATTAGATTGGACCTTTTAAAGGAGGACACATTGGGCCCGATTCTGCCCTCCAATACACTTGTATAGCCTCACTGAGTGGAAAGGCAAGCATACCAAGGCTGTAGCATGGAGAGCTGAACTACAGTCTGGCATCAAATAAACCCTTATGCTGCTAGTCACATGCTTCTTTAAATGCTTCAGATTCTTTTACTTTGGAGATTTTGCAGTTACAGAGTCTGTTTTGGAAAAAAAAAACCAAATTAATAAAATAATCTGTAAAAAATCTCTAGCAGTTACATTCAATACATAAGGTCTGACCCATAACCTATTTACAATTTCCTGACTCTGTTTTTCATGGCCATACATGATTAATTTGTCACTGGATTTGGTAGAAACAGCTTTTTATGGAAATAATGCTTCATCATTCAGATTTAAATATTTTTCTCAAAGGCTGAGAAAAAATTATTCACATAATATTGTTATCAGAAATAAATGCAAACAAAATATACTTCCTTTATTATAACACAAACCTTACATTTCAGCTAAAAGAACATTATATTCATAACATACAAACATGGATAGCAAAGCAGTATCTTCAGGAGCCAGGGACCTGCCAAGTAAGGCTGTCAGTCATTCTAACCTAGCACAGTGAAATTAATAAAAAAATAAGTTAGCTTTGTATTAAAGATGCTTATCTTGGACCAAATAAGTCCAAGATGAAAGTTTGCCAAGCAGTCTATAATGTTCAGATTTAAAGGTCATACAAAAATGTGTTGACATCTTGAATGTCAGATTTCAACCTTCTCTTGCAGTAGCTGTGCCATTTTATGATATAGGGCTGGACTGTGCAGCCTTTAACCAGGTTGGTGAGCACTGATACACACACAAGTAGCTCCATTGACTTCAGTTGAATTGCTCGTTGGAGTTAGTGTTCATCAGTGAGTAGGGTGACCAGATGTCCCAGTTTTATAGGGACAGTCCCGATTTTTGAGTCTTTTTCTTATATAGGCTCCTATTATCCCCCATCCCCGTCCCGATTTTTCACATTTGCTGTCTGGTCACCCTATCAGTGAGAGTAAAGATTACACATAGCTGCTGAGTGTTACAAGGCTCACTTGTAGATTTCAGATGTAGTAGTTGTGCTGAAGTCTGGGGTTGAACAAGGTGCCAGGACTCCTCATTCTAGGCTGCAGAGCCACTCTATAGCTGATATGCTGCAGTAGCCACACTAACTGCTGCATTCTCCCTTCTGTAAGTGGTAGGAGGCTGTCCAGTCCATCTGCCTAGTTGGACAGGTCTGCCCAACACCCCTCTGTGCTGCTTGATGCAGTAAAACTTCTTGGAGCACTGCTCAATGGTCTGCAGTGTGCGTCTAATCCTCTACCACAGTGGGACATTGGTTTTGATGCATTCAGGATCTTCAGCAACCACTTCTGTGGGGGTGCAGGATTTGCTGCATAATTAATATAAAATGTTATCTCTATAATAGTTCAGAATTCTGTGGTATATGACAACTAGAAAATCTGAAACCATATCCAAAATTACTGAGTTGATTATGCTGGTATAGCCTGAAATACTGAACCTAGTACAGTACTTATTATTTTACTTGTTATTTTATGTTTATACATTAATTACATCTTATTTTTTATTGTATTCAGTGATTATTTTGTATGAAACTGCCAAGCTAAATGTCTTGTTCAGCAACGATAATGGGATTTACCTGCTTTTCCGTGGCCAGGAACTAGATGATGTTTTATAAACAGTAAGATTACTTTCTGTTCTGATGCCCCCAGTAAGTTAAGAACAGAGTTTCAGCTTCGGCCCTGAATTTCAAGGCTTTTGCCAATTTAAGCCACACACTTGACATACTCTGGATTTTCCTGTTTTCTTTATTTTTAATGCTTATTTAAAATCCACAAAGATAAAACATAACCTTTATTCATGTTACATATTGAAATGGATTTTTAAATGTTTGTAATATATACTATTGTCTTTAATGCATAGATTCAAAGGTTACAACCTGCTTAAAATAAGAGTTTTTAATGGAAATGCAGAAGTTAATATATTGCGTAATTATTTTTGTCTCATACTTTTATTACTGAAACGCCTCCTCAACCCTCTATCTTTCTTTTTTGCCTTGAGTTATGGCTATGAATAGATGGATGCTGTATACATTGCTTTATGACCTTCATTAGTAGGGCAGGAGGGGGAAATGACATTTAACTCAAATTAAACAGTTTGTTCTGTGAGTATCCATGAAAGAATTCTTTTTATAAAGGCCTCTCTTACAATACTAGCTGTGCGCTTTGGTCATGACTCTGCTTTGTATTTTGTTTCCTAGTATGTATCTTTTTCCAACTACTTCTTGTGGTTTTGGCTATGTATCGAGATCTACTTTTTGTATGAGTTCACTGTTGTACTGTCTTTTCTTTATTCTTTGTTCCCTTTGATAATTTCCCATGATTGTGAAACTAATGGCAGTGTTTATTCTTTTCCTCCTCTTTCTAGCTTGTAAGCAGAAGGTAAACAGAGAAAAGCAACTCTAGAACTCCTGAAGATTTTCCAGAGTTAAAGCTAACCATCAACAATCATGCTTTGGCCTTTATTATAAAAGGTATTGATGACTTACAATAAAATCATTGTACTTTAGCTGACAAATTAATTAAAGGCCATTATAAATTTTCCTTTCAACATATGCCTAACCATAACATAGAAAATCTTTGGCAGCTTTCAGTTACTTACAGAAAAAGTGCATCATAAACACAGGGCCAAATTCACTCTTATTATTCTGTTGGCTTCTGTGGGCTCATACATGGGTGAATTTGTACTAATGAGTTTGTATGCAAGCTAAACAAAATGTATTTATTACATAATATAAAACTTAAGGCAAATATATTGCAAAAAATAAACTAAAATGGAAAAAATGTGATAGCCTAGACTGGTTATCTCTGGAGATAGCACTACTCTTTAGGCTCTACTCTAATTATGCTTAGCCATGACTCACTAGTTTTCTATTTCCATTACTCTTATTTTCTGGCATTGACACAATTCAATACATTTCTGAAATGAACCCTGTTTGTAAAATTGTCCTGGGAAAGAACACTGAGGGTAAGACTGACAGAACATTGCCAGTTACCAGACCTTAAAGGAAAGAACAAACACTTTTTGCTTACATTTGTCTGTGTAGTGGGTACTAGGCATTTATTTTTTATTCTCTTTTTCATGGTAATCTCTAGAGCCCTGCAAATCCAAAAATATCTGCATCCATGGATGTGGCTATCCGCAGACCATTTTTTCCCGATCACGGATCAGATGTGGATACAAATTTTATATCTGCGCAGGGCTCTAGTAATCTCCTCCAGCTGTATTAACCTTCAATCTTTGATTTACTGTAGCTAGAGAAAGGATGATCTCTTGTGCTACTCTATGTCAGAAGTGGATCTTGTAGTGATAGTGTAAAGCAGGAAAGACTAGATTAAAAGGATAAAAAAACATTCCTTTGAATTGCCACATGGTCCAAACAGGCAGAAGAAGAGATTTATATGGTTCCAGAGACCAGCAGATACATATCAATAACAATATTTAATTGCAGTCACAGGTGTAATTCAGCTAGCTTTGAATTTGAAAAGCCCGGTTCTGTGACAGAGAAAGCATGGGAGCCATGACATGGACACAATTAAACATGAGTATATTAGATTTAAGGAGGACTACTGAAGCTCTAGACTGACTTCTCACACGCTTCTGATCTATAAGAACTGAAAACCATATAAGTGCCTATGGATCTGGATCAGTGATTTGATTCAAAAATTTTAATTAAACAGATTTTTTCTTAGATTAAGATTTATTAACTTTCTTCCTGATTATTTGCAGGAGACACTGACAGGAAAATGAGAATCCAGAGATCTGATGGCTTTTTATACATTTCTAATTATTAAGAAATATATTAAAGTACATATGTTTAAGAGATGGGCACTTGCTTGATAATGATAGCGTGTCTGTGTTTTTTAAGTGATTTTCGTGCCTGTGAAAGGTGGTAAATTGACAGTCAGCCTTGTAAATCCAGAAAAAACACGGCATAAATAGCAGCAGTACAAACTTCCCTAAACCCTAAACTGGAGGGACCACTTCCAAGGATGAAAAAAACCCAGTTCAGTTTCCAGGCTCTTTCAACTGTTGACATCACTGCTCTTTCAGCCTACTACGGTGCCATTTGTGGTGATTTTTTTATATAGATATTTATCCATTAAATGGATGAAGACTACACATTTATTTCACACAAACCACCAAAACCCCATCAAATGGTAACTTTTAGTCACTATACAATTGGACCAGATTTTAAGCAGAGACCTTCATCATGAAAAATCTTCATTGATACCAGCCCCATACGCCATCCACTCCATGTTTTGATAGTGTTCTCTCTTGAATGTCTTATGTTTATTTTCATTATGTGCTACTTTTTAAAAGTAGTGAACCAAATTAAAAATGCCTTTCTAGCCTGCCATTGGGGATCAGCTGTCAGGCCCATACCTTGCTATGGACTAATCTGTTCTCACATCCTTACATACCAATTATTTTTCAACTAACCTACTAGGACTTGTAAAATTCTACCAGCCACACATTTATAAAATAAGTAATAGAGCAAGTCATAGCTTGAAAAACCCACTTGACTCATCGCTCTGGGCCATTAGAAATTTTACCCAGAAGATTGAGCTGAGTGGGGCTGTCTCTTCCTCCAGATGGCAGGGTGGAAAAAGGTCAGAGCAGCTCAAGGTTCATTCTCTTTTAACAGGAAAATTAGAGGTAGACAGTGATCAAAGTGGCCCAAGAGGAGGATGCTCCTTTTCAGGAGAAGGGAAGGGTTGAAAGCAGAGCAGTAGCTGTTACAGTTTTCACAGGATCAGAAGAGGGAAGGCAGGGAACAGAATGGCTCCCGAACTGCTGCCCCCTTAAGAGAAGGAGAGGAAGAGTAAGGAAGACCCTAGGTGGGGAGAAGGAGTTGGGAGGCCAATGTCATTTTCAACACACCTGGATGGAGTAGAGGCAGAAGCAGCACAGGAGCTCTTCAAAGATGGAAGGCAGCATTAATTGATTAATGACTGCAATCACTTGCTAGCTGGCCTCCCTGACACCCAGGTTGCCCGTGTCTAAACAAAAAGCTACTGCTAATATTATGCTGCTCATCTGTCATTATGACCATGTCACTCCATTTCATCCATTCACTGACTTCCCTTCCTCCACTACATCAAATCCAAGCTTTCTCCACAACTCTGTCCTTATCTGTCTCTTTTAATGTTGTCCCATCCTGTTCACTCTGCCAATGATGCCAACTTTGACACATCATTTACTTGCTTCTCTTATTAATCCATCTGCAACTTCTTCTCTCACACCCTGTGCATGGAGCAGACACCACCTTTTCCTTATTCAAGTCTCTTGAAATGACCACTTCCACCATGACATCTACAAATAATTGTAAGAGTTACAATATTTGGGATTGTCTATATTCCCTATATTAAAATAAAAAAGTGTGTTATTCAGACTCTCTTGTCAGGACATAGTCAATAACCACCTTGCCATCTGACCTGTTTGGTGTCCCTGTGACCAGGACTGAGAGGCACCTTGTTAACCCCTAATTCCAGTGTGAGGGACTCTTGCCTGTGATAATTGGGTGTTAGTTCCCTAGCACTACCAGTCTTTGAGCCACTCAAGCAGGGGTGAAAGTAACACAGAAGACTTACCAGTACAGGGGCCCAGCTCCGGGCCCCTGGAAGGGGCGGGGCTGGAGGGGTCAGCCTCCCCCAGCCAGACCATCCGCGCTTCCTGGTCCATGCCGCCCAGGGCTCTGGTGGCGATTTAAAAGGGCGATTTGCTGCAGTAGTGGCGGCAGCGGCCGGGACCCCCCGGGCCCTTTTAAATCACCAGGCCCCGGGGCAGCTGCCTCTTTTACCCACCTCCCCCAGGGCCGCCAATGGAGGGGGTGCAAAAGGGGCAGCAAGGTTAAAGCGCTGCCATGGCAGCGCTTTAACAGCAGCTGCATATGCGGCGGTATCGGCGGCCACTTCTTACCGATACGCCGTACCAGCCTACTTTCACTCCTGCACTCAGGCATTTTCTTTTGGGCTATGCTAGCCTTGTCTTTGCTTTGCAGGTTAAGAAGAGGTGCACGCCAGTCCTCAAGTGACTTTGAAATATTCCCCTGTGATATCCAGCCCCTGATACTGGCTACTCACAGAAATTCAGATTCTCTGTCCCAAAGGAGAAGTGTACCCCAATTTAGTAGTTTTACCTTAAACCACTGCTCCTGTATAGCACACAGCTTTTAATGAAACAAAAGGTTTACTTAAAAAATAGAGATTCCACTAGAAACAAGAGAGTGATGGAAACATAAGCTTACAATTCAAAACAAAATATTAAAATGTGAACTAGGGCCTACACTTATTAATAGTTACCATTTGTATCTAATAAATTAGGTTTCCCCCCAAATTTCAGTCTGTTGCAGAGCTGTCTGGCTTCACAGGAACCAGGATCCAATCTCCTCAGTGAATGGCTCCAGAAGGCCTCTCCTATGTCTGTGTTATACTGAAACAGTCTTTTGTCTTTATGAACAGACAGGGTGATCCCCTGTCTGTTATAATGTTCCTTTTTACCTCCACATGGTTTTAACTGTTTGCAGTTGTCTCTGATGGTTTTTCATTAACAGTTCTGGGATAGGGTAAGAGTAGGCAATTGAACCATACATTACATAATTGGCTAGCCAGGGAGACTGGACACAATTCCTTCCCGTTTGAATAGGTCATCACCAAGACAAATGATTCCCTGGTGACTATTCTTTCCTCCATGAGCATAATTTTCAATATAGTTATATTATTCCTTAAATATTGCCTGTACACACATCTCACAATGATTATGAGTATTGATAAGTTTCAAGTTTTCAATTGAGACCGTACATGTTGTCCTTTATGGACAAATACCCTGTAAGCAACGTATTTGATGTAGTGAGTTTGTCAGGCCTGAGACAAGAGTTGTTTGCAAAGAACAGGGCCTATGTGTCACACTTGCCCTCTCCCATATTCTGTGACTCTGTTTTAGCTTTTCTTTCTCAGGCTGTAAGCTCTTCAGGGCAGATAACTTCTATGTTTGAAGTGTTTGATGTACCATGAGCATTAGTGGAAATAAATAATATTTAGTAACAATAATTTGATTGGGGGAACTGAAGAATTAATTTGAGGCATATTAATTTATTTGGAGATGCACAATTGACTTATGGGTGGGCAATAAAAATGTACCAATGGAAATGAAATATATATGACATTTGGAGAGTATAGCAGCATGGGTCTAATTTTTCATTTGAAGCCCTATTGTAAGGAACTGAAATATCAGGGTATAGAGCAGTTTAAGTGCATTTGTGACATATATTGTATCTTAATAATAAAGCTTGCTGACTGGTGCTTGTACACACCTAGCACAGTGAGCTCCTAGGCACAACAGTAACACAAATAATAATAATATAATACCCCTAGACGCCAGAAATGAATTCAAAGCTAGTCAATTTGTGCTTGCTGGAGGCTGTTGCTTGTAGATGCCCGTGCATACCCCGAAGCCGGATGTAAATCTAAGGTCTGCCAATTGTCTCTATCTTGGCACACACACAGTGTCTGCTCACTGCCACATCCTCCGAGCCTGAATTCATTCACTGCTATCAGAAGGGGTTGTAGGTACATCCCTCTGGATGGATCGGAGTCGCGTTAACACACGACAGTACTTTATTCCGGGGAGCCTAGTTTCCATGCCCGGGAGGATGAGGCCCTAGTGGAGTTAGCCCCACGCCCCACTATGTTGGGGGCTCCCTAGCAGGGGCCACGGGCTATACAGGCGCACCAGGGGGAGGATGATACCCCCATCCCCTATTGAGGGGCCTGTACGCGGTATGTTGCGGGGGGGGGGGCGAGTCATCCATGGGACCAATGCCCCATCCGCCCTCTGTTTGGGGGAAGGGCAGATCTCCGCCCGCTCAGCGGGGCGCTGCCCCTGGAGTGAGCAGCTGCGTCCCGCAGGGCTAGGAAGAGGGACGGGGGAGGGGTCTCCTCGGCCTGGGCCAACCGAGGGGGAGCGGCCCGGCGGGTAACAACACCGCTCCTCCGCGCAAGGGGGCCCCCGTCGCTCCCTGCAGGCCGACGCCTCCCCACGCCTAGCCCCAGCGGGTCCGCGCCGCTCCCCTGGCCACAGCCGGCGCGCAGGGAAGATGGCCGGGCAGGGCGGCAGCAGCAGCGCGGCGCCGCGGAGAGGCAGCGGCCGCGGGGTTGTGGTAAAGGAAAAGCTCCCCCCAGCCCAGGGCGGCGCTGCCCGCAGGCCCCACGCCGCGGCGGGTCCCTCGCCATTGCCGCTCCCCTCCCCGCCGCGGGCCCCAGCTCCCGCCCTGGCCTGGGCAGGGCACCCCGCGGGCCCGCCTCCATCGTGTCTCCTGTCCCGCCTTCTTATCGCACCCCAGCTGCCCCAAGCCGCTCGTCCTCTGCATCCGCTCCGCCGCCCTGGGTACCCACCCTGTTCTCCGGCCCTGAGCCTTGATCGCAGAGCCCTCCCCTCCCTCATCGACTGGCCATGCGCCTCGCCCATCATCGTCTCCTCCCCCAGCCTTTGTGCCCTGACCCCCCCCCCCCTTCGCCCCTCATTCCTCCCTGATCTTCCTCTACCATCTTCTCTCCCCCCCCGCCCGCCCGGCCTTCTGCTGCTGCACCCTGGCCTCGCCCCATCCCCCACATCTTCTCCCCATGGCCTTTGTGCTTTAGCCCTTCTGCACCTTGGGCCTTGATCCCCCTCCTCTTCCCTGGTCCTCTAACCCTTAACCCCCATCTTCTCTAAACAGCCTTGCTGCTCTGCACCTTGATCCCTCATCTCCTCCCTTCTGCCCTGTTTCTGGTCCCAATCTTGTTCACTCAACCCTTCTACATCTCAAGTCTCCGGCTTTGCCCTGATGTCTCCTTCCCAGCTGCCTCCCCCAACTTGTACTACTTACTCCCATCTGCTCTGCAGTGCCTTACGCCAACAGTTCTGAGATTCATCCTCCACCATCTCCTCTTGCCCCTTCACCCCTGCTCCATTGACCCAATCCTGTGCTCTGTCTGTATCTCTGAACCTACTTTGCCGCACACCATAGTCCACTCTTCTCACCCCTCCCTGTATGGAGTATTTGTGGGTGGCTGGCTGCTGGAGAGAAGTCCTAGCAGCTCACTAGGAGCTGGGAAGTTTTATTTCGTGTTTGTGCCCTCTGGCTGCTGTATTATGATGTATGTGTGCCCTGGGTGTGGTGGAAGCAAGCTGAGCAGTGACTAGCAAAATTGCCAAACATTATGAGACTACAGATTTGTAGATGGAAACAAGTCCACCATGGAATTGTCTTGGCTTGTGGATTTAATTGTCAATTGCATTTGCCGTAGAAACAACCTAGTGATAAAAATGCATTGTTGGGTTGTTCTTATTTTTCATCTTCTGTGCACAGAAAGTGGTAGTGAACTGTGCAAACTATATGTTTTAGAAAGCACCATGGACATCTATGGGGCTTTATAAGTTATGATAATAGTAAATGAATAAACTAAGTTTCCAAAAGGGAAAAATGTATATTTCTTTGGGCCTATCCACATTGTAAAACACTTTGATATACTTTTATTTTACAGTATATTTGTGACCAGTCAATGTTTTAACCAAGTTCCATCCAGATCAAGAGTAGGGACTATTAGCCATAATTTAACTAAAACTTTGGACAAGTCCTGTGTACACCACAAAACTGTGGTGAGGCTACTGTGTTATAAGTGTGTCTCCTGACAGTTGTTTTTACAGTTTAGAAGTAGGCCCTTACTGTACTTAAATTAAACTAATGTTGGCCATTTAGATGGTAATCTCTGTAATAAATGCTATTACAAAGCTGATGACTGTTAGCACTGGAGAAAAGTGGAGACGTTTCAAAGGAGATGTGCTCTGTAATAACTTCATTTCTTCTGTTCCATACACACCTGAAAACAAACAAAAAAAAAGAATCATAATGCAACATTATGACTGAATTTAAATGTATGAAAGATAGAAAATGTTATGGTGCTCATATTCATCTGGCTCAATCACACGAAATTACGTGGAAACAGAATTGGATCCTTATTACATACATAAATGAAAATTACCTACTATATGTAAGCAGTTTTCTTATATATACCAAATTTAAAAGAGAGCCCCATTTTTTAAAACAAAAATTACCATTTTTCCGTTCCCTTGTGAAAGTTCTTTCAGTCCAGTGTATCTCAGTAGATGGGGATTATAAGGCATTTCCCTATTTTCACCCCAGATGTTTTGACTGATAGCTTTCAAATATTGCTGTATGTGTTTCTATTTTCAGTCATTTATTTCTCCAACAACTTTTTTCAGAGTTGGCACAGCATTTGTTCCTAATGTGAATTTTCTACACACATTGATAGGTTTGTTAGGCCTTCTGCAACTGTGTTGTTGTGAACAGGACTTGACCCCTACTGAAAAACCTTGAAGTTTTGAGGATGTATGTAATCCCTTCTTCCTATGAAAATGTGGAATGATATTGAGTAATATTTTTAATGACCAGATCCAAGCCCATTGCAGTCAGTGCAAAAACTCCCATTGACTCCAATGGTCTTTGGGTCATGCCCTTTATTTTCAGTTTTTAAATATTAATTGCAAGCAAATGATGATTTTGAGCCAAGCACATTTCTCTAGGAAGTTGACGTTTGTGCTGCAGCTAAGTAGACACAAAGAAACCATTCTTAGACAAATAATATTTCTTCAAGGTGTAGTTTAGACTGGTGCCAGAGATAAATATACCAATGTATGAAGGTAGAATCCACATAAAGATGATAATGTAATAGAATAGGTCAGCAATCAGCACATTTTGATAGGCAAATTATTTGTGAAGGATTTATGATTCTTTATTCTAGTAGATGAATCTGCTTGCAGTAGTTAGTAGTTTTTACTCTTTAGTTGAGGATTCTATATAGCAGAAATGTACACTGTACCCCTTCAAAAGCAGTTCTCTCACCATTTGGTTCAACCTTCTTGTTGATATTCATGTGTTTGAACAATACAATACTCCTGTGGGAATTCTGCACCACTGCACATGTGCAGACTTGATGTCCCCCCACAGATTTCTTTACTTCCCTGCAGAAAAATGACTTCCTGACAGGGAAGCAAAGGGAAGCCAAAAGAGCGATCATGCGACCCTCCCCAACAGTATGTTTTGGGTGCCCAGGGCAGCCAGGAGAGAGATAAATCACTGTGGGTCAGGAGCAGTGATTTCCCTACACCCCCCCCCCGAATTTCCTCAACACCCCCCCAGTTTTGTGAACTAGTTACATGCCAATTTAGTGACACCCCCCCCAGTAATTTCGGACACCCCCCCCCATTTCAGTTCCTGGGGAGGCGGGAATGGGGAAGACCTGACTGGTGGCTCCAACCTGCGCTGGGCTCAGCTGCTAGTCCTGGCTGGACTGGGGAGGACGGGACTTCCTCTTCCCCTGCACGGATCCCGGGGTCGGGTCTGACCCATCCCCAGATTTCTCTCCGGGCTGCAGGAAGCTCTGCAAACCCCCCCCCCCCCCCCCCCCCCCGGATTCCTATACAGGGAGCTGCTCCATCATCCGCCCAACTCCCATGCATCCAGACCCCCTCATACCCAGACCCTCCCGCTGAGTCTCACCCCCCCTGCACTCAGACTCCCCCCCTCCATGAGCCCCACTTCTACTGCACTTGGACCACCCCAATGAGCCATGCGCACCTGGATCCCCACCCCTCCGAGCCCCAACCAGCTACACCTGGATCCCCGCCCCACTCCTCCAGCATCTGTAATCCCCACTGAGCCCCCCAGACCCCCTCACCAAGCTCTATCCCCCACACACCCAGATCCCAATATTGAAACAAAGCTCCAGTATGGTTGCAAGAAGTCCTGCCCTGTTGGAGGTGCTATCTTTACTATGGAACTGTTGTAAAGCTTGCCGAACCGTTTCCATTACAGTTCCTCCTTTTTACATGATTAGAGCTTTCTGAAACATGGCCTTTTGAACTGACATTTGTCCTGCTTGATTTCTGCCTGACGTTTATAATTTTTTTGATTTCTGAGATTCTGGTATTAATCCAGTTCCTGGTTTTACAGGTGGATGGATGTGAAAAGCACTACTGATACACATTTACAAAATTCTTTAAAACTTTAATCTTTTTCTGTACATGTGTGGTTGTAACAGATGAAGACTCACTGGCACGGTGCCTCCTGCTGGTCATCTGGGAATTAGCAATTTTACAGCCCCAGAGCGCCTCCTGCTGGCCGGTGTCTCTCCTCTTTCAGGCCCCATGTCCATCCCAGACCCCGGTGCCCTTTTACCTCAGAGTTCTGCCCCTGCACTACCCCCACACTCTGGGTCTCCCCTCCCAGGGGAACCCCCAACTCTCTAAGCCAGGGATGGCCAACCTGTGGTTCCAGAGCCACATGCGGCTCTTCAGAAGTTAAATATGCAGCTCCTCATATAGGCACCTACTCCAGGGCTGTAGCCACAGGCACCAACTTTCCAGTGTGCCAGGGGGGTGCTAACTGCTCAACCCCAGGCTCTGCCACAGGCCCAGACCCCACTACACCCCTTCCCGTGCCCTCCCCTGTGCCTGCTGTGCCCTCGCTTCTCCCCCCAGCCTCCTGCACACCATGAGGCAGCTGATCGGGAGGGAGGGGGAGGCACTGATCGGCCAGGCTGCCAGTGGGTTTGGGGCAATGGGAGTCCTGCCCTGTTGGAGGTGCTATCTTTACTATGGAACTGTTGTAAACCTTGCTGAACCGTTTCCATTACAAATGGGGAGCTTATAGGGGGCTGCAGACATATTACTGTAGCTCTTTGGCAATGTACATTGATAAATTCTGTCTCCTTCTCAGGCTCAAGCTGGCCACCCCTACTCTAAGCCCACCTTGCCTCAGTGGCTACTGCCAGTCATCATCTAGCCCCCTCTCACTAGGACAAACTGCAGTCTGTAAAGGCCACTCATCATTGACAAGGGGTCAGACCAGCTGCTTCTGCGTAACCCTGGGCTGCACCTCTGCAGCCCTAGTACCTTTTTGGCCTTTAACAAGGCCTGCAGCCTGGGGGTTTACCAGGCTGGGGTTCCCCAGCTCCCTTTGCCCTTCCCCAGCACTGCTCCACTTCCAGTACCTTGCTGTCAGGCAACTAGCCTTTCCCACTCCAGGACTAGAGTGAGACTCCTTCAGTGCCTGGCCCCCAGCCCTCTTATCAGGGCCAACTGGGCCCAGATTCAGCTGACCGCACCTGTGATCAGCTATTCACTCAGTTGCTCTCACTGCTTTTCCCAGACGCAGCCCTCTCCAGGGCTGCTTTTAACCCCTGCCTATTGGAGTGGGGCAGCTGCCCCACTACAGTGACATATACAGAATACCTGATGGTGAGTTTGAATGTTTTCTAGGTGCTCATTTTGGATGACTTACATAAACCATTCATGGCTTCACAGTCATGCGTAGTGGAATCCTCTGAGACTTATGCAGATAAAATTAAGGAAAGACCGCAACATTTTTGTGACAAGTAGCTTCTTCTTTTTTTTTTTTTTTTTTTAAGAATGGTTACTTTTAAGGGTGCTTAGAGAGTTGGATTGATAGAAATAGACATAATGCACCCGTGATTAACAGGCATAGGCGCCGACTTTCATCGGCACCGGTGGGAGCTCACGCCCCCGCCCCCACTTCACCCCCGGCCCCGCCCCCATTCCACCCCTTCCCCAAATCCCCGCCCCCGCCTCCTCCCCCAGGCATGCTTCAAGGACCCGGCTCCGCCTCCTCCCCATATCCCTCCCCCGAGGCACAGCCGCAGCGCTCCCCCACTCCCTCCGGTTGCCGCCCGCCGCACAGCTGACAGGCAGCAGGCCTGCCTGTGAACTAAAAAAGTTTTAAAAAGCGGCTTCACGGGCGCGCCTCCGGAAGCGGAACCCGGAAGATGAGGTTAGCTGGGTGTGAGGGTGGGGGGCTGGCGGGGAGCTGCTGGTGGGTGCTCAGCACCCACCAATTTTTTCCCGTGGGTGCTCCAGTCCCGGAGCACCCACGGAGTCGGCGCCTATGTTAACAGGCCCAGGAGAAGTGGTAAATTATCATCATGTATTTTTGATTACATGACCCTGGAGTTATTCACATGGATATCACCATATATGGGAAGGGTGTTTGCATAGGGCCAGTACAATAGCCCTAATAGTAGTTGCTAATAATACTGTCAAATCCAATGTAAAAGGACATAGTCTAACATTGAGAATATAACTTTTTATGTACCAAATACAATTAAGTGTTCTAATTATATTAACCTAATTTGCAGATTTCAGATGATTGGCCAGGCTACAGTTTGGATTTATTCACATATCCACAGCACTACTATGAAGATCTGGAATATGTGCTCATACCTCATGGTATTATTGTTGACAGGTAAGAGTGTTTTGAATATTACTATATAAATATTTAACAGTGTTTTATATATTTGTTATATAGACATAATTGGACACTCACAAACAATTTATACATAAAATTACATACAAAAGAACTACTCTCAAAGAATATTATGTAGGTTTCAAAGGAAAGCACTTGAAATTTGGGAAATGCCATATTTCCAGTAGCCCATGCAGCCTTAATTCTGCCACCTTATGGCTGAAACTCGTTGTGTTGAGAGAGATCAAAACTGCAGAAAATTCTTGTAATGAGAATGCAACTAAATTTAGTCCATGTTTTATATATAAACTGGGGCTTAATAAGTTCCTGTCTGCACTAGAGTTTAAACCAGGGGTGGGCAAACTACGGCCCGCGGGACCCTCCTGCCCTGGGAGGCTGCCTCCGGCCCCTCCCCTGCTGTTCCCTCCTCCCCCGCAGTCTCAGCGTGCCCTGCCACCGGTGCAATGCTCTGGGCAGTGGGGCTGGGAGCACCTGGGACAGCGTAGCTGCAGAGCCCGGCTTGACCCGATGCTCTGTGCTGCGCAGTGGTGGTGGCATGGCCTGGCTCCAGCCAGCCACGCCGCCAGCCACCGGTGCTCCAGGCAGCGCGATAACGGAGCGGGGGGTGGGGGTTGTATAGAGGGCAGGGGAGTTTGGGGTGGTGGTCAGGGAGCAGGTGTGTGGACAGGGGTCGGGGTGATCAGAGGGTGGGGAACAGGGGGCTTGAATGGGGACAGTCAGGAATGAGAGGAGGGGTTGGATGGGGCGGCGGGCAGCAGTCAGGGGCAGGAGTTCCGGGGGCGGTCGGGGGACAGGGAGCGGGGGGGTGGAGATGGGGCAAGGGTTCCGGGAGGGGGGCCGTCAGGAAACGGGGGGGTTGGGTGGGGCAGGAGTCCCGGGGAGGAGGTGAATAGGAGGTGGGGGCCAGGCCACGACCCCCTCCCCTAACCGGCCCTCCATACAATTTCCAGACCCGATGCAGCCCTCAGGCCAGAAAGTTTGCCCGCCTCTGGTTTAAACTCTTACAAAATATTTTATTAAAGTAATCTATATTGTTATGATTTGTGAAATACTTTAACATAATTCATTCCTTTCCACTCTGATCAGTTAAATTATGTTAGCACCCTGCCAGTAAAAATAAAGATTAAACATTTTTTCCTGAAATAGTTTGAATTCTAGTGTAGGGGAAGCCTCAGGGACAAAATGTCAGGGCCTTTTCAAGTTGGAATAATACATGATGCAAAGTATAAAGTCTTGGACACCGAAGCTGGGGGACAAGGAGATATTTAAAGGATCATTCAGCATTTATTTCTGTTTCTGTCTACATGCTTGGAATGTAGAAGTGGCCTAAAGCCACCCATTTCTTTACCAGATCATCAAAATGTTTTGAGTATCTAACCTGAAAAGTAGCTTTGTTTATGTCCCCCCAATTACACAAAACAACAAAACCCCCTAAGAAGTTAAAAAAAAAAAATTAAGAAGAGAAAGGAGGGAGGGGGGCACTTTATAAACAGAAGGCCAGAAAAAATATATGGGTAGACACAGATCACTAAGGGTACGTCTATACTTACCTCCGGGTTCGGCGGTAAGCAATCGATCTTCTGGCATCGATTTATCACGTCTTGTCTAGACGTGATAAATTGATCCCGGAAGTGCTCGCCGTTGACACCGGTACTCCTGCTCCGTGAGAGGAGTACGTGGAATCAATGGGGGAGCCTGCCTGCCGCGTGTGGACCCACGATAAGTACCTTGTAGTTCGAACTAAGATACTTCGACTTCAGCTACGTTATTCACGTAACTGAAGTTGCGTATCTTAGTTCGAACTGGGGGGTTAGTGTGGACAAGCCCTTAGTGTCTTCCCTCACCATCTCTGTGAAAGGCTTTCCCACGATTTCAGACTTTCCTTTAGAGGAGGTAATACTGAAGAAGGAGAAAAATGCAATTACCTTGCTATTTGTGCTATTTTTACCTAAACAAAAGAGGAACTTAAATGTATTTGAGGTCAGATTAGATGATATAATAGTCCCTTTTTACCTTAAAATCTATGAATATTTACTCTTTTGATCTATTTTTGGTATATAGAATTTATTCTTTGCATTGCATAGATATGAAACTGAATTGGCTACAGAAATAAGAAAAATGAAAGGAAATATTGTCCTCTTGGGAGTATATTCTTCCCTTACACATGCTGTGCACATACAGTAATTTCCAGTGATTTTTTTTTGTGTATGTGCAGAGAAAAATAGACTCCTATGTCACTGTGAACCAGCAAAGAGCAGTTTATAGCACAAATGTAGTGAAATCCATAGGATAAATTACAGAATCATATAATAAATTGCATTTGGCCTACACCTCTGACTTCCTCATCTGCACTCTGGCCACTAGTCCATCTTTATTGGGACTATATTATAATGCAAAGTAGCTACTGTTTTTATAAGCAACCTGACAAAAAGTTGTTTTTCTTCTTCTTGACCAAGTGTATCATTTTTCCTCAAAATTACACTGGTTTGAGGTACAGGATGGCACTCTTGAATCTTGGATCAATACAGGTTTCAGGTTTGATGCTTCACAAACCATCTTTACTAGAGGCTAGACATGTAGACATGGAGGGCTAGTTTTAAAAACTGACTAATGATTTTTGACTGTTTGACCATTTGAGTCACCCTAAAGAGGCCTGATAATTTCAGAAATGCTGAGTCACCTGCCCTCTGAAAATTAGATCCATTTAAGATATTTTCAGATGGGATTACCAAAATATGAGGCACCCAAACTCACTAGTTAGTTTTGAAGATTTAAGCCAAGAACTTTATCCCACATAAAAACTGGGATCCTACTCATTCTAATATGCCCCATCCTGTTGACAAAGGAGACACATTGTCAATAAGAATACAGATCAGTAAATTATAAGATCTTTAAATCCCCAAAGTAATCAGTAAATAATTCTGACTCTTCCTGTCTCGCTATGTGACCTTGGGCAAGTCACTTAGCTTCTCTGCATCTAAGTTTGTCTTGTCTGCAAAATGGGGATAATGATTTTATCCTTTGTAAAGTGCTTTGAGATCTCTGACTAACACGATATGTGTCACTTGTAAGTATTTTCATTTATTTATTTATTTTACTAAAATGTAAGTGTAGCTTTTTCTTTAGTCTGTGAGTTTATATCATTTCTGGTGATTTTCTTCTTTATTTTGCACCTTTAATCAGTTACTCTTAGCAGTTTTCTAACAAAGTGTATGATCATAGAGAGAGACTTTACATCAGGGATCTCAAACTCAAATCACCACGAGGGCCACATGAGGACTAGTATATTGGCCTGAGGGCCGCATCACTGACACCTTTTCATACAAAGATTCAAAAGCCCCCCACTCTGCCCCAGCCCCACCCCTTCCATGAGGCCTCGCCACTGCCCCGCCTCTTCCCACCCCTTCCCCGCCCCCATTCCAACCCCTTCCCCAAAGTCCCCACCCCAACTCTGCCCGCTCCCTGCCCCTATTCCAACCCCTTCCTCAAATTCCCATCCCGGCCCTGCCTCTTTTCCGCCTCCTCCCCTGAACACGCCGCATCCCCACTTCTCCCCCCTCCCTCCTGGAAAGTCCTAAGTGCTGCCAAACAGCTGTTTGGCGGCTGGAAGCACTGGGAGGTAGGTGGAGAAACGGGGATGCAGCGCACTCAGTGGGGTGGAGGCGGGTGGGCGACGGGAGAGGGGAGCTATGGCGGGCCGCAGGAAATAACTCTGCCGGCCACATGCGGCTCACAGGCTGCGTGTTTGAGACCCTTGCTTTACATGAATGTGGGATGCTGTGTAAAGCTGATGGCCTAGTTTGCTCAATCACCCGAAAAGTCTCCTTTATAATATTTATTGCAACACATTATTCCAGTTGTGTAATCAGGGGAATGTGTCTAGTGATAATTCCCATCCTGTGTTGTTATACACATTTTGAATCTTGTATTGATCAGATTCCTTCTTGTATCTGCCTGTTGTGCAGCTAATCAAAAGCCCACTAAAGTCAGTGAGGGAGTTGAATGGGCCATGCTTTAGATCAGGCCATGCATGATTTCTAGATATTTTTGTATAACCCCATGAAAAGCCTATTATATTTATCCTTTATTTCAGGACAGAATGCTTGGCCAAAGGCATCATGCAAGACATTGGAGACAATAACATTGTGGTTCTCTGTGTACTTAAAGGTGGCTACAAGTTCTGTGCTGACCTTGTGGAGCATATTAAGACTCTCATTAGAAATTCAGAAAGGTCCATATCCGTGAAAGTTGACTTTGTCAGACTGAAAAGTTACCATGTAAGTCCACAGTTCAATTATATAGATTATTTATAAATTAAATAGTGGTTTGTTTCCAGTAATAAAATAGAGGTTTGTAGATGAAGAATTGAAAAACATTTACATAATACATTTTGCAAAAAGTATCAGTTTGAAAAATTTCTTTGTTTAAAAAGAAGTTTTCCTTTTTCCCTATAATGCATTAAACATATGATTGTACTAACTTAATGGATAAATATGAGTGATATATGGGACATCCTAAAGGTAATTATTTTTCACTGGCGCTGTTTTCATTTCTGCATTCAGTAATTGACTCGAGCATGGAGTCAATAATCTGTCAGTCAGCTGCGTTTATTTTCTAAAAAGCCAATTTCACATTCTTTCATTTCCTGCCCCTTCCAGTAATTCTAAATCTTCCTTGATTTTGGCTGTTAGTTAAAGAATAGACAAATTATTGAAATGTTTTACTCAGTGTGTCATAAAAATGGATAGTATATATAATAGCATTCTATACCAATAGATGATATAGTGCTTTGTTGTAAAATTAAAAAAGACATTTGGTCAAGTCCAGTCTTGATGTCAGAGGCTAGAGCCCTCATTAACTTGAGAGGGAGTAACATAATAGTGATTCACTGATTTCAGTATAGTAATACTAGTAAGAGGGCCTATTTGGAGCTACATCTTTTTGGGGGACATAGTATGATTTCCATTTTTATAAGCTGCAAATTTGAATTCCATCCTGTATTTCATTATCTATAGTATGAGCCAAATCCTAGAAATTGTTTACAGCTCAAGTGGCAGGAGCTGCACACTAGACATCTCAGCAGGGGGTTAGGGTGAAGTAAGAAATACTTTCCCTTTCCATTAAGGAGTGGCAGTAGAACCTCTGTGACCTCTGTGCAGCCTCAGGGTTCAGTAACCCCTCATAATACCTGTGTCTCTATTCCATGGGGAATGGTTGGTGCATCCGCATAGTCACAGATCCAGTGATGTCACCTTTTTCTGACCTCCCATCCCCATCCTGAACACTTGCTGCAGTAGCACAGCACTGATTCCACTAGATGACCACAGCCCTAGTGGGGTCAAAATTTGGCCCTCAGCCTGTAAGTGGAATTTTCCACATGAGAACCAATTTGAGACATGAAGCACATGTATAGTAAAAAGATGTTACCATTTTCTGACTATTTAACAGTATGCAAGTGAAGTCTGCGAATTAGCTACAAGCAGTGGGGAAAAAAACTTTGTCTTATTTGAGGGCACATAGAAATTAAGTGAATTTTCAAGAGGGCTATTTACTTAGTTGACACAAATACTAGATTAATAATATCGAAGTACTGATTGTTTACATTGATTTTACTTTAGAAGGGCACCTGGCAGTTGTTCTGTTGGGCTGCCCTTCATCATAATAACATAAGAATGGCTATACTGGGTTAGACCAATGGTCAATCTAACCCAGTATCCTGTCTTCTGACAGTGGCCAATGGCAGGTGCTTTGGAGGGAATGAACAGAACTGGCAATCATCGAGTGATCCATCCCTTGTCATCTACTCCCAATCTGGCAATCAGAGGCTAGGGACACCCGGAGCATGAGGTTGCATTCCTGACCATCTTGGCTAATAGCCATTCATGGCCCTATCCTCCATGAACTTACCTGATTCTTTTTTGAACTTCACTATAGTTTTGGCCTTCACAGCCTCTCCTGGCAACAAATTACACAGGTTGACTGTGCATTGTGTGAAGTAGTACTTCCTTTTGTTTGTTTTAAACCTGCTGCCTCTTAATTTCATTGGGTAACCCTTGGTTCTTGTGTTATGTGAAGGAGTAAATAACATTTCCCTATTCACTTTCTCCACATTATTCACAATTTTATAGACCTCTATCATATGGTCTCTTAGTCATCTCTTTTCCAAGCTGAAAAGTCCCTGTCTTTTTAATCTCTCCTCATACAGAAGCTGTTCCATACCCTCAACAATTTTTTCCCTTCTCTTTACCTTTTCCAATTCTAATATGTCTTTTTTGAGATGCGATGACCGGAACTCCATGCTGTACTCAAGGTGTGGGCGTACCATAGCTTTATATAGTAGCATTATGATATTTTCTGTCTTATCTGTCCCTTTCCTAATGGTTCCTAATATTCTGTTAGCTTTTTTGACTGCCGCTGCACATTGAGCCAATGTTTTCAGAGAAGTATCCACAGTGAATCCAAGATCTCTTTCTTGAGTGGTAACAGCTAATTTAGATCCCATCATTTTATACGTATAGATGGGATTATGTTTTCCAGTGTGCATTATTTTGCATTTAACAACAGTGAATGTCTTTTGCCATTTTGTTGCTCAGTCAACCAGTTTTGTGATATCCTTTTGTAACTCTTCGCAGTCTGCTTTGGACTCAACTGTCATGAGTAATTTTTATCATCTGCAAATGTTGTCATATCACCGTTTACCCTTTTTTCCATATCATTTATGAATATGTTGAACAGTACTTGTGTCCTCCAGGGATCTGTACTGGGCCAACTATTCACTTCAGTGCATTCTGAAAACTGACCATTTATTCCTATCCATTTGTTTCCTGTCTTTTAACCAGTTACCAATCCATGAAAGGACCTTCCCTCTTTTCCCAGGACAGCTTACTTTGCTTAATAGACTCTGGTATTTGTCAAAGGCTTTCTGAAAGTCCAACTGCAGTATATGGACTGGATTACCTTTGTCCACATATTTATTGATCTCCTTAAAGAATTCTAATAGATTGGTGACGCATGATTTCCCATTACAAAAACTGTGTTGACTCTTCACCAACAAATCATGTTCATCTATGTGTCTTATAATTCTGTTCTTTATTATAGTTTCAGCCAATTTGCCCTGTACTGAAGTTAGGCTTACCGGCTTGTAATTGCCAGGATTGCCTCTGGAGCCTTTTTCAAAAGTTGTTGTCATATTATCTATCCTCCAGTCATCTGCTACAGAAGCTGATTTAAATGATAGATTGCTAAAATTATAGATCATCTAAAAAGAATGGCTCAGGTGTCAGAATCTCCGACAGTCTCTGCAGTAAAGACCAATGCAAAGAATTCGTTCAGCTTCTCCCCAACAGCCTTATCTTCATTGAGTGCTCCTTCAGCATGTTGATTCTCTAGTGCGACCAATGGTTGTTTGGCAGGCTTCCTGCTTCTCATGTACTTAAAAAAAAATTGCTGTTAGTTTTCAAGTCTTTGGCTAGTTGCTCTTCAGTTTCTTTTTTGGCCTGCCTAATTATATTTTTACACTTCACTTGCCCAAGTTTATGCTCCTCTCTATTTTCCTCAGTAGGATTTAACTTCCAATGTTTAAAGCTAGCCTTTTTGCCTCTAACGACTTCTTTTACTTTGTTGTTTAGCCGTAGTAGCACTTTTTTGGTCCTCTTACTGTGTTGTTTAATTTGAGAATACATTTAATTTGAGCCTTTATTATGGTGTTTTTAAGAAGTCTCCAGTATGAGTTTCCAGTTTCATCAAGTATGAGAATACTCCCATTCTGTACAATTACCTCTCTTTTCCATGACAGGCCATATCTGATTAGGAACATGAACCCAGAGCTAGTGAAGGGCCCTGGATATAAAAACTTCATCTACCACTTCACATAACAGTTCAAGACAGGAAGTAAAGAATACTGTATCTATTTAAGGCTGCAGTGGAAATTTTGATAGACAGCTCCTTCTCCAGAGTAGTGCCCCCTGCACCACTTTCAACTCAGTAATTAACTCTGATTGTAAGAGCGTCAAAATTGCGATAATGTCGGTGTACAGTGCTTGGCACAGTCATTTCCTGATCCTTACTGGTATGTCTGTTCACAACTGCAGTATAAGATATTAAATTGTATTTATGTTTGGGCGCTGTTTCAATGATTCCTAGGTAAGAGTGCCACCTACTGAATCACCAGTACCACTTCCTACAGTCCTTTTGGGTTTCTGGATATCACCTGAATGTTTGTAATTGGATATAAGACAAGGTTGGATCCTGTAAAATTTGAGATCACAACCCTGCATGACATAGTTGTGATCAAAATATTTAGGTGAGTGGCTAGCTCTTATTAGCTTGAAAGACCCAGTCTCCTATCTTGGCAGTCATGCATGCAATTCCCAAATCCCCATATCAGATTGCTTATGGACTTCATTACTAGTAGCATCACCTTTTTTGAGTCTGTTTACTCCTCACCAGAACTTTAATTATTATCTTAGATATAAAAATCTACTTGACAGAGGAAAAAAAGTCTTTATGTTTAAACAAAATAAGGTCAGTCAGGAATTCATCCACTGAGTGTGATAAGGAATACGGTAGCTAGGAGAAAAAAATCTTTTTGTGTTTCTTAGTCTGCATTTCTTTCTCTGCTACTTTTTCCTTACTCACTTTCTCCATTTTATTTGCTGTTGGATGTTCATTGTTCTCTGGTTGTTTTACTTTCTCTAATTCACTGTCTCCACACACTGTTCTTCTCACACAATTAACCCTGCTTCCTTTTAACATTTCTTCACTAACTGTTCCCTGTTTCACTTGTCCTCAAGGATACCCTGCAGCTATCACTATACTTTCTTCAGCTGTGTCCTTCTCTCTGCTCAACTGTCCAAATTCAGTAGCCATTTTCAACTCCTGTAAAAATAGGTTGCATTTTGATGAGTTTCTTGTTCCAACTTCAGCACTCAGTACTAAACGGTTAGTCAATTCTAGACATTATAGGTGGAAAGGGGTAACTTTTACTTGCATTGCAATTTGGGTTAAGTTAAGAGGCGAGAGCAACAAGGGTGATGCCGTGGTGGGCGTCTGCTATAGACCACCAGACCAGGGAGATGAGTAGACGAGGCTTTCTTCAGACAACTAACAGAAGTTTCCAGATCACAGACCCTGCTTCTCATGGGGGGCTTCAATCACTTGGACATCTCTCTGGGAGAGCAATACAGCAGTGCATAGACGATCCAGGAAGTTTTTGGAGAGTATTGGGCAGAACTTCCTGGTGCAAGTGCTGGAGGAACCAAGTAGGGGCCGTGCTCCTTTTGACCTGCTGCTCACAAACAGGGAAGAATTGATAGGGGAAGTAGAAGTGGGTGGCAGCCTGGGCAGCAGTGACCGTGAGATGGTCGAGTTCAGGATCCTGACAACAGGAAGAAAGAAGAGCAGCAGAATAAGGACCATGGATTTCAGAAAAGCAGATTTTGACTCCCTCAGGGAACTGATGGTCAGGATCCCCTGGGAGCCTAATATGAGGGGGAAAGGAGTCCAGGAGAGCTGGCTGTATTTTAAAGAAGCCTTATTGAGGGCGCAGGAACAACCATCCCGATGTGCAGAAAGAATAGCAAATATGGCAGGTGACCAGCTTAGCTTAACAGAGAAATCTTCGGTGGGCTTAAACACAAAAAGGAAGCTTACAAGAAGTGGAAACTTGGACAGATGACTGGGGAGGAGTATAAAAATATTGCTCAAGCATGCAGGAAGGCCAAAGTACAATTGGAGTTGCAGCTAGCAAGGGATTTGAAGGGAACAAGAAGGGTTTCTACAGGTATGTTAGCAACAAGAAGAAAGTCAGGGAAAGTGTGGGACCCTTACTGAATGGGGGAGGTAACCTAGTGACGGATGATGTGGAAAAAGCTGAAGTACTCAATGCTTTTTTCCCCTCGGTCTTCACAGAAGAGATTAAATGGTATGTAAATACAGTTCAGAAAGAAAAATGACAGTCTCAGGGCTTGTTTACACTACCACTTAAGTCAATGTAATTTACGTCACTCAGGGGTGTGAAAAAGCCCCCCCACTGAGCAACCTAGGTTACATCAACTTAAAGTGGTGTCCACACTGCACTATGTTGGCGGGAGATGCCAGAGGCACTACAGTGGCACAGCTGCATCAGTGCAGCTGTGCTCTTATAGTGTGGTAATGTAGAGTAGCCCTCAGATGCAGACCATATAGAAACAGATTAGACAAGCTTCCAGTTGTAAGCAGAAATTAAATTTGCAAATGTAGAAACATACTTTTGACCAAGAAAGAACTGATTGTATTATTATAATTTACATTTGGGGGGCTTTATATTCAGTAAAAGTCACATTTGTTGAGTTCTTACAGTTACTAACCTTCTGATTATCCAAGTTGCTGCGATACTTAGCAGCTCAGAAAATCAAACCCTAAGTAAACTGACACAGGCAAGAACAACTGTTTTTAACATCATCTACCTGTGATTATCTAACTTCTTTATTTCCCTAAATGAAATTCCCATTATTTTTTCCAGACCCTTTGAAGTTATTTATTTTCCTTTTTTCTTTTTAAAAAAGGTTTTTGTGCTAAATACTTTTTAAAATTTTTTAAAAGAATAAATGTTGGAAATTAACATTATTTATAGAGAACCATATTTTAGCCTGGTGTTTTACAGGCAAAAATAATAGTGTCCTTTCACCAATGTAAAAGTTAGAAAAACCCAATTAAATAACAAAGGCACAAAATCCTTTTCCCTGTAAAGGGTTAAGAAGCTCAGGTAACCTGGCTGGCACCTGACCAAAAGGACCAATAAGGGGACAAGATACTTTCAAATCTGGGGGTGGTGGGGAAAGGTTTTGGTGTGTCTGTTCTGTGTGCTTGTCAGACACAGATCAAGGAAGCAAGCACTCCAACTCCATTAGAATTAGTAAGAACTAACAAGGGAATATGTTAACTTATTTTTGTTTTGGCTTGTGATTTTCTCTGTGCTGAGAGGAAGGTGTATTCCTGGTTTTCTTTTTGTAACTTTAAATTTTGGCCCAGAAGGAAATCCTCTGTGTTTTTGAATCTGATTGCCCTGTAAGATTATCTTCCATGCTAATTTTACAGAGGTGCTTCTTGTACCTTTTTTCTTTCTAATAAAGTTCGGTTTCTTTTTAGAATCTGATTGGGGTTTTTTAGGACACTAAAAAAACCCAAAGGTTGGTCTGTGCTCATCTGGTTTATTCTCAAGCCTCCCAAGGAAAGGGTGTGTGTGGGCTTGGGGGGATATTATGGGGGGGGAGTAGGAACTCCAAGTGGTCCTTTCCCTGAGTTTGTCTAAATCACTTGGTGGTGGCAGTGTTACTTAATCCAAGGTACAATGGAGAATTTGTGCCTTGGGGGGGTTTTAACCTAAGCTGGTAGAAATAAGCTTAGGGGGTCTTTCATGCGGGTCCCCACGTCTGTACCCTAGAGTTCAGAGTGGGGAGGGAACCTTGACAAGTATAAAGAAATGATGAGAGGTGTAAATGGTGCGAAGAGCCTTGAAACTGAGGACTAATTAAACTGATTCAGAAAACAGAGGCCAGGGAAAGGAATCTGAATATAGAGCCAGCAGATGGGGCTGTGGGGAGAGAAATTTTGCAGCAGTGTTTTGAATGGATTGGAGAGGAGTGAGGCAAGAAACAAGGAGTCTTGAGAGAGGAAGGCTGCATTTGCCTTAGTGAGAGATGACCAAAGCATGGGCAAAGTCTTTAGCATTAAGAATGAAGAGACAGCAATGGATTTAGGATGACCAAAGCATGGGCAAAGTCTTTAGCATTAAGAATGAAGAGACAGCAATGGATTTAGGAAACATTGCAAAGAAAGAGCAAATTGGATTTGGTGACAACCTAGATGTTGGGGTAGAAGAAAATGAACGGAATTGAATGTGATACTAAACCTGGGTAGTGGAGAGGATAGTGGCAATAGTGACATTGATTGTGAATGTAGAGCTTGAGGGGGCAATCAATGAGTTTAGTTTTTACCATACAGAATTTGAACTGTGATAGGGCATCCAGGAGATGCCAGATATGTGAGACTGAACAGAAGGAGATAGACTTTGAAATTACTGGTGTAAAGTTGGCCGTTGAAACCATGAGAACAGATTAAGCAACCCAGAGATAAGGTGTTCTGGCAGAAGAATAAAGAGCTTAGGATAGATCTCAGAGAAGACATTGACATTAGGTGGAGAGGGAAGGAAAGTGGAATCAGAGATCTTTAAAGTTGTTGATGGGGTCATTGGTAACCTTGGTTAGAGCAGTTTCAGTGGAGTTAAAAACCTAAATTGAAAGAAACCCAAAAAGGAACTAGAAAAGAGGAAGCTGAAGCAGTAAGAATACAATGTGTGCTCAATCATCTTGAAGGCAAAGGAAAGAGGGAACTGGTGTGATAATTGGACAGTTTGGTTGGCTCAAGAAAGGGATTTTTAAAGATTGCGGTTAACAGGGTGTCGTGAGGCACCTACCCCACACTGGCAGAAGAGGCCTTAAAGCAGCTCTGGGGAGGCTGCGCAGGAGGCAGCCAATTAGGAAAGGGCTTCTAGAGACAGCCAATCAGGGCCAGACTGGACCATATAAGAAGGGTTGCTGAACAAAGCAGCTCGAGTCACTCCCTGGAGTTCAAGGAGAGAGGACTGGTTGCCCTCAAGGAGGGAGAAGAGATAGCACCATCATCAGAGCAGTGCTGGGCGGGGTCAGGGGAGCAGGAGTGAGCTCTCAGCTGACTGCTGCCAGACTACTGCCCTGATATAAAGGCGGAGAAGGTGCTAGGGCTGCGGGGAAGTGGCCCAGGGAAACAGATGGCGGGGGTTGGAGATGATGCAGCGTGTGACTTCTGCCCCCCCTTTGGCCCCAGTTGCCATTGATGCAGGTGGCTAGACACTGAATGGCAGCCTGCCACTGAGGCAAATGGCTGGACAAAGAACAAAAATTCCTTCTTTAAAATTTAGCGATTTCTTGAGTGGAGAGGGTTTGAGTGGACTTAAATAAATACAAGAGCCTCCAGTGACTGACAGCACAAGAGTCAGTCCAGGAAGACAAGTAGAGCAATCTATCAAGTAAGAAAGTTGAGTTGAAAAAAATGTTTCAGAGGAAAGTATGCAAAGTCCCTAGATTTTCTCCAAAGGTACTAAGCAATCACATGAATTTCCCTTCCAGTTCATGATCAGGTATGGAGTTTGGTAGAATGGACAGAGTGATAGGAGGGTGAACTGAATGATTCAGGAGTGCTGGTGAAGGTGGAGTTTGAAAGTGGAGAATATGGAATTAACAGGCTTGATGGGCTTTCTGCATCCTCTGTTACTCTGTTTCTGATGAAGAATTCAGTATTTCTTTATCAATATCTGGAGCTGTTCAGTCTTCTCTTTAATTATATGATACAAGGGAAACTACTAGGTGTAAAACAAAAATCTCAGATTTGTTGATGAGATTTTTTGTAAGCATCACAATGACATGATTTTATGCAGTGAAGAAATATACAGCACTGGCTAGTAATGAGGCTGAGAGCTCTCCTTTTCCTATATTCTTTTCTAATGATTTTAGTTTCATCTTGTTCAGATCAAAATGATAGAAAGCGATCCGCTGATAGTTTTGAAAACTGTGTAGTTTACTCTGATCGGACAGCAGCTGAATTGCAATTTTCAGTACATATTGATGCATGTAGACTCCTGCTTCTATTCAGTTGCAGGTTACTGGGATGACTTTGTATTGTCAATTTGATACCTGAACTGCAGATTCTGAAAACATATTTTTCAATTGCTGGTGGCAAGAAAGTAACTTTTTAAAATTGTCTCCCAAAATATAAATAAACTTCAAAAGGAGTGTTGTTTTGCTAAAGTATAAATCATGTGGAGGAAATTGTGGAGGATTATGTGGATTGAGCCACTTCACTTAAGCCTTTGAAATTAATCAAAAGTATTTATGGCTTCCAGAACATAACTGATTTAAAAAATGTGACCTCTGAATAGCAATCCAGACACATTAGTCACATTGATGTGTGTACACCAGCAAATACATTGATGTTATCTGTATCCTCTTCAGCATCCAGTTGTTTGAAATATATTTACAACTGTTGATTATTAATTTTGGCATAAACAGAAGCATTTGTGCTACAAAACCCTGAAAACAACAAAACCGGCGTGCTTTACACAGATCTGAATGTTGTAGTCTATATGAGGCCATTTCAGTAAATGGTTTTGGTAAATCTATCTGCTGTAAGAGTATAGAAGCACAGACATTTTATATGTGTTTTATTGCAGTAATGATTACATTGTATGCCAATTAATACAAATAGTAAAATTATATTTTTCTACCCTGTAATTTTACATCTTTTATCATCACTCAGTCCTTACACCTTAGAAAGCTCAACAACCTACATTATCAAAGTATAATCATAGTAAAAATGTATATAAAATAAACATACACGCATTGTATAATAAGCAATGACTGTTTCTATTCTATATAATATCACTGGAATGGAGCTCTTTCTTTAAGAAAAAATCCAGACAGTACTTACATATGAAAACAATCTAGTCAGATCTAGAGAATCTAAGAAAAACGGGTTGTATTGGTCAGTGCTTTCATTCATTTAACAAAAGAAGCTCTAAAGAACACTTTTTAGGTTTAATGGTCCATGGCTGCATCCAGACTGTATACTAAAGCTATAGTTGTCAGGCATGCACCCACATGTGGCATGGGAAATAGAACTCAAGACTTTGTGCTTCAAGAACACATACCTCTTGAGATAAGGGAGAATCTCCATGAGTTTAAGTGGTTAGAGGGTGTTATATATATATATATATAAAATAAATAAAAACCCTCTAACCATAATAATATATATATTATTTTTTTTATGAGAAGGAGCGGAAAGTTAGAAGTTCTATTCACTGTGTCTCATATGTGGTTTAGCTGATGTGACTGTGTGGTCTTCGTTCACAGTATGTGACCATGGATTAATTACAGATTGGTGCCTGCCTGGTAGAATGAATTCCTGTAAATCCTGAGGCCAAGTTTTACACTAATTTTAAAATTAATTTAATAGGGTTGCATGAGGGGTAAGTCAGTGCAGAATTTGACTGTACATGTTCCAAATCAGCTCTACAGCAAGGTCTACCTTAAAAGTAATTTGCAAATAAATATTTTTGATCTTAGCAAAATGTGGTGTTTTTTGCTGGATGGAAAAACATAGCAAGTAGAAGAGGCCATTCAATACCCAACTAAATTGAATGTAACTTCTTAATTTTTACTTTGGGTCTGCCACTGTTGTATGGTGTGGTGTTTCTTGTTTGTTTGTTTTGGTTATTTTAACTAAATTTTACACCTTTCAAAGGGCATTTCCCCCCATTTGATTTATAAATAATGTTTTAGAAACCCTTTTCAGGTACACAGGTTGGGCCCAATACTGTCAGGTGATAAGCATCTCCGGCAACTCAGTGTTGCAGGGTTATGTGCGTTCTTAGTTTCTCATTTTCCTCAGAAGTTAGTGCACAACCCTTTTTTTATGCTTTTATATGATTGCACTAGTCCGCAGAAGCCACTGTGTGATGAAATACTGGACTTTAAACCTGTCACAAAGCCAGGATGAAATACTGATCAATGTGTCTCAGTCCAGTGCCATTTTGTAGGAAGAAGGAAACATTTCACTAGCATATTTTTTAAAAGGCAGCTGTTGGAAGCAGCTAAGGTTTCTGAAATGTTAAAATACTTTGCAATGGAGATGGGATTAATGGTGAAAAGAATAGGTGAGCCATCAAAGTGCATGATAACCTCCACGTATTAATATCTACATATCAATATATTCATATGATATGTGATATTATCACATATAGCAATATATTGATATTACATACAAAAGATTATATTAAAATAATTTTGCAATTTTAAAGTCAAGCACTCAAAGGTTAAGAAATGCCAGAATTTAGCTTGCCTGTGCAACCACAATATAGCCCACTTGTGCATATACGTTATAATATAGTCTTGTTTTACATCCCATAGAAATGTTGTGGTAGAACCAAGAATAGAAATTAGCACTCCTTGGCTCCAGTCCAGTTCTTAAACACAAGAGGATGTTTTTTTTCCTTCTTGCAGCTTTCTCCCTCATTCAGTGTCCATCCTGTGCACTGAATGGAAACAAGGGTCTTGTAGAACAAGCATGGGATCATGTAAGTAAAGTCTGTATGATGTTACATGTACAAACAAGAGCTGTTGTATAGGCAACCTTCTTTCTGGCATTTCCTATCTCCTGAGAGCGTTATTTTGCAGCCGTCATGTTCTTTTACCCAAGTATTTTGTATATAACTTTCTTTGCTTTTTAAAAAGCAAACTGAAAAAATCAGAAATTCTGTTATGTGGAACCATAGTGATCTGCAGGTTTGGACCCCAGCAAAGGCCTTTACCTTTTGAGCTAAATGAGTAACTGGTAGTAGTAGTAGTCTGTTATGCTCTATGTGGATCAGTCACTAGAGGGGGATGCCACACACCCCTAACTAATTGTTCATTCAACTATTTGCTAGACCACAAAGAATGTTGGGAATCATTATTCTGGGGTTGAAATCATGGTTCTGGAAAGATATGTGGTTTTGGAGTACAGACAGCACAGGTAAGCATATAGATTTTGCACATTCAGCATTAAAGACTACATAGGTGAGACGTTGGTCTGTCACATTAGAGAGAGAGTTCTATTACCAGATCTACCAAAAATGAACCTGTGCAACCTTTCAGGTAACTCATCTATAAAATGGAGGGAATGGTACTTGCCTGCCTCCTAGGGTAGAGTTGTGTGGCTTTGTTCAATAATCAGAGCTCTGAAGGGCCCACAATTATTAACGTTACTCAGTGGAAGGTCTCCTTATGGTGCCTAGGCCAAAGGCAGGGACGGGAGTGGTGCATGTGTCTTATCTAAAGCTCTAGTTGTTTGCATACCATGTGGGAGCAGTTTGGGATCTGGAGCATGTTCAGTGTGGATGAGGGAACTGGACACATACTCAGGGCTGAGTTCATATTTTAGCTGTCTCTAAAAAACTTTACTGAGCATGTGCAAATGTTGATTTTCCAGAGGGTTATAATTTGGCAAATCCGAGCAGATTTTCACATGAAGAGCAAAAGACACCTCCCTGACCTCAGTACTAGCTGACTGAAAAATTTCAAGTTCCTTCTCCAAAGCTTAGAGGTGCTCAGGCTCTTCAAAGAAATGACTGGAAAGTCTTTTAACTGGAAATTTTGCCTGTTTTCTCTAACCTTGTTCTCAGAAGTGGCCAAATGTTTTTGCTAATACTTAAGAAAAAATCAGAATAAGGCAAAAAACAGGCATGGAAAAGTTCAACCCAAACTGTTCAAGTGTGGCAATGTTATAATGCGGGGCGGGGCAGGACAAGGAGGAAGAAGAAGGGTATAATGTAAAATGTTAGGCAACTTTAACTATAGGATGCCAGCTACATCTATAATACTACAGATATGCATACCTGGTGGTTTTGGTATAAAGATTTTATGAGAATGAGTGTGGGATGGCCACATCACAATGTGGCAAAACCTCAAGTGAGTTATGTAGGTCATCCCAAACCACTGAGAGTAAAAAGCTTTATATCACACTGTGCTACCCTAGTCTGCATATGCTACACAGGAAAAATTTTCAAACCCGGGGTTCTTGAAATTAGTTGTCTAAGTTCAAGGAGCCTAATTTTGAAAATGTGGTCACCACTAGCAGCATTCATTGATTTCAGTAGGATTTGTGGGTGCTCAGCATTGCTGAGAGTCAGGCCACTTACATTTAGGTACCTACATATACATTTAGGGGGCTAACTTTAGGCACCCTCATTTGAAAATTTTGACCATTGTATATTATTGCTTACTTTCATTATGATAGTGCTCAGAAAGTGACAGATGACCCCAATACATAGTAAAACTCAGTTTCTTCCCCAAAGAACTTACAACCTAAGAAGACAAGCAATAAATGAAGGGTAGGTGAGAAAGATAAAATATAGAAACAATATTTTAAAAGGACATCAGCTATCCCCAGCTGACTCTCTCCATAGCTTTTATTAGTTGTGTAAGTTCTTAATAATTTCATGGTAGATTACATAGGAAAATTATTTCAGAAATGTTTTTAAAAATAATATTGATGCTATTTTTCATACTCTCTGTCTACAAAAATAAATATATTAGTTACCATGAGCCTAATAGTGTGGGCCTCAGAGGAGGAGAGAAATTACAATATATTTGAGAAACTTCTTCAAAAAAAACCTGAAATAGCCTTATTTTACATAATAAAATGTGATTTTAAGGTTCAATGTCTTGGGATTTAACAAGAATAGAAACAAGTGCCACTAAAAATCTTGAAATTTCTTCTTTTCAATGATCAAAGCTCTCATTTATAGCCCTTGCAGAATTGTGAAATATGGGAACTTAAATTCATCACTGGTCCAAGAGTGAATGTTGCCCATGCTGCACTTCAGACTAAGTGCAGCCTTGAGGGTAAAGAAGGAAGGATATAGTTCTGCAGAAGTTATTTTAGTGACAACTGTTGGAAGCTGCTCAGAAGTTTGGAATATTAGAAATACTCCAAATGCAGATGAATTAGTGGGCATAGTGCAGATGAGGTGATCACAAGTGTATAATAACTGCAGTTTACAATCACGTGGCTCTGTGATTTTATCTTCACATATGGAGATACATATGTTATAGATATATCAAATAATGAACCCACACACAGGATATATATTTGTCACCCATCTGAATTCTTTTTGAATATTTTTTTCACAGAAGGAATGAGTCAGTGTTTCAGTGACTCATATGTGAGGTTTTTGGGGGAAGTTAAACAGAGATAAGGCAAGGCAGAACTGCATAGGAAGCAACAGCTTTGATTACTGTGGGGGCAGAATGAATAGAGGGGCAATAGGAAAGGCTGCATGACAGAGTAGAAATTATTAGGAAAATCAGTATATCATACTCTTGTAATACAAAAGTATTGCCTAGAGCTACTACTGGACCCATTAATAATAGTGACATGATTAAGAAACCTTTATTTTTATGTATTGTTTTCTATTAGTACATTGCCTACCTGTATAGTTGAGCATTTTTTCCAGCTTCAGAGTTGTCTCTTTCTGAATTGTTTATTTTTCTTGCTTTCAGACTCTAACATTTTGTCTTTTTAAAAATACCTTCTTTGTAATATTTGATATTTTATGCCTCCAAATATCCGATTTAATGCAAACTCCATTATAGGATCTCTAATCTTGATGCAGAGCTCTGTCTCCCATGGTTTAGATTTTTTTAAATACATTTTAATATTATTTTTCAAAAAAATTGATTAACTACCGTATAGCAGGTATGCTCACTGTAGGTAAGATTAAATTTTAACCTCTATTCTAAAGCCAATTTTTCATAATTTTCTCAAACACATTTCTTTAAGGCTGAAATGTTCCATCTAAGCCCAAAGGGGCATTTTACTTGGAATTCTGAGGAAACTCAATTAAGCCATTTTGAGGTTTTTTTTGTGTAGGTGAAAAACTACTTTTAAAATCAAAACTACAAAAAGAACTGAAAACCAACTGAAGCTAGAAAGGTCAAACTGTGAGTTCTCAGTGAGATCTAGAGTGTAAGCCAAGCTTGAAGTAAAATAATTGTTTGTATTTTTTAAATTATAAACATCTACAGTAGGAAGCTTTATGTATGTGCTATAGAATTTTTACTCCTTGTAATTTTTAAGCAATCTTTTGAGACAACTGAGCTTTTGGGACTATGTACATTCATAGATGGATCAAGTTTAAGGAACCGCTAGGTTCAGGGCATTCAGGAAGTGTCCAGCCAAAAAATTCCCTATCAATAAATTTACAAATTCCAATGAGATTTTTCTTGTTTCTTTTTTTAACAGGAAATTCTATACCACAGATAGCGATTATTTTATTTACTTATTTATTTATTTTGATGTTTGCAAACCGTAACAAAAACGCCAACCAACAGTCAGACCACAGGGTCAGTTACCTCAAGACTTTGTCATAGAACAACAATTTATCATACAATATCTAAAATATTAAAATTAAATCTTGTTAAAATATTTGACTTCATATTCTAACAGTGTGATTTAGCTACTGTAGATGGATAAATTATAACATCTGCAAATATTCAACACTATACAGATGGGACTTCTGTTCTTACCCATCTTTTGAGTTCTATGTATGTAAATGTAGATCTGTTCCTCAAATTTTAGAATGCTGTGGAACTAAGAACCTGTCTGGTCAATGGCCAGAATATGAGTGGTGTCCATTCTATTGTTTAAATAAGACTTGAGAAAGTTTGAAAGCACTATGACATGTTTATACATTGACAAAATATCACCTGGTTCCTTGTTCTTATGCTAATAACACAATTTAAAGGGCATTTCCTTTAATTAAGACTTGAAAAGGAGGATAGTTAATCAAAAGAAGCCCAGGGGCTCTAATTTTCCCAAGGAATTCCATGACTTACTCTGTTGGCATCTCTTAATCCCTGTTGCTTAAAACAGATCATACCATGTGTAATGTTCAGACAGTGCCACACCCCAGCAGTGCTGGGAGGCATAAGACAAAACAGAATACTTTGCTGCTTAAGAATGTGGCAATACCATGAAGTGGTGTTGTTGTTGTAGCATGACACTTCCCAGTTGTGTGTGACTGCAAGCACAGAATGTCTTTAACGTTACCCCATTATGCCCAGTAAATAGCAGTTAGCATACTTTATGGCAGTACGAATACAACTTTTATCCCCACTGGTTCTCATGTGAGCAGACAAACCATAGCACAGCTGGGATTCTCATTAAACTACAAAGGAGGAAATCAGGAATTTCCCTAGTGAGCATAGACTACTAGAGCATACTATTTTTACACTTATCTGGGATATGACTATTTTCAGAAGTATTTGTAAGTGTCTTGCTTACTGAAATATTTTCAAAGGCTCTTGATGGTAAATTATGTGAATAAGTGCTCACTAAGAATACATACACTGTCATAGCTTGACAAACACTAGATGCCCACTAGCCACAGGATTAAATTTTATAATAGGGGGCAGATATGAAATATGCAGTGATGCCCACCACGGAGTTGCAGAGGCCATGAAAAGCCCAATCCTTGCACCCCCAGCTGTTGGGAAGGGGTAGAATATTGGGATTTCTATAAGGCTGGTCCCACTGGAACATGCTTTGGAGTATCTATCCTTTGTATCAGCCTCTGGCCATTTGATTGATACTTTTGAAAACAAGACTTTTGTCTGTCTTTTCACCACAACCCAGATCCTTCCTACTTACTATTCTAGCTTTCCCCTACTCTATAGCAGCTTGTGTTGTCTAGTGGCTAGAGGAAGCTCTGAGAGACAGGAGGATCCTGGGTACCATTCCAGTAAGCAACAAATTCACTGTACGATCTTCAGGATGATCAGTTAACTTTTGTGTGGGTCCGGAAATCTAGCTGGGAAAATGGGTGAAAAGTAGATGCTGTACCCGAATTAAATTTTCCAGAGTAAGAAAACTAAAATGAAATGTAAGTAACAAGCTCTTTCCCAGGAGATCTCCACAGCAGCACTGGTGTGAATCAAGGATAGAACATTATGTGAGTTTGACTGCAGCCCACGCCGCTTCCCGCAGCCCCCATTGGCCTGGAACGGTGAACCGCGGCCAGTGGGACCTGCGATCGGCTGAACCTGCGGACGCTGCCCGTAAACAAACCATCCCAGCCCACCAGTGGATTTCCCTGATGTGCCGCGTGCCAAAGGTTGCCGATCCCTAGTGTAAGCCCTTCTCTTTACATATCACATTAATAGCTCAATGGAGTGCTTAAATTATTGTAAAATGAATTATTAGAGAGCACTAAACATACACAAATTTAATTATAGGAAAGAAGCAATTGTCCTGTAATAAGCCTTGTTTTACATTGTCCTATATATTCATTAATTTGTAAAGTTAGTGTTTCTTTCTAAAATATTAGCTTAATGCTATTACAACACCCCTGTCTGACAGCGGGCTGGGTGGGCCCGACGTCCGGGACCCCAGACTGGCAGCGGGCTGAGTAGCTCAGCCCGCTGCCAGTCTGGCGTTCCAGCCACCGGCTCCTGCCACCGGGGTCCCACTCAGCCCACTGCCGGCCTGGGGTTCCGTTCACCCAGGCAGGCAGCGGGCTGAGCAGGGCCGGCGGCCGGGACCCCGGCTGGCAGCAGAGTTCCACTAAAAATTGGCTTGCGTGCCGCCGGTTGCCAACCCCTGGATGATGTCACTAGAACCTCTCCATGGAGCTATATTATTTATCCTTGTTTTAAATGATTGCTTACCTCCTTCTTTCATTAAGGGTGTGTGTGGGGGGGGAGGGTCAGTCTAATTACGTCAGTTTTAAATAATGTATAAAATACCCCACTGAACTAATATAAAATAAATATATAACAAGTAGTTCTGGAAATCATTTATGCTATATGGTCTAGAATCCATAATAGCCAAACTCACTGGGCTAAATTCTGCTCTCATTTAGACTAGTGTAAATCTGAAATTACGCCATTAGCTTCAATGGAATTACTTCAGATTTATGCCTGTGAGATCAGATTATATGGTTCAGTTACAGGGGTGAAAGTAAGTGTAGGGATTTACCGGTATGGGGCTGGGCTGGGGCTGGCTCTGGCCCCTGGAAGGGGCAGGGCCTCAGGTGGAAGGGGCAGGGCTGGGGGTCAGAGCCAGCCCCAGCCTGCCCTGTACCTGTAAGTGTCTCCTTCCCCTCCTTCCCCAGGGCTCCAGCAGCAGGGCTCCAGGGATGGGGCTCTGGCCACCGCTACCGCCCCGGGCCCTTTAAATCGTCCCCGGAGGCTGCCGGAGCCCTAGGGAGGCAGCGTTGGGGCTCCAGCAGCTATTTAAAGGGCCCAGGGCTCAGCCGCCGCTACCGCCCGGGGCCCTTTAAATTGCTGCCGGAGCCCCACGGTGCCTCCCCAGGGCTCCAGCAACAATTTAAAGAACCGGGGGCTCCAGCCGTTGCTGGGAGCCCCAGGTCCTTTAAATTGCGCCTGGGGAAGCCGATCTGCCCCTGTACGGCGCACTGGCTCTTGCCAGTACGCCTTACCGGGGCGTACCAGCTTACCTTCACCTCTGTTCAGTTATTTCAAGGGGAGTTTTACCTGCATAAAGTCTATAGGATTGGCCAGTGTATACTGTCATATCATTAAAAATGCTTCAAAAGTACTGTAAAAATGTATTCAATAAAATAAATAAAGGCTTTAGATTATATAGTTTTAATTATTTGCCCTAAACAGATGTTTCTTAATGGTAGAGATTCCAGATCACTCCACTTTTCAGCACAGAGTTCAGATTTATCAGAATTGTATGGTTCATAGCAGTGTTATATTGCTGTCCTAGCTGACAGATAATCCTGATTCTCCTCCTCTTCATTCATGTAATGAAATGTGGAGGTTAAATCTTTGCTACTAATGGTTGAAGTGCATTCAGAATGCTCTGTCTTCTCTCTTCTTTGCAAGATGAAACTGCTCATACAGTGATGTGAGGGGGTGAAAGGTTAATCTACAGTGGAGTGGAGAAACACAATATGGCATTGTTTCAGTAAGAATTCTGGTCAGTACAATTACAACAAAGTATGATGTTTTCGAAAGATGAGTTCTTTAGCATGCAAGCTCTCTGTGAGTAAACTGTAGTTACTTAGAAGAAACCCTAGGAATAACATAATAGTGGTTGAAAAAATTTATTAGATCATGCAGGCCATATCTCTGAAATGTCAGATTGCTTCCTATTATAATAAGTATAGTACGGTTAGGTAGACCTTTTTTTCCTTTTCCTTTTTGAGATTTTAGCATTGCATTAAATATTAAATTTTCCTCTAAAGGCCAGTATTAGTGATACTCCGTAGAGCTTTACAATAAAATTACTTAAAAAAATTAAATGGCAGACTAGAAACTATGTTTAAGGCCACAACAAAACATAGATGTCTGTGCAAGATGGGGAAAAAACAGATTTGTAGAGCTGGTGACTCTATTTCCTGGCCAAGAGTAATTTCAACAAAAAAACCCACCTAGAAGTGAATTTTTAGCACCTGTGTAGTAAGAGAGAAACTCTTGGGGTGATGCTAACAATTTAATTATAGTGACATATAGTAAATGCACTAAAATAACAATTGAAATAGTGATCACCAAAAACATTTGCGGTGAAATTTACCCATGGTGCAGAGGTCCAGTGCAAGACTCTGCATCACTTAAACTTCAATAGAGGCTGTGCTGGGAGTGTGCTGACAAAGGGTGTGGCTACAAAACAAGCAGTATGGTTCTAGTGTAGACACTTGCTACAGCAATGAAAGGGTTTCTCTGTAAATTACCTGCTCAAGAGGCGGTAGCTAGGTTGACAGAAGAATTCTTCCATTGAGCTAGCTGTGTCTGCAGTAAGGGTTAGGCCAACCTAACTATGTTGCACAGAGTGTGAAATTTTTCACAGCCCTGAGCAATGTAGCCAGTTCAATCTAAGTTTTAGGTGGAGATCAGGCCAGAGGATCCACAAACATTTTGTTCACCCTGTTGCTGTATGTATGTGTGCAATGCAGAGGATTAGCATAGCCAAAACAAGAGAGAAGAGCTTACACAAGGCACTAGTCAAGAAGATAAATAGCTAAAATAACGTAGTGCCAGTAAACAAAGCAATTCCTGAATTATGCCACCTGTTGGTAATGTATTTGTTACTTGTCACTTGTCACTTGTTGAACATACATTTCCATTTTTAAAATGTTCCATTTTTATATTTTTATTACAAGGCACTTCCCTCCTCGCTCTTAGTCATTCAGAAATATTATGCTCGTGTTGTTTACTTGTTTTCAACCAGCATATCATTTCAGTATTTTTCTATGGAGACAGTGATTTGATTTTCAGAAGTGCTGCACTTGCAGTTCCCATTGATTTCAATGTGAACTGTATATGCGGAACACTTCTGAAAATTGGGCCCTAACATTCTAATCTTACTGACTCTTTCCTGGGCCACCTCATCCACTAATCAGAAGCAAAATCATCTGTATAAGCCATTTAGCAGTAGACAATTTCTGTCTTGGCCTGTCATAAAATATAAATGTATAACTGAGATTAAAATGCAGCCTACAGCTTAATACTGTGATTTGTTGAAATATCTGTGAAGTGAGAAGACCAACATCATTTCAGGATCTCACACGATTAGACCAGTTTATAGTGCTATAAATCAGACTTCAGGCTTATAACTCCCAACACGACAGCTGTACACTTGCATTGCTTTTGTATATTATATTTTCTGTAGACACATTAAAATAAGAAGCATTTCTAATGACATAACAGCATACGTTGGCCAGTCCTGTAGTCTTTATGCAGGCAAACCTCCCCTTGAAATAATTGAACGATAATCTGATCACAGTTACACTGCCATAAATCTGAAATAACTCTATTGAAACTAATGGAATTACTTCCAATTTACATTGGTATAAATGAGAGCATAATTTAGCCCAGTGTTCAATCTTCAAACAAAATTTTCAAAGTAAAGGGTGCATTTTTTTAATGACATGTTATCCATTACAATGCTATCTTTTTGTAGAAGCCAGTGCAAGAAATATTATTTCCTGTTTTAAATATGATAGGTAAATAAACTACATTTCCACAAAATAGTCATCCTGAAACTGCAGAGAACAGATATTGTATCTCTTATTTTTAAAATACTGAATTTAAATACATTTTTTTAAAATCAGCATTTAATTCTAAATTTAATTGATTTGCAAACCTATAGTGGAATTGTGGTTTTGCTATAGCCCCTGAGTAAGGGGCAGCATGTGGTTGCACTGCCCTTGGAGCAGACTGGAAGGCACACAGAGGGAATTGTACACTAGAGTTTTTACCTTGGTTAAATGATTGACAATTGATTGTTGATTGATTGTTAGCTACCTCTAATTAATTGGAGAATCATAGGACTGGAAGGGACCTGAAGAGGTCATCAAGTCCAGTCCCCTGCACTTATGGCAGGACTAAGTATTATCTAGACCATTCCTGACAGGTGTTTGTCTAACCTGCTCTTAAAAATCTTCAATAATGGAGATTCCACAACCTCCCTAGGCAATTTATTCCAGTGCTTAACCTCACTGAGAGTTAGGAAGTTTTTCCTAATGTCCAACCTAAATCTGAATTAACTTGAAATAAAAATGCTAATGTAAACAAGCCTTGAGAGTCACAGTCTGCTCTTTGGGCTCACCTTCACTTTGTGGGAGAAGTAGCCTGAGCCAAATTTATACCTGGTGCAGCATAACTCCTGTGGTGCACTGGCATAGACACACTAGGCAATGTGGAGCCAAGGCTTTACCCACTCCCTACCTCAGGGATCTCAAACTCAAATCACTACGAGGGCCACCTGAGAACTAGTACATTGGCCTGAGGGCCGCTTCACTGAAACCTTTTCATACAATGATACAAAAGTATAGTTAAAAGTCAATGTATTAACTTTTTTAAAACTGTAATGAGAAAAGTCAGTGCTAATTTTGACAGTCATTTCATTTTTGGTCACTTAGCTGGCAGCGTTTTGCATATCAAACCGATCTCAGTGTTGCTTGCAAACGTTCATCAGTGAGACTTGACCTTAACACAGATTTGTTAATCTTCATGGAAGAGAAAAACTGTTCACATATATATGTATTTCCAAACATTGCCATTACCCTTGTGGAAGCAGAGGGAAATGTCCTGGGGACTGATGGGCTAAGCGCCATTGGTCGTGAGCATGCACTGAACCTCACAGAAGGCAGCTGGCAGCACCTTTCAACCTCAGGTCACAGCCCAGAACAGCAAGGGCCTGGGATGCAGGTTTTGAATCCCTCCCGCCTTGGGTCATCTCTCTGTTAGAACTTCCTTTGTGCGGAGCTGAGGTGCCTTCTCCCACTGAGACCAGTGGGATCTCAGGGTGCTTCACACCTTTCAGAACAGGATCTGATAGTATGTGCCTTGCAACAAAGCCCTGAAGCCAAGGGGAATGACAGGTATGATTCAAATCATGCCACAGATGCCCAAATAAACAACCCCCCTCTCCCAGACTGCTCCAAGTTAATCCCCCCTCTGGGTCTTCCTTTGCATCCTGGCTTCTGTGTATCTCTGCTAGATTGTAAGATGTTTGAGGTCTTACCAAGCACATTGCTGGCACCTAATGAAAAGAGGGGTGTTACCATAGTCACAAGAGGTATCTAGCGACACTTCAGTACAGTAACTGCTCGCTTAAGTCCTCCCATTTAACACTGTTTCAAAGTTAAGTCGCTGCTCAATTAGGGAACATGCTCTTTTAAAGTTGTGCAATGCTCCCTTATAACGTTGTTTGGCTGCTTGCTCTGTCCACTGCTTGTAAGATTTTGTGGAAGAGCAGCAACTTTACAAGGGAGCATTGCACAAGTTCCTCTTCTCTGCCTCCCCCCACTGAAAAGCAGCAGCCAGTAGAACATCATCCTGCATTTTGTGTTTTTTATTCAATTGTATCCATGTTTAAAAAGGTAGATCATGGCCAGGAAGTAGAAGATATTGTAGCTGTTTGTTACCATATATCACACAAAGCAGAAATATATATATATGTACACACTTTCAGCACAGAAGTAGCAATCTAAATTCACAGAAAACTCTCAAGTAAATCACAGATTTTTTTTTTTTAATATAGAGAGCCCATACAAATGTTCAATTAAAGCTGAAAATCGCATATAGGTAATAGGTAATAAAAATGAGTGATTTTTAAAAAATGGTGTGGAGTGGGATCTGCCTTACATAAGCAGTTTGCTTTTGTGGTTTCATGTTTGAAAGACATTTACTTAAGTTACTTATCTACATTTCTGATTTTGATCAAGCTTTTGATCAGAACAGTACAGTGTTGTTTCTTTTTAACAGAAAAACATAACTGAAGGATACTGTAGGATCTTTCCAGCTGAATGTCAAGTATATAGTTCAGTTCACCCTCCTTGTCATTCAGGAGGGTGTATATTCTAGAAATTGTATTTGACTCATCCCTCTCTCTAGAGTAGACCCATATATTCAGGCCATGTCCAAGTCTTTCCACTTCATAGAATCATAGAATCTCAGGGTTGGAAGGGACCTCAGGAGGTCATCTAGTCCAACCCCCTGCTCAAAGCAGGACCAACCCCAACTAAATCATCCCAGCCAGGGCTTTGTCAAGCCTGACCTTAAAAACCTCTAAGGAAGGAGATTCCACCACCTCCCTAGGTAACCCATTCCAGTGCTTCACCACCCTACTAGTGAAAAAGTTTTTCCTAATATCCAACCTAAACCTCCCCCTCTGCAACTTGAGACCATTACTCCTTGTTCTGTCATCTTCTACCACTGAGAACAGTCTAGATCCATCCTCTTTGGAACCCCCTTTCAGGTAGTTGAAAGCAGCTATCAAATCACCCCTCATTCTTCTCTTCTGCAGGCTAAACAATCCCAGTTCCCTCAGCCGCTCCTCATAAGTCACGTGCTCCAGCCCCCTAATCATTTTTGTTGCCCTCCGCTGGACTCTTTCCAATTTATCCACATCCTTCTTGTAGTGTGGGGCCCAAAACTGGACACAGTACTCCAAATGAGGCCTCACCAGTGCCAAATAGAGGGGAATGATCACGTCCCTCGATCTGCTGGACATGCCCCTACTTATACAACCCAAAATGCCATTAGTCTTCTTGGCAACATGGGCACACTGTTGACTCATATTCAGCTTTTCGTCCACTGTAACCCCTAGGTCCTTTTCTGCAGAACTGCTGCCCAGCCATTCGGCCCCTAGTCTGTAGCAGTGCATGGGATTCTTCCGTCCTAAGTGCAGGACTCTGCACTTGTCCTTGTTGAACCTCATCATATTTCTTTTGGCCCAATCCTCTAATTTGTCTAGGTCCCTCTGTATCCTATCCCTACCCTCCAGCGTATCAACCACTCCTCCCAGTTTAGTGTCATCTGCAAACTTGCTAAGGGTGCAGTCCACACCATCCTCCAGATCATTAATGAAGATATTGAACAAAACCGGCCCCAGCACCGACCCTTGGGGCACTCCACTTGATACCGGCTGCCAGCTAAACATGGAGCCATTGATCACTACCCGTTGAGCCCGACCATCCAGCCAGTTTTCTATCCACCTTACCGTCCATTCATCCAGCCCATACTTCTTTAACTTGCTGGCAAGAATACTGTAGGAGACTGTATCAAAAGCTTTGCTAAAGTCAAGAAATAGCACATCCACTGCTTTCCCCTTATCCACAGAGCCGGTTATCTCATCATAGAAGGCAATTAGGTTAGTCAGGCATGACTTGCTCTTGGTGAATCGATGCTGACTGTTCCTGATCACTTTCCCCTCCTTTAAGTGGTTCAGAATTGATTCCTTGAGGACCTGTTCCATGATTTTTCCAGGGACTGAGATGAGACTGACTGGCCTGTAGTTCCTCAGATCTTCCTTCTTCCCTTTTTTAAAGATGGGCACTACATTAGCTTTTTTCCAGTCATCCGGGACCTCCCCCGATTGCCATGATTTTTCAAAGATAATGGCCAATGGCTCTGCAATCTCATCGGCCAACTCCTTTAGCACGCTCGGATGCAGTGCATCTGGCCCCATGGACTTGTGCTCGTCCAGCTTTTCTAAATAGTCCCGAATTACTTCTTTCTCCACAGAGGGCTGGTCACCTCCTCCCCATACCGTGCTGCGGAGTGCAGCTGCCTGGGAGCTGACCTTGTCTGTGAAGACAGAGGCAAAAAAAGCATTGAGTACACTAGCTTTCTCCACATCCTCTGTCGCTAGGTTCCCTCCCTCATTCAGCAAGGGGCCCACACTTTCCTTGACTTTCTTCTTGTTGCTAACATACCTGAAGAAACCCTTCTTGTTACTCCTAACATTTCCGGCTAGCTGCAACTCCAAGTGTGATTTGGCCCTCCTAATTTCACTCCTGCATGCCTGAGCAATACTTTTATACTCCTCCCTGGTCATTTGTCCAATCTTCCACTTCTTATAAGCTGCTTTTTTGTGTTTAAGATGAGCAAGGATTTCACTGTTAAGCCAAGCTGGTCGCCTGCCATATTTACTTTTCTTTCTACACATAGGGATGGTTTGTTCCTACAACCTCAATAAGGATTCTTTAAAATACAGCCAGCTTTCCACTTCTACCTACATGATTCAAAAGAGTTAACATTTTCTTTCTATCCAGATTGCCAAGGCTCTTGTTCATCCCTAATCATTTAGTGCCATGACTAACGTAATCCCCTCCTTTCTGGCCTGGACCCCAGCCATATTGCCCCCCTGAAGTTCATTCAAAAAGCAGCTTCTAGGATCTTCTTTATAACTTATCACTATGACTACATTATCCCCTCTTTGTTCTCCTCCTTACACAGTATCAAACAAAAATGTTTGTTTGAGTGATTGTCCATATAGATTTAATTCTTGGTTTACATGCACACCATTCATATGAGATCAGATTCTTTTGGACAGCAGTATCCACTGGAGCCATGCCTGTAACCCAGATATCCTGTGTCTCCTCACACAATGGCATAAAGGGTTGCTGTGATAACCCAGCAATGTATGTTAGTAGTTCAAATTATTCCTTCCAATGTGAATTACTTTGTATTTGTCAACAGTTAATTTCATCTGCCTTCTTGCAACTGATTCACTTAGATTTGTTAAATTCCTTCAGAGCTCCTCATAGTTTTCTTTAGCATTCACTAACCTAAATAATTTTGTGTTGTCTGAAAATGTTGTCACCTCACATCCACACCTTTTTGGGGATCATGAATAAATATAAACATAGCAAACAACCTCACTCTTGGTATGGATTCGTGGGGCCACCCAACTGTTAACTTTCTCCCTTCTTCCTTCTCACAAATTTCTCTGAAGACAAAATGTCACCCACCCAGCTCAACAGGTGGGAAACTTAATAGGATCTGCAGGGTTCTTGACAGCCTCAGAAGGAAGTGGAGTGGAGGGCCCTCCTCCCCAGGGGCTCTCTGGCAACCATTGACCAGCTAGAGGAAGATGGGAGCCCATTGGCTCTTTGCTGTCCCTCCCCCCGCAATTAATTTAAACCCTTTCCAGGGGGGTTGCTGCCTCGTGCTCCAATTCAGCTTAACTCACCCCCTCCCCATAGTTTTGTATAAGAGCTGTGGTTTTTAGGATGCTGAGGGTTTGACTGGTTGCCTGTTTTGGGGGTTAGGAAGGATATTTTCCCATTGAGGCCAAATTGGCAGAGGCCTGGTAGGTGTTTTCACTTTTGTCAAAGCATCATGAAGGCAACGTTTGCTTAAATAAGAATAGGACTTAGAAATTAATATTAGTAATATGTATGAACGTTTAGTTTGTCGTGACTTGTGGCTGGTGTCCAGTACAGATAAAAGGGAAGGCCAGAAATAAGAAACCTATGATTTTGCTGGTGTACATGAGCCTGTGGGAAAATGGGAGCCCTGTAGACTTTGCAGTCTGAAGTCCCTCTTTGGTACTTTCTGTCCCCTTCACAGTGGGGAAGGTGAGAGGATTGAGTAGAATCAGCTGAATCCTAAAGGTATGTTGAGAGTCTACACTGGGTTATGGGCTACATGATGGGAATCCTGAAATCTGTGCACTGGGCCCACTTAAATGGCTGGTACAGGGAGACAGGGCAGATAGCTCCCCTTTCCAGAATTAAGTTAATAAAGTTGCAGACTGCTGCTTATATCCATCCCTGTGTCTGTCCTCATTCACCTGTGAGCCCTAATGAATTGATGCAATCTCACAAGTGCACACCTCTCTCCCTAGTCTTCTCTGTCACCCTTTCTGCTCCACACTTCAGTCTAGGACTCCTAAGTCTCTTACTTCCTCTTACCTTGACTTAAATTTAGTTTATATTCACCACTGGGATAATTTTAGACTTGCATGTTTACCCTTTGGTTTCTCTGCAATTCCACCAGATGAATTTTCTAAAGACATAACAAATCTCATTCTTTAACCCATTTATCTTCAGAATAAATGTTTGTAAGCAGCCTGTTTCTGTCATTGTACAGAGACAGATGATGCAGTTGTGGATTTCACACTTTGATAATTTTCAGGAAGATTTTCCTTTGGGGCTGAAATTTTCCATATTTGGTCTCTGCCTAGAGGCAGTTGTTTTAAAAATATATATATTTTTAAGTTTGAGGAAAACTCATTCAACCCTTTTTGAAGAGTTAGGAGGGGGGCATTATTTAAAGCATTTTGAGACACTTTTGCTGCTACTTTTGTTGTTGTTGTTCAATGAATAACCTACAAACCTTGAATGTAAATCAGACTTATTGAGGAATCAGTCATTAGTTGAGGTTGGGGCAAAAGTTAAAAAGTAAAATATTATAAGCAATTAGGGTAAGGGGAAGCACTTGTGAATATGCTTATTTGGTATCTGCTAAGATTTTAGCAGAGCCTAGAAAAGGTTGTAAAGTCTAGTACACTTTTGGGTACTGCATTAATAATTTTAGTCACAAATTTTTTTGTTTTCAACCCCCGTCAGGGGGTTTAGCCACACCTCTCCCATTATTTTTAATTATAATGATAAATTGCTTTGAAAAAAATCAGTGAAAAGCTATACACAATTGGATATTTGTTTACCAGTAAATTAAGATCACAAACAACCTATAAATCTTCAAATATCAAATGCTACTAGCAGGCCTGTGACTTCAAAACCACTGCTTCATCATCTGTCTCTACAGAGAAAAAAAATTATTGTGAACATCTAGTCTTAAAATAATTGGGAATAAGAATGAAATTTACTTTATCTTCATTAAACTCCTCCACATGCAATTCACCTAGAGGAAATAGAAACCTTGGGGTAAACATGCGAGTGAAATATCTTGTGGTGGAAGGGAAGTGTTGGGAAGGTTCTTCAAATCAGTGCCCAGGTAGGGGAGACTGAATAGCTTAGGCATTTGGTAATGAGAAACAGTCATTCATCTCTGTCTTCTCATTTGGCCCATATCAAGAGTAATAGAGTCATTATATCAGAGGGAGATCAGTGGTCTTTGTGAAATACATTGGTGGTCTCAGTCCAGTTCTTACGGAACAAATGTTAGGTTTTTAGAACACCCCATTACAACAGCAGTAGCATTGACCACAGACAATAGCTGTGAATCTTAATGGAAAGGGAGAGGGTGAGGACTGAGTGAGCATGGAGACTGAACTCTCCTCTCTGCCCTAGGGGTGGCCAGAATTAAGGCTTATCGGTAGTGTGCTGCTTGTGCTGTACCTATTGTGGGGATAAATGGAAGACCTCAGGGCTAGGTACCCTGCCGTGACCAAGATAAGTGACTTTGTTACTTTTCACTTCCCTGATCCTGGGGCCACCATGGAGCCATCCTTAACCCAGAATAATTTAGAGCAGCCTTGCAGATGTTCTAAACTACATCCAGCTGTCTGAAGTCTCAAGAGGTAAGCAACAGACCACAGTGTTCCATTGACCCCCTGCTTTTCTCTGCGAACACCCCCTATGCCAGGAGGCGGGGAGCAAAAAGGCAGAAACCTCATTGGGGGAATCATCAGTGTGGTGGATCTGCCAGATTTGCAGCTGCTTTGCACTGCTGGAGACACACAGAGCAAGTGGAATAGAGGTGAAGAGCTGGCCCTGCAATCTTCAAGGCAGTGCATTTGGTACTTTTTATGAGCACAAATTAATTGGCCTTTGAACAGAAAATATGAACTGTCCAGGTTACAGTAAAATGAGATGCAATAAAGTTATAATGTCTCCATTTTATAATGGAAATTTTCACTTGAACTGATTTGCTAGAGCTGCCTTTTTGTCATGATTAAAGTATCTTTCATTCTGCAAGTACAGTATTAATGTAATCCAGATTCCATTCATTTAATACAGACCAAAGATGTGCACTGCTTTGTGCAACTTTCTGGTGAGCAATGCTGTTTACAAGACATTTTCCTGAGACCACCCAACTCATTTCACTTGTAGCCTGCACTAGATTCAAGCACTGGTCTCTGGAGAAATAAAAGAAATGTAATAATTCAATGCTCCACCCAGTTCAAAAGACATGACTTAATACAGAAGAAATTTAAAAGGCTGTACTGCCTGTCAGCATTGAAGTTAAACAAACTGTTAACTTGCAAACTCTGAGAAGTGAAGGTGGCAATAGATATATTTTTGTTTCTTTCCCAAGGTCCTCTCAACATCTCAGGACACACACTAAAGGGTTTTGTGTAAAATAAAAATGATAAATTAGTATTGAATAGATTAAAAAAGTTTAGAGTATAACCATGTCTCAATGTTCTACTGCTAATGTTCCTCTGTTTTCACATGTGTAGCCTTTTTTCCACTTCCTTTTATTTCAGTAGTATTCATTTCTGTGATTAGCAAATAACACTGAATCACCAGTTCAGTCTTTGTTTTGTTTTTGTTTTACCTTGGCCTACAATCACATTAGTGCTATAACAAATTTGCTTTTCATTGAAGCCAGTTAAAATTTTGCTTAAGTAAAAACAGAGGATCAGCTACAGTATTAAGGAACTAGCTCATGTTGAGTGCAGTGGGGAGCTATACCATTCTGAAGGAATTGGGGACTGGATGACTGGCTGCTGTTCCCATCATTAGAACTGGTTGGGAATTTTTAGACAAATAATTGTTGTTGAAAAATGCTAATTTGTCAAAACTGGAACTGCATGAGACAGGGTCAGGATCAATCAATTTCACCATTTGAAAAAACTTGTAAACAAGTTTTGAAATTGTCAACATTAAATGAAAATTTCTGGTTTGAGTCAACTTTTCATTTAGAAAATTAAGCTAATTAGGCTGAAAAAGTTAAAAAATGAAAGGTCAAAATTGAAACAGTGTTTCAAAATTATTGATATGAAACATTTTGATTGACTCAAAATGGGGAAAAACATTTTTTTTCTGTTTGTGGATATTTTCAACTTTTCATCCTGATTTGAGATGGGAAAAGTTTGCAATCTCAGCTATTCATAGGATGGAGAAATTGTTTCCCATCCAGCTCTGCCCTGACATACCCATCCAGCTCTGAGAACCAGTGTGGAAATGGTACAGGGCCATGGCCTCACCTCATTCTAAACCATTCCCTTTAGGCTGCTCTTCAGGCCCATTTGTGGGGTTCAGAAAAATGAAGAGGGTTCTTGCACCCTTTCTCCATCTGTCCCTGCACACCCAAGCACAGGCCCTGAAGGATTAGCCCCTGTAAACAGCAAAGCGAGAAGTCTTCTTTTCTCTGAAGTTTCCAGAATAGATTTAAAAGATTTTTCTGATTTTAGTTTTTGTATTTTGTAAGTGACAGGCTATTTATTGTGATGAAATTTGGATAGGAACTTGTGTGTGTGTGTGTGTGTCTTGAAAGATGGCCAGAAGACAACAAACAATGGGTAATGAGAAATGGCAGTGGTTTTGTGTTTAGAGGAGGTACCCTGAAGTACCATAGGGATAGGAAATATCTTATTTAACCTCTTCATTAGTGCTCTGGAAAATACAGTAAAGAGCACGTGCATGACATTCCCAGATGGTCCTATTTTGAGGAGGAGTTGTAAACCTCAATTAGAACATAGAAATTATAGGAAGGTAGCTAGTGAGATTAGAAACCTGGGCTGGAAATAACAAAATGAGACTCCACTTGGAAAAAAATAAGTTAATACATCTGGAGTAAAATAATCTGAAACATAGATATTAAATGGGATGAAGCAAAACAATCTGGGAAGCAGCATGCTGAAAGAGGCCCAAGTGTAAGAGTGGACACAAATGAGACATGACTTTTCAATATGATAGGTCTGCAGAGAAAGACCAATGCAGTTTTGATGCTGCATAGATAAAGGCATCATGTCATATAGCAGAGATTCTTTGTGGCTTTCGTCTGACTCCACCTGCATTCAGATTTAAGCACCACTTTGCCAGAAAAAGTTTAATAGACAGGAGGAAGTTCAAAGACCAGATATTGTGTGGGCTTGAGGGCAGGGTGGATTGATTTAAATCAAAACAATTTGAATCACCAATTTTAATCGTGATTTAAATCAACAAACAGGCAACCTGGATTTAAATAATCAATTTTAATCGTGTTTTGCATTTGTGCTTTTTAGTTATTTTCCTAAAGAAAATTTGACTGATTGGTTGGTAACCATTCAAACATGATGATTTGCAACTAAATATAGCCTGTACACTAAATTTCTGTTGAATGATCTAATTGTTTTTTTCGTCTCTGACATCTATGATTCTCTGAATTTTTGATTCTTAAGATTTAGTGCAATGTTAATTTGAGATTCTAAATCCAGAGAAGTCAGACAATTTGGAAGTGAAATTCCTATGGTAACCATAACTCCATGCCTTTCTGTATGCATTGTTATTATTAAAAGTTTATATTATCCTGTGCAATGTCACTATTTGTATTAAAGTATGAGTTAGCCATGTATAAGAAATATCTTTATCTTCAAGGTTTGTATAGTAAATTATCAGATTTTTGTACTGAAATGGAATTTTCTTAACCAGTGGATGATATATAGATACTGATGCATGACTGTTGTTTTTTCATGGTTATGGAATTCTATGCACCCAGATTGATTCTGGGTGTCTGAATTGCCTACTTACTGCATGGTAGTTCCCAATAGCCATACTGAATACTTACTCTTGTATTCTGACATCAAGTATCAGCTAATCAGAACACAGATTTACATAACTGTTTACAGTTGTCACAATAGCTAGTCTTTGATGATGCAGTTCTCTTTCTGATTGGCTACTGTAATCCCTGTGCTCTGAATGGCTCTTGTGTTCAGACTTACCGAACTGTTTGCCAGCAATGAATATGCTGCTCTAGCTTCTTCCTTTCGGCTGAAGCCAAAAATACCAATATACAAAGGAAATAGTGCTATGAAATTGCTGAAAGGGTTTTGGTTTTTTTTAAAGTTTAAAAGTCCAGTCTTTCATTAATCTCCCTCCTCCTGGGTATATTTTTCTCCTTTTCCTTTTCTTCAACCCTGAAGCCAGAAAGGCTCTGTTCCCCACAATAGCTGTTCTATATTTGTGTTTTATTTGGGAGAATCCCACCCTCTCTAGTTTGGAAACACAATGTAAAAATATGTTATAGTTATTCTGGTGAGATAGGCCTAATATGTGCTAGAAGTGGTTCTCTTACTTATTAGGTTCCCATACTTGACTTGACCTCCAGTAATGTAGGTTTTTCCATAAGGTGCTTCTCTTGCATTTGGTACCAAAACACCTGACCTGCAAGTACTGAAACAGAAAGCAGCATTTTGCTGCTTCAAATCATAGCAATATATCTTTCTTATATAGATTGCTTGTTTTATATTCCATCCATCTCCAAGTGTTCAAAATTTCCCAGGAACCTATTTGAAATAATTTTTTATGTTTTGTAGCGTTGAAGAGGTTGTTGGCGGTTGCATGCCATACCGGAAGGATCATAAAAAGGGGTATTGAAAGATTTAATCCAGATTGCTGCTTTCTGTTTATATGGATGGATTGTGATGTGAAATTAAAACCTCAAAAATGTAATAGATAGTCTTCTTCTTCTTCTTCTTCGAGTGCTTGCTCATGTCCATTCCATTGTATAAGTGTGTGCTCGCCACATGCACTGGTGCTGGAAGTTTTTCCTTTAGTGGTATCCATAGGGGACCGGCTCTGGTGCCTGCACTGGTATAAGGGGCGCTGCCGGCTCCCCCTCCCTCAGTTCCTTCTTACTGCCAGTGATGATGCTGGAACGTCTCCTTGCCTTTGCAAGCTTTCCTATCTCTACTATGCCTAGTAGTGAATTTGTTGTATATAGTTGTTTAAAGTTGTATAGTTAGTTAGTAGTTCCTTAAGTGTTAAGTTAGAAATAGTTAGTCCTGTACGGGACTCAGCCTTGGGACGAGGCATGCCCCAGTCCCCGGGCTTCAAACCTTGTGACTGTTGCAAAAAACTTAAGCCAGACAGTGATCCCCAGTGAAGTGTTTAGGGGAAAACCCACATGAGCGACAAGTGTTGCATTTGCAAGAGTGTCAGGCCGCGGACCAAGAAGGAGTGGGACATTTGACTCCTTGGAGCGGCCTTCGCACTGGCTGCGGAGCCGACAAGATCGGCCTCTGCTCCAAACACCACGGTCTCGATGCGGAGCGTGCCACCAGCACTGATCTCTGACCGGCACTGATCCACATCGCCGGTACCAGCATAAAAGCAAAGAAAGCCCAGAGGGGACGTTCTTTTATGTCCTGTAAATGGAAGGAGAGAGCCGGAGGAGGGCAAAGACTTGCACAGGGCAGCTCTTCCCTTCCAAACGGTGGCCAGGCTCCAACTCCCGTTGAGCTGTCGAGCCCACTTCAAGACCCTGTTGCCACCCCGGGAAGCGGCAGAGGCACTCAGCACCTGGCGGTGCCATCGACACCAGAGGCCTTTCAGACCACTAAGGACATACTGTCCCTTCCGCTGCCGCCAAGCCAGCCACTGAGGTGCCCTATTCGAGGGGTAAACCTGCCCTGGCACCCTTCCGGTGGTTTCCATCAATGTGGCACTGCTCCCCGCCACAGGGGGTGCTCCACAAACGCTCGCCTGAACAGTGCCACCAGCCCCCAGACGTGGGTCTGCTTACCTGCCAGTTCCCAGCATCTGTCTCCGGATTCTAGACCGCATTCCTTAGGGTCGAGGCGTCGATCACTGGTGGTGTGGTGCAGAGCTGCAGAGGCACGGCACCAGTTCCCAGAGTCTCGGTGCCCAGAGCATCCAAGGCATTCTCCCAGTCCACAGCACCGTTCCAGAGGGTCAAGACGCCAGTCCCTGGAGCCCCGTCATCGGTCTCTGGATCGCCATTACAGATCACCACGGGCACATTGTTGGTCTCCGAGATGGTGATCTTCTCGCTCCCATTCCCGCTCCTGGTCTACGAAGCGACACCACTCTCTAAACATGAGGCGTCGATCGCTGGGGTACCATCACCAATCCGCCAAACGCTGCCGCCAGTCACTAGAGTCACAGCACCGAGAGCCATCGCCCTGATAAAGGTCCCCAAAGGAGATTTGCGGACAGAGCCAATGGGATTGGCGTAGACAGGCGGCCTCAGTACCGTCCTGCCTGGTCCCCCAGACAAGTCTCTCCCTCCTTGGGCTAGGACAGCGAGAAGGAGAACCTGCCCGCAGGCTGTCCACCGGAGGCATCGGCATTCCCCTCTGGTAGCCCAGAGGTGGCCCAGAGGGGACCTTGACCGCAGGGCCATGGCCAGCACCCTGGCAACTATGGAACCCCTGGGGGTTTCCCCACCCATCGCAGGGGCATTGGTCAGTCTCAGGGGCATCTGAAAGATGGTCAGCGACTGTCTCCCACCCACTCCCTGGCTTGGACGCTGAGTCAGAGCAGGTTCCCCGGGGATAGCCAGACTCGGCTGAGGCTCCCTAGCAGAAGCAGTGGAGTTGGCAGACCCACCTGTACCTGCCTCATCATCATCTTCACCAGAGGAGGCGATAGTGGGGCCCTCTCATACGGTCCCCAAGGATAATGCAAGGGTGCACCAGGAGCTTTTGAAGAGGGTGGCTTCAAACGTGGGGCTGGAAGCCAAGGAACTGGCGGAGCCCATGGACTCCCTGTTTGATGTGCTAGGTGCAGCAGCCCCCTCCAAGATGGCATTGCTAGTACACGAGGGAGTGGTGAAAATTACTAAGGCCCTGTGGCAGACACCCTCCTCTCTGCCTCCCATCTCTAAGCGGGCGGACACCCTCCTCTCTGCCTCTCATCACTACGTCCCCGCTAAGGGGTTTGAGTATCTTTATAGCCACCCTGCCCCAAGCTCACTGGTTGTGTTGGCAGCCAATGAGCACGATAGACAGGGCCAACTGGGGATCGACGCCTAAGAATAAGGACACAAAGAGGCTAGATCTCTTTGGTAGAAAGATTTATTCTACATCCAGCCTCCAGCTGAGAGTGGCCAACCATCAGGCCTTACTTGGCCATTTTGCCTTTAATATCTGGCAGTCCATGGCCAACTTTTGTGGACTCGGTGCCAGAGGCCCAGGAAGGAATTCTTGGCTATCCTCAATGAGGGCAGAGCTGTGGCCAGGGCAGCCCTCCAAGCAGCCTCGGATGTGGCAGGTTCTGTGGCCCGGACCATAGTTTCAGCCATTTCTGTAAGGTGTGTGTCTTGGTTGCAGTCGTCGGGCCTGTCAGTGGAGGTTCAGCAATCCATCCAGGACCTCCCACTCAATGGCCTGGCACTGTTTTCAGAACAGACAGACAGTAAATTACACGGCTTGAAAGACCCTAGGGCTACCTTGTGCTTGCTGGGCCCTTACGTGCAGGGGCCTGCAAGGAAGCGGTTTAAGCCACAACAGTCCCACAGGTTCGGGATCCAGCCTCAATCAGAGCCCTTCCGCAAGAAGGGCCAGGGCCATCAGCCAACCCCCTCAACTCACTCGAGTTCTACCTTCAACCAATCAGGTAATAAGCAGGCATTTTGAGGGTGCGTTTGAGGGCGCATTTGAGGGCGTTGGAGGGATATATCCTCCAGTTAATTTCTATCCCCATTCCCACCTTCCTTCCCTGTTCCTCTTCAGGGGCTGCATCTTCTTGCTCAGGAGGTACAGGGCCCTTCTACATGTGCGAGCCATGGAGGAATTCCTTCTGCATTTGAGGAGGAAAGGGTTTTACTCCTGCTATTTTTTTATCCCAAAGCCCAAGGGGGGGGTCTATGTCCCATTCTCGACCTGCAGTGCCTCAACAAGTAGCTCAAGACGTTGAAGTTCTACATAGTCTCCCTGGCCTCCATCATTCCTTGCCTGGGTCCGGGAGACTGGTATGCCGCCATAGACCTGAAAGACTCCATAGACCACATATCAATATTTCACGGACAATGACGGTTCCTATGTTTTGTAGTTGGGACCATACGCTACCAATTTGCAGTGCTCCCTTTTGGCCTAGCAACAGTGCCAAGGGTGCATGTTGGTAGTGGCGATCTACCTCAGATGTCAGGGTATCCAGATCTACCCTTACCTCAATGACTGGCTCATCAAGGGCCGCTCCAGGGTTCAGGTCCAGCACAGCATTGAGACGTTGTGAGCCACTTGTCAAGCTCTTGGCCTGTTGAAAAATGAACAAAAATCAAGTTGATCCCAGTCCAACGGATAGACTTTATCGGAGCGGTACTCTACTCTACCCGAGCTAGAGCATTCCTGCCAGAGGCCAGGTTCAGAGCAATGTCAGATCTGATTGCCAGCGTCACTGCCCACCCTCTCACCACTACCCAGGTCTGTCTGATTATTGGGGCATATGGCAGCATGCATGTACGTTGTCTGACATGCAAGCCTCAGACTACGCCACCTCCAGATGTTGCTGGCATCGGTCTTCTTCCTGGCCAGACATCACCTAGACAAGGTCATCATGATCCTGCCGTGGGTACTTACCTCCCCGTAGTGGTGGTCTGACCTGATTCTAGTGTTGGAAGGTGTGCTGTTCTCGAGCCTGTGATCCACGGTCTCCCTGATTTCAGATGCGGCTGACCTCGGTTGGGGAGTGCATCTTGGTACACTGCAAACTCAAGGCTTATGGTCACGAGAGAAGCTCACACTTCATATAAAGGTCAGGGAGCTCAGAGCCATCCGTTTGGCTTGAGGAGTCTTCCTTCCCCAACTGTCCAGTAGGATGGTGCAGGCGTTGACAGACAACATGGCCTCCACGTTGTGTGTCAACAGATGGGGCGAGCTCATTCATCGACTCTGTGCCAGGAGGCCCTCTGTCTGTGGGACTTCTGTATTCAGCATGCAATCACCTGGAAGCCTCACACCTCCCCGGTGTCTAGAACACGCTGGCGGATCACCTTAGCAGGTCCTTCTTCTCTCTCCATGAGTGGTCCTTTCAGAGAGGTCATCAGAATGCTCTTCCAGAAGTGTGGAGCTCCCCGAGTGGACCTGTTTGCCACCAGACAGAACAGAAAGTGTCATCAGTTCTGCTCTCTCCAAGGCCTCGGCTGAGGCTCACTTTCGATGCCTTTCTCCTGTCATGGTCAGGAGACTTGATGTATGCCTTCCCACCAATTCCACTCATCAGCAAAATCCTCTCAAAAATCAAGAGGGACGAGGCACAGGTCATTATGATCGCCCCAGCATGGCCTCGCCAGCATTGGTTCGGCATGCTCATGGACCTGCCCATAACAATCCTGTGGCCATTTCCCAGCCACCCAGACCTACTCTCGCAGGATCACGGTTGGCTCCTGCACCCGAACCTCGCCTCTCTCCACCTCACAGCTTGGATGCCGCATGGCTGAATTAAGAGGAACAAACCTGCTATAGTCAGGTACAGCAGGTTCTCTTGGAGAGCAGAAAGCCCTCCACCAGAGCAACTTATCTGGCAAAGCGAAAGCGTTTCTTCTGCTGGGCATCGGAGCACAATATCCCCCCCCCCGCCCCAGTCACCTCTGCAGTCCATCCTGGATTACCTGCTTCACTTAAAGCACCAAGGCCTCCTTTCCTCTTTGATCAAGGTGCACCTGGCAGCCATATTGGCCTTCCATCCTCACATCCAGGGTAGATCGGTCTTCTCTCATGAGATGTTGATCAGGTTCCTGAAAGGCCTTAAACTCTCTTTCCTCTGAGCCGGTACCCGATTCCCCAGTGGGACCTCAACCTGGTCCTCTCCAGGCTCACGGGTCCACCCTTTGAGCCTATGATTTCTTGTTCCCTTTCCCACTTGTTGTGGAAGGTTGCATTCCTCGTAGCTACCTCGGCGAGACGTGTCGCCGAGATTAAAGCCCTCACTTCAGAGCCCCCATACATGGTATTCTATAAGGACAAGGTTCAGCTGCAACCCCATCCGGCCTTCCTGCCAAAGGTGGTGTTGCACTTCCATGTCAACCAGGATATCTTCCTTCCAGCATTCTGTCCAAAGCCGCACACGACCAATGAAGAGATGTGGCTGCACACTCTAGATGTCAGGTGCCCCCTGACTTTTTACCTGGAGCGCACAAAGCCCTTCCGCAGATCGACCCAGCTCTTTATCGCGATAGCTGACAGGACGAAGAGTCTTCCGGTGTCTTCTCAGAGGATTTCAAATTAGATCACCACCTGTATCTGTACTTGTTACGAGTTGGTGCAGGCTATGCCTCCACCGATAGTGAAGGCTCACTCAACTAGGGCGCACGCGTCTTCGGCTGCCTTCCTGGCGCATGTCCCTATCTAGGACATCTGCAGGGCCGCGACATGGTCTTCAGTACACATGTTCACGATGCGTTATGCCATCACTCAGCATGCCAGAGAAGATGCTGACTTCTGCAGAGCTGTGTTGCAATCAACACATCCATGAACTCTTACATGCCTCTGGTGGTACTGCTTGGGAGTCATCTACAATGGAATGGACATGAGCAAGCACTCAAAGAAGAAAAGAGGGTTACCTTTCATAACGGTTGTTCTTCGAGATGAGTTGCTCATGTCCATTCTATGACCTGCCCTCCTTCCCCTCTGTTGGAGTTCCGGCAAGAAGGAACTGAGGGAGCGGGGAGCCTTATACTGTTGCATATTGCGCACCACTCCAGAGGCGGTCCCCTACGGATATCACTGAGGGAAAAACTTCCAGCACCAGTGCATGTAGCAAGCACCAGTGCATGTAGCAAGCACACCTACAATGGAATGGACATGAGCAACACATCTCAAAGAACAACAGTTACGAAAGGTAACGGTCTTTTTCAGCAATCAAGTCCTTAGTAGTGTGCAGATAGGACTCCAAAATAGCTTCCTTGTTTCCCTTTAATTTTCTGATGAGCAGTTTGTTTATGTTATTCAGTTTTCCAAGAAAAGTTGTATAGTTTATCTCAAGGCTTTCACAGCTTTTGCAACCAGAAGAGTGATTACATTTCCACTTACACTGAAAATACCTGAAATGAACTAGAATTGTATTTGCCTTGTATAGCTGTGTAACCCTTCTGCCAGGACGAGTTGACAGCAGCAAGGGCTGGGTTCAGTACATAGGGGTTCCCTTTTCAACAATAATGTAAAAACTGACTCGAGCCCCCACCCAGTAACCTGGGAAAATCTTTACACACACACCCCGGGCGCCTCAAAGAGGCAATACTTCCCCTCTCGCAAGCACAGGACCTTGGTGTAACAGAAAATCTTTAATAACAGCAGGTAAACGACACCAGCATTAAATTGGGAAAACACCGCAACTAGGATTCATAAACCAAACTGTGAGCAAGACCCATCCCAGCCAATTGGGCCATGTCCTGTCCCTTTGGTTCTTGAGTCCAGCAACCCAGAAATCACCCAAGGTCCCCAAAAGTCCAATCCCAAAGTTCAAAAGTTCATCAGTCCAGGCAGAAATGGGGAGGGGAGAGGTAAGGGGCACCTTCCGTGGCTTGAAGATGATTGCCTCACCCCTCCGTGGGGCTTCACTCTGCTCCGCCAGCCGCTGCAGCTGTCCCCACGAACTGCTCCGCTCGCTGTCCTGCAAGCCGCTACAACTGTCCCCACGAACTGCTCCTCTGGCAGCACCACACCGCCAGCCACTCAGCAATAGATCTGTTCCCCCACTACTTAACACACTGCTCAGTGAGCTCAGCTCAGTGATTGCAGCTCATAAGACTCTTAGCTCTTTAGTGATTTCAGCTTGTAGTTTAGAGGAGCCTTCGTGCTCATTTGCACGCTTAGCCCAGAATGATTTCAACTCAGCAGTCTGAAACTAGACTCCTAATGAATTCAACATTAGCTCTGATATGCCACAGTGGAGAGAGAATGAGATGCAATCAGCATCTCAGACCCTCACGGGGGGGGCCTATACCACCAGGTACTATGCTTGATCTATAGCCAAAAGGCCCAATCAGATAACCTGTCTCCAGCCTCCTTCCATTTACTGGGTTTTGGAATCCATGTCCCTCGCCTAGCGAGTGCTGCTTAGCTGATGGCGAGTCCCTCCATCATAACAAAAGCCCACTGTCCTTGATTCACATAATCAGGGTAACAACACTTTATTCTTCCTGCCCCAAACTGGCAGGAAGAATAAAAACTGGCAGAAACTGGGGCTCCCACAGCAGCCAAAGTGACCATTTGGGCAAGCGGTCCATCATGCTTTGCAGGGTGGGTGTGTCCATGCAAACAAGATTAGCCCCTGACATCCCTTTCCACAACTCACCACTAGATGTCAGGGTAGAGCTCATCCTGACTCTGCTTACATCTGTTTCAACCTGTTCACTGGATTTTTAAGAGCTAATCTATTTTGCTCTAGGCCAAATAGTTTATTATATATTGTTGATGTTTTTTTCATATAAAGAACTTATAGAAAAATACATTCTATATCTTTTCCATTTTGTGTTTAGTATTAAAAAAAATTCCTTAGGAAGCAGGGTTTTTTTTTACTTTTACATTGTTCTTTAAGAAAAAAGCAAATATAAGGGGTGCAATCCTCTCCCCACTGTGTCCCTGTTTCTCTGGGTAAAGAGGCTGGAGCAGCATAAAGGGGATCTAAAAGCCCCCAATCCAGCTGGGGAGAATTTTCCCAGCATAGGAACTGCAAAGACATCTGTAAGACTCTTTTCCGAGGGCCCTCTTTTGCATGTCCTGATGTAGGGATGAGGCTGGGGGTGAGAAGGCTCTCTTGTGGGTGGGACTGCAGCATGTAGTATGGAGTGTTCAGAAAACATTGAGACCCATAGGGTAGTCCAGGAAGGCTGCGGTAATTTAGATAGGCACCTAGACAGTCTGAAAAAGTGGGTTGAAGCAAACATAGCTCCTCTCCACCTGTGCTGCAAGAAATACCTCTCTTTGAGGTGCACCACAAATCTCACACAAGGCATATAATGGATATAAGGTCAAGTGGAATATATCCATATTGTTTATGGTGAGGAACTGCAGATAAGGGATGTGTTGCACTAATTTATAATATAAAGTCTCTCTACTAAACTCCAGGTGAGGATATCGGATGAGTATCCTGCAGTCTTTGTACCCAGTACTTTTGAAAAACAGGACACCTATACAAGTGTTTAATTATGGATTTAGAAACTGAACTGGAGGCACTGATTTTTAAAATAAATCATGGTCATGTGATTTTTAACAAGCATGAAATTTTTTTGAAAGGAAATAGTTTTCTTCTTTTTAAAAGTTGATAAAATACAAGAAAAATGTTCAAAAGTTGCACATTTTGTAATTTTTTCATAGCTGTACAGTTTTCTGATGTTACTAATAAATTAGTGTCACGTTAAGAAAATACTGGTTCTGCGGCTGTTTCTTAAAGTTAGATTAACACTCTCCCTAAAATTATGCAGTATTAGCTTTCTTTAATTGGGAAGAGTGTACTCCTCAGCAGGCCTAGAATTACTGTTTTTGTTTTTTGTTTTTGTTTTTACTTTAATCTGTGTTACTCATTTAAGACATCTGTGCACTTCCATCTGTTCTGATCGTGTGGTCTAGTCCTTTTCTACTGATATTAGAGGGTTTTGACTAGAGCTGATCGGAAAATTTCAATCTGAATTATTTTCTGATGAAAAATGCAGTTTCTGCAAAAATCAAAATTTACCATGGGATAATCAAGATGAAATATTTTGTTTTGGGTCAGTTTGACACAAATCAGAATATTCATTTTATTGAATTGATCTCACACATTTCATTTGAAGCCGTTAAAAAAAGATTAAATTGCATTTCCCTATATGTGAGATTAAGACGCATGTAGACAGGGATGTCTGTAAAATCAATGCATCCTTTTATTTTTCAAAATAAATTAAGTGCATTGGTTCTTAAATAGGCTAGCACTTATCATGAGTAACACCTGTAGGTGCATTCTATCTATATCCATAGTGATTCTGCTAATAAGAAAATGCATTACAGGTGTTTATCAAGTGATGATGTTCTCTTGGTTTTTTCCTTTTCTTATTGTAAGAGGTGCATGGGGCACATTAAGGGCAAAGATACTGTTCCACACCTGTCAGAATAAGAGAATGAACAGGGGAACATCGCTTCTCTGATAAAAAAAATTAAATATCCTTAGTACATATATATTGGTGAGAACAGAAATATAAATAATCTCACATGCAGATAGAGACAAGTTGAGAAAGGAATCTTCTATTAAGGAGAAGATTGTCAGGCCAAAAGAAACAAGCTTATAGAACGATTCTGCCTTATACTAGTGCTAAGCCTTGACATAAAAGTATTTGTAATTCGAATTAGAGGAGCCAAAGAATCCAAAACTATTTATTTTTTTCTGTTCTAACACTTTTAAATTGTATTTAATTATGTATTATCTTTCTTCTTTCAGAATGATCAGTCTACACAAGATATGCAGATAATAGGAGGAGATGATCTTTCAAAGCTGACTGGAAAGGTTTGTTAATTTTAAATTTTAAATAGAAAATTAAGTAGTCCATCAACTAAGAAGCTGTTGGAAAAAGGGGTATGATTCTATATGGAAGAAGAACACCATCTGTATTAGCTGTACATTTGGAAATGTAACACTTTTATAGTTTAGCCAATTAAATGAATGTGGTTTTATTTTATTTCTTTTTGTAAACAAGAAATGAAGTTCTGTCCTGTTATATCTCTGTAACTCCATTACTTGTAATGGGATTGCAAGAGTATAACTGGGGCAGAATGTAGCCCATATTTCTGAATATTTGAAGATTCTAATATTTTGTTGAATTGTAAAAAATTTAATTGTGGGACTTGTAAGTTGCTTAACTGAATCAGATAGGATATTTTATTTCCACTATTTGGCAATCTGAAGAGCATTCTGTATGACTGAGTTTCCTTTTCCACTATGGCTGAACATACTGATGATGAAAGAGAAATAGAGATTTGAGTAATTGAAAAGACTGTTTTGATCCAGGCATAGCTATACAAAGCAGTACTTAAAGAGGAAGGAAGAATTATTTCATTACGCAGATGGTCTATGTGGAAAATAGGCAGAAAAGTAAGCTTCACTGTGAATTAATGCAATATAATACCCATTTTTTATTTACACTAAAAAGGCAGTTATTCTTGTATTAATTGGTGTTGTATAACATCAGTTTCCTTTGTAAAACAGATTAAAATGTGGCATTAATACGATCATTTATTTTGTTGTTGTACTATCTCATACTGAGAAAAGGGAGTAGAAAGTTAAAATAATACATTAATATTAAGTAGATTTTGGTGCAACTAGAACAATAATGCATATGTGAAAGAATTAAAGTTGTTAGGAAATGCACAGGCAACCTTAATGCTAACTCTTGGGTGCTTGACTTTTCAACCTTACCAATGTTCTTTTAACATAGTTTTTTATGTGTATTATGTATATATGATGTATCAATTTAGGTATAAAAATATAGAATCTTTGATATTTCTTAAAGAGCAACCTTTCATAATCCATACTTCTGTCATCTCAGTTACAAGACACTTATAAACCTGAGTGACTTCAGGTGACATGATTATATAAAGCTTGACATTTCTGAGGACAAATGTTATGTGCCTTTTTTAAAAAAGAAGATTAAAGCAAATTTTTGTTATGTTTAGGAGACTGGAAGCTTTCAAAGACCAATTTCTCACTGGTACATCGTGTTCAGAATATTTATCTTTGGATATATTATGAACAGCCTACTACAGCTTTTGAGCACAATACTGCCAGTTGGATCTCTCCAATCTGATTGCACTACTTGCTGCTATACCCCTTCCTTTGTAGATGACAAACTCTGCTGCCTGTCACACAGTTGGGGAGGGCAATAGCCTGTGAATGCTGTGCCTGCAATTGGGGCTGTCTCTTATTCAGGCCATAAAATAATAGGGAGGCTGTTTGTGCCCCATCCTGTTGCATAGCTGCACAAGGGCCCTAATTTAGCTTTAACATTTATTTTTTTAAATGCTTATTTATTTTAGTTAGCATGTATTATGATGCAGTTTGCATTACTTCCTGTATACAATCCTGTATAACTGAGTTTCTTCTGTTTTGTTTCAGAGTGTGTTAATTGTGGAGGTAAGGTGGCTAGTCATCTAATATTATACATAGATAATAAAGTCATAATTCTGTGGTCAACTTCTAAAATACTGTCAGTGATAATGTTCACCCTTCATGATGAGGGAGAGCAATAAAGAAAGGAAGCATTTTATTTGGGTGCTGACCCCTCCACCACCTCGGATAGACTTACTGGTGACACCATATTTGTGCTTCTCTCATGATTAGTGCAGGATCCTGTCTCGTGTGCCCAGGAATCTTCCTGGCTGCACCACCTGCTCTTTATTTATTGATGGCATCACAAATTGCTGCTTTCTTCTGCTAGTGTAGTTTGGGGGACAGTAGAGGCTGTCCTAAGCTCCCTGGTTGCATGGCTTTGGGATGGAACTGGTAAAATGATATGGTCCTGGATATCCCTCACAGCTTCAGTGCTGTGTATGTCTTGTTCACAGACTGGTTCAGACTGTCTTTCTTTGAAGTGCCTATGACTGATTATCAGCACTGTTCATTCTGGAGTGTTCCATCATGCCATAGCACTTCAAAGGAAAGTGGCTAGTCTGAAGCAATGATATTGAGAGAGAGAGGTAGTGGAAAGAAGATATCAGCTGGAAGGAACTGCAAAAGCTCTGTCTGTATCTGTAATTATCTTTAAATATAACATACACGTTAAAGGGAGAAAAACCACATAGGCCATATTTGTGAACACATCAGTATGTGTTTGGCGGACGAGCTAAGTCTGTCCATGAGGGGAAGAGTTGTGAGGGTAAGCAGTATGGAAGGTGACATGAGGGAAGTTAATAGTGGGCAGGATTTTGAATTTGTCAGTGTGGAAGGAAAAATCAAAAAGTAAAGAGATCTATTGGTTGTATGAATAATAAAGCAGGACCCTTGGTATTGTGTAGCACTTGTTTCTTTAACAGTCCACCCAGCACTAGGGAACTCCACATGGCCAGGCGTGACATTGCGGCTAGCTCACAGTGCTAACAACCCCTGCCAACAGTCACTCCAATGCTGTGGTGGTTTCTCTCTTAGCTTCAGCCAGGTCACAGTCTTTGGTCCTCCGTATCCGGGGTCTCAGTTGTCCAAAACTAAAAGTCCAAAAATGTCTTAACACAACAGAGACTTCTGCTTTCTCTGGGGCAGAAAGTTTTGTCAGGGTCTCTCCCAGGCCTTCCTGCCTGGAGCACTTTCCCCTGCTGACACCGGGCCCTGCAGGACCCTTCTTGTTCCCTGCTCTCTTCAGATACAGTGGCAGTTTCCTGGGCTTTCCCTTTTTACTGCCACTTCCTGCTCTGAGCTTCCTACTTTTATAGGAACCTCCCTCCAGCTCTTTCCCCATCTGGGCTTTATCACTATTAACCATGGCTCCTTTTTACACAAGAATTACCTGATTCCTCTCAGGTGAGGCCCATTCTGTAATCAGGTTGGTTTAGCCCCACGCTCTCCTAAAGGATAAAAAAAAATCTGCAGCAAATTATATTAAAATGGGTAGATATGATGTATCATGATTTTGGAATGACTTTCGACTCAGTCCCACATGACAGTCTCATAAGCAAACTAGGGAATTGTGGTCTAGATTAATTTACTATAAGGAGAGTAGATAACTGGTTGAAAAACCATACTCAAAGAGCAGTTATCACTAGTTCGCTGTCAAACTGGGAGAATGTATTAAGTGGGATCTGACAGGAGGCTGCCCTTGGTCTGGTAGTATTGAATATAACGTTAATGACTTGGATAATGGAGTGGAGAGCATGCATATAAAATTTGTGTACGACACCAAGCTGGGAGGAGTTGCAAACACTTTGGGGAATGGGATTAGAATTTAAAATAACTTTGACAAATTGGAGAATTGTTCTGAAATCAACATGATGAAATTCAATAAAGTACAAAGTATTTAACTTAGGAATGAAAAATAAAATAAATAATTACGAAATGGGGAATAGCTGGCTATGTGGTAGCACTGCAGAAAAGGATCTGGGTGTTATAGTGGATAACAAATTGCCTATGAACCAACAATGTGATGCAGTTGTGAAAAACGGTTCTTATTCTAGGATGTCTTATCAGGAGTGTCATATGTAAAACATGGAAGGTAACTGTCCCGTTGTACTTGGCACTGGTGATGCCTCAGCTGGAGTACTATGTCCAGTTCTGGGCACCACAGTTTAAAAAAGATGTGAACAAATAAGAGAGAGTCCAGAGAAGAGCAAAAAAAAAAAAATGATGAAAGTTTAGAAAAGCTGAGCTATGAGGAAAGGTTAAAAAAAAATACGCATGTGTAGTCTTACGAAAAAAAGACCAACGGGGAACCTGATAATCATCTTCAAATATATTAAGGGTTGTTATAAAGAGGATGGTGATTCATTGTTATCCATATCCACTGAAGGTAGGACAAGACATAAAGGGCTTAATCTCTAGCAAGGGAGTTTTAGGTTAGATATTAGGAAAAATGTTCGAACTATAAAGGTAGTTAAACTCTGGAATAGGCTTCCAAGGGAGGTTGTGGAATCTCCATCATTGGAAGTTTTTAAGAACACATTAGACCAACACCTTTCAGAGAAGATCTAGGTCTAGGTATTTTTGGTCCTGCCTTAGAGCAAGGAGCTGGACTAGATGACCTCTTGAGGTCCCTTCCAACCCTACATTTCTATGATTACATGACAAAATGCTTCTTTGGGCTAAATTCTGTCCTTGGATGCACAAGGGCTGAGATACTATGATCATGGGCTTGATATAAGAAATCTGATGGTTATGTATATGCAGTGCCCACTGATGAAGTCAGCAGAATCCCCACTAGTGCATCCAAGGGCAGAATGTAGCCCTTTACAGTAGAAAGCAGGCAATCATCCAACCTGTTTGTATTTCTCTTGAATTGTATCCCAGTGGGGAAAGTGCCTGGTTCAAAGAATTGAACCGCTTCCCCAACCTTTTCCGGATATTTCTCTCAGTACATTAGGGGAAGAAAACAAAACCATAATTTCCCCAGAAATAAAAATATGAAACAGTTCTAATTTTACTCAAGTTTCCTGTTCTATGATTATTTTTTCCTTAATATATTTTTCATGTTTTGCAAAGGATATTATTGGAACTGGAAGGACTATGAAGGCTCTGCTTAATAACATAGACAAATACAAGCCAAAGATGATTAAGGTGGCAAGGTGAGTAAAATATTCACAAAAGTCATGTTTAACTATTAAAAGAATATAAATGGTTACTCTAATGGTGGCACAACATGATTTCCTGTGGAGGATGAAGTCTGATTTAGTCTTGTTGAACTACACTATCTTTCTGGGAGCGCTACAGAGACAGCTGTCTGAGTCACTAAGATGGGGGTGGAGAAGAGGAGAAGAAATGCTTTTGTACTGTTCTGCAGTGACCCCATTAGCCATTTCAAGAGTGGCACTGATGGACTTTGTAGGGAAGCATGCCCATCTCCTCTCTGCTAGGAGGACACTGATATTCTAGAGAGGAGAGGCAGAAAGGGAGTGGGAAATCTTACCGTTCTGAGATATTTGGAGAAAATGAATATATTTTTTAATGTAAGTTCTCCAGACAAATCCAACTTTTTATATAAAAAAAATCTTTTTTTTTATGATAGTTTGTTGGTGAAAAGAACATATCAACCTGATGGATACAGACCTGACTGTAAGTGCTCTTGTGAGAATTTCCTTTCATTGTGATCCAATAAGCTAACATAACTCTAACAGTAGCATTGCATACTATTCTACCACCATTGTGCAGGATTTTAGCTTCTGCAGTAAGTAATTTCATGGCCAGTGAGACTAGGGACTGCATAGTCATGATACAGACTGCTGCAGTTTGGAAGGTCTGACCTCATTAGTATACTCTGGCTACTAACACCCTAAACAATTTTTTTCAGTCTGGTGTTCCCTGATGAAAACTTTACAAGAAAATCATTAATTTACCTATGACAAGCCAGTGCTTTCCCTTCTATCTTTGGTAACAGTGTGGGTTAGCAAGACCTTTTCTTCCCACCCCTCATTATGTCCTTAAAAGAGCCACCAGTTTCCATCTAAGCTGAAAGTTATGTCTTTGTAGCATTGTTATTTGCAAGCTATTGAGTTTGACAATAACAAAACAATTTTGTTAAAACAAGTATCCTTATTTAAAGATTAGATTGTTTATTTGATAGACAGTGATAATTATAAATAACCTACCAAAAAAGCACAGGGTAGATTGGGCTTCTTTTTCTTTCTCTGATAATTTGTCCGCCCTTTGTTGCACGGCTGTCAGCCAGTATGTACTTCTTTGAAATGCTGATACCACACTATGAATAATAAGGTTGATCAGGGGAAAGATGATAGGAGAGGAACCAAGCTACTACCATGATAATAGGCTCGTTAGAGTAAATGACACAATGATAGGCATGTGAGCTAAAATTTGAGAGAGCTGTATCTGCATGGAGAAGACCCACCAGCACTTGCTACTGAGTAGGGGAGTAGGTGTCTGTTTATTCAGGAAAAGGAGAAGAAAGGGGGTCTGCCTGCACTAGGTAGATGGTAAAATGAGGAGATCTTGGAAAGAGGGTAGGTGAGTGTCTTGAGGGAGTGTGACGCTGTCCAGGGGAGGATATTTGTTTGGAATTTGGGAGAGAGGCTGTTGTGGGGTGAAAGGTGCTTGAAGGTCTGGCATGGACTCTGCACTAGGGAGAATGTCTGTCTTCTGTGACCTGTGTTTCTAACATAGTATCCTGGCCTATGACCAAGTCATTCCACCCTGAAGCACTTTCTATACATCATTTTGGTTTCTTGACTCTTTTGATGTATGGAATTTGGACCATGATATTAAGTATATATTTCATGGGACTCACTATGGTTAAATATGTAAGTAAAACATAATCTTCAATAAGACACTTCCCTAAGGAAAAACTTAAACACGTATTTTAACATATTGTAGATATGACAAATTTCAAGTAAAAAGTAACAAGAAGCAGATATGATTTGTTCTCTTATTAATTTGTACTGGGAGTACAAACCCCAAGAGTACAAAACATTTGGGGTCACTGTCTCCTTAAATCATCCCTAGTGCTTGTGTCAGCTCTTCCAGTTAGCTATATTTTCTCTTCCAGAGGTAGTTTATCCACAGACATTAACAGGTGCAAACTCTCTAGTTTGTGTATATATAACATTTGTAAGCCCACCTATTTGTGTGTCTTAAAGATTCTGGCTTTATTTTGTAGATTGTGAGCAATTTGGAGATGGGTCTAGATCTTCCTGTATGGTGCTGATCCTGTACTAAACGCCACACTTACAAAGACTTACACTTGCGCCTAGCTTTAAGCATGTGAATAGTCTTGTTCACGTAATGTGTCTGTTCACATATTTAAATTTAGGTATGTGCTTTACTTGTTGTAGGAATGGGGTTTTAGTTTATACCGCACCTGGCACATTTTTGGTGCTATTGTAATATAATAATATTTGCTGTTCCCAAAAGAGAATGCATAGACCCATATATAGGGCTATAAATATATAGAATGCATAGACCCATATATAGGGCTATAAATTATTACCTATGAATTATTCCCTGAAAATAATCTTTGTTTCCTCTGTAATGAAGTATAGATTGGCTTTACACATACATTCATACTTAAGAAGCAGCAACCAATTTGGGCAGAACTTTTCTGCCTTGATTCTGGCTCCTTCCACAACTGGAACCACAGAGGGATATGTTTAGGCAAGATAATAGGGGTATAAAATTGCAGTGTATATGCCATTGATTTGACAACTGCCCCTGTGTATCACCTCCTCCCGCCCGTCGGCACAGATCATTCATGCTCCAGACCCAAATAATCTGTGGCATGGGGCCATAACTGACCAGAATTAAATCTCACATTAGTGATAATGATTTGTACCTCTCTAAGGGCCAAAAAGCTAACATAGCCAGAATTTGGCTCTGTATGTTTATAATTTCTTGTTCAGAGAACTAGCACATTAAGTAGCTTTATTGTTTGTTTAATGGCTATTTACTTATTTTTACGTTTATACTATTTATTTTCCCCCATACAGATTATGGATTTGAAATTCCAAATTTATTTGTGGTAGGTTATGCCTTAGACTACAACGAGCACTTCAGAGATCTAAATGTAAGTGTTTTCAGCTATAAACAAGATATTTTTTTCAGTTTGTTGGAGCCTGGAAGAGCCTGTCATTTTCCTCTCCCTTGAGGCTTTCCCAGGGGTGGAGCTTCACCAGTTGGGAATTACAGTCCAAAAATTCCTAGTGTAAACACAGCCTGAGAGATTGGGATCATGACTCAAATCTAGGTCTCTAAAGTGCAGAGTATTAATCACTAGACCATTTAGCTGGTCAAAATCAAATATATTTCTGATTAAACACAATTCGATAATGTAATTAATTATACTGTTGCAATCTGTGTTGTGTTGTTTCAGCACATATGCGTTATCAATGACAACGGCAAAGGAAAATACGAAGTCTGAAGTAGTAGCGTCCTAGCCTGAAGATCTGTAAATTCAGCGAACTTGAAATTTGACCACAATCCTTGGAACATCTCCTTGAAAACTAATTTAATAGACTTATGTTTCTTTCATCTCGGTATGAAAAGTGGTTTCCTCTAAGGATATTGACTTTGGTATTCAAAAGTGAGTGCTCCTCTCTAAATATGAAGCATTGGGCTTTTAAATTACAACATACTGTGTCTTGTGACTAATAACTTATCTACCTACAGACTTGTGAATACATCTTTTCTACATTTAGTCAGTCACTCTAAATCACTTGTCATTTTTACAGTTTGTATACCTTGGAATGTCATATAGAGTTGCTCAGCCATAACTTTACATTGTGTTTTAAATTTGATTTTGTAATACTGCAAAAATGTATTAACCAAAAAGTTCAGCATCAGTTTAGTTCAAATCAAATCCAACACTAATGTTCAGTTTTAATTCATACACTATTAGGTTTCAAATGAATTTGTGTATTTCCGACAAATTCTGTCTATTATCTGCTCCATTAGAATATTTTGAACTACAGTATACACTGAATCTTAATGATGTTATGAAATAAATCTTTACAGGACACTCTGGATTTGAACTTTCAAGATGCGATGATAATGGTGTGTCATACGTATGGATGTACTCAACTGTGTTTTAATATACTGAATTTTAATTGAAAGAAAACAATGGTAGTGAGGCTTCAGTTTCTAAACTGTGTCCTTTTATTTGTATGGGACATAAGTCACAGAATTAACAAAATGTTTTCAAGGGCATATTTCCATAATTGAAAATAATCAAGTATAAAAGTTTAATGTTTGCATGGTAGTTATTCCAATATAACTTTGGTTTTCATAACATTTTTAACAAAGTTCAGACATTTCTATAGTAAATTGTCCTATATAGGAATGCAGAAATGACTTTAGAAAATTCCTACTATAAAAACAGTAAACATTTATAACAAAAACTCATTATCATAAAAAACAAGTCAGCATCAAAAATATTGCAGACTCTAGAGACTTTCTGTTTTCCTTAGCATTTTTGAAAGAAGTTTGTTAATTTACCTGTTGTCTTACTTTGAAAAATGTAATTATGTGCTGCATACAACTGTTCTCAAGGAAGCAAATGCCAAGTAAATAACTATAATAACAACTGCTTTGTTCTGAACTGTATGAGGTATATTGTTATTAGGCTCTAGTTTCCTTTAAACTAATAAAGAAACAGTAAGAACACTTATTACATTACACAGTTGTTTATGATTTTTTTCTGCTTCAGTATTTTTGCACACCCGTTAACAGCCCTTTAAAAATTTGTATTTGGACTAGTAATCTAAACATACCCTATGTACATAACCTGTGGCATAAACTTTTCTTATCTGGATAAAATCCAAAATGTTAATGATATGAAATAGTATAATCATAGGAATTATTGGGGGGTGGAAGGAAAAGGTTTTAGCACTTCCCCCTCCCTGCCTCTACAATTTGTTTATGTTCGTATGGATTCTTGTTGAAAAAGGTTTTCCTGCATTTAATATCCTTGTTCAGTTTGCAAAAGAAAACAAACTATACCCAGCTATTCCAAGGGAGAAAGTGGTAAAGAGAGTTGCATCTCATTTTATTCTATACATTTACTAGTATTGGGATATTTGATAGCTAAGCATGGTTAGGGCTCAGTTCTAGAGTTACCATAAATATTATGTAAAATGTGTTATCTTAATTAAAACACACTAAAACATGATTTGCTAAATACTAAGCGCAAGTATTTAAGATGGAAATAATCCAGATTGTTGGAAATTGTTTTTGTATAAAAAGTCATTGATTGCAAGATCAAAATTAGTAACATGTAGGAATTGTCACCTGTAACAAAAGAGATTAATTCGCTAGAATTTGAGAGATGTACTTTGGTTTTGTGGAGAATATATTCTGGAAAACTTGCAGAATATGTAATGAACAAATGCAGTTCACTTTTCTTGCTCTTATTTCTTGCTCATTTATTGTTTTAACAATGAATTTGAAAAGAATGCAAACAAAGTTAGCAGAAAAGAAGTGTGCTTTTTACTTTAACAAGACTATATTCTGTGTAAGCATTGTTTTGCAGAGTTAGGAATCTATCACAGAATGTACTTGCTGGTCAGAGTTTGTGTGTTTATATTAACTATATTTTATATCTTCCCATTATAGAAATCCTGCACAATTGCTGCATTTAAAATGGTTATAAATCACTAGGTAAATTTCAATAGAGCATGTAATCACTGTGAGCTAAAAGGTATTGTCCCTCCTAATTTCATACTTGAATTTTATTCCAATGAACATGTCCAGACATCTCACTTGCCACTCCACACCTAACCAATGCATTGTTCCTTCTGTCTGCATAAAGCAATTTCATATGAAAAATTCATTTCCAATGACTTTCTTTAATAATCTGATTCCACAATACTGCCAGTGGACGTACACCACTACCTGAATTGTTCAGTAAAGTATATTTCTTTGATTAGTGCTGATTTCAGTTTCTGCACAGAAGGATTGTGTTAAATGTGCACAAACTTTTAAAAAATCATTCTTATATTTCTATAGATATCTCTTAGTTTAATAATAATGTTTATTCCATGTCTCACAATGTGCTTTAATTAAAGAGCCAATAAACATTTTTTCAACTGTGGTTGCACCCTATGACTCATAAACTCGTTTGTTTTTTTTTAAATCAGTTCAACAACATCTGGTAGGTTATATAAGAAGAGAGGATGTTCTTTACAATCGGTTATTTTTCTGGACAATATGTTTTAGTATTTGGCAGACATCCATTTTTGTCTGAATTTTTCTTCTTGTACATGCCAACATCGGCACCCTTTCCCCTGCTGCTCCCCCCACAAAAAGATTAACATATGTAGTAATTATGTTTTAAGTTACATAAACTTTATCAATGGTCAGTTTTTAGACTTCATTCAGTTCATTCATGCTCAAGAGTTGGTCCTGTCCCAGAAAATCTGAAAGTAATTTTCTGATGATAAAGCAACAGCAGGAAAAACCCACATCCTGTGACTAGCTTTAGAAGTATATTTTTTAATTTGTGATTTCACAGTGTAAAATGCAAAAATATTCCAAATATTTAGCAATTTCTGCTTAAGGGAGGATATTTAAACAATGCAAAATGTGTCTGTACCTAAAGTAATTTTTGTTTCTATACAATTTGCTGCTGCATCCTTCTGATTCACAATTGTGCAAAGTGAGTATAAAATAATGTCTATTTTTTTCCACTGCTTGCTAGTAGCTTTATCAAGAGTATTGAACCTATTGTTGTGTTTTCCATTCTAGGAGAATTTTAACATTAAATTCCTAAAGTAATTTGAAAATTCAAGCATTTGCTAGGTAGTTTCTGATCTCTCTCAGAGCCAAGTTTGTTTTATTTATGCACAATGTAAGGCTTAACTGGGGATTTATTCATGATACGTGCCATCGTTCTACAACTGGAATTACATTAATTTAACTCAAGATACTGCACTTGTAATTTTTGCTATCATTTCTTTTGACTAAGAAGGATAAAGTGAAGCCAAGTCACTTACTCTGCATCTGTTTGCATTTTCATTTCCTGCAGATAAAATACTATGGGAGTGAAAAACAGTATTGTAATCAAATTTGGCAGGCATGAAGACTGTAATTGACTCCTGATACCTAGAGGACTTAATTCAGTTTTGTTAAAAATAAGGAGAGAATACTGAAATCAAAAATATAGTAGTTTAATGAGGTATAGAAAGGCTGTTGTCCAGCAGACTTTATTTTGTCATTTTTATGACAAAGTAGTTAGCTAACTAGATTTTGTTGTTGTTGTTGTGCCACCCTCTTAGTCACTTTATTTAAGGTTCTGCCAGTGCTTCTGTTATCAACCTTTGTCGTCAGTGGTTTGTTACTTGGTGCTAATAATTCAGTCTGGACTGGGTGTTGGCATACAAATTCTTAATCCTGAAGCAACTTTTTAATTATTACAATTTTAAAACAAAATTTAAAAACCGTACTGGCAGTTCTGTTTATAAAAGTTTTGCAAATACTGTATAGAAATGTGAGGTTTATTGGATCAAGAACCTTTTTTTAAAAACAGTTGAATAATGTAACATGATATTGAAATTGGCAAGCAACTTTTGGGACCTAGTAGCTTTTTCAGTGGAACCGTCCTATTCTCTTTGCAGCATTTGATTTGAAGGGTGTTATAGTTATATCAGGGGAAAGTTTTCAAATGGGAAAAGTGGGAAAACCTGCGGTTGGTTTGGCGAAATGATGTGAAAACCTGACTGGTTCCTGAGAGTTCCAGATAAAGCTTGTCAACTGGGGCCACGGGTGTATAAAGAAAATAAAAGAACCTTTTGAAATGAGTCACAAGAAAATGCTACGTTAATGGGTAGTGACCATTTACTCCCATGGGAAATGTGGGGAATTTTTAACTCTCGCATGCCCAAAGCCATTGTGTCATGGGGAGAGGTGATTGTAGTGCAGAGACAGGTAATTGAGAAAGGCGGAGGAGAGTACTGCAGAGTTGAGGGCCCATATAAGTATTTTGAAAGAAAGATGGGCATGAATGAAGGACGTGAAACGGGTAAGAAATCAGTATTAACTCCTCAGTTACTGCATTCTGGTCTGTTCATGTTTGCCGCAGAGTGAAAGCTTCTGAAATCCGTCTTGGGAGTGCCTATAAAGAAAACTTTAGGGACTGCGAAGCTAAGTGATTTTCAGCTTTCTGTAAAAACACAAAGAGCTGAGTAGTAGTGTAGTACAGCACAGAAATGGAAAGGACCCAGGAAAGTGGGTGACTAGGATTTCAAATCTTTTTGCTGAAGCAAGAGTAGCAGGGGTCTTGCAGTGCTCTTAGATAAGAACATAAAAATACACCAGGACAGAAAATACATAGTTTATGGTCTTTCTATAGACTAGGGAGAGATGCTAGTTTCTATATTATAGGTAATATTTTTTCTGGAAGGGTTGAAATAATACAGACAAGTTGTATCAGAGACATGAGAATTTAAGAAATGAGGTGCAATTTGTGTTTAGAAGGTTTCTTAACTTTTTTTTAGGGGAAGGGGGCTTTTCATATCTCAAAAGTGGTTTGGCCTAGAAACTACAAATTTGTTTTATTCACTTATACTTGGAAGACTAATGCTTTTGACTAGATTTGGACAGTTCAATGTCAGACTGCAGTAAAAACTGCAAACTGCAGTATTAACAGCAGGAAATCCACATACAGTCTTCTTGAGAATTACATAGCTTTGGTATGCCTTGGAATACTTGCAAGCTACTGACTTTAAAAGTGGGGATTGAGCCAGGATTTCAAATGATTGTGTGCATGTGCAATGATGTTTAGGAAAGTCAAATTAATATTAGAACTGTGCTCAGGAGCCGACTTTTGTCGGCGCCGCTGGGTGCTGTCACCCGGCGTTGGGGGCAGGGCCCCGCAACGTCGCCTGGCGTCGGGGGCGGGGCCCCGCAACGTCGCCTGGCGGTGAGGTGAGCTGGGCGCGGGGCTGGCGGGGAGCTATTTCCCCGTAGGTGCTCCAGCCCCGGAGCACCCACGGAGTCGGCACCTATGGAACTGTGCTAATAAGAACTAGTCTAAACGAAACATAATTTTGAAAAGCTTTGGTGCAGGCTGTCCTGATTTTTTGTGGTGCTAAAATAGAGAAACAAGCTGTGACAATTCAGAATAGAAAAGATTACTATACTAGCTATTCCACACCCATGAAAAATGAACCTAAGAAGAAATCCCTACATTGGGACTATGCTTCTCAAGAGTTGTCTACAGAAGCAAAATTATCCAACCTCTTAACCTTAGCCTAAGAAGAAAGATTAGATAGTACCCCATAAAGTTCTTCTCAAGAACCTTTCTTTCCTCAGTCCAGAAAAAGACCTAAGCCTGAAAGGTCTAGGTTCCAGTGGTAAAAGGGGAGAGTACCCTTTCCATTTTCTAAGGTCCAGAAATCTAAGTATTTTGAAATGGGGGGAGATTTTTTTCTATTCTTTCCATTAATAAATAGAAAAAGATTCCCCAAGGAATGGAACTTTCCAATTCTTTATATACAAAACTTCAGATGAGTGCAAGGTCTGGGACTAGCTGCATCAAAGCATGCTAGGAAAGGCATCTCCTACTCTCTTTTCCTTATTGGTGGGATTAGATAATTAGTATACGTCTCCTACTCAGACAGAAGGTACTTCACTCAGTGAATGAGTGAGGCTCTGGTCACTGATACCTCTCGGGCCTGTGACTGAAGTATAAGCCATTGGTTCTTGATTAATGGGCCTGAACATGTGAGAATAAAGCTCCTTCTTTGAGTAGTGTCCCTACAGGTACTTTACTCTGTGTGCTAGTGCCCTTTGTGCCTTTGATCGGAGATTTCTCATAGTAGTGTCTGTTTGGCTCGCGCATGTGTGCTTGTCAGTCTTGTGGACCATGATGTTGTTGTTATATAGCTCTGCATGGGCGAACAGTCCTCAGTTCCCCCTCGGCCTGCGACAGGGCTCTGGCAGTTGTCCCCATTAAGATTTCCTCAACTTTGTCCTCTTTTCTTATTCTAGTAGTTACTGTTAGTAGCTCTTAGCATTTGTCTAATTAGTTAGTAAGCAGTAGTAGTTTTAGCTTCCTCGTTTTAAAAGTTAAAAAAAATTTCTCATATAATATTTAGATAGATACTACTTGGTAGGTCTTGTTCACGGTACCATCACTTCAGTGCAGACCATGGTCTCAATACTGATAATACACTCAGTACTGCAGGAGTTCTGTTGTCCCTGGGACCTGGCTGTATCTGAGACACCTGATTGTCCGCTGCTTGGCTCCAACAAGTTGACAGTATTGACAGTTTCACTTCAGATCTCTCCAAGTGCTCCACCATTCCAGAGTGAGATTGAGGAAGAGGATTCTGATGAAGACCTTGCCTCAGTGTTTCAAATATCAATTCAGGGATCTCCCCCTCACTCATAGTGGCCCCTTTCTATAAGTCTCTGATGAGACTATAACTACTAGTAGCACAAGATTGCAACCAACATCTCACTGATATGAGCACCCATAGGAGCCTCCTCCTATGCCTTATGCACCCTCTCCTTGGCCATATTGGGACCTTTTGGGCAGCCTAGCATCAACAGTTCTCCAGGGCGTCAAGCACCTCTCACTGCAGAGAGAGGGAACCTGCATCACCTTCTCCCTCCAGGAGACCTGTCCCTCAAGAGGAATCCTTCAAGGAGCAGGAAGCTCGAGCCAATGAAAAGGTCTCTCTTGTGGCCAACATCTCATCTTCATTTCCAAATGAAGCTGTCATGCCTCCTCCTCCATTGGTGGATGATTTTAAGCAGTTTCAGGATCTGGTCAAGAGAATTGCTGACTCTTTGCAGATCCCTCTCAACGATGATAAAGAACTTCATCATAAGCTGCTTGTTTTCCTCCATTCACCCTCCTCTGCCCACATATCTTTGTCTGTCAATTAAGCCCTTCTGGACCAAGTGAAGATCATCTGGCACAGTCCAGTTACTATTCCACCTATGTGCAAGAGAGCAGATAAGAGATATTACGTCCCAGCAAAGGACTCTGAATTTGTATTTTCTCATTCCCCACCTAACTCCTTGGTAGTTACTGAATGTGGAAAGCAGCAGGACATCTCTACAAGATTCTCCCAATGCCACTGATAGTGCTGCCCATTCAGTCGCTACAGCGGTAGTTATGAGAAGGGCTTCCTGGCTTCAACTCTCCAGATTTCCAAAAAAGGTCCAGAATATGGTGGAGGACATTCCTTTTGATGGGTCTGAGTTATTTGAGTACAGCACGGACAAATTTCTGTGAACGTTAAAGGACTCCAGCTCTACTTTACGTTCTCTTGTTATTTATACAAGAGAAAGCTCAGCAAGTCCCAGATAGTTCAGAGATCCCCTCCTGCTCAATTCCTTACCTCTCAGAGGCCATATGAACCACATCAAAAGAAACAGACATTCCCAAGGAACAAACAGTCCACTTGTCAGCCTCCCATCTCTCATCCTTCCACCTCCAAGCAGCAATTTTGAAGGGTCAAGAGCATCAATTACCACCTCATCCTCATCTGCTGGTCTGATTCATCTGCCTTCCTCCCTTCAGCAATTGCCTTTAGCACTTCAGACAAGCTTGGAAGTCAGTCACTACAGACAAGTGGGTTTTGGAGACCATCTCTGCAGGATACACTGTCCACTTGACTACGCTTCCACCAACAAACCCTCCTTCTCTGTCCCTCCTCAGGGATCCCTCTCACGAGAGCTTGCCCCCCGCCCCCATGCCTTAAAGAGAACTGCTTGGTAGTCACCTAGACTGGAGCACCCTTAGTGGCATTACTCAAAGAAACAATGGTTATTCACCCTGTGTAGTAATTGTGGTTCTTTTAAATGTGTGTCCCTACAGGTGCTCCACTATCTGCCCTCCTTTCCCTTGGCTTCGGAGTTCTCTGTTATAGAGCTTCACAGTAGAGAAAGAACTGAGGGCGGTTTGCCCACTTAGTGCTATATAATAATGGCACAGGGTACGAGACTGACTAGCACGCATACATGAGCCAAACGGACACTCTTATGAGAAATCTCAGATCAAAGGCTACCACACCTAGAGTGGAGTGCCTGGAGAGGGGAAACATCTTGAAGAACCACGGTACCATTTCTTCTTTTATAAATTTTGCCTGGTTTATTTGGGTGGAAGAAAGAAAGTAGTCTACATAATTTATCACGTTCACCATAAGTTCATCTTCTTCCGTTTTATAGTATGAAGAAATTGTCTGACCTAGAAGAGGAAGTGAGAAGCAAGCACATGATTTGGAGAAGAGCAGGTAGGAAAATGTATGGGTTCTTACAAAGATAGTAGAAAGGAGTCAGAAAAGAAGCTTTAAAGATGGTAAAATGCTGGTAGAGTTATTTTAGTAGTCAAGGTTTTAAACCTTGGTATAAATATTAGAAAGATTTCTCATAATGGACATAAACTGAATATACAGTCGTACCACCTAGAGTACCTTGCCAGAGATTGATCTGGGTGGTCTCAATTTGTGAAAAGGTCACGTTCCTTGGGGATTTGCCATCATGATGATGACATATAGTAGCAGCAGGAAGGAGGGGCACTGACATATATCACCCCAAAATGTGAGAAACTAAAAGTAGAGTGAAAATAAATTTATTTTCATCCCAATTCCATGAGCCTTTCACAGTTGTTCATTTAATTGGGTAGCTCTTGTTGATGAAGAAGCCATGTGGGGAAGTTGCTCCAGTAATCCAGACTATATTGTGTTCATACTATTAGGGGTCTTCAAGGAAGGAACAAGGCTTTTTGAATAACCTTGGGAGCCACCACAAAGCACTGAGGGACACTTTCAAAAATTCCCTGAAGCAATGAGTGCGTGAACAGCTAGGAAAAGTTACAAGTGCTCCATCTAAAATTCTGCCCCACGGCCACCACTGTGTGTAATTAGAGGGAGAATTTTGTGTTGTGACAAAAAAGCTGTTACGATGTGACCATCAGTGTTTAGGAAGAGGGGGAAGATTCCAAAAGTAGAGAGTTAACAGTTGGAGAAACCCTGATAAATTGGAGAAAGGGCTTGGTTTGTCTTGGGAAAATGTGGCTGCTCCAGAGAGTAGTGGTTGGAGCAGGAGTCTATAGCTAGGAATAGGAGCCGAGGCCAGATTCCAAAACCAAGGGTCAGAGCCGAAGTCAAAGACTAGATGCCAAAGCTAAAGGTCAAAGCTGAAGTCAGGAATCAGAGCTGACGGTTAGAGCTGGGTTACCTGGAGCGAGGAAAGGCAGGGGCAGGATTGGAACAAGGTGTGAGCAGGGGTAAATGTTTTGAGTAGCTGCCAAATTGCTGCTGCTGGGCTTAAGAGCTGGTCTACTGACTTTTCCCAGTTCCTACCAATCAGGTGGTGTAGCCAGTCAGGCAGCCTATTACAGGCCAGCTGCCCTTGTAAGGTTGCCCAGAGACTGGCTCTGCTGCAGGCCCTGATTTCTGACAGTTAGACACTTCGAGAATTCCACTAGGTCCTCCTCTGCACCCTTAGATGCTAAAATACCTTTGAAAAACTGGCCTTTACCATCTAAATAATGCACTGGATGGACAAGTGAGGGTATAATTTAGAGCAGGAAGAGGAGGTGCAAGGATAAACAGTATGTACAGATATGCTTGTATCATTACTCAGTTGAGGCATACATATGTCCTGGTTACTGAAATGCATACATGTGGTTTTGGTTGGTTTGTTTGGGATTTTCTAGTGTTGTTGCAAAAATGGTTGAATAAGATGAGCGTGGTGATAACAGATTTTGGAAGAGAAAGAGCATTAGACTCTTTGCACAGAGATGTCTGAGCGGAAAGGAGACAAAAATGGTATCAATGGTTGGTGTCACTGGTAGAGTAATCAGAAGAAGATGTAAAAGGAGACTGTGGTACAAAGTCTTGAAAATGATGACAAGAAGTTTGAAAACAGCAGAATGAGAACTAGTGAAATGACTCAGAGGGTGGGGAAGTGTGTGTTTGGAGGAGAGGAGAACATGTGGTTGAAGAGGCAGCAAGACATCAGCATTTTGGACAGATAAGAAAGGGTCAGGTTAGTATCACAAGACCCAAGAGAAGAGTGAAGTAACAGAAGTGGAAAAATGATTAGGAGATAGACTAGCAATTTATCTGTTGGAATAGTAAGGAAGGGGTTGAAGTCCTGAAATGTAGAAGCAGCAGCTCTGTGACTTACTTGCAGGCTGGATGTGAATGGAGCATGAGAAGCAGTGGTTGAAAGTGAACTCCTGGTTATGGGCTTGAGTAACAGAGAAGACGGTGATGTTTTTTAACTCCAATACAGAATAGAGGAAGTGGAAGAGTTGAGGAGAAAAGATTGTGAGCTCATTTTTTGCCATGTTGATATTTGGATGACCATGAGACATCCAAGAAGAAATGTCTGACATTATGAGACATAGATTTGGAGTAAAGAAATGTAACTGAGTGTTGTCAGCACATCTCTGGGAGTAGATGAAATCACCCAAGAAGAGGGAATAGCAGAAGAAGAGGATGATGGGGCCAAGAACAGAACCATAAGGGACTCCCAGCAGAGAGAAGTATGACAAAGTCAGGCTGGACAGCTGTAAGAGAGTGGTGGAAGGCAAGTTTATATGAGCCCTAGAATGACAAAGACCCTTTTCCCTGTAAGTTGAAAAGGGGTTACTTCAGGTCAATTAGGGACACTTGAGTCCAATTAAGGACTGCCTGAAACCTTTAATAAACCCCTCTGCTGGTCAGAGTGGAGGAGAGCAGCTGCTCTAGGGCTAGTGGCAGCAGGGAGAAAGGCTTCTCCAGGGTGAGAGGCTGCTCTCCTCCCTACAGGGAAAGCTACCTGACTGTCCACCTATTTAGGGGAAGGACTGGCACCAAAGATCCAATAACAAGGCCAGACACCCCCTCAGAGAGGGGGTAGGAAAAGGTATTCCCCTTTGTTTTGTGTTTGACTCTGGCCCTTACATGGGTACCATTGAGTCTCGTATGGGACGAACTGTCAGCACTGAAGGGGCTGCATGGCACCAACATCACTGCAGTGCTGTCTATGCTACAGGTGTTTGCTGCCTCAGAGACCCGAAAGCACTCTCAGCACTGCTGTCACTAGCAGTACAGGAGTCATCAGTGTCAGTGCCGGCGAGCAGGAGAGAGCACGTAATCCCCAGTTGCCATTTGGTTCTGGGCCCTACGATACCATCCAGAGGGAAACCAAAGATGTTGGCCCTGATGCAGGCCTCCTCACTTCAGTACCATTCTCTGGCACCTGTGGGAACCACACCTCTGTGGTCACCGGAGGAAGGCTCGTCGTCTGACTTGGAGGTTGGGTTGTACTCCTCTCAGCCGAGGAGTCGCTTCCGTTACCCCTCCAGTGATCCCTATCCTGCCATGGACCCTGGCACAGGAGTGCAATTGGGTGCTTAGCCTAGTGGTCACTGGCCCAGGTCCTTTTGGAACCTGGAAGTTTCCCCCGAGTCCTGGAGCCCCATTTGAGTCGCTCATACTCAGTGGCCTCCAAGGAAGGGTGCATCTGTCCCTTTGGGCAGTACCCAATCCGGACTCTGGTACCAAGCCCTTTACCTACCTTCAGGAGCCAGCTCTGCATGATTCTGTTGGTGCAGAAGGGGCAGAGGAATACCCTCAGCTGGTGCAGACTGCCTCCTCCTTGGATAAGGCTGTGTCTGGGGCAGCGTTGCCTCCCCAAGACAACCATCAGACGCACCAAGAGCTACTGAAGAGGGTAGCCTTGAACTTGGGCTTGCAGGCGGCGGTAGTGAAAGAATCCTCCCATAGCCTGGTTGATATTCTAGCTACAACAGAGCCATCAAAAGTAGCCCTGTCCCTCAATGAGGTCAATATGGATTCAGTGAAAGCCCTTTGGCAAACCCCCGTTTCCCTTCCCCCCACCTCAAGAAGAGCTAAGAGGAAATACTTTGTGCTCGCCCAGGGCTACGAGTTCCTTTGTACTCATTCCCCCGACTCACCTCCCGGATCCCTGGTGGTATCTGCAGCCAATGAAAGGGAGAGGCAAGATCTGGAGGGTACAACTCCTAAGGGACCTTTTTGGTAGAAAGGTTTACTCTATAGGGAGCTGCAGCTTAGGATTGCTAACCAGTAGGTGCTTCTGGGCAGATACAACTTCAACATGTGGGACTCCTTTTTGAAATTCAAGAACTTGCTTCCCCAAGAGTCCAGGCAGGTGGAGGAGAATAAGTCAATAGCCAGGGCTTCATTGGAAGCTGCCCTGGATTCGGCGGCCAGGTCCAGGGCCTCCATGGTAGCCTTGCATAGGAGTTCATGGCTTCAGTCCTCCAGTCTCCCACATGAGGTCCGACAAACCGTTCAGGACCTCCCCTTTGAGGGAGCTTTTTTTGGAGCAGACTGATGCTAAGCTCCGTAGGCTGAAGGACTCCAAAGCAACCCTCAAGTCCCTGTGTTTGTATACCCCAGTGACTTTGAGGAAGTGCTTCAGGCCTCAGCAGTCCTCCCGATACTTGGCCCTGCTGTCCTATCAAGATCTACAGAGACGTTGGAGTAGGGGTTTTAAGTGCAGACCGCCGCCCCCTCCTGCCTTGTCATCAATGTGTGCCCTGCCCAGACACTCAGGAGGCTCTAAGCAGGCCTTTTGATGGGATGCTCAAGGTTGTTGTACCAGTTCCCATGTTTCCGGATCCGGTTTCACCTTCATTTTTGGACTACCTGTCCCACTTCATCACAGTGTGGTCCCTTATCACCATAGACCGTTGGCTGCTGAGCACTGTGGAAGTAGGATATACCCTCCAATTTATTTCTGCCCCCCACCTCCCTCTCCATTCCTCTTCAGGGACTCCTCTCACAAGCAACTTCTAGTCCAGGAGGTGGAAACTCTCCTCCGAAGAGGTTCCACAGGATTTAAGAGGGAAGGTGTTCTACTCTCACTATTTCCTAATTCCAAAGGCCCAGGGTGGTCTCAGGTCTAGTCTAGACCTGCACCTACTCATTGGAAACCTCAGGAAACTAAAGTTTCACATGGTCTCCCTGGCTTCCATTATCCCCCTCCCTGGATCCTGGGGACTGTACACTGCCCTTGATTTAAAGGATGCTGATTTTTGCATCTAGATCTTCCAAGGCCACAGAAGTTTCCTCAGTTCATGGTGAACCAGGCGCACTACCAATTCCCAGTACTCCTGTTTGGCCTGTCAGTAGCCCCACGGATGTTTACAAAATGCATGGCGGTAGTGGTGGCCTTCCTGAGGAGACGGGGTACAAGTCTACCCGTATCTCGACGGCTGGCTAGTTAGAGGCCGGTCCGGGGCTCAGATAGAGTCCAGCCTACTAATAAACACACAGAAGTCTACCATCACTCTGGTACAGAGGATAGAGTTTATTGGAGCAGTGTTTGACTGCACCCAGGCCAGAAGGTCGGTTTGAGACAATGACGTCCCTGATAGTACACCTCAGGGACCATCCCATTACAAAAGCCAATCTTCAGTTGTGGCTGGCCTAAGTATATGCACCAAACCGCCACCATCTGGACTCAGTCCTCACGATACCCTCCCCAGTCCTCACCTCCCTCAATTTGTGGTTGGACCTGCTGGCGATTTGCATGGGCATTCCCTTCTCACAGCCCCATGCGTCAATTTACCTGGTCTCGGATGCATCAGCGCTAGGCTGGGGAGCTCACCTAGGGCCCCTCAGGACTCAAGGTCTGTAGTCGCTGGAAGAGCTCTCACTACACATCAGCATCAGAGAGCTCAGGGCAGTCTGCCTGGCCTGTCAAACATTCTTGCCTCACATTTTGGGCAGGAGTGTGCTGGTGCTTATGGACAACCCTGCAGCCATGTTTTACCTCACCAGGCAGGGAGGGGTTCGCTCCTCCCCCCTCATGTGAGGAGACAGTCCTCTTATGGGAGTTCTGCATAGCCCACTCAATTCACCTCAAGGCTTCTCATCTTCAGGGAGGGCTGAACAAACTGGCAGATCACCTCAGCAGGTCTTTCTCCAGTCACCATGGATGGTCTCTTTACCTGGACAACACGAGGGATGTTTTCCATCGGTGGGGACTCCCCAGATAGACCTATTTGCGATCAGTCACAACAGGAAGTGTCATCAGTTTTGCTCCCTGTTTTCTGGTCCCCATTACATCTGCTAGGTGAGTGTCAGAGCTGGCAGCCTTATCCATGCGGGAACCTTACTGCCTCTTCCACAATGACAAAGTGGTGCTGAGAACTCCGCAATTGTTTCTTTTCACAGTGAACTCTTCTTTCTATGCCTCTCAGGAGATAATTCTTCCCTCATCTGTCCACAACATCTGACCTAGAAGCTGTGGCACACCTTAGACTTCAGAAGAGCACTAAAGATTTATTCTAAGGCCTTGGCTACACTCACGAGTTACAGTGCAATAAAACTGCCTGCAGCGCTGTAACTCACTAACTGTCTACACTTGCAATGCCCTTACAATGCTGCATCTCTGCAGGTACAGCGCTGCTGGTACTTCACCTTCCCGAGAGGAACAACAGCTGTTGCGTAGTGGCTGCTACGCTGTTGCTGGAATGTAGTTGGGCAGGTTCGCACTAACTGACCTCCGGAAGCGCCCTTTGTTTTGAAATGGCACTTCCGGGTTGGAGTTCAGAGCTCCGTTCTGGGGCTGCTTTACAAAAAACAAACACAGCTACTGTTTGCAGGCAGGGGGGCTCCGTTAGGAGTGTCGGCAGCAAAGTTAGCTTGGAGAGAGGCGGCGGGGGGGAGGAGGGAGAGAAGGGCGGGAGGGGAAGGGGTTGTGCTCCGTTTCCTCGAGTGGCCATTTATCTGCTCTTTAAAAACAAACAAAGCCCCTGCTGCTTGCTTTCAGTGATTGAGAGAGAGGCGGGGGAGCTGTGAGTGTGTAAACTTAAGAGATAATGAGCTGACACTCTGTGGATACCCCAAAAACCCACTCTCTCTCCCCACACGCTCCCTGTCACACTCCACCTCACCCCTCCCCCCCCATTTGAAAACCACGTTGCAGCCACTTGAACGCTGGGATAGCTGCCCATAATGCACCGCTCCCAATACAGCTGCAAATGCCTCAAATGTGGCCACGACAGTGCGCTGGCAGCTGCCAGTGTGGACAGACTGCAGCGCTTTCCCTACTCAGCTGTACGAAGATGAGTTTAACTCACAGCGCTGTACAGCTGCAAGTGTAGCCTTAGCCTAAGTGTACAAACTCCTCTAGAAGATCAGGCACACTGTTTGTCTCCTTCCATCCAAAGAGTGAAGGACTCACAGCTTACAAGATGTCCGTGGTGGAGATCTACAAAGTATCAGGCATCCCTATTCCAGAATGAATCAAGGCACACTGCACAAGATTTATAGAAACCTTGTGGGCCGAAGAGCAAGTGCTTCCACTGCCAAGATATGCAGTGTGGCTACATGGGCATCAGCTAACACCTTTATCAGACACTCTAAAGTGGACTTTCTGTCTTCCGCAGAGGCCTCCTTCAGCAGGAAGGAACTCCAGGTGGTAGCCCAGTAATAGTATTGTCTTTTGAGCAAGCTTCATTGGTAGGGGATTCCTTTTCTATCTCATTTGGTTTTTTCTGTATTCCTCTCTACTACTGTTTCACTGTTCACCACTTCCCAGATGTAACAGAATCTGGGAGAACTGGGCTACAGAATGGAAAAATTATTACCTGATAATTTCCAATCTGCTAGCAGCATGTCCCACCATTCTATTCATCCTGAATGATTCATTAGCCAACGGGTCAGCTTTTTATTAGGACAATTACTATGCAGACAGTTGCCTGCTATACATCGTTAATCAGTTAGCATTTGTTGTTCATATTTTTCTATTAGTTTTACACAGCTTTGGAATGACTCATTTTGGCCATAAGCAGGAGCAGAAGCGTGGCCAGCACACACGGTGCCGCACCTTCAACAGCCTCTGGAAACTGCAGAGTGGAGGGGAGCAGCCCAGATGTAAAAGAATTGTGGGAGACGCTGCTAGCAGAAAGGAAATGATCCACTCTCCCTCTTCTTTTCTGTACCTTTTGCTCCCTCCCCCTTGATTTTTCACCCTGTTCCTTAGATCCTCTTTTGCGTCCATTTCTCTCCACTCTCTCTTGATCTGCTTTGGAAGGAGGTCAGATCAGGGGTTCTAGTCACCCTAGAAATGCAGATGCTAAGTGCATTGTGGGGACTGAATTAGGTGCAAGGAGTATGGGCAATAAATAGGAAGCCTTGGAAGTATTAGTACATAAGCTAAATTATCACTTAATTGGCATTACAGAGACGTGATGGGATAAGTCTCATTACTGGAATACTGGTATAGAAAGGTTAGTTCATTCAGGAAGGACATGGAGGGATGAAAGGGAAGAGGTGTTGCATTATACATGAAGAATATATACATTTGTTCTGAGGTTCAGAAGGAGGCGAGAGGCAGACCAGTTGAAAGTCTCTAGGTGAAGGTAAAAGGGGGAAACAAATGGGTGATGTCATGGTAGTGGTCTCCTCTAAACCACCAAATCGGAATAAGGAGGTAAGAACAAATACCAGAAATAGCCAAAACACAAGACCTAGTAATATTGAGGGGCTTAATTACCCAGATAACTGCTGGGAAAATAATATGACAAAACACAAAATGGTCCAGAGAGACTTTGCGACCCCAGAAGAGGAGGACTATAGTGACCTGGCTCTATAGTCACGAAGAAGGAGCATCCTGAGTTCTGGAGAGAGAGGGGCCACAGTGCGAGGAAGGGGGCATCAGGCCTGAGTGGAGCTAATCTGTTTGGATCCAGGAAAGATTTGCTCAGAAAGATGTGGACAACTTGGAGCGAGTCCAGAAGAGAGCAACAAAAATGATAAAAGGTTTAGCAAAACAGATCCATGAGGAAAGGTTGAAAAAACTGGGCATGTTTTAGTCTTGAAGAAAAGACTGAGGGGGGACCTGATAATATATTTGAAGACTGTTAACAGCTATAATTAAGAGGATGGTGACAGATTGTTCTCAGTGTCCACTGACGGTAGGGCAAGAAGTAATTGGCTTAATCTGCAGCAAGGGAGATTTAGGTTTAATATTAGGAAAAGCTTGCTAACTAAAAGGATAGTTAAATACTAGAATAGGCTTTCAAGGGAAGTTGCAGTATCCCTTTCATTGGAGGTTTTTAAGAACAGGTTAGACAAATATGTCAGAGATAGTCTAGGAGGTATATTTGGCCCTGCTTGAGTGCAGAGGGCTAGACTATATGATCTCGTGAAGTCCCTTCCTGCCCTACATTTCTGTGATTCTGTGTTTTTATGATTTTGTGGGTTAGTTGGCATCCTTGGAATAGGTGAAACCCCAAGAGCAGCAGAAATTGACATTGTTGCTAGCGGATTTTAAAAATAGAAAGTGAATACTTAATTTAATTTGAAAAACCCTCTGGTTTGTTTCCAAAAATATCACAGTAGAGAAGTTAACTGGCTTGCAAGGCATACAGAAAGGAACTCTGTGTATCCACTAACATGTCCAAATATCTTGGTTTGTTCCCACAGCAGAGCCAACAGCCCTGCTATGAAATAGCTGTGAGCTGGAAGAGCATTCTGGCTATTGACACGCAAATGAGCACAACAAACATCCCTCCTTGCTGCCACATTCCTAGCTCACTATTCTGACAAGTAGCTTTTAAAATGGAGTAGAGTTTATGCGGGTCAGGTCTGAAACTAGAGATGCCAGGCATTCCATTAGGAGTCATCAACATGCAGCAGTCTAGCCAAAATATATATCAGATATTTTGATATTTTCTCCCAAAAGTCACAAACCAAAGTCCAAAACTAGTAAGTATTTTCCTGACTGTGTTACATTTATTTATGGAAACGAAGTCAAATATAAGAATACATTTCCTGAACAGAAAGGAAGAAGGAAATCTAGGTACGTCATGGTAATGCTTCACGATCTCAGGATTATTTTTACTGACTGTATTCAGACAGGCATAGAGGACAGTAATTGATGTTGTTATACATCAAACTGTGTTTCTAATATTTAGGTTTTGGCACCATTTAGGGGAACATGATGATCTGTTTTGTTATTTAAAAGTATGCAGGCACGAAGACAATAATATTTTGAACATTAAAAATATCTGAAAATGTAAAAACAAAAGAAAATAAGGAATATGAATTCTCTGTGTGAACATGGAAATAACATCATAGCAGCATCAGTGCTGATCCTTCAAAAGACATATTATTTGTCAATGAGACTATTTATATGTTTAAAGTTAAGCACATACTTAAGTCTTTGCAGGATTCAGGCCATAGTTATTATTAACGAAGATTGTATTTTATAGCAATAATTGTACTTTTCAATGTGGCTATTGTGGTACCAAACAATCTTTTAGCCTCTTGACACTGCATCACCCACATAAACAAAGAAAAAGCTTATACTGTTTTATGTTAAGCCTCAGAGTTTAAATCTTTGTATGGCATTTACTAAGACTCTGTTTTCTATAGTACATATGACCATGCCACAACGTTTGTGGGTAAGACTCAATAAAATAATTGCTATGCACCAGAATGTGTCTCCGCTACTTGTAGGGGCTTCCTTGTTATAAAATGGCATGCCTGTTTGGACAGAAAAATACAAGATGTTATAACCATTCTTGGAAATTTCTGTAGCCTAAGACTTGATCCAGGCACAGTACAATTATTTCAGGCTTTCCAGAATCTGCTAACAAAAAAAAGGAAGTCAGGGCTTAGAATCACAGGGTTAGAAGGGCCCGCCAGGGTCATCTAGTCTAACTCCCTGCCAAGATGCAGGATTTGTTGTGTCTAAACCATCCATGACAGATGACTATCCAGCCTCCTTTTGAAAACTAACGCATTGTTAATTTTAAAAAATAGCAGAATTTATATAGTAAAACCATCTTTATAAAGCATAAAAGAACAGTAGAGGACATAATATGTTTCTTAGTTCACCTATAATTAATACAGCACCTTTCATTCACACAAGGTTCCACAGAGCTTCACAGACTGGGTACCAAACCATGATCTTTCTGAAACCAGTGGCAAACTTCAGTGGGCCCAGGATTTCACCAATCACTAAAAGCAGCCACTTCTATGGTAGAACATGGCAGCCATTCTGCACCAGCCACACTAGACGTAATAGGAGAAGGGAATAACTTCTTCAGCTGAAATACTAAAGAATGTTAAGTTGTCATTTATTAGTATAAAGTATACATTGTAAAAGTGCCTAAAATGTGCTAGGTACTATACAAGCATACAGGAATAATGTAATTCAATTAAAAATGGGATTAGGACACTGCATCATCACCCTGCCATTGGGGTGGGGGTGGGGGGGCAGAATGACATGGTCTATTTAATTACCATTGTCTCAGTTTTCCCTATGAGCTAAAGCAGAGCCCACCCAGCAGTACAATGCTCACTCATTTAGCGCTTAGAAACTAGTTCATGAGCTCAGAGAGAAGATTGCCATCCACTAGGAAACCCGTGTCACTTCCTGCAGTTTCCTGGGTTCTCTCTTCTAAATATTGTCCAGGCCCAACCATGCATAACTTTAGATCTGATGAGCTCCAGTTTAAAACTAAGTGGATGTAGGGTGGAACTTTTCATTGAAAACTGATTACAAATAAAAAACCTTCACCATAATCAATACTTCTGAGTTAACTTCTTTTAACACCGCTGCCTTGCTGCCTGTGCGTTCCACTGCAGGTAGTCATCAAGAGTTACATCTTTTCTCCCCTTATTTGCAATCAATCTTTTTAATCCTTCACTATCTCTTGCTGGATCATACTGTCTGTCTTTTCTCATGATGCCCTTTATTGCTTCTTTGTTGGATATTTTACATACATGCTTTGTATGTCCTTGACTCTGACTTACTCAACTTTGCACTTCACTTTTGCAGCTTACCGTTTATAAAGGCATTCCTGACTGGCTTTATAACACTTTAAAGCATCATGACTTGGATATTCACCCATCGCTCCAACTGAAGTCAATGGGAACTGTAGGTGTTCAGCACTCTGAAAATCATGCCCCATGTGACTTACATACTTAGCCTTAATCACCAATCAAAACTGCAGTGTCAGGGCACTTTACTACTGGGAAGCTAGAACTGGCCAAATGACATGTATCTTCTTTCCACAGTCTGAGGTTGGCCAGATGGCACATTTTTTTCCTTCGGGTAGCTGTTTGTGTCATATGGAGGGGGATAGCCAAATTGTCTTATCATATAACAAAGCGGGGGAAATCCCAAATTATTATTTTTTTCTTTTGTTTTCTTTCCAGATTTCCCTTTTAGAAGTCGTCTTCTGCTCTGTTCTAACACACTTTATTTATATTAACAAAGATTCTCAAAAATATTCTTCTCAAAAGTCTTCTAGCAAACTCTTCCAATAAACACAAGTAAATTATGGTTTTGATCTCTAGTTTTCTCCCCAGACAGATGTCTCGACAAGTCCTATGAAATTCCCAGTGCTACTTCAAGTCCAGTTCAATTCAAATCAGAATAATAATCACACCAGACTTGCCCTTAAATGGTACATTAAGTAAAACATGCATTGAATCATTCTTTTCTCACTAAGTTATTTACCAGTACTAATTGTCTTGTGTAAAACATTTATAAAATGCTACATATATTTATGTAGATTGTCTATTTCCATAATAAGAATAATTGATAATTATCAACACAAATATACATGTATGACATCGCAAAATAAACTGTTTGTTCGCCCATATTTCCATAAAAAATGTGTGCAGGGGTATGGTTTCTTTAATGCTGATGAATTAAAATCCTTTAATTCTCCATGTCCTCCCCCCCACCCTTTTTTTTTTTCCCCCGCCAAAAGGTTTTAAACAGGCATGGGTTACCAAGTGCCTGAATTCTGCACTCTGTCCCTTCTGGGTTTCTGGTCATATCTATTTCACACGTTTTCCTTTTTTTTTTTTTTTTTTTGACTTGGGAAGATTTCCTTAGATATGGGTTCTGCAGTTTGTTTTTACTTCATGAGGCTGAGTTTTGTTCCTTACTACTAGGTTGTTTATATTAAATTAAGACCTACTGGAAGGTCCTGGTTAACAGGCTTGTCCATCTTAAATTTAGTTTCTTTTTTTCATATACATTTTTCCCTTTCTCATTGGCTCCTGTATCACCCCACCAGGTTAACTTTCCTTTATTTCTGTACGCAGAAAATAATGTATTGTACCTTAGTAAATGTTTCAGATATTGAGTTATAATATTTCTGATTCAGTTATGACTTAAGCATCCAAGATTGATTCTCACTTAGCCCCTTCATGCCACTCTAGCAGCATAAAATAGCCTTAAAGTGGTAGAACTGGGATCATACACCTTGCATGGCAAGTATCCCCAACTAGGGTAGAGCTAGTACAGGGGTCTCAAACACGCCTCCCCCCCCAGTTACTTTCTGAAGTGCCGCCCTGCCAGAACAGCTGTCTGGCGGCTTCGCGGTTTCTGGGAGGGAGGGGGGAGGAGTGGGAAGAGCGCACACAGGGGAGGTGGGGGGGAGAAGAGGCGGAGCTCCCCCCCTCGTCCCCTGTGTGCGCGCTTCCTGCTCCTCCCCCCTCCCTCCCAGAAACCGCGACGCCACCAGACAGCTGTTCTGGTGGTGGAACTTCAGAACGTAACTGGGGTGGGGGGGCGCGGGGAGCCCGGCGGAGCGCTTCCCTGTGGCCCGCCGGGCTCCCCGGGCCCCCCCCGCCCCTCCCCCTAGTTACGTTCTGAAGTTCCTCCGCCAGAACAGCTGTCTGGTGGCTTCGTGGTTTCTGGGAGGGAGGGCGGAGGAGCGGAGAGCCACGGGCTCATGGGAGGGGGCGGAGAAGGGGTGGGACCTAATGGAAGGGGTGGAGTGGGGGTGGGGCCGGGGGCAGCGAGGGGGCGGGGTCAGTGATGCGGCCCTCGGGCCAATGCACTAGTCCTCATGCGGCCCTCGTGGTAATTTGAGTTTGAGACCCCTGGGCTAGTATAAGATTTACATTAGTTCTGGTCCCAGCCCCTGTGGATTTGGTGGCAGCTCCAAAGTGCACTAAACAACAGCTATTCCTTCTTTCTCAGGGCTGTAAGGGTGCCATGGAAAGAAGCCCGGAGATTGCTCTCAGAGTAGGGGCCGGCCAAGGCCATGCACAGCTCCAGGGACAAAGGTGGCGTAATGTCAACTTCACTTCCATCCCCCATACTGTCCTAAGCACAGGAACATTGTAATTGAGGATCAGGACTCTGTTGTCTTGGGCCCAGGATCTAGAAGAAACAAAGTTGTTTTTAGTGTTCTTCACCAATTTTTTTAGAATGTTTTTCTGTCTCTCCGTCTTTTCAAAAGCAAAACTTTTTCCTGACAAAGCCAGACTCTTGGCTCAATGTCTCTCTAATATTAGTAGAGATGGACTTAAACTAAAACCCCATAACTGAACACCCTTGAACTTTAAAATGTACATCTGTATCTGAACTTTTGAGGCTTGAGCCCAACTCCAGTACTTTGCAGTATTCAAAATCAAGGAAGGTGAGAGGAGATTGCCTTGCCTCAGAGGGTGTTCTTTTTTGTCTTTAATTGCGTCAGATGGTCCATATGTCAATAGTTTCCCTGAGGCAGATACACTTAGACATTTCTACTCGTGCTTTATCTCCTGATCGTTACCTGAAAGTTCTTTAAGATTTTGGAATGTGCTCAAAAGATATTGGTAGGTGCAAGAGCCACAGGCAATCTGGCCTTGGCTGAGGCCTGTCTCTGATGACAAGAGTCATAGAGTTTAATGCTAGATAGGACCATCACATCATCTAGTCTGATTTCCTATATATCACAGGCCACCACCACCCAGCACAATAGGGCCATCTCCCAGATAAAAGCAGTGTTCCCCTTTTGCCTCATCAGTGGATTCAGTTGTGTGAGACAAAGCAGCAAAACCCAGGTACTGATGTGGGGCAATGGAGAATCCAAAATCTCTTGGTTGAGTGTAGAGGCTATGAGGGAAGGTTGGAGGAGAAGGGTGTAGTTTGGAGGCGTATAGAACAGCAGCCGTGAGCAGATGGATAGATGTACAGTACAGGTTAGACTACTGGCTGCTATGTGAGCGTCTTATGTGGTGCACCAAGGAGGGAGACTGATCCCTGAGTTAGCTCCTTACCCTGTCTCTTGTCCTTGGCTTTGACAACAGCAGCAAGCTGCCCCTCCCAGCTCTTCTTCCTGTGGTATGTATGCATGAGAAAACAGGAAAAAATGAGGAAGTATGATTCAGCCACTGCTCCTGTCTTTAAAGGAGAGGCAGGGTCTGGGAAATGGAAAATGAAATCTCTAGTTATTGACTAATTGAAAAGTAAGAAACAAACTAGGCTTGTACTCTACAAGTAATATTAATTAGCAAATTTCACATCTTACGTGGATACAAAAGTTACTTTAAGTATTTTAGAAAATATTTGAAGTGAGGAGAATGGTGCCAGCAATGAAATCATCGTGAGTGTTCTGATTTGCAAGCCCTTCCATATGCTTAGAAGTGCACTAGTGAGGCAATATGTGTAGGAACTTTAAATTATCTAGAGCTCAGGCCTTTGATTTAGGCCCAGGTCAGCTCTGAAGAGCCTCCAGCACAGATCGATGTTAAATACAAGTAGCCAGCTAATGGATTTGATTGCTGGGAAAAATCAGTCACCCAAGGAGCTGTCATGCAAGGCTGATGCAGCATTTTGGTGTGATATGTCTGAGTGAGTAACTGGGAAGGGGAAACTTTTCTGTCACAGACTGGTAGGAACCAGCAAGAAGAAGACATGGGATAACCAATAATGCTAATTGCTATGGAACACTGCTAATGAGGGCCCAGCAAGAACACTATCAGACCCTAGCCTGTAAAATCTAACCCAAAAGCTCTATTGCCCTCCAAGAGAGGAATGGCTTTCAGAGGACAACCCAGGTACTAGACCTGGAAAATCATAGGGCTTAAGATTCCCCTTATACCTACTTGTTCGCTTGCCACCCTGTGAATTTATTTAGGATATTTTATATTTTAGTGCAACCAACATCTTGTATATATGGTATTTCTTTTGTGCCATCCCTAGTAAAGACTTATAGTGGACTTGAGGGTGAATTCTTAATAGGAACCCACTAGGTGCTATAGCTCCATGCTTTACAGCTTCACCTTGTCTTGATGCTCCCCTGTGACTGTTGTCACTGGCTTTAATGCTAGTTCCTTCAACCACATCCATTTGCAGCTCCCCAGCTTCTGTATTGTCCCATTTTGGATCTGTGCTGTTTCCCTTCCTTCCTGCCCCCTACCTCCTGTTCTAGCTGACCCTAGGTAGGAGAAAGATAGTGGTTTGTATGGAGTCACTATTGATTGGATCCCAAGAGTACTAGGGGAGAAGAGCAGCAGTGAATTACACTAGGAAATCCCTGTTGTAATGCAAAATCACATTCACATTCTCATTAAACTGCTGCATATAAAAAGGTGAATACTGTAATATACAGCAAAATCTATCAGCTTTTATTAAAGACAGTTTTGTCTGTGAAGGTGTAAACACAGAGAAGAGAGAGGGATTGCTTAGGATTGTCCAACAGGAAATAACTGGGAGTAATGCGATGGAACAGAACAAAGGAAAACTACAGGAGACTGAACATCAGGAAATATCTCCTGACAGTGAAGTCTATTAGACTGTGGACTAATTTCCCGAGGGAAATGGTGGAAGCTCTATCTCTTGAGTCATTTAAAGCTAGATAAGACAAAGCACTGAAGAATATAGTGTAGGGAACAGCCCTGCTGCAGTTGGAGTTGGATAAAGTAGATGGCTTAAAAGAACTTTTCAATCTCAATTTATTTTATTCCACAATAAAATAGTATGCCTTATTCAGGGCCAGTTCAGACAAGACTGGCAAATTAGCAGCTGCAGAGGATTCTCCCCACTTAGGGACAGGTTGAAATGCTAATGTAATGTTCACTGATCATTTTTCAGTGTTGTGTAGTATGGAGTATGAGCTGTTTTGTGCTGATGTAGAGCTTTGTGGTGATAACTTGAGCCTGTTAGGGAATCGGGAAACCTCCCCCTTTATTGCAGCCCTGGTTGGGATAGAGCACATGTTCCTTCCTTTCACCAACAAGCTCACCGATTTCGGACACATTCCCTATTGTTTTCCCCGCTCCACTGACCCTGTTGGTCTGAGCCTCACACATGGCATAGTTTGGGGAAGGTGTGAGATGCGCTGAGTCTTGGACCGCACAGCATGGTAGGGACTAGGGTGGGCAGTTGAATGGTTTCTCTGAAGGCCCTGCATTTGCTGGAACCAGCCTTGACTGTGATGATTTACTCCAAACAGCATCTGCCTTTTAGTCATTTGGGGATGAATCCTACTCTCTCAGTGCAGTCAATGTAGCTAGGGTTAGGACCTAAAGGTTTGTTGTTTCATAAAAATGACTCTGATTGAAGTTGAAAGCTGTCGGTGTGGGCCTGCTGAGGAAGCAGGGCACACCTGCCTGCAGTGTCATTCTCTAGCAATCACCATGGTTCTGCTATGCATGGGATTTTTTCAGCTCTGTTATTTGGTAAGTGCAAATACACGAAATGAAAGGGCAATAATAGCGCAACTAGAGCACATAGAGACAAATGTTTAGAAATCTGTGAACAATTCCATGTGATTTTCTTGCCTGTTCTGAGGCTTTTGCTATGGGAAAAACTCAACTCTTCTTATTAGGAATGTTTGGTCCGTAGAGTTTTATTTCCTGTGCTCAGACATATTCCTTATTAACTGGAATTAACAGTAATACATTTCCTTCTTCCAGGCTGAGATCTTGAGGAAATTTGTGCAGTGCCAGAAAATTAAATAGAATACTAATCTTATGCAGCATGTTTTGTGGATCTGTTTTCTCTGGAATTATATAGGTAAATTTCCTGCAACCCTTACTGACTGCTACAAGTTATTTGACCTTTGTTATCTCTAGAACAGTTCTTGGTCTTTCACAGTTTGTAGAAGAGGAAGAAGGGACAGTGGCTCTTTGTGTGGTGACAATCAGCACTGACACCATGCAGTTTTTGCGAGGTATTATTTTATTGGCCAGTTAACACGGACTGAATGTTGCCTGTCTTGCAGCCAGAGGCATAATAAATAAGCTGCTGTAGTTGTCATAAAGGAGGAAAACAAATGGCTCCAGAAGCTTGAGAACTGCTTTGAGTGATTCAGAGAGCCTGCTCCTCTTACACACCTGTGGATGTAAATGTAGATGAGTGAGTGTTACTACCCAAAACACCAGCAGGGTGTAGAGAGTGGCCAGAAAGTCAATTATTTTACTCATGTTACCCACTGGTCTCCATTTCAGGTAGAAAACTGTCTCATGAACTTTCTTTCCTCTGACTTGTATAATTTTACACAGTTTATTTGTTGAAGAATTAATTCTGTTATATCAAGAGCCTCGTTTATTTCTGCCCCCCCCCCCCCCAAAATGGTCACATTAACTTCTGGCATCACTTGTTTTACCTGTTACTTCCATCTTCTCTCTTGTATTCCTTTTAATAGTTTTAACATTTGCCTTATTTTCTAATTTCCACAGGTGGTCTTTCTTTTTAATTTTTCTTCCATTTACATTTTGTTAATTTCATTTCGCCTCATCACTTTGTCTTCTATTATCTCATATCTTGTTTTCATAACTTCTGTATTCCTCTTGATTTTCCACAGTACAGTTTAAGTATGAAATATTCACTTTGCAAAATTTCCCTCACATAAAGATCAACAATAAGTGAACTGAAAATCATCCTTATATCATTATATTTGGCAATAAGAAGGGCAGTTTTTAAAAGATCTCCACCCCACAGCTGCATCTCATCACTGATCTATTTAAATGTATTAATCTAACTAGAAGGCATATGTTTCCCATTACAAACTGTCTCTAAGTGATATCTATGAGCTAGTTTTAGGAATAGATCTTTGTAATTGAACTACTTTGGAGATATCAAGAAAATATATTCTTCTGGTTCAGTGCTAAACAACTGTAAGTCGTTAGTTTGAAATATCTGAGGCATATGCTCCCTTCTCCTTACAGGGTGTGTAAAGTAAATTTGGATCCATATAATTGCAAAGAATGGTCACTAAAACCAAATGATGTGATTTTTAAGGGTTATGTACATGATCAGAACAAGTGGAACAGGAATAACTCAGCTCCTATTTCCCATTGTGTGGATTTTCTACAGAGACAGAAATAAAATTGTTAGGAACAGTTTGGATTCCTAGTCTGGATGCAGTTAAACTGGTATAAAGGTGCTTTATACTAGTATAGTTTATTGCCCTCCCTGTACAAAAATAGCTACACTTTCATAAATCACCTTTATATCAGTATACCTGCATCCACATTAGGGGAATTGTATAGCTTTAACAATAATGGTGTAGTGAAAGCGGTTCCACCTTTGTGTGTAGATAAGCTCCAAGCAATATATATACTTGGTGTTGGAAGGGGAAGGTGTGCCTCCCACTGACCTAGTTTGAAGGAAAGTCATATTCAGGGCCTCTATACTCTGCAGCACATTGGACCTAAATTCTATAGGAAGACCCCCTGTTATCTTCAGCATGGCATTGCTAAATTGTGTGGCAGAGTGGAATTTCAGTGGCAGCTTTAGATAAGTTAAACAGAAGGATTTTTGTAGAATTAAATACAATTAATTTTTACGCTAAATCTCCATTTTAGAATGTCTTTCAGTAATGCTTTCCATAAATTTTCAATTTCTAGTGTGAAGCAGGATTTTGTATTGAGAATGCATAATTGTCAAGGTAGTCCTGGACAAGCTTGGAGTTTTAATAACAACATAGGGACATTCAATAATGGGTCGAGGCTGTTTGGCTTCCTGGAACCCAGGCTAATTTGAGGCTTTTGCCAGTGGAGCGGAAGATGTATCTTACCTCCACCCCGCCCACAAAAGGAGAGTGAAATTGAGATTTAAAAATCTGTTAATCACCCCTTAACCTATGATAGCAACCAGAAGCCCCTTTGGCCCTCATGTGTGCCCCCACCATTGAATTCAACAGTGGTGGATACATATATTTGATAGATGTTCTGTTAAAATGATCAACAATTGACATTAGGCTTCAGAGTTAACACCCCAGCTGAGCTGAATGGGGTGGTTCACACATCACAAAGCTATTGTTTCATGCTGATTATTTGCAGTCTCAGAAAAACAACTACATTGATTTAAATTCAAGTCACATTCTGAACTAAGTTTCCTTTGCAAACTTAAGGGCTAGAGAGTTATCTTTTTAAAGAAGGCATAGATTCCAGAGCACAATCCTATGACAGGGATAGATTCTCCATCTAAAGAATCATGGAAAACAGTGGCCCTGCTAATTTCTTAATGTAGAGTAGTTTGGAGAGTAGCTATATTACTTAATTATCTGCCTACTGGGGCAAAAGTAACCTTCAATAAAGAGCATTAGGAACCCATCTACAATTTAAAAGATATAGAACAGATTACCATTGCCAAGTGAAATATGCACAAAACAATTTATCATACGACCCATAGATTAGAAAGTATAATTAGACATAAATTTGGTTTCAATACATTTGGCATATATGATATACTGGATATAACCACTTACTAGTCACCTCAGTGGAGGTCAGTTTATATACATGTTCCAATAATTTCATTTTATCTTGATTTGTGCACAGATCACTAATATGTCCTCTACAAAAGTTTTTCTAATTACCTTTAGAGCTGATGGACAACTCTGCCCAATTCTGTACTACTATTGAATAGACAGTACACTGAAATCAATAAAAATCATATGTACCAGGCAGATTGGTAGCAATCAAAAGCTGCAACACATAAGCAGTTCTGTACTGTGATGAATGGGACTATATTGAAAATCAATATTTTCTTTTTCTAAAGCACTGGAGAAGTATTTATTATGAGGATCTTGATCATTACAAGTATTACCCCAGGGTTGGCCTTAACATGAGGCGAACTGAGGCGGCTGCCTCAGGTGCCAGTAGGGTGACCAGATGAAACTAACAAAATATCGGGACACATGGAGAAAGGAAAAAAAACAAAAAAAAAGCGGCAGGAGTGAAGTTGCCAAAGCAAAAAAAAGCTGCAATATCGGGACAAATGGCGTCCCAACCGTGCATCGGTCAGGACGCAGGACTAAGAACTAAAAATTGGGACAGTCCTGATTTTATTGGGACATCTGGTCATCCTAGGTGCCAGACTGGGTGGGGGGAGGGGGGGCGCCACTAGGACTCAGAGTGTACAAAATTGTGTCTGCTGCTGGTGCATATGTATTCTCTGTGCTCTAGATGCACAGAGATGGTGGAGTGTTGTGCTGGAGGAAGGAGGGCACAGGAGACATAACAGGCAGGCAGGAGAAATGGTGAGAGGGAATAACAGAAAGCTGCAGGGAGAGAGAGGAGGAGGAGCCTCTTATGTACCTCTCTAGCACCCCGAGGAGCCTGGACTGATTAACACCAGCTTCTCAGGGAGCTTCCTGTTTCCTGCTGCTTCCCTGAACCCACTTGAGGAGAACAGGCAGTCAACTGAAGTAGTAGGAGCCAGTTAGGCCCTTAAGACACTGATATCTTCCCTCACTCAGGCCCTGCTACCAGCCTGCTTATTTGTCCCCTTCAGTTGAGTGTTGAGAGCCACTATAGCTGACACAGAACAGCAGTCATGAGTGAAAGAAGAAAACGCCCCTCTGGGGCAGCATTCAGAAAAAGAAAGAAAGCAAAGGAAGCTTTTCTATCTAAGCAGGAAGCAGCTCTCCTGAGAAACATAGACACAAATGTTCACAGTGAGCCTTCCGGCCCCAGTGAGGATGTGAGTGGTGAGGAGATGCCTGATCTTCCAGTTAGTCAGAGTGCAGGTGACCTGGCAGTTACTGTAGCATCCATACCTCCATCTCATATGGATGTAACCATGCACATTCCTGAAGAAAAGTGTAGATCAGAGAAGAGTATGGTGGAGGCGCAAGCAACAGCTGCTGCTGAGTTTAGTTCCTTAGGTCTAGATGATCCAGAACTGTGGACACACTTGAGCAGTAGCCTGAGGGACTTCCTTGTACTGCATGGGCCACAGCAAGTGAAAAACTTCACGTTCCCCAAAGACAATGAAAATAGAAGTTTCCATCCAACACATTACTGGCGTCAAATCCCCAATGGTGACAAAGTGGGGCGGCCATGGCTTATGTACTCAAAAACCCAGAATGCTGCATGCTGTTTTTGTTGCAAACTCTTCCAGTCTAATGTTCCAGCCACATTGGGTTCTACAGGAACAAAGGATTGGAAAAATCTGGCTAGAAATCTGGCATGCCATGAGAAGGCAGCAAATCACCAGAGAACATTTCATAGGTGGAAAGAGCTTGAGATGAGACTATGGTTAAAGGCCACCATAGATGATCAGCATCAAGAGAAGATTGCATCAGAGTCTCTTTGCTGGCAAAATGTTCTGAAAAGGCTCATTGCCATTGTGAGAGTGCTTGCTACCCAAAACGTAGCACTGCATGGCACTTCAGATCAGCTGTACGTGCCAAACAGTGGAAACTTCCTTACAATTGTGGAGCTGATGGCTGAGTTTGATGGTGTACTCAAGGAGCATCTAAGAAGAGTCACCACCCAAGAAATGTACACACACCACTACCTTGGAAAAACAATTCAAAATGAGATCATACAGTTACTGGCAACAAAAGTCAAACCGAAGATTGTGGCAGATCTGAAGTCATCAAGATATTACTCTGTTATTCTGGACTGCACACCTGACATCAGGCATATGGAACAAATGACTTTAATGGTGCGTTTTGTAACAACTAAAGAACCTAGTGAAAATGTCCCTGCAATGGTGACTGTCAGAGAACATTTTCTAGAATTTATTGACATTGATAATGCTACAGGAGCTAGTATGAGAAATGTGCTTCTTAAAAAGCTGGAAGATACGGGAATTGCGATAGCTGACATGAGAGGTCAGGGTTACGATAATGGTGCCAACATGAGAGGACAGAACAGAGGATTGCAGACACGGATCCGAGAGTTAAACCCTTGCGCTTTTTTTGTCCCATGCAGTTCTCATTCATTGAACTTGGTGGTCAGTGATGCAGCATCAGCTTCTAGTGAGGCTGCTGAATGTTTTAATGTAATTCAGAGCATCTATGTATTTTTCTCTGCATCATCTAATTGATGGCAAATTTTGAAGCAACATCTGGGAACATTCTCTCTGACACTGAAACCACCGAGTGCCACATGATGGGAAAGTCGAGTGGAGGCGATAAAGCCTATGAAACACCAAGAAGATAGATGATGCCATAGTTGCCATTATGGAGGATAATGCTATGACAGGAACTGTTCTTGGGAGAACAGCGGCAGAGGGAAATGGAATCACCAGAAACATACATAACTTCAAATTTCTGTGTGGCTTAGTGTTGTTACTAAGGGAGGTTACTAGTGGAGTTCCTCAGGGATCGGTTTTGGGACCAATCTTATTTAATCTTTTTATTACTGACCTCGGCACCAAAAGTGGGAGTGTGCTAATAAAGTTTGCGGATGACACAAAGTTGGGAGGTATTGCCAATTCAGACAAGGAACGGGATAGCATACAGGAAGATCTGGATGACCTTGTAAATTGGAGTAATAGTAATAGGATGAGATTTAATAGTGAGAAGTATAAGGTTATGCATTTAGGGATTAATAACAAGAATTTTAGTTATAAGCTGGGGATGCATCAGTTGGAAGTAACAGAAGAGGAGAAGGACCTTGGAGTCCTGGTTGATGACAGGATGACTATGAGCCGCCAATGTGATATGGCTGTGAAAAAAGCTAATGCGGTCTTGGGATGCATTAGGCGAGGTATTTCTAGTAGAGATAAGGAGGTGTTAGTACCATTATACAAGGCATTGGTGAGACCTCATTTGGAATACTGTGTGCAGTTCTGGTCTCCCATGTTTAAGAAGGATGAATTCAAACTGGAACAGGTACAAAGAAGGGCCACTAGGATGATCCGAGGAATGGAAAACCTGTCGTATGAAAGGAGACTCAAGGAGCTTGGTTTGTTTACCTTAACCAAAAGAAGGCTATGGGGAGATATGATTGCTGTCTTTAAATATATCAGAGGGATAAATACCAGGGAGGGAGAGGAATTATTTCAGCTCAGTACCAATGTGGACACAAGAACAAATGGATATAAACTGGCCATCAGGAAGTTTAGACTTGAAATTAGACGAAGGTTTCTAACCATCAGAGGAGTGAAGTTCTGGAACAGCCTTCCAAGGGAAGCAGTGGGGGCAAAAGACCTGTCTGGCTTCAAGATTAAGCTAGATAAGCTTATGGAGGGGATGGTTTGATGGGATAACATGACCTTAGTCAAAGGTCAATTAATTGCCATCAGTGGTAAATAGGACCAATGGTCTGTGATGGGATGTTAGAAGTTACTACAGAGAATTTTTTCCTGGGTGTCTGGCTGGTGAGTCTTGCCCACGTGCTCAGGGTTCAGCTGATCGCCACATTTGGGATCGGGAAGAATTTTTCTCCAGGGTAGATTGGCAGAGGCCCTGGAGGTTTTTTGCCTTCCTCTGCAGCATGGGGCATGGGTCACTTGCTGGAGGATTCTCTGCATCTTGAAGTCTTTAAACCATGATTTGAGGACTTCAATAGCTGAGACATAGGTGAGAGGATTATTCCAGGAGTGGGTGGGTGAGATTCTGTGGCCTGCATTGTGCAGGCGGTCAGACTAGATGATCGTTATGGTCCCTTCTGACCTTAAAGTCTATAAGTCTATGAGTTGTGGCATGACATACTGTTTGAAATAAATGTTGTAAGCAAGAGACTCCAAGGTGTTGACCTTGATATATCTGAAGCAATTAAACAACTGGACAGAGCAAAGTCATACCTACAGTCTTACCGGTCAGATGAGGGATATCAAAATGTTCTGAAGAGTGCCCAGAAGTTGGCAGAGGAACTTCACACTGAAGCTATTTTCCCACCCATTCAAGAATACAAGAGTCACCAAAGAAGAAGACATTTTGATTACAAGGCATGGGATAATCCCATAAGAGACCCCAAACAACAATTCAAAGTTGAATTCTTTAACCAGGTGCTAGATTGTGCAATACAGTCAGTTGAAGAACGTTTCATGCAGCTCAAGGAACACAGCAGTGTATGTGGGATGTTGTATGATATTCCAAACTCCTCACTATACCTGAAGAAGACCTACACCAGCAATGCAGGGCACTAGAGACAGTGTTGACACATGATGACATGCGCGATATTAATGCGAGTGATTTAGGTGATGAACTGAAAGCCCTTTCAAGATACATTTCAGTAGGATCAACTCCAAAGGCTGTTCTGGAATATATGTGCACAAATAAGATGACCACCCTCTTTCCAAATGCTTTTGTTGCTCTGTGCATACTTCTAACACTTCCTGTAACAATTGCCAGTGGAGAACGCAGCTTCTCCAAGCTGAAGTTAATAAAAACACATCTACGCTCCACAATGACACAGGAGAGGCTGGTCGGCCTTGCAACCATCTCAGTAGAGCATGAGCTGGCCCAGACTGTGGAGCTTCAGGAAACAGTTCAAATCTTGCAACCAAGAAGGCACGGAAAGCACCACTTTGATTATTCAAACAGATAAAAATGCCAGTGTTTACTATGCAGACAAGAAAAATTACATTTGCTGTTCAGGCACTTGAAAGTTAAGTGTTACTTAAAAATTTTGAACAAGGCATTTTAAGTTGTTAATTCTCCTTTATTGGGGTAGGTAGCAGAGCAGTACCATGAGGGGAGTAGAACAGGAAGAAGGCAGAATTGAGACCTTTCAAAGTTTTGGCCCAAGCAAGATAGCATGGGGGCGTCATTTGAGCTCCCCGCTTCAGGTGCCAAAATTTTGTGGGCTAGCCCTGTATTACCCCCAGTAAAAAACTTAACAGACAGTTACAAATGCTGCAAATAGAACCCTTATATAAAACACTCAAAAAGAACATTACAGTTTTTAAAAGTCTGAAGCCTTAAAGCATGGAAATAACTTATTACAGTAATTTAAAAAGCCAATACAGTTCACACATTTGGTTAACGGCAATAAGAACAAGAGAAAATTTATTGTATACATTCTGGCAGCCTTAACTCTAACCCATAAAACAGTTATTTTTCTATATGGGCATCATTAATATATGTATATTAGTGATGATCCATGGGTTGCTGCTCTTGTTTATGGTTTCATGGTGGCAGTAAAAGGTTCTAGACCCCATGCCCAGGCAACTCACCAGCCTGCCTGACTCCACCAGCAGGGGACTGCTGCACTCCCCAGGCAGAGAGCTCTAAGAAACCATGAACTGATGATTTGGGTGAGTGTTTAGTTTGTGCTGGGAGATATGTATTGACTTGTGTAGGTGATTAATGGGGGGGGGTGTGCTACTGTGATGGGCTATGTGTGTGTGAGGTTATTGTGTGTGCTGCTTATGTTGATGTGTCTGGGGGATTGTGCTGGGGGTTTCTGTGTTGATTTGTGTGTGGGTTGCATTGGGGAGTTTGTGTTGAGTTGTACAGGTGGCAGATTCAGCCTTTGAAGAACTGTTGCAGTTGGACCAAATAATCCACTATCTGTGCCGTGTCCCTCGTATCACTGACTCATTACAACCAATGAAATTCTTGCATGCAAATTAGCTGTAGAGTAACAGCAGTGATTGGTTGAATTATACTCTAATATCACAGTGGTCTAGAGCTCTTGGCACAGATGCATATACCGCTTACTGTTTTAGTATGTATATATAGATGTATATATAGATGTATGTCAAGCAGCACTGCAAAATTGTACTCCTCCACTCGCCCTGGGTGTGTAATATCTTGGCGGGGGCTAAAGTATTATTTTAATTGTAGTCTTCATGGTAAAGGGTAGGCAAATAGATTTTGTAAGCAGGCCAGTACATTTTCATTACAGTTTTGCAAAGCTGATGTAAACTGTATAGGCTTCATTCCTGCAAAGGTTTCGATGTGCTTAACTTTACTCACTGTGAGTGGTCCCCTGAAGTCAATAGGATTACTCCCTGTGTGTAAGGTTAAGCATGTGCATAAATCTTTGCAGGATTAGGGCCATAATGGTGTATATATTGAAAGAGTTTGTAAGTTTGTCTTGTGGGTTAGAGATAAGGTTGATAGTTGGATGTGTAAAATGAATTTTAACATTTGTGAATTATAAGGCATATTTCTTTAAACTACCCTGGCTATTTCCATACCTTTTAAGGCTTACATTTCTGAATTATAACTTTCTTGGCACATTCCATGTTTTATATAAGGTTTATATTTACTCTAGCAACCTGAAATCTAAGAAAAGGAAGTTGTTTGTATGGGACTTATGTTAAAAATGAATATCTCTAAAATGGACATGACCAGATGTAAAGTAAACTTCTGTGCTGAGCATACATGGCTTTCTATGCCCAACAGGGTCCTACTCTAGGTGTTTTGTAAAATATAAATATCTTTACTTCTTCTCAGGGGTGAAAGTAAGTGTAGGGACTTACCGGTATTGGGCTGGGCTGGGGCTGGCTTTGGCGCCTGGAAGGGGCGGGTCCTCGGGCAGGAGGGGAGGGGCTGGGGGTTAGAGCCAGCCCCGGCCAGCCCTGTACCGCTAAGTGCCTCCTCCCTCCCCTCCTCCTCCCCCCCCCCCCCCCCCCCCCGCTTGGGGTAGCAGCAGCAGCCGGGGGCTCCTGCAGCGGTTTAAAGGGCCCGGGGTGGTAGCGACGGCCGAACCGTGGCCCCCCACCGCCGCCGCAGCAGGGCTCCGGGGACAGGGCTCTGGACGCTGCTACTGCCCCGGGCCCTTTAAATCGTCCCCGAAACCTGCCGGAGCCCTGGGGAGGCTGCGATGGGGCTCCAGCAGCTATTTAAAGGGCCCAGGGCTTGGTTGACACTACTGCCCTTTAAATTACCATCAGAGCCCCGTCGCACCTCCCCAGGGCTCCGGCAGGCTCCAGGGATGATTTAAAGGGCCCGGAGCGGTAACGGCGGCCAAAGCCCCGTCCCCGGAGCCCTGGGGAGGTGGCGGTGGGGTTCCAGCAGCTATTTAAAGGGCCTAGGGCTCGGCCGCCGCTACTGCCCCGGGCCCTTTAAATCGCCGCCAGAGCCCCGCCGCGCCTCCCCAGGGCTCCGGTAGGCTCCGGGAATGATTTAAAGGGCCTGGGGCGGTAGCCGCGGCCGGAGCCCCGTCCCTAGAGCCCTGGGGAAGCGGTGGTGGGGCTCCGGGGACGATTTAAAGAGCCCAGGGCTCGGCCGCCGCTACCGCCCTGGGCCCTTTAAATCGCCGCCCCAGCCCCACTGCCGCTACCCCAGGGCTCTGGCAGCAATTTAAAGGGCCGGGGGCTCCAGCTGCTGCTGGGAGCCTTAGGCCCTTTAAATTATGCCTGGGGAAGCCGATCCGCCCCAGTACGGCGCACCAGCAGTTGCCGGTACGCCATACCAGGGCGTACCGGCTTACTTTCACCTCTGCTTCTTCTACCATAGAATATCATAGAATATCAGGGTTGGAAGGGACCTCAGGAGGTCATCTAGTCCAATCCCCTGCTCAAAGCAGGACCAACCCCAACTAAATCATCCCTGCCAGGGCTTTGTCAAGCCTGACCTTAAAAACCTCTACGGAAGTAGATTCCACCACCTCCCTAGGTAACCCATTCCAGTTCTTCACCACCCTACTAGTGAAAAAGTTTTTCCTAATATCCAACCTAAACCTCCCCCTCTGCAACTTGAGACCATTACTCCTTGTTCTGTCATCTTCTACCACTGAGAACAGTCTAGATCCATCCTCTTTGGAACCCCCTTTCAGGTAGTTGAAAGCAGCTATCAAATCCCACCTCATTCTTCTCTTCTGCAGGCTAAACAATCCCAGTTCCCTCAGCCTCTCCTCATAAGTCATGTGCTCCAGCCCCCTAATCATTTTTGTTGCCCTCCGCTGGACTCTTTCCAATTTATCCACATCCTTGTAGTGCGGGGCCCAAAACTGGACACAGTACTCCAAATGAGGCCTCACCAGTGCCGAATAGAGAGGAATGATCACGTCCCTCGATCTTCTGGAAATGCCCCTACTTATACAGCCCAAAATGCCATTAGCCTTCTTGGCAACAAGGGCAAACTGTTGACTCATATTCAGCTTTTCGTCCACTGTAACCCCTAGGTCCTTTTCTGCAGAACTGCTGCCCGGCCATTTGGTCCCTAGTCTGTAGCAGTGCATGGGATTCTTCCTTCCTAAGTGCAGGACTCTGCACTTGTCCTTGCTGAACCTCATCATATTTCTTTAGGCCCAATCCTCTAATTTGTCTAGGTCCCTCTCTATCCCTCTGTACCAATTCTTCCCTGTTTCTGAGCAGTAGGTCAAGAGGAGCACGGCCCCTAGTTAGTTCCTCCAGCACTTGCATCAGGAAATTGCCCCCAACACACTCCAAAAACTTCCTGGATTGTCTGTGCACTGCTGCATTGCTCTCCCAGCAGATGTCAGAGTGATTGAAGTCCCCCATGAGAACCAGGGCCTGTGATCTGGAAACTTCTCTTAGTTGTCCGAAGAAAGCCTCGTCTACCTCATCCTCCTGGTCTGGTGGTCTATAGCAGATGCCCACCACAACATCACCCTTGTTACTCGTGCCTATACATTTAACCCAAAGACTCTCAACAGGCTTTTCTCCAGTGTCAAACTGAAGCTCTGAGGAATCATACTGCTCTCTTACATACAATGCAACTCCTCCACCTTTTCTCCCCCGCCTGTCCTTCCTGAACAGTTTATACCCATCCATGACAGTGATCCAGTCATGTGAGTTACCCCCACCAACAGGGCCGGCTCTAACTTTTTTGCAGCCCCAAGCAAAAAAAAAAACCCAAGTGCCGCCCCACCGAAACAAAAAAAACCACCGCCCCCCAGCGCCCACAAAAACACCCCCCCCAGTGTTGCGCCGCAACAACCCCACCCCCCCAGCGCCTTTCCCTGCCAGAATGCCAGAGGGCGGGTGGCATGCCTGGCCGCGGCCCCGCTCTCCCGGCCGGCTGGAGTGCCGGGGGGAGGGCAGCAGGCCCGGCTGCGGCCCCACTCTCCTGGCCAGCCGGCCAGAGCGCCGGGGGGCGGGTGGCATGCCCGCCCGCGGCCCGCCCCGACAACCCCCCGAGCTTCGCAACACACACAGCGCCCAGCTGAAACAAACCCACCCCTCCCCCGAGCGCCACCCCGCCGCAGTATGTTTAAAAAAACAAAACAAAACACACCTGAGCGCCGCCCCCCGAAGGTGCCGCCCCAAGCATGTGCTTGGTAGGCTGGTGCCTGGAGCTGGCCCCGCCCAGCAAGTCTCTGTTATTCCAATCACAGCATAGTTCCTTGACTGTGCCAGGACAGCGACAATGCTTATAGATTGCCCCTTTTAACCGATGATCTCAAAAATTTAAGAGATGTTAATGAATTTAGCCTCATTATGCCCCTGGGTGCTGGATAACTATCCTGGCCTACATTTTACATAAGGGAAAACTGAGCCTCAAATTTTCAAAAGTGGCTTCTACTATTGATTTCCTTAATTTTGAATTCAAAATTGAGATGCCAAAAATGAGAGGCCACTTTTGAAAATTTGGGCCTAAGTAAGTGCCCTGCTTGGGGCCACAGAGGAGTCAATGTCAGAGGCAAGAGTAAAACCCAAAAATCCTGACTCTGTGTTGTGCTCTAACTGCTAGACAACACAGACCCCCAGCAAAGCCACTGCTGGATTCCTTTTAGATTTACTTGTTCACAGACCACTGTGCTTGTTTATACAGGACAATAGTGTAAGTATCTTTTCCTACATATTCTAGTACAGTTGTGCATACATACTGCAGTAGCTAATCCTAAGTAATAAAAAAATGTGCACATGACACTTTTTACACATGAACTGCAGAAAGAAGAGAAAGCAGGCTCTGGCCAACTTAATGGGAGTCTGTGTGGAGTGTGGGGGAGTGGAAACCCGACAGGTGATGCTACTTCACATGATAGACAGAATATGTCAAATAATTAATCCATTTGAGAAGTTCACAAAACAAAAAGAAACAAACACACACCTTTTATAGAAAATGAGTGCCCCAAAACCAGTGACAAAACTAGACCATAAATGACAAGGTTCTCCAGACCCTTTGTGTTGCTCTGGTGGCAAAAGGGGCTACAAAGACAGCTTACCTAGTGTCCTAAGGATTCTCCAAGTATAAGAGAATCTCCCTGTGGCAATAGTGCTGGTTATGCTGGCTCTCTGGTTAGCCTACCCACCCCTTGCGGCACCTGGCATAGGAAGTATGTAAGGTGCATGGCCAGGCAAACAGGGCATGGCTGGAGCACCACTCTTCGGGCTATAGGATGCTGGGTGCAATTTAGAGCATCACTAAAAATTGCTCTAAACTGTGTCAGGCCCTTACCAGCCCATGGACTGGGGCAATGCATATACGGGGTTTCCACTCCCCCATACTCCACACAGACTCACATTAAGAAGGGCATGATCCTGCAAGGTGCTTGGAGCTGAAGGCACATAGCATCTTGCAGCACTGGACCTTCTAGTGAATAGTTGCATGCTGTGGAGCTTCACTCAGTTCAATACAGGTTCCCCCCCAAAAGCTAGCAATTGAAATGGCCCTCCGGCACTAAAAGAGCTGAAAACACTATAATCTCATTACATCTGTTTTTACCTCTGTTTTCAAATGTATTTAGACTGTGAAGATATTGTGTAATCTGTGTTTCTTTTCTTTCATTTTTTTTGCTTTCCTGAGGCATGTGACAATTCAAAAGGCAACATCACTAAATATTGACAAACTGTTTCTTATTGTGGTGTTGGCAAAGTTTTAGCCACGGCTTCCTCTTAAAAGAAAGGCAATAAATAAAGGAAAGAAGATTAAATAAACGTAGAGGCTGTCAACACAGTAAAACAGTCCTGGTGAACAAAAAAGGTTGACAAATGACGATTAACACAAATCTTGAGTCACATGTTCTCTGGCTTTTATCAAGATATTTCTAAAAGTTAATGATCTTCTGCAAAAGAGGAGCCGTGACTTCAGAGAACTCTGGGGGTGTGGGAAGGGGAATAAACTCCTGCAGATGGCAGAGAGCAATATGAGGAGGTCGGTGCCTTAACAAGCAGAACAGGAATACAGATGAGAATGCAGTGAGGAGTATGGTACTCCCACCAGATTTCTGTTTTATATTAATTATGTGGATTAATTTAATTTTATACAATGTGTACAGCATTTCTGGCCTCCATCCCGACAGCTCTTCGCTCCTGGAGTCTAACAGTCCGTCTACACCTCATTAAAAGCAAAGATCACTCTTTCTATATCAAGAAACTGACATTTTATTCTTATTTTTGATTTATGAAGAAAAATGCTTTGGGCCTATCCGTGCTTAGAGTTTTGTACAGTTTTTAGGCTGGTGGTCAGTGGCTGCCTTGAGTGTTAAGTTCAGCTGTTTCTCCTGCTTCCCTTTTAATATTTTGGTCTGCTGACTATAAGGCCTTGATCCTGCAATAAATTCTTGGGGTGGACAGACCCCTGCACTCAAATTGGTCCTGCTCCTCCAAACGGATCTAAGTTAGGAGTTGAGATGTTATGATATTGTACTCAAAATAATTCAATTTATTTAATGAGTTAAAACATTTTGGCTGCTGCTTTCTTCAGAGAACAAGCAGTGTTGAAAAGAACATCCAAGGTTGTCTCATTTAGCAGAAGACTGCTGAAAACATTTTGTGGCTTTGTTTCTCAGTTCGCTATCTTCATTTCCTCTTCTCAGTCAGTGTTATGTGATTGCTGATCATCACTGGTCTGGTTTTTTTTTAATCAAGATGCATTTCAAACTCTATAGCATATTGACATAAACTGGTACAGAGTGGTAATAATTAATTTAGTCACATTATAAGCACATTTTGCCCATGCTTTAATCTCTGTCAGTTCAAAAGCACATTTCATCTTTATATGCTGCAATCTGCATTGGCAATCAGTATAGCTAGTTTTCAGAGATGAAAATAAAACCACATTCTGTTCATTAAATGCACTGATCTGCACAGCTGGGCTTCTGCACACGCTTTTTTCTTACAGGCAGATGAGCCATTTAGAACTTGCCAAATATTGGTACTCCTAATTCCTGATGTTGCCTCTGTCAATCCCTAATGCAAGACATTCTATTCCTGTTAGGTTATTAATTATATGAGCTTCCCAAAATTAGTCTTCAAATGTATTAGAAAAAGAGGATTATCCCAAACACCATCACTAAAAATAATGGTCCTGATTCTGCTCTGCCTAGCAGTTATATCTGGATGAAAGAAAAATTGGCCTGGAGTGAAGAAAAAAGAAATTAAAATATCTAGATGTGTGAGACAAGGAGGGGACTGGAGGTAAACATGATTTTGAGGCAGAGACTTAGGGGAACAGAGCTCATACTTCTACTTGTCCTGGAAATTCTGTCTGAGGCTGTAGTGAGTTAGGTAGATACACTACTTATGCTAGGGTGATGAGTACATTACAAAACTTAGACCCCCGATTCGACAGACTGATTCAAAAGGGTAGCCCCATGTGCCCATCCAAAGCCCTACTGAAGTAAATAGGTCTGCATTTGGTCGCATGCGTGTTCTCTCAGGGATCTGATTGCAGGGTCAGGGCCATAGATACTTAAGCATGTAAAATAAATCTGAGATAAGAAAAGAAGAGTGCAGCCATTTATGTAGATAGGACCTTGATAGGTTATGCTAGTAGTGGGCTAGCTGTTTAAATAATCAAATTAAACAATTCACCATCAAGGCTAATGCCCACTAGAGGTCACAGATCCACACATGGGAGCTGTTACTTCAGGAGGGAGACTTAAGGTAACCCAGCTTGTCCTGTTTCACTATCTGAGCACCTAAACCTTTTCTAACATGACTGATTTTAAAGAGAATAAAAAAAAACAAACCAGGTCTGAAGGGTAAATAAATGTAAAATGCTTTACATCAGATAATTCTCACTAGTTTTCTAAAGCAAACTCATCGTCATTTAACTGAATATCGTATCATTTAACCGAAAAAAGTTAATAGACTCTCAGCAGGACTGAAGCTGTTCACTTATTTGTTAGGCTATAGCCTCTTTAATTAAACAATGGAGAGAATCTACAGGTATTATACTGGCCAGTGGAGGGCTCTTTACTGTTACGTGAATGCACTTGAAACCAAGAGAATTACAGTGAAATATAATTACTACAAAAAGATGGATATAAAGGCTATAAAAATCAAATAATGTGCATTCCCAAGTTTGTACAAACATCTAGACCCATGGAAAAATCTTTTATCATTTAGCCTTAAAAGTACACTGTCAACCTAGGTTTTTTTTGTCATCATCCTTTAAATAGAATATTCTGAAGATTTTTTTAAAAAATTCTTAAACACTCTGAGAAGAGTATTTCCCCGCCCTGTTTTAAAGATCATCCTGTGGGTCCCCAGGCCTGCAAGTCAAAAAGCATGGACAGACCCGTGCATGCATATGGAACCTCGCTGATTGAATGGGGCGGTGCGCACATGTGGAGATCTGCCGACATGCTTCAACATGTATGATTTGGGCCTTTTATCAGTTTCTTCCTTGATGTATGTCTTTGTACACACTCAATTTCATTGTTTCCCTATAAAATTCTGTCAAAAGCACAGAGTAAACAACAGACTGAAAAAAAATAGAGAAATTGAATTTTGGTTGCTAATTTCTTTCAGTTTTAGCAATTCAGGAAGTTAACAATACTATGACACTTTCAGAAACAAGTATCATTTTCGTGTTGATGAAGTCCTGTTTATCTTACTGTGTTTTCTTTCAACAAAATATGAAGAGTAAGAGTTTTGTTTATGGGGACAGACTGGTGCAGTAAATTTTCCTTTTCCTCTCTAGAAATGCAAGTCAAAATTAAAATGAGTTCTGATTAGCACTTTCTAGTCCCAGTTTGTGTATACTATTGTTAGCTAAAACGTTATACTGCAACCAACTCATCCCAGCACACCATGTAAGATGTGTTTTTGTCTGTGGCTGGTCTACATGGTGAACTCCTTTGGATATGGATTATGTCATATTTGTTTGTAGAGCAACAAGCTTGCTGTTGGGGTTCAAATACTAATATTGTAAAACCCATGTAATCTTGCACAACCAGCAGTCTCTTCTGTACAAAGGCCATGAATGGAAGGGATGGTCCTAGTTAGGATGAACAGTAGGAGCTCATTCTTGTAAAAGGTATGTATTGATATAATTTTACTCAGAGGGGTAGTCTCACACGGACACTTCTGGGGTGGATTTCGGTGGGACTATGTGAAGAATAAGGTACTTCTCAGCGTGAGTGACGGTGACAAATTGGGCCCTGAGGATCCCTCTTAAACTGCCATTGGAGGCACCAGAATGCTTTTCACTCATTTGAGTGAAAGGTGTCTGTCTGTTTCAAAAGGACATCATTTGGGGTTAGATAATGAAATAGCAAAGAGCCCTGAAGTAAAGGGCAGCAGTATAACTTTGTGTAGAACAGTTAGTTCTCCTTTGAGTGCTGTCTCTGTGGGTGCTCCATTTTAGATGTTCGTGCGCCCCTGCGCTTGTACTCGGAGACTTTTGGTAGCAGTGCCCGGTTGGGTCGCACATACGTGATCCCCGTCTCGTGCTGCTTCAGGCAGTTAACTGACTCTGTGCAACCAACCCCCACTCAGTTCCTTCTGTACTGCGGCGGCTGAGTAAGTCCTGTTAGTAGTTCATCATGCTTCATACACTTCAGAAAAAGTGCACATTAACTGGGCATATACATTGTGCATCCTGGGAACGATTAGAAAGCCAAACTACATGTTCACATAATGAGGTTTGAAGTCTTGCAGTAGTGCACTCCATTGTGTTCCCTGCAACATTCAAACAAATAATCGTTGCAATTAAACTAAATAAAATACTATCTGTAGGGGATTTGTTTTGGCTAGACCATGTGGAGAAAAAAGGCTGGTGAGGACAAACTCCTTTCTATAGTTATCATAAAACCAACCCTACTTTCGATAAAACTGTAATTACTGCCTAACCACACCTGTTTGTTTTATGTAAAACTAGAGTAATTTTTGCTTAGGGTTATTTTTAAGGTTCAAAGTTACACCAGCTTCACTGGTGGTTTAAACATTTGTCCAAATTATCTGCTGTAGTTTGTAGTTTAAAAAAGAGTTCTGATTGATTTTAGTATAAAATCTTAACAGCCCCGGTTTAAAGAGGGTTTCTTGTAACAAACAGATTGCCAAAATACAACTCCTTGAACTGTTATGTAGTTATTGTAACTACATAGAAGCAAACCTTATGTACTCAACAGAAAAAAGGTTCTGGAAACATTTTAAATGCAAATATATCTCATTATACAACCAAATATGATGGGCCAAATTCATCTAAGGAATGACTTCATTGAAATCAGTGGAGTAACTCTAGAGATGGTGACTCAATATATATTTCTCGTGTTTGAGTAAATAATTTTAAAAGTGATCTATTTTTGATTTCTTGGGTTATTCTAATGTTTCTGATATTTTTAATTAGAAAGTCTTTAGGCATGAGGAAAGTTCCATTCCATTACTCAGAATGGAATGTGAGTACACCTTAGGAAGTTTGTATTAGTACAGGTTCACATACACACATTGTTAAATATTTTAAGCTGGTGATGGATTGTTTAGGGAATTGGTAAAGAGACACAGAGCCTTTTGGCTCCAAGCTGCCTGTCTGCATCCACCCCAGTGGCTTAAGTTAAATAAATTGGTTGTCTCAGTCCAATTCGTAATCAATACAACACACAAAAATCATTGTCATAGTGCATGATCCTGCCACTCTTTTGAGTGATTCATATGACTACTTGTGTGAGTAAGAGATTATTCAGATACCATGGAGATGGGTGTGGTATAAGAACCTCAGTAGAATTGAGTAGTTCTCCTTGTTATAATGGTAGCAGAATCAGGTCTGTAACCGGCACCATGGTTGTTAGTTTTGGTAAACTGACAAAAATAGAAATGGTGTGGAGACTGAATGATCCTCTCATTTCCAGAAGTGAATCCTACAGTATTTGAGCCCGGGGTAGTGTGAGTAAACTTGCAATACCATTGTCCATTCCACACATGTTCTGTGGACAAAGAACTTAAGGCTGGAGTGCATGCGTTTACAATCACACTTCCCTATACAAAGAAAATAAAAACTGAGGTCTCTTTTATGCTGTGTTTTTTGCACCCATGTAGCTACACTGCTATTGCTCTACTGGTGGATGTTGCTCACTGATGTAAAAGAGACTTTCAAGGCACTAGCAGTCAGGCTTGAAGTTCATTTGTGTTGAAATCCGCCTATTCAAATAGTTTGAAAACTTTCTATGTAGATACTATGATAATTTAGATTTGCAGTTAGTATTGTAGCTGCTGTAACAGAAGTTACTATAGTGCATATGCGCAAACCTGAGAGGTTTTTAAACACAATAGATTGTTTTGCAAATTAGCTAAGTGATTAGTTTGTAACGTTAAAATAAAAGAATTGTTTTTTTGTTTATTTTGTTTTAGGATAACAGCATCTTAACAGGAAAAGTATTTTTTTCACCCTTGAAAAAAGTCAAATGCTTAACTTTATGCACATAAGTAGTCCAGCTGAAGTCAATGGAAGTGCATAAAGTTAAGCACCTGTATGAGTTGTTGCATAATCAGAGCCCAATGTTGCAATCTAACCCTAATTGCAAGAAGTGCAACCATCCCTTATAATAACTGAATTTTGAATTAAAGCCTGGTCTACCTGGACATGAAAGATCCTATCCCACTTTTTGTAGGAGAGAAGGTTTGATCCATGTTCTCTTTTTCAGAATTTGTCATTTTCTTACAGTTGCATAACATTTAGTTGGTTGTGATGGCTGCATTTCAGTGGTGGTTCTCACCACCAACCCATATGAAAGGGGCTTCTGCTTAATTAGTGGGAAAAATCCTCTTGGGGATATTTGCATAAATGCAAAAGGAGTCAGTATTTGGATAGTTAGAAAGCTTTCCCTCTGGGTTTGGACTGGATAGTATAGACACCTTTCTTGGCATTCTGGATCTATTATCAGGAGGAGCAGATATTGTGTGGTCCACAGGCACAGTTATCTCTTCTGTGGGGCCCCCTAGCTCAGAGCAGGGAGAAGGTTATGTAGGGCACAATACTCAACTAAGGAGACCCTTCTTTGCTTAGGAAGGTTGGGAAAAGGTGGATCTAGACTAGAGAAAGAGAAAAAATCAACACTGAATGATTTTGGAAGTGGAGAGAGTTTCTGTTCTCTCACCCTTAAACAAAAGTAAAACCAAAGGCTCACGCTTTTCATTAGGAGAATTATGAGTCCTATTGACCCACTATCACAAAGAACCCCGCGGCATGGGAGGTTAGTAGCGCCTCCCCGCTAGAGATTATTACATAAATATGGTGCAGCTGCGGGGCTGGAGGTCTGTTTCCAGGAGCGATGAGTGATTGGTAGGGAAAAGGAGTTGGGGTAGTTACTGTTTCTGGATTAATTCACCTGCTCTTGAATGCTGGGCAGGTTTTAGAATCTCTCCAGGACTGGCGGGGAGGGGAGTACTAGATTTATTGTTAGCTATGGTGGGAATTTGTAGGTAGCAAGGTGTGAAAGAGCCCTGGCCCTACTTGTGTGTCAGCTCGGCAGGCAGATGGTGGCTTTAGAGGGAACTTGTGCGTTTTAGGGGAGCTGGTTCCCTGGGTTGTGAGCCCAGGGTACGTGGCCAAGGGCTAGGGAGGGGAACTTGGAGTAGGTCACTCACTACGTTTTTAATGTTAGCCCAGGGCAGGTAGATCTCGGAGAAAGGCACGCTTCTCCCACAAATGTCCAGGCTGTTTTGCCAGCCCAAGCACTAGGACTGGGCCGCGGGTAACAGCGACTTGGTGCGGGAGGAAGGGGGCAGGAGCAGGGGGCTCCTGTGGTTTCTGTTACCAGCCCTGGGCGTGAAGAGTTTTCCACGGCTCCCTCTGTTGGCTCAGCCAAGCCAGGAGTGGAGCGAGTCAGGGAGGCATTTTCTGACCCGATCAGGGCCCCGTGTGTTGTTCTCGGTCGGAGCTCCGGGCCCGCTCTCCGAGTCTGCGGGTAGAGCCGGGGACCGGGGTGTGGCGCTTTTGCGCGGGAGCAGGAGACTGGCCCCTTTGGCTTCAGCCCTGGTGCGGGAACCCTGCTGCGAGCTGGGCCGGGGGGGGGGGGGTCGCCGCTCTCTCGTTAGCCAATGAATGAGGAGCTGGGATGGTGGGGGGGTCACAACATGTCCTGTGACTTGTCCGCGCCAAGCGCTGGTGCATTGGGGGTGGGGTCACACTGTGCCGCTCTGGAGGGAGATGGGGGGGGGGGGGAGATGTCGGTGGTCGCAGGGGAGCCCCCGGCCTCTGAGGCGGCGCTTGTAAATTTCAAGAGCCGCTGTAATAAATATGTAAACTAGAGGTGGGAAAAGACCCCCGCCTGCACCCCACCCGCGGGCAGCCCGGGGACGCAGCGCCCAGCTGGCGCCGATCTGGGTGCAGCTGGCACCACCGGCGCGATTGCCCCAGGCAGCGCGATGGGGGATTGAGTGCGAGCTTGCCTTTCATTTGCCAGGCGGCACAGACCCGTCCCCCCGGAGGGAGCCGCTCAGGCGGCTCCAGCTCCTGCTAGGAGCGGTGCGTGTGTTAAATCTAACCGCCTGCGCTGGCAGCTCGGGGCAGGAGCTGTCGGGTTGGAGGTGGGGCGGTGTCTGTGCGTGTGGCTGTGACCAGGAATAGCTCCAGCTAATGCAGAGAAACGTGGGGGCGTTTGCTACAAACTCCCACCACATCACAGCCCCGACTTTGCCAGGCGTCTCCTGCTGTAATACGCGGGGTCCTCCCCCTGTGGGGCAGCAGAGGGGTGGTGGCAGGGACCGTGTAACTCTGCAGACGGCCTGTAGCTGGCCTGGCGGCCCCCGTCCCCACCCTGGCTGCAGGAACGGGAAGCTCCCTGCAGCAGCCTTTGCCAAGACGTTTTTCCTTGTCTCCGAAGTTGCTCAAAGTTGGCCGAACCAGTAAAGTCACCGAGAGCGGTGCGCCGGGCGGGCCTGGGAGGGGGGCTCGGTGGCCAGCGGGATTTCTTTGCACACCCCTGGGTCACGTACCCACCCCCTCCAGTGGCACGGCCGATTGTGTGTAGCGGGGGCGGTGGGCGCTTCCCGCTCCCCCCGTGTCTGGGGCTCCGGAGAGGAGGCGGAGGAGGAAGAGGAAGATGACGAGCCAGTGCAATTAGCCTAACAAGGGACGGGTGGCGACAGCGGCGGCTTTACCCCCGCACTGACACATCTCCCCTCTCTCCCTCGCCAGCCATGAAGGTGGAAGCCGGGGAGTTCAGCTGAAGTCCAGGGGGAGCGTCCTGCCCTGCCCCATGGCAGCTCCGTGAAGGCTCTCCCCGTCCCCGGCGCGGGGCCGGCTCGGGTTGCTGCGGGGCGTTGGGCGGGCGGGCGAGCGAGCGTTTTCCAATGAGGGCTCCAGAGGATTTGCTCCTCCTTTGTAACCAGGAATGAAATAATGGCGACCCGATGGGTAGCGGGGCCGCCCGGGGCAGATGGAGGCACCGAGCCGCCCGCAGGCAGCAGCAGCCAGGTAGGAGAAGCGGGGTGCGCTGGGGAGGAGGGGTGCGTCCCCGTCAGGCGTGGGGGCGGGGTGCGCCGCGCTAGGCCGGCGGGCGCTGAGCGCCGGGAATGGCTTAGCTGGAGCTGGTTTAATGGCCGCCCCCTCCCTCCTTCCTGCCCGCCCGCCCGCCTCAGAGTGGGACGCTGGGAGCCAGGATCTGGCGTCCCCGGGAGCGGGAGGCGCCGCCGCTTCTCTAGCGGGGATCGCCGCAAAGTTTAAGCGGCTCCTTCCGGCCCCAAACACACGCTCATGGGGTGGGGGAAGCCGCGCCTCTCCCCCAGCTTTCGGGTGTTGTCGGTGTGAGGGGCAGCCTGGCCTGCCTGACCCCCATTACTCCCACCCTCCCCCGGGATGTCCGTGGCTGGGGCAGCCTGGCCTGCCAGCTTCTTTGGAGTGCCATTGGTGTATGAATCCCCCTTTCCTTTGGCAGGCAAACTCCAGCACCTTCCAGTGAGAAATGTCTGTGGGCACAGCCTTTAACTCCTGCATACGCTGGTAGCCAGGTCCCTGAAGCTCCACGACCCTGCTGCCTTGCCCTAGGCTCTGGTTTAAATGCCTGTGCGGGAGTGTTTGTTAGTGGTGGAGAGTTCCTGTGTGTATTTAGTTTAAAAACTGTGTATTAAATGGCTTGTGGTAGCACTGCCTTTCAGAGTGGTAGTCCTGGCTTGAAGGGCCCCCACCTCAAATCCTTCATTCTACACTCTGTATTATAGCATTCAATGCCCCCCAGTGCTTCATAATTAATCAGTGCTGGACGTCAAGAGTGACTTTATTCGGATCTTCTTGTTTATGGCTTCAGTTGAACTGTCTAATTCAGAGTTCAATAAGAAAATCAACATACTGTGTATCTATTATACTGCAGCCTGCCTAAATTCTATCCTCGTTCCCCTGGCTGTCCTTGATATTAAGGAGGAACCACCCTTACTTTTGAATTTCATCAATAACAAGAATGCTTTGCTTCATTGGGGTCACCTTAAGGCAATGTACACTACTTGAAAAAAAAAAATCTTTACAACTGTCTCTAGTCTGCCACTGGCCTTGACTCACTCCAGTGCCTTGATGTAACAGCAGCACCCATGGTATTATTGTAAGATCATCCCAGTGTTGAGACCCCTGTAATATCTTAGTACAACAGGTTGGGACAAAGTGTTGGTCTTAATTCAGAATACGTTTACGTTAGTTTTGTTAGTTAAAACCTTTGTGGATAAACTGTGACTATTGTGCTGGGTGGTGACAGTGTTAATTCCATTCATTTAAAAAAAAAAAGTTATCTGCATAACTGAAAGCTTGAGAATTCTTGGAAAATGCATCACTTAACTTTATTGGAACTTTAAGGGAGAGAAGAAACTGCACTTTTTAATGCACAAATGAAACTGCTTCGTAATTCAGCTCATACTGAATCTATTGGATGTTTGGCGCTGAGGTTTACATATAATCCACCCATCATTAGCATGGAAAACCATAATGAGTCCTTTGGAGTTGTTAGTCCATCATGTTAAGGACTCTTGGTGACTGTTTAATATGTACACTCTTACCAAATGGACTAATTGTTATGGTTTGAATTAAATTATATGTGAAAATATTTAATCCTTCAATTATAGACATGATATTCTGTAAATAGCCACATTTTACAGGCAAATTATCTGTTGAAAATAAGCATTTATAGTGGAGATTCTCAACTACAGCCATCAATATATCAGTAGTACAACTGTGGATAGCATATGTGATGGCTGAACAGGTCCGTCAAGGCTTTTAAAGTTTTCAGTTAATGCCTTTTACATGCTGCTAGATATTCTAGAAGTAGGAGTTTTTTGCTAGGCTCTAACTTTACAAAATATTATTTTGACCTAGAAGGCTGCCCAAAAAGTGATTAGTGTTTCTAGTTTGGGACCTCCTCCCTTATATGGTTGGTTGAATTAGGGTTATGTGTACAGCATTTCTTAGGTATAAATGGAATTAAGTTCTTAAAGTGAATTACTGTTTGATTTGCAAGGCTAATAATTTGCATTGGGATATTAAGAAAATAATTTAATGAAACATCTTAATGTCTGTAATAAAAGATATTTTAAGTTTGCCGAAATATTACAGATTTTAGCTAACAGTGGGTCTTATTCACAGTGTGGCCATCTTGACACAAGACAACATGACGACAGTTATGTGGACTAGATGGTGACAAATACTGTGTCAGTTTGGGACACAGTTACCCATGTGCAATTTCTCTTCACAGCTCAGTATTACACATGTACATTTAATAGTTGGCTGCAAATTGATTTACGTGCAGATGATGATGTTGGCATGATGTGAAGTCCTCAAGCATAGTCTGTGCTCACTATAGGGAGAGGAGTTGGTCTTGAATTGCAATAAAATTACAAGGATATAATTCCTAGCTAGTTGTTAATACAGTTCCAAACCCTCTGTGACCATCAAGTCTTGCTTTCAAGTCTTCGGCTTCACCCTCTGTAAGCAAGGTAATAAGATTTGATTGTTATGGCAAGAGAAGAAATATCCCACGAGAAGGGGTGTGTCACTGTGTCTGTGTCCATGCACACAGAAGTGTAAGAGTGAGGACATGCATCCTGGCTGTTTCAGCAGGTACATACTATATCAGCAGCCTCCTGCTTTGTTGGTAGCTGGGTGCTCCACTTGTTCTGCCATGTCCCTGCACAATTCCTATTATTTCTTAATTTTTAATTATCCATATTTTTCTCCTGTTCTTTAACAGGTTTTTTTGTCTTGGTTTTTAATTTTGCGGTGGCTTTTTCCTCTTTGCTTTTGCTTCCCCTTGCTGAAATGATTGTTGTGAGAGCAGAAATAAGAAATGTGGGCTTTTAGACTTCTGCCTGAATTCAAGGGAGCTGCTCCTATGGAGAGCAGTACTGGGAGCTGGCAGAAAAGGGAAGCGGCTTTCAGTGAAAGGGCAGCCTGCCACTCTTCTTGAAATTGTAGAAACAGAATTTCAAACTGGGGCAATGATCACTGAGCTTTCTCTATCATCACTGGTTCTTCACTTTAAGGCCCTCTGCACCCCCCCCCCCCCCCCGCATCTATTCTAGGGGAACACAGCATGTTAAAAAATGGAACTGGTATGGTACGCTAGATCGTCAGAGTTACGAACGCCTTTGGAACGGAGGTTGTTCGTAATTCTGAAATGTTTATAAGTCTGAACAAAATTTTATGGTTCTTTCAAAAGTTTACAATTGACCATTGACTTAATACAGTTTTTAAACTTTACTATGCAGAAGAAAAATGCTGCTTTTAACTATCTTAATTTAAATTACACACACACACAGAAACAGTTTCCTTACCATGTCAAATCTTTTATTTTAAACTTTCCCTTTATTTTTTAGTAGTTTACGTTTAACACAGTATAGAGTATTTGCCTTTTTTGTTTCTACTGCCTCATTGCATACTTCTGGTTCCAAATGAGGCATGTTTGACTAGTATGTTCGTAACACTGAGGTGCTACTGTATTTTAAAATGTTTAGCTTGCTGAACAGTTGACCAATAATCCACACCAGGGTTACCATCGTGGATTTCCTCTGAGAAGAAAGCATCCAGACCACAACTTTCATAGCTTTAAAAGCTTCTTTTTTATTTTAAATAACATCAGTGCTTCTATATCAAATGTAATACAGGTGTGTGCTGTAATAATTTGTTTACTGCATAGAAAATAAAAGGCAAAGATGCTATTTGATGTACCACAAGCTCAGTATTGGAGAACAAACTTGTAGTCCATTAGTATTATTGCTTAAGTAAAAGCTATTAAGCACAGCTCTGAACTCCAAAGGTTATTATCACAGGCCTACCTTTTAAAAAAAATTTTTTTTTATATCCACTCCCTTTCCCCTTATGCTAGCTAAAGATTTGATATGCTGAAGATATAGAGCAAGTAATGTATTACTTAGTTATGTTTCTTAGAAATAAAATGTTTGCACTAAAATCTAAAGATAAGAGGTCTCAACAAGATAAGTTTCTGTTCTGTTTAACTATCAGCTAAATTGTTAGGAATAGCTATCTTGGAAACCTCTGAAAGTTTTCTAAGTGGGGAATAAATGCTCGAATAGGGCTAGGTATCTGGAGGGTTTCTGTCTGTGAAGTCTGAAGTACAGTGGTAAATTGACAGCTAATCGAAGTATCAAGTCACAAAATACTGTATATGTTTAGTAAGCCAAGGACTGTGTGTTTGCATAATATTTAAAACTTTATGGATGTATTTGTAGTCAACCCTTTAAACTTTCTTTGAACTTTGAAAGCCACCACTTTTTCAGGCCATCAGTGAATCTAGGACTGTAAAGATTAGCCGGTGTGTAAAAAATATTAAATAGATTCATAACAAGTTTATGAATGCATGGACAGAACTTTGTCTCTTAGGATTAGTACTCCATTCAGTAAACGTGTGTTGTTTGTAGTGATATGGAGTTGTGCACATGTTTCAATCAGAGAATAATTATGTATAATATAAATTCCAAGATTACCAAAGAGGGTGGTGGCCAGCTTTCAAAATGGCTGGGTCAAGTTTTGCTCTGTCATGCTTGCTGGTTTCAAAGGAGTTATTTTTGACCTACACTGGGGGAAAATAGAGCAGAAGTTGGAACTCTCTTTGTATGGCAGAAAACATATGTTTGGAAATCTAGACAATTTCTATTTTGGTACTATCTTGGGCTAATATAGATGAGGTATAGACAGAGCCTTCTAATGCAGCTATGGATAATAGGTTAGGCAATCCCCACCTCCACCAAGCCTAGTTGATGGCTATCCTCAAGGATTTTGAACCCTGTGCCTTGCAAGGGACCAAGTAAAGTACTTAGCACTTTTGTAGGAGGCACTTAGGATCCATTCTGCAAGATCACTAACATCTCTGAATGCAAAATAACTTGAAGTGTGTTTTTTCTAATGTGTGCTGAGTGCAGATAATACAGCTGTACACGCTGCAGCAGGAACTGTCTATATAGTTACCGTGTTTTTTAACTGGTTTGGTGCAAACTAAGTTTGAGGCCCAGTCTGGCTAGGGTTTGTGTTCACTTTTGTAAATCTATTTAATCTGAAATTTACCAATTAATGTTAAAATGACGTTTTACTGCCATCTCTGCTGACATGGTTTATATATTTCAGGATTATGCTTTTTTTGAACTTGGCATACTCTTTAAAATATGTAAAACTTCCATAGTGGTTAGACTCTTCTTGTAATTTCATGGTAACAGAAATGGCTTTGAAAAGAGAAAAGCTGTCCCACGTATTTTTCTAACCATTTGTACAACACAACCCAGTTCTCTGCTGCTGGTGTTCTTTTTCCCAATGATAAGAGCTGGAAGGGAGCAGAAAAGATAAGCTTGTTTAATAGATACTGTTCAGTGACCTTTTTCCCTACAGTGTTTGTCTATTTTATATAGGATAAAAATAGAATTAATTTTTTTAGGAAACTGTTGAATAAAAATGGTTTTAAGCTGTTGTTAATGTGTCGTTTGTTTTGAATAGAGAATAGCAGGACTTATTAATATGAGCTTCCAGCTATGCGATATACTTCCATGCAGGGGCTTTAAGTCCATATTTTGAGCTTAGTTCTTGCTTTGGTGGCAGTGTGCTATTCACCTTGTACAGGTAGTGGCCCTCATTTATTTGGCTAGATTGAAGGGTCCATGGGGATAATTGTCTTAGTCGGTCTGTTTATAAAAACAAAAATAATATATATTTACATACTTCCCTCCTTCATGCCCTTTTCACAGGTCACTTCTTAAGTCCATTTCCAAAGAGCATAAGTTTTGTGTCTTCGTGTGAGTTTGTTCAGCATCCAGTACAATGGGCTATGATCCCAGTTGGGGCCAATGGGTGTTACAGCAAAGTAAGCATTAAACAAGACTTGGCTTTTAATGTGAACATAGCCAGTGTATCATTTGTACATGAATATGTCTAAACAGAGAATCCCTTCTTCACTCCCAATTCCATGCTGATATAAATACTTAATAAATGTGTACAAAACCCATAAAACCGCATCAAAATGCATTATTTTTGCCAGAGATGGGGTGCATTTTGGTTACATTCGCTTTGTGAGGATTCTAGCCATTATGTCAATGAAATATGCTCTGCATTATGACTTCATCTTTGTTCTTAAGATCAGAAAACTATTAGTTTTATTTTTGCATTGCAAGATGCAACATTAATGCTCTCTCCAAAAGTAAGATGTTTAGAAAGTTGCTTCTATATTTTTCTTATTAGCAATGCTGCATCTATGTTTTGAGTATATTGCTAAGCTTTCCTTTTTTTCCTTTTAGATCCATGTCCCCTCTCTCTCAAAGCTTCCTTCTTCAATTCTTTAGGTTTTGGTAGAGGAACTGTACAAATAGTGCCACTGCTTCTTTCTGGGTTAGTTAGTGGGATATAAATGAATTGCTTTCAGCTGAAAGCAAACTCTGTTTTTGCCTTATATTGTCTGTCTTCAGTTGTAACAGCTTGTGTACTGTGAGCTCTCTTATACAAACTACATTACCCAAAGCATTGTGGGCTGTCACTAGACTGAATGGGCGTTGTAGTTTGGGGAGCCTGGTATGGATCACACTGTTCGTAAATACTTTGTGCTAGACATGCGGTTCAACTTCAGCATCCTTCTTTAATTCTGAAAAATACGAACAGCTGTTTAGGTTTTGAATCTTGCTTGCAGTCATGAGTTTACACCCTTGGGAGGATAGGTAGTGGACCTATTTTTGTTTCCAATTTCTTTATTCCCTTTTGCCAGCTGCTACTGCTTCACTGAGGGTGAATGAGGTGTCTCCTCTGAGGCCAGTACTAATTATGGATAGTCTATTTGCTTTTATATATGCATCATTTGCATAATGTGTTGGGGGATACTGTATGGTTTGCACAAAGCACTAGAAAATGTACTGTAGGGAATAATCCTGCACTAGCACCTGGGGGTGGACGATATGTTCTAATCTTTCTCTTTTGTTTTTGATATCTGTGAGATCTTGCTCTTAAAAACCAAGTAGAACTCATTAAATGCTATCAGAGGGAGACTCTTAATTTTCTGTTAAACAGTTGCAATCTGCCGAAATGAAAGGAGAGCCTTGACCCTGCTTCTAAATTAGTCTTGCATTTGTACTTTTCTCACTTATATTGCCATTTCATTCAATGAACACAACCCAGTGATACTGGAAGAAAAATTTGCATGTATTCATTCACCCTCTAATGGACTAAACATTAATACTCTTATTTTATTGAATTTTTTTTAACAATTTATTGTATTTTTAAAAAAATCTAGCAAAGTCCTCCAAGACAATGTTGTGGTGCTTTTTTGGGCAGCTTGTTTCACTCCTCTAGTGTAAGGATTTTTCTGGGACGGAGGAGATGTTGGTTTAGCGGAGGTGAGCAAACTGCGGGCCACATCCGGCCCGCGGGACCCTCCTGCCCGGCCCGGGAGGCTAGCCTCCAGCCCCTCCCCTGCTGTCCCCCGCCGCAGGCTCAGCGTGCTGTGACGCTGGCGCAATGCTCTAGGCGGCAGGGCTGGGAGCTCCTGGGGCAGTGCAGCTGCAGAGCCTGGCTTGACCCGGTGCTCTGTGCTGCGCGGTGGCGGTGGCATGGCCCTGCTCCAGCCGGGCGGCGTGGCTGTAGCGTTGCCAGCCACTTGTGCTCCGGGCAGCGCAGTAAGGGGACAGGTAGGGTTGGATAGAGGGCAGGGGAGTTTGGGGTGGTGGTCTGGGGGTGGTCAGGGGATGGGGGGGCGTGGATGGGGCAGAGGTTCCGGGGGGGCAGTTAGGAGGGAGAGGGAGGGTTGGATGGGGCAGTCAGGGGTAGGGGTCCTGGGGGCAGTCAGGGGACAGGGAGAAGGGGTGGTTGGATGGGGCAGGGGTCCTGGGGGGGCCGTCAGGGGTGGGGGTTCCAGGGGCTGTCAGGGAACAGGGAGCGGGGGGTTGTGTGGATGGGGCAAGGGTCCTGGGGGGGCCATCAGGGAACGGGGGGAGGGTTGGATGGTGCAGGAGTCTGGGGGCGGGGGTCACGATCCCCTCCCCTAACCAGCCCTCCGTAAAATTTCTGAAACCCGATGCGGCCCTCAGGCCAAAAAGTTTGCCCGCCCCTGATCTATAGGAATAAAGAACAGCCCTAAGTGTATCTCTTAGTTCATTTTGGTTTGTAGTCATGTGTTTGTCATATCCTTTCTCTGGTTGCTGGGTTTCTCAGATCAAACCAACCTCAAATCAAAATTTTTGATTTTTTTTTTTCTTTGAGGGATGCACGCTTTCCTGTTTTTTGACTACTGGTTGTATTTAAATCTTTAATATTTCCATGAAACCTTATTCAGATGAAATAAAAAGTGGGTGCTGCTTTTTTTATATTAAGAATTGGGTAAGGATGTGAGAGAATGGGCAGCCTTTTAAAAAAAAAATAGGTAGGCACGTTGGGAGGGCTGCTTGGGAATAGTTGGGGCATAGAAGTTGTGTGTATCCAAATAGCTTAAACGGTCCACGAGCCTTACTGAAGAAAGAGTAAATTTTATTTATATATAAAAAAAATTAACTTTGAAATTTTCCCTGTTTAAAGGAACATAGTCAAATACATGAAGTGAACTTATTTCCTATTATGAGGATCAACATTTGGCAACATGGCAGAACCTTTCTTCATATCAGAGCAGGCCTTTTTGGCGCTAACTACGCAGATCTAGGAACTGAGTTGAAGAATAATGTTTAAATCCACAGTAAACATTGTTGCAGCTAAACTGGTTTCTGATCTGGTTTGGCTGATCAGCATGGATGGGTTCAAAGCTTCTTAGAACATGGTTTAAAAATAACGTGGTAGCCTAGATAATGGCTTAGGCTAAATATTTTGAAATTATTTCTAATAAGGTTTGTACACACCCATGCTGTTTGGCCAAACTGTTAGTCCATCTACAATAATAATTCATTTGTATTAGTACATGGAAACCTCCAACTTGTTGAAGTGTGGTTTTCTTGCATAGTAGATGGGTCTAAGCAATGCTGTAACAATGTGCCTGAATTCTGCTGATGTTCAAGGCTTTCATGTAGTTAAGCCCCATTTACCTTGTGGGGGCACCGTGTTTTAACATTGTCTTGGGACTCTCTAAAACATGGCTGTATTGTTAATTTAATTAAGACCTTAGATAAGTTTGTCTGAAACAATGTTTAAACACAGTTCCTTAATTCAACTTGCAGTCCAATGTAGATTGACCTGATTTGAACCTGGGTGTGTCTTTATCTTTCTATGATTTAAAGGGCTAGAGTTCATTATATGCGTAAAGGGGATGCAACACTGTGGCCACCAGGGACTTCCCCTTTGCACAAAAAAAAAACGTGTAAAATCTTTTCAGAATTTGTGGTGAGGAAGGGAAGATCAGATTTGGAGATGTTTACCCATTAGTCAGTAGCTCCACTTGCTTTTACCTTTATCTTTTGGCACTGGTTAAGGCTCGTTTGGAGGAGTTCCCCTTTTGATAGGGATCTCCTGGTGAAAAGCAGTCTTGTCACATTACTTCCTTTCTCTTTACCTGTGGTTACTGTTCATTCCATCTCCCTTTAATCCCTTTCCTGATAAATAGGGACCTGTTATGAAGCCAGTGATAAGTATTTCCATTTTGGGCCACACAGACTTTTCATCCCTCAGCTGAGTCTTGCAAAATTCTGCTTGCTCACTCTTGCAGCCATTTATTTTTGTTGTTGTTTCATCATCAATCACCATGGTAGAGGGCAGATAAGTAAACTTTGTGCCTGGGTTGGTCAATTTTTATGGCAAATTTACTAGCCTTTCACTCCATTTCACGTATTCAAGTCTTTTCCTTACTGATCTCCTCTGAATAGGGTCCGGGCATTTACTGTGTGTTTTCACTTGTGCAGGTGGTCTTTCAGAGGCTGCTGAAGGGAGAGGACGTATGATACAGGTCAACTGGTGAAGTAGTGGGCCATAGCAACTGACTTGTAGGTGGTGGTTTTCATTTTTTTTTTTTAAATCAACTACACTCAATTTTTTTGTTGTTGTATTGTGATTAAAAGCTCAAAGTACATACTAAACAGAATATGAACTTGTATCCCACTATACAGCATAGTTAAGTGAATTAGGTCTTGTCTACACTACACATTAGGCTGACATAAACTGCCTTATATCGACTTAACTGTGAAGGGGTATACACTGCAATGCCCCTCCCACTGATTTAACTCACTTGCTACTCTGACATAGTAAAACCACCTCCAACAAGAAGCATAGTGTTTATGGCAATGTAGTTAGAGCGACACAGTGTTGGCGTTGACACTGCATAGTTTGTCTCTCTAAGTGGCCTCCAAGAGGTGTCCACAATGCCCATCATGACCACTCTGGTCACCAGTTTGAGCTCCATTGTCCTGTAGCCAGATACACAGGCATGCACCCTTCCCCCTTTAAAGCCCTGGGAATTTTTGAAATTCCTCTTCCAGTTTGCTCATTGTGGAGAGCTCACATTGCATCTGTCCAGCTAATTATGCTGGCTCCCCACAGCAAATGCACTCTTGCCTGGAGTACACTGGAGTTGTCGGATCTGCTGGGTCTGTGGGGAGAGGAGGCTGTGCAGTCACAACTCTGCTCCAGCTGCAAGAACTGATTGCTTCTGACATGGAGGACAAAGGGTAGTGCCATGCCAAGATTAAGGAGCTGAGGCAGATTTACTAGAAGGCAAGGGAGGCCATTGGTCAGTCTGGTGTGTTGCCAAAGATATGCTGCTTCTACAAGGAGCTGCATGCCATCCTTGCTGGTGATCTCATCTCCACTGCCAAGAGCCCGTGGATACCTCAGTAGGGCTGGAGACGGTGGCTGGTGGAGTGAATTCTGAAGACACCATGGTGGATGAGGAAGTGGAGTTGGAGAAGGATGAGGGACAGGCAACAGGGATGTGTGGTGGCGTGGCGAGCCAGGATCTCTACTTAAGTACTGACCATGGGGATATTTTCCTCATTGACGCTGCCTTTTTGGCAGGCTAGACCTCAATAACCCTTTAATCGACCAAAGTCATTTTGCATCTGCTGAGCCTGTTGTTGAAGCACTCCTTGCTGCTGTCAAGGTTTCTGGTATAAGGTGTCATGAGCCAGAGGGGCAAAGGGTAAACTAGGTCTCCAAGGATCACTATTGGCATGTCCACATCCCTGACTGGAATCTTCTCTCTGGAATGAGTCCCTGCTTGCAGCTTTCCAGGTCCGTGTTCTTGAAGATGCATACGTCATGACCCTTCCGTGGCCACTGCGCATTAATGTTAGTGAAATGACCCCAGTTCCACCAGAGCTTGCAATGCCATCGACAAGTAGCCCTTTCTGTTGATGTACTCCTCCGTAAGGTACTTTGGGCCAAAATGGGGATGTGTGCGCCATCTATTGCGCCGCCGCAGTTTGGGAATCCCATTGCTGCAAAACCATCTACTATTTCTCTTACGTTCCCCAGAGTGTCAGTCCTTCATATCAGGAGGTGATTAGTGGCCCTGCACACTTGCCTCACTACAACCCCAACAGTGGACTTCCCGACTCCAAACTGATTTGCCACTGAACGGGGACAGTCTGGAGTTGCCAGCTTCCACAGAGCAATCGCCACTTGCTTTTCCGCTGTTAGGGAAGCTCTCATTCCAGTGTCTTTGTGCCACAGTACTGGGGCGAGCTCTGCACACCGTTCTAAGAAGGTGGCTTTACACATCTGAAGGTTTTGCAGTCACTCCTTTTCGTCTCATACCTGCATAACAATGCAGTCCCACCACTCAGTGCTTGTTTCTGGTGCTCAGAACTGACAAAGCAGCTGCTCTGTGAATGCCAAAAACAATCTTGAATTGTTTCTTTCCATGGCACACAGCAGGGCAGATGCAACAGTGTCATTCAATTTGTAGCTCATGAAATACTACAGGATCAGCCATGTTTTGTGTTCATAATTCTCATCACAAGACTAGAGAGCAGTGCAGGATCCATGCTTTGAGATAGCGATGGTGGGTGTGCAGTTTACAGCGGCTGTTGAAAAGCAGCATAAAATGTAATTGGAAGCCCATGGAATGATGGGACAGAGAAAACTGCATTATGGGGCGATGAGCCTGCCCCCACGAGACACTGCGAACCCTTTCCAGAACACCCAGTGGCAGATGGTGGTGAGTTGCACAGTGGGATGCTGTCATTGGCTGTACCTTGATATGAGACTGTCTGCTGGGGGAAAAGTGATTTGATGAGACTTAAGATGGCTGGGGAGTCCAATTTGTGCTCTACAGGTTTTTCCACATATGTGACAGGTGCTTGCTTGGAAAGAGCAGAATGCTGTACCCTTTCCTTCCTTCCTCTGCTGCTTCTCAGCCTCTTGAACAAGGCGATTCTTTTCAAAAAGGGCTGAGGTTTGATGTATGATATGATGCCATTGCAGTCTATTGCCAGCCAGCTCTTCAAATTCATGGGGTCAATGTCTCCCTTCGTAAGATCTACTTTCACGGTGTTCCTGTAGTGTTTTCTCTGTCCCCCGCAGGTCCTCTTACCATGACTAAGTTGAGAAAAGAGGACTTGCTTTGGAAGATGATTATTAGCCATCTATGCACAGTGACCACCCAGCAAAGTTGATGTTTCGTAATCTTTGCCTCAACACTGGTGATGTTAGCTGCAGAGAGAACACTGGTATTGGTGCGATAGTCTTCCTGTCTGATACAGAGAATCTTCCTAAGGCAGCGCTGTTGGTACCACTCCAGACGCTTAAGATGGCTGCCTCACCATAAAGAAGAGTGGGGGTAACTACTGCATTGTAAACCAGGTTCTTCATTTCCATCTGCAGATCTCTGTTGATAGACATGAGGAACAACTTTCTAAAGGATACGCTGGCACAATTGGTCCTATGTTCAATCTCCACATCAAGATTGGCTGCCTTTGGAAAGGTGGAAAATACTCATCTTTTTCCAGGGGTTCACCACCAATGACAATTCTGTCAGTGCAAGATTGCCAATTGTGGATGTGCGCTGCCATCACAAGGAGTGTTGTGTGGATGTACAAAAGAGGTTTAATTACAGCGGAGGATGATTGTCAATGTAACTCAGTTGACTTAACTTTGTAGTGTTGACATGGCCTTAGTCAATAAGCAACTCTATTTTCTACAGTTGTGGTGATTCATAATATGTAGTCCTTTGCCTTTTTGAAAAAGTTGTGTGAATGAACTTCAATTTCAGTTGAATGATGGATATTGGATTAAAGGATGGTCAAATGGAAAAGAACCCTCTGTTTGGGAGAGCAGGTAAAGACTTGTTGATAGTGGCCATTAAGATTTTCCTCACAAAACATTTCCATGAGATTGTTTGTAATATACTCTGATTAGTGTGTTCCGAGTAATAGACAACACTGGTAACATATATCACTCTCCTTTTTCCAATGTGATGTCTTAACAAGCATTACACTTGTTGTCACTGTTACAGGAGTAGAAATTGTAACTTGCTGATGAGAAGCAACTGCCTTGGTTTCTGGATTCCAGAAGGTCTGATATTCCTGGAATTTTGTACTTATTTTTTTTTCCCTAACTCGTCATCATTTTTAAACTTTCCCAGAGTAATGTATACTTTCATTGATTTAACTATTCAGCATGTAAGAAACATCAGCAGCTGAGGCCAGCGTCTTTTATGTGGCTGAATGTTAGAATGCACCTGGTGAGCAAAGACATTTTGTTAAAACATGCTTCGATAATTCCGTAGTTAAACTCCTGCCTTTGCTACAACACTTTATTTTAATTAGGGTTTGTAGAGTACTTAAACTCTGCTATATTTAATTTTTAGGATTGGGAAAACTATATTCTCCTTGTTTTGTAAGTAGTTTCTTGCTTCAGAGAACCTTTGATCAAAATATTTACTGAACAATATGCAGAGCCAAACTATGGGCAGAACAAATGCTGATAAGAAAATGCATAATGTTGTCATTGAATATAGCTGGTTTAATTCCAGGACAACTCTACAGTATTTGTAAACACTTTTCTCCTACCAAATTGATGTAATTTATTTGATTAAAATGGAGGCCTGTTAAACCTTTAATTGAAAGCAAGACACATGATCAGGGTGAATTTGATTTAAATCAAATTGATTTAAAGCACTAATCAGGAAGACTTGATTTAATCATACTTTTCTGCATAAAAGTGCATTCTTGTTGGTTGTGTTAACCTTAATACATATTCACAACACAGACAGATGTAGGTTTCATTTTTAGAACGTACACGCTATACATTGTTTTCAAGTTATTTATTTTGAAAATTTTTCAGAGTAGTTTTACAGCTGTATCAGAAAATGATTGGTTATTTCATTTACCAAAGGTAATTGAAGCAGATATTTATGAAGTCATTGGGAGGTGAACTATCTCCAGATCAACAGGTTAATCATTTATATTTGGAGGATTTTCTTGACATGCTGTATTAGGAGGAGAACATCACAGACAGACATTTAAATTGTTTGTTTTAACTAAAACGACAATATTATGTATTCTGGATTTTTTCTTCAACAGCAAACACATATTTTAACAAAACAAGCATATGACTTCAATTTTAGATAAACATTCAAGTTTTTTAAAATCAGGTTTGTTTTTTGTTTTGTTTTGAACTAAAACAATTAAATATATATTTTAAAAAACAAAAATCAGCTATGTCAGTCGGGTCAACATGAGAAACTTAAAATATTGGCTTCTGCAGCTAACTCAGTCATCTTCACCTTCATTTTCCTGTTTGTTCATAATCTGGAAAAGAAAAACAAGCTTTCCTGCTTTTTCAGGTCCCCAACGATTTCTCAATTTGGAATGAATTAGTCCAAAGGAAGAAAATATTCTTTCTACACCGGCAGAAGAAGCTACCTCTGTTAAGTGAGATTATCACTTCAACAGTCTCTGAATCCAAATGCTTAAGTGACTTCCATCAGTTCACTGATGTGACTTTCTTTAAAACATCATCAGCAAACATATATTTCTTGAATGGTTCACCCTTATTTGCAAGAAAATGAGCTGCAGATAGTGCTTTTTTGTAATGCTTTTTGTAATGCTTGTAATTTAACTCTGTCATTGCATATATCTCTTTTCTAAGATCTCACTCAGTTCCTTCCAATTTTCATCAGTATCAGCAATAAAACAGCTATTTCCCTGCATTTTGTTCAAGGCTACAGAAATAGGCTTCAGGTTACTCAGCATTTTTTCAACATTTCTCTTAAGCCCAATGTTGAGAACTTTGGCTGTGACAGTGCCATCTATTTTTGTTCACAAAACGTCGTCTGATTAGGCCAGTTCTTGATGTAGTGCTTAAAACAATCCACTACTGAGTTCCATCGCACGTCTTGTGGGAGAGTTAGCTTGGTTCCTCCCACTTTTTTCAGAGCAGCTGCTGCAAAGTGGTTGTTACGGAAGTATTTTGCAATTTCAAGAACATTAGCCTTTATTTCTGGAACACTGAAGTCTTTGGCTAGGAGGTACATCAAATGAGCACTGCAACTGTATGCTATTAGCTTGGGACTCTTCTAAATTTCTTCTCATCTTGGATACATTTGCCACATTGTCTGTGACCAAGCTGCATACTAGACATCTGATTTTTTTTTCACAGTTCGTTATAGCTTTTACTACTACTTCTTGTAAGTATTCTGCTGTGTGTGCATTTCCTGATGTATCAGTTGTTTCTGTAAGGAAGACATTCCCTTCTTCTGTTGTCACGCAAGTATATACAGGATCATTGTGTACATTGCTCCACTCATCAAGACTCAGGTTAACAATTTCACCCTCTAGACCTTTGCACACTGCTCAATTTCTCTTTCATACACTTTATCCAGCAATTTGCCTGCGACATCTGCTCTGTTGGGTGGATTGTATGCTGGTCTTAATGACTGAACCATGTTAATGAAGTGTGGGTTCTCAATCATACGGAAAAGAGAGTTTGCATAAACAAACCAGGCAGTTTTTTCATCAATTACCCTTTTTTTGTAATCTGCTGGTTCTTATCACAAATTTATCTGACTGTTTCTGGATGATGGGGGATTTTTTTTCTTTTTGGTACAGGTAATATACTGTGGCTATGTGACGTACATGATGTGACTGAAATACTGTCATTGGCAGATAACTCTGAAACTATGGAAAATGATGGTGATCTTGAAGGTGGATAGTCTTCAGAATCCTATATGTTGAGGATGGATTCTCCTAAACAAAATAAGTTAATGCAGTTATTTAATTATTATCACCATACTGCTCATTTAGTATTACTCATTGCATTCACTGACACTCAGTACTATTTTAAAGGTGAAATGGTAAAAGAAAGATCTGCCTATTTCCGCTATTTATTTTTTTATCACAACTGCATCTAAAATGATAGCACCATAGAGTAACAACTATATTTTTTTGCTCAAACATGAGAATTCAAAAATAGTCCAGAAGGGAGACTGGCAGTCCTTAAGAAAGGAATATGAAATAAAAATGTTTACCAACCTGAAGATCCTGCATGTTCAGACATGTTCCTTTCATCATCTTCAACGTAGCTTCCTCCTGAGAAGGACACTTCTCCTGATGTTTCTTTCGGGCAACCAGACCTTGCATTTCTTTGTTTCACTGTCTGCATTTTGCACGCATGCCTGTCTTACCCACAGGTAGAGGAACTTCATTAAAATATTCCCAAACTGGGTCTCTTTTACGGTTTTCCCTTCTAGTGAGAGCATAGGCGCCGACTCCATGGGTGCTCCGAGGCTGGAGCTCCCATGGGGAAAAATTGGTGGGTGCAGAGCACCCGCTGGCAGCTCCCTGCCGGCCCCCCCACCCCCTCACCTAGTTCGCCTCCCCTGAGCGCACCGCCGCTGCTCCGCTTCTCTCCCCTCCCTCCCCAGCTTGCTGCCAAACAGCTGACTCCTGTGGCAAGCCGGGGGGGGGAGGAGCAGAGCGGTAGCGGCCCGCTCAGGGGAGGCGGAGCAGAGGTGAGCTGGGGCGCGGAGCGGTTCCTCTCCCCCCCTCCCCTCCCGAGCGTAACATCCTGCGGCCCTCCCCATGCGCCGCCCCCCCCCCCAGCTCACCTCCGCTCCACCTCTGCCTCTAAGCGTGTCGCCGCTTCTCTCCCTCCCTCCCAGGCTTGTGCATGGCAAGTCTGGGAGGGAGGGGGGTGGAGGGGAAATGCGGTGTACCCAGGGGAGGGGGTGGGGATTTGGAGAAGGGGTTGGAATGGGGTTGGGGGCGGAGTTGGGGCGGGGCCGGCCAAAGTCTGTGCCTGTGAGTGAGAGAATGATATGGTAGATCTCAAATCAATTAAGCCTACACTCAGAAAGACCTGAAGACTTCTGGAATATGCTGCTCAAACAGTTTCACTTTTGTTTCTATTGCCTGTACCTCCCTTCTCACATTTATCTCCAGACTTCTTCTTGTCCAGGCCTATTCCAACCCCAACAATCTTCTATTCATTTAACTTTTTGAAACTTTGCACTTTTAGAGAGAGGTAAGGGATTGACTCTGTGTACACAAATTTGCAGAGGGGCAATAGGGTTGAGGTCTGTTATTTCTCACCTCTATATTTATTTTATTTAAAAACATTTTTACTGTTAACAGGCATGTCACCTCTGGGGGGACACATCCACAGTTTGAGAACTGCAAAACTGAGCATCTCTGATAATGCTCAGTCCTAGAAGATACCAAGTCCTATTGGGTAGATAGAAAGATTAACCTAAATAATCTATACAGAAGCCCCTGGAACACCATAAGATTGGGTCCCTAATCCATGAACTATTGAAACTCATTTACAAAACTTTTCTTAAACATTACATGAATATATTGTCTTATACTAGAGAATTAGAATTTATAATCTCTATTCCATGGTGAGATATCTTTGAACTATAATCTATCGTTATTGAAACTAGTTTTAGATAGCTTTTTTCCCTCAAAAAGCATTTTATCCAAAAAATCTGATTTTGGGTTTTTTAAATTTTTTTTAAAATCATTGATTTTTGTCCACTGAATTGCTAAGTATGATACTATCCCAGTAGAAATGTTCATATTTAGTTGTGGAGAGGCACTCTAATTCTCAAATCCTCTTTTCTGGCACTTGTGATTTCTCTAGAAAAATAAGCCTTTAGGCTGCATCTTCTCAAGTTTATTCTCATCCTAAATACGTTTCCCAGATTCTGAAAGTCTGCTTGACTGCTTTTGAATTATCACTCTGATCACAAAGGTGGATTTAAGTCTTGAATTCACTAATTACATAGGTTGTATATCTAAATCTCAGTATGGTGCAAGAAATACACTGGCGTTTATTAATCATTACATGCGTAGTGCATTTTCTTCAATGTGCAGTACCTATTGTTTTCAGATGGAGACCTCTCGGCCATCAGTGCCTTCATTACATCTGAGTTTGACTATTGTAAGCTCTGCCTAGGGCAGTGGTTCTCAACTCGTGATGCATGGGCCACTTGCGGCCCAATCAGCACACAGCTGTGGCCCATGTGGCATCCTTGGGGCCACACAAGTAGTGTATATATTGTGTGGATACCGCTCATGTTAACACAGAGAGAGCCACATATGCGGCCCACAATGGTAAACAGGTTGAGAACAACTGATCTAGGGGAAACTCTATGAAATCCCTTCAAAAGCTCTCCATACACTCTCCTTCAGAGTGAAATGGGTGCTCTCAAGAGCATGTGCTATCTGTTTTGTTATCTCTGTACTGGCGGCTTGTAATCTTTTGGGTGAAAACAATGGTGCTGTTCACTTTCTTCAAAGGCCAAAAAGGGCTGGTGCAAAGTCATCGACAATTTGTTCTGTCACTTTTTACCCTCTCTGAGAGCTGTGGCTCATCTAAAACATTGGCACTAACCCTTCCTAATGATGAAGTTTGCAGGAGCTGTAGGCAGAGCATTCTTCTGGAATTGCATTTAATTATGAACTAGCCACATGTAGAGCTACAAGAGCCATTTTCACCCAGATTGTTGACTGTGGGTTACAGAATTCTGGATGCTTAGCTGATTAACCTAATCCTTTCCTGTGCCTTGGTTGTAAGCCACAGTGCTCTGCTCCTTGTATTTGGAAATATTAATGACCCAACTTAAGCTATGTAAAGTGTGCACTGATACTGTTGTGGTGAGAGACGTATAAATGTGTGTGAAATATGTATAATCACTGATGGGGAAAAAATACATTGCCAGTATTCTGCAGCTGAGTTATAGCGTAGTTACACTATGGGAATTCTAACTTTAAATTATTGTGGGCTCACTTTAACGTGATATTTTAAAGCCTTTCATGATCTCGCTGCCAGTATTTTGAGACCCTGTGTTATCTGATGTGGGTTTATTGGTGGTTTTTTATACACTCCTGTCCTCCAGGACCCCTCTAGGCATATCAGCCTCTTCCTCCATCTCCTGGACAAGGAGTGTGTGACCATAGCTCCCTTTGAGAGCTATCCGATACCAGTTGGATTGTCTGTCAGAGGGCTCCTTGACCAATACAACATTGTTCACCAAGGGAAAATTTTATATCTGCAGCCTTCTTGGCACCTCTCAACTGGGAACCTGAATGTTGGAAACTGATCTCTGTCCATATCTGTCAGCCTTAAAACCAGCCATTGGGTGGTACAAGCCGCCACAGTGTAAGAATCCCTGGAATGTGGAACATTTGTGTTCTTTTTGTGTGGGGTGCGATAATTGATGGATTATAATAGTTTTTTAACTTAAAAAAAATGGGTCAGTTTATCCCACAACCATTTTTTTTGCAGTCTGTTACAGACAGAGGGAGACTCAGATTGCATGGGAGTGGGGGTAAGGTGCCTGGCCTGAGTATCTTGTGTGGGGACTAAGAATGGGGGGTTGTGCCGGGATAGACCTCACTCCCCCAAAGGTTGATCTCTTTTTCATTAACACTGCTGCCTGCTCCCTCTTTAACTAATTGAGCTTGCCCCTACTTTACCAGGGCTTCCTTACTGCTGCTTCCCTCTACCCATTTGACCCACTTGGGGCCCAGAAGTCCTTCAGTTTCTGCTTCTTAGGAGCAGGCCTCCTACTCCTCCTTTCCACTTCCTTCTGGTGGTGGTGGTTTGTGTGTGTGTGGGGAAGGGGTGAGAATATCCTACAACCTGTGTTAGAACACAGCATCTCAGGGCCTATTCTCTCCAATGCCTAGAAACAACCACTGGTTCCTGAGCAGCGTGGCTCCTCCCTCAGAGGGGTTCTCAGTGCTGATTGCAGGGGAGAGAGGAGTAGAGGCTCCCTAGAGCTGCTGGAAGATGGTCTATCCTTTCTTTCACGGTTGCCAGGTAGTTGCTCCTTGTGTGCAGACACCACTTTTAGTTGGTGGGGTAGTGGAACATCAGAAACACGAAAACACTGCAATGCGGAATGTACCGAGAAACGCGGGACACCTGAGAGCTTGGATTTCCTTGTGTGATGTGGCAGAAAGTTACACTGCCATGCACCATCAATAGCGTTGCCATGCTTGAATAAGTGCTGTATATCCATTTACACTTTATTTCTTTCCCCCTGCTATCACAGATCTCTACTTGAGAAGAATGCTGTGTCACTGAGCAGCAACATAGGCCCTGCACTCTTACATTTTATGCCACAAATGCTGTGCTTAAACAGAGAAAATTCTTTCCATTTTAGAATTATTTGAAAGAGATGTCTGCATCTTTGTATACTGCACTATTCTTTTAAAAGATCTTCCCTGGAATTAGTATTCTTTTAAAATCTAGATTACTCTTGTTTCTCTTTAATTTAGCCTTGATTTTTAGTTGTTGTATTTTTTCCATACCACTGTCATATTGTGTGGTGGGACTGTATTGTACTGTTGCACTATTTGTACTCTGGCATTCAGCTACATTAAATCTCTTTATATGTACTAAAACAGCTGCGGTCTATGATGCTCAAAATTCTTGGCTCCTATTGGAGTGGAATGACTTTAGTATGGAAGCTTTCAGACACTACTGAGAACATAAATATGTAGAAATATTCTGTTTCAAGATATACTTTTATTCACATACACTATCTTTTAATCGTGACTTGGGAGGGACCGTCTTTAACAGTATGTGAATCTCAATATTGGATGAAAATTTTGAATTGCTTTCTAAAGTTCTTTTTAAAAAATTTATAAAATCTAGGCCTTTTTTTTTTTTTTTTTTTTTTTTTTAAATTAATATATCTAAACTATGGCCCTTGACCCAAAGGCTCCCATTGACTTCAGCGGGTTTTCTGTTGTCTTAAATGGGCTCTTGGATCTGGTCTTTATTCCGTAGGGGAAACAAGTGCCCCTAAGACAGCCTGTCAGCATTACATTAGCTACTAGAATAAAACATACATAACTCACAATAATGACCTTACACAGGCTCTGCTTTTGTTGAAATAAAGCCAGCTTTGTGCCCAGTGTGCATAAGAATGGTCATACTTCGTGAGACCAATTGGCCATCTATCCCAGTATCCTGTGTTCAAGCATCTGACCAGTCAGAGACTTACGACACCGAAAGCATGGGGTTGCATCTCTGACCATCTTGGCTAATGGCCACTGATGGACCTGTCCTCCATGAACTTATCTAATTCTTTTTTGAATCCAGTTATACTTTTGGCCTCCACAACATCCGCTGGCAATGAGTTTCACAGGTTGACTGTGGGGCGAAGTATTACTTCCTTTGTTTATTTTTAAACCTACTGCCTGTTAACTTCATCAAGTGACCCCTGGTTCTTGTGTTTTGTTAGGGAGTAAATAACACTCACTTTCTCTACAACAGTCATGATTTTATAGACCTTTATCATATCCCCTCTTAGTAATCTCTTTTCCAAGATGAATAGTCTGTCTTTTTAATCTTTCCTCACATGGTAGCTGTTCCATACCCTTCATCGTTTTTGTTGTCATTCTCTGTACCTTTTCCAATTCTAGTACATTTTTTTTGAGATTGGTTGACCAGGTCTGCATGCAGTATTCAAGGTGTGGAAATCCCATGGAGTTATATAGTGGCATTAGGATATTTACTGTCTTATCTATCCCTTCCCCAATGGTTCCTAACATACAGTTACCTCTTTTGATTGCTGCTGCACATTGAGTGGATGTTTTTAGAGAACTATCCATGATGACTCCAAGATCTCTTTCTTGAGTGTGTTAGGCAAGAGTTAAATATTTAGTTGGCAGTGAGACAGAAACCCACGTAACTAACAAGCAGGAACACTGGAAGCCCAAGGACGCTGACAACTGTGAACACTTGATAAACTTATATGGTCAAGTGTCCGCCCAGTAACTCGGCTCTTAGAACAGAAGAAACTCTCCCTTCACAGCCCTCTGGATATTTGTAAACACTCACCCCCACTCCTTTACCTTAAGGTAGTCATGAATAATTGATGTAATCAAAACAGTTTGATGTGTATGTTCTGTGCCTGTCACTGTCATGTTAAGTGCGTTCTCTGTCTCTGAAACAATGTTTGTCTCTGTAAGAACAAGATAAATGCAAATGAAGTGATAAGAAAAAAGGAATATAATTGGTCACTGTAACGCCACACCTTTGAAGCTGATTATCAGTCTTCCCGGTACTGTAAATAAACCCCTTCAGTATTGTCTGGACCTGCTTGATTCTGGGGGAAAAGAATCTCCTTGCTTCACAAGTGGTAATAGCTCATTTAGATCCATCATTTTCTATGTATAGTTGGGATTATGTTTCCCAGTGTGCATTACTCTGCATTTATCAACATTGAATTTCATCTGCCATTTTGTTGCCCAGTCACCCAGTTTTGTGAGATCCCTTTGTGCCTCTTTCCAGTCTGCTTTGGATTTAACTATCTTGAGTAGTTTTGTATTATCTGCCAACTTTGCCACCTCTCTGTTTATCCCCATTTTCCAGATAATTTATGACTATGTTGAACCGTACTGGTCCCAGTACAGACCCCTGGGGAACACCACTATTTACCTTTCTCCATTCTGAAAACTAACCCTTTGTTTTCCTATCTTTTAACCAGTTACTGGTCCATGAGGCCCTTCCCTCTTATCACGACTGCTTAGTTTGTGTAAGAGCCTTTGACGGGAGACCTTGTCAAAGGCTTTTGGAAAGTCCTTGTACACTATATTAACTGGATTGCCCTTGTCCATATGTTTGTTGACCCCCCCGCTCAAAGAATTCTTATAGGTTGGTGAGATCTGATTTCTCTTAACAAAAGCCATGTTGACTCTTTCCCCAACAGATCGTTTTCATCTGTCTCTGATAATTCTGTTCTTTACCGTAGTTTCAACCCATTGGCCTGGTACTGGAGTTTAGGCTTATCACCCTCTAATTGCCAGGATCACCTCTGGAGCTTTTAAAAAAATTGGCATCACGTTAGCTATTCCCAGTCATATGGTACAGACGCTGATTTAAGTGATAGGTTTCATACAGTAGTTCAGGGGTCTCAAACTCAAATGACCACGAGGGCCACATGAGGACTAGTGCATTGGCCCAAGGGCCGCATCACTGACCCCGCCCCCACTCCACCCCTTCCATTAGGCCCTGCCCCTTCTCAGCCTCCTCCCCTGTGCGCACAGCTTCCCGCTCCTCCCCCTTCCTCCCAGAAACCGCAAAGCTCTTCCCTGCCCTGCCCGCTGGGCTTCCCACCCCCAGCCCCTCTATTTATTTATTTATTTATTTATTTATTTTACCCCCCAGGCAGTTCCTGCTGCCAGAACAACTGTTTGTTTTTTTTTAAAAAAGGGGGGGGGGCGCGGGGAGCCCGGCGGGCCGCAGGGAAGAGCTCCGCGGGCTGCATGTTTGAGACCCCTGCTGTAGTTAGTAGTTCTGCAATTTTTTATTTGAGTTCCTTCTGAGCTCTTGGTTAAAAACTATCTGGTCCTGGTAACTTATGACTGTTTAATTTGTTCCAAAAACCCCTCCGAAGTATAGCCACTTTGTAAAATGTCTCTTCTCTATATTTCCAGCCTTTTTATTATAAAATTATTTTGCATATTAATAACCATTGTACATACCTATCTCTAATTATGCCATGTGTCGTACCTAAAAGGGTGGTTTTTTTAATAACTAATGTGTTATTGAGGCATTGTTTAAAAAAAACAGCAAAGCATTGTAAAATGGTGGAACTTAAACACTAATTTTCTTGAACTATATATGTCTGAAGCAGAGTTTGAAACTTTTTTCCAGAAAGCATCATCTCTTCCTCCTTTTCTCCCCTCCCCCATTCACTGAATATCTGATCCTCTCTAGAACATCACTTTCCTTACAAAATTAAAGGTGGAAGCTTTGTGCAAAAGAGCAGAAAAAGTAGCAGACAGTTCTTGATTTGCTTGATCCTTTGGAAATATGCACATATCTTAATTAACAGCTAGGTTTCCAAAATACAGTCACTTAATTAACTGGCAACTGTAATTCTTGTATCTTAAGGATATTAAGTAAAGCCTTGAGTGTCGGAGAGTTACAGATAAATGAAAGTCCACCAATATTCATCTACTGTCTTGATTTTTTTTTTTTAATAGTTGAAATTTAACATTAATATTTTGAAGAGCTAGCTTGACAGATTCCTGCATTTCTGGATTTTTTTTAAAAGCAAGTTAGAAACTATGACCTGGGCTACTCCTAAAACGTAGAGTGATCTAGCTATGTTGCTTAGGGGTATGAAAAATTCACACTCCTGAGAGATGTAGCTAAGCCAACCTCGTATAGACTGTGCTAGGTCGACAGTGGAATTATTCCATTGATCAAAGGGGTGGATTTACTACAGTGACAGGAAAAACTCCTTCCGTTGCTGTAGCAAATGTCTGTGCTGCAGTGCAACAGCTGCACCACTGTCTCATGTGGTGTAGATGTACCTTAGTATATGAATGACTTGGGAAATGTACTTGATACCTGCTAGGCAAAATGCTAAATGTATTACTCTGAGGCCAATGGAAAACATGGTGATGAGTGGGAAGGTATTAAGATGAAACTAATGATTTGTTGAGAAACCTAGCCTGCCCCTCCCTGTTGTTGAGATTGGGCTTTGGAGCGGAGCCTGGAGCGCGGAGCAGTGGAGGTGCAGGTTTTTGCCTGGAGCTGGGGCAGAGCCGAAGCACAGCTCCAAAGCCCTGGCTGAGAAGTGTGAGAGTACAAGGATTGAGGTCTCCTAGGATCTTGTGTGTCTACCGAAAGAACTCCATTTTCATATTGGCTTTGTGCTGATAAACTTAAAGCTCCCACTTAAGTGTTTTTAGTTGCTGTAAGGCAGGTGTAGTTTCTTCTTTACCTACCCCGTTACCTTTGGGATCGGAGGGCATGGGAGGGGGATTGATTTCCCCCAGCCGTTGAGGGGGAGGTGATCTGTTACACTACTCTTCCCCTAGTTTCCATTTTTGTGTGTGTGGGGAGCCTTCTTGCTGAATAATCCTAGTTAAACTGCCTCTGCCATCTTCTCCTTTTCTGAAGTAGCTGCTGTCTGAAATGGACATGATTCTTGTGGGTTTCACATCTGCAGGCCAGGAATAGTAGAGATGAAACTGACCAGACTGGAGTTAACATCACTCAGTTGCTGCTTTTTGACAAAGCTGTGGACATTATCAGAGAGCAGATAGTGGGGCTAATCATAAAAAGATCCACAGCAAAACATGGAAATGTGTAGGTGTTACAGCAATGTATGTCTTATAGACTTGGGAGGAACAGCATTATGTTAGGATTAGATGTTGAAAGTTTTCTTCACTATAAAAGTTACAACTTTTTGTTAAATGGAAAGCTTAATTTTTGCAGAAACTGATGATTTAGCCCTCCGTTCCCCAAGCTGTCTCTACAATTGCCTACTTGCCATTGACAAGAGTTTGTGTATCTACCAGCAGTGAGAGCTTGTTTCTTATAGCTAGATCTGGAATGCTTGCCTTCTAGAACATCCTATTTAGATGGTTGTGAACCACTTCAGCCTTGACTTCAGAGACAGTGGCTCCTGCTGATTGTTTATAGTGCAGACCTATTTAGCCCAGACATTTTGGGGACATCAAAACACTTCATTAAAATGAGGTTTGGATAAGGTGTTGGGGCCAACAAAGAATGGGATCTCACTGTGCTATAATGTGCAAATGCATGGTAGCAAACAGTCCCTGCCCCAGAGACCTTGTAATTAAATAGGCAAGACAGATATCAGGTGGTGGGAGGTGAGTGTAGATAAAACACAAGCAGAGCGAACAGTGTGATGGGAGCAAGTGACATGTTAGTTCCACAAAAACTTGTTGGGCGGGGTGAGAACACCCAGTTAAAGGCAACAATTGTAAAGCTGATTAGAAGATATAATTTACACAAGTTATGCCTTCTCAGTGGGTCCCACAGGCCGTTATTTAAGTCAGAAGCTTCAGAAAAGGGTGCAATGCTTATATGAAAAACATTTCAGAGTTGATTTAGATGGGGGTGGTAGCAGAAAGGGTATGGGCCCTGGTATTGTAGGTCATAAACTATCCACAAAGCACACATGAATCCCCATGAGATTTGGTTGTCATGCCACTATAAATCCAAAGTGCTCTCTTGTCTGAATAACATTTATTTCCTGTTCCTTAAATAATTTATCCAATAGGAACATGAGAACTGCCAAATCAGATAAGACATCTGACCGCTCAAGTCAGGGTCTTAAGCAGGGTTATATACAGTGGCAAAAATGTCTGGACCTGGCCTATAGAGGATTTATACTATTGGTGACATTGGTGTAGCTGAAGTAGTGCTGAGAAAACAGGTAGATATGTTCCTATTATAGAAAAGGACTAGGATTAGAAAGAAATGTCCACCATAGTTTGTTCCATAATAGTCTATTGTGGCAATTCTTGTACTTTCCTCTGAACCATCTGGTCTACTTTCAGAGACCACATACCAGACTAAGATGTCTAGTCTGCTATGGCTATTCCTCCTATTGAATAAGTGATTTGAGACAGAGTAAATAACTGAACTTCAGAGAGAAGGAGTTTGATTATAAGGGGGGCGGTTAGATAGCCTATATAATAGGAGGGAAAATGGTGACACCAGGCTAGATATCAGGCAATGAACAAAAGCAGCAAAAAAACCTTTCATAAACTTGAAAAGATTTGGGGAAGGTAACATGTTTGGCACTGATTCAATATGCATTTTTAATACTGGTGTCATATCTGTTCACCTCTATGAAGCAGAGTCATGGAAATCTACAAGAGAAATTGGTAAAATGATCAACTCGTTCCAAAGTAAATGTGTGAAAGATCTTCAGAGCTCACTGGAAAGAGTTCCTTGCAATGTGCGAGATTCTGAGGAGAGCAAACCAACCTCAAATATTAAACATGGTAAGAGGATGCTGATGAACATACTTAGGACATGCTTCAAGCATGCCACCAACATGACTTTCATGTCCAGTGAGAACATGGACTCCACTTTGGAAGAGAGAGGGTGACCTAGAGAAACATGATGTAGAACGAGAGAGAGAGAAGCCACGCCATGAACATGACTTTCAGAAGCCCCTACAGACCAGCACAAGACCAAAATAAATGGCAGGAACTGGTGGATGCCCTATGTACCTAAGGGTATGGGAAAATGAAGAAATATGGAAAAACACAGTTGAGTAAAGAGGTGGAATTCTCCACAGGAAATGTAATCCAGAATAGGCTGTCCAGCTTAATTTAAAAATGAATGAATAAAATAACATTTTTCAGAATATTAGAGAAGCTTTGGAAAACAAGACTCTGCAAAGACCATTTTTAAAATAAGAGAATGTTGCTGGTTTACTTTGTGTTTAAATAAAATATATGATGCAATATGTACACAATTTTAAAATCTGGTTAAAACAGATTAGCAAAGATTCCTTCTCTCAGTCATAGAATCATAGAATATCAGGGTTGGAAGGGACCTTAGGCGGTCATCTAGTCCAACCCACTGCTCAAAGGAGGACCAATCCCCAATTTTTGCCCCGATCCCCAAATGGCCCCCTCAAGGATTGAGCTCACAACCCTGGGTTTAGCAGGCCAATGCTCAAACCACTGAGCTATCCCTCCCCCCTTCACATGTACATCATCATTACATGTAGACTGAACCCATGGATTATGTCATGAATTTGATATGTTTGCTTTTGGACTTGCTAGTTAAAACAGAGATGTGTTAGAATGGTAAATCTCATCAAACCTTCACAGAAGCATTAATTTGAATCTTCAGGCATATAGAGCCTATTTGAAGTAGTTTCTTTTTGGAATAGTTGTTTGGTTTGCTATGGTGTGCTCTTATTGGGCCTAGTTACAAATTCAGGAAATCAGCTGGGGTGTGCGGCATATTTTCCCTCCTCCAAACAAAATGTTATCTGGAACAGTGTATATATATTATTATTCTCATGCACCTTGGGTTCTGCTTTGGCTCATATTTATAGCATGTCAATCATGGTAGTACCTAGGCATTTTTTTCTTGCTGGCTGATCTCCCTGTCTAGTCATTGTGTCTTAGCCCTGGTCTACACTACGAGTTTAGGTCGAATTTATTAGCGTTATTTCGATTGATCCGTGCACCCGTCCACATGACGAAGCCCTTAACATCGACTTCTAGGGCTCTTAAAATCGATCTCGCCACTCCACCCCCAACGAGGGGATTAGCGCTTAAATCGATATTGCCGAATCGATGTAGGCTAGTGAGGACGCAATTCGACGGTATTGGCCTCCTGGATCTATCCCACAGTGCAACATTTGACTGCTCTGGACAGCAGTCTGAGCTCCAATGCTCCGCCCAGGTAGACAGGGAAAGCCCCGCGAACTTTTGAATTTCATTTCCTGTTTGGCCAGCGTGGTGAGCTGCAGGTGAGCGCAGATCTCATCAGCAGAGGTGACCATGATGGAGTCCCAGAACCGAAGACGAGCTCCAGCATGGACCGATGGTGAAGTAGCGATCTGATCGCTGTATGGGGAGACGAAACCGTGCTAGCAGAGCTACGGTCCAAAAGAAGAAACGCCAATACATATGCCAAAGTCTCCAAGGGCATGCAGGACAGAGGCTACAACAGGGACGCGCAACAGTGCCGCGTGAAAATTAAGGAGCTCAGGCAAGCCTACCAAAAAACCAGAGATGCAAACAAACGCTCTGGGTCAGAGCCCCAGACATGCCGCTTCTATGATGAGCTGCATGCCATTCTAGGAGGTGCAGCCAGCACTGACCCACCCATGTGGTATGACTCCATATGTGGATCATCAGAAACCACAGAGGAGCATGATGATGATGATGCTGAAAATAGCGCCCAGACACAGCAAGGAAGTGGAGAAGCCCTTTTCCCCGACAGCCAGGAACTCTTTGTCACCCTGGAGCCAGTACCCTACGAACCCACCCAAGGCGTGCTCGATGCAGGAGAAGGGACCTCTGGTGCCTCTGGTGAGTGTACCTCTGTTAATTAATACATGTTTTATAAGCAAGCGTGTTTAATGATCAATTCGCGGCCAGTACAGCTACAGCTACTGGAAAACTCTGTTAACATGTTCGGGGATGGAGCAGAAATCCTCCGGGGACATCTCCAGAAAGATCTCCTGGATATACTCCCAAAGCCTGTGCAAAAGGTTTCTGGGGAGGGCAGCCTTATCCTGTGCTCCATGGTAACACACTCTACCACGCCAGGCCAGTAGCATGTAGTCTGGAATCATTGCTTTGCAAAGCATGGCGGCGTATGGTCCCGGTGTTTGCTGGCATTCAAGCAACATCCGTTCTTTATCTCTCTGTGTTATCCTCAGAAGAGTGATATCATTCATGGTCACCTGGTTGAAATAGGGGAATTTTATTAAGGGGGTATTCAGAGGGGCTCCATCCCTGCTGGGCTGTTTGCCTGTGGCTGAAAGGAAATCTCCCCCGCTGTGACCCACGCGGTGGGGGGAGGGGGAACAGCGAACATCTTGGATGTGTGTCTGTGTGTGTGTGTGTGGGTGTCGATTAGGTTCGCGCTGCACGTTAACCCGAAAACCGCCGCCCCTCCCTTTTCAATTGCCAACCAGTTTTAAATTGCCAGCCCAAAGGCTGTTTGTTATGGGAAATGAGGGGGTTGCTGTTTGAAAACATTCCCACATGTTATGAAGGTTAAAGAAGCCTATAGACTGTGGCTTACCATGGCTGCCTGCAAGCCGAATTCTGTTGCCCGCCGGACCTGCTTGTGTGATCTCTCACACCAAACCGGCAGACCCTCAATATAACAGGCAAAGTGCAACCTTGGACCAAATGCATATGTGATATGTAATGTTTGGAGCATTATTCTCTAATATGTGTCTTTTAAACTACTCCTCTCCCGTTTGTTTCCTCCCGCAGCTGCAAATGTTTCAACGCCACCCCTTTCATCACCGTCCCAGAGGCTAGCGAAGATTAGAAGTAAAAAAAAAAAGGAATCGAGACGATATGTTCTCAGAACTCATGGAATCCTCCCACACTGAAGCTGCCCAGCAGAATGCGTGGAGGCAGACACTGTCGGAGTCCAGGAAGGCAGAATTTGATCGTGCGGACAGGTGGCATGCTGAAGACAATGACTGGCGGGATGAAGAGAGACAGCGGCGGGATGAAGAGAGTAGGTGGCGTCAGCGTGCAGAGAGAAGGCAGGATGCAATTCTGAGGCTACTGGAGGATCAAACGGAAATCCTCCGGCTTATGGCTGAGGAAAGGCGTAGGGTTCAGGAAAGGCCGCCTGAGCCCAGACCGCCGCTACAGCCCCTGTGTAACCAACAGCCCTCCTTCCCGAGTCCCATAACCTCATTCCCGAGATGCCCAAGAACGCGTTTGGGTGGCCTCCGTGCACCCAACCACTCAAGTCAAGAGAACAGTCCAAGCAAGAAAGGGCTGGCATTCAATAAGTTTTAAAGTGCTGTGTGTCCTTGTCCTTCCCTCATCCCCTCCTCCACCACCCATCCTGGTGCTTCCCTTCCTCCACCAGCTATCCCGGGAGACTGTGGCAGTTAGCCCCATAGTTCCCCCTCTTTGTTTTACGAATTAATAAAGAATGCATGATTTTTAAGCAACAATGACTTTATTTCCTCTGCGAGCGGTGATCGAGGGGGCGGGAGGGCAGGGCGGTTTGGGTAAAGGGAAGTAGAGTGAATGAAGGGGCGGGGCTTTTCATTACAGGGGAAAAACAGAACTTTCACACAGCATCCTGGCCATTCATGAAACTGGTTTTCAAAGCTTCCCTGATGCGCAACGCACCCTGCTGTACTCTTGTAATAGCCCTGGTGTCTGGCTGCGCATAACCAGTGGCCAGGCGATTTGCCTCAACCTCCCACCCCGCCATAAACGTCTCCCCCTTACTCTCACAGATATTGTGGAGCGCACAGCAAGCAGTAATAATAATGGGAATATTGTTTTCGCTGAGATCTAACCTAGTCAATAAACTTCGCCAGCGAGCTTTTAAACGACCAAATGCACGTTCCACCACCATTCTGCACTTGCTCAGCCTATAGTTGAAAAGGTCCTGACTACTGTCCAGGCTACCTGTGTATGGCTTCATGAGCCATGGCATTAAGGGGTAGGCTGGGTCCCCAAGGATAACTATGGGCATCTCAACATCCCCAACGGTTATTTTCTGGTCTGGGAAGAAAGTCCCTTGCTGCAGCAGCCGAAACAGACCAGAGTTCCTGAAGATGCGAGCGTCATGTACCTTTCCCGGCCATCCCACGTTGATGTTGGTGAAACGTCCCTTGTGATCCACCAGTGCTTGCAGCACTATTGAAAAGTAACCCTTTCGGTTTATGTACTCGCTGGCTTGGTGGTCCGGTGCCAAGATAGGGATATGGGTTCTGTCTATCGCCCCACCACAGTTCGGGAACCCCATTGCTGCAAAGCCATCCAGTATGAGCTGCACATTTCCCAGACTCACAACCCTTGGTACCAGCAGCTTGGTGATCGCCCTGGCTACTTCCATCACAACAGCCCCCACTGTAGATTTTCCCACTCTGAATTGATTCGCGACTGACGAAGCTGTCTGGCGTTGCAAGCTTCCACAGGGCTATCGCCAGTCGCTTCTGTACTGTGAGGGCTGCTCTCATCTTGGTGTTCTGGCGCTTCAGGGCAGGGGAAAGCAACTCACAAAGTTCCATGAAAGTGCCCTTACGCATGCGAAAGTTTCTCAGCCACTGGGATTCATCCCAGACCTGCAGCACTATGTGGTCCCACCAGTCTGTGCTTGTTTCCCGGGCCCAGAATCGGCGTTCCACTGTATCAACAAGCCCCATTAACACCATGATGTCCACCTTGCGGGGGGGCCTTTTTTGAGAGAGGTCTGTGTCCATGTCCTCATCACTGTCCTCAGGGCGCTGCTGTCGCCTCCTCACCTGCTGTAGCTGTAGCAGCTCCTGGTTCTCGTTCTGCATATACTCCTGGACAATGCGCGTGGTGTTCATAATGGCGATAACAGCCGCGGTGATCTGATCGTGCTCCATGCTTTCCCTGGTATGCTGTTTGCAGGACAGCAGAGTGGCAGCAGAAGCAGCGGGTGGATAACAATGGAGTCAGCAATATGGCGCCCATATGAAAAAAGGCGCGAAAGGATTTTTTGCTCCCCCCTCAGTTGCTTTCACGGAGGGAGGGGGGAGCAAGGGTTAGGCTCATTTCCTTCTTGCTGCAGATGGTACAATATGCGGTGAGCAAGGAGGCGCCTTCCCTTCTAGCAGCAGATGGTACAATATGCTTGATATCCATCATCATCTCCTGGCCCCCTCAAGGATTGAACTCGCAACCCCGGGTTTAGCGGGCCAACGCTCAGAACGCTGAGCTATCCCTCTGCCCGTATTATAGTGTGACTGAATCCCCACTAGACCTAATGTCCAGGCGTACGCTGGAGATGTACGGTAATTGTGAGCTGAGCAGGCTTCCGTAGCAAACACGGAAACCCCGGAAAAAAGGCGCGAAAAATATTGCTTTCACGGAGGGAGGGATGACATGTACCCAGAACCACCAGCGACAATGTTTTCTGCCCCATCAGGCTTTGGGATCGCAACCCAGAATTCCAATGGGCAGCGGAGACTGCGGGAACTGTGGGATAGCTACCCGCAATGCAATGCTCCGAAAGTCGATGCTAGCCCCGCTACTGTGGACATAGTCAATCGACTTCATGGTCTTAACGCTCTTTAGTGGGGGGACACACAATCGATTCCATAAATTCGGGTTTTAAAATATCGACTTCTATAAATTCGACCTAATTCTGTAGTATAGACGTACCCTTAGATTCCCGTCTGTCAGCTCAGCAGTGACAATAAAATCGAATGAATTATTTCCAACACTTTGTTTTGTATGAGGTTTGTGGCTTTGTTCATCTTTAAACCTTTTTGTTCTATGTCACTCTTCACTTGTCTATCCAACGCCTCAGTCTTCCTCTATTTCTAGTTCCTTGCATTCTGGTATGTATTGCCAAGTGTGATATCCTTTCCTGGTCCATTCTTGGCACATGTCCAAACTAATGCAGTCATCTTTCTTGGCTTTTCTGTAGCAGTGTTTTCTTGTTACTTCATTATTTTTCTGTTTTTGAAATGGTCAGTATTCCCCTCGGTTCATTTCTGCAGTCATTATCTTTCATTTGTCGGCTTTCCTCATACTTCAGGATTCCGACTGCTACAGCACTATCATCATAACAGTTTTCATATACGCTGATTTTCATTTTTATCAATGTCTTTAGCCTTCCGGATCTTGCATTTGAAAAATTGTAATAGCTGCTAGTCTGATTCTTCTTTTTGTCATCTTCACAATTCAAGTTGTTCAGTAGGCCTCCAAGGTACACATTTATCCCCCCACTTCTTCTAGTTCTTTGTCTCTGAAGTTACTCTTCCGCTTGTCTTCCAATTGCTATAATTTTTGTCTTTTCCATGCTGATTTTTCAATTTGAATTTCTTGCATTCTAGGTATACCTTGTCAGTTATTCTCCAAGTCCTCCTTGGTCAATGCTGTGAGGTCAATATTGTCTTCTCATATAGCATGACTCCTCTCATTTAATCCTGTTACAGCCATTACTGCTTCCAGTAACAAGTGGAACAAATCTGGTAATGGTGTGTGTGTATCTATATGTGTGTGTATATATACCATTCTGTTGGCTTCTTGTCTACTTGCACTGCTTTCATTTACTTTCTGTAGATATTTTCTATCAGTTTGATCAATTTCTTGGGGATGCCATAGATTCTCAAGACTTGCCATAACCCTTTTTGCCAACAGCTATCAAATGTCTGTTTGAAGTCTATAAAGTTGTTGTAATGGATTTGGTTGTGTTCTATGTACTACTTTGATATCTCTTACTACAAATAGCTGATCAGTTGTACTTTGTCTGGGTGTAAACCTGACTTGTTCCTTTTCAAGCACAGCTTCTGCCTACCTCTTAATTCTCCGCAATGTCTTGGTAAATATTCTTCCTGGCAGACTCACTAAGCTGATTTTTCTGTAGTTCTTGCTCTTGTTCGTTTTTATTTTTATTTTTTTTTTATTTTTAAGATTGGCACTATTATTGGTTTTCCTCTGGTCACTTGGTGCTTGCTCTGGTTGGTAAATCTTGTCAAATAGCTTGTGCATTGCCTTTACTGTGTATTCCTCACTTGTTTGCAGCATCTCAGCGGGTATGTTGTAATTTCCCCACTGTCTTTCTCTCTCCCAAACTTTCTATCAAGATTTTTACTAGTATTTCTAAAAATTCTGATATCTGCTCTTTTGTATGTAGGGGGGAACTTTAGAATCATTTAATCTGTTGTGTTCAAAATAGAAAAAATATTACTTTTTACTTGTATGCCCTTAATTATCTGCCCTTGCTTGTCTCACCACTGATATCAACTCGTGTGTCCCACTAATTTATCTTATTTTGCAGTACAACCCCGTCACCTTTCTCTGTGGGTATTTTTCTGTTTCTTTACCGTGTTCACTTATGTAGTTTGTGTCTCTTCATTTTCTGTTCTATCTCTCTGGTTAACTTCTTATACTCTGCTCTTAGACTTGCCTTTTCCATTTTATTTTCCTTAAGTTTCCTCTGTCACTCACCTGCAGCACTTCATCTGTTAGCCACCTTGGTTTCTTCTTTTTGTCCTTGTAGCCCAATGCTTGTTCAGCCACTCTCTCATAATACCATTTTCCCCTCCCCCCCACACACACTGTTCCATGTCTCTTCAGCGTTCACATCTTTCACCAAAGACATGATTTTTTTCCCTCCCGTCCCCAACTTCTTTGTATTATTTCCTAGTGTCAGGCTCATTCAGTTTGTCCATGTCCTAGATCGTAGTTCTTGGCAGTCTTTGGTTGCTCTCATCCCCAACTTCATAGAAGTCTAGTGCTAGAATCAGTGACAAATGATCTGCACGACAATGCACTCAATTTCCATCTGCAATTCACAAATATGAAGTCCTGTCTTGCTCTTTGTTTAGCCATCTGGTGATTCAAGTCCACTTGCTCTGCAGATTTCTTCATTGAAATAGCATGTTTCTTATGGAGTGAGTTTAAAAGCTGGTACCCACAAAGCGTGCTATGCTTGCAGTTGGTTCTGGTGACTCATTCAACTGTCTCACCATTGGTACTAAGTAGTTGCATGCTTGCTGCAGCACTGCGCGCTGGGTCTTCGTTGCTATCTAGTAGGGTGGATACACATTTGTGATTAAAAAAAAACTAGTTAATTTTTTTTTTAGTTTTAGTTGCTAGTTTAGATGCTTCTCATTTTGTAGCCTTGTAGCCATGTTGCTAACAAGGATATTTTATAGTTTAGTTTTCTACTTGTTAGAAGAACTTCAGATTTTATATATTTTTTTCTACCAAGTTCTATACTTAATGTTTGACACCAAAAAAGTCCCAGGATCTCCAGTGTCCTGTTGTGAGAACAACAAAGTCAGAAACACAAAGCTCCTAAGTAAATAGCTCATGCTGTATTTACAACTGACTCTGCCTTCTGATTCTTGACTTGCAAAAGTTCAGTGTAAGCTGAAATTCTTTGACAGATTACCCTACTCTACTGGGGTTTACAGTGCCTGGACCTCTCCTCGATTAAGTGGATTAAAAAAAAGACTAAATGTTCTTTTAGAAACTGTCTTGTGTGCAAGTATAGAAGGGTGGCATAATGGTCACAACAAACCTGTTCTGAAGGGTGAAGCCTGTTGACTTTGCGACAAACATGATGCCTTTTGGATGTCCACATTTATTTAAATATTTGACTACAATTTTGTGTGTGTGTGTGTGTATTCATTCTATCCCACATCTTCTGATTGTGAGCAGCTAGTTATGACAAACAATGAAGCCAATATGGCTAAAACTGGGGAGGTTTGCAAGAAGATCATATAACCTATGGCTGTTGTGCACTTTTTCTAAATTCGCTATCAGTTGTTCCACCCTAACAGATGCCTTAGCTATGGTTGGTGGGTTAGTGTGTGTCTGTATTTAGCTGCTTTTCTGTTTTGTTGCCGCCTCATAACTCCTCCTTCCCATGTGTGTGCTTTTCTTCCATTCCTCCTCTTCTCTCTCTCTCCCCCCCCCCCCCCAAACCAAAACTATAGTTCTTCTTCAAAAATTGATGCTTGGATTAGAAGCCTATGATGGTTTTACTTGTTTTGACTGAATAAGACTTGAGGCAGAGTGCACACTACTTTGGGTAAATCAAGGGCCATTGTGTCTCTGTCCTAATCCTAAATAGGAAAACTTCATTTTTTTTAAGGGACACGCTAAAAATATTGCTACTTTCTGAATTCCTACCATTACAAGTACATCTATCATTATTGTATTGGAATAAAATGTTACAGAAAACACATTTTTACATGTTGTGTACTATATGTATTGGACAATATTTTCTTCTTGGTCATTTTCATTGTTACCCTGTGAAATGTAGCAAGCAAGTCAGTCAGATACACTATGGGTCTTTCACTGTCAACAAGGGACAGCAACATTCCTAAACATAGGAACATATGATTGTAAAACTACAGCAGTTGGTTGGGTTTTCAGGGGTAGGTGTAGTACCTGAAACTAATTCTAGCTTCTCTTTTGCTGTTAACTAGATTCCTAGTTCATAGTGCCACGTTTTAAGTTTTTCCTCTCCCTTGGCATATCAGGGTTGTTTTGCTGTAATGTTATATGTAGCTAATTATGCAAGAAGCAGCAGTTGACTACAATTATAATCTGTGCTGTTACTCTCTTTCTCTCAGTAATATTTTCTTTTAAGGCATAGCTTTTTCATTTTATTGGTGTACATACTTCTTAGTATAATATGTGTGTATTTATTTCATTAGATTTATACCAAAAAGGGCACCTATGCAAGCTCTGGGAGCCCTTTCCATAAATTATGAAAACAAAATTAGATCTGCAGAACACCAGACTGTCCTCTCCCTCACACTTTGAGAAAAATCAAAGGCCCATCTCCACTGTGGCCTGTGTAAATAGAAGTTGTGCAGTGTGGTCTCGAGGTTGATAGCCTTGGGCTATTTTGGACCAGTGTGGGGAAAGCCTTATAAAGCTGAGGGCCCTTCACAGATAAATATATTTAAGTTATAGTTCCTGTCTGGAAAACATCTGTGTGGGATGGGTACTCTGACCCCCATTTTAATATCTTAGTCAAGTGTAAGAGTCGCAGAGAAGGGAGGTAGATTTTCCATGTGGTGGTCTTGGTCCAGTCTGAGTTTTAGTTTGGGTATTCTGGGAAAAGATTAGGTCGTATTGTTCTTCTCTCTTCCCCCCCCCCCCCCCCTTTAGCTTTAAAGGACTACCACTGAGATATGATGAGGTGCACTGGTAGGAAATTGTTCTGAAGCTTTGTCATTGAGCTTCTCCATCATGATTTTTGCCAAAATGGAGCAATGCTAGCTGTGCTCATTAGTGCTAACTGTAGAAAGTCTAATCAGGTATGGCTGTAGATCAGTGGTTCCCAAACTTTAACAACCTGTGAACTCCTTCACTAAAACATCGTCTCGCGAACCCCCTCCTAAAAATGAATATTTCCAGGGATTTTCTCCTTTACCTGAGTATAAATTATGAAAGCAGTGATCTTGGAAATATAAAATTTGTTTTTTACATGCTTATTACACACTATTATTTATAATTACAGTATTTTTATTACATTATGAAAACTGCAACACTCTTCCAAGATCCCACTTTCATATCTTGTATCACTTTGAATAAGCCTGTTATAAGACAAGGCTCCTATGTTTCGTCAAGTATCAGATGTGAAACAGCATGAAGGTATTTAAGAAGCCAACTCAGAGTTCCTCCTACAGAAGCATTCAGGTCTTGAGCAGTTCAGGCAAACAATGCACGTTACAACGAAGCTTTAAACTTGTTCTTTGTAATAATTTTAAAAACAATACTAGCTGCCTATTTAATTTTAAAAACAGCAAAAAATATCCACCACCCTTTCCATTTCTTATTAGGAGTCTTGAAGTTTAAATCTCCTCAGTGTGATAGTTATGTTTGCTTTGATCTGCTTAGCTCTTGGAAGTCCAGGGGCTCCAGGCTGCTGGCCCCATGCTGCCCAGGGTCCTTAGAGACAGCTCTGTCCGCCATTAGGGAATTTTTCCCAAGAACCCCCTGTAACATTTCGTGAACCCCCAGGGGTTCACGAACCCCAGTTTGGGAACCACTGCTGTAGATTAAAAAAAACAACAAAAGTATATAACATGTTCTCTTGACTTGGCTTCTCCATTAGTGTTGGGAGTTTGTGGGAGTTGTACTTCAGATCAGCTTTTGGGAGGCTCCAGATAGTGAATACCACAATTCTACATTGTAATGTTTTATTGTATATAAACTTGGAGGCCAGTGGCAGTCGTCTTTCTTTTGTTTCTCTGTAGAGTACGAAAAATATGAAGAGAGGAAAGGCAAGATGAAAATATAGACTGTTTTTTGTTCTCAGATTCATCTTTTTAATAATTATGAAAATATCTATATGCTGTGGTATCTGATTTTGGCTTAGGGTGGTAAAGTTTAAGCATGTGCGGAGGTGTTTGTGGGACTGGAGCCTGAGTAGTTCTGCTGAAATCCATGGCACTATTTGGGGTAGTAAAGTTACACACCTGCATAAGTATTTGCGAGATCAAGGCCTTAAATAGCACTTTTATTTATGGTGGTGCAGTGGGAGTACTCCTAAGATTTATGAATGAGTTCTGTCTATGATGTAAGACAGTGGTTCTCATCCAGGGGTACATGTAGGACTTCCGGGGGTACGTCAGCTCATCTAGGTATTTGCCTAGTTTTACAACAGACTATATAAAAAGCAGTAGCAAAGTCAGTGCCAACTAAAATTTCATACAGACAATGACTTGTTTATACTGTTTTATGTACTATACATTTTATGTAAAGTACAATATTTATATTCCAGTTGATTTACTTTATTACCACCACCATATAATTATAAAATAAGCAATTATTCAATAATGTGTTTTGACTTTTGTATTTTTATGTCTGATTTTGTAAGCAAGTAATTTGTAAGTGAGGTGAAACTTGGGTACGCAACACAAATCAGACACCTGAAAAGGGGTTACAGTAGTCTGGAAAGATCGAGAGCCACTGATGTAATATGCCCTTCAGTTGAGGTTTTTATTGTAGACTTAGGTAGTCATCAGACAAAAAGGAAAAGCCTATTTTTAGATTGTTTTATGTCAATTATGAGTTTAAGCTTCTGCTGAAAACTGTTTTTTTTAGAAGTGCATGTAAAGCAATCTGTTTGTAAGCATCTTATTGGTAGCAGAATCACTTGTATAGTGACTCGAAATGTAGCCTTTTATTGTTGAATTTGAAATGTAGACATGATTCTATTTTGATTACTTCTGAAGAGTTGCTGATATTTTTGTTTAAATCCAGTAGTGTTAAATAGAAGCTATTGAATATTAACAGTTAAATTGAGAATTAAAAAATATAATTCTGAGCTTCATAAAAATATTATGAGCTATTCTGTGGGCTTTTTGCAATTGAAGCCAAGAAGATATTTCTTCTTAGCACAAACCACTGAACATTATCTTGGCTTCAGAGTGTAATATAAGTCTTGAGGAAGATATTTTTTTCTTAAGCCAGATGATGAAGCCTGGGACTGTAATGTGGCAGTGCTTCTACTAGATGAAAAGGCCGGTCTTTAGTTTACCCATAGCTTTGTTTGTATCATCCATGGGTTTTTTTGCTCTCACAAAATGCTTGTCTGTCATCCCATAGTGAGAAAATACAAGAGACTTTTTAAAATTCTGGTACAATACAAGCATTCAGTATCATGTGGAGTCTCTTTCATGCTTCAGATAATTGCCTATTATATAATGTTAAATTTAGCCACCTGGAACGATATGTATAGCAGTTTCTAGGTTTTTGATCATTCAGAGCCAGATTAGAGTAGAATTTTGTTTTACAGAGTGTTTTTCATACTCTCTCTCAAAATGCTCTATATTGAATTAAATTAATGAATGAAATACTGGTAGCAATGCAATAGCTCTGGGGTGCACTTTAAAAGGCCCAAATAGCAGTTTTATGCTTCGCTCCCATTGAAAGTTAAGCACCTAACTGCCATTTGTGACTTTGAAAATCTCCTCTTTGCAGACCATAGAATTTACTGTGTTGTGAAAGCGTTGGTCAGAAAACCTGGAGTTCTTCAAAGAGAACTGTATGGGTAGACACCTTCTCCAATAATTTTATTTTCAAGATTAGGGTTTTAGTCTCTCCTCGTTCCAAAATTGCCATGGGAATTCCCCCTGCTTGAAATTCTGTCACACTGACAGATTTACATGACCATATCATGCTTGAAAGATTTTTTTTTTTATTATTACTACAAGAAACACTAGGCACTAATTTCTGTTTAAACTATTTTGAAAAATTAAAGGAAAGCATCAAGGTTCTGATGTATATCTGGAAACAATAGTTACAGAATTATGTAGAAGCCTAGAGAGGAAGGGGAGTGGGTGGAGTTAATGCTTGGAAAGAAGGGTGTGTCTAGCTGGCATAACTGTTGAGTATTGAAGAAAGGGCAGTTGGTGTGAACATTGAGAGGGAGGGGTTGGGTTGTTGGAATCTAGTGGTTTCTGCAAGGTGGGAACCACATCTTGTGCGGTTCTATATCCGGGGTGGGCAAACTTTTTGGCCTGAGAGCCACATCAGGGCTCCAAAACTGTATGGAGGGCTGGATAGGGAGGGCTGGATAGGGAAGGCTGTCCCTCCCCAAACAGCCTGGCCCCTGCCCCCATCATCCCCCTCCCACTTCCTGCCCCCTGACTGCCCCCCTTAGAACTCCCCACCCATCCAACCCCCCCCTGCTCCATGTCCCTTGAACGCCCCCTCCCGGGACCCCCCCGCCCCTAACCGCCCCCTGGGACTCCACCCCCCCATCCAACCTCCCCTGACTGCCCTGACCCCTATCCACACCCCTGACAGGCCCCCTGGGACTCCCACGCCTATCCAACCCCTCCTGTCCCCCGTCCCCTGACCGCCCCCCCCCCCGAACATCTGCCCCATCCAACCACTGCCTGTCCCCTGACTGTCCCCCGGGACCCCCTGCCCCTTATCCAACTCTTCCCCCCACACCATGCTGCTTAGAGCAGCAGGTCTGGCAGCCATGCCACCCGGCTGGAGCCAGCCACGCCACCGTGCTGCCTGTCAGGAGTTCGCAGCCACGCCATCCAGAGTGCTGGCAGCACAGCACAGCAAACTGAGGCAGCAGGGGAAGGGCCGGGGCTAGCCTACCTGGCTGGGAGCTCAAGGGCTGGGCAGGACGGTCGGGCCGTAGTTTGCCCACCTCTGTTCTATATAAAGTTGGCTAGTTTGCCTTATACCTTCACAGTATTGAATATACTAGGCGGCCTTGTGCGAATTGGAGTAAATATAAAGTTGCTGATCAGCAGGTAAACAGGTAATTAATATTCAGTGATTATCAAACATCTATGAATTTACCTTATACGAGGATTCATGCTTCTCTCAAAAGTGCAGAAAACTGCTCTTTGTGGGTTTTTTGGTTTTTTTTTAAGATTTGCTATGCCACTAAACGAATATTTAGTGGAAGAGCAGAAACTTGCTCAGAGGAAGAAGGCTTTGACTAAAACAGCGCACATTCTGTGCAACAGAGCATCACTACATTTACAGTAACAACTGAATGAGGGAGGGTATGGAGGGAAAGGACTATAGGCTGACACTACTGTGCAATCTCATTGGAAATCTGGGTTGAGCTAATTTAGAACAAAACTGAAATAACAGAAGGACAAAAATAGAAAAAGCGATTGAGGAAGATTGTGGAATCTTTCCATTGCTTAATCAGCTGACTACATCCCGATAGAAAGGGTATCAGCTGATCCCAGAACAGAAGGGAGAGGCTGGTAGAATGTAATCCTCAATTTCTCTTCTTCTACCAGTGAAGATTAAAGATCCAGATTTCTATCCTAAATCTGTATTTGTGAAGAAGGCAATGTATTGTGTGGTGGTGTGTTTTTGTTTTTTTTGTTTTTTTAAAGCATTTCGATTGATTTGGTCAAAACTCTACTGGGCTAGTATTTAAGAAAACAAGTGAGTTGGTAAATTTTGTCAAAAAGGACCAGTACAAAGCAATGGTAGGCCTAACTAGTTACCAGACTGTGTTCTTGTGTTTTACTTACTTCTTCTGCACCCTGTTGAGAAACCCAGCCCACATGTCATACTTGGGCAGGATGATGCTTCTGCTGGGTGCTGTGGCTGTGTCGTCTTTGGGAGCACTGTGTTTTGTCTAGTCTCTGGCTAGTTAAATGTTTGATAAATTGTGGAGCTGTAATCCATTCTAACTTTGGGGATAGGGATGTGGAAGCTACAGTGTTTTTAACTAGCACCCCCGCCCCCCCCCCCCCCCAAAGTAGAAATTACAATGTGGAAGTGAACTATATCACAAGATTTCAATGTTAAGGAGTAGCTTAAGGTCTGGTTTTGTATGTTTCTTGTGAACAAGGAATTCTGTACAAAACAAAAATCTGTGAAAAATGATGCTCTGGCATTTGGGTTCCCTACTTGGGTAACTTGAAAAATGCACAAGGTTCTTAAACAATGACATTTTTTGATTTGTTCATAGTGATTTCCAAATATAACTTTTAAAACTATTTTATTTTGCTTGAAACATGAACCTTGGTGCAAATTATTTTTTAAGTGCAGTGTTCAAAATGCAATGCTAATAATGCTGTCTCTGTAGGAGTTAAATAACATCAGAAATGCTGAAGTGCTGTTCATGCCTTAATTTATGAGATTGCAGGTAGGGAATATAGAATGCAGTTCCAAAGACTTAAATGAAGCAGTGCTTTGAGATCTCTTGCAGCATTGGTCAAATGGTTCAAAGAGAATATTTAGCATTCCTGGGAGTCTCATGATGGAATGTGACTGCATTCAAAAACACAGTTAGCTGTGAGATAGCTCATAGCTATTGCTAAAAAAGAAGCTTACAGTGGTGTGCATGATTTAGGTAGTATGCTTATAGGCTCTAAATAATGTACCATTTAATTTCTTTATGCAAGAACTTTTATGATATACACACAATGACTTTGGTATTCTGCATTTCAAGAAGTAAACTTAAAGGAAATTCACACTTTGATTCTTAAATCTTATTAGAAGAATTCTGAAGAGCTATAGTGTAGTATTTTGTGTACCGCTTATTTTTCTTCCTGGCTCTGGGGTGGGTGGGTGTGCATGTGTGCATCAGTATAGGAATGGACATAGCGGGGAAAATTATGAAAACCTTTTTTGTTTTCCTTGAAATGAAAATTGGAGTCAGGATTACAGCAGTGGAATGCAGTCGTTCAGCCTGTTTCTTTAATTCTTTCTTGCTGCTGATTGTTGGAGGAGCTGCAGGAGTCAAAATGAGAGCTGTACGTTAAAGTAATATTTTGTAGTGGTCACTTATAGCACAGGAGTCCAAAAAGGAAAATAGCACTACTGTCATTGGTTTATGAGCAGAAAAGTAAAAATCATACTAAAAAAGCCTCACATCCAGATTGCCTTACTTCTAGACGTTATCCTCTTCAGTTCTGTTAAAATTGGAAAATGACCTCGTTGTAACCCTTTTACTGATGAGCAATAGCTGATTTGCATTTTTCAACTTAAACAGTTTTTTATTCTGGTTTTCTTATTAATTATATTTAAAATGCTATTTTAAAAGAAAATTACAATTAATTGTTTGGGTTTTTTTTAAATTGTTTATAGATGAAAGTGACTGTAGTTTAGAACATGGTTCAGTCCCGGTACATAGGTATACAAGCTGCAGGGACAATTTTGGCACAGACAGAAAACTGACTGAAGCTGAGTGGGCGAGAGTGAGGGGAATTAACTGGCCTTGCAATGTATTCTGTTTTTCAGCATATTGAATGAATAATAGTCACATCTCCAAATCTGGTCTAGTGTTTGCTGTTTTGTATGTGTACATTTCTTAAAGCATCCCATATTCTTATATAATTGTGCTCTGAATTTGTGACTGATGTCGTTGGCACTCTTGAGGTTATTTTTGACATTAACACATTTTGAAACGTAGTTAAAAATTGTATTAAAATATATAGTTAAAACGATAGTGCAGATGGCACCTTTTTAGATTTCATAAAATTACAGACATGAATTTACCCTCCAGATGGTCAGTTTCTTTTTAACATGTGTTTTTATAATCCATGTTTTTTCTTTAAAAACACCCCCACACACATTGGAGAAAACCTGCTTTTCTGAAATTGTAAGATTAAAAAGTTGACTGAATAGCTTTTTTAAAACTGCCAGGACCCAAGTTCAGGTCTTTACTTTTCTCATGTTATTGTTAATGCCTAAAGCAGAGTAGGGAGTTGTGCTCGAAATACTTCAATAGATGTTAGTGGTGATGCAAAGTATGCTCCAATTCCTTGATTTATTTTTAAAAACTCACCTTTTCTTCCTTCACCTCTGCATCAGGAGGGGCCCGATAGGTTTAGCTACTTTTCAAGGGTGGTCCCCATTCAAAATTTTCAGTGTTGTAGTATGGCAGGTCACGAAACCCCCTAGGGTGTATGAAATCTTATCTGAGTGTGAGATCTAATAAACACACTGGGTAACCCACTTATCAGTTTTAATATCATTTATTTTAAATTGAAATACTTTAGTACAGTTAGACTTGTGTATGCTGACAATAATCATTTTGAGTTTTGCTTATTCCCATTGTTTTGCTTTAAAAAGCAAGGAAATTGGGGGAAAATGCAATAATTGATATTTTAATGTATTTAGGCACAAGTTGGTTAGGAAATTTAGGTGAGGTTTTCATAGCAACTATAATGCTATTTTGCACAAGCATTAAGGCATTAAAATTCCATCATATATAGTAATACAAATTACAGACTATAGTAATCTACATATATGTAGATTATGTCAGAAATAGGGTGGCTGTAGGAACCATAACTCTGAATTTTTATTTGGGTATTTTAAAAATCTCAGCTGTATAGGTTTGCAATAAAATATTTTCTGAATATAAAATGGTATTGCTGTTGAAATGTGGTGGAAGAGTTCACATCTAGTGTATGTTTGTGAATTGATTAGTGTGAATTGATTAGCAGTGATGTGAAATATTTTCCTTTTGAAGAGGATACACTGTGGTAGTTTGTTACCCTGTTGTTGAGTTTGACTTTGTTCCTGAGAGAGGGCAGTCTCAAGAGCGAGTGGTAATTTACCCTGGACATAGCTACCATGGAGAATATCTCCAAAACAAAGAGTGCTAGTTGTACCAAATGAAAGGAGGTGGATTATGAAGTGGTTTATCTTTAGATGTCAGAATGAACCCCAAGACATAGAATTCCCGTGCCTTTATTTCTTAAATCATTCATCCTTTTTTAGGAATAAAAAAAGATGGTGAATATCCTAGTTGTCTCACTCCAGTGATGCAGATCATATGTATATACATCCTAGTCTCTGTATTTAGAGAAATTAAGATTTGATTGTTACTTCTCTGTACCAATCTGAATTCTCTTGTATATGACCGATTGAATCCTTGTATGTGACATGGTGTGCATTTAAAGAGCTCCTGATGCCTCATGGAAAACTTCATAATACCATTATATTTAAGAACTACTCTGCCTATAGTGTCATATTTCTCTAGTTTGTTCATTCTTTCATTTTTTTTTTAAACAAGAGATGCTTTCATGAAAGTAAGATCAGGTTCTGCTGTTTATTACACATCTTAAATCAAAATGAAACTTTTCATTTTGACTGTGGAAAGCTAAATTCTGCAGCAAGATTCCTAATTTGTGAGACACTTTTGGTGCAACAGATGGGAAATTCTGCAGCAACTTCATTTATACTGAAAAATGAATTCAGTATGAAAAAATGTTGTTCTTACAGTAATCTTGTTAACGTCAATTTATTTTATACCATTGCCTACTTTCATTTATTTTATATACCAAAATGTTTTGTGTTGACTGTGTGAAACTGCACTATAGAATTTTGTCAAGGATGAAACTGGTTGTTTTAGCAGTTTAGCAAGTGGTGGTAGTTGGGGATTTTGGCAATTTCAGAGGTGTAACCTTTATGTTGAAATGTTCCTAATTTAGTATTAAGTTGTTAAAGATAAGGGTGCAGTAAAACTCAACTTAGTTTTAGATTTGAGCCTTTAGGTAGGTAGATCTAGGAAATAGATTTTTGGTAGGGCTACTAGATGACACTTTGATGCAACTAATCATTTTTCTTTTGAATAAAATTTAGTTAAGCAAACGGGCGTAAATTATTACTTACACAATACTACAGCTGTACTTACATTTAAAGATGAAATAGCATATTAATGGGTGATTAGTTTACTGACAGAGTGAAGTAGAGTCTCGTTCTGGAACCTAACAGTACCCTTTTGATATTAATTGGAGCTTCCTCGTAATTTAGCAAGGCTACTTTTTATACTTTAATATTATTAATTAGAATTATAGTAAAAAGTAGTTTATTTTTGCTGCTTCCTTAATGGCTTTTTTCATTTCACATTATTTAAATTATCATGTGCACTAATGATTTTCCCATACTATTAATATAGATATTTTAATAAAACATTTACAATTTTAAAAACACTTTGCTCAAACTAGTTTATAACTAAAACATAATAGTAATATAATCCGGGGTTATGTCTTTGCTAACTCTTACTTTTTTATAACATTTTGTTTTTAACTTATTTTAAACTTTTTTTTTACACTTGTAACTTGTTTTTTTTTATACTTTTCTACATGTAGCCTCACTTCAGCCCAAAACTTAACTTTTACTTTTACTTCTTTTTTTAAACCTAAACTATTTTAGAGGCTGCAGAGATGTCAGAAGTAGTTTGGAATTATGATATAAGTACACTAGTTAGATGTTTAATCTAAAATAATCAGCAGTGAGATGATTTTGACATCTGAAATTATTAATTTTTAGGTTTCAGACTTGCCAACCTATTGAGAAGAATGACTGCTCGCATCTCAGTTGTTTCAGGCTGGCAGTTGGACTTGGGAATACAATAGCATTGATTTATATTCTGTGCCTTTTCAAGGTTTTCTGCAACCATAAGGGCTACAAACATTTTTCAGCCTCAATTAATGGAGCCCGGTTTTTATTCAAGAGAAAGAAAAGGAAACAAATAAATAGAAAGGAAGTAATTCAGAACTCAGATAGTTTGAGAAAGGTATCTCTTTCCTGTATAATAGAGCTACTGCAGCCAAGATGTAGGCTGAAAGCCAACCTTGGACCTTCATATGTGTTCAAACAGACTGCTGAGACTTTAATCAATGTGGGCAGGCTGAGTTTCAGCACTGAGTTCAACGTTATTACACTGCTCCAGTAGAGGCAGATGTTAACACACTGTGTGCTACTGGAAAAAGGTGCCAGTAAAATTTTGTTTAGGTATATCTAAACTAGAAAACCTTATACTTGTTTTCTGTGTTCTAATGATGCAGCTGCACTGTTGGTAGCTGTGGTGTAAAAGCTAATGTGAATAGGGTTCAAGTGTTTCTGCCATTGTTACAAAAACCTGCTCAGAGTGCCTTAGCACTGCTATCTATAGCTGTGTCTTTGCTGGCTGTTGCTGCAGCATGGGTAGTAATTTTTCTAGGTACACCATTAGTGGTGCAGATTTCCAGGTATCTTTGCAACAATAGCAAATTTAGTGCAGCTAGGAAGAATTAGCACTGCCTAGTTTGTTACTGTTGCGAAGGGAACCTGGATGAAACTGTACAGTATTTACTGGACTGAGTTGCAACAAATGGAACAAATAGGCAAATTATAGGCCGGGACGTGTCGAATCGGAGCAAGTGTGTATAGGTTTTATACAGTCACTTCTGTGGAAAAATACGAATGAAATTTTTCCCAATCACTTTTTTAAAGTGTTTTTATTAACTTGAAAATAAGAAAGAAAAACTTGTAGCACCTTAGAGACTAACAAATTTATTTCAGCATAAGCTTTCGTGGGTTAGTACCCACTTCATCGGATGCATGGAATGAAACATACAGTAGCATTAACTTGATTGTTTGTTGTATTCCTACTTTCCCCTCACCTGTGGATATTTTAAAAGGCTAATCAAAACAGATCGATAAATGCTAAGAAATTTATTTTGTTTCTTGAACACTGGATTAAACTCTTGGTCTGCTCCAGTATGGTGGTGTTCCTTCTAGCATGGAGATCTCAAGTTAAAAAGCAATTGATCTGTTGTAAGGTGCTGAACTATAGATAACAGTGATGATGTGTTGGGACAACATTTGCATTCCTGTGGGCTTGGACTAGTTAGCACAGTAAACATTGCCAAGGTACTTAACAGAAGGACATACACCAGGGAGAAGCATCTTTTGACAGCTGAATAACAATAATTTCTCTGCTTAATTAGGACCTGCACTGTTGAGGCTGAAAAATGGTGGGAAACTGAATTTCAAAGGCTTACAACCTCACTTACAAAAGTTTACAGTTTGCAGAATCCCATGTTTTTATGAGACCTCCTTGTACTTAACATGTATTGTTAATTTTTTATTTTATAAAATGCACCCATATCATGCTTTTCCATGATAGTGGAAGCTGACTCTTCTCTTTGCCTGTCCCTTTGTTCCATGAAATAAACTAAATGAGCCCATGATCCAACCACACTTCATAGTCTGAGGAAAAGAGGAGTGTCTTGCATAATACCTGAAGTTAGTAGACTCAGAAATATCTGACTAGCAGAGAAGGAAACTCAAGAACCTTTCACAGTGAACAGACTGCAACCAACCAGCCCTCTGAGGTTAAAATCTAGAGATGGGTAGCAATACTTCAGCTGACGTCATGTTTTGACAGTACATTGGGAGAGGTATTCCCTTAGCCAGGATCCAAGCCGTAAGTCTTTACAGATCAATTTCAATATCCTGAATTTTTCCTGGAAGCAAATAATAAGCCATTGAAGCAGTCTGAGAATGAGTGTAACATGATCCCTGGGGGCTAACAGTGGCAAGCAGATGGGTAGCCTCATTTTGCACAAATTTTACCTTTCAAATAGCTATTGGTGATAGCTCTGTTTATAGGATAGTGCAGAAATTGTGGTTTAAAAAAATAGTGTAAGCTTTCATGAAGTTCAACACAAAATGCATACTAAGTGATTCACTGCATAAGCATATTTATTCTTCAAACATAAAAAGGTGCACACATTGTATAACATGAAAACCTTACTTACAGAACTGCAAAACACAAGAATGGAGACCCTACTCTAATTAGTGAGCAGTACCACTCTTCCAACAGATGTTAAAAACAGAGAAATCTTTATTACCTTGTTTGCTTTTTTCAGGACTCAGCCAATTACAAAGTTTGGATCAAGCTACAAACAGGTTCAAATGTTGCTGAGCTGGATGGTCAAGAATGCAGGGTTGTGTTTTGGGGTTTTTTAAAAAACAATTGTGAATTTAACTTGCCTGCACTTGACGCCACAGTTTCCCACCATTTTATAAAACAAACTGTCACATAATCTCCATCACATACATTGATTTTTGGTTGAAGCTTGTAGATCAAAATTTCTATGCTAGAGGGAAGAAAGTCAGAATTGCATTCCATCAGCCATATTTCAGCCTCTTCTTCCTGTACTATATTCAACTTATATGAACTTTTTTTGGGGGATTGAGTTTCATAGTTTCTCTGGATCATTTTTCTGTTTTGTTCTTCTGTGAGTCTAGCTTTCTCTTTAATTAAAACAAGACAGATTTCCACTGAGACTATGATGACAGCATTATCAGCCTCTGTCTTGTCAAGTACCTCCAAAATCTTTAGTTGCTTTTGTGGGTTTAATTCCTCTCCAAAGTTCCTGATTGTGTGAGGTTTTTGTTTTTAAATTAAAGTTGTCCTTGTGCTCAGTTCATATTTCAATATACTAATGATAGTTAGATGCAATTGGAAAATGTGCCTGAGAGTACTGAGTGTCATTGGGGAAGCTCAGGCATCAGTCCTCTTTCAGCCAGGCAACCATGAGGCTGATGGTTAGTGCAGAAATTTTTTTGAACTTCCACAGTGTGCTTTATGATGGTTCTAAAAGTTATTGAGAGAGAACTAAAGTTGAGAGTCCTGAACACTTAATAAGTCAGAAGCTTATAATGGGTGCATATTGGGAAAGGACCATTCTTTTCATTTTATTTTCAGTGTATGATCAAATGACAAGGGGCTATCTTTGTCATATTACACTTGGCACTGGTGAATGGCATCTTGGGAAACTCTGACACAATATTCGTAAGTTTTCTTTAATTTTATTGATTCACACCTAAAAAGTATGATTGCGCTTTTCCCAGTATGGGCACTTGTAGCCATTATCTAGTTGTTTCTCTTTTTTAACCAATTATCTTTCATTAATGTTGGTGACTGTCAATTTTTTTTGCTCTTCCTTTAGTTCTGACTCATTTTTCACATGCGGTATACAGTAGTGGACCTGTAAGTTTAAATCTGGCTGGGGAAGTGCTTCATTTATTTCTTTAAATTGTTAAAATTAGTTTTGATTTATCATAAAATTAACGTAGGTTTCAACTTTCTTTTCAAGTTGACTCCTTTCAGCTGTTTTTATGGTATTATCAGATTTCCGCCCCCTTCTCTCCTCTCCCCCCCACCCCCCCAGTTGTTAGTTGTGGGTTTAACAGTCTGCTCCTGATTGATGCTAATGTTGAAGGTCTAGAATAGAGACTAAAGTATTATTGTGGCTACTTTTTGTTGTTGTTTTTGTTTGTTACTGTGTATTAAGCTGATGACATAGAAAACCCAGTTAGGGGACCAAACTCATCAATATTCTGCAATTCCATTTTAATGGCAAAAGTTTAATTTAGTGGCAGCTCAGAGTTTTGGGATGCCCCTGCCAACCACAGAACCATGCAGATGTTTTTTTCTTAAAATCAATATGTTGATTACACCATAAGACGCAACCATGACGAACATAGAGACCAGTTCCTCACAGTGATGTCCCAAGAACATTCCCTATATAGAAGTAAAGTCAGAGTCCCAAAGCTGTAAAAATAGATGAGCCTGTCCAGGGGTTTTGCCTTTTAGGGCACATACACACAAGCTGACACCACTTCCTCACTTGGGGCTGTCTTCCCTACAACTGCTTGAGAAAGAGGAGCCTGTATTATAAAGGCCTCATATTTTTCCCCTTCCCTGTCATGCTTTACCATGAAAAGTGACAGCCAGGCCTTCCCTTTCCCCAGTGTGCTACCAGAATGGCTCATTCAGCCTCGTTTCAAAATTGCATATACACTGCAACTTTGACTAGGAGGTCTTCAAACCAGAACAAGAGTGGATCTCCAAATAGATTCAGCAGAACAGGACAGTACAGATTCTGGTTTAAATCAGCAGTATTAGTTGAATATTTCTCAAACCCTCCCATTTATGAGCTAAAAGGGGTAGAGGAGATGATTGGTTGCCCAGATCTGACCATTCAGTTGTTGCTAGTTAACCAATCACTCCATAAATAAGATACATCTAAGGTGGTAGGTGTGTGCTGCCAGGTTTAGCTGTAGCAGAGGTCTCTGAGTGGAAGTATTCTATGAAGGCTATGTATTATTTAATAGGTGGTACTTGTCTCTGAGTTACTGCTGGTCCTGACAATTTGGTCAATTAGTGATCCAATGACCTCTTTTGTAGAAGTAGGGATGGTTGACGCTGATGTTATGGATAGCTGAATTACATTTTTCCTACCTAACCTTCCCCAGCAGTTTCCATTTGGAAACTGTATTATTCACTCCACAATTGCTACATTTCACTCCATGTGGCTGGCTGAATTGATCTCTGTGTATAATAGGTACATCTGTTTGGAATCCTTTAGGATGAACATCTGAGACACACAGACCTCTGGATGCCAACTGGCAGAGGGCACAGGGGTAGATGGCACTACAGGGATCCTTTGGGTGAACCCAGTGGATATTGTATACAGTCTCTAATGAAAGCCTGTGTCTCAGAGGTCATCAAAACATTGCAAGCTAGGTACGGATGTTGTATAAGGAGTGTGTGTGTGTTACTGAAAACTGTGTTCTTAAGGTCTGTGACTTGAGACTGGTCACTAGAAAGGTAAAAAGCTGGTTTTCTTAAGGCAAGAAATGTCTGTCTGTTTACGTCAGCTAAGTATTATATAGTTCACAATGGGCATCCCTTTACAGTCCGAGCCGAATGCTAATAAAGGACTGTGAAATCTTTGGAGGAAATTTACAGGAAGAAGTTAACAACAGCTGAGAGCCTTGCTTACAAGTAAGGATACTGAACTTCAGGGGATATAACTAGTGGGTTTGCTTAATGAAAAAGGGATCTCAGCCAGACTTGGTTGAAAATGCTGGGAAGAACTTTTGAGTGAGAGATCCTCCCATCTAAAGAAGGCTATAACTTGTTACAATAGAACCTCTGAGTTCTGGACACCTCGGGAATGGAGGTTGTTTGTAATTCTGAAATGTTCTGTAATTCTGAACAAGATGTTAGATTTCAGCCACAGCGGTGTGTGCGTGGGTTCTGACTTGTGGGGAACCAGGGTTCTAGGTGGGGGCTAAGACTTTATACCCAAAATTGACTCTCCACGTGGCAGCATGTTTCTATATCCACCTAATCAAAAATTCTGCACATTTTTTAAATTAAAATTACTTCACAATTCAGATCACTCGGGTTTGATTTGTTTTTGTATTGATAACGTTTTCAGGGCGGGATTAACACTTGATCTGTTAAAGAGAGAGAATGACACTCCAGTATGAGAGCTATCATTTAAGGATGGCTTTGTAAATTTATTCTGTGAGAGTAGTTGCCATGCCAATAGGAACTATAGATAGAACAAATAAAAAAAAAATCTTTCTAGAGGTACAAGGGTTAGTGAGACGTGACATGGGTATTTGAAAAAAGACCTAGATTAGGATCAGGGAGCTACAGACTGGTTAATGTAACAAAAAAAACGAGGAGTACTTGTGGTATCTTAGAGACTAACCAATTTATTTGAGCATAAGCTTTCGTGAATGATTCTCAATCTGTTGGGGACGAAATAAAGAAAACAAGTATAGGCTAGTTGGAGATGGCCAGCAAGGGCTTACAAAAGGCAGGCCATACTTCACAAACTTGACTGCCTTTTTTTTTTTTTTTTTTTTTTTTTTTTTAAGGACATGGCAGTGGGAAAGTGTTTAGTTTGAAGCAGTTAATATAACTTACTGTCTGTTTAGATACGTCTATCACTGTAGTTTCTGAGCTCCCACCTGAACTTCAACACATTATGGGTGGGACTTGTAAAAGCTCTGTGTTGTCCTGACTCAGGGGTGGCCAACCTGAGCCTGAGAAGGAGCCAGAATTTACCAATGTACATTGCTAAAGAGCTGCAGTAATAGGTCAGTAGCCCCCCATCAGCTTCCCACCCGCCCCAGCACCTCCCACCCACCAGCAGCCCTGCCAATCAGTGTCTCCCCCTCCCTCCACACACCTCCCAATCAGCTGTTTCGTGGTGTGCTCTGGGGAGGGGGGGAGTGAGGGCATGGCAGGCTCAGGGGAGGGGGAGGGAAGGGGTGTAATGGGGGCAGGGCCTGTGGCAGAGCCAGGGGTTGAGCAGTGAGCACCACCCGGCACATTGGAAAGTTGATGCCTATAACTCCAGCCCCAGAGTTGGTGCCTATACAAGGAGCCGCATATTAACTTCTGAAGAGTCACATGTGGCTTCGGAGCCAGAGGTTGGCCACCCCTATCCTAACTCATCTCCTGTTGAAGTAAATTGCAGTTTTAGCATTGACTTCAATGGGAGCTTAAATAGGCCAATTCTGAGTAGTTTTGAAAGTTTCACCCTACAGCTATATATTGACATTGAGTTAAATCCACTGTATTTAAGAACCTCTTGGACAAATAACTGAAGTGTCTAGGTATCAATGCTGCATAGGAATCTGATAGTTCAATTTTCAATCAGGTTGAAAACAGATTTCAAAAGAGAGGCCAAAGAGTGATAAGTTAAGGAGAGTTACTGATCTAGTTTTGGGAGTTCACCAATGCAGTTGGGACAAGTCTAACCCTTGAACTAAACTTTTTCATGTTATACAGTGTGCTAGAAGACTTGAGTATTCAACAAGATTTGCAATTTTTCAGTTGATATAAAAGTAGGAAGGCTGATCCATACAAGGGGAAAGTGGGGAGGAATGTAGAGGACTTGGGGGAAAACCCAAGGGCCTAGATGATAAGTAGCCTATGAAATTTAAAAGAGGAAAGCATAAAGAGATAATGATGAGACTGACAACAGCAAAAAAAAAAAAAAATTGTACAAAGTAATCTAGGGCAAGGGTGGCCAACCTGTGGCTCCAGAGCCACATGCGTCTCTTCAGAAGTTAATATGCGGCTCCTTCTATAGGCACCAACTCCAGGGCTGGAGCCACAGGTGCCAACTTTCCAATGTGCCGGAGGGTGCTCACTGCTCAACCCCTGGCTCTGCCAAAGGCCATGCCTGCCCCCACTCCACGCCTTCCTGTGCCCTCCCATGAGCCTGCCATGCCCTCGCTCCTTCCCCTCCCCCACCCCGAACCTCCTACACCTCATGAACAGCTGATCGGGAGGTGTGGGGAAGGAGGGGGAGGCGCTGATCGGTGGGGCTGGCGGTGGGTGGGAGGTGCTGGGGGCGCTGCCGACGTATTACGGTGGCTCTTTGGCACTGCACATTGGTAAATTCTGGCTCCTTCTCAGGCTCAGGTTGGCCACCCCTGATCTAGCGGGAGGAAAAAAGAAAACATCCAGGCCCGCAGAAAATCTAAACTGATAGCATTTTCCCTCCAGTGTTCATTACGTGCAATAGGCGATATTTCAGCCAAGCTTTTTAGTGGCTGCAGTAAGTTTTTCCCCCTGCTAGCATCCCCCTTCGTCAGTATTTTAAAATTCGAATTCCTTTCTCACGTCAGCATTTATTCCCTAACTGTCCTGCCTCCTCCACTCTTGGCTTCTTTTTGCAATAACTTCACTTCTAGAAAGACCTTCCCAAAATCTTCCTCCAGGTTTTCTCAGAACTTGGACTGGCTATAATGTCTGTTATCTGGAAATGTAAACTTGTCCCACCTAGCAATAGTTGCTAAGTGGGACATGGTTTCTAGCCTCCTGTCTGCATAGGCTGTTAAATAGATACAGAAGGTTTCTAAGGAACTTATGCACCCAAATCTTTAGCTTTTTCCTCCTCTATACTTTTCCCAGAAGCACTTACGACGACTTTGACAAAAACATATCTATGCATCGAAACCCAAAAAGATAGCAGTAAGGGGCTCTAATTCTTGCAGTGCCGTGCCATGCCATCCTGCAGTCTAAGGGCAGGTCTTCACTACCCGCCGGATCGGCGGGTAGCAATCGATCTATCGGGGATCGATTTTTCGCGTCTCGTTAAGACGCGATTAATCGATCCCCGATCGCGCTCCCCGTCGGCTCCGGCAATCCACCTCATCGAAAGGCGGAAGCGGAGTCGACGGGGGAGCGGCAGCGATCGACTCGCCGCCGTCCTCATGGCCAGGTAAGTCGATTACGATACGCCGACTTCAGCTACGCTATTCACGTAGCTGAAGTTGCGTATCGTAGATCGACCCCCTCCCCTAGTGTAGCCCTGGGCTCATATACATGGCTGGGTTTTTAGTACTAAAAACATTTCATACCCAGCGATTTTAGGGTGCTGTAGAATCTATGCCATATGTGCTTCCTGCCGTATATGCTTCCCTATATACTTCTGTGAGAAAGACCTCAGCCATGGTAATCTTGGTGCTTCTGAAAAAGTGATCAATGGGTGCTTGCCTGAAGGCAGGTGTTGACTACCAAAGCTCTCAAGTTTAGAAATCCGAATGGGGTATTTTAGTGTGCTAAGTAAGGCCACATCTATGATCTTGTGTACAAAGTTACAGCTACCATTTAGCTAAGCTTTTTTTCTTGGCTCTGAAGCATAAATTTCTCTTGACATATATTTTCATGGTCCCTGCTTTGATACCATTGGTTCGCTTTCTCGTAGCTTTGGCTTCTGCTAAACCACAGGGTGAATTTGTCCCTTCAGCTCTTCATGTTTAATATTTAGATAAAGCAGTCCTCGGCCAGGCACAGGGATTCTTCCCTAAGGCAATGCAAAGGAGATACAAGAGAATGTTGACCCCCAATCTCTTCCATATCCTTTCCTAATGAGGGAAGAACTGGGCTTGGAGACAACTAAATGTGGCCTGAACAGAGGACACTATTTCTACAAGACTGAGTTTTCATGTTTTCGTGGCTTACCAGCTTCAAATAGGTTTCTTAGATGTCTTCTTCGTAGGCATGTTGGGAAACTGAAATGCACATTCAGCAGATAGAGCTTTTGGTTTTAAGGTTTCTTGAGCCACTGTTGACTGAGTTTAATAATCTCTGTCTTTTCATTTCCTCCTTGTTCTTTACTTAAAACCTATTGGTCTTTACTGGTGCTGTTTAAATCTCTGAGAAAATATTTTGGTTGTTTCAAAACTGTTTCGACCTATTCAGATAATCTTTCAAAAGCTAAAGTTTCTGTAGAGAACTAATTGAATGTGTTCTTTTCTCCGTTTTCAAACCTGAAGGGAGAAGGGTAGATGCAGGGTAGACTCTTTAAAAGTATAAAAGGAAAAGTAAGATGCATAGCTGCCTGTGGTAGTTGCCCAACAATTGTGGGTGTTATCAGTCTGTTTGGCTGCTACAGCTGCATTTAACAATTTCCTTTTCCCATATTTTTCAATTTATCAAAACTCTGAGGTTTTCTCATTCTCTGGCAACATGGCAGCCACCATCCTTCTGGCTATGGAGGACTGGACACCATTTGGAGCCAGTCAGTACCACTTGATAATTTACTAGGGAGGCTGCTATTCAACAGTATGAAGGAGAAATTTGGGATAAGTAAAAGGATTTTATTAAAACTGAGTATATTTTGAATTTCTAAGGTTTGTGACTATTCTGCTATGTTTAAAACAACAGTATTGGAATTTAAGGTTCCATGAGCTCACAAAAAGCCTTGTCACTATTGTCTGAATTTAAAAAAAAGTTCGAATACATACATGTTGTTAAATTAGATATGATTTGTCATAGCCAGAAGGCTGATACATTCAGATTATTTTCTTTAGTAGACAAAAAGAATAAATGAGAGAACCTCAGGATTTATTCTAGTGAGCTTTCTCAAAATTCTTTTCTATCCCCCCATTCCTTTTTTTCTAAGAATGCATAATTTAGATGTACCAGAATATATTTTAAGTATACTGAACATTTCTGCCAATTTGCTATCTTGCTGACTTGACAGATGGGGGAGAGAGGGGAAAGTCCTTGTTCCTGAATCTCATCACTGCATAGCTCTGATACTGTTGAGTACCATACGGACAAAAGCTGAGTCAGAGCAGAGAAGCAATCTGCGCTATAGGCAGGCATGGCCCAGTTCAGGATTTTAGACTGCATGATCAACCACAACTGGAGTTTGATATGTAACCTGTATTGTGCTTGGAGCGGTCAGGTTTGTGTCTTCACTATATTTACCTATTTATGAGGAGAGGATTTTATAATGATTTTGTCAAAAAGAAAAAGCTCCAAACAACCTTCCCCTCCCCATTCCCCAAGAATCCTGTTAGAAACATCTGTAAAGCAAGGTTTACCTTTAACAATAGAGTAATCCTTTGTAAATGGTAAATTGTTGTGTGTTGCGTATGCTTTCACTATAACTGCTCAATTATTATTTTTTTAATTCTTAAAGTACTGACTGTAAACTGTCCCTGCAGAGGCTTCAGTTTTAAAGGTTTAACTTTGTAAATTGCAGGAAAGAATACAGCATGTAATGGATAGCTCAAGAAAGAGGGGAAATACAAAACAAAAAACCCCACCAAAAACATTTTTAAAAGCTCTCTTTAATTTACTATTCTAACACAAATCTCAACTTCCTTGACTATTTTGATAAAGGGAAATGCTGCTCCCTTCTGTTTGTTTGGGATAGAAATGCCTGTCATTGCATGATGAAGTTCAGATACACAGAACTGTTTTAAAAGCACATAAGCTAAAATAAATGAACTCCCCCAGGAGACTGTCTAGTTTTTAATAGGGACAGCATGGAGCCTAATAGTGTTCTTTATGGCAGAACTGAGGAGAAGCCATAGATTGAGTTTTAGATTGTTTGTTTATATATAGAGTGCAATTTTTTATTATTTAAAATACTGCTATTCAGCTGTCATAATATTTTCAGAGTAGTCTATATTTTACTTTGATTATGCCTGACAAACTTCATGCAAGCCACTGAAAATAGAACTCTAGGTAATGCACATATTTCACAATCATTCCTGTATAATGTAGGGAAAATAGTTGCTATTCGTTTGTATAAACCTACAACTTTCTAGGTACCTTGCTGGTTCAAAAATAACTCTCAGGCTTCACTAGCCCCTTTCAACTCCTCTTTTAAAACTATAAACAGTCTCGAACACCTTATTTCTACTGATATACTTTTTAACTAAGCAAATATATTGTTTCATGTGAATTCATTTTTTTAACTGATACAGATTTGTGCAATAGCTGTCAACATCTCTATCTCTGTGCTAATGTATTTTTAAAGTCAGATCTATTGAAAACTTTTAATTTTTGCAATTAGCTTGATTAGTTGCACATCTGATTAGTAATTTGCAGTCGAAAATGTAACTTTGCTTGCTCTTCTACCTCTCCAATACTATCTTTTTTACTAGTTATTTTATTTATTTATTTATTTATTTATTTAAGAAGCTGCATCATAGCTGGGCTTTTTGCCAGGACACTTGAGTTTTCTCAGGAGATTGTCCTTCATATTGTGGGGAATTTCAAGGAAGGGGAAACTTCAAGCCTTATGGTTTCAAAGAATCTAGGGCAAAAAAACTAATGTTTACATTATGGTAGTAATGAACGCTAGGTGCTCAAAGTGACAAGAAATGACAAATGTTTCTATTAAGTTAAAATATACACATAAATGGGCCTCTTTTCTCTTTGGTTCTCATATTCCCTACAGTGTCATTACATTTCTGAATCTGTTTTGATTTCTAATCTAGCTTGCTTAGAGGTGGCAAGAAATCACCTGCTTAGAGTTCAGTATGAGAAACAAATCAAAGCTGACAACTGCTACCTGTACTCCAGAAATCAAGAAGACTAAAGAAAAGGGGTGGGATTGTGTGTGGAGATTAGTTTTTATGACTGACAATAAAGAAAAGTAAACAGAATAAAGCAAGCAGGGATGGATTCACATAGCTGACAAAAAGCTAGAATCAGATTAATTTTAATTTATTGCCCTATTTTACAATATTTTTCTAAAGCAAATTAGGCCTTTATTTTGAAATTTGAAGTAAAATGCTTTTAGTAATTAAGCATAACTAATGTACTAATTTAGTTGAGAAATACTGCTGAAATGCCTTGTCTCACTAACTTGATTTAAAAAAAAATATGGAGGAATGCTGCAGAGCTTTTCCCATAAGTAAAATTAAAATCCCTTAGTCAATGGTGCATTCTAGTGAGCACTTATTTAATAGCTTTTCTCTGGGCCTTCATGTTTGATTATGGGTAAATAGTCTTTTCCTATGGATTTGGATAGTCCCAACTACAGCTACTGCTAAACAGTATGTATGGCGGATGCTTGGACCCCCCCCAGACAGGGACCTAGACCCCCTATACATTGTGGAGCCAAGCTGTGTTCAAGCTCCCTACTTCATAGTGTTTAAAGAGGGTGCAGGTGGGAAAGGAGATGGATGGGGGCAGGGTTAGCCTGCTGGACTGTGGCTACATGTATCTACCAGCTATTCCTCCCACACCCTGTGAATGGGGAGTACAGCACTAGTTTGAGCTACTGTAGCCTCCATGAACAGTTCTGCAGCCTAGTATGATTTCATTGCCCCGATCCCAGTAGAACTCCAGAGCAGTTGCTAATTACATGAGCTGTGTGTTGGCTGTAGGTTTGCACCCTCTGGGGAAAAATAATATTTTTGTTCTGAATAGCCACTTAATATATTTTCAAGAGAAAAAGAAGCTTGCTAGGTTAGTAGTAAATATATGCAATTACTCATTAATGTAATAGAAGAGACATCTGACCCTTGGAGGTCCCTTTTTCTATTACAACAACCAGAGTTTTGTTTTCAAGACAGGAAAATATGCTAATATGAGAACGGCAAGGGATATTTTCTGGTCTGTACTGGGTGTCTAAGATTTTAAGAACAAGCATTATGGTCTTTTCAAAAATGAAAGTTGGTGTAACTGGGAACTACTGGGTCTTATGTGGATCTGTAATTGTTTTTACTTTTGTTAGGTTGTGTATTCTGACTACATACTGTTTGTATTAAGCTATTTTTTTAAATTATGTAATGTTTGACACTAAGATGTAAACTTACAGGGACAAATCCTTCGCTTGTATAAATCCGTGTTATTCCTCTGACTTCAGTGGGTTAGGGTTTTCACTGCAAGCCCTGTGGGATGATGACGACAGTGTGTTTCACAAGGTGCCACCTATATCTTCATTTGAAAGCTGTCACATCTCATTTTTAATTTAATGTAAGATTATGCCAAAACCAATTAAGCATTTTTTTCTTTCACTTTTTTCTTCTTTATTGGGCCACATTTTGGCTTCTTCCCCACCCTTTCTTAAAATCACCTCATTTCTCACTGTGTGCTGAGATCGCCTGCTGCTCCTTTCTTGCATCATGTCTGACTACATCCATCTCCAGGGAGATGGGTAGTTTCAACAGTGGGAGATGCACAGACTGCTTAAAATTTCCACATGATTGCAAAATTTAAGGATTAGTTAAGGGGGGGGTAGCAGATGGCAAGTTTATAATGTGGGAGATTTGTGTCTTCTAGAAACAGATTTACATGCAAACCTGTTTGTGTTGTATGTATCTCCAAATTGTTCCATCAGGATAATAGATTATTAATCCCAATGTTAACAGATTCCAGTCTTTCTGACAGGACTAATAATTCTCAATCTGGTTTTTGAGGACTTAGCTTTATCTTTTGAAAATTATTTTAAAATTCACAATGAATTGTGAGTGTTACAAGGAATCGGTGTACATAGACTTGAAGTCTCAGAAACAAAAATCAGTAGAGTGAAGTGTGACCTAAAGAAGCTTTCTCTTTTGGCAAATATATGGAAAATAACTGCACAATCTGTACCTTTTACTCAGCAACCTGACTTGGTTCTTTCTTTAACATGGAGGTGGAGGAACTGTGCCTCCATGGGTTTTTATGGAGCTTTGAGGATACATAATTTCCTCAGCCTTTAAGACGCATACATACATACCCTTGAAGGTGATTCTGTCCACTTTCTGGCAAAGGTGAACTGCATAGACCAGGTATTTGTGAGTTGATGAATACCTTTTCTATAATTGATATAAAGTAAGGCTCTCTTCTTTTTCCTCGCCCCCTTCACAAACATTCAAGAGCCGATGAATTGAATCCCACAGCAGTGAAGAACACAGCCCCCACTAGGTCACGAGTCTCCTGATATAACAGCTTTAATTAATGTATTGAGGAGCAGAGCTTCTGAATGTTGTTTCCATCAGTTTGGAATTCTTCACTGTAGCTAATCACATGGTTTCATTGTAAAGAATAGGCCTGACTATTTGAATGGGTGGAGTAGGGGGTCTTTCTAGTATATGCAGAAATAGGTATATAAAGGAGGCTTGTTATGCTTATATTATAGGTTGGACTAATGCATAGAGTGTTGTGGCTTTTTAGTGTAAAATGATTGACAATATAATAACCAATGACAATGAACAGAACTTTCTTTTCATATAAAATACTGCAGTTCCCTCTGCTTCCAAATCTTGTAAAGTAATTTTGGGGAAAGAGAATGAAACAGTGCAGTAGCCTAGCTATCACATTGCATACAAGCTTCAGAATGTAGAAATGCTGCAGAGATTGCTGCACTGCAGGGATACTTTTCTTTAGGAGAGTCTGTTAACATTAAAGAGAGGTTTCAGTGTAGTAGCCGTGTTAGTCTGTGTCAGCAAAATGAAAATAAGAAAGAAAAACTTGTAGCACCTTAGAGACTAACAAATTTATTTTGCTGAAATAAATTTGTTAGTCTCTAAGGTGCTACAAGTTTTTCTTTCTTATTTTCATTTTGTTAACATTAAAAACGCTTTACCAAATTAATCATTTCTCAGTTAATCTAAAGGATAACAAAATAACAAGGATGGTTACATTTCTGTTGGGAATGACTGCAGGTTGATGGCTATTTTGCAATTTTGACATTTTGCATTGGATATTTTCATACAGTTTTCATATTTCCTTCTCTTCCCCAGGAAAACTATGCATAATGTATTTTCCTCTTTCATTAGTTGTGCAGGGATTTTTTTGTATTATTTGTTTTAGAATTTTTTAAAAAAACTATAAAATTTATTTATTAAAGGAAACAGTTGATGGTTGACTTCCCTGTTGATGGATGTACCTGTTACAAAAAGTATTATTTGATGTTTGTAAATACTGGAAAATAACTTGGCAGCAGTAAGCAATTCAAAAAACAGTGATAGCCATGCAAATACAAGTAGACTTAATTTATATGTTAAATATATTTTATTAATACCGTTTCCTGTTAAAATAGACACTTTCCCTGGCTGGCGTCCCAAGTGTAGGTTTATCCATCTCTGCATTGGCTGCTATTAGAGAAGCACTTTCTGCACAAACTATTTGGAAGTGTGCAACTTACTTTTTGCCACATCACAGGTGGTTAAAAAGGGTTCTGGTTTGCAGCCTGCCACAGACTGGTGCAGACAACTTCCTTTCTCCTTTTTGTCTCTCTTTTTATCCAGCTATTTACTTACATGACCTGTCTGATCTCTGTTGACATGAAGAGTTGGAATTCCCAGGTGGATTCAGATTTTGGGTCTACTACATGTTGCCACAAAAACATTTTAATAAGGATGCCCTTAGGTCAGTGGTTTCCAAACTTTAACAACCCGCTAACCCCTTTCACTAAAAATGTCAAATCTCTCAAACTCCCTCCAAAAGTGAATATTTCCAGGGATTTTCTCCCTTACCTGAGCATAAATTATAAAAGCAGTGATCTTGGAAATACAAAATTTTGTTTTTGACATGCTTATTACACACTATTATTCTTCATAATTACAGTATTAATTTTATTACATTATGAAAATGGCAACAATCTTCCAAGATCTCACTTTTTGTAGCTTGTATCACTTTGATTAAGCCTGTTATAAGACAAGGCTCTTACATTTCATCAAGGAGTATCAGATATGAAACAGCATGAAGGATGTAACCAACTCAAATAAAGAGTTCCTCCTACACAAGCATTCGGGTCTTGAGCGGTCCAGGCAAACAACCACGTTACAACAAAGTTTAATCTTGTTCTTCATAATTTTTAAAACAACACAACAGCCTATTTAATTTTAAAAACAGAAAAAAATATCCACCCCCCCTTTCCATTTCTTTTAAGGAGTCTTGAAGTTTAAAAATCTCCTCAGTGTGATGGATGCGCTTGCTTTGATTTGCATAGCTCTTGGAAGTCCCTGGGACTCTGGGCTGCCCTAGGATGGCTCTGTCCGCCATTAGGGAGTTTTTCCCCGAGAACCCCCAAGGGGTTCACAAACCACTGCCTTAGGTAATATACTTTTATGTTTTTGTGGCCTCTGTTTTTATTTGCAATAATCTATAAGGCAAAAACTGGCAAAAATTCTTTCTCTTTCTCCATCCTCTATGTAGAGAAGTCAGGATGGCTGTGTTTTAGCATAATGTGTGATTGTTTTAACTTCAGCTTGTAACTGAGAGCCTACATAGGGAGCACAAAATGCCTGTTTTTGTGGGATGTACCATAATTTTGTCTTTTGTATGTGTCATCTGGAAACTTTCCTATTGCATTGTACAGTGATGGTAGAAACATTTGTCTTAAACATGTAACCCTTAAAATGTGTGTTTAAGCACTATATTTTATGCCTCCACTTTCTTACACCTCAGTGTTTGAGTACAGTACAATTCATAGATTCCAAGGCCAGAAGAGATCATTGTGATTATCTAGGACCCAAAATAATTCCTAGAGCATATCTTTTAGGAAAACATCCAGTCATGGTTTAAAGTAATTAGGTTTACAGTGTTGATTAAAAACAAGCTTTAATAGGCTGGCTTTTTGTATGTCTGTCTGTGTGTGTGTGGTGGCAGTGGTGGGTCTAGGTGTTAGTTTTCATAATGTCCGAGACAACAAGAAAGCTAATGGAATAAGACTGTTCTCAACATTTGGTTAATGAATTACCTTTTTGTGGAATGTTTTTAGGTTTGAAATAGAAAACCTTTCTATAAAATCTGTTATGTAGTTTGTTGTTCTGAAAGCTGTCTCTTTAGGGGCCAGGTAAATCTTTTGAAGGTGGAATCTAAAAAGCTGAAAGAATGTCTCAAAGTATCAATCAAAGATGGTCTCATAGTTAGGGTGTTAGCTTAGACTTGAGACACAGGTTCTGTTCCCTGCTCCAACACAGACTTTGACCTCATGTAAGTCACTAAGGCCTGGTCTATATGCTGGTTTAACTAAATTGTTGCAACTTTGCATGTTTAATTTAACAATTGCAATTTTATTTGTGTGTACAAACCCTTAATGTCTGTGTGGTATGTCAATTTCCTATTTGTAAAATGGGAATAAAAATACTTCCTTACCTTACAGTTGGTGTGTGGGTTAATACATTATAGATTGTGAGACAGTGCTACAGAAATGGGGGCCAACATGAGTACCTACTATAGGTCGGTAGAAAAATGTCCATAACTATTTAATGTTTTGTAGAGGAAACCAGATGCAGAGTCCAATTCTGTGCTGTTGCTGACAGTAGAGTAGAACTCCTGCTCAGTGTTCTAACTGTGCAATGGATTACATTAAAGTCCTAAGTCAAGGATGCTGCCTTGTTTTCCTCTTTTGGGTAAGGAGTTGTGGTGAGGCACAGTCTACTTCTGGCAATGCAGCTAGTTGGGAGACATCTGGGCTCTGCTGCTGGCTCAGTGTAAATCATTGTGGCAAGACATAGCCTCAAGCTAAGGTGATGAGACTGGCATGCATAGAAACAGGCATGCTTGTACTGCTGGCATCACTTATTATTTAGTCTGAAGGTGGTTCTGCCTGTGGTTAATGAAGCGGAGTTACTCTCTGAAGGCCAGGTGTTGTGCTGTACGTTATTTCTGATTAGTGCTTGTGCAAACCCGTCCCAGGTGTGTAACAGTGTACTGTAATGCGCTCTGATGAGAGTATAGTGGGAGACGGAACATAATGGATGGCTTGGCCCCAATCTCTCAAAGACCTGGTCATTTCAAGAAGGGAGCCTCTCTATCTCCTTCATACCTTCTCAGCGGCCATCTCATCTAGGAGCATTAATAAGTCTTTTTCAGCACTTAGGAAGTGGAGTTGGGGCATGGAGCTGTGTGGGAGAGTGTGGATCCTCTAGCTGTCCCTCTGGCACTGGAAGAAAAATCTGGCAAGGCAGTGACTGGCAGTCCCTCAAGGCAAATCATTCGTTATTATTTCTGTCGAGCCACTGGGAAAGCTTTTTTAGCTCCTCTTCTGAGGGTTTGATTCCTTTTCCTTCTCCCCTTCCAAGTCTTGTTGCTGGAAACCTCTTTTTTGGCACTGAGAATCCCCATCATGCGGTGATGTTACCTGTTGTTGGTGGTAAGCTCAGCCTTCACTACTGAAGAAGGTATTTAACCAACGTAAGCTCACATCTGACAAGTTTTGCTGTTGATATGCTACCAGTCCTGCAGATGTTTCCTTTCTTTCCAATTAGAAGAGGATGTATCTGTTAAAGAATGAAACAAGGAAGCCCTTAATTTCTTTTTGTTTTGAATTTTTTCTGACCAGAATTAGATGGAATTTTAGTATTTTTAGTTCTGTGATCTGGCACTGGTCTGTAAAGGGACACATTAATGACCAGACATAAACAGAAAAACTGCAAAAGATATTTTGTTGTGGAGGGTAGGTCCATCAATGGCAATTGCTACGGTGGTCAGGGGTGCAACTCCATGCGGTGGGTGTCTCTAAATCTCTAACTGCCAGAAGCTGGGACTGGACTACAGGGGATGGATTACTTGATAAATTGCCTTGTTCTGTTCATTCCCCCTGAAGCATCTGGCACTGGCCACTGTCTGGCAGTATACTGGGCTAGATGGATCATTGGCCTGATTCAGTATGGCCATTTTTATGTTCTCATGTGTTGGGATATCCTGTTCTCCCATGCTTCCCCCTGTGTGAGTTTTTTTTTTTTTTTTTTTTTTTAAGCCGTGTTCCCTGAAATCTTGTGTTATGTAAAATATAGGGCCTGATCAAAGTTGCACTGATTTAAATAAAGTTAGTTTAAATAGTTGTTTAAACTGATTTTAGTTACATTGATTCAACTTCCATGTGTCAACCAGACCTAATCTGCTACTTAAAAACTAATAATAAAAGCAACTTTTTTCTTTATCTCCTGTGGAGAAAGAGATCCTCAAATGAAAAGTGATATGTCAATATCCTTTTCTGGTATTAAGAAACATTTAGTTTAGAGATGAAACAAAACTCCTGACATTTCCTGAGATTACCCCCCCTACAGATTAGAAAAACAAGATGAGTGAGGTAATATCTTTTACTGGACAAACTTCTGTTGGTGTGAGAGACAAGCTTTCGAGCTATACAGAGCTCTTCTTCAGATCGGGGAAGGTAGACTGAACCTGAAAGCTAAATACAAGGTGGAACAGATTATTTAGTATAGGTAGTTAGCACATATTCTAAGGGACCATGCAAGGTGGTGTGGCCTGTTAACACCTCTACAGTCATTGGACAAAATGTCACTAAGGGCTTGTCTACACTGCCAAGTTACAGCTTAGGGGTATGAAAAAACACTCCCCTGTGTGCTGCAAGTTTCAGCGCTGTAAGTTTCAGCACTGTTTTTCACGCCCCTGAGCGACAAAGTTTTGCCGGCATAAATGCTAGTGTAGGCATAGCCTGAAAGTTTAGTGAAGATGGTGAAGGCAGGAATAATATACTGATTAAATCATCCCCTTTCACAGTGGAAAACTTACTAGCCTGCAAGTGACTTTTTTTCCTAAGCACTACCGTAGTTCTCTCCTTCTGAAATTTCATGGAAGAAACTGAAACAGAGGGAGTGTTTATAGTTTGGATCTTATTGCATTGTTTCTTTTCGTGACTTAATTTTTTTTGTACACTGCAGTCAGTGGGTTGTCAAGTTAATGACCGAACCTTCGTAATAGCGGGAGGGTGTCTGACTCATTTTGCTATTCCAACATCAACATTTCTGGGTGGTTGCGTATTCCCTGTTGCACTGTAACGAGTTTCTGTGCTCTGGATATATTAGAGCCGAGCAGTATAGACCAGGCAGAAGTAGATAGTTGCCACCTGTGGTCTTAGTTACGCATCTGATTTTGGGTCCAGAACAAGGAAGAGGGCAAATCTTTCCAATTCTTGTCATTTAAAATATCTTACTAATGAGGTTAGGTATCGAGTTGCTTGTGCATGAACAACAATGTAAATAAGATGATGTGATGTTAGTCTGCAGATTTTATGCTTTTGAGCATGCTCACTGTGAAGTAGATGTTTCCAGACGCTTGAGTGGAGACAGACTAGGGAGCATGCTCCTACAGCTGATTAAAAAAATACTGCTTTCTCTGTAAACACACCCGACTCCTGAGTGCTTTTTAAACATTTATAATTAGGCTTACCGGAATTCGATTTTAATTTTTTTTATAATTTTGATCTGTTTGTAAGCATTTTTTAGAATTCTATCTTTTTAAAAAATGTTCAGTTGTGGGAAATTATGAAAAGATCAGACAACAGGGGTGAGACAGTAATTATTTAATGACAGACGTTGAGATTCAAAAAGTTAAAGCTTTATAACAGTTAAATTGTCAACATTGCATATTAAAATATACAGAGTAAATATCCTTAAATCAAACTGTAAGTTCTCAAGCATCGTTTTTCTTTGCCATCTGTACATTTTGATTATCATCGATGAAAATTTTTTTTTCATTGGTTTGTGGGTGCGTAGTGAACTTGACATTTGCTGATTAAAAATCTAATCTTTCCAAGCCTATTTATAATCTTTACCTTAATACAAATGAGCAGTAACAAAGTGCTTAGAGGGAGACATTTAGAAAAACACCTAACATAGTAGTTTACTAAGGGTATGTCTTTATTGCAGAGTTAACCAAGATTATTATTTGGCTGTTGCCCCAAAATTTGGCTTCTGTCCACACCCAAAACATCTCATTTGAGTTTTGGTGGCGATTTCAACCCAATCTAGCTAGCTGTTTTGGGATTAGCCAAAACCCAAGTGCTGCTTTTACTTGTGCTGGTAACCCACCCGCTTTGCAGTGGGGGCATAAGCTAAACAATCTAAATGCCCAGTCCTTCAATGCTTGCCCACACTTTCCCCTGTGTGCCCGGAAGGACAGACAAGTTCTCCCACAATTTACTGGGAAAGAATCAGAGTGGCTCAACTTTCTGCAGGGCTAAGAACCATGTAATGTGCCTCTAGAAATCCTAGCAACACACGAGTGAGTGAAGCACCAGTGAGGAGACACTAGTTCCAGAATAGCTTTGCTTCTTTCACCCAAGCTAGGGTAACCCAGATGCTCAGACCTGGGTGCCAATCACCCAGATGAACTGCATTGAAGACATAGCTAAGGCTATTGCTGTCAGTAACAAACTCTATTAAATGTTTCAACTTAATTTTGGGGGAGATTTTGAAAGGCACAAAGGGCACTTGGAGCTCAACTCCTGTAGAAAGTAAATGGAAGTTGGGCACCTACCTCCTGTTTGTGCCTTTTTAAAATCTTCCCCTGTGTAAGTATGTAGTAGACCAGACGTGCACATAAAGAATAGGGAATATAACTTTGGATTTTCTGGTATTTGCTTGTACCTTCATTCAGAGAATTAATATACACTGTAAGTAGTCCCCTGTAATATTTTACTGTTTATTACATAAACCAAAATGCAGTCAGGGTTGTGACCTGCCCGTCACGCAATATGCTACAATTTGTTGACTTTGTTGACTTGGTAGACCCACAACCCAAGTGACTCCCTCAAACCTCAATGGGAGTCACAAAATTTACCACAAATGATTGAAGATGTCTCCATGGTATTTAAACTTTTATATCAGCAGCTGTATACGTGACTTGCAGGGTTGTTATGAGGATTAATTGGTTACTTTACATTCAAGGATGAACATTATGTTGGATATTTTTAAGGCAACCATTAATATATCTGTTTATGTTTAGTGGTGGTCAGCTGACCAGTGTTAGAGTTCTATATAAAGAGAGAGAAAGAGGTGTATTGTGAGTATGGGAAGGAAGCCAACTGGAAGATTCTCTGGATTTAGGATTTTTTGTTGCAGTTATCTGTGTCTTTGTCACCTCCAGGCCGGACTATTTTATTGCATAGGGCTACCCATACGAAGCACACAGAAGCTTAAAGATAACCTGCTAATGATTTGTAAAATATTGGTTTGGATGTGTTCACTTTGTTTGGTCCACTTTGTTGTATGAAGATGGTCTGAAAAGGTGTGTATTTTGTCTTTTTATGTTAAATATTTTATGATATTAAATATCATAAATATTTTGATATTAAATATTTATTTATGATATTAAAACATCAAGAATATCTACTAATCTTATTTAGTTTAGTTGGACAGCTTGTTGGAAGGCTCTCAGGATGCTAACATATTGTTAAATTAAGTTCAAGAGTCTATCCTGCAGTCTGGATATCTTCACAGTTCAGAAAACAGTGTTTATTATTAAATGCAATATTCAAGGCAAAGTATTTATTTACTGTAAACTTCAGCATCTCATGTGTATTATGGTAACTACACAGAACAGGAAATGGTGTTTTGAGATTTGAAAAAAAAACTCCTTTCCCTCAGGACTTCTAAAAATGTCTCTTGAACTCTTTTTAGGTAAAGTATACTTAAACTTGCATTGTTCAGCTTCTGTCTAATTTTGATGGTTCAGTTTCTGACACTGATCTGATAATCCAGAGAGATTCAGGGATTTATCTTCTGTTTAAAATGAAACAGGCGCACAGCTTTACTAAGATGTATGTTACAAAATAGTGTAGTTTGTCAGAACTTACGTTTAATGAAGATAAATTATTCATTATGTAACTACATTTTTCATGGTGATGAAATGCAAGTGAAGCCTCTTTAGAGAGAAGTCACCTTTAGGAAATGACTTGTGTATTCTTCTACATGACTATCATATTCCGTTCACAAATAAACGTGTGTAGGAGCCCTGCCCTTAGTAAGTCATTCTTGTCTATAGAAATCAGCATCTTTTTCCTGTGCATATTTTTTTTCTTGTGCATCATGCAGCTTCATTTTATATTGGAAAACTTCTTTTCCTTCCAAAAAGCTTTTTCCAAAGATGGAGGTTTTGGTGGATAGGGTGTGCTTTTGGGGAACACAGAGGGTGTTTGGATGGTTCATGGGGCTAGTAACGTGACATGGAGTTTTTAACTTGTAACAAATTCAGATTCTTCTCTGGTCACAGCAGTGGCTGAAAATTGCTGGCATCTGATGGCTATTCATTGGGTGACATTAAACAAATTGTATTTTGTGACATGAGTGCTACTATCATTATAATTAATACTTTCAGACCCATTGTTGGCAGTCTCAGAGAGCTAAAGATTGAAGATGAAGAATTAACTTCCCTTTACATGCTCTGTGAATAAGTTAATCTAACATCTTTCATAGACTTTAAAGTCAGAAGGGACCATCATGATCAGCTAGTCTGACCTCCTGCACATTGCAGGCCACAGAGCCTCACCCACTCCTGAAATAGATCCCTAACTCTGGCTTAATTACTGAAGTCCTCAGATCATGATTTAAAGACTTTTTAAGTTGCACAGAATTCACCATTTACACTAGTTTAAATCTGTAAGTGATCCATGCCTCACGCTGCAGAGGAAGGTGAAAACCCCTCAGGGTCTCTGCCAATCTGACTTGGGGGGAAAATTCCTTCCTGACCCCAAATATGGCAATCAGACCCTGAGCATGTGGGCAAGACCTAGCAGGCAGATACCTGGGAGAGAATTCTCTGTACTGACTGAGAGTCTTCCCCATCTAATGTCTTGGGGATTTTTGTTACTGGCAGTTGTCAATGGGCCACATGCCATTATACACAATCTCATCAGTGCTAAATTTTGACATAAATTTAAGTTAATTCCTTTACAATTTAAACTTTTAACTCAGTGTGGATCGAAAGCTTGTCTCTCTCTCCAACAGAAGTTGATCCAATAAAAGATACTACCTCACCCACCTTGTCTCTTAACTCCAGGGACATTCTAATCTCAGATCAATCAATTGCTATGTTATGATGCTACTTCAGGTCTTATAGGTTTTTTTTATCAATCAGATTTCAGTTTCAGAACAATTTAACTTCAATGATCACTAGTAATTCATTCTGAAATTTCTATTTGATTAACTAGGCCATTTCTATCTACGTAAATTAACGGTGTGTGAGACACTCTTGTAATAAATGGTATTACTTTAAACTTTTGAAAAACATTGGAATATATATGACATCTAAATGTTTATCTTGCACTTGAATGTGTAACATTCACATCTAATGTGATTTTTTAAATCTTATTTCTATCATTTGTCTTGCCCAAAACTTTTCAAATGTACTACCTATTCTGTACGAACTTGACATTTATCTCTACACTACTACATGGGAGTTAAATAACTGAATCCCTGCACTTTGGCTTGAAAAAATTAGTAATGAAGAGTTTTACTATGTTCTGAGGCCAGTGGTTCAAGTACTGTCCTGTTTGCTCAGTTAATGGGATCAGACCAGCTCTGTCCTTCGTGGACTGGTTCTCTGTTTTCTCATGAGCACGTAAGAGACTTTTTGAGAGGATACACCCTTACATACAAGGCAGTCTGAGGGTTACAATTTAAAGCAATTGTCAACGTTGTTTACAAGATCCAATTTATTAAACTGAGGGGGGGAAAATCACATATAGAAACTGCATAGTAAGGTAGTGATGTGAAGCGATTAAATAGCTGTGCTAAAAGGTTGAATAACTTAACTAAACCTATCAAGTTAGCTAAGTCTATACGTTTCTTCGCCTGTCTGATCACCTCATCCCCTCTCCTGGATTGCCCATTTCCATCACACCAAGCACAGGTTTCCTTTCCCCCTTTAATGTCCTCCATCATTTAAGCTTCAAGTTGCCAACATAACTTCTTATGACATTTACCACCCTCTGCTGGTGACACTGGCCTTGATCAACCACTTGTCCACTTTTCCAACAAGCATCTCTCTCATTCTGCCATGACTCCCTTTATGCTTGGGAAGAGAGCTTCTCACTAAAGTTCACAAATGACCATCTGAGTCTCTCTTAAATTCTCCTTAAAACCTATGTTTTCTGTGATGTCTGTGGGTACTGCTACTGTCAGAATAATAAATACTGTACAAATAATATACAATTAACTTCAACATGTGCTTGGGGCTTTTATGGGATTCTCCCTTTGGCCTCAGTCCAATTCCATCTGAATTCAGTGGGCATTGGATTATGCCCACAATATGCAGGATTTTTGTGTTTAATTCCCCACAATTGATTTAGCTACAGATTAAGAGTGATGAGTACTGCTATCATTCACATCTCTTGGGGAAATAGCCTAATAGCAGAAACCCTCTTTTCCTGGATAGTTGCCTTTCTTCTCTCGGATTCAAATTAATTCTAATCTCTCTAATTCTTATTAAAAAAATTGTAGAGAAAAGTATTATATTGGAGACCTAGCCCACTTTTAATCTAAAAGGTAAGGCTTTAATATTCTTCTTTGAGTGCTTGCTCATGTTGAGTCTATTCCAGGTGTGTGCGTGCCCACATGCGCGGTCGTCTGAGATTTTGCCATAACGGTATTTGTAGAGTCGGCAGTGGTGCCCCCTCGAGTGTCGTGCTCATATGCCGATATGAGGTGCCACCGACCCTACACCTTCTCTGTTCCTTCTTACTTCCTGTGGTGGTTAGTTGGAGCGCCTTCGCTAGCGGTTTTTCGCCTACTGACTTAGAGCCTTGTAAATAGTTTGTGTATAGTATTTAGTGTTAATTGTAGTTAGTAGTTAGCAGCTAGAGTCCCAGTGAGGACTTGGTCCCAGGCGGGGCATGCCCTGGTTTCCCAGGTTTAAGCCCTGCGCAGACTGCAACAGGCCTATGCCTATAAGTGACTTCCATAGCAGCTGCCTCAAGTGCTTATGGGAGTCACAAGTTAGGGACAAGTACCAAATTTGTAAAAACTTCCAGCCCCGCACTCAAAAAGAGCGGGCTATTCGGCTTCGGGTTTTTCTCATGGAGTCTGCCCTGCATCTGGCCTCTGTGCAGCCCTACCAGGACTCACCAAGTACCTCGGCCTCACTGCGCAGTGTGCCCCCAGCCTTGGGCTCCGCCAAGCACCGTTCCCCGTTGCCAGTGCCCCAAAAGAAGACCAAAAAAGCATGGATCCCTGGCACTGGGCAAAACAGGCCATGATCATTGGGCCGTGCACTCATACCTCCCCAGTCGGGTCTTTAGCCCCATGAAAGGTCCCCCACCGACTCCCAGGAGTAGCATGGGACCAAAAAACCTGATGGCATCGACGCCTTCACAGGCTCCCTGGTGCCGAGAGAGCACAGGCCTCGGCCCTCACCACCGATGCAGCATGTGCCTCAGGAACCGACAAAGGCTCTCCACGAGGGCAAGCTAGCCACTAAAACACTTCAGGGGGAAGGGGAGTGCTGCCGATCCCCTGAGATGAACCAGCACGCTCTACCTCCACCGCGGATCGCTGGAGTCGCAGCCCAGATCCTCTGGGGCTTGCCCTCGATTGCCATGGTTTCGACATGGATTGCCCAGAGCAAGACGCAGGTCTCCGTATTACCGACGCTGCTAACCTTCCTGCTGGTTGTCATCTCCGAGCAGGTCCCATCTCCTGCCTCGTAGAATTGCTCCCCATCACGTCTCTGGTCCCCTCGATATTGGCACCGATCACGCTGTGGGTACCGGTCTCCGACAGCAGTGGTCAGCAAACAAACCCAGCCGTTCATGGCCCGACCATGGTCACCAGAAGGGGATTCCTCTGGCACGGAAGCCCAGTTCCGTACCTCGCCTAGACTGCACTGGCGCAAATGGGCACCCAAGGCTTCATCGATGTCTATGGCGCTGACTTGGTAGCACAGCCAGTGCAGCGGCCTTATTGATGTGCGTGGGGAACATTGGTTATGACAATGCCCCCTTCACATCGCTCATCGGCTGTTGCCTCGTAGCAACAGCTGGTGTCACTGATGGAACCAGGCTCAGTGCACGAGGCACGCTCAGTGGTAAAGTCAGAGGGAATTGTGCCCACCCCTGAATTTCCCTCCCCTGTGTGGAAAGATGCCCCAGAGCCTTCCCCAGATGTACAATCATAATCTTCATCCCCGGACAAGGCAGTTGCAGGACCCTTGAGGGTCAGCCTGCCAGACCATTTAAAAAAACACCAGGCTCTGCTGCATCAGGTGGCTAAGAACTTAAGCCTGGAGATGGAGGAAATGGCTGAGCAGGCAGACGCCTTCTTTAATGTCCTGTTAGCCTCTACCCTAACCTGTGTTGCACTACCGGTGCATGACGGTGTCCTTAAGATTGCTAAGGACCTCTGGCAAACTTTCCCCCATTCCTCGGTCCTCAAAAAGGGCTGAAAATAAATACTTTGTCCTGGCCGAGGGATTTTAATACCTCCACGCCCACCCTCCCCCGGGCTCGCTAGTGGTCTGTGGCTAATGAAAGAGACAAACGGGCATACCAGCTCAACCCCCAAAACTAAAGAGGCCAAATGGTTGGATCTGTTTGGAAGAAAAATTTATTCGTCGTCCAGTTTGCAGTTCCAGGTGGCAAACCACAACTTTAACTTATGGGACTCCCTCCATAAGTTCAAGGAGTCCCTTCCACAGGGTTTGGCCCAGGAATTTGGCACCCTGGTGGAGGGCTCTGCGGTTGCCAGGTGATCCCTCCAGTTGACATGGGATGCGGCGGACTTGGCAGCCAGGGTGGTTGCATCAGCGGTGGTAATGAGGCGCAGTTCCTGGCTTCAGACTGCAGGTCTCTCCCAAGAAATGCAGACCTCGATCCAGGACCTCCCATTCGATGGGAGCAGTCTCTTTTCTGACCAGATGGATGCGAGGGTGCATGGGCTAAAGGACACCAGGGCCACCCTTCGTTCGCTGGGCATGCATACAGCCTGTGAGAAAGCAGTTCCGTCCGCCCCCGCTGCCTAGGCTTTGGCAGTCCTGCAAGAAGAAGGAACAGAGATGCTAATTTTAGCTGGCCTCACCCTTCCTCCTCCCGCTTACCCCCCCAGCCTGTCCTGGCAAAACATGCTGGGGGCCAGAAGTGCTCGTTTTGTAGGTGCGGTTGAGAGCAACACTTTCCCGGTGACCTCCCAGGATCCATCCCGGTCTTTCCTCACCCGTCTTCATCCCTTCCGTTCGACCTGGTCCCAAGTCACCTCAGACCATTGGGTGCTGGACATAGTGTCTCAAAGTTACACCATGCAGTTTTTGGCCACCCCTCCCTCTCACTCCCTCTCCTTCCTGTCCCTCTCACGAGCAACTCCTTCTCACAAGCAACTCCTTGTTCAAGAGGTCGAGAACCTCCTGTGCCTGGGAGCGGTGGAGGAGGTCCCTCAGAACATGAAGGGAAAGGGGTTTTACTCCCACTACTTCCTAATCCCGAAAGCAAAAGGGGGCCTCAGACCCATTCTGGACCTGTGACATCTCAACTAGTTTCTCAAAAAGTTGAAGTTTCGCATGCTCTCCCTGGATCCAGGAGACTGGTACACCACCCTCAACTTGAAGGATGCCTATTTCCATATCTCCATATTCCAGAGTCACAGACATTTCCTCCGTTTTATAGTGGGTGAATGCCATTTCCAATTTACGGAGCTCCCTTCTGGCCTCTCATTGGCTCCAATGGTCTTCACAAAATGTATGGCGCCAGTGGCTGCTTACCTCCTACGTCCAGGTCTTCCCGTATCTTGATGACAGGCTCATCAAGGACAGGACTTGGGACCAAGTTCAGAGGAGCCTCAGTCTGGTGCGTTCCACCTGCCACGACTTAGGTCTGTTGATAAATGAGAGAAAAATCCACCTTAAGGCCTGTTCAACACACAGTTCATAGGAGCGGTTCTCAACTCCACGCTAGCCAGAGCCTTCCTACCAGAGGTGTGTTTTTCAGGCCATATCGAATCTGATCTCCCTTGTGAAGAACCACCTGCTCGCTACGACTCTCGCCTGCCTACAGTTGCTGGGCCACATGGCCGCCTGTGCATACGTGGTCAGTCATGTCAGGATCCACTTCACGCCTCTGCAGGCGTGGCTGGCATTGGTTTACACCCCCAACAGACACGATCTAGACTGGGTGGTCAGGGTGCCGGATCACATCCTGTCATCCCTGGATTGGCGGTTGAACACTGGGTCAGTGTTGGCGGGAGTCCCCTTCGTGAGCTTATCCCTATTGGTGACCCTGGTCCACGACACTTTGGACCGGGGCTGGGGAGCGGTGGAGGAGACACCGGACCCAGGCGAGGTAAGCACCCGAGGCTGACCTGTTGCGGGACAGTCTGGCCCTCCATATCAACGTCAAGGAGCTCAGAGTCGTTAATCTGGCCTGCCAGGCTTTCTTGCCCCACCTGAGGGGCAAGGTGGTGCAGGTCCTCATGGACAATACCACAGCGATGTATTACATCAACAGACATAGCGGAACCAGGTTGTCAGCCCTTTGCCAAGAAGCTCTCCGCCTTTGGGACTTCTGTGTGTGGTATGCCATTCATCTGGTAACCACGCACCTGCCCGGGACTAAGAATGTGCTAGCAGATTGCCTCAGCAGGACCTTCTTGTGTCGGCACAAGTGGTCGCTCTATCTGGAGGTGGCCAGTATGATCTTCTGAAAGTGGGGAACTCCCCAGGTGGACTTGTTCGTGTCCTGCCAGAACAGGAAATGCCATGTGTTCTGTTTGCTCTGGGGGATGGACAGGGGTTCCCTGTCAGATGCTTTTCTGCTTCTGTGGTTGGGAGCCCTGATGTAAGCCTTTCTGCCCATGCCGTTGATCCACAGAATCCTTGAAGATCAAACATGACAGGGTGAGGGTTAGCCCCCGAGTGGCCTGCACTGGTTCAGCATGCTTCTGGAGCTTTCGGTAGCTGCTCCGCTGCGACTCCCTCTCTGGCAGGATGTGTTGTCCCAGAACCACGGCAGTCTCCTGCACCCAAGCCTGGAAGCGTTGAACTTGACAGTGTGGCTGCTGCGTGGCTAAATGCAGAAGAGCAATAATGTTCGACCTGGGTGCAACAGGTCTTTCTGGGTAGCAGAAAACCCTCCACCAGAGTGACCTGTCAGGGAAAGTGGAAAAGATTCATGTGCTGGGCCTCAGATCGGCGCGACAGGGCTGAGCAGGCCTCATTGCAAGTGATACTGGACTATCTTCTGCACCTCAAACTTTGGGGCAGAAGTCGTCAGTCAGGGTCCACCTGGCTGCTATTTCGGCTTTCCACCCTCTGTTCTAAGGCAGATCAGTTTTCGCTCACAACATGACGGTCCGGTTCTTGAAAGGTCTGGATCGTCTTTACCCTCACATCCATGATCCTGACCCTCCCTTGGATTTAAATCTTGTGCTATCGAGGCTCGTGGGGCCTCCCTTCAAGCCTCTGGCTTCCTGCTCTCTTCTTTTTCTCTCCTGGAAGGTTGCGTTCCTGGTGGCGATTACATCCAGCTGCAGTGTGTCTGAGATCAGGGCACTTATGTTAGAACCACCCTATATGGTGTTCAACAAGGACAAGGTCTGGTTGTGGCCACACCCAGCGTTCCTGCCCAAGGTTGTCTCCCAGTTTCATACCGGTCAAGATATTTTCTTACCCGTGGTCTTTCCAAAGCCCCGTAATTCTGAAGAGGCGCGCAGGTTGCATGCCCTGGACATCCGGAAGGCGCTGGCCTTCTGTATTGACAGAACATGGCCTTTCCGTAAATCAACGCAGCTGTTCGTTGCGGAGGCAAATAGAATGAAAGGTTGCGAAGTGTCTGCTCAGAGGATCTCGTCCTGGCTCTCAGCCTGCATCCAATATTGTTACGAGCAGGTAAGTGTGACTCCACTGGCGATAGTCAAGTGTACTTGACTAGAGCACAAGCGTCATCAGCAACCTTCTTGGCTGAGATGCCAATCCAAGAGATCTGTAGAGCGGCCACCTGGTCATCTGTCCACACATTTACATTGCATTATGCACTTACCCAGCAGGCCCGAGACAATGCTGGCTTTGGTAGAGCAGTATTGCAAGCTTCACGACTGTGAACTCCAAGTCCACCTCCATGAAAACTGCTTGTGAGTCACCTAGAATGGAATCGACATGAGCAAGCACTCAAAGAAAAACTGTTAACTACCTTTTGTAACTGTTCTTTGAGATATGTTGCTCATGTCCATTCCATTACCTGCTCTCATGCCCCTCTGTCAGAGTTGCCGGCAAGAAAGAACTGAGAGGACATAGGGTCGGCAGCACCTGATATACTGGTGTATGAGCGCAGCACTCGAGGAGGCGCCACTCCTAACTCTACAAATACCGCTAAGGCAAAAATCTCCAACTGCGCATGTGCACGCCCGCACACCTAGAATGGAATGGACATGAGCAACACATCTTGAAGAACAACAGGAAAGGTAGGTAACCGTTTTTTCAACTAAAGCTTGGGGCTGTTCATGCTAATTGAAAAAAACATCTGAGTGATTACCAGGTCAAATACCCAAAGCAGACACAGAACACTGGATCTGATTTGGAGGGCCTCATAGGTTTTCACACACTCCTTTTTTTTTAATTTTTTTTTTTTAAAGCCTATTTTGACTTAACTTTGAAGTAAATAAGCATGAAGTGGCATTGGCTTGGAAAATCACAGTGCCTGAATATGCAGCTGGATGAAGGGATAAGATATACAATTTATTCAAACTTTATAATTTGAGCTAGTGTGACATCTACATAAATATTTGGGGTTATTCTTAAATACATGCTTTTGTTTATGCTTGGGAGAATGGGATGTAACAAGATGGAATTTTGACTTGACTTGTATAATTTTGGGCGACATTGGCATACTGAAACATCTGGGGGGTGAATCACTCTCTAGGAATGAACTCAAAAACAGAGAGGTTGAGTCAGTATTTTCTTGAATAGCAAAGGATTAAACCTCTATCAAGAAGCCTAGCAAATGAAACGCCTTTCTCATTTCCATTGTCACATTGCTCTAAATGTTGTTGTAAAGTAGAAGTTGAATTTGCTTTTTGTTTATACCTTGTGTAGTTCCTTTTCAGGGACAGAACATTTAACTTGTGAAACAATTATGGCTGGGCTTTTATTACATTTGTCAGTTTTGTCAGATGGAAGGTGATTGTTGGAGGAAAGTAAAGAGGTTAAAAAGTAAAAACTGATCTGGTTCAGCAGCTGCTGCTCTCAGAATACCAGTTCTGAGCACGCTATATAGTAAAGAACAGAATTATCAGACTGAAAGATGCACACAATATGTTGGGGAAGAGTCAGCATGGCTTTTGTAAATGGAATAATGCCTCAATCTATTAATAATCTTTGAAGGGATCAACAAGCATGTGGACAAGGGTGATCCAGTCGATATACTGTACTTGGACTTTCAGAAAGCCTTTGACAATGTCCCTCATCAAAGCTTTTTAAGCAAAGCAAGCAGTCATGAGATAAGCGGGTAGGTCCTCTCATGAATCAGTAACTGGTTAAAAGATGGGAAATAAATGGTAGGAATAAATGGTCAATTTTCACAGTGTAGAGGGGTAAACAGCGGGGTCTCCCAAGGATCTGTACTGAGGCCAGTGCTGTTCAACATATTCATAAATGATCTGGAAAAAAGGCATCAGTGAGGTGGCAAAGTTTGCAGACAATATAAAATTACATAGTTAAGCCCAAAGCTGACTGTGAAAACTGACAAAGGGATCTCACAAAATTGGGTGACCGAGGAACAAAATGGCAGATTAAATTCATTGTTGATAAATGTAGAATAATGCACGTTGGAAAACAGAATCCCAAATATACACACACAAGGGTGGGGTCTAAATTAGCTGTTACCGTTCAAGAAAGAGATCTTGGAGTTATTGCAGATGGTTCTCTGAAAACATATGCCCAATGTGCAGTGGAAGTGCACAAAGCTAATAATGTTAGCAACCATTAGGAAAGGGATAGTTAATAAGAGAAAATATGCTGCTGCTATGTAAATCCTTGGTACGCCACACCTTGAATACCGCATGCAGTTCTAGCCACCCCATATCAAAAAAGATGTATTAGAATTGGGAAAGGTACAGAGAAGGGCACCAAAAATTATTAGGGGTATGGAAAAGCTTCCATACAAGGAAAGATTAAAAAGACTTGGACTATTTAGATATTAGAGGTCTATAAAATCACAAATGATGTGGAGAAAGTGAATAGGGAAGTATTATTTACTTCTTTGCATAACCCAAGAACCAGGGGTCACCCAATGAAATTACTAGGCACCAGTTTAAAACAAATATAAAGAAATACTTCTTCACACAGTGCACAGCCAACCTGTGGAACTCGTTGCCAGGGGACATTGCGAAGGCCAAAATTATAGGTCAGTTAAAAAAATAATTAGATAAGTTCATGGAGGTCAGGCCCATCAATGGCTATTAGCCAAGATGGTCAGGGGGACAACTGCATGCTTTGGGTTTTCCTAAGCCTCTGATTGCTAGAAGCTGGGACTGGACGATGGGATGGATCCCTCAATAAATTGCCCTATTCAGTTCATTGCCTCTGAAGCATCTGGCACCGGCCACACTCAGATGATAGAATACCATTGGTCTGACCCATATAGACCATTCTTATGTGACTTACAGGCCATGACAGAATGGTCTATATGTACAGTATATGTATGTGTTTGTGTTGTGTAAATTGCTGAGATTCCATTTCAGATGACACCCAGGAAGCAGCTCAGTATTTGTACTTGAGTAAATTGACTCAGACAAGATTTGCAATCTGTATGGATCTCCCTAGATTAGTTCAGTACACAGTATTAAACTCTAGCACTTGATTCTTTTTTTTTTTTTTTTTTTTTTTTTTTGTACATTGACTTTCTGAGATACATACAGCTTCACTTACAATTTAAAAATAACTATATTCAGGATATAGCCTGAGATTTAATCTTTGCTGGAACAAGTCTTAGTGTGTTAGGCAAATTCACAGCTTGATGATATAATGATTCCGTTGGTGTATTTTGTCTTGTAAATTTTGTTTCTTGAAGATGAAGGATTGTCTCAAGGAAAAAAAAACAAAATAGCAAATTCTATATTTTTTGTAATAGCACTTTTTTCTAATCTATTTTAGGTGTCAAAAGATAAAGATGGAAAAGAGCAGAGTGAAGTTGTATCGCCATCGGAGGAAGAAGAAACATTCTCTTGGCCTGGTCCAAAAACAGTTGTGTTAAGGAGGACGTCTCACGGTTTTGGTTTTACCTTAAGACACTTCATTGTCTACCCTCCCGAGTCTGCTGTTCACTTTTCTTTTAAAGTAAGTGAAATGAATGAGGGATATTTTTCAAAACATCTCCATGTTTCAGAAACAGAGCATTATTATGCTTTGTTGGGTGGTTGGTTTTTGTTTTTGTTTTTTTAACTCCTTAAGAATGTGTGGCAATTAGGAAAAATGATCCATGTCAAAATAATAATCTCCTTTTAAAATGATGAAAGCTTTCCTGTTTTCATGAGTGTAAATCTTACACTGAGGTGAAATACCTTCATGCGCACTAATAAATGTCAGGCTCATTTGCTCTCTTCATTACAAACTCCTTGATCTGCTTTATTCTCACAAAATGTATACTTCCTTAGATTATTGTTGTACTACTCTTCTCACTTAGGTCACAGACCAAAGTCTTCGTCCTGTTTTTTAATTTTTTCCCTTCCAAAATACTACAGCCCATCAGTGTGGGCCTGAGACTTTATTTTTGAATTGACTTGACAGAAACTGAAAATAATTATATGAAAAGGATAATTTAAAGATACTTTCATTTAAAAAAAAATCTTATGTTTTAAAAACATTTTGTTTGGTTACTATGAATAAGTGCAATATTACTTTGTTACTGTAAAACTTGAATGTATTGCTGCCAAACTTGGCAAATTTTTGACATAAAACTAGTGACACATCTGTCTGATCAGATTTAAAAAAAATACAGTTTAATCAAATGTCTGTATCACAATGTCACATTTAGAGAACAACCTGGAAAAAGAAGTAAACAATACAAGGTAGGAAATCTGCTCCACTTTTCATTCAGTTTACATCTGAAGTTAACGTGTGCTGCAAAGACAGTTTCCATGATTCTTTCTTTTATTTATATGTTATCTACTGAAAAGGGCTAGAGCCTTTCAGTTCCCAGTTAGCCAGGAGAGACAAAAGATATGTATTTGTATATTCTGGAAAAAGTCTGTCAGTTTTACAGTATACAGAAACAAAAGCTCACCATAAGTTTCCTCCTTTCTTTAAAACAAGTATGAAGTAAGAAAATCTCTATGTAGTACGTTGGTCTGTCTCAAATGACATGAATTACTGTCTATTGCTGTAACATTCGGAGTGTTCAGTTGTATTCAATGGGTAAAAAAAAGTGTGGTTTATATTGATAGAAAACAGACAATTTTGGTGATCTAGTTAGCATTACTTTATTCATAAAATAATATTTTTGTTAATTTTCCAAGGATATGGTTTCACATAGTGCATGCAACCATTGAGTGTTCCTCCTGCCCTGTCTGCCAGGCAAGGAGTCAGTCAAGAACAAAAAAAAGTTTTGGCTCCCAGTTCTCTGTTTGGCTCTTCCTAGGCTCTTCTCCCCAGTTGTTTCCTGCCTCCCTGCACAAAGGTAGCTGGAGTTTCCTGGCTGAAGCTTTCTTTTGTATCAGTGTGCCTTGGGTGGCTACTAGACTTATGGAGTAGAAGAAACTGAGCAGGAGAGCTTTGCCACTCTTGCTCCAACTCACTTTAGTAGTCTGTTGTGGTTTTCATTGTGTTCCTCAGCCCTTCCACTGACAGACTAGTTGAAGCCAGACAGCAGCAGAAATTGCCAGCTAGCAGGAATCAGGTGATCATAACATGTTTCCCTCTTCTGCAGCACAGAATGATCAGCAGGGGGTCAGCCAAGAGATTTCTCTGGATGGATTCCAGTTTGAAGCACAGGTAGAAGGGAGTGAGGAAGTTTTGGCCGTGCTGAACAAGGTTTATGCAGCCTTGTTGTTTCCTCCTGACAGAGACCATTTCTTGTAGTCTCCAACAAGAAACCTCAGCAGGTCACTTCTCTTCACTTATCCAGCCTCTCCAGTCTTCTCCAGAGCCTTTTTTGGGTTCTCTGTGGTTTCTTAAACATATGCTTCCAGGGACATCCCAGAGGAGGGGGAAGTGGATAAAAGTAGATCTGTCCCACTCTAGTTGTATGTCTTCTTCTCCTTCTGCTTTCGCTTCCGACAGCTTTTTGGAGCGCCAAAGGAGTGTGTCACCAGTGGAATGAGCTGTTCTGGCGCCTCACATCTCAGACTGTAAATATTATTTCAGTGGAGTTTGAGGCCTGAGTTGAGATGCTAGGATCCCCTTGTTCCTGCAGGAAGGCTGTTAAGCACTCATCTTCCTTAATCCCTTTCTGTCTCTGAAATGATGGATTCTGGTTTCTCCATTCCATTATGACTCTTGCTTCAAACAGGAAATTATGGGATTAGGGGGCACTTACATATTTATGGCTGCCTGCTCATCCTCTTCATTCATGGTGGCCATTCAGTTGTTGATTGAAGTTCAGTCAGACAAACTCCACAGATTGGTCTGCAAGAATCTCTCATGCTGGCTTTTGGCAGTCAACAGCCTAAATGACCTGGCTCAGGACTCAGAGTAGGAGCCAATATCATGGTTTCCTCTTCCATTCTGGTTTTGGTGAAGTGGCAGAAGAAAGAGGAATAAGTCTTTTAAAATCTCATACGTCTTGTCTTCTGGAGACCCAAAACTTCTCATAGACATCCGTGTCTCCTTACCCCGCTAGAGATTTATAAGGTTCTTAGTGGGTCACTTTCACTTCCAGAATATCCCTCTGCCAGTCCATCTTATCAACATCCCCTGCCTAAACCCTCACTGAGATCATGGTGGTAATTTCAGCTGCTCTCACACTGGAAGGCTTCTTTATGATCCCATACCTGGATAACAGAGTCATTCAAGCCTATTCCCTCCAAAAGACCATCCAGGCCCCTTGGGGCCAGGACCATTTATTTGTTCTGTTTGTACAATGTCTGTCACAATGAGGTTCTGGTCCATGAGTGCAGCTTCTAGATACCATCGTAATACTGCTTGTTACTACTATTTATTTGTGTCCAGATCTCCTCAGGTCATGTTCAGAACCTTGGGATTTGTGTTAAACCTGCAAAAGAGCTCACAATCCCAATCCCAGAGGCTGATCCTTTTGTCATAGGAAGGAAGGAGGCAAAAACATGAACATCCACAGAAAGGACTGAAAAGCTGGAAGTGGAAATTTTGGTCCTACCTGATCTGCAAATAGAGAGGTACTAGGGGCTGCATGTCTTGTCATGATCCGGTTCCCTGATCTGTTTCTGTTAAATCCTGTCAGTTCCTTATTCCTTCTTCAGACCCTTGGGGGAGTGCGGAAAGCAAGCTAGAGGTTCCCTTGGCAATAAAGACTTCACTGACCTGGTAGCTACACTGATCCAGTTCCCTAAATTATTCCCTTCTGTAGGTGCCCCTCAGCCTTGCCATTATCACCAGTGGCAACCTGAACTGGTGAGCACCAACTTCCCTTCTAGATTAGTGCAGGAGGAGTTGTTCCCTGGGAGAGGAGAGGTTTCACATTTAATTTGCTAGAACTCAAAGCAGTTAGACATGTCCTGATATCCCTGAACCTTCCAACGAGTCAGCATGTCCTGATCAGATTGGACTACTCTATAGTAGCTGTTTTCATAAACTGTTGGGGAAAACCAAGGGTCATTTCCTAAGAGAGATGGTCTTCCATTACTGAGGAGAGAGGAAATAAAGATCCTGAAGGATTCCTTTCAGCTCCTTAGTTCTTTAACAACCATTTTGCCTGGTTCAGTCACATGCTGGTCCACCCAAGTGAATGAATTCTCCACAAGGAAGCTTTCCAGTCAAGAGTTGCACTTGTTTGACATTTCTGGCCTAGTCACATCCAACTTTAATTGTTGAACCACCACACTCCCTACCTCTGATATTGTAGCAGACATGTGGATTCTGTTATCCTAGCTATGACTTGTTTGTGGTCAGCTTTTTGGGGCAATGAGTCCTTGCCTCTTCCATCCTGTTCTCTACAAAATAAAATCTAGAAAGCCGTGAAAGGAGGCTGGGAGCGAGGAACTGTCTGGGTTGCAATAGCTTCACTACATTCCAGATTACAAATGATGCTAAGAGTGTTGTTTTTCAAAAAGTTGTTGGTTTAAATGCAGTAGCTGCAGGAATCCAGACAGGATGTTGGAAATGAAATTGGCAAGGTACCTTGATAACACCATCACATGTGCAAGGGTTGAGTGTTTTAAAGGCAGATAATTCTCTTGCTTACGCTTGCCAATGTAAGGAGCCAATTTTACTTGAAAATATTTTCCAGGGTGTCCATACTAGCCAAGTTGTGCAGTAAGGAGAACTGAAAGGGAGGGTGATATTGTGACATTTTTTGTATTGATAATAGATTTGGGGAGTTAGGCACTTCCTAAGTAGTGCACCTACTAACGTGTGCTGGGTGTTTATCATCAGACAAGATAATTCTGTTTAGACCCACTCTGCTGCAATCCAGCAGTTGCAGGGCACCAAATTCACTTCAGTTTCTTCAGCATTCAGATGTTTGAAGTCTTAACAGAATTGGGGAAACTAGGCACAGGATATGGGTTGGGCTTGCCAGATAGCACAGAGGGCTTTGGTTAGATTAAGGCAGTGTTTCTTAAACTTTTTGTGCTGGGCACCTCCTCTGGACTTAAGGAGAAAAAATCGTGACCCCTCCTCCAAAGCTTGAAAAGGTAGGGGCTGAAACTGACTGAGGCGCCCCCCTGGGCGGCATGGCTCCAAGGTTGAGAAACACTGCATTAAGCTGATAGTCAATGCCAACCAAGTAGAGTGTCTCTTAGTTACAGTATAAAAAAAAGCACTGCTTAATAATAACTGACAAAGGCTCTTTTGTCCTAGCACATAACTAATAAATGGAGAAAGATATGATAGAACCAAAATGTGACCTTCCATTATTTATTTGTTTTTCCTACTAAACTTCCCCAAAAGCAAGAAAAACTTTCTAATGTACCCCAATCTGGAATAGCCTGAGAAAATGGATGAGATTTGCAATGTACCATAAAAGCCAAGAGATTTGAGTTGGATCAATGATGGAAGTGAGCTCCAGAGTTGAGGGTCCCCCACTAAAAATATTGTTCATTCTTTCAGGTCTTAGTCGTACAACTCTAGGGTCAGCCAGTTCAAGTGCCTCCATTGACCTCCCTTATCAGATAAAGAAAGCAATTAAGGCGGTTTCTAAGGTAACCAAGACCCAAACCATAACTGGCATAGCTCAGAACAAATCGCCTGAATTGCACTGCAAACCAAATGTGAACCCTTGCAGACTGGAGCACAGGTATAATGCTCTGTGGAACACATGAAATAAGCTGGCAACTATATTAGTTTGGGTTCAGTAAACGAGAAGTGTAGCTCCAAGTAGAACACAGAGTGGTAATTTAGTGAAAAGGTGACGAACGCATGGGTCACTTTGGCAAAGGTCTGCATCCACAAAGATCTGTTAGAGCTTTCTAGTCAGCTGAAAATGTGGTGGTGGTGCGGGAGGAGGTGGGGAAAGCAATCTTGGCTACTGTTATCAGGACCGTCATAAGTAGCCACATTTATTAACTACAGTTCACTATACTGTCTCTGTTTTCATTTCATTTTACTGAATTCGGTTGTAATACTTGAATGTGAACAGTAAAATGGATCAGTAGTATTTATAAAGTTTTATTGTCATTTTACATATATATTAAGGTTGTACCAGAGGTCCCAGTCAGGATCAGGGTCCCATTCATAGAATCATAGAATCTCAGGGTTGGAAGGGACCTCAGGAGGTCATCTAGTCCAACCCCCTGCTCAAAGCAGGACCAACCCCAACTAAATCATCCCAGCCAGGGCTTTGTCAAGCCTGACCTTAAAAAACTCTAAGGAAGGAGATTCCACCACTTCCCCAGGTAAACCATCCCAGTTCTTCACCACCCTACTAGTGAAAAAGTTTTTCCTAATATCCAACCTAAACTCCCCCTCTGCAACTTGAAACCATTATTCCTTGTTCTGTCATCTTCTACCACTGAGAACAGTCTAGACCCATCCTCTTTGGAACCCCCATTGTGTTAGTGCTGTACAAATACACATAAAGACATGGGTCCTTTCTCAAAAGAGCTTTTTATCTGAGAAGGCAGGTGACATGTAAAACAAGTGGGAGAGGGATAAATCCAACACAAAATTTTATATACCTCTCTCCATAATATATTGTTGGAGAGATTGGGCATCAACTGTCCTCAGCTACTTCCCAACTAGCCTTTATGTATTGGCTGATTTCTTATTTGCATCATGACAATGGCTGGTCTTGAGGAAGTGTATGGGTAGCCTTATTCCATGTGTTAAGGAGCAATGAGAGAAGATGTAAGAAGCTGACAAATGGGCAGGCAAGGCTGGTATCATTGTAAAAGGTGCCAAGGGGCAACATGATGAAGCAGAGAAGAGTATAATGAACCTTCTAATCTGTTTAATTGTTCAGTGTTAAGTAGGAACAGGAACTTTTTATAAGCGTAGTACTTTCTGCATGTTTGTATTTTTATGAATGATGTAATACAACGGAAACAGTACACGCTAAAAATGTTTGCAGCATGTATGTGAGGTGAATGTAAAAATGCTTTTAAAATTCAGAATCACTTGCATTATCAAGCACTTTATGTACATTATTTTTAAGGACTGAGATCATTGCCTTGATATCGTACAAAATCCATTTAATAGTCTTTTGCAGCTGTTTTATGACTGAGCTGTGCATGACAGATTTCCAGTTCTTCACAAATTGATACCAATTTTACAATTGGTAATCTATCATTATTCTGTTTACTATATCCTATATTAAACTGGTCCCTCTCATAGTTTGGACCCATACTTCTATAGCCTTGGAAAATGAGAATCCAAATATTTAACGTCTCAAACGTTTTTTGGGGGTTTTTTTGGTTTGGTTGGGTTTTTTTTCCCCCCAATGAATTGGGTCAAAACTAGATAAATACAGATGCTTGCCTTTATGTAATTCTATGCTGCAATCCTTTTGGGTGATCATAATTCAAAACATGTTGAACTGTTACAAGAAGTGAGTGCTGTAATAATGACTTTTAACACTAGTTGTTCTCTGGAACAGAGTTTTTACTGAAATACTGAACAGTCAGTATTGTACAAAAATGCAAAGGTATACAATTGGCTATTCTCAAAATTCGCCTAATTGATACAATTGTTATATCTGCTTTTTAGAGATAGACACATGATCTTTACTAGCTCAATCCTTTTTAAAGTTAAATTTTTGTGTTGAGGTTTTTAAAGCTTCAGCAGACTCATTGGTAATTTCTGTGCTGTAATGACCAATGTATTGTAATGCAGATTATACTGAATTGCTGTATCACAATGAGGCATGTTGTAGCTAGAGGGACCTTTCCCTGGTCTGTATTATACTACTGCATATTATAAACTTTCAGGCAAAAAAATCATTAACCTGGAGTAAAGGTTGGGATGAAAAGCTGTCATTACAGGAAAACAAAATTAATAGGAGAAAGATGTAGATTTTTTGTGTTTTAATGGAAGCAGCCTGGAAATTTGGAACTAAGGCTCCACTTAAAAAACAGATTACACAGGTAAGATTACCAAATAACTTTTAGCTTTGCCTTCACTAGTTCACCTCATTCTGAATGAGGCCATGTCAGCTAAGCAAAGTAAACTCCTAAACCAAGCTGCTTTAAAAAAAAAAAAAAAAAAAAAAGAGAGAGAGAGAGAGAGAGAAAATAGACTTTTGAAGGGGTTGGAATGGTTTGTTTTTTTTCCTTTAATTTTCTTTGTCAGGCTGGGAAGAGACCCCTCATATTTCTTAAAGTCTTTGTGCCTTACATTTTCCAGAAAAGTTCTACTTTGATGCAAGGCCATGTCAGTTTCCAAATTGTAGAATTTTGGTGAAGTCAGGGAGCAGATAAAATCAGCCTTAATGTGGAATAGGAGGTTGACCTTAACTGTGGAGTTGCTACTGAATCTCCATATTGACTTTAACGTGGTTCTAGACAGAAAATTGACTATGTAAAAAAGGCAACCTTATTCAGCTTCTCCTTCCTGAGTATTTTCAAGTTATAGCTGCGTACTTCACTGACGCAACTTGGTTTTTAGTTGTTAATATTGAAAAGTCAATGCAACTAGGAGAGAAGGAGCATCATCATCAACCAATTTGTCACCTAAGCTATTCTAAGTGTAGAAACTTATTGATCATATTACAGACCAACAAAGCTCGATGTTTAGATTTCAGAAGGAGTTTGCAGGATTTGCAGTTAGAAAATACTTCAGACTTAAAGTGAACCAATTTTTTAAAGAGTCATTGATGGACAAAAAATGTGGAACCTCTCCGTTCAATTTTAGATGAATTGCACGTTTGCTGTACAGCTTTGCATTTTATTATGTTTTCTTGAATCAAATAATGCCATGTGACCTCTGCTGTGTGACATCAAGGAAGTAAGATGAGATTTGTTTGTTTAAATATACACCTTGCCAAGATTTTCAGTAATTAATGTCTAATTTTAAAAAGTGCTAAACATCCAGTCGCTCCCATGAACATCAGACCACTTATTTAGGTGCCTAAGTATGGGTTTATGAGCCTAATGAGGCACCAGTTTTTTAAAACCTTGTCCATATGTGTTTTCTTCCATTTGGTACATTTTACATTTTAATTGTATTTTGTTTTTGTTTGGCAGGATGAAGAAAATGGAAATAGAGAAGGTATGCATTTTCATTTTTTTTAGTATTCCTTATTTATCATTCATCAATAATGTAATGGGTGTGCATTGTAATGGCTATTTAAGATCTGACTTAAACATTAAGTGTGTGACCGTGCAAGTGTTTTTATTGGTCCTCACACGGCTTTGGAGCAGAAGTCCATTAAGGACAAGAGGCAATGTATTCTATCACCCCAAACTTTTTTTTAACTTGAAAAGCAGTGTATTATGCAAGTATAGTGGCTATGCTATGAAGTGTACTGTATACACTTCATGGAATAACTGTGATACTGTAGCTCTCATATGAGTACTTTGTGAGAAACCAACTGGCTTACCTTGGTAATAGTTAGGCCATGATCCTTCATTATGATCCACACTAGTGCAGTCCTGTTGACTTCAGTAGCACTCCACAGAGATACAGTGGTCCACCTGTACAAATCACAATACAGGACTGGAGCCTGATTCTGTATACAAACCATTTTCTCTATATATTGTGGGCAAGTAATAATAACTTTATGACTTCTGATTAGTTTGTTCTGGTGAAAGCAAGCCAGCACTTGGAGAGGTCAGAATATAAACCTAGTGCATAATATTGGCTGGGATTGAAATAAACTAAAACTTACCCAAAAATGTGGCATGTAACTTTTAGAAAAATAGCTGCCTATGAGCCCCTAACTACATGCCCCTTAGAATTTTAACAGCATTAATTTGTCTTCTCATCAGCTCCAGTATTCTGCCATTCTCATTTTTCATTCCCTCTGAAATAAGACCTGTTGAACATATTTTCTTGAATCTCTCTAAACTAAGTGTATATGTAAAAGATTATACACTACACTTAAATTAGAGGAAAAAACCTTTTATCCATTTGTTTTTCTGCTGGTTTCCATTTTTTCCAGCCTTCTGTGTGTCATTTTTTTGTTCCCCCTTTATTTCATTGCAAATATTAACTTATCTTAGAAACCAGAACATCTCATTCCTGCTTAATTTAATTTTCCCTTTGGCACTTACTGTTGTCTATTCCCCGCCCCCCTTCTTCCTCTATTTTCTTTTTCTTCCTTACAGTGATAAGTGGTTTTAATCTGTGTGAAGAATTTGGCTTGCAAATTAACGGGGCCTAATCAGGCTTTCTTTGCTCACCTGTAATTCCAATTGTTTACTGAGGGATTTTAGGGAATGCAAAAGATTTACGATTGGGCCCAAAGCAAGTGACTGAACATAACATCAAGTGTTTGGATCAGCATTGAGTTTAATGTACAAGTGCAGCTCTCTGAAAACGGGCACATTCCAGTACAGATCTCTCTGGAGAGCAGCATGCTTTGTTTAAAGAGAGTTAAAAGGACACTATCTCAAATTGGTATTTTGTGTGTTTGGTGTGTGGCTGTGGTGCCTCAGGAGCAGACTAGGGAAGGAATTGTGACTCTCCTTGGCTCTCCTTTTCCTCTACTGGTCGAGCAGATTATTTCCTTTATCTCCCCCCCCACCAGCATCCCGCCAGCTCAGCTGCATTGGCTAGCATGTTATGGGGTGGAGCCAAGCCTGTGCTCAGTCTCTGACCACCTATTCCCTGCCAATCAGTGCCAGAAAGGAAGTAACAGCCATATGGACACTGTGTTCTCATCTGTGCTAGGATACACTGGACACACAGCCTGTAGAGGAGAGTAGCACCCCATTACTCCCTTGGCACAGGCGCACACAGCAAGGAACATCCTTGCCTTTGGTGCTGAAAGAAGTCAGTCCTGTGCATGGAACAAGTACAGAATATACAATAACGAATGAACCACCACCCTGAAACTAAATTCATTTGTTACTGACGAGGTGCTGCAGCACTCCCCCATGTGGTCATAGGGATAACCTGATCAGCTAGAGGCTTAGATCAATATTTATTTACCTCAAATTTTGTTCATTAGATAGCCTCCTGAGAAATTTCTCTGTGGCTTGTACCTGATGCTTCAGAGGGAAGGCAACAGTCCCAAAATGTACTCAGCCCATTGTATAAATGTGGTACAAGGTGGGGACAAGATTCCTTTTCTGAAAGGTTTGGTTAACAGTTTACATTTACACTAAAGTCGTAAGATTATTTATTACAGCAACTTAAAATGTACTAGGTGCCTTGCAATACACATCAAAGACATGAACCCTGCCCTGGGAAGATGACATGCGATATTAGAGGTGGTATAACAAGGGGAGTAGTAAGATGGAGTTGATAGAGAAGGAAAGGAGTAGCATTAGTAAGATAACATGATTGCTCACAAGAACCAGTATACAGCATAGTGAAGATTTGTGTGTGTGTGTGTGTGTGTGTGTGTAAGGAATAAAAACACCTACAAGTCTCATTGGCTAATTGCTTGTCAACTTCATGGATGGAATGGGCCCCTAAGAAGGGACTTGAATCAGGATAGGGGAGTGGCTTTATAGAGATGCTCAGGGAGGTTCTGTGTAGCCAGGGACAATGTGGAAGAAAGTAGGGAAATGGTTTTGTGTGACAACTGAATGAATTGGATATTGGAGCTGGCATTGTAGTTGGGGTAGAGAGTAGTGAAATAAGGAAGACAAGATTGGAAGGACTGTGGGGCATTATTCACATGATCAGATCAACTGGCAAACGTGTATGTTCTTAGCTATCCACTTTGCATGGATTATAGGGTGGTGATGTGGGAATCAGAGTGGTTTGATACAGTAATGAAGAAGAAAAACAATGAAAGCATGAACAAGAGGTTTGTTTGAACTGAAAGAAAAGGTTGGTTATAAAGAATTAGTGGAGGAAGCAATGACAAAATTTGGGCTATCTAGATGTATGGGGCAAAGAGGAGGCCTTAATGAAGATCCATAAATTATGTGCATAGCTTTTATTAAGAGTGGGGGAAAACAGTGCTTTTGAGTGAAGATGTATAGTGGAAGAAGCCTGTGTACTCTCAGAATTTTCTCAGGAAGCATTCAGCAGTTCAGAAAAGGAGGAATCAAATACTTGGGGTGAACCAAAACGAAGGTTCAAGATTGGTGGGATGGCCTTTGGGGGAGAGCAGCAAAGGAATCAAAACTGAAGGGGAGGGATTTGACTACAGAGTCAGTAGAAGTGAGGAAGTGAAGTGAAAATAGCAGGTCATGAATGGTGATTTGATGATCACAGAAGCAGTAGGGGCAGAGTGGGTGGCATTAAATATGATTAAGTTTGAGGTCACGGTTATTTTTTAGCAAAAGTCGGACAGATTGTAGGCAATAAACAAAAATTAATGGAAGCCCACGACCTGTCCATTGTGGGGTGACCGCCGGGCGGGAGGCTGAAGCCTGACTACCACAGCTTGTAGGGATGTGTGTATGTGCTTATAGCCCAGAGCTTTGCTGCCTGGGGTGGGGGTAGAGGGGCGCTGACAACCTGGAGCCCTGCCACTGCAGGGTGGTCTGACAGCTCAAGGCAAGGAAGTTACGGAGGTACATTAAAGTCATGGAATCCATGACCTCTGCAACAAAATCATATCCTTAAATATAAGTGGTGGTCATGGGGAGAGAATGCAGATGTGGAAAGATTAGAGGAGGGGCAGTATTAGCTGAAGATAAAGTTAAGGTGAATAGCCAGGCTTGCTTGTTTTTATCTTAATATGTGATAAAGTGTTCATGTTCATATAGTGTTGCTAGAACATCGTTTAGTACCCTAAACAGTATAAGGCAGGACACTTGGTCCAAACAGGAGAAGGGTTATTACTATTTCCACATGTTATACATATTAGTGTAGATGACATTAGACTTCAAGAAAAGCAAAAGGCACAGCACATTGTAGAGATCATCCTCGATCGTATTTGTTTTTTTGGATGGGATAGTCCTAGGAGGTTAAGATGTTGGACCTGCTTTCACCCATTGCTCTGCAGTCTTGCTTTCACCCAGGGTGCTCTGAAGTCCTGCTGCAAGAAAACTCAAGGCAGCCTGGAGGTGGACAAGCAAGTGGGGGCAGTTGCCAGAGTGAAAAGGGCTTCTGCAATGGTGCCAAAGCTGTTTCAATTTTGTTACCTGTTCCCAAAATAGGAGAATAGCTAGCATGCAGGGGATCAAATCAGAAAGCCTATACCCATATACTATTTATAATTGAATGAATTAAACAGTTTCATTTAATGTCTTAAAGTAGAAATCAGTAGCAAATTTCTGTTAGGCAAGCTTGAAGCAGTAACATCATGTTAGTTTAGTAAAATTACGGTGTGCCAAAATTAAGGTGTGCTTACATAGTCCTTTAAAAGGAATCATAAATAAATGACCTACCTAAGAAAGCAGGTAATTTAACATGGGAAGTTACCAGAAGTTGCTTTTGCACATGCAAATTGATGTATGTTTGAGTGGTGGTAGGGTATCCCATCTGGGGATCACTCAAATTTGTTATCATTTTATTGAACAGAGTTATTGGGAAATACGTAATACAAAGGAGCCATCTAGTGGCAACTTCATTAAATAGGTTTAAGCTTAAGGAAGGGTTTTTTGTTTTATATTAAGGCAGTATCATTTATGACTTTGCAGTAACATGCTTTCTTATTTTTCCTTCAGCATGTTTATATTGCTTGGCAAGATAAGTTAGCACAGTAACTTATAAAATGAAATTTTTTTCCAGAATTGATATTTTTAGGTTTCATAAGTATCATGAAAGACTTGAAAGGGATTAGAGGAGCAGCATAATGAACACTATTTTTGGTGGTGGTGGGGATAAGAAAAGTTAATATAAAAACTTAGAGCGCAGGTTATGTAGATACTGTACTCTATCACTGATTTGGAGAGAAATCTTTTTAAAACTGAAATTGATTAGAGTAAATGCTCTCTGCATGAAGATTTGACTTATAGTTTTCTTAATTTAAAGGGTTAATTGTAAACATGAACTTTTTTGAAGCATTCGGGTAGCATTTTCACTTGAATTTAACTTGATCAAAGATTAACCTAATGCTATATAGGGGTCCCCGGTATACGTCAGGGTTGTGTTCTTGAAAAGGGCAATGGATACACACGGTCCCTCGTATACGTCTCCCCCATATCCGTCATTTGGCGTATTCGTCACTCATCAGTAGGGGAACGTGTTCCGAATCACGTCAGTCCCGATCCACATATCTATCGCTTCACCTTTTGCATGGCTTTTCTCTGGGTGCTTAGCACCCTCCGGCAGCCAGCACACCCTCCATACCTCCTGTCCGCCAACGGCCCTGTGGGCTGCCAATCAACTTCTCCCCCTCCCTCCCAGCACCTCCTGCATGCCGTGAAACAGCTGTTCTCCGGTGTCCAGGAGGCACTGGGAGAGAGTGGGAGGAGTTGATTGGCAGCCGCAGGCGCTGTGGGGGGGAAAGTGGGTGCTAAGCACACACAGAAGTCATGCAAAAGGTGAAGCGACAGATATGCAGATCGGGACCAACATAAATAGGAACACATTCCCCTATAGATGAGCGATGGATATGCGAAACGATGGATAAGGGGGAGACGTATACCAGGAACCCCCGGTAGTAGCTTTTGTTTCACTTGCGAAGTGGATGGGGTGCCTGTGTGAAACTGCCACATTGATTGTTGGGATATTTTTTTTGAATGGAGGTCCTCCAGTTGTTCAGTTTTTCTCCATTGTCAGGTCCCATCATTTTTTTATAAGTAAATAAAATAACTTCAGAATGTTATGTTTTGTCGGTGTTTAGCACTTAGGGATTTAACCATGCAAGGGTTGCTGAGTACCTTCTGTGAGGAGGTGAACACCCTCAATTCCCACTGACTTTAGTAGGAGTTGAGTGTGCACAGCACCTTCCTGACGCAGATGAAGTATTGGGAACCTCAGAATAATAGAAATTTAGGGCTAGAAGGGTCTTTGAGAAGTCAGCTCCAGCCCCCTGCTTTGTGGCAGGACCAAGTAAACCTCGACCATTCCTGAGTGGTGTTTGTCCAACCTATTCTTGAAAACCTCCAATGATGGGGCTTCCACAGTCTCCCTTGGAAGCCTCTTGCTGTGCTTGACTACTGCTATAGCTTTTCCTAATATGTGCCTAATCTCCCTGGCTTCAGATTAAGCCCATTCCTTCTAGTTCTAGCTTGAGTGGACAACTGTCCTCTTTATAACACCCCTTAACATATTTGAAGACTGTTATCGTGTTACCCTTCCCATCAACTTTTCTCAAGACAAAATGTGTCCAATTTTTTAATCTTTCCTCATTGGTCAGGTTTTGTTGCTCTCCTTTGGACATTCTCCAGTTTGTCCACATCTTTCCTAAAGTGTGGCACTCAGAATTGGACATAATACTAGAGCTGAGGCCTCACCAGGGCTTAATAGATTAGGACAGTTATTTCCCATGTCTTACATACAACACTTCTATTAATACACACAAGAATATTAGGCAATTGCAAAAAACACTTACATTGTTTTCTCATGTTCAATTTGCTCAGAGATTGTTGAAAATTTTGGGCAGATACAATGTGTGTTCTTTGGGGTTTTATTTTTTTAAACAAAGTAGAGGTTGATGCCTGCTTCAAGTCCCTTATCAGACATTCCATTTTCTTACCCAGGATCGATGTCAAACTAACAGGCCTACAATTATCCGGGTCACCTGATTTGCCCTTTTTAAATACTGGCACAACATTAGCTTTCTTTCAGTCTTCTGGAACTTCCCCAGTGTTCCAAGACTTTTTGAAAATCAACATTAATGGTCCAACCAGCTCCTCAGCTAGCTTACAGCAATTATTTAGGGTTAGGTTTAGCTGTGATGTCTTTTCGTGAGACAAGTGTGCTGTCCACTTGCCTCCCAAGTGAAGGATTCTTAGTTTCCTTATATCCTCCAGATATAGCCTAACAATCCTTTCTTTGGTCATAAACAGGACAACCCCTGCTATGTTTCTCCACTCTCGTAGATTTTGCGCTCTCTTCTTTTGTCTGTGGCTCAGTGTGCAAACAGGCCTATGTTATGAAGCATACAATAAATAAATGGCCAGACTGGGGGAGAGGTGTCTGTCACCTCGGAAATGTTCCTTTCAGAGAGGGGGTATGTCACCACCTGGTGACCAGCCTTGCTCCAGAAATGTTCTTACTTTAGAACATAACTTTTAGTATAGATATATAATTCCATAAATAGTTGTCAAAATCACTGAAATGCCACCCTTTGGTGAACTATTATGCATATGTCTGACCCAGAGGATTCTTTTAAAACTCAATACTCACCCTGTGCCCTCTGCAATTTGGCACCAGGAGGTCACAGGAATCTATCTTGGGAAGCAGCGACTCTGAAAAAGATTTGGGGATCGTGGTGGTTAATCAGCTAAACATGAGCTCCCAGTGTGATGCTGTGGCCAGAAGAGCTACTGAAATCCTTGGATGCATAAACAGGGGAACCTCAAGTGGGAGTAGAAAGATTATTTTATCTCTATATTTGGCACCAGAGCTCTCCTCTTCCCCCCCCCCCCCCCCGAAACCGCGAAGCCGCCAGACAGCTGTTCTGGCGGCGGAACTTCAGAACGTAACGGGGGGGGGCGGGGAGAGCCAGAACAGCTGTCTGGTGGTTTCTGGAAGGGAGGGGGGAGGAGCGGGAAGCACGCACACAGGGGAGGAGGGGGGGAGAAGAGGCGGGCCGCTGGGCTCCCCCCGCTCCCCCTCCCAGTTACGTCCTATGGCCACCAACTCTCCTCACCCCCGCGCCCCCCCCCCCCAGTTACGTTCTGTGGCCGCTAAGATTCTCGTTCTCTCCACGCTGCTCCAAGGTTATATTTTTACCCCCAGGCAGTTCCCACCACCAGAACAGCTGTCTGGCTGCTTCGCGGTTTCTGGGAGGGAGCGGGGAGGAGCGGGAAGCCATGCACACAGGGGAGGAGGCGGAGAAGGGGCGGGGCCTAATGGAAGGGGTGGAGTGGGGTGGGGGCAGCGAGGGGGCGGGGGCAGTGATGCAGCCCTCAGGCCAATGCACTAGTCCTCATGCGGCCCTCGTGGTAATTTGAGTTTGAGACCCCTGGTTTACACCATGGATGTAGTTAAAATCAGTAAAGCAAGGAGTTTAGCAAGTGGAACGCTACTCTGTTGATATCCCTGGAGTACTGGGGTATGTCTACACTGCAGCTGGGAGCATGTCTACGAGTCTGGGTGGGCAGACATGCACTAACTGGTCGAGTCAGTCGGCTAAAAGTAGCAGTGTGGATGTAGCATGGGTGGCAGTACAGGCTAGCCCAGTGGTACTCAGCCAGGGATGTGCAGCGATCTTCCAGGGGGTACATCAACTCATCTAGATATTTGCCTAGTTTTAAAACAGGCTACATAAAAAAGCACTAGCGAAGTTAGTACTAACTAAAATTTCATACAGATAGTGAGTTATACTACTCCATATACTATACACTAAAATGTAAGTAAAATATTTATATTCCAATTGAGTCATTTTATAATTATAAGGTACAAAAGAGAAAGTAAGCAATTTTTCAGTAATAATGTGCTGTGACACTTTTGTATTTTTATGTCCGAGTTTTTAAGTGAGGTGAAACTTGGGGGTTTGCAAGACAAATCAGACTCCTGAAAGGGGTAAAATAGTCTGGAAAGGTTGAGACCCACTGGACTAGCCATGCAAGTACAAGCCTGCCTGACTCCCTGGGTATGCGCCCTTGCTGCAGTGGCCACACTACTATTTTTAGTGCGCTTACTTGACCAAAGCTAACATGTTTGTCTTCCTGGGCTGGGAAGCACACTCCCAGCAGCAGTGTAAATGTACCCCTGATGTCAGCCTTAGCTTTTATTTTTCTATATTTTGATGGGATGTGTAAGAACCTTAGTGTGGGGAGGGAAGGGGAGGTTAGGTTATTTTAGAAATTCAGTTTGATATTTTCTGTCTACAAATAGTCACAACTTTGTGATGGTAGGGATGTGTGGCTGTGTATGTATGAAGTAGAAATACAATTTAATATCCCGTACTTAGTGGCAGCTCTGTTAGTGTCTGGGAGTCACATGTTCAGCATATGAAAAAAGGTAGTAAGAAACACTGTTCATTAGAAAATGATGAAAATTATTCTATCCTGAATTCACACAGTGACTGAAATAATTTACTGCAGTAACTGCTGTGTGTGACAGGAATGACTAGCAAATATTTATATTGTTCATTCACAATAGAAAGTGTTTGAGCACAAATTTCACATGTTTAATTCACACAAGCATACAGAATTCCTTGGGCAGTTTACAGCATACTCATTGTCTGATTGTACTAAAAAATTACTCCCCTGGGTTGCATTAATCCACAAATGTTTCTAAACAGGATTGTAACACTTTTTGAATTATTATTGCTATATATACACTATAAGATGTATGTCAGCTATACGCACTATATTGCAGTTCCTGGATGTATTAAGTTTGGGGAAACACAGGTCATGTTCTGATATCTCTATCAAGAGGACAGAATGAGCATCTTGATTTTCTCACTTTTAATTTTGGAAAGAAGGTCAGGTGTGTTATCTTGGGCTAATGCTAATAGAAGCTGTAGTTGACTAGTGAACAGTGTAAAGTGTTAATGCATGGATACATAGGACATTTCATTTGATGTATTCCACTACAGCTATTCAGTATTTGGTTTTCTTTCTTGATCTAAAATAATACTATTTTGAAATTATTTTGAGATGATTGGTTCATAAATTATAAGTAAATAGTGATACGTGATTGGTCTTTCTACTGCATTCCTCCTTTAGCCTGAGAACTGAACAAACTTATTTCAGTGTATTGTGCTATATTATGGCACACAAAAAATTGAGGTTGGAAATCTAATTCCTACAAGATATTTTTGGTATTATAGTTCATGATAGTCTAGCTCATTCAATTTTCTTGCCTATTTTTGTGTAGCAGTATCCATAGCAACTACCATCATTTCAATTTCTCATCTTTCCCTCACAGTGAATGCTACCTGTAATATGTGAACTGCTCAGTTTCCTCTCTTTAAGGGAACACAAACTGACGAGCTACTATAAGACTTCATCTTTGATTTCCTTGGGATCTGTGGGTGCTTAGTACCCTAAAAATCAAGCTACTTACTTAGGAACCTAATTATTGATTTAGGTGTCTACATCTAAAGTATTTAAGTTATAAAAATTCTGACCTGATATTTTAAGCCTGTGTTTTGGCTTTGGGTAGGTTCTGGTATGATAAACGAGAGACAGTCATGCATTCTTTCTTGTTGGGAATATTAGTCTTCTGTATCATTTCTTGTGTTTTCTTCTGCAGATATAGAAAGTTGACTTCAGTGACCGTTCTTGTTCTGAATGGACTTAATTCCACCCCCAAACTTTGTGGTTTTGCATTGATACAATACTTTTAGATGTTAACCTGTTGTATGCTGTGCATGAACAAAGGGCAATGGTGGTGAATGTAGGGGACAGAAAACTGAGAGAGAATGCATTATGTGGGAGTGAGTAAGTGGGGGAGTGCTCCTTCTGGATGGAAAGGAATTTGAAGTCTAGGAAATGGGGAAGAGGAGAGAGAGAGAATGATCACTATCTTATCCCAGGAGTTGGGAGACCATATTAACCAGATGTGTTGTCTGCATTTCTGAGTGATTTTTTTGTGTGCGTTTAAGATTTAATTTTCAGTCTGAAAAGACCACACACCATGAGATTGGCTTTTTAATCCAACTCATGATTCATGAATATTTTAGGTTGGCAATTGTGGAAGAGTGTTACCTATCTGCGTGTTCAGTCTACATTGCCAAAGCCATCTTCCACTGGTTCCAGTGCTTAATAATACTTCAGTCTTTTTTTTTTTTTTTTTAAAGATATTTTATTTAGAAAATGTCGCCATTGTTTGTAGCAGAGATGGGCCTTCTGTTTCCTGATGGCCACTACTTGTCATGTGAGGGGCTATGGAAGATCAACCAGTGATCACTCATAGCTTTGCGCCGTCTTTGGCTTTTATTAAAGGTTTTATTTAAAAGCCTTATGATTTATTTCCACACAATGATTTTAGGTCCCACGCTCATCCTTTGTAGCACTGCTCTGTTTGAATAGAAGAAAAAGAAAAGTAGGTTTCCGGTTTTATTCTTGCCCCAAAGCTGAACTGCACATTCTGGAATATTCAATATCTGAGTTATATTTAAAACTCTGAGAGGAGATGGCCTTGGGCTTCAAGTATCAAAGATATGAGAACATTTATTTTGTGGTAAGCTGGGGTATAAATCTATCCTGCACTGGTCTGTCACACACTAACTCTCCATGTGTACCCTGCTGATGCTCACTAACAGCTAGTGTGGGATAGATTCCCACCCCTCCATGCTTGCCACAAACTGAATGTTTATGTAGACAAACCCTCTGTAATAATTATAACATTTTATCCAACAAGGGAAAATACATTTACAGTTTAGAGAGAAAATCTGTATTTAAGAGCTCAAAGTGTGGAACACAGGCAATTCTTGTGGAAAAATCAAAAGACCAACGCCTTACAGTTGCCACTTTAATGGGAAAAAAGATTTGCGGGGGGTTGGGGGGAGTCTGTTAGGTATGCTATCTAGCAGAATAGTAGCAGAAGCAGAGGGAAGACACGTAACAAAAAAATCAAGCTCTTAATTTTTTAAACTTCATAGCGAAAATATTCAAAACTCCAAAACTGGCTAGAATCATAATAGAATATATTCATTTTAATAGCGGCAAAGAGTTCTATGGCACCTTATAGACTAACAGACCTATTGGAGCATAAGCTTTTGTGGGTGAATACCCACTTGTTCAGATGCATGTAGTGGAAATTTTCAGAGGCAGGTATAAATATGCAAGGAAGAAGCAGGCTAGGGATAACGAGGTTAGTTCAAGCAGGGAGGGTGAGGCCCTCTTCCAGCAGTTGAGGTGTGAACACTGAGGGAGGAGAAACTGCTTTTGTAGTGGGCTTGCCATTCACACTCTTTGTTTAATCCTGAGCTGATGGTGTCAAATTTGCAAATGAACTGAAGCTCAGCAGTTTCTTTTTGAAGTCTGGTCCACAACAACAACAACAAAAAAGCTCTCCAACCTGGAGACTCTAATAAATAACCAACCTTCCATACAAACGGACTTTACTAAAATAAGACAGGAGATCTACATTACGCACTTCACCTCTTTACAAAGGAAAAAGGACTGTAAACTGTCTAAAATCCTATCTGCCACATGGGGCCACAACAGCGGTACCCCTAACTCACCCAGCAATATTTTTCCAGTCTCCAGTGGCCTGGATTAGAATTCAGAGTGGTAGCCATGTTAGTCTGTATCAGCAAAAAGAAAGAGGAGTACTTGTGGCACCTTAGAGACTAACAAATGTCATCATGAATAGGTTGGAATATGAATGAGAGGCTGCTATGCAGCTCTCTAACACCACATTCTACAGGCCATTACCCTCTGATCCCACTGAGGGTTACCAAAATAAACTATACCATCTGCTCAAGAAACTCCCTGAAAAAGCACAGGAACAAATCCACACAGACACACCCCTAGAACCCTGACCAGGGGTATTCTATCTGCTACCCAAGATTCATAAACCTGGAAATCCTGCACACCCCATCATCTCAGGTATTGGCACCCTGACAGCAGGATTGTCTGGCTATGTAGACTCTCTCCTCAGGCCACCCAGCTATCTTTGAGACACCACTAGGGTGACCAGACAGCAAATGTGAAAAATCGTGACAGGGGTTGGGGGAGGGGGTAATAGGAGCCTCTATAAGAAAAAGACCCAAAAATCGGGACTGTCCCTATAAAATCGGGACATCTGGTCACCCTAGACACCACTGACTTTCTGAGGAAACTACAATCCATTGGTGATCTTCCAGAAAACACCATCCTAGCCACTATGGCTGTAGAAGCCCTCTACACCAACATTCCGCACAAAGATGGACTACAAGCCGTCAGGAACAGTATACCCAATAATGTCATGGCAAACCTGGTGGCTGAACTTTGTGACTTTATCCTCACTCACAACTATTTCACATTTGGGGACAATGTATACCTTCAAGTCAGTGGCACTGCTATGGGTACCCGCATGGCCCCACAGTATGCCAATTTTTTTATGGCTGACTTAGGGGATGAGAGCTGAGGAAGTGTTGTTCTAACGCCCCTACTCTACTTGTGCTACATTGTTGATATCTTCATCATCTGGACCCATGGAAAAAAAGCCCTTGAGGAATTCCACCAGGATTTCAACAATTTCCATCCCACCATCAACCTCAGCCTGGACTAGTCCACACAAGAGATCCACTTCCTGGACACTACAGTGCAAATAAGTGATGGTCACATAAACACCACCCTATACCAGAAACCTACTGACCGCTATACTTACCTACATGCCTCCAGCTTTCATCCAGACCACATCACACAATCTATTGTCTACAGCCAAGCTCTAAAATGCAACCGCATTTGCTCCAATCCCTCAGACAGACAAACACCTACAGGATCTCTATCAAGTGTTCTTAAAACTACAATACCCACCTGCTGAAGTGAAAAAACAGATTGACCGAGCCAAGAGAGTACCCAGAAGTCACCTACTACAGGACAGGCCCAACAAAGAAAGTAATAGAATGCCACTAGCCGTCACCGTCAGCGCCCAATTGAAACCACTGCAGCGCATCATCAAAGATCTGCGACCTATCCTGAAGGATGATCCCTCACTCTCGCAGACCTTGGGAGACAGGCCAGTCCTCGCTTACAGACAGCCCCCCAACCTGAAGCAAATACTCACCGGCAACCACACAACAAATACACTAACCCAGGAACCTGTACTTACAACAAACCCCGTTGCCAACTCTGTCCACCTATCTATTCAAGGGACACCATCATAGGATCTAATCACATCAGCCACACCATCAGGGGGCTCGTTCACCTGCACATCTACCATCATGTGCCAGCAATGCCCCTCTGCCATGTACATTGGCCAAACCGGACAGTCTCTACGCAAAAGAATAAATGGACACAAATCAGACGTCAAGAATTATAACAATCAAAAACCAGTCGGAGAACACTTCAGCCTCTCTGGACACTCAATTACAGACCTTAAAGTGGCAATTCTTCAACAAAAAAACTTCAAAAACAGACTCCAACTAGAAACAGCAGAACTGGAATTAATTTGCAAACTGGACATCAAATTAAACCGGAATAAAGACTGGGAGTGGATGCGTCATTACACAAACTAAAAACTATTTCCCCATGCTAATTTTCCCCCTATGGTTACTCACACCTTCTTGTCAACTGTTTGAAATGGGCCAGCCTGATTACCGCTATAAAAGTGATTTTTTCTGCCAGCTGATGATAGCCCACTTTAATTGATTTGTCTTGTTAGAGTTGGTAAGGCAACCCCCATCTTTTCATGTTCTGTATGTATGTATATATAAAAAAATCTTCCTACTGTATTGTCCCTTCATGCATCTGATAAAGTAGGTTTTAGCCCATGAAAGCTTGTGCCCAGCTTTAGTCTCTAAGGTGCCACAAGTACTCCTCATTCTTTTTGCTGGATTAGAATGTGTGCACAGGTTGCAATCCAAGCATTTTGATCTATCTGAATTGTCTTACTGAAAAGAGAATAGGTTCTTACCAAAAGTGTACATTGCTGAGTATGAGGCACTAAAACGAATGTCCTTGGATGTGGTGATAGGTATGCATGCCAGTACATCACTGATGTATAAATAAACAATAATCTTTTTTCCACTGGTGATGAAATAACATTACTAGGGCAACTGCAGAAATTGCTTAGATAGAAAAGTAGTATTACAAAAGTCTTCAGTCTATTTTTAGCTTTTTAAATATAATCTAGTTATTGAAAAATAAGGAATACCTGCTTGATATTCCTCTGCAGACCACCAGCAAGTGCTCCCATGGACGCTGCTGGTCCTCAGACTGCAGTATAGGAACCATTGGTTTACCATTTACTGAAGCAGTTCACTATTACTCTTCATTTGCCAAGTAAACAATTTTGTATACGATTGCAATCCTCAAGAGATCAATAACTGTAAAACATGCATAACTGGAGGACTCTGTAGCCCTCCACTCATTGGATAAAAGGCGGCTTCCCAGGAACTGGTGCACTCTGCAATACCAGATTATATGGGGTGCAAACTGCATAGATTTTTATAGAGCCCAATTCTGTTTGGCAGCACGCTTGGGGAGGAAGTGAAACTGGAGGGTCCATTTGCATAGAATTTTTTTTGGCTCTCCCTGTATCAGAGGATTTTGTGCATAAAAGCCCAGGTAGGCTCATTTAGCTATGGGACTTAAGTAGGCTCTGTCTTTGACCCTATGCCAAACTGGTCCCAGTTGAAGGTCATTCCAGATGTTGCTTATAAACCTTTAAACTCCTCTGTTCTCTTGCAGAGTTTACCATTGTGATACTTTTTCTCTGGCTGGAAATGAACTTACTAGAGACTAATTAAAAGGCAACTCTGTGAATTGGATGACAGCGATAGCACAACATATGGATGATCCTGCCTTACATCTGGCATCTCAAAAGATGGCCCTGTCTCAACCAGTGTACCAAGAAAGATTATCCTTGTTGTCAGGGTTGTGACTGAGCAATGTGAGAAATTATAAACTCATAGACTTTAAGGTCAGAAGGGACCATTATGATCATCTAGTCTGACCTCCTGCACAATGTAGGCTACAGAATCTCACCCACCCACTCCTGGAATAATCCTGAAGGAAGTGATTGCTGGTAGCCTCACCTGATCAGCTCATAGATAATCTATGAAGTTGTTAGATCAGGTAGGGTTACAGGAAATAATGTTCAAAAGGAACTTCCAACCTAATCTTAGTTGGCCCTCATCCAAACCAAGGTGGCTGACTAAGGGTACGTCCACACCGCCTGCCCGATTCGGCGGGTAGCAATCAATCTTCTGGGATTGATTTATCGTGTCTCATGTAGATGCGATAAATGGATCCCAGAAGCGCTCCCCGTCGACTCCGGAACTCCAGCTCGGCGCGAGGAGTAAGCGGAGTCGACGGGGGAGTCAGCCTGCGCTGCGTGGACCCGCAGTAAGTACTTTTAATTCGATCTAAGATACGTCAACTTCAGCTACGCTATTCTCGTAGCTGAACTTGCGTATCTTAGATCGACGACGCCCCCCCTAGTGTGGACCAGGCATAATTCAGGAGATACAACAATCTCATGGTTATTCCTTTAACTGTGGCCTCACTGTGATTAAGGAAGGCACTAGCAAATCTTATGAGATTGAAGATTCCCAGCTAGTCTGTTACAAGACTTGTGTAAAATTACAAGAGAGAACTTCACAGTTTTTCCTAGAAAGGACTAAGTGGATCCTCTAGCTTGTCAACATAAGCTGTTTTTCTGTCTCATCTGTCCCAGTCTTGGTTATGACATTCCTTATGTTTCCTTAGGTTTCTTTCCCCAGCTCTGGTCATTTAATGCGCCTTATTAAAGTGACTCCCCTGATGTTATGGGAATCGATATTATACTTATTAAGCAAAAGAAACCTTGTCGAATACCTGTGACTCCATTTTCTTGGATTTTATACCTGGTAGCATTTAACCCTGTCTTTAGAATGAGAGAGCATCACGGAGTGATTTTTCCTCCATAAGGGCTTCTCTTCGTGCACTGTCAGCTTATCTATGCTCAGTTAACTCCTGGAGTTTAGTGAGGGCAGTCACAATGCAAAACAAAACTTGAGCAGTGCAGAGTGTTTTGTATTAGGGCTTGGCTACACTTGAAATTTCAAGGCGCTGCCGGCTTTGAAGTGCAAGTGTGATCGTGCGCCAGCGCTGGGAGAGAGCTCTCCCAGCGCTGCAGGTACTCCACCTCTCCAAGGGGAATAGCCTACAGCGCTGGGAGCGCGGCTCCCAGTGCTGGGGCACTGTTTACACTGGCGCTTTACAGCGCTGTAACTTGCTGCGCTCAGGGGGGTGTTTTTTCACACCCCTGAGCGAGTTAGTTGCAGTGCTGTAAAGCGCCAGTGTAGCCAAAGCCTTAGTAGCATAAGGCACATGAGTTCTTACTGATGTATTTGCTCAAGTGTCAGCAGCACTCAGGCTTCAACCTACACTATCTGATGGGCCAGTTGGGTGCAGTTTAAAGCACCATATAACTTGAGCTGGAGATTTTTGTGTGGCCAGAGTTGGGTTGGGGCAATGCTTGAATTAATCCACATGCTAATGCTGCCATGAAGGTGAGCCCTGACTGAGCTGGAAGGAATGCAAATTCAGCACACACAGAATCCTTTGACCGCCCTAAAAGAGAGGCCACCCAATTATGACGACTGAAGATCCAATTCATTTTAAGGTTGTCAGTAGTTTGTAAGAAGATCTAACCTTAAGGCTCTGTCATAAAGAGCAGAGAGCTAAAAGTTGCCTGCTCAGAGGGATCCAGGGTAAACTGGGGTCACACTGCTGTCACACTCCAGCAGAGGGTGTCTGAACTCAGGGAAGATGAGGGGTTGTGTAAGATACCTCCATTGTGATGCTGGTGCAAGGAGCAGAGCTAACTATGAGTAAATAAGGTTGAGACCAGTGAATGCCCTCCTTAAGCTAATTTTTATTTCTCTAAAGAAACTGATTTTTTTATTTGTCTGCATGTTCTTTATAAACTACCAGCTTTTCAAGTGCACTACAGTTTCACTACTGTGAAATGCAGAGTCGCAAAACTGTGCATGTGACACTTTGAAAAATATGTAATTTTTTAAAAACTCTGGGAATAGGAGTTAAATAAAGGAAGACAATTGCCAAACATGTAAGGTGTATTGAAACTTTGATTATCTTGTTTATGGATAACTGAGTAACATTAAACTTCAAACAAAAAGAGCAAAGAACTTTCATCTGTGATATAGGAAATCTGTTTTAGATGACATAGCATAATTTGTATGTGTGAAAGAGAAAGTATCAATTTACCTATGTTAGGCATGTCACTTTATTAATGAAAAATGAAGAAGGGCAGCATGTGAAGGAACTGGAATTTAAATGTCTGATACCTAAATTAACCTTGTCAAACAATAAAAAAATAATTTGGATTTGATAACCAGTATTTTCCATGAAGGTCTCTTGATGTATGTCAATCGTCTCTTAAATTGTACATTTACGATGTACATTTAAAGTACATCGTCTCTTAAATTGAAGCTATTGTTTGTCGGTCTTCACTGTGCAAGGCCTTATCTTCTGATTTAATTACTGCTGTATAAAAGTTCCGAATAATACTTTCCACTCAGCTGAGTCACCTCTTGCAAGCAATTTTATTCAAACTATTTAAATAAAAGCTAACTTTAAAGGCCAATTTCCGCATGATTTAATTGACATTCCCAAATCATGAAGGGGCAGGAGCCTTCTAGTGTATTGTTATACCAAATACATTCGTTTGCTCTGCTTTTCTGATAATTTGTGGCCAACTGTTTGGAGAATTTTTACATACCAAAGCAATGCAAAGGCAATTGTGGTAAGGGAAAAATAGTTGTCATATTCAAAAGAAAAATGTACATGTATTTGTCCAAGCTCAGTTCCTTTTTACTTCTGTATTTTTATAACCCATGATAAATTGTTCAGCCTCAATCTATCAAATGAACAGTTTGCAAATGACCCACATGGTTAAAAATATGGTTCATGCTGAGGGGTTGGAACCATCTAGAAAACAGCTAATCACAAGTACTCTGATCCTTGTTCTACACTGGGGTAGGGAGGGGGGAGGAGATCGATCTAAGTTACGCAACTTCAGCTACGTTGCTGAAGTCAACGTACTTAGATCTACTCACCACGGCGTCTTCACTGCGGTGAGTCGACTGCTGCCGCTCCCCCGTCTACTCCGCCTGCGCCTCTCACGGTGGTGGAGTATAGGAGTCGACGGGAGAGCGCTCGGGGGTCGATTTATCGCGTCTAGACTAGATGTGATAAATTGATGCCCGCTGGATCGATCGCTGCCCGCTGATCTGGCAGGTAGTATAGACATACCCTCACTCTCTTGCAGGTTTGAGTGTTCTTTGTGAAGACTTGTAAGGGACAATGACTCCACCTGCCCTCGGTTCCTTTTTGCTATTTATGTGAGGTCTTGGCAAAAGTGGGGAAGGATGTTGTGTAAGTGTGAATGTGTAGAGGCAGTACACTCAGACAACTCCAATAACAGATGAATAGTCTTTCTTTCATGTGACAATAGTCAATGTACCTAGTGCCAGTTTGAAAAATTGCGTTAGTTTGCATGGGTCTTTGCTACAGGACAAATTGTTCTTAATTTGTGGGCGAGGGAGGGCAGATGAAGGTCATGCTAGAAAATCCTTGCATCTAATATACTGAGAAATTCTGTGTGCTGTGTTACATGGCATGAATTATATTTGCAGACCTTTCAAGACAGTGGGTAAATTGTGAAATTCAGGGTTTTCTTTTTTATGCTTTGATACCTTAAAAATGTTCACTTGAAAAGGGGTCAATAGTACTTAACACAAGTCCTGTAGTTGAATTACTTAGCAAGAAGTTACTTGCCTAGTTCAGCCTAAATGTACAGTGCAAACACAAACCTGTAATTTGGTTTATAACACTAAGTGCTTTCACATTTTTATAGTTTAAAGAGACACTTAACATTTATCCCGTTTCATTTGATTTGGTGAGTTAGGATTGTATCTCCAGCTATTTCTTAAAAAAGAAGAAATTCTGTATTTCTAGCTTTGTTAGGATTGTAATTTAAAATGCAAACATACAGTATTTTGAGGCATACACTTCCTGCAAAGCTCATGCTTGTTACTAATGGGAAGCAGTTTTCGTTTGTGTCCAAACGTATAGCAGACTAAAGAGAACTGAAAAATATGCATTTCCCAGTGTAAGCCTGGAAAATGTACAACATTCTTTCGTGTATAATAAATAAAACTTTGTATTCCTGCTAAGTATCCTGTGTATGAAGCTACTGTGTATATTAAACATAGCAATATATTTACAAAAATGAAGATTGACTTTTCAGTAGGATTGCCAGTTTTGGTTGGCTATATTCCTGGAGATTTCATCACATGACAATCTTTAATTAAATATTAATTCCTGGATACTCTGGGTCAATGCTGGAGGGTTGGCAACCCTACGCTTCAGTGTTTCTCAAATGTGGCCACCGTGGGTGCATGAGGCCACCAGGGGCTTTTCTTGAGGCCACAGCTTTCTGGGTGGAGAATGGGGCCAGGGGGTGGGCATCAGTGTCCCTTCCCCCATGGCCACCAGCAAGGGTTTGGGCCTTGCTCCCGCTGCGGGGAGACACGCTGGAGGAGCAGGCAGCCAGTGATTTCCCCACCTTCCCAGAGGCAGTGGGCTCGGGCTTCAGCCATGGGGTCGTGAGTGGCAGGCTTTAGCTGTGGGGATTCAGACTCCATTTCTGGGCCCCATCCCCTGGGCGCAGGGCTTTGGGCTCTGTTGCTTGGCCACCCAGCGGCAGGCTCCAGCCTCTGGGGCTGCACGGTAGTGGGCTCCAGCCCTGGGCTCACCTCCACTCCCCACCCCCATGGTCCCTGTTGCCTTTCCTAGCCTGACCTCCATTCCCCCTATCATTTTTGGCGCTGCTGCCTCCCCATCAGGGTTTAATTTGTCCCCCAAGTCTGCTGTGAAAAGTGATATTTGTGTGTTTGTTAATATCACTTTCACAGCAGATTTAGTAGCTAGCTGGGAGGCTGTGAAAAGTGATATTAACATACAAGCATCACTTTTCACAGCAGCAGACTTACTAGCCAGCAAGTTTAAAACAATAAAATGAAATAAAAAGCAACCCAAAAAGCAAAACAAACTACTAGAACAAAAGACAAGAATGTGCAAAGCATCTTATTTGTGTTTCTATTCTGTTTAGGTCCAGTAAAAAAACAGAACAAATGTACATTATTTTATTTTTTGTTGTTGAGTTTTAAAAAAAACCCCATCATAAATAAATTACAATGATTTGGACATGTATATGTGCATATTTATTTGTTTTTCCTAAAGTTAATTAAACATTTTAGGAAAAATTATCAGAGCAGCCCACCAGCAAGAGTAAAAAATTGAGAACCCCTGTTTAGAGGAGCTATATAGTGGTAACATTACCTAGACAATTGGCTCTTTTTTTCCTCTTCCATGCGCCTTGTAGAATGCTGTAAATATCGTGGTATCCTGATATTTAGTCTTGCTAAATTCTTACTTAAAGCAGAATACAGAGTAACTTTGGGTCTCTTGTAGAACATAGACTGTTTTATTCCTGTGTGATGTTTTGGTCTTGTTTGGGTTCTGAGGTTCTGTGATCCTCTGTCTTGTTGTTATGCATTATTCAGTATGTCTTCACTTCAGGGAACTTTCTGCTGGTGCCTTGTAATTGGCTTTATTTAAATTATTTTTCCCCAACACAAAAAGCCACTGATATTTCCATGTTCGTGACTCTCCCCTCCTCCCCCCAACACCGTCTGTTATTTAATTCAGTGTTTGAAAGCACCCCTCTTTGACTTGTGATTTGGGTAGTCTTGTACTGAATCTTGTTTTGTTAGACCTGCATGAGTTGTGAAATAGTTACTTGTTCCATTGGATTTAGTATCACAATATCTACTATTTTGTGTTTTTATGGAAAAGATTTCATATTGTGGATAGCTTCGAACATCAGGACAGTTTTATTCTTTGCAGCATAACCTATTGAGACTCTCCCACTTAGTATATGGGCACATTTTACAGGTTCCAGTAACTTATTGCATTTGATGAGTCTCATTTCCGGAGGATCCTTATCCTGACCTCTATCTTGGGTGCAGATTTGGTGGTGGCTTTTGAAAACTGGGAGCCAGTATATCTTTTGGTGTCAAGTTTGTTTACAACCTGGTCTATGTTTGCTTTACAATTTCAGTTAAATGCAATTTATTTAATGCAGTTCTCTTACAAGTGTTGAGTTTATGGAATATATTTTCACAGCTCTTTCCATAACTTCCGCCACGAATGTCTCTGACATTTGATCTGCTTGTTATATTTTAACCTACAGTTTTAATATTGTCATTAGATTCTCATTTCATAGCCAGAGCCTGAATACTCCGTGACACAGTGGGACCAGTTTTCTCAATGGCAATATGAACATATTCTTTTGCAGCAAAATATCCCTCATTTTCATGTCTACAAAAATAGACAGCTATGTCTTGTTGACATAAAATTTCATGATCCGTGTTTTCACCATGACTGTTCGAAAGGATATGTATTTTGTTATGGACTTCAAGCAGCATAGTTCCACTCCTACGGCTGTCCAGCTCAGAACCACCTCCTCCTCATGTATTCCAGGGAAGGGAGGAGCTTATAGTTGGCTTCACCACCATGTATACGCAGGCCTTGACTGCTATACTCTTCTTCAGGTGTCCGAGGTGGCCAGCCTATACTTCTCTCTTCTACTCCCTAATTACAAGCTGAACTTCAGTTCCCACTCCCCAGTGTCCTACTGCCTAGCTCCATGGAATAATGCATATAGAATGGACTGTAGCCCAATACATTCCCCACCCTTCCCCCCAAGGAAACCTGCAGAGCAAGCATCAGCTGCAGGCAGGTACTAGCACAGCAGGGAGCTAGAAACCAAAATGTTGGGCACATGGCTGCTGAAAAATGCTGGATTCTGTGGCATCTTGGGGAAAAAGCTTGCTAATGCTGGCATGTAATTATGGCATCTATAAGCCCTGGTTTGAAATGGGCCAAGTCGCACCTCTCAGAGCTATTGTTTCAGGTTCTCTGCAGATGACACTGTTTTGGTTTATGCTGGTTCGCATTTCTGAGGGGTTTGCTGCAACCAAAAGAACCCACTAGAAACTTTTTTGAAAATGGAAGTTGAGTTTCTGTGATGAATTCTGTAGTAAATTCCACTGATCAAGGAATACTCAGGTACCTGACCATTAATAGAAAAGAATGGCTGTCTGATTTCTTTTTAATATGTTGCCCATTCGTAGACTATTGCAAGGTGAAGGTTTCTTAATCCCTGCTTAATGACAAATGAAGTGTTTTGTTACAAATTTCCAAGTTGCCACAGGGCATGACTTTGGTAAGCCAGTGTGGTCTTGCCTAGTTAACTTACCACCCAGGTTAAACCTGCTAAGGACTGCTTGCGATTTACATGGCTTTCTGTTATCAAATGAGAGATGGACTTTTAGATATGAACTGCTAATTTGCTTGGTGAAAATTCTTTTAGTTTTGACTCTCATGGCACTCAGTCAAATAGTCTGTTGTTCTTTTGGTGTCCATTTGTAAAGTTTAGATTTCATATTGTATTTATTAGGGTTTGATTAATTATATTCTTCATACCTTTGAGTCAGTTTCACTGGAAGATTTTTCTTTTGTCATCACTGGGATCTCTCCATGCCTACCATCAATCTAGTCAAGACTACACATTTCAGCTTCCAGCCTCTGGTAAAGGAGGAGTGGATGGTATTCCCTTCAGAGCTGACCAGTGCCAATCAAGAGGTCTTTTTATGTGAATTCCCATTTTTTTTGCTCCGACAATTCCGGTGGGAGGGTGCGGGGCCCCGCCATCATTCTTTGCGTGGGGCCCTGCACCCGCTAAAGCCGGCCCTGGTCGAGGGAATATGCCCACTTGTTACTGGATGGGAATTGCATGCATGCATTTTAAATGACTTGTCTTGAAAATGGACCTTTTGTGTTTTCAGTGGAAATTCACTGAAAATTGAAAGTCTGCTTTTGTGTAATTGACTTTTTTTTAAGTAGTGAGAATGTTGAGCTAGTTGGATTAACTGCCTGAGCGTGCCAATGACTCTTTCTAAGGAAAAAGTTGGCTAATGCATTGTGGAAGCATACAAACCCTCCCATGATCTCAGTTGGAGGAAGGTGTTGATCACATTTTTTTTTTCTTTGTTTCTAAATGTCCTCCAGGGCAGACAATGAGTTTTTGTTATTTGAGAATTGTCATCTACTCTTGCTATTTATCCAGGTTTTCTAAAGGCACCCATCAATGGTTTCCAACAACCTCTCAAAGAGTTAAAAACCAAACATGCAAATGCTCCATGGCCTAATTTTATTGCTTTATCTCCTCTCTGTTCTCCTATCTCCTTTCTCTTTTTTCTTTTCTTTCTCTATTTCTAATTCCTCTCTTCTTTGCTGTTGGGAATATGGAAAAGCTAAGATGAAGAAGAGAGTTTTACATTTTTCTGAAAGCCGTCAGGTTTCTGGTTACTCTAACCATTAGGTAGTAAGCTTTAAAGCTTTTTCCCTCTTGCTAGGAGCCCTGTCCTCATCTTCCATCCATCACTCTTAAGGATAACAGCTTTCATTGTTACTTCTTGATTAATGTAGGTACAGAGGGAGATTACTACTCAGCTAGTTTCTCAATTATCTTGATCAAGAATGGGAGTTTGGATGCTGGGGTGGTAACTGACAAGGCCTGAGTAAAGAGAAGGTTTAAAAATATGTTCTATTAAGGGTACGTCTATACTACCCGCCTGATCTTCTGGGATCGATTTATCACGTCTCGTCTAGACGCGATAAATCGATCCCGGAAGTGATCGCCATCGACACCGGTATTCCTGGTCCGCGCGAGGAGTAAGCGGAGTCAACGGGGGAGCCTGCCTGCCGCGTGTGGACCTGCGGTAAGTGCTGTTTAGTTCGAACTAGGATACTTCGACTTCAGCTACGTTATTCACGTAGCTGAAGTTGCGTATCTTAGTTCGAACCGGGGAGTTAGTGTGGACCAGCCCTAAGACCGCTCTAATCAAAGGTGCCCTCATCAGAGGTGACATTTGATGATTTTTACCAATAAAGGTGCCAGATGCATCTATCCACAGTGATCGTGGTCTGTGTGATGAGGTGTACCAGGCTCAGAGGCCCCCTGCTGCAGGCCTGAGGGTCACCCTGTCCCCAAAAAGGAGCAGTGGAACTGTCCTCCAAGTGGGAAGCAGCTAATCCAGGCCCAGAAGGCCCATAGAAAAGGAACTGCGGTACAGAATAGGAGGAAGTTTCTGCTTGAAAGCTATAGGAGCAAGGATTGTGTTTCTGGCTGGCTGAAAGGACTGCAGAACCTCAAACAGATCAGTTGCTGTCAGGGACCAGGGGAGCAAGGAGGAGCTCCTGGCTGGTTGCTGGAACTTGGTAGCTGAAGCCCTAAGGTGAGGGTGAAGGGGTCATGGGCAAGTGGCCCAGGAAATCATAGCCGCATCATGAGTAGGTCAAAGATGCAGCGGGTGGCTGCTATCTGTAGGGTCCCTGGGCTGGGACCCAGGAGTAGTGGGCAGGCTCGGTTCCCCACTGGCCACAGGTGGAGGGGCTAAAGCCTTGAGGAGGGAGTTGAACTGATCCCAGAGAAGGGATTGAAGACCTTGAAGAGGGTCAGTGATAATGGACTTTAGCGGACTTTGGTACACCCCCAGAAGGGTACCTGAACTGTTCAGCTATTCAGATGGAGAACTGGGGTCAGAGAAGGGCCCAGAGAGGGCGAAGGGATTCATACTAGGGCCAGGACTGTTTAAACACTGAGCCCAGGGAGGGCTACAGGAAGAGCCGTTCCACCCGAGGGATACTGAGATAGGCCTCTGTTGAACTCTTTATCCCGGAAGGGGTTTATTTTGTTTGTGTGCCATATATAGACTGTGTGTGACTTGGCTGGAGGGCTGAGTTACAGAAGACCTAGCACAATTGCAGAGACTGAGTGGAGACACATGCACTTGGCCACTGGGCACTCGCAAGAGGTGCGTGCCACTCTGTTATAGTGTGAATCACAGGTAGTGACGCAGATTCCTTCCAGCACTCTAGTGTCTTGCTCAGGGAAAACACTGAATTCTGTGAAGAGGGGAGGGGCTGTTTTAGCATGTGGTTGCTGCTGTATGGAGAGGGCATTTGGGATTTATTTGATTTTCTCTGAGAAGCTTGTTGATAGTTGTTCACATGGAGTGGAGCTGGCTTCTGACTGTGTGTGGATGCAGTCTGAACGGAGACAGTCATTCACAAACCATTAAAGTTCTGCAGTGCAGGATTTAGCTTGCTGCAGTGGCAGAAGAGAAAAGAGATTTTAGTCTCAGCTAAAGCCATAGCCTAGGATTTTAGAAAACCTTGTTTTGGAGTTACCAGCTTCTGATCAGGTTTTCAAGTATTGCCACTTGTTTCCTTCTCTCATGTGTCATCTGACATCAGGATCTGAGAACTAAAGAGATTTAAGGGTCTGAAGGTGCCAGTGTGTCTGTCTGGCAACGGCTTCTGAGTGATCCAAGTGACCTAGTCTTATTTACATTAAATCCATTTTACATTGCTCTAGCAGTGTAAAGCAGCTTTAGTGCAAATAAGAATCAGGCCTGTAGCATCTTACTACGTCTTCCACTCTTTGGCTCTTCAGTTGTGTATGGATTTTATTGAAGATGCTCTGGAATTTATCTGGGACCATAAATTTACAGGGGCAAACCATGGTGATAGTCCCTTCTTCCAGCTTGTGTACCTGCAGATTGATCTTGGTTTGAAGGAGGAGGTGACCTTCCTGGGAAAAGGGGTGAGTTTCTAATATTTCCTATTTCTATTTCTAGGCCAAAGAGTTAGTCCAGCATGAGACTAACTTTGTCAATTGGTCCCAAGAATACCTGTGAAGCCCAAAATGGAGTGCTTGTGTGTAGAAGAGGTGGTTTTTGGTCACCATCCAAGATATTGTCCGTGTAGATGTTAGTCCCCTGTCATGAGCTTTGGGGACTCCACTATTGTCAGTCAAACTCCAGCTCTCCAGGGAATCCTTCAGTCTCAATGCTCTGTAGATTAGTATGTAATTATCTCCACTGATTTACAGATACGGTGGATACATGTGAAGAATTCTGTTTTTTCCAAAGGATCCTTCTCTGCATTTGATGTTGAATGGGAGTAATATGGCTGGTTGGCCCCTTGTTTTGTGTATTCAGATAGAGACAATGTATAGAGTGACTTGGGAGGAGAGTGTGAGCCAGCATTGGGCCTCTGCTGCCAACTAATCAGGAATTGGTTTAAAAAAAACAAAAACAAAAAAGAGATGGGAGCCTTGTCTGATAAAAGGATGTGGATGTCAGATCTGTTGACTACTGATCTTTTATCACATAATGAGAGTTTCAAGTCTGAGCTATTGGCTGTATTGGTGTTGTACTCACCTGAAGGGGTGGTTATAAACTGAATGTACTATATTAGTAGTAAGTATCTATCTGGTTATTTTCTTCTTGATTATGGGATTGTGTGACTTGGGACAAGGGAGGAAAATGGCAATACTGGTGGTCATGAGATCTGACCCTACAAAAGATCACCCATTCATAGGTGCTGGCCCCTATAAGCAGCTGGAACAACTTGGTCACGTCCTTAGCTCAAGCGAGTCATTCTTTGCCTTGCATTTTGAGCTTGTCCAAAATTGAAGTATTAGTGTCTCTGAATGACCGTAAAAGATTTAGCAATGTTTTAATGTCTGTATTCTAAGGAGGAGGTAGAAAATGCCAGATGTAGTAGGTATTTCTCCATGAAGACTCTTTCTTGTCAGAACTTTAGAATGAAATTTATTAGAGCTGTTCCTTGCAAATCACATTATAAAGCACTCCAGGAATGATCAGCCAGTTGGACTGCTCGACTTGTGACGTAATCATTTTATATATAAAGTGATCTCCTTTCATAGAGCCAACTTTCTTGATTGTTCTATGGCAACTTAAGGTTTTATTTGTGGTTCTGCTATCACTTATAGTTGTAATTGCCTTTCATTGGGAGTTCAGGGTGCTCAGCAGTTTGCAAAATTGGACTGTTAGGATTTGTTTATTTGTACACTGTGGGCCAAATTCAGAGGCAGGTCTAAGGGTACGTCTTCACTACCTGCCGGATTGGCAGGTAGTGATCGATCTATCGCGTCTTGTCTAGACGTGATAAATCAATCCCCGAACGCGCTCCCTGTCGACTCCGGAACTCAACCACCGTGAGAGGCAGAAGCGGAGTTGACGGGGGAGCGGCAGCGGTCGACTTGCCACCGTCCTCATGGCCAGGTAAGTCGACCTATGATACGCCGACTTCACTATGATTAACCTTGATATGCACCTTGCTTTTTGAACTTCCATCAAAAACAAATTTTCAAAGACCTTTGGTCAGCTTGTCTCAGTGATCTGAGAGTTGCTGTTACAGAGTCAGTAGTTTGGGGTTTTTTATGGTGCTCTCAGGATACTACAAAGTCTAGCCACTCTTTTGGAGAAATGCCTCATTTTTTTTTTCAAGTTATAGCACTGTAATTCTGATTGTGATTTTGGTTAGTGTGGTTTCATAAATCTGCCAGATGGGAATCTGGGAAACAAGGGATGGCCTTTATTGAACGCCATGGTCACCAGTCTGAGGATGGAATACTGATGAGATGAAAAAATAAAGCTGAAAAGTGTCAGTCTTCTGATATTTTCATGTGCTACAATTTTGCAACTACAGTTTTACAGACAGTTCAGAGATCTTCAATCGAGCCAAAAGAAACAGATGTTAGTGCTCTGGTTGCCAAATGAATTGAGAAATAATTTGGATCCTAATATTAAATATGAAGATAAATATGGCATGATTAAGTTTTTTCAGAATGTTTTTTTACAATTCAGCATCAAAATGCAGCTTAATAAAATACCTTTCAAAACATGTGCTTTTCTTTAGGGAAGCAAAGAAACAGACTGGAACCAATGGATACCATATTTGTTAAACAGGTTAAAGAAGGTGGACCTGCTTTTGAAGCTGGATTATGTACAGGTGCTGTTCTTTTATAGTGCTAATTTAATATAAAAAAAGCTATAACTTTTCTGCAGGCTTGTCTTTGATTATTGTACTTTCTGGACTCGCTTACTCTCATCTCTCCCCCTGTGGACTGCCCAAAACATTGCTACAGTAGTCTTCTTTCAGTCCCACCACTCTGACCATGCAAGTCCACCCCTTTGATTATTTTTCAATGGCTTCCTGTCTCCCCACCACAAACTCATGCTCCTTTTCCTTGCCTATAAAGTGTTACATAAACTTGCTCCCACCTTAATCTTGGCTCCCATTTTATATTGCTTCCTCTCCCACTGTCTGCTCTTCAGTCCTCTGTTTGCTCCTTCTTTACTTTTTTCACAATCTTTTCTTTTATGCTGTCAGTCATGCTACCCCTCCACCTATCCATACTTTGAGCATTGTCACCAGATTTATCCTCTAAGTCGGTGGTTTTCAAACTTTTTTTTTTCTGGGGACCCAGTTGAAGAAAATTGAAGTTGAAGACCCAACAGAGCTAGGGATGAGGGGTTTGGGGTGTGGGAGGGACTCGGGTCTGGGGCAGGGGATTGGGGTATGGGAGGGGGTCGGGGCTCTGGCAGTGCGTGAAGCCCCGTGGCCGCCCTGCCTAGAAGCCGGACCTGCTGCTGGCGCAGTGTTGGAAAAGGTAGGCACTAGCCTGCCTTAGCTGGGCAGCACCACCGACGGGACTTTTAATGTCCCTGTCAGTGGTGCTGACCAGAGCAAGGCGACCCAGTGCCTGACATACCCACGGTTTGAAAAACACTGCTCTAAGTGCCCTCTCTTCTGTCAGACCTCTACATCAAACCCAACTCTTCAAGCAATCCTTCTGCTCTTCTTCAGCTCTCCTATAATCTCCTCACCCTCCTTTTCCTGAATGGTTGTCCTGTATTTTTTATGTTTTTGTATTATTTGTTTGTATTAATGCCCCAAACCCCCAATCAAGACTGGGGCACCTATTGTTATAAGTGCTATACAAATATAAAGGAAGATGTGCAGAGCTTATAATTTAATATAAGACAAGGGACAAGTGAGTGTGACAAACAAGAGGGACGGGTTGAGGGAGGACAGGGGCTAACATGAGTTTACATGTGGTTACATAGGTTATGTGCATAACTTGATGGTTCCAAATCATTTAACCCCCCACCTTCCCACTCCCCACCTATTTTAAAGCAAATAAATATGAGCAATCCCCATTTGGCCCTTTACCTAACCATTATTTTGCTTGTTTTGTCTGATTTAGTCCATAAATTCTTTGAAGCAGAGAATGCATCGGTTTATAAAGCACCATTTAAAGTGCATTGCATGAGGTTAGGTCTGCACTAAGAGCATTTACCCCTAGGTATACCAATATACTATGCTCGCAAAACACTCCTGGTCTGGATGCAGCCAAAGTTGCATTTTATACCGATATAGTAAACACCCACTAGTCCCCACAAGCAAAACAAGCTATACCAGGATGTAACTGTCTGCGATACAGAATTCTGCCTGAATGCCTAAATTGATCAGGTTCTCACCTCTTTGCACCCATGACCAACATGACTATGCTGGCACAAGTCTGGTGTAGACTTAGCCTAAGTTTTGTCATAATTTGTGGTTCCTTATTTAAATTCTTCAAGAAAGAGAGAAACTTTTAGAAGGAACAATAGTACAAATTATACAACTACAGATTATGTAGCTTGATACCATTGTAAATGAAAATTTCTATCCTTAAAAGCATGGCAAACACTATACTAATCAAAAGCAATACATGTGAGTCAGAGAACATTCCTGACCTGACTGAGATGTTTTTTTAATAATAGTGTACATGTATTAATTGCTTGGAATAGGGTAATTTTGTAAGTTTTCAAAATAAATACGTAAACTCTAGGGCATTTAGAAATTTAAAAATTACAGCACTAACTTACCAGGCTCTGCAGTACAGAGCCTCACTCTGGTATAGTTTTCAATAGCAAGCATTCTCTGAGCAACAATGACATCATTTGATGCTGGTGTCTAGAGAGAGATGTTTTGGCTTGATAAAGTGCAACATATGTCGAAGTTGTACAAAGGGTGAATGTTACTTTTCTGACTGACGATGAAATTCAATATTTGCCATACTGAAAAGGATAAAATCAGTACAGAGAATATTGTATTTTCAGACTTATAAAAAGGTAGAGAATAAATTATTTTTTTAAAAAAAAATTAGCCGAGTGTCCTTTTAAGGAGACTGCTGATAGTCATAATATCTAATTAGGTCATGTTGCTATTTCTGTAAAAAACTTTAGATTGAAATGTATTATTATGGCTGTATCTTGGAAATCACATTATAAAGCACTCAGAGAATGGTCAGCCAGTTATATTGCTCGGCTTCTGACACAATCACTTTGTATATAGTGGGTATCTCCTTTTGTGGAACCAACTTTTCTTGGGTTGTTCCATTGCAATATACGGTTTTATTTCATGTTATGGTTATGCTAAAGGGGTTAAAACATTTTGAAATTTAATATGAACTTAAGTATTTATGTTTCATTGTTTTTGACAGTTTGTATTTCATTGCTGCAAGGCACTTATTTTGTATTATTGAATGTCTCATTCACAGTTTGATTGGACAGAAACACCCAGTTTGTCAGTGGATCAGTTGCCTGGAAAAGCTAAATGTGGCTTGCTGTAATATAGAGATTTGTGATAGTCTTGTAAACTTGAATGAAAGGATATCCTAACTGCAGAATGGTTTAGTTTAAAAAATGTTCATAGTTTTATGTAGTTTTGTATTCATAAGTCTAATTGGGTTGTTGCTGAGCAGGTCCATAGTTCCCATGTTTGACACTCAAAGCGTTTTACCTCAGAGATCACATCTGAGAATCCAAAACATGGCAGAAAGCAATTATAATATCTATAACTGTAATGGGCCTGATTCTCCCATGCTTTTCCCCTTATGTACACCTATGCAAAGTGGGTATGACACTATCAGAACAGTATTTTGCACTCACTCAGCACAAGTGTAAATGACTCCACAACATACAAGGCAGGAGAGAATTGGTACTAGTGTGTTCAGATTATACTTTTTGGCAACATTGTGAATTAGAGGTTTAATCATTGGATAACTGTAAGAACAACTTTCACTTACTTCTTCCCACAATAAGCACATTCTCTCCTTCTGTCTACCTATGACAGAGCAAAGCCCCTTCCACCTTATAATCTTCCTTCAATTACTCCATTCCTGAGGCTGATTCTGTCTTCAGTGCCACTTAAACTTCCAGGCAGTTCCTTTTCCGAGTCATTGGACACTTGCTCCAGGCTAACCCACATCTCTTCTGCTGGTTCCAAGTCTGAGAGCTGAATTGAAAATCATGGGAGAGCAGGCTGGAAACAAAAACTCCACAGGAAATAGGTGATATGAGGCAATCTAAGGATGTTCATCATTACTCAATATTCCTATATGAAAACAAGTAGTATCAAATAAGTGGGCAAGGTTTGAAGCTATAATTAAAAAAAAAAAGTTCCTATTTTCAGTGGCAAGAGGGAAGTATCTGATGGTATTTGGAAGACGCTCTGCAATATGGCTGAACTTCTTAGAACAGGATTTAAAACTCCTAAGTATGTAGCTGTTGGCCTAAATAATTGACAATTTTTATCTATAAATTTTTTTTGTAGTTTGAGAATGATTCAAGCATTCCAGACTAAACTGTGGTTTCAGAAAAATCCAACACTTCAATGGAATTAGGTAGGGAATTCACAGTGATCTACCTACTTATCTGGAGTTTGGCCTTCCACCAGTCAAGTTTACTCATCGGTCATGTGGATTACCAGCCGCCAGGATGTTTGGTGTCTCATTCTCTCATGTAGTATTGCTTATTGTTCTTCCTCACTTTGGGAAACTGCTTTAGCCAGCAATACCAGTTCAGCAAAACAGTCAGCTGAAACAAGGACCCAAATGCACTGTTCAAAATTTACATTTGTGAACCTCCAATGTGTGAGCCTTTGTTCATCATGTGTTGAAAATCATATGTACAGTCTAAACCAGTAAAAAGAGGAACCATTGGGTCCATTTCTGGATATGGAATTCAGCTGGGTTAGATCTTCTTGCTGAGGACAAAGTTCTGCATGATGCCAGGAAGCAGGAGAAGTGATCACTCAAGAGTCTTCAGAAGTCAAGTATGCCAAAGTATATATCTGTAATTGGTTAACCTCTTCTACAGGGTATTCGTATAGGGAAGATTCTATCTAAGAAAAATAAGAGTTCTTCCTCTCTACGTTATTAGAAGAGTTCAAGCCTTCTTTTCTCCTGTTTCAAAGCCTCTTAAATGTTGTTGTCATTCCTTAAACATTTTCTGTTTGTTTTCTTCTTTTGAGAGAAGAGCAGGATGTGCACATGATTACTTTATAATTCCTGTATTGTGTAGGGGGTACAGCCTTTTTAGCTCTGTTGTGATAGTGATGAGGTTAGTTTCTGTTTCAAAACTGAAAAGGAGCCCCCAGTACACAGATCTGTCATGTTTCCTTTATGTTAAGTTGCCATCTATCCATGGTTGAAGAGTGAGAGAAGATTATAATCAGTGGGACCCAACAAAACTATCTGGAGAAGCTCAAAGAAACTGCAGTTCAATTCTAAATTTGATCTAGGTGGCAGAGAATTAGACCACTGCACCATGTGGATAGCTAGATTGGACATCGAAAAGCTGAAAGTATCATATAAGTGACGCTAGCATTTTAAGGAAAAGAAGGAATGGGAGCAGCTTGAGCAACATGCTCTCCTTATTGCTATCACTGCTATATTTTAGAACAAAATAATATTGCAGTGCCTGTTGAAAGGACAGGTGCTACTGCTAGAGGTCTTCTGAATCCAAAATTACCAATTTTTTTAAAAGTCTCTAAACAAAATAAATAATTTAAAAAAACCCAACATTTCAATATGGAGAAGTATCCCTCAAAAGTTGTTTTGGAGGCCAAATTTTTAAACTAGCCTCTTACATCGTGCCTGGTTCTGTGTTCAAAAGAACATTTGTATGAGCAAATGAGTTGTTTAAGGGGTGTAATTTGGGGGCATGGAATTAAGTACCACATCTGAATATTTGGCAGGAAAATTTTAATTTTTGTTTTTAATATGCACACTATATCTCCACATAAATAAATATTTTAAGTAGCAAAGAATATGCGTGTAGTTTTGTTTTTAAAGCAAACTAAACTTAAATTCATTACGTTAGTGATCCTGATTATTGTAAAGTACTGAACCATCCTTTTAAAATGAATAGAGAAGAAACCAGAGAACTGGAATAGAAACAAATATGCTGTATGTTTAACTTTTTATTTATTTTTTTCCCATAGGTGACAGAATTGTAAAAGTTAATGGAGAGAGTGTTATTGGGAAGACATATTCCCAAGTAATTGCTTTAATTCAGAACAGGTAAGATATTTGTAAATTAGTCACTTTTGAGTGCCAACTTAATTCATTGGTGCTAGGGAGGGATGACTGTTGCATTATTCTGGAAAAGTGTGTGTCAACCACTATGTGTGCAAGTGTGTGTGTGTGTGTGTGTGTGTGTGAATATAAAATATATATATATCCGTCCCACCTCCACAAACAGTATTGTACTCATAGGAATTGCTGTACTGGATTAGAGCTAATATTTGTCTTTAACGGTGGCCTACACCAGATGCTTCAGAAGAATAATAACGGAATAATAGCAGTAGGGTAGCTGGGGGAGCGGCCGCTCCCCCACTGAGCAGAAGCGGCGCCTTTTTTGTGCTCCGGCACCTTTTGCTCCTGCGCTGCAGGCGGAGCGGAGCATTTTTTTTTGCTCCCTGTGCCTTTTTTTGCTCCCTACGCTTTTTGCTCCCAGTGCCTTTTTTTAGCGCCGCCCCCCCCCCCCCCCGCTCTAAACCTGGCTACGCCACTGATTAATAGTGTAATAATCTTCCCCTCCATGAAGGCCTCATTCTAATCCCTAATACTTGGAGATTGATTTAAAAAATGAAGCATGGGGTTTGATATCCCTTCAAATTTTTTGTTAGGATGAACTGTTATAACTCTGGATATTATTGTATATAGTGCTGTTGTAGCTGTGTTGGTCCGAGGATATTAGAGAGACATGGTGGGTGAGGTAGTATCTTGGGTCTGAAGAATGGCTCTGTGTAAGCTCAAAAGCTCATCTCCAACCAACAGAAGCTCATCAAATAAAAGATACTACCTCACCCACCTTGTGTCTTTAATCCTTTTTTGAATCTTATTAAATTCTTGGCCTCAGTTACGTTCTTTGGCAATGAGTTCCACAGTTGAGCAGTTTTGGAAGAGGATTTTATTCATCAGTATTGAAAGTGCCACCTTCTATTTTCATTGAATGTCATCTTGTTTTGTGTTAGGCAGGGAAAAAGGAAGCTCCTGATCTACTATTCTATTCCATTCATTATTTTATATACTTTTCCATGTCTCCTCTTATTTGTTTCCCTTGTAAACAGTCCCAGTCTTTTCAGACTCTTTGTGGAGAGTTTTTCCCATGTCTTTATTCATTCTAGTCACATTCCCCTTCTAATTTTGCAATATCTTCTTTAGATGGAATGACCAGTATTCTGCAAACAGGATTCCAGATATGCTGTACCTTTCTTGAATTGATAGTTAATTTAGAGCCCTATGAGATGTATGAGTAATTGAGATTTTTCCCTCCGGGGTGCTTTACTTGGCATTTATTAACATTGAACTTAGTTTTCTATTGTATTGTTGATTCATGTAATTTGGTTAGGTCCCTCTAAAGTTACTCAGTCTTCTCTGCACTAGACTAGGCTAAATAACTGTCATCTTTAAATTTTGCAACCTTGCTGCTCGCTCCACTTTCTGTATTATTAAATAAACTTGAAACAACACATTACCTTTTTGTCATGATGAAAACCAACCATTTATTTCTGTTCTGTTGCCTGTCTCTTAGCTAGTTTTTTGACACAAGACAGTACTTTGCTTTTCAGCAGTGACTGCTTAGTTTATTTAGTAGCTTCTTGTGAGAGACTTGGACATAGGCCTTTTGAAAATTAAATTACGTCATCTGGTTCTCCTTCATCTACTACTTTACTGACATGTTGACAAAAATTCTTATAGATTACTGAGAAATTACTTTTCTTTTCAGAAACTGTTGGTTATACCGTAGCATAGCATGACTTTCCAGAAATGTCAATACCCTGATTTTAATTATAATTTCAACCCAATTTAGCAGCTCTAAATGGAAGGTTTACTGGTCTGTAATTGCCCTAATCACCCTTAGAAATAGCAAATTATTTATATTTAAAACTAGTCTATGGTATATTAGCTGTTTTTAATGAGTCACAGCATATTTTGGTACCAGCTCAGCCACTTCATATTTAAGCTCCCTTAGAAGTCTTGGATGTATACAGTCTGGGCCTGGTGGCTTATTGCTTTTTAAATTATCAGATTATTCCAACACCCCTTCTTGTGGCACCTCAATCTCTCATAGTACCTCATCTTTATTTCCAGAAAAGATGTAAACTGAGTTTTGCAATGTAGATACCTGTGCTTGTTGTTGAATGCTATGGACTTCAGTAGTGTGGCTTTTCCTTAATATAGGGGCCCAAACTAATGCTTGTTGATGTCAGTGGAAAGATTTCCCATTGACTTCAATTGGTTTAATCCACATGCCTTTTGACTTGGAGAAGTCAACTGCATTCATTTAATGGCTTTGAGGACATGCAGCCCTCTTTCTCAGCCTCTGGTAAGAGATGGTAAAGTTTGATTTATACTATATATTCTTTCTGAAGGATGAGAGAATTGCTCTGCAGAATTCCCAGAGTGAATTGTTCCAAATGACACAAGTCCTGAGATGGCTCTTGAATCTAGGTCTTGCACCATTTACCAGAATTTGCCAACCTATTAGATTGGCCCACCAAAATTTTATCTTCATTCACTTGCATACAAGCAACGTAGAGACGTGATTGACACTAATATAAAAACTTGTAAAAGAGAAAAAATATTTTACTAGTTATTGTTGAAAATAGACCAAGAAACAGGAGATCAGAATGCTGATTCACAGTAATCATTTTTTTAAACGTCATTTGGGGGTTGGAATAGCCACAATCCCATCCTTGCATTCTGTTTCCTTTTTAACTTTTCATAACATAAATACATTGCTAAAACCTTCAGAACTATACACACGATTAACAGTAGCCACAAAAAAAGCCAATAAAATGTGGGTCTTTGTGCTGGTCTAGATTCTGTCTTGGTGCTTTCGTTTTGATGCCTCTTCTGACGCTGAGTCAAGAATTTTAAATTTGACTAAGAACAACAAGTATGACACACAAATGAGGTTATTTGCTTGATCAGTGCTTTCCATAGACATCTCTAAGAATTAATAATGCTATTTTGTTTAAACTGTCACTTCCTTAGTGTGTGATGCTTCCGATCAGCATTATATAAGTGATAATCTTGCATACACTTTCATGAGTGTTAAGAAAATGAAGAAAACAGTTTTAAAGATTTCCTTAATATCTTGACACCTGGAGTGAGGATTTTGAGATTTACAGGTATATTTCACAAACGATGAAGAGGTCTCAAACTCCTCTTTCACAAGGTTCATGTAAATGAACAATCACATTTAGATCAACTATTTTGAGTGAAGCCTCTTCAGTGACATTTTAGTTTACAAATGTTGGTTTTCTTTTGGTGACTCATTGGAAATTTGTGTTTAAATTTTATTTAAATAGAAAAAAAAATCCCTTTACACAGTTCAGATAAGACAGAGGCAAAAAAAGCATTGAGTACACTAGCTTTCTCCACATCCTCTGTCACTAGGTTCCCTCCCTCATTCAGCAAGGGGCCCACACTTTCCTTGACTTTCTTCTTGTTGCTAACATACCTGAAGAAACCCTTCTTGTTACTCCTAACATCTCCGGCTAGCTGCAACTCCAAGTGTGATTTGGCCTTCCTAATTTCACTCCTGCATGCCTGAACAATATTTTTATACTCCTCCCTGGTTATTTGTCCAATCTTCCACTTCTTGTAAGCTGTTTTTTTGTGTTTAAGATGAGCAAGGATTTCACTGTTAAGCCAAGCTGGTCGCCTGCCATATTTACTTTTCTTCCTACACATCGGGATGGTTTGTTCCTGCAACCTCAATAAGGATTCTTTAAAATACAGCCAGCTTTCCTCGACTCCTTTCCCCGTCATGTTATTCTCCCAGGGGACCTTGCCCATCAGTTCCCTGAGGGAGTCGAAGTCTGCTTTTCTGAAGTCCAGGGTCTCTGTTCTACTGCTCTCCTTTCTTCCTTGTGTCAGGATCCTGAACTCGACTAAACAGTCAACAGTGTGCCCTTGTTGCCAAGAAGGCTAATGGCATTTTGGGTTGTATAAGTAGGGGCATTTCCAGCAGATCAAGGGACATGATCATTCCCCTCTATTCGGCACTGGTGAGGCCTCATTTGGAGTACTGTGTCCAGTTTTGGGCCCCACACTACAAGAAGGATGTGGATAAATTGGAAAGAGTCCAGCGGAGGGCAACAAAAATGATTAGGGGGCTGGAGCATATGACTTATGAGGAGAGGCTGAGGGAACTGGGATTGTTTAGCCTGCAGAAGAGAAGAATGAAGTGGGATTTGATAGCTGCTTTCAACTACCTGAAAGGGGGTTCCAAAGAGGATGGATCTAGACTGTTCTCAGTGGTAGAAGATGACAGAACAAGGAGTAATGGTCTCAAGTTGCAGAGGGGGAGGTTTAGGTTGGATATTCGGAAAAACCTTTTCACTAGTAGGATGGTGAAGAACTGGAAGGGGTTACCTAGGGAGGTGGTGGAATCTCCTTCCTTAGAGGTTTTTAAGGTCAGGCTTGACAAAGCCCTGGCTGGGATGATTTAGTTGGGTTTGGTCCTGCTTTGAGCAGGGGGTTGGACTAGATGACCTCCTGAGGTCCCTTCCAACCCTGAGATTCTATGATTCTATAAACAAGCATGAAATATCGGTTGGCGAGAGTAGGAGAGTGGCTTGATATTCTGCTATATGTAAGAAGTCCCCCTATCCTCTATAAGAGCTACATGGATGGGAACTTTGCATTATCAGCTACGTGGCTTTCTGATATAGAGTCTAAGGTCCTAATGTTGAAGTTGGATCTGCGTAGACGAACCCTTGCATAATTTGCCTCATGGGACTCTGCATGAGTCCTAAGGTCAGTTCCAGTACTGAAGTCTATATTTTTCAGGAGCAGTAATGTAAAACTACAGTACCTCTCTCCCTTCCTCCTTTTCCAGCTATTACTTTTAGAGTTGGGGGGGAGTCATCTTCAAACAGTACAACAGAGTATTGTTAACACTGTTGTTTTTAAACATTAGTTTAGTTTATAACGTTACTGCTTATATTATCAGATGAAATGGGAAATGTTGTAAATTATATTTTAATGTGCCAATAGTCATGTACCTGTTAAACTTGTGTTCTAAAAAGTCTTCAAAAATAAGTTTCAAAGACTTATTTTTATAGTAGTTTACATACTTTGTTTCTTTCAGTTTATATCAATCTGCTTCTGTAATGATAACATTGGTTTTAAAAGTTAAAGAAACTGTACCATTTGGCATAGTGTACTGTACATTTTCAAATGAATATTTTCCAAAAAAAAGCTTTTGAAATCTAATTTCCCACATTATCCTATTTTGAAATCCTACCTCTTTGTCTGTAGTTAGTAGCAAATGGATAAATGAACTACAAAACAGAAGCATCTTTCATGTGTAAAGAATAACTAAGAAAAACCAAGAATGAGGTTTTTGCTTTTATTAAACTGAGTTCTGACCTTTTGTTGAAACTTGAACAGACTGGATCTTCTGTGCTCTGGATCTGAAAGTCTCAGAGACTCCTCTCACTCTCTGCTCTCTGCAAGGACCTTTTATTTTCTTTCGACAATGGTGAAATCTTGGGTTTCTCCATTTTCCAAAATAAGGTGTATGGCATTTATTTCTAATGCCTTTAAAGTTGCCCTGTCACTTTTTTAATTTTTGTTGACATTCCATTTCAATGCAGTAAGCAGCAGTTTTTCCAGTAAATGTTCATCAGCCATAGTTAAGTCACATAAGGTAGGTTGTAGAGCAGCTCTAATATCATTACATAAGATAGTCAAGATACACTGTAAAACTGACTTGGAATCAATTCAGCCTGTTATTTTTGTGCAGAGTGCCTTCTCTGATGCGAAGATAAGGATTTGTATCAAGATCTGTGCACATCAGGAAATGCAATGGAGACTCTTAGTGTACCTCTACCCAGCAAAATAAAACAAAACACCATAGCAGTGATTCTGAACTCAGGTCCGCTGATTTGGGCTTGTGCTAAAATAGCAATGTAGAGACTCTAACTCAGGGTGGAGCCCAGTCTCTAAAATGTGCCGGGGAGGGCTCTCGGAACCCGGGCTCCACCCCGAGCCTGAATGTCTACATTGCTATTTTTTGCCCTGCAGTGTGAGCCCTAGTCAGTATCCCTGGGTTCTGAGACTTGCTGCTTTGGATCTCTTTTTGCGGTGTAGATATATTCATGGTTCTTGAGTTGCCTTAGATTTTGATAGAGCTCATTGGCATTGTTTCCAGAATAACACATTCATAGGATTTGCCTTTGTTTGGGGAATATGAGATTACTGTTTCTCTCCAGGTAACTTCTGAATGTTAGTTTTGGACTAGCTGCATGGATTACACTTTTATCGTTTCTGGCTCTGTCTGACCCATCTTTAATCCATTTTCAGTGTGGCATTCCAGACCCATATATGTACCTATGCCTTCTGAAACCTGTGGTCAGTTACTTGAGACTGTTAGTTCTTCCTGTGAGTTTAGTAATCCAGATATAAAGACCAAAGCTTGACATGAGATGCCAATAAATAGCTGGCAGTTCACACATTGTCATATGTTTCTTCTGAATGACTGTACAAGTTTTAGCCGATTCCTCCAGGATGAGGTTGAAGTACTATCATGGTATTGGATGGAGATGCTTGCCTTGCACCGCCTGTACTCTGTCTTCTCTGCCAGTTTTCAGGACCCCTAAATTAACTTTCTTAAGATAGTGGAGAGGGGGTAATTTTACTTGTATTCACATATTTGCAACTTTAATTTTTGTCCAAGACCCCTAGGCAGGTACCATAGTTCATAGGTACCCCCACAAAAAGCTTATTTAAAAAAAAAATAAGATCGTATAAGTACCTTAGAAACACTCATAAGTGGCAAGTTGCTGTGATTATAACCACTTTTACCTACTAGCCCAGTAAGCTATAATGGCAGATATTCTGCATTCCCATCCAGAAGATGTCCAGATTGTTTAGCTCACAAGTTAAATATAGTTGTTTATAAAAGGTTACATTTGAATGCAAAAGGAAAACTTGAGTGTTGTGATAATATTGCGGGGGGGAGGGGGCTAACATCCTTGCTCCAACTTCCTTAATAAGCAGGAATATTTAATTCTGTTAAATCTGCATGGTATAACATATCTCAAATGTTTAACATATTGCATATACAAACGAACCTTGGTAAGTAAAATTCAGTATGTAAAGGGGAAAAAAAAGTGAGTTTATTGGTCATGCTATGATTGCCATTATGATTTCATCTCTAGTAAAGAGACTTATTTGAAAGGCTAAGCATGTTTTAACTTTTAAATGGTCAGTGCTTGACAAGTTCTGACATGAGGAAGCAAGCAGACCATACCTTAACCAATGTCATTCTCTTTATATTAACTGAACATAAAATCCCCCTTTAAAAATCGTGAGTAATATATTCTATTGTGTTTCAGTGACTGCATACTGGAACTTAGTGTTATGCCTAAAGATGAAGACATCCTTCAACTGGTACGTTGTGTTTCTGAAAATGAAAATAAGATATACTATTGAAAATACTCATTGATTTGCTGAAAATTTTTTGAACAATGTGTGCTGCTTTCTGAATACTTTAAATCTTTGAACATTTGCTGTTAGGAAGTAGTTGGAATCTCAACATTTATTTTTCTGTTACTCCTTAACTCCCACTCTACTTGCTCATTATCTTTGAAATCTCAGAATGTGAAAGCACCAGTAGTAGTTTTTAGAACAGTAGAAAAATACCTCCGTTCATAACATTTTCCACTGTATTAGTAAAATACTGAAGCTATACTACAGGGAGATTTTAGAAAGCACAACTCTGACACTTTAGGTTGTCTGACTTTTAGTGTAGGTTTCTTAACATTAGAAGTTGAGAAAGGGCTATTTTAAGAAAATTGCTAGATTTTGTGGAAAAAAATTTTTTTTGCACAGAAAGAACTTACATGCACTCGATACAGAATTCAGTTCCAAGTCAGAGGTACCCCACACCCTCGCTAGAACGCGGGGTTTGGGAGCCATGTGTGGTACCGTGTTACCGCAGGTGGGGGGGCGCGTTACCGTGGATCCCAATGTAAATCATTTATTTCAGGATGCATGGTCACCCCATGCTTATTCCAAATTCACACTATGTTCACGTGCGTTGTTTTAGGTAACTTGCATCTTAAATACTGTCCATAACTCATGTTCATTTAATTTGATTTTACATTTGCTAGTGCACGAATGGACAAATGAATTCTTTCCAAAATTTGTCAAATATAAAGTTACATTAAGATTTCGCTAAACTGAAATGTTGATTGCACTTCATAGCATGATATAAATCTTACAACAAAGGGTTTTAAAATTGAAATAACAGATCTTTAACTAGTGTAACACATAGTGCACTACTGTAATGAAATTTGACTTCACTGTTGCTTTTTGAGAGGAGTTTTCTTTTAAATTAAAAAAATATTTAAGTGTTTAATCTCTAGATTTAAGTGTTCTGCTAATACATAGACGCTAATGTCCATTTTTCTTGGTTAGAAATTAAGTCTCAAGTAACTATGCCCCTGATCACTGTATTCTGTAACAATTTATCAGTTAACTTTTTCTTATACAGTTGTTATAAAAAAATGTCTGTGATTAACAAAGACTTGTGTAACATGCTGCTGGGGATACCCACAGCTGTGAGCTACTGTTACCTCTCTGCCTCAGTAAGAGTTAGAATTGCTGGTGATTAGATTGTTTATCAGCTCCTGGCCACACCGGTCTGTCTTCCTCACCAGCACACTTCTCAATGCTTTTCTGGTGCAAATCTTGCCTAGCAGGTAACAATTGGAGAACTCCAATCCGTGAGTGCCTCAGACATTTCTCTGCAATGCACAGCGTCTACCACTGTACGTTCGCAGAAGATATTAAATTTGCTGCTCTGTTAAAGAGTTGGTACATCTTGGTTTATTAATTTAACTGGGGTAAATATGACCTTCCCTTCGAACACAGAACTGAATTGGTTTGTAGTAGAAATAAAACAAGTTGATTAACAAAAGAGCATGGACTAAGAAGTGGTACCAAGTAAGAGATAAAGGATGATTACAAGCAAGTAAAAGTGGAAAAAATGATTCTGAAAGTATAAAACTTAGCCTAGCAAGACAGTCTTTGTTCAAGATGATTTCTTCTACCCACAGTTTTCTTTCCAGTTTTTTAGTGGCCAGGACCTATCAAGGAACTAAAGCAACCAACCAATTTGTTTTCCTTAAAGTGAAGAATAAAGATGAAGTCTCGCTCTGTTTCTTATATTCCCAAAGGGATTGCCTTTGTTTTACAAATCAGGAACATCTCCTGGGGATTGTCTCCTATGTTTCTGGGGTGCAGGAACCACCTTAATTCTCTGTCTCTCAGGTTCAGGAGTAGGATAACCCCCACTGGTTTAGCTTGATATGTAAATAGAGGTAAACTCACTTTCCTTTGACTGTCTTGTCTTAAACATGTTATAATAACATCATACAGAGAGAATTCGTAACTTCTCATATAACATTAACACATGCACTTTACAATATTAATAACCAGCGTGTTAGCTTTCATATACCTCCCAAGCCATATTTTGTACAGATATTATTGCAGTAGTGTGTAGGGTGTGAATACAGGGTGCCTAGGGTCATGACTAGCACGTAGGAAGTTACCTTGATTCTTTGACAGATTTATTTGTGTGACACAAAAACCCAGCCCCATTTAGTGTTCTGGGTTTGAAAAAAATCTTGTCAAGCGTTAAGGATTATGTGGAATTTTGTTTAGTTTAGTTCTCTCTGGGAGCCCAGTGTGACAATCTGAGAATCTGTTATTCTCCTGGTCTTTACGGTGATGTCCTAAACCTCTTGGGCCAGCTGTCCTGTCAGGGTAGGAGAGCAGATTGAGGCTTTTTTCAAATCCATCAACACAGCTCAGATGTTAGATCCCTGTCTGTCTTTTTCTTATACCTTAAGTGTCGGAGTTAGGGGTATGCAGCAGTACCTTTGTAGATCTCCAGGCAATCATCATGAGAGTTATAGTTTGAACCTATACCACTGGATGTTGGCAGTGTCAGCAGAGATGCCAAGAATTGCTTAGGCCATGGAGTCTAAAATATCATCTTGCCCCTAAAGTCAGTTCCTTCCACATCCGGGCTGAAGCATGTTTATGGTCTGATTGTTCTATCCTTCCATTGACTGTTACATCCATTTGGCAGATAAAAGAGGTCTTGGGTCTCCAGGATTGTCAGTACTGCACATCGTTTACCAGAGGTATTACTAGAGAAGCTTCCTTTTCCATTGCTCCAAGTGCTCTGAGGCTGAGTATGTTGTGCTACCAATGAGCACCAGGCTGGCCTGCTGAAAGAGACAGCTAGTAGGAGCAGTTTGCTAACTAATCAGAAATGTCAGATCATTGTAAATATTTCCACTGTGACCCTTAATTTATCTGAATGAAAACTGCAGTGGGACATAACGTTATCGTTTTCTTGAAAGAATTTCTGAGAGAGGATGCAGATACTAAAAACTGATTGTGCTGTGCCAGAAATGTGATAGTCTTTTTGTACTTCACAATTTTTTTTTTACTTTAATATAAATAATGTCTGTGTGTGTGTGTGTGGGGAGAACAATCTCTTGAATGAAGGTTAGTAATAAAATGATTAATTATTTTAAGGAAGTTTCGTTGATGTAACTTCATCCTTCTTTGAATTAGGTTCCTATAACATCAGCAATTTAGAGATTTTTTGTGGGTTTTTTTTTATAGAGATGTTCTTTTGCTCCAGCTCCCAGGTTCAGTGAAGGACCTTTCTCCCCTCCTTCTCAGAGCAATACACTCTGGGAATTAGAGTATAGTCTTCTTCAGAATAACAGAACAAAGTGGAACTTCCTTTCCTTTGTCTATGGGGAGACAATCTTTGAATGATTTTTAGAGTTGAGAATCTGCATTGCCTTTCCAACTTCTAAGAATTGTATTTGATGATGTTAAGTAACCTATTTCTTAAGTTGTGGCAAATCAGCCTTTATGGCTAAAATAAAAAGTAAAGTTCAACCTCAGAGTTTGAATACAGATTCTCTAAATGTTTTGCACTTACCCACCTTTTTTCCGGCAAGCCATGGGAGAATCTAGGTATTAATGCATGTAATCTACCTACTTTGAAATTCCCTTTTAAAAGGAAAGCGCCATACATGGCCGCAGCTGCTGCATTTTTCAAGAGCTGCTGCTCCTTGAGAGTTGACTATGAAATCTGCACTTATTGTCAAAAGACACAGAAGTACTCTCTTCCCATACATCTGGACTTTTCCCCAGAATTGACCAGTTTTGTATGGTATTGAATAACTGCCAAATTGGCACTTTTTTCCCCCCAAGACCATGTTTTTTTTTTTCTGTAGGAGGGAAGATGGTTGCAGGCTTGTATCCATCTTGGAACCCTAAGGATCTCCATATTCTATTCTCTCCAGCCTTTAAAACCTTATGGTAGCAGCCATCTTCCTGTGTGTGTTTATCATTTCTCAGCCATGGTTAGTTATTTTCTGTCATGAAGCACTCTTCATGTATTTTGGGTGTTATGGCTGTAGCATTCCCAGCATTCCTGATGCAAAGAGATGCAAGGACCTCTACCCTTTTCTTCAAAAACAAAAAAACAAACAAAAAAACAAACAAAAAAACTCCTGAGTTTCCTGAATGACCTATTCAGCTTTTTTTTGAATGATAGGAGTGTAAAAAAAATTTGATTGGATGTAATCTAAATATCTTCTAGGGAACCAGTAAGTATGAACTAATATGTTAACTTTTAAATCCAGTGATACTTAATGGCAGTGGCTTTTTCTTAAAGGGGCTAATCATTCTGTTTTATGACTTTATAACTTTCAGGAAAGTTAGTGGCAGTTAAATTTTGTGTGTTTCGTTCTCATGCTGCTTCCATCCGTTTACTCCTCTGACACCTTTAGCCCTTGTTTTGATGAGATGTATACAGTTTATAAATTTTCACCACTCCCATGGTGCTTTAGGGTACGTCTATACTTACCTCCTGGTTCGGCGGTAAGCAATCGATCTTCTGGGATTGATTTATCGCGTCTTGTCTAGACGCAATAAATCGATCCCGGAAGTGCTCGCCGTCGACCCCGGTACTCCTGCTCCGCGAGAGGAGTACGCGGAGTCAACAGGGGAGCCTGCCTGCCGCGTGTGGACCTGCGGTAAGTACCTTGTAGTTCGAACTAAGATACTTCGACTTCAGCTACGTTATTCACGTAGCTGAAGTTGCGTATCTTAGTTCGAACTGGGGGGGTTAGTGTGGACCAGCCCTTAGTTTCATTATTAGTTTTCCCCTTCTGTGCTGGAACACTAATATATAAAGAACACAGCAGCAATATATTGATTAAATATAATAGCACAAACAAAACCACAAATATTACCCTAAATCTACTCTAAATGCAGTAATAGCAGAAGACAGACACTTCATGCTTACACATAGATGTCTCATATAATCCAGCCCTTTTAACTATTACCCAGATTCTCAGACTTTCTTCAGAGTGAAAGTTTCACTCCTTACCGGGGCTTTACAGAGTTTAGAGACCCCATTTTTCATTCTCTAGAGATTCCATCAGTTGCAGAACTCAAAAGGTCATCTATTCTGGTTGCATCACACCTTCAACTACCTTACTTCGAAAGATTCAAAACAGTCATCTCCTCTTGGGAGCTAGCCCAAAAGGTAACATAAATGAATCCTTGTGGATTACCTTGGCAACTTGTAGATGTCATCTTTGAAGTGTCCAAGGGCTACCAACTGTAACTTTGTCAGAAGGGTATTCTAGCTTGTGTTTAAATAAAACCACTGAGGTTGGATTCAGGAAAAGATCATTAAGCTATTTTTCAGTTGGTGTCCCATTCATGACAATGTATTCTCTGAGCATTTGAAATAAATGGAAGCATATTACAATTTGCTGTTCCTCACAAAACTGACTGCATTGTACTTTTTGAGAGAGAAGAGCAATTTATTTGTAGTGTGGCTTAATCTTGTTTTCTTCTTTAAATTAAAGGACTTGGACTTTCAGAAAGCATTAGACATGGTCCCCACCAAAGATTCTTAAGCAAAGTAAGCTGTCATGGGAGAAGAGGGAAGGTCTTTTCATGGATCAGTAACTGGTTTAAAAGATAGGAAACAAAGGATAGGAATAAATGGTCAGTTTCCAGAATGGTAACTAGTGATGTCCCCCAGGGATCTGTACTGGGACCAGTGCTGTTCAGCATATTTATAAATGATCTGGAAAAAAGGGGTAAACAGTGAGATGGCAAAATTTACAGACTATACAAAATTACTCAAGAAAGTTAAGTCCAAAGTAGACTGCAAAGAGTTACGAAGGGATCTCTCAAGACTGGGTGATGAAATTCAATGTTGATAAATGCAGAGTGATGCACATTGGCGAAAACAGTTGCAACTATACATAGCTAATTTAGATCCATCATTTTGTGTTTCCACAATCTCTTTCTTGAGTGGTGTCATTGTGAGTGGTTCTCTGAAAAGATCTGCTCAATCTGCAGAGGCGGTCAAAAAGCTAACAATGTTGGGAACCATTAGGAAAGGGACAGATAAGCCAGAAAATATCATAATGCCACTATATAAATTTATGATATGCCCACACCATGATGGAGGACATGACAGAGGTCTATAAAATTAAGAATATGTGAAGGAGATGTTATTTATTCGTTCACATAATTTCACACCAAATGAATTTAATAGGCAGCAGGTTTAAAACAAACATAAGGAAGTACTACTTCACACAACACAGTCAACCTGTGGAACTCATTGCCAGGGGATGTTGTGAAGGCCAAAAGTACAACGGGGTACAAAAAAGAATTAAGTAAGTTTATGGATGACCGGTCTGTCAATGCTTAGGGATGCCAACCCCATGATCTGGGCATCCCTAACCTATGACTGACAAAAACTGATGGATCACTCGATGACTGTCTGTTCTGTTCATTCCTTCTGAAGCACCTGGCATTGACCACTGTCCAAAGACAGGATACTGGGCTAGATTGACCATTGGTCTGGCCCAGTATGGCCATTCTTATGTTATAATGACGTGCAATTTAATCCTTCCCAAAACTGAAAATTGTGGGATTTTGAATTTGCATTTTAGTATTTCGGACATGGGTCATGGTGAGCAGAGGTGCTTCCTTTGTCAAGCTACCTGTTGTCCCAAATGGTCCTGTATGTAGTGTGGGAAGGAGAAAACCAAGTAATTACCAGCTGAATGTATCTAGATCTTTAAAATATACATCTAGCTTTACAGACTTAATTATACCAAGAAGAAATAAATTATTGCTCTCAGCCCCAAAACAGCTTTCACAATTCAAAGACCCTTGAACACACCCTATTTTTTTTAATTCTCTCATGTTTTGAGAGCAAATTTATCTTTTAATTAACTGGCACTCACTTCCTGATTGTCAGCAAGGGGCGGGAATAAGGACTCCCCAAAATAACAATTCTGCTGCTGATTTCTCTTCTCTTCTACTGGTGGTGGGCAGACTCCCAGCTGTTACTCTCATAGTTGTAGAGTTTAAGGCCAAAAGGAAGGTAATCTAGTCTGACCTCTTTTTATATCACTGGCCACCAATGCCACCCATCACCCGCACACTAAACCCAACAACCAAAATTACAGCCCACAGGAGGTTAAACTGTTATGTGCCATGGGCAGAGAATAGGCAGGATCAAGGAGCATCAATGCCAGGGCATTAAATGAGAGAGACCCAGATAATACTAGCAAGTCACCTGCATGCTGTGATGCAGAGAAAGGTGAAAAAAAATTCCAAGGTGTCTCTGCCAATCTGACCTGGGGGAAATTCCTTCACAATACCACATAGGGTGATTTAGACCCTGTGCATGTGAGCAACAACCAGTCAGCTAAGCACCTGAGAGAGCATGCTTGGTGTCACTTCAGAGCTTTAGAATGCACTGTCCAGTGGTCCATTACCAGCTGTTTCCATCTCTGATGCTACTATATAGTATAAATCTGCTCAGTAAACCCTGTTTTATGGCATTGAGGAACAATGTTTAGAAAATATAATTTCCGTCGGATAAATGACCAATTTAAAGTGACATTTATTTACAGTAAAAAAAATTCCTTACACTGCTTATAATTTAAATGAAATTTATTGGGTTAAAGATTTTAACTGTTTAAACAAGAATTGGAAGGAGAGGGTAGGTCAGTGTGTTATTTTCATAGGATATTGTACATCAGTAATATGTTGGGGGGGGGGTTCATTTAAATGAACCCCCTTGAGCTGTATTCTTGGCACAAATGTGGTTTTGGCACAAATAAACAGTGATGCTGCAAGATGAGTGACAAGATGCATCCCTCTTTTAAAAGAGAACTGTCTGATATAGTGCTCTCCTGTTAATGCAGAATGGTGAAGGGCAGGAATGGGCAAGAGCACAATTAAATGGATTAGTAAAGAAATGAAATGTTAAGAAAATGCAACTGTTGGGGAGGGGAAGAAGCCATGCCAATGGCTCAGTTCTCCAAGAGGGTACCTGAACAAGTAAAGCACTTAAACGTGCTTACCTTAAAGTGTGCACGTGGTCCCATTGAAATAATTCAGACTTTTCATGTGCTTAAAGTTAAGTATGTGCTAAAGTGGGTCTGTGGATTGGGGCCAATGGGCACATATTCTCAGGATACAAAATGTATCATGATGATCTTTGAAATCATTTATCCCAGCATATTGTTTTAGTTGTTTCTGAAATGGAACTGTGTTTTTAATTAAAATTTGACCAAGTGTGGTGGCTGCAGGTAATAACCCTGGAAAGAAAAAGAAAAACTGGGTTTGTATTTTAGTTGTTCCAATGCCAAATGGTATAAAAATGTAGTGTTCATTCATTTTTGTAATTTTCATCTTATGTTAATTATTTCGTGTAATATGAATTGATAAAACATTTATTTACTTAAGAAAATTATTTCATCCTATTTTATTAGAGATCAATTGTGTTAGGTGCTGTACAAATACAGTCTCTGTCCTGAAAAGTTTGGCATACAAATATACAAACAAAAAGACAGAGTATGAGGGAGAGGGATAAAATTATACTTGATTAAAAACAGGGTTTTTCTTCTAAATAATGGCTGCATTTCCCTTATCTTATAAGTAGAGCACGGGTTCTTAAAGTTCATTGCACCGCGACCCTCTTCTGACCAAAGAAATAAATTTACTACATGACCCCAGAAGGAGGGACCGAAGCCTGAGACTGCCCATGCTCCATCACCCCAGGTGTGGGGGAGCCAAAGCCCAAGGGCTTCAGCCCCAGGCAGGGGGCCTGTAACCTGAGCCCTGCTGCCCAGGACTGAAGCACTTGGGCTTCAGCCCTCCATGGTGGAGCTCAGACTTTGGCCATGGTCCCCAGCAAGTCTAAGCCGGCCCTGGCGACCCTATTAAAATCCGGTCGTGACCCACTTTGGAGTCCCAACCCACAGTTTGAGAACCGCTGAAGTTAGGGTGACCAGACAGCAACTATGAAAAATTGGGATGGGGGTGTGGGGTAATAGGTGCCTATATAACACAAAGCCCCAAATATTGGGACTGTTCCTATAAAATCGGGACATCTGGTCACCCTAGCTGAAGTAGAGCAACAGATTTACAGGATAAGTATAATTATCATTCTATAGCATGCTTTCATAGAACTTCATATTTTTATGGGCAGTAGGAATGTATACAAAGTTGCAATGCAATGCTTTTGGATAATTAAAAAGAGAAACTTTGTGGGTGCTGTGCTTCCTAAACTCTCAATGCATTCCTAGGTGTTTGGCAGCTCTTGTCATCAGGGACTTAAATGGGGTAGCGCTTTTAAAAAGTCAAAAGGTCACTACAGTAATTTAAGCCAAAGCACGGTGACTCATTTTTGTAAACATATCGTTTAGTGCAACAGGTTTGAGACATATTAGTCTTGTACATATTAAACTATTAAGAGGAACTAAAAGACTGAAAAGAATATGCAAATTTTCCCCAATATATTTTCAACTGTATGCATATAGGGATATGAATGCCAGAAAATATATATTGATGCACGTAAAATTCTGATTTAATTCTTGAAACTGTTTTTAAAATTGTTCATTGACTGACTGACATTAAAGCAGTTAAAATTTTTCAGACTAAATAATATTACCAGTATCTCATTATTTATTTTCCTCAGCTTATAGTATTATTGGGACAGTAATAAAACACAGTGCTTTCACTTCCTTAAATGTTACAGTATTTCTGTGCAGGCTCGTAACTAGGATTATAAAAGGAAGGATTTAATTAATACAAATGTGGAAACTCCTCACTCTGTTTTTTTCCCACTGAAAATGAAGCTTGGACTGAATTAGCTCATTAGGGAATTCTGCCAATCCCTCAGAGCCCTTTTTAACCAACTCTCCTTTCCTCACAATAGTGAGCCTGCTCTGTACAGATATTAAGCAGCTGTGATCATAAATACATACCTTTGTCTACGTAATGTTTAAACAAGTATCAGTCCTATTTTGAGCATCATTAGACAATTTGTTATCTTCTGAAGCATATTGTTAATTCAACATCCAGGTTTCTGTCAGTACGTAATTATTACATTTCCAGTCATTTGTAATTTGAGGCATCTCCAGATCTTGTCAGTTTAGATCTTGGCATTTTTTCCCCAAAGTTAATGAAGCATTGTCAGTGGTGGACATATTTTACGAAGATGCAAATTCCAACACAGTTGATAACTTAGGTCTGATGGAGAACGTTAGCATTAGCTTAGTCCAGGAAGGAGAACTATTTTGGTTTTTTACCTTACAAACTGACAGAATTCTCCCTGGTCTTTATTTTGCATGATAATAGTCTGTTTCATTTGCATATTTCTGTGTCCCCTTTTTCCTACCCATTTCTTTTTAAATTTTATTGGGAGCCTGTCAAGATCATAAATAGCCACTTATATAAAAGTGTAGAAATGCACTTTTTATATTCTGCTATAGGGAAAAACATGTAGATAAAAAAACTATTAGGGTGCAACATGTAATGGAAACACAGCTTGCTCCTGTTTTGTGAGGGGTGGAAAAAAAGAAACCAATCACATGGGGAGGATGTTTCTGCAGAATCATCCCTCTAATTTCAGATATATAGTGTGAAAGCAGCTGCAGTCAGCTGACAGCTTGTGGTTATGTTCAGATATATGTGGGGAAGGGGTGCACTGTTTCAAATGCATAATGAAGACCTCATTTCGTCATCTGGAAGCAGGGATGGTAGCAGCTCAGGGGAGATGAGACAGTAATGTTGCTCTAGTGGAAGAGAAGCCTTGTTACACATAACCAGAGCACTCTCTGCATGCAGCAGTAAAGATGCACCAAGACAACATGGCACGAATGTATTTTGCTTTCCGGAACGGGTAGAGATTAAATGCAAGAAGCAGGTAGAAGCAGGAGATGGATATGTCCGCAAAGAACCTGAAGTTATTTTGTTTTATACTCCACTGCCCTTTACCTCTGTTGGTACCTTCCAGAGAAATTGGTATTAGATGTATTTTTAGCTTGCTGTATCCAGAATCAGTATGACAACATAATTCTGTCTTTACATCTGTAAGCAGCTTTTACTATGTTTTCCTATTTTCTGCCAGCTGCAGTTTACAAAGGATGTCACAGCACTGGTAAGAAATGTTCACAGTAGCCATTTCTCAGATTTTTGTAAGGCATGTTTTTCTTAAGATTTATAAGAAGCCAGAATATTAAAATCTGCAAGATGCTGGAAATGAGCTCGATATGCTGATCAGCTAAATTCCCTTCATAGCGTATAACCCTGTTAATTTGTAGAGTATGCCTGTGTTACTTGGTTAATTTCTTTTCAGTTTGCTTTAATATTCTGCACTTAACTAATGCTCAACAGAATGTTTTTTGCACAAGTGTTTTAAGTGCCTCGCCCTCCCCCCTCAGTACTTTGCTCTCAGTGTTATGTTTATGGCTGCACTTGGGCTTTTACAACCTGTCTAATGCTAAGACAAGGCACCTTGATTGTCTGAATTGAGCATGTTATGATTTGAGCAGGAAATGCTGTAATATGATACCACACCTAAACTGTATAAAAGATCTGGGAAATCATTTTAGTCATTTACTGCATTGGCACGATCGGAATTGTCAGCTCTCTATTTCATCACATTTTAACTAAACCAAGTAATGCTAAAGTTTTAAAATAATGTAGTAGTTTTTAAATGATGCTTGACTTTAATTTTGTGTATATGCTGTTGGTTTTGCAATGTTTTCAGAAATGTCTCTTGATGCAAAAGGGAGACTGATGAAACGTGCAAAATGTAATCTAACCATTTTTCTTAGGAGTCAGGCTCTTAAACACAAGGTAAGATGTGAATTATTAAACATACTGAGCAAATTAATTTGAAATTTTAGTTTGCATTTTACGGTAATGGTGTATAGACAATAGTAGATACATGTATTTTCATATTTGTCAATTTAAGCAACTGATTTTATAATAGTGTCATTTATTGAATCTTCTATAACATGTAAGATTATTTAAAGGATGGTGGGTGTTGGCTGGCAACAAAGATGTTATCAGTCACTCTAATTTATTCATTTTACATTTAGCAACAGTGCCTTTTACATATGAGAATCTATATTTCAGGGAGAAGTGTATACAAATGCTATCTAATCTTTTATATGGCATGACAACAGAGAATATTCTAGTGCTGGCTAAATGTATTATGCAGCCATTTAACCTGTCGATTACTGTGAAATCCTAGCTCCCAGCATCAAGAGGCTTAAAAGGGTGGAATATTTGAAGTAGTATGGTTGGAGGAAATTGGGGAAAAAATTAATCCTTTAGTTTGTGCTCACAAATCTTGGGAAATATCTCTCATCTGCCTGCATTAATTTTTAGAAATGTGTAATTCATTTGGTTTCTAAAGTGTGTGTTTTGTTTTTTTCTTTTCTGTAGTGACTTCACATGTTAAATTTCCAAACAGCAAGGGAGCATTAAGGGAAGAAATGTACTATTTTTCTGCATTTTTAAACTGTCCTGTTATTAAAGATCAAATGTAGTATGAATTTAATATCCAAGCTGTCTTCTCTCTAGGGACTCTATCCTCCAGTTGCAGGAGAATGGACTTGGTGTGGTGGTCTTTCCATCTTTGTTTTCTGTGAATTAACACTTTTTAAATTGTTCATCCACAGGCATATTCCCAAGATGCCTACCTGAAAGGCAATGAAGCTTATAGTGGCAATGCTCACAACATTCCTGAACCACCACCAATATGTTATCCTCGACTGACATCCACAGCTTCTGTCATGGCACAGTCTGTAGACATACCGCCTTCTGACTCTTCATTGGGCAAGCAGCAAGCCAGTAGACCAGTACGGACATTGATGCAGCCAGACAGGGCCTATAGAATGGAAATACAAGTGCCTCCATCGCCAACAGACATTGCAAAATCAAATATAGCTGTGTGTGTTTGCAATGAAACCATAAGGACTGTTGTTGTGCCTTCTGAGAAGGCTGTAGATTTGCCATCCTTTAGAACCAATCATGCCGGTCCATCACACAGGACGGAGGAAGTGAGGTATGGCTTAAAGGATCAAACCACTTTAAAAACAAAAGCATGGACCACATCACCACCATCTTCAGTGTCCACTGCCGTTGTACTTCCTCAGACTCCAATTACAAGGCCGGTAGATCCCACTGGAATGACAAGTAAATCTGGAAATTATGGAGGACATCCAGAAGGGATCTCAAGCACTAGACCTCCTGCAGGTTCTCCCCCAACCTCTACTAATCACTATACTTCTCCAAGCTCCCACCAGCACATAGACTGGAAAAACTACAAAACCTACAAAGAGTACATTGATAACAGACGTTTGCACATGTACGGCTGCCGAACAATACAAGAAAGATTGGATAGTTTGAGAGCGGCCTCTCAGAACGCAACTGATTATGTGGTGCCAAATCGCACTATTTCACAGGTACGACGCAGAAGCACCTCTCATGATAGGGTTCCACAGTCTGTTCAGATCCGACAACGGAGCGTGTCCCAGGAAAGACTTGAAGATCCTGTGTTGATGAAAGAGTGGCCAAGAAGTGCTTCACAAGATGCATTAACTTCGCCATCCGTTAGTTCTAGGAACCACAGAACTCAGTCGTGGGATTACCTTGGCAAGCAGGGTGAAACAGAAAATTTTTGTGCTGAGAATCTTGTTGCAGATTCAAACGGAGACAGAAAAAAGACTTACAAGTGGACTGGATTTACTGAGCAAGATGATCGACGAGGTATTTATGAAAGATCTAGACAGCATGCATTTCATATGTCCCTTCGAGGTCCACATTTTTCTGTGGCTCCAGGTGCTTATAATTCAGACAGGCGAAAAAGCAATAGAGCTGCTGTGTCTGCTTCTCAGTTCCAGAAAGTTCCATCAGATGTAAAAACACTGCAGCCTACTAGGGATTTTCAAATAGCTGGTGGAGTTTCAAAGCCTACAACCACCTCACAAGAGAGAGAGTCTCCTGTGACAGACAGAAGTTCTAAAAGTAACTCTTTGAAGACCTCTGTTCCCTATGCAGAAAAATTTTCACTTCCCATTAACCAGAGCCTGGATATTGTGGCCAAAGACCAAAGATCAGTAAATCACTTGCATCGGTGTGGTCTGTTAAATCAGCAATCAAGAATCCGAGGAGAAAATGCCCCAGACCACAAAACAGAAATTGGCAAGAGCATCCAACCCCCCACTTCCACTGCAGCTTCTGCCAAACTTGTCCAACAGGTGAGCGAGAGCTCAGCTACCTCTGATAACTTAGATGTTTCCATTAGACAAAAGATTCAAGATTTTGAAAGGGAAAATGCACAAGAGCCTGAAATTCAGCAACCAGATGTTCTGGAAAATGACACAGAAACAGTTGTCTTGCGGGAAAAATCTCCTTCTGGTCACCAGACTCCACAGCCTTTGAGACACCAGTCCTACATCCTAGCAGTAAATGACCAGGAGGCTGTCTCAGACACTACCTGTTGGTTACCTAATGATGCACGTAGAGAGGTGCATATAAAAAGGATTGAAGAAAGGAAAGCATCAGGTTCCAGCCCACCTGGCGATTCCTTGGCATCCATTCCATTTATAGGTGAGCTAAACAGATTAAGTGTATCAGTGTAATATGTATAAAGTATATTGTTTTACTACTTTGTCTCTAATTTATAGAGTTTAAATCAAGAGAGCAGCATTCAGGTGGCTAATTAGAATTCACTTAAACCTTCCCTCTGTGTGGATCTTTTCCAACACTGCTTATCCAAATAGACATTAGGATGGTAAACACTGGAGTATTTTTCAGAAGAGGAAAAATATTTCATTCATTGTGTGCTGTATAGTATGTCTAGGAAAATCTATTGTAATTTCAAAATGTTTCTCTAGAATTTTCTTCAATTCCTTACACAACTCCCAAAATGATGTACCCTCTTCTGGTTTTTACTCCATGATCTGATTTTATTTACAGCGGAGCATTGTGCATGTAATCATTTTATTCATTAGAAATAATTCAGCAGAATCCGTGTTTATAATGCTTTTCAAAACACTGTAAAATATAAGGTTACTGCCCCAAGGACCATTAGTCTTTCTTAGAAAACTATTAGTGGTGTGGTGATATGCGTGAGGATAATTGTAATAATGATTTGCGGGGAAAAAATGGTCTTAAGGGATTTGACTTATAAGTATGGGGAAGCTGTTCATTGCCAGGTCTTGGGGGCGGGAGAAGCTGTTCCAGGTGTAAGCGGTGGAACCAAAGATGGTGCAAATCTGCAAGCAGGGAACAATTAAGAGAATTGAGTAAGAGCAGGATGAATGGTAGGTCATGAAGATTGTATGGGCAGAGACATAAATGGGGACAGTTGTACAGAGCCTCGAAGGTGAGAACAAGAAGCATGACCTTGGTGTGGAAGGAAAAAGGACGCCCATAAGGGACTTAAGAAGCAGCAGGTAAAGAGCTTTGCAGTGTTCTGGATAGATGAGAAGACACAGAGCAAGTTACAGAGAGGATGACATTTCAGCATCAAGCGTGCGATGTGTTTCTGTTGTATTCAGGTTAAGTTGCGCTCATCACAATGATATCTGAGTTGTGGTAATTATGCTTATTCTTTAATCCATTGGCAACATAGGCTCTGTAGATCTTTTCCCACACATGCTGATTTTCCTCTGGCTGCATCATCTTGAATGTAAACATACACAGTAAATATCAAGCTTGGCTTCCCAGGTTAATTTAGATGAAGATGGATTAATTGACATTGATTGAGAGGTTGAGTGATGCAAGGGAGTATCAGATGTATTGTCATGCAGCCCTCTTGACCATGGGTCCATGGCAACCAGTTTTGTCTAGAACTAATAGGTAAGCTTCCCAACCAAGTTGGGAGTCACTTCATGATATCTAACATGAAATAGTGAAGAGAATGTTTTGTGTATTGGAGGGTGAAGGTCTCTCAAAGAATGCATATTATTTTCTTCTTTAGCTTTAACTGTTCTAACAGAGCAACTTTCTCTATAAATTGACTCATGGTTTTCATATTGTCAAATTGATATAGAAAGTATAAAAGTTGTTTGTTGATTAATTGGTATATCCTCACCATTAATTATTGCACAACCCCACATTTCTTCTTAGTGCATTAGCATAAGACAGTGAGGCATATAACCAATAAACATTTATTTTGTGCAAGGGGAGTACATTTTGTATCTCAAAAGCTTAGTGCTCTCCACTATTAAAGGTCTTAGTTTGTCTCGCATGCAAGTTTTACATGAAGTCTGACTTAGGTATATTAAGAGGTTCTGTATGGATTCATACATAGATTATATATGTCGTGTTTGACTGGTTCTTAAGAATTCTCTAACCACATGCAATTTAAATGTCATACTGTAACAGGCAAATAATGCCACATTATGATAAAAGATTGTGTAAAAAGCATTGGGTTTAATTTAAACAAAAAAAATTTCCCAGGAACTTGTGACAAATGTGGCTTACTTCCAGATTTTAAACAGGTATGAAGATTAAAGTCCAAAGGAGCTTTAAATTGACAAAGGTATTTCATTTTGGTAATGGCTCTGCAAGTTAAAAGAAAGAGTTGATAGGTTTGTTTTTTTTTGTCTGCTGTCTCATAACACCATGTGATCCTATGAGGTTTTCATAAGCTATGCAGCTCTCTTGGATGCGAGACCTCCAAAGAACATGAGGAAGTGATGCTGTTGATTCAGTAGGGGGGTATACCCTTGAGTCACCTAATTATTAAGCGCGATACTAGGAATCCATATGCTGCTTTAAATGCAGTCTTTTGGAGACGATTTTATACTGAGGCCCCAGCTACTTGTGTTCATTAAAGGTCAAATGGCACTTTGTACAATAGTAGAGAGGTATTACTTACTAATAATGTGACTTGAATAATTAACATTCTATCAATCCTTGAAGTTAGTTGCTGGTGGGTACAGTATTCTTCACTTCTTTTTTAAACCATTGTGTGGTGTTACTACATTTGGCCCCAATGGTGACTATATTTCAGAGTTCCCTAGTTATATTTTGAATATAATTGGTTAAGCATTTTTTTAATCTTTTGAGTAAAAGTTACTTGGAAAATCTAAGGGATTTTCTATTTACTATATGGTGGAAGAGAGAAGAATATTGATTTTGTGTAAAATTTTATCCTGGTATTGGCAGACTGCTTCCTCAGGGCTTTATCTGCACAAGTATGTACACTGGTATCCGCTTGATATAAAATATTGATCTTGTGTTAATACAATGGAACTGGGTTCCAGACTGCCTAGGTGTATTATCCAGACTTAAATGCCTAGGAAATAAAAACTTGCTGATGTTATGTAGAGTTGACGTTTTAAATAGGCAGACTTTGCTCCTTTTATTATTGTTACTTTTCTGTGCCTAAAACAAAATAAATATGACCAGTTGTTCCAGATGATTTGTTTAGATTTTGGTGAAGATGGGGGAGGATTTGACTAGGAGCAAAGTACTAAAGGGTGGGGAAAATTAGCCAGCAGGCAGGGAGAATGGGTTGTTTTCAGGGTACTCTGGGATCACATTTTACTGTTTTGCATCCTTCGCAGAAATCAAACCAAACTTTCCTTCAGATTAATGCCTTCCAGTTTCTTGCTACACCTAGGGATGCTCAGCTATAGCATGCCTCTTAAATGTATTCCTTTCATAAAATTGGCCTCTTGAGGAAGGTAGTTTAATAACTGATGTGAATCAGTAAGAAAGATACCTTGCTTTAAATAACCTATTTTAATTTTGCTTTCCATTTGTCTTCTTTGGTAATTTTCCTAAAGAAAGTTGATATTGGTTGGTATAATTTGGAATATATACACTATATCTGCACATGTTTATTTTAAACAATTATATAGCTTACAATAATTTTATTCAGATTCTTAATTTGCATAGTGTTTATTGTATTAAAAATGGTGAATTATTTTTTATATACTAGCTAATTGATTTTTTTTACTTGTGATTTGTATCCAGCTACATTTGGATGGAAATTGGAATTTAATTAAGAATGCACAGAAACAGCTTTTATTGGTTAAATAAAGCTACCTTAAATATTCAGGATTCATAAGAAAAAAAAGTAAGCTTATCAAAACATGATCTGCATTTAAAACTGATTTATTAAACAAAGAAGTGCTATCAGTAGTTGGTTGATTGAACTAATTGTTCCTGGTCACCATGTCCTTCAAGATTTTAAAACTAGTAGATCTCTTCCTCCCACCTCATTTTTATCCTAATCAGTTTCTCAAGCTTTATCTCGAGCATTTCCTGTGTTTGCAGTCCTAAATGGTTTCTCAAGCTTTGAATGAATGAGGCACTGAACTAGTTAAATAAACTGAAATTAAGAAAATATTCTCAGCCCCTGCAGAAGAGGCTACTGCGGTCAAAAGCTTGATGAGCACTTCAATGAATTCTCTCATCAGGTGCTTAGACAGGGAGTGATTTCCACCAGTTTAGTGGTTTGACTTTCTTTAAAACTTCAGCAGCAAACCTGTACTACGTGAATATTATTTTTATTTAATGTAAATGATTTGAGTAGATGATTATTAAGGCCTAACCTTACTTAGGTTGTCATAATTTCAAATTTAATTTTAATTAGATTTTTAAAAAGAAAAAGGTATTTAATTTAAATTAAAAAATCAGGTGTCAGGGTTTTTTGGTCTCTACTTCAGGTCTCTTCTGTCTGTTCAGCTTAATTTTTTTCACTTAAAAAAACCCTTGGCTATAGCAAACTGTAATTAAATGCATGTCTGCCCAAGTGACTCCAAACCAGAATGCTGTTAAGTGTCTACTAAGTAGTTAATAAAACATGCTTCAATAGGATTCCAAGTTTGGCATCTGAATCATCATCCTTATTTTATTCGTATTTTTTTCAATATTTACTGTGTCTAGCTATTACATTTAAAAGGAAAGAATAACGTATATTCGGCTGTTCATTGGTGCCAGCCACTGTTACACAAGTTCCAAAGCGGGATTTTGTAAGTCAGTCTGCCTTATTTTTGGAGCGTTTTATCAAATATTTATCTTTAAAAGTTTTTGCATGATCTCTTTATGACCTATTTGTCTATACACTTTTTACTTTATGATGTTAAACAAAAATATTTTTGATGTTTTGTTACATCACAGCTATGATTGACTCATTTCTGTTGTGGTGGCTAATTAATTCTGGCTCATTTTCCCCCTCGCACCCATTTTGATTCCTTTCCTAGTTTCCCACTCCTGATTTCTTTTTAAAGTAAATTAATTTAAGTAATACTCCTTTGCTGAATTTCTAGAACATCTTTCATCAGGGAATCTCAAAATGCTTTTCAAAGATCCATTTAATCTCCCAAAACCCATTTGTATTGGGCTTGTGTGGTGGTACATTCTCCTGCAGTGGAGGGGTCAGCAACAGAGCCGCTCGTAGAACCCAGTAATCCCAACTGCTGTTCTAAATGCTGGACCGCACGTATGATCTGACATAGTTGACAGTTCCTTATGACCAGGTACTTTTCACTTAAAAAATAGATGGTTTTCCCCATTTACCCTCTGAATAAAAATAATAGTTTTAACACCGCTCTCCCCAACCTCCTTTCCCAAGGTGTTTGGGCCCCTGTATAGAATAGTGTGGTTTCAAATACACTGAAAAACACCTATAATAACTATTCTTTTAAAATTGAAAAGTAGCTAAAGCATATTTAAGAAATGGAATACAGAAAAGATGGTGGTAGTGGGAATAAAGAGACAGTGATAAATATAGGGCCAGTACTGGTCATGCTAATGAACATTTCCCCCTCACGGAAGTCTGTTCAAAAGTTAGTTATTTGTTGTTTTTGTTTTATTTTTAAAAGTGAGGTGAGAGTGGGTATCAAATAAAAAGAAGTTCAATACCTTAGGGGACACTCATAGCAGGGGCACCATTATGGGTCAACCTAACGAGTGTGGATCTCATAAAGACAAGTGGTGTCTGATCATAATAATTGTTAGGACAAGTTTCAAGGGGCTTTCAAATTTAGAAAAGACCTCAGCAATCAAGCTGAGTAGAGACACCTTCAAATGTGTTCTGATATTCCTGATCATTCTGTTAGTTATGGGCTAGCATTTGCAAGCTGCATAAATGTGCATGTAGCTGCAATAGAAATTAGGAATGACAGCTGTTCCTTTTGGAGGAACACGTGTTTTCCATGATTTTAGCAATAGCACAAGCACAGATTTTAACGTGTCAGTATTTCCATTATAAGTCTCCATCCCCTATTTTTGTCAGGGATTTAAAACTTGTCCTGCAAAATTAATATAGCTCCAGGCTGAATCATTCAATGTTGCTTGGTCTTGGAACAAATTTTTAAAATAATGTTGGTATTTTAAAGCACAGGAGCATGAAAACCAACGACAAGTTAGTGCTTTTGTGCTTATGTAACTTAAAATGCATTTAAAATTAAAACTTAGACTTCCAAGTGAATAGTTGATAACATCTAGAGAAGAAGATGTAATTAAAAACAGGTATTGGATATTTTTTTTGAAGTGGCTATGGTGTACAATTAAATAAATGCACACAACATTCTTAACATGTCATTTTAATAAAAAAGAAACACTCAGGTGATAAAGGGACAGTAGCAAATGTCTTAGTCCAAATATGTTGTTTACCGTGAAAGATATCCCATGTTGAGGGTTGCTCCTGGGGGAATTCTGCGCCACATCGCGATGCAGAATTCTGAAGAAATTAATGTGTGCGGAGAATTTCCTTTCCTTCACAGAAATGGGCTGCAGTGCCTCTGGCCGCCACTAGGGGCCACTGGACCCGGCAGAGCCCAGCTCACATGTAGAAGACACTGCTGGGGGAGGTGGGGTAGGTATCTGGGAAAGGGGGTCCTTGTGGCTTGGGGAGGGAGGAATGAGGGGTGCAGGTATCTGGACAAGGGGGGGCCCATGGCTGGGCTTGGGGGGGTGGTAGGTGGGAAGGGCAGAGGGTGTATTGGCTGGGAGGAGCCTGGCAGCTAGGCTATGGGGGAGAGGGGTTTTGGGTGTGTCTCCCCCCTCCTCCCCCCAGCTGGGCTCTGGGCGGGAGCAGGGGAAGGGGCAGAGAAACAGGAACTAGGTTGTGATAGGGGTTTCTTTAGCTCTCTCTGCCCCTGAGGAATTTTTGTGTGTGTCTGTATTGTTACAGACATACTTGCTGACAGGTATTTTGAAATAAATTACCAAAATAATTGAACTGGCATTATTATGTAGTGTTGTTTTGACAAATAAAATTTGCAGAATTTTTGATATTTTGGCACAGAATGCCCCCATGAGCAGAAGGTGTTATATTTAGACATAACCCCATGTTATTTTGTAAACCTGGTAATTTGGAAATCTTACTGTGCTTGGACACTTAGAAATGTAGATCCATATATAGGTAGCTGGATAGATATAAATGCACATACTGTTTACTGTTATATATACTTGTTTTAATGTTAGTCTGTTAGATGATAGCATGCATATGTCAATGCTCAGTGTAATTAGTAAGTCATATTGCTAATTGTCCAGCTGCATTACGTTTTTGTAAAATGGATGTAGGGAGAGATTCCTGAAGTTAAGACCGCGGTATTTGGTAATTTTTAGAGGGCACATTTTCCACCCCCAACTTTGTCTCATTCCTTTTTTTATGATAATGTGAAATAAGGGAAGATAGAAGCGACAAAGAGTCCTGTGGCACCTTATAGACTAACAGACATATTGGAGCATAAGCTTTCGTGGGTGAATACCCACTTCGTCGGATGCAAGGGAAGATAGCATGTCTTAATGAACTCAGGCACCAGCATATCTGTTTTCACCATCATGTTGTGTAGATGGAGAACTTGTCCCAGCCAGTACTTGATGCCCTATAATGAGCATACACTATTGTCTGTAAGTCCCATATATTGCATGTTTGGACAATTTATTTGAGGTATTGCCCCATCAGTATACTATTTTTCCTAGATATGTTTTAGTGTGAGTTGGGCTGCAGTTGTCCATTCTCAATAGTTTATAAAGAAAATTAACATTCACTGGAATAGGTAAATCTATAGAATGTTAGGAAATTTGGGGGGGAAATAGCTGATGTAGTCATATCATATGATAACACTCTTTCCTTTCCACTAGTATCTCAGGAGGATGTTAAACAGACACTACTAATGTTAGGCATTTTTAAATCAGCAGGTCCAGTTAATTTTCATCCAAGAGTTTTAAAAGAGCTGGCTCGGAAGCTCGCTGGACCATTAATGTTGATTTTCAGTAACTCTTGGAAAACTGTGGAAGTTCTGGAAGACCGCTAATGTTTTTGTGCCAATATTTTAAAAAGGTAAATGGGATGACCTGGATGGGTGTAGGCCTGTTGTCTGACATGGATCCTGGGCAAGATACTGGAGCGTCTGATACCGGACTTGATTGATTAAGAATGAAAGGAGGGTAAATATAATTAATGCAAATCAACCTGGGGTTTATAGAAAATAGATCATGTCAAAATAACTTGGTTTTTTTAAAAATGAGATTACAAATTTGATTGATAAAAGTAATAGTATTCATGTAATAGACTTCTGTAGGGCATTGGATTTGTTACTGCACATTTTGATTTAAAAAAATGAAATAAAATTAACAGGGCATGCATTAAATGGATTAAAAGGTGGCTAACTGGTAAGTCTCAAAAATATAATCATAAACAGGTTCATTGTGTGGGAGTGTTTCCAGTGAGGTCCTGCCAGGATCAGTTCTTGGTCCTATGCTAATTAAAATCTGTATTAATGATCAGGAAGAAAACAAAATCATCACTGATAAGTTTAAAGATTGTATAAAAATTGGGAGAGTGGTAATAATGAAGAGGACAGTCACGGATTCTGAGAGATCTGGATCACTTAGTAAACTGGACACAGCAAACAATATGCATTTTAGTACACCTAAAATTAAATGTATATATCTTAGCCCTGGTCTACACTAGGGGTTGGGGGAGATTGACCTAAGATATGCAACTTCAGCTACGAGAATAGCGTAGCTGAAGTCGACGTATCTTAGGTTGACTTACCTTGCGTCCTCACAGCGTGGGGTCGATGGCTGCCGCTCCCCCGTCGACTGCTTCCGCCTCTCGCCGGGGTGGAGTACAGGAGTCGACGGCAGAGTGAGCAGGGATTGATTTATCGCGTCTGCACTAGATGCGATAAATCGATCCCCGATAAATCGTTCACTATCTGCTAATCCGGTGGGTAGTGTAGATGTACCCTTAGAGTCCCCCATACTGAAAGTATGACCTACGTTCTTTATTCTATCTTGCAACGTAGTGACTCTGAAAAAGATTTGAAGGTCATGGTGGGTAATCAGCTGAAACATTAACTTCCAGTGTGAGGCTGTAGCAAAAAGGGCTACTGTGATCCTGGAATGTATAAACGGGAATACCTCTGTATTTGGCATTGGTGCAACTGCTGCTGGAATAGTGTCCAATTCTTGGGTCCATAATTCAAGAAGGATATTGATAAATTGGACAGGGTTCAGAGAAGAGCCACAAGAATGATTAAAGAATTAGAAAACATGCCTTATAATAGACTCAAGGAGCTCAATCCATTTAGTTTAACAAGAAGTTTAAGGAATGACTTGATTAAAGTCTATAAGTAGTTAAATAGGGAACAAATATCTGATAATGGGCTCAATTTTTGTGAGGGTAATTAGCCATTTGAAAAATTTACGGTGAGTTGTAGTGGATTCTCTATCACTGGGAATTTTAAAATCAAGATTGGATATTTTTGTAAAAGATGCACTTTAGGAATTAATTTTGGGACATTCTATGGCCTATGTTATATAGGAAGAGTCAGACTGGATGATCAGAATGGTCTTTTCTAGCCCTGGAATCTATGAATGGATGAAATTAAACTTTTTTTTTTTTAGCAGTGTGTACATTATAGTTCTGTGGTCAAGATCAGGTGTTCAGTTTTTTTAAGTTGATGTTAAATGTATGTTTGCCTTAGCATAAGATAATTGTTCCTTTTGTGGGAATTATTTATGAACTGAATTATGAGGAAACAATGAGGAACCATTTGAATTTAAATGTTTAATTTGCAGTAGATTAAACTGATCTTCTGGGTATTTGCAGTGATTGACTGAATTATACAAGTGCATGCTGTCCCACTGCCAGGAAAACTTCTGTGGCTGTATTACTACCCCACCAATAAAAAGGATCTATTTTTGTTGTCAATTGTTTAAGCTCCTTGTGCTTTGCCAGCATAATTTCGTATTGCTCACTTTCTCACAGCCTTCCACAGATTGGCACCACTCCCTTTACAAAGTGCAGTTCAGTGTTGTAAATCCACAAGACTGATGAGTAACCAGAATTACAGTGCTGATTTATACATGAATTACTGTGGGGACATCTTAAAATAAACAAAACAAATACATGTATAATATCAGGTGCGGATTTCATAAACCCTGCAAAGTTAAAGAAATACAATTTTCCCACCTCCAATTTGTTGTTCTGTGGATTTGAACACGAGTGTAATTATTCTGTGTGCTATCTATGCTCTCATTTAGTCCTCTGCTTATAAGCCAAATTAAAAACACTTTTAAAGGTCCATCTATACACAAGTACATCATTAAAGAAAATATGGCATATTTTAAAGCTTTAAATCATGTAATAGGCCTTGTTTAAATTATATACTTGTTAGAATATGCTTCATGACCATATATTAAATTACTATCCCTAACAAATGTTGTTAAAACATGTTTTATAATATATTATGAGATGGAGCTGCATTATTTAATATTATTTGTGGATGAATTTTGTAGTATTGAGATACTGATTGCAATATTTCCAACTCCAAGTGCTCAAATCATAAACCAGGCGGCCAAAATGATTGGCTTAAAATTATGAAACTGTTAAAAATAATAAATGTGGGGTTCTTTTTAATTTGCTGTCCGGTATTAGGGTTCATGATTTCAAGCTTTTCTTTGCAAACATGAGGGCTGGAGACTTAGGACACAGCTGCACTACAGCGTTTAGAGCGGTGCAGCTGCACTGATACAGCTGTCCCACTGTTAGCTCTCTAATGCAGCTGCGCTAAACTGATGGGAGAGAGCTCTCCCATTGGCTTAAGTAGTCAAGCCCCTGTGAGTGACAGAAGCAATGTCGGCAGGAGAAGCTCTCCCTCCGACTAGCAATGTCCCCGCCGGTGCTTATGTCGGTGTAACTTTTATATCGCTCAGGAGAGTGATTTATTCACACCCCTGAGCGACAAGTTATTCCGACACAAGCTGTGGTGTAGATGTAGCCTTTTTCTTTTAATGGAGGCTGAGATTCTCACACAGTGAAATGAACTCTGGACAGCTGGGGCGTTAAATATTAACTCGCAATTTTATCATGATTCCTGGAAAATTTGAAGTTAGCTTTGCTGATTGTTGTGGGGGTGTGGCGAGAATGATAGAGCTGTATTTTCCCAGCAGGAGTTTCTTGGAAGTGTGCCTGACTCCGGCACACTCTCTCCAGATGCAGCAGGGTAGCACAAGCCAGAGTTGACCGTACTCTACTCTCTCATAGGGCGAATGGCTTCTCGCTGCCGCCTCACAATGGCCCAGTCCTCCTAACATCATGTGCAGGTGTGTGACCGTAGCCTTCCCTACTTCCCCCCTGGGGAAAGCCAGTTAGCCTTGTTCCCTAACACTCCCTATCTCCACCATGTTTACTTGAGCAGAGGTGGTCACAGACTAGCCCTTTCCGGATATGTCTACACAGCACTGCTGGCTGTGCTGACTGGCTCAGGTCAAGGGGCTGTCTAATTGCCGTGTAGACGTTTGCGCTCAGGCTGAAGCCCAGGCTGTAGAATCCTGCGAGGTGGGAGGGTCCCACAGCTTGGGCTGCAGCCTGAGCCTGAAGTCTTCACATCAATTAAACAGCCCCTTAGCTCGAGTCATCTGGCACAGGCCAGCTGCCGGTTTTTAACTGCAGTGTAGACATACTCTAGGACTAGAATTTTTGCTAACCTCAGTCAGAGTTTTTAGAGAATCTGAGTTCAGATCCTGGCTCTGCCAAACACTTTCTGTGTAATCTTGGGCAAATCAATTAATGTCTGTGCATCAGTTCCCCATCTGTAACATGGCAATAATTATACTCCCTTTCTACCACCCTCTGTCTCATCTGTGTATAAAGTTAAGCTAATAAGTAAATCTTTACAGGGTCAGTCCTTGAGGCTGTCAGCTCTTTGGCAGGTACTGTCATTTACTTTTTGTATGTCCATTGCCTTGCACAACAAGTCCCTGATCTCAGTTGAGTTTCCGGGTGCTATTGTAATACAAATAATCATCTGTTAATTAACACTGGGTACCGAGTGAGACAGGTAATTAAATTGGAAAAGTATCATTGTTCTGACCTTTTGCAGGTTATGAATCTCTGGTTTAAATTGTATTGCGCACGTGTGTATGTACACAACACGTACAGTACAGCGCACCTTTTCTTTGTATAAAGGTTTTTGTAATGTAAGACAGTGCAGTCTTATTTTAAAAAATCAAATATGCTGGTCATGTTTCTTGTTGAAACATGTTTAATAAGAATAGCTGCTGTTTCAACATACAGCTTGTCACATCATTGTAGTCTAGTTTGCTTGCTGATTCATTTTCTGTCTGTCTCTTATGTCACTGGGGCAGACAGTGATGTAAAATAGACTTTAGTCATATTTTGTTTTTAAATAAGGAAACTGGCTTTAATTTTTTAATTAGATAGGTTTGACCAGTTATCTGTAAGTGCTTAAAAGGATACTGTCACCTGGAAATCCCATTTGTACTTACTGTTACAAGTAACCACTGGCGTTACTGTAAATAAAAATTATCTTCTCTCTTTCAGTTAATTACTCACGTTGGTTTGCTTTGTGCATTTGACAGCACTTTGTGTGCAGGCATTTTCATGGTTATGTTGATGATGCATACCCTTCCACAGGCTCTGCAAGGAGCTGCTTACCAGTAACAGCTGCAGCAAAGCTGAAACTGAAGGGGCAGTTCTGTGCACAGAGAGAAAAATAGGAGTATGTGTGGTGGTGGTGATTTGAGGTCTGAGATAAATACTTATAAAGATAAAAAGGAGCAGAAAAGCACTTCATTAAAGGAGGGAAAACATTCTGTGCCTATTCTTCCCCGGCTTTCTAATCCTTTACCAAAAGAGGGGCTGGAGGTGAGGGTGTTGGAGGGGAGGGCGGAGGGGAGGACGACAGGAAAACTTAAAAATAATGTTAACAAGATTGTCACTATCAACTTGTTTGAGATTTTTTTCCCCTACTTTACATTCTTTTTTACTTAAAAACAGTTTGAGGGGTTTAAATAAAATCTTCATTAAGGTAGTAAGCTAGACTGTCACTTTACTGTAGCTTAAAAGAAAAGAAAAAAAGAGTGGTTACTCTTCAACTTCATAACAATGGGGAGATCTTGATATAGGCTGACTTAAAAGCATGTTTGCCTTGGGGATAAACTTTAAAATATGATAAAGTAATTAGGGCTATACACAGTTTGCTACAAATGAGATTACTTAAGTACTTTAAATGTCTAAAAGTAGTTTAATTTTGTCTGTCTTAGAAAACAAGATGAATGGACAATACACCGCTTATTTGAATAAGTGATGCCATTTTTAGCTTTAGTCGGGAAGTAAGAAAGGACATTTTGATTAGATGTTGGAATAAATGAGTAATGCTTGCACCATTATTTTTAGAGGGAAAATAGTTTGCATATTACAGATTTTCCTGTTTCCTATAAACAACTTTTTTATGAAGTTTTTGAAACAAAAACATTGCTTTTTTAAAATAAATATTTCTCCTAATTACCCTTCCCCATTTCATTGGAGTGGTGCCAGATAATTGCTGCAAGAAAGGAATAAATATTTTACTCCTCTCAATAAAGCTGGCATTCTTTTCATGCCCTGATCTAGTGATACTTTTCTGGTTAAACAAAAACATATAGTTTGCTTCCCTTTTCCCTCATTCGAGAATGGGAATGCCACTCTTGTGGAGAAGAGTTCAGACCATTTTTATTCTGGTCTCCAAGTTGACAGTATTGTAGCTGTGTACTTCACCCCCAAATGTCACGACAGACACCGGGATCTTTATCAAGTCTTTGTTTTTCTTCGTTATTTTGTTGTTCCTTTTTTTATATTTTGTGCAGGATATTGTAGTACATCATGTTACAGAGATCATTTGCTAGGGAAGAGTCAACGTGGCTTTTGTAAAGGGAAATCATACCTCACTGATCCATTAATATTCTTTGAGGGGGGTCAACAAACTTGTGGACAAGGTGGATCCAGTGAATGTAATCTACTTAGACTTTCCGCAAGCTTTTGGCAGGGTCCCTCATCAAAGGCTCTTAAGCAATCATGGGATAAGACAGAAAGTCCTCTCATGGGTCAGTAATTGGTTGAAAGATAGCAAACAAAGAGTAGGAATAACTGGTTCGTTTTCAGATGGAGAGAGGTAAATAGTGGTCCCAGAGGTCTGTACTTGGACTGGGACTGTTCAACATATTTATAAATGATCTGGAAAAAGGGGTAAACAGTGAGGTGGCAAAATTTGTAGATGATACAAAACTACTCAAGAGAAATAAGTCCAAAGTAGACTACAAAGAGTTACAAGGGATCTCACAAAACTGGGTGATTGGGCAACAAAATGGCAGATGAAATTCAGTGTTGATGAATGCAAAGTAATGCACATTGGGAAAGCATAATTCCAACTATACTACATACCAAATGGTGGAGTCTAAATTAGCTGTTACTACTCAAGAAAGAGATCTTGGAGTCATGGATAGTTCTCTGAAAACATCCGCTCAGTGTGCAGTGGCAGTCAAAAAAGCTAACAATGTTAGGAACCATTAGGAAAGGGATAGATAAGAAGACAGAAAATACCATAATTCCTCTATATAAATCCATGGTACGCCCATACTTTGAATACTGCGTGGAGATCTGGTTACCCCACCTCAAAAAAGATATGTTAGAATTGGAAAAGGTAGAAAAAAGAGCAACAAAAATGATTTAAGGGCATGGAACAGCTTTCATATGAGGAGAGATTAAAAAGATGAACTTCTCAGCTTGGAAAAGAGATGACTAGGAGGGGATACGATAGAGGTCTATAAAATCTTGACTGGTGTGGAGAACTTGAATAAAGAAATATTATTTACTCCTTCACATAACACAAGAAGTAGGGGGTCACTGAATGAAATTAATAGGCAGCAGGTTTAAAACAAACAAAAGAAAGTACTTCCTTTTTCAATGCACAGTCAACCTGTGGAACTCATTGCCATGGGATGTTGTGAAGGCCAAAACTCATGGAGGATAGGGCCATCAATGGCTATTAGCCAGGATGGGCAGGGATGCAACACCATGCTCTGTTTGCCAGAAGCTGCGAGCGGACAATAGAGGGGATTACCTGATGATTGCCTGTTCTGGTCATTCCCTATGAAGTACCTGGTATTGGCCATTTTCAGAAGATGGAATACTGAGCTAGATGGACCGTTTGTGTGACCCTGTGTGGCCATTCTTATGTTCACTTCTAGCTGTACTACTACTCTGTTTTCCTTCTTCCCACATCTTCCCCACTTTTAAGACCCAATGGGGAAAGAGTTAAACCACCATAAGGAAAAAAAGGGTAATTATAAAATGTCCCTCCCCCCACCATGTTAGGGATTTGTTTTTGCATTATGATAGCATCTAGAAGTCCCAATCAGGGCCTGTTATGTGAGGCAGTGTACACATACCTAACAGAAACACAATCTCTGCCCCAATGAGCAGGAGACTCTCCCTTCTGGTCTCCTTGTTTCTCCTGGGAAGGAGTAAACAGAGACAGATCTGATGTACCAGCATAACCGTGCTGGTGTAATTATGGCCCCAGGCACATTGTGGGGGCAGAAGCAGTGCTTTCCCTTCTCCCGGGCCCACCCTGTCTGCACAGGGTGAAGACTTAATGGCTCTGTGGAGTCTGCTTCCCACCCTCCCCACCCCCACAGGAAGCAGTGGTACGGCACACTGGTGCCAGGGGTTAAAGGGGTGCATTACACCCTTCTACTCCCTTGCTCCAGTGCATTGGATTGCCTAGGGCCCCACGCCACAGAGGGCCCCACAAAGCTCAGTTATATGCTTCAGCCCCAGGTGGTGGGGCTTGGGGTTCAGACTCCTGAATGGGGTACAATAGTTGGGAAAGGTTGAGAACCACTGCACGAGACCGTAGCAACCCCTTCCAAAAATACAGTAAAACGATCGTTGTCAAACAATTGAGGTTTGTGAATTTCTTCAGATCCCCTTAAACAACCACAAACGAAGAGTTTGATGGAATGACATCGGATTGGAGGGAGGTCTCAAGTGGGGTTTCACAGGGATCTGTACTGGCTGGGTGTGGTGTTCAACATTGTTACTAATGCACTGAATGTAGGAATACAGAGCGTATTGATCAAATTTGAAGATGACACAAAGCTAAGTGGGGGTTGCAAACACTTTGGAGGTTAGAGCTAAAATTCAAAGGGATCTTGGTAAACTGGAGAACTGGGCTATAGACAACATGAAATTCAACAGACAAATGTAAGGTGCTACACTTGGAAGAAAAACCAAATGCACAAATACAGAATGGGAGAATAACTGGTTTGGCAACAGCACTGTTGAAAAGGATCTGGGCATTGTGGTGGATCACAACCTCAAGCACGAGTCAACAATGCAGAAAGAAAGGGGGGGGGAAGCAAATGCAATTCTAGGCTGCATTAACAGAGGCATAGCACGCAAGTCACAGGAGGTGATGGTACCACTCTACTTGGTGTCGGTTAGGCCTCAGCTGTGGTACGGTGTCCAATTTTGGTCACCGCTGTATACAAAGGATGTAGAGAAAGTGGATCTAGAAGCAAGTGACAAAAATGATCAAAAGGAGGGAATGCAAGCCATATGAACAAAGGCTGAAGAAATTGGGCATCTTTTGTTTGGAAAAGAGGAGATTAAGGGGGGACATGATAGCAGTCTTCAAATACTTGAAAGGCTGTCATAAGCAAGATGGAAGAAAATTATTCTCCTGCCACAGAGGGCAGAACAAGAAGCATTGGGTTCAAACTACAGCATGGTAGATTAAGCCTCACGAAAAACTTCCTAACTGTAAGAACAGTAGGACAATGGAACAGACTGCCTCGGGCGGTTGTGGAAGCTCCTTCACTGGAATTTTTCAAAAAGAGGCTGTATAGCCATCTGTCTTGGATGGTTTAGAAGCAACAAATACTGCATCTTGGCATGAATTAGACTAGATGCCCTTGCGATCCCTCCTAACCCTATGGTTCTATGATTTCCCCCTACTGTTTTCTCACTCTGTGCATAGAGCCATGTAGATGCATTTAACAGCACCACACAAATCTCCCAAGAATGTGTCAGTACTCTGGGTAAAGTGACATACAGAAATACTACAGTGATAAAATAAATGCCAACAGTATTGTGTTTAGTACTGTAAGTAACAAGCAGAATGCAGCCAGATATCCCATAAGACTGTTCTTAGCCCAGTGGAGAGGACAAGTTTTTATAGTGTGCCCTGTATTTATATAATTGCAAATTTTCCATGAATCCTGAAAAAGTAGGTAAACAAATGGTAACTTTGTATTTGAAAGATTTCCTTTCTCCATTCTCTTCACATATTTTGCCCTTTCTGCCACCATCCCATCTATTGACTTCATCAGCCACAACTTTATAAATTAGCCACAGTTCTGCTGTGAACATCTTGGACTAAATTAGTAATACTTTCATTGGAGGCTGAGTGGATGAGCGGATTGCTTCACACTGCACTTCCAAAGATTACAGATGTTTCCATTTTTAAAAAATTCTGTGGCTTAGCTTTAGTTTTTAAGATTTATTTTGATAAAATAGCTTAAAATTATTTCTCATGCTAGTATTTTGTCACCCCTTGAATTGGGTGTTTGAACCTTTTAAGGTTAGTAAAAAAAGTAAATCTTAAAGTTGAATTAGTATGAAAATCTGTGACGTATGAGTCGTTGCTGCCATCTCAGGAGCTTAGTGGCTTGTGAAGTGTTTCTCTTCAACCTAGTTCATGGGTTAAATAGCACATACTGTGGGAAATCATGTAGCATCCTGAGTATCAAGTAACACTCCAGTATTTGTAGCTTGAGTGGATTTATTCCAAATGCCAGCGTTTCTAGCCTGTCGTAGCAGGGATTATTGCATTCTGACTGAAGTCTGTGGCATAAAAATAAAAAAGGGTGCAAGATGAGCACTCCCAATATACATGTTAAGAACCAGTTAAAGGAAGCAGTGTTCATTTCAAAGTGTGTATCCTTTAGTCCAAATTAGAATCTGGGATTTTTCAGGATTTGCTGTTGGAAAGGATGATCAAAGCACAGCGAAAAAGAAGAAAATAGGACTGAGGGACTGCTGTAGTTCTGAAAATAAAAATGTAATTACTAGGTTTCTCCCCCCCCCCCCCCCCCCCCCGACCCCCAACTACAGTAGAGAAGTGATTTATTAATGTCTCTAATTGCTGCTGTGGAAGTAGGTAAAAATTTGAAATTAGTTAGATAAATATTACTTTTAAGGAAAATATCTCTTACTTCAAAGTGTATTGTAATTACAGAATTTTAGATTGCATTGGCAAGTTCTGCTGTTGCTGCCTTTTACATTAATATAACATAAAACAGCTTTTTATAATGGACATCAGTCTTTTAGTTTAAGACATTGCGTCAATTTTCATCTAACATACCATTGGTGACATAGAGCAGAGGGCTGTGTATAATTACTAAACTTGTAGTAGACTTTTCTACCATTTAAAAAATGTAAGTGCAACTAAAATGTGATGGTACAAGCTGACAGTTTTGAACAGAACTGATAGCGACTATTTGAAAAGCACGATGCAGTGCATGCAGTTGTGTTCACACAAAGCAAGGAATAAACCTCTGTTTGTGAATGTTCACTGATTTCAATAGGCTTTTCAGAAGGTCTGCATATTAAAATTCACGGCACTTAGAATACATACATATTAATTATAGCAGTACAGTTCAGCAACATGCTCATGATCTGGTTCTCTCCATCTTTCTCCTGTACCTCTGTACTAGAATAAGAAGTATTTTCCTAGTGTATTTTAGGAGATGTTTATATGCTATCACTTTGAAAAATCCGTTGTGGTTGATCTTACAAGATGAAGTGTTGAAAAAAGTATATAAAAAATCATAGAAATGCTTCAGCTTTTTTGAATTACTGCATGATGACCCTCATTGCTTTTGAGACTGAGGTGTGGGACAGGGGGGAGGGATAGCTCAGTGGTTTGAGCATTGGCCTGCTAAACCCAGGGTTGTGAGTTCAATCCTTGAGGGGGCCATTTAGGGATCTGGGGCAAAAATTGGGGATTGGTCCTGCTTTGAGCAGGGGGTTGGACTAGATGACCTTCTAAGGTCCCTTCCAACCCTGATATTCTATGATTCTATGTACAGATTGCAATCGTTTATATGAGCGATTACTGGAAGATGTAATTGGTAGGTAGTAGTAGCAACTTATGATGTATGAGCAATTGCTTAATTCAGATTTTTTTTTAAATGGGGGTTTGGCTATCTTTTAGGTATGTTGCTATTTCAAACATTGCTGTTTGAGCTTTTTTGTGATTTTTGTTTGAAGATTAATAACTGAGGTTTTATGCAAACATTTTATGAGACATTTTAATGCAGTGAATATTACTTGTATTCTATTTCTCTTGCGTTTCGTTGTCTTATGCATCAGCAACTGAATTTAGAAGTATAGTTTTCTGACCAACAGCATGCTGTTTAAACAGCATACCATTTAAATATAGAAATTCTATTGTGACAGTTGTATGAACATTCTTTAGTCTTATCCCAGATATGTAACTAATGTTAGTATGTCCATAGGATATGACACCAACTTTCCTTAATAAAAATGTATGTTTTAACCATGTGAATTAACTGGATCCTTAATGTTTGAAAGGCTGGATGTTTAAGATACTAGTTTCTGATATTCTAATGAAGAGGCAAGTTCAGCCTGCTGTTTAGTCTGAGCTTTTTACTAAAGCATTTTACATGCTAATATATTGCATATTGCCTTGTAGATGAGCCGAGTAGCCCTAGTATTGACCATGATATTGCACACATTCCTGCTTCTGCTGTTATTTCTGCATCTGCGGCTCAAGCTCCTACTATAACAACAGTTCCTCCCAGTCCCACATCTTCAGTTCCTTTAATTCGACGTCAGTTATCCCATGACCATGGTAAGTTTTTTGTTTTGTTTTTAAACAAAACTTTTTTTTCTTTTAAAAATTGTTTTCTTTGCAGGGAAGATGTGGCAGCTTATAATGTTTTATTGCTTCAAACAGTCATAACATTAAATGTGATTGAAGCTGATTAGTGTTTGATAATTTTGATTGACTTGCAGAATCTATCAGGCCTAGTATATTGGATGGTCAATCTCCTGCAAAAACTGAGAGATCCAAGTCTTATGATGAAGGATTGGATGACTATAGAGAAGAAGGAAAATTGTAAGTCCTGAACAAATCTGTGCGCGTGCGAACAGGCACATGCACTTTTTTATTAAAAAGTATACGGAATGTTCATTATAATACCTTTTTTTTCTCCCAACAGGTCTATTAAACATGTATCTAGTTTAAAGGGAATCAAGGTTAGTAACATATTTAACAATATTATTAGAGTTGTAGATATTAGTGTTTGTTATGAATTTTAAATATTGTGCTGGATCACATATGTGAAATCATGGCAATTTGTTTACCTATCAAATCATTCTAAAATGACTTTTTGATGCCAGATATATTTTTTCCTAAAAGGCACCATACTATGACAAGTTAGTAAATGTGAACTGCTCTTCTCCAGTTTCTCTACTCTTTTTTTAAAGGTACTGTAAAATGCCATTAGACTTGTTTTATAGCTGAACAAAAGGCTTTGGTTTTCATTTTCTGCAGCATCTCACATCTGAGCTATAGTATATGATGCACTCAAAGACAAAAATATCAAAATAAAATAAAGGTGGAATGTCTCAAGAATTACATAGGCTTGAATAGTGTGTGAATTCACAGTTAAACATTTTGTACTAATGGAATAGCAGAAACTGTCATAGCCTGATAAGTATTTCCTTGCACCATACACTGAGGAAACCGTCACATAGAGATGGGGGGTGGAGAGGAGGGGGAGGGGAATGAGGGGGGAAATTACCTAAATAGAGACTTCTACTGAGAAATCTATTTAGAGGACCTCTTGATATTCTGACTCTTATTTTTCTTTAGGTCCCAGACAGCCAAAAATCTTCAGAAGACTCTGGATCCAGAAAAGATTCCTCTTCAGACGTCTTTGGCGATGCCTCCAAGGAAGGATGGCTCTATTTTCGACAGCTTGTCTCAGACAAGGGAAAGGTATTGTGCTTTCTAACGTACATAGAAAAGGATAATATAAAAAATACAACTGCCAAAATTGAGGGTAAGAAAAGTCAAGCTGTAGGCAAGAGATGTTCCTTGTAAAGGTAAAGCTTTCTTGTATGCAGTAAAACGTTATGTAAGGGGCACTAACAAAAGTGACATTAAGCATTTAGCTTTAATCGGGCAACAGTCTTCTTTCATAGATTATCTTCGTAGCTGCCTTCATTTCTGTTGGTTTTAAATTCAGAGCAATAGTGAGTAATTTCACATCTCAGACCTAGTTATTTAGTGCAAATAATCAACTGCTAGAAAGCTGGGAGTGTAGATTTTTCTTATGCTAAGAGTGGGACAATTTTGTATATTTACATCGTTTTTGAAGTCAGATGAACCTCATGGACCTGCTGGAAATTCATAGGCCAAGATTTTCAAAGATGAAGGAACCTGATTTTCAGAGGGGAAGGGATGTGGCTCAGTGCTTCTTACAATTAAGCCTTTTGAAGGTGATGCAAGTGGAGCACCCAGTCACTTTTGAAAGTAATGCATGCTAATTCTGTAACCATCCCTTCTTAAAATTTCTGATCCTTTTGCTACTGTCACATTTCCACACACACATTATTATATGTTCAGGTAGGAGGGACAGTTGAGAATTTTCCCTTTCCCTTGGTGCAAAGTGGTCAGTGACTAGTACTTTTATTATACAAAAGTTGAGTGTTCTGTGCCACCCTGTGTTCAATCTTTGTGTTCTAAAAGTTTTGCATGTGGCTTATAACTAGGTAACAATAACGTGTTATACACACAAACACTAACAAACTGGTTCGTATTTTCCAGCGAGTTGGTGGCAGCATTCGGCCATGGAAACAAATGTATGTTGTTCTTCGAGGTCATTCACTTTATTTATACAAGGATAAAAAAGAGCAGACAACTCCATCTGAAGAAGAACAACCTATCAGTATCAATGCATGTTTGATAGATATCTCATACAGTGAAACCAAGAGGAAAAATGTATTTCGGCTCACCACATCAGACTGCGAGTATCTATTTCAGGCTGAAGACCGAGATGACATGTTGGCATGGATTAAGGCTATACAAGACAATAGCAACCTCAATGATAAGGTAGCCATATAATATCTGATGTATAATTTTACATGCTGTTTTCTTCAATTGTATTTTCTTTTAATCAGTAGACTTTTTAAAATTTATAATAGGACAAATATATTTTTCTGTTTTTGGTTGACACTAAATTGAAATAGGCATTATGGAGTAAAAGAAAAACTGCAGTGAAATTAAATACCCATATAACTACATCTATTTACATAGAAGAATAAATTCTTAATCTGTTTTTTGAAGTTTAAATATCCCAAAGAATAATTGAGCTAATAAAAACCTGTCATTTTAATAATCTGATGTTTAGTTAATCTATACTTAACTTTAGAAGTAGTAAAATTTTTGCCCATTAAAAAGTTGTTTAAAAAAATCATTGTTAATTTAACTACAAACATATTTTAAGTTACACTGTACAATACCTGTTAAAATCCCTATTTTACAATGTAATCAGATGGGAGCAGTAATTTCTGACCTACTCTGTCCCAGCAGACTCCTGTTGGGAAGTAGCAGTATAGGAGCAGTTTTCACTTAGAAATTTTGCACCATTAATAGTTACATAGTGAAACATTGACAGGATTATAAAGTAGGTATTTCAAAAAACTGTTTTGTAATTTTCATATTCATTTACATAAATTATAATATACATATTGGAAGATAGAGCATGTTGTATGCATATGCGCACATGCATATTGTATATAAATGTTGATATCTGTCTCATTATACATATTGAATTTATAAAACATTTTTGTATGTATTTTTGATAGGTTTACATTTTTGTTCTGGGAAGAAAAATACTTCCGTGGTGCTTTTTAATTACAGATGTTTGAATTCAATTTTAGAGTAGTTAGCCTAGGGAAGGTGGATTATGAGCAGAATTTTGGAGAGGTGGTTAAAAGCATTTAAGTATCCAGCCATATGATAAATTGTAGAACTTTCAGTGCCACATATGTGGGTAGGGAGGTAGGGAGGTAATGTATGTGTATAGATTGAGATTTTCAGAGCAGTTTATTGAAAATCTGTGGCTAAATCCTCTGCACTTCTTTGAAAACACCTATCATAGCAGTTAACTTATAACTGATCACCACAGCTTTTCTTTAACCTTTCAAACAATGTCTTTGTTTTTTCTTTTGAAATATGTTTGAATATATTCTCTATTCCTGAGAATATCCATTACATTTTAGCTGTACTGGAATTGAACTCTACAACTACCCAGTGTATGTTATCTGATTATGGGAATAGCTGTGTGTATTCTAAAGGTGGTTAGATAAACTTTTGCAATGGTATTATTAAAACTAGGATTATAAAGTAGATCTCGATTGATTTTACAGGATACTGGTGTCACTAGTAGGGACCTAATTAGCCGGAGGATTAAAGAATATAGCACAATGATGAGGTAAGCAGTCTCTATGCAGCTGGCAGTTTTATTTGCCTGGTACCTAGCTTCCCTGTACCAAGTAATGTCTTATTTCAGTTCTTCCAGCAGCAAAACAGAGCCATCCCCCAAAACACCTCGCCAGAGCCTGAGTATCAGACAAACATTCCTCGGCACTAAAACAGAACAAAGGACACAAAGTCCTCACTCACCCAAGGAGGAGTCAGAAAGGAAGCTGCTCACTAAAGGTCTGTATACTGCATATATTGTTGTTTGTTAAACCTATAAAAAATTAATGTTGTAGAAGGCCAAATGTTCAGGACATAAGAAGCGACAAAGATTCCTGTGGCACCTTATAGACTAACAGACGTTTTGGAGCATAAGCTTTCGTGGGCGAATACCCACTTCTTCAGATGCATCTGAAGAAGTGGGTATTCACCCACGAAAGCTTATGCTCCAATACGTCTGTTAGTCTATAAGGTGCCACAGAACTCTGTCGCTTCTACAGATCCAGACTAACATGGCTACCCCTCTGATACAGGACATAAGAGTTGCTTTAGCCCAGTTCTTCAGATACGTGAATATACAGATGCAAACAAGCATTAACTAGTTTTTTGAGATGTATTTATAATCACTGACAGTCTGTGGGCTTGTCTTCACTACCACACTACATCAGCTGTGCTGATGTAGCACATCTGGTCAAGACACATTACATTGATGGGAGAGCATCTCCTGCCAACATAGCGCAGTGTAGACACCGCTTTAAGTCGATGTAACTTATGTCACTTGGGGGTGGCTTTTTCAGGCCCTTGAGTTCTGTATTGCAGTCTCCTCTGAGGTAAGTCTTGGCTCTTTTCTTGCAACTGTCTGTAGTGACAGCAGCAATAGAATACACCAGTGTTGTGCTTCTCACAGCTACCAAGCTTGTGCCTTGCTTCAGAGAAGATTAATCTTATCTAGCACTAGTCTTTCTCTCCCCTGGGTGCCCTGCAAATGACTAGGTAGAACCATTTTTAATATATTAAGAAAACAATTTTTCTCTAAAACCTTTTATAACGGTAGAGGATTTTCTTGCCCCATGGATTTAAAGTACAGAAAGGAAAACATTATTTTGGGTGGGAAAAGGTATTTTTCCCAGAGCAAGAAATTAAACTCTGCTGAGCTTTTTCTCTTTGGGGGGAGGGATAGCTCAGTGGTTTGAGCATTGGCCTGCTAAACCCAGGGTTGTAAGTTCAATCCTTGAGGGGGCCATTTAGGGATCTGGGGCAAAAATTGGGGATTGGTCCTGCTTTGAGCAGGGGGTTGGACTAGATGACCTCCTAAGGTCCCTTCCAAGCCTGATATTCTATGATTCTATGATTCTGAGGTGCCAACGTATTAAATTTCACAGATGAGTGAGCTGCAACTGTAAGCGTAAGTCAATAATTGATCTCCAAGTCCCATGCCAAAATTTTTAAAGGGAGTTGTTGGTGCACAGCACTGCTGAAAATCAGACCACTGATTTAAGTGACTGAGCACTCAGGTTTAAACATGTGCGCCTGAACTCAGAGAATAAATCCCGTTTTGTGCCCCATACAAGTTTTCCTTTATGCTGACTATCGTTGTCGTACAGTATTGTATGCTAAAACTGCAACAGCAGTTTGCTGGAGAGGTAGTGATGAGTAGGATCTTAAACAGCATTATTTCTCCAGAAACCTCTGAATAAGAGGTCAGGATTACATCAGGAGAATGATAGTGCTAGTGCAGCCTCACTTACCTGTATCATTGAGGGGAACCACATATGACTGAGTTTTAGCAATTGATACTGCATCTGTCTATGGGTAAAATTTTAAAAAGCATCCAAGTCCCATTTTCAAAAGTGACTTAAGCACTTAGAAGCCTGAGTTCCATTGATGTTCAGTGAGTCTTGAGCTCCTAAATAATTTCTGAAAATGAGACTAGGACACTTTTTGAAAACTTTACCGTTAGCATAATTAAGTCACGCAGTGCAAGCCACACCTCTTCAGCTGTTTCTAGCCCGAAGACTTGGGATTGGGTGCATCCAAAAACGGTTGTGGTTCTTCGAGTGCTTGCTTATGACTATTCCATTCTAGGTGTGCATATGCCCACGTGTGTAGTTGTCTGAGATTTTTGCCTTAGTGGTATCCATAGGGTCGGCTGTGACGCCCCCTTGAGTTCCATGCTCATGCTTTGGCACATCAGGCGCTGCCAGCCCTACAACCTCTCAGTTTCTTCTTGCCTCCTGTGGTGGTTAGCTGGAATTCCTTTTCCTTACATAGCAAGAGCTAGCGGTTTCGTCTCTTCTGACTTTGAGCCTTAGGGCCTTGTAAATAGTTGGTTTATAGTAGCTAGTGTTAAGTGCAGTCAGACCTTAGAGTCCCAATGGGGACTTCGCCCCAGGCAGGGAATGCCCTGGTCTCCGGTGTTTAAGCCCTGCTCGGACTGCAACAGGCCTATCCCTGTTAGTGACCCCCCACAGCAGTTGCCTCAAGGGCTTGGGGAACTCGCATGTGAAATACAAGTGTCACATGTGTAAAAAGGTTCGATCCACAACCCAGGAAGAATGCAACCTCATTGGAGGGCCCTCCTCATGAAGGCTGCTCTTCGCTTGGCTTTCTAGCTATCCCGGCTGGACTCTACTCCTAGTACCTTGGCCTCGATGGATAGCACACCCCCAGCACTGGGCTCTGCCCGGCACCGTTCTTCGTTACCAGTGCCCAGAAAGAAGACAAAGAAACACGGGCTCCCTGGCACTGGACAAGAAAGGCCATGGGGTATCAGGCAAAGGACCCAGTTCGGGCTGCCCACCCACACCAGAGCCACATGGACATGCCTCCCTAGTTGGGGCCCTTAGCCCCCCAAAGGATCCATCACCGAATCCCGGAAGCAGTAGGGGGCCCAGTCTTGTGGCAGGATCGACGCCTTCCCAGGCTCTCCTGGCACCTAGAGAGCAGAGGCCTTTACCAGCACTGCTGGCATCACGTGTGCTGCAGGAGGTGGCAAAGGCTCCCTATGAAGGCAAGCCAGCTGCCAACACCTCCCCCTCCCCCCGGGGGCAGTTGAACACTGCCGATGTCCTGAGCCAAGGCAGTGCTCTCCGACTTCGTGCCGCAGATCTCTGGCTTCGCAGCTCAGATCTTCAGGGGCTTGCACTAGATCACGGGCACTGCGTTCATAGTCTCTGCCCTCTCGATACGGGTTACCTAGGGGGAGACGCCGGTCTCCGTATTACCAGCACCGTTCACCCTCCCGCCGGTTGTCATCTTGGCACAGGTCCCCGGGGTCCCAGCACTGGTCTTCCTATTCGAAGCACCAGTCTCCAGCGATGACAGTCAGCCGACAAATGCAGGCATCGACGGCTCCACTGTGGACACCAGAAAGGGATTCCTCCAGCATGGAAAGGCAGATTAGCTCCTCACTGAGGCATCGCTGATGCAATTGGGCACCGGAGGCTGCGTCGACTTCTACATCATCACCTTGGCAGCACGGCCAGTGGTCAGCGCAGTGGCCCTATTGGAGTGCATGGGGCATGCCTGTGATGCTGATGCCCCCTTTATGCTCCTTGTCGGCTACCACCTCAGAGCAATGTTGACGGCACCGGGCTCGGTGCAGGAAATGCACTCAGAGGTCGGGGTAGAGTAGCCAGTGCCCACCCCAAAACCTGTTTCCTCCACAGGGGATGATGCCCTGGGGAATCCCCCTGCAGCTCAGTCGTTGTCCTCATCCCCAGACGAGGCGGTGGCGGGATCCTGCACCTATGGCTCTGCTTCGACAGGTGTCTGAGAACTTGGGCGTAGAGGTGGAGGAGATGGCCGAGCAGGTGGACACCTTGTTCAACATCCTCAGCCTCTACCTCTGCTCGTGTCACACTGCCAGTGCATGATGGGGTCCTCAAAATTGCCAGGGCCTTCTGGCAAACCCCTTTGTTCATCCCTCCCACCTCCAAAACAGCTGAAAAAAAGTGCTTTGTGCTGGCCAATCCACCTTCAGACTCACTGGTCATTTCTGCGTCCATCAAAAGGACAAGCGAGCACACAAGTTCAACCCCAAGAATAGAGGCCAAAAGACTGGACCTTTTTGGGAGGGAAATTTATTCGACAGCCAGCCTGCAATTCCAGGTGGCGACCCACAAGGCTCTCTTGGGTAGGTACAATTTTAACTTATGGGACTCCCTCCCACAAGTTCAGAGTCCCTCCCTGTAGGGTACCACGGAAGATTGTGTTACGGCATAGCAAGGGTGTGTTCGCTTTCTCATGCTAGTCAGGGTGTTTTGCTTTCTCACACTCTTTTAGCGGCCAGCCACTGTAGGTCATGGCCGGCCAGCTGCAATCTGTTTTGAGCTAATTAAAATAGCTCCTGCTTTGGATGGCCTTGGGCCAGGAGGCGGCCCCTGCTTGCTTCTGTATGAGATGTCTGTATATAATTGTATGAGCCTGGCCCCACATGGAACTCCGTACCAGGCCCGAATTTTGGTGAGCTGGGTTCCCCGTCTCCGTGACAGCAACGCCAGGAGTCCCCGTTGCGGATGTGTCACTTTGCCTTCAATAAAGCCAATAACACACAGTGTGTGTGGGCCTCGTTCTTGCAGAGCACCCTGGGTAGGCCCGCAGCCTCCCACAAACGTAACACTCCCACAAGATTTTCTACCTTGGGCAGTAATGCTGGGTGCAGCAGCTGGACCCGGAATTTGGCACCGTGGTGGAGAAGGGTACCGCGGCAGCAAGGTGATCTCTTCAAATGGCCTGCAACTCCAGATAGCGGTGCAGGCCCTAGCCAGCTGCAGATGCTGTCAACACCCGAAGCTCTTTGAGCGGCTCAAGAGCTCCTGACGCTCCCAATGCCGTCCACACCGGCTCCCGCAGTACCTTAGTCTCGGGGAAAACCCGTGTTGGGACCTATGCGTGTGTCCCAGCCTCAGCAGTACCAATCCCCATCGAGAGGGATGTCCCGCCAGCATTCACCCGCCCAAAGAGGCAGGCTCAGCAGTCGGCTCTTATACCCCAACCTCGGGTCCCTCCACCTCTTGACGTGGATGCTGTGTGGCTGAACCCAGAGGAGCGGACCTGTTCAGAAGGAATCTAACAGATCCTCCTGGAAAGTAGAAAGCCCTCAACTAGACTGACTTACCTGGCCAAGTGGACGAGGTTTTCCCACGGGTGTCCGAATGGGGCATCTCTTCCTCGCGTTCCTCCATTGCAGGTGTGGGCTCCCATCCTGCAATGTAATCTTAGTCCTCTGTAGGCTCACTGGCCCACCCTTTCTACCGCTAGGTTCCTACTCCCTTTCCCATCTGTCATGGAAGGTCACATTCCTGGTGGTGATGTCGGTGAGATAGGTCTCAAAAATTAAAGCCTTGACCTCAGAACCGCTGTATACGGCCGTCTACAAAGATAAGGTTCAGTTGTGGCCCCACCCAGTCTTCCTGCCAAAAACGGTCTCCACCTTCCATATGAACCAGGACATCTTCCTCCCAGTGTTCTATCCCAAACCGCACAACACCAGTGAAGAGAGGCATCTTCATGCCTTGGTCGTCCAGAGGGCCTTGGCTTTTTACTTAGAGCGTACCAAGCCTTTCTATAAATCAACTCAACTCTTCATCGCCACAGCGGATAGAATGAAGGGTCATCCAGTGTCCTCGCAGAGGATTTCCAATTGGATCACCTCGTGCATAAGAACCAGTTATGACCTGGTGGAGGTCTCCCACTTGACGAGAGCTCAGGCGTCTTCGGCGACCTTCCTGGCACACACCCCTATCCAGGACATCTGTAGAGCCACAAAGTGGTCCTTTGTCCACACGTTTACCACTCATTATGCCATCACTCAGAAAGCCAAGGATGAAACTGGGTTTGGCAAAGCTGTGTTGCAATCTACATGACCGTGAACTTCTATCCACCTCCAGGGGTACTACTTGGGAGTCACCTAATATGGAATAGACATGAGCAAGCACTCGAAGAAAAGATAGTTATCCTCTCCATAACTGGTGTTCTTCGAGATGTGTTGCTTGTGTCCATTCCATGACCTGTCCTGCTTCCCCCCGTCAGAGTTTCCGTCAAGAAGGAACAGAGGCTGTGGGGAGCCGGCAGCACCCTTCTACCATGCCATGCAGGTGCCACTCCAGGGGGTGCCAGATCCAGTCCCCTACGGATACTGCTGAGAGAGAAACTTCTGGCACCGGTGCATGTGGCAAGCACACACACCTAATATGGAATGGACATGAGCAACACATCTCGAAGAACACCAATTACAGAAAAGGTAACTGTCTTTTTCTCATGGTTTCCCCGGCCTCCATCCTCCCCTCCCTGGATCCGGGAGACTGGTATGCTGCCCTCGACTTGAAGGATGCTTATTTCCATATTTAACGGTCACAGATGCTTCCTCTGTTTCGTGGTGGGCGGATGTCATTTCCAGTTTACGGTGCTGCCCTTTGGTCTCTCATCTGTCCGGAGGGGGTTAACAAAATGTATGGCGCCAGTGGCTGCTTACTTGTGACGGTCCAGGCCTTCCCGTATCTTGATGATCGGCTCATCAAGGGCAGATCTCTGGAACAAGTGCAGAGGAGCCTCGATCTGGTGCACTCCACATGTTGTTACCTGAGCCTGTTGATAAATGACAAAAAAATCTACCTTCAGGCCTGTGCAACGGAGTTCATTGTAATGATTCTTGACTCCACACAGACCAGAGCCTTCCTTCTGGAGGTGCATTTTCAGGCTATATCAGACCTGATCTCCCATGTGAAAAACCACCTGCTCATCACGGCTCGCACCTGCCTGTGGTTGTTGAGCCACATGGCCGCATGTATATATGTGATCAGTCATGCCTGGCTCCATGGCCTCTGCAAGGATGGCCGGCGTCGGTCTATATTCCCGACAGACACAACCTAGACCGGGTAGTCAGGGTGCCGGATCGCATCTGGTCGTCGCTGAATTGGTGGTTGGACCCCTGGTCGGTGTTGGAGGGAGTTCCCTTCATGGCCCCGTCCCTATTGCTGATCTTGGTCTCCGATGCTTCGGACCTGGGCTGGGGAACCCACCTGGGTGAGCTCAGCACACAGGGCCGCTGGTTGCAGGACAATCTGGCCCTTCATCAATGTCGGGGAACTCAGAGCAGTTCGCCTGGCTTGCCAGGCTTTCTTGCCCCCACCTGAACTGCAAGGTGGTGCAGGACCTTACGGACAATACTGCCGTGATTTATTACATCAACAGGCAGGGTGGAGCCAGGTCGTCGACCCTTTGCCAAGAAGCTCTCTGCCTTTGGGACTTGTGTGTGGCATGCCATTCATCTGGTAGCCGCGCACCTGCCTGGGACCAGGAACGTATTAGCAGATCACCTCAGCGGGACGTTTTTGTCTCACCACGAGTGGTCGCTCTATCCAGAGGCAGTCAGTGCAGTCTTCCAGAGGTGGGGTTCTCCTCAGGTGAACCTATTCATGTCCAGGCAGAACAGGAAGTGCCATGTGTTCTGTTCGACCCGGGGGATGGACAGGAGCTCCCTGTCAGACGCGCTTCTCATCTCATGGTCGGGGGCTCTGATGCAAACAGGACAGGGCAAAGGTTATCCTAATAGCCCCCGCCTTGCCTCTCCAGTATTGGTTCGGCACGCTGCTGGACCTTTTGATAGCCACCCCGCTGCAGCTACCCCTCTGGCTGGACCTGCTGTCCCAGAACCACAGCAGCCTTCTGCACCCAAACCTGGGGGCCCTACACTTGACAGCATGGCTACTGCATGGCTAAATGCAGACGAACGGGAATACTCAGCCCAGGCTCAGCAGGTCTTATGGGGTAGTAGGAAACCCTCCACCAGAGTAACTTATCTGGCCAAGTGGAAAAGGTTCACGTGCTGGACCTCGGAATAGCGTATCTGGGCCAAGCAGATCTCACTGCAGGAGATCCTGGATTATCTTCTGCACCTCAAACTCCAAAGTTTGTCCCAGTTATTGATCAGGGTCCACCTGGCCACTATTTCGGCTTTCCACACTTCGTTCCAAGGCAGGTCAATCATTGATCATGACATGATGGCTCAGGTTTTGAAAGGTCTGGAGCATCTCTACCCCACACGTCCGGATCCCGCCCTCCCTGGGGCCTCCCTTCGAGCCTCTGGCTTCCTGCTCTCCCCTGGAAGGTTTCGTTCTTAGTTGCGATTAAGTGGGCCCGCAGCATGTCCGAGATCAGGGTGTTTATTTCAGAACTGCCGTATACAGTATGCTATAAGGATAAGGTCCATCTGTGACTGCACCCAGCATTACTGCCCAAGGTAGTTTCCCAGTTTCATGCTGGCCAGGACATATACTTACCTGTCTTCTTTCCAAAGCCTCATGTGTCAGAGGAGGAATGCAGGCTGCATGCCCAGAACGTCAGGAGGGCACTAGCCTTCTACGTAGATAGGACAAAGCTGTTTCGTAAGTCAGTGCAGCTGTTCACTACTGTGGCAGATAGAATGAAGGGTTGTCCAGTGTGTCTGTTCAGAAGATTTTGTTCTGTATCACTGCCTGCATCTGCTATTGCAATGAGCTGGCAAACGTGCCTCCACTGGCAATTGTGACAGCACACTTGACTAGGGCACAGACATAGTCGGTGGCCTTCCTGGCACAGGTTCCAATCCAAGAAATATGTCCAGCCGCTACCTGGTCATCTGTCCACGCATTCGCGTCTCATTAGGCACTTACTCAGTAAACTCGAGACGATGCTGGCTTTGTCAGAGCAGTGCTGCAAGCTGGACAACCGTGAACGCCGAGCCCACCTCCATGGACTCTTGCTTGTGAGTCTCCTAGAATGGAATCACCATGAGCAAGCACTCAAAGAAGAAAACGGTTACCTTCCTTTTCGTAACTACTGTTCTTCAAGATGTGTTGCTCATGTCAATTCCATTACCCGACCTCGTGCCTCTCTGTCGGAGTTGCTGGCAAGAAGGCGTAGGGCTGGCGGCTCCTGATATACCGATGCATGAGCTTGGCACTCAAGGGGGCACCACAGCCAACCCTATGGATACCACTAAGGCAAAAATCTCAGACAACCGAGCATGTGGGCTCGCGCAGACCTAGAATGGAAAGGACATGAGCAACACATCTCGAAGAACAACAGTTACGAAAAGGTAAGTAACCATTTTTTTTTCAAGTCCTGTGAAGAGACAGAGATGTGTGTTTTTTATATAGCTTAAGGGAGGCTGGCAAAATCCAGTCACACCTTTTCGGTGGAAGCCAGATGCCTAGTTTTGTCTGAGAAACTCTGCATATTTACTGAGTGTGTCTGCAGGGAGTCTGGACAATGAAAGTGATGAAAATGCAGCAAATCATGAAAAACTTAGTGGTTGGCCTTTTTGGTTTGACAGATGGTGGGGAAATAAAAATTGATGATAGTGAGTACCCTTTTAATGAAGACAGAGAGTGTTTCTAATAGCCTGTGGAGATGTCAGAGAATCAAATGAGATCTTACTCATAGCTCTATTTTGAGGTGCCCTATAATACATGGTGGTGAATCCTATTGAGTGGTATACTACTCCCTTCTGCTGCCTTTTTCCTGAGATGGTGCATGCTGCAAAGAGTAATAGCTTCAGAATCTAAAATCACTATTCACAGTGGTAATGCGCAAGCTGAAGGGGAAGCTGCTTTCAGTAATGGAAACCAATGGGACTGCTGAGGGAAGAGGGTGAGAGAGACAGAGTAGGAAATACATTTGTTAAATGTCCACTTTTTCAAAGACGCAATAATTTTGTGCTTGTGATTTTTGTTGCCTTTATCAGAATTGGTTTTGACTACATGACTTTAACATTTCCATTTTCTCCCCACTTGCTTTAAATTAACAAAAAGATGAGACAAGCCCACCAAAAGACAAGGGAACATGGCGAAAAGGCATTCCAAACATCATGAGGAAGACATTTGAGAAGAAGCCATCTGCTTTAGGAACCTTTGGCGTTAGGCTTGATGACTGTCCCCCAGCTCATACCAATAAAGTATGAACGTACAGTTTTTCTTTTCACTCTAGTTTGAAAATACTTCTATGTTCTTACTTGTGGGTAAGACATTTTGAAACAAAACCAACAATCTTCTCCCGCTCCTTCCCCCCCACAGTATATTCCACTGATAGTCGACATATGCTGCAAACTTGTTGAAGAACGAGGCCTTGAATACACAGGTATATACAGGGTCCCTGGAAACAATGCTGCTATCTCAAGTATGCAAGAGGAACTCAATAAAGGAATGACTGATATCGATGTTCATGATGATGTAAGTTGGTGTTTGCTGTATTTCCATTTAAAATAATCTCTTCTAGAAAGTTTATTATGATTATAGCAATACAGAGTCTGTGTGTGTCTGTCTTTCTTTTGAATACATAGAAATGGCGAGACTTGAATGTGATAAGCAGTTTACTGAAATCCTTCTTCAGAAAGCTCCCAGAACCACTTTTTACTAATGGTGAGTTGACGTCCCTTTTGAGCTTGTTTTAGGAATTTTTCATCAAATATTAATCCTCATTAGGGCCTTCAAATGATTGAGAGAAAATATCAAGTGAAAACAACCTAATGAAGTAATAAACTTCCAAATTTCTGTATTAAAAAGGCTGATGATTATGATTAAAATGGCTTACACGTGTGAGCTGACAAGACATTTTTCTCTAACTGCTCAGGAATCACTGTAAATGGTTCCAAAACAGGAACATACTTTGTTCATGTCTACATTGCATAGTATGTAGTAGGTTAGTATACAGTTAGTTTGGCAGAGGGCTAAAATTAATAGGATACTAACCAAACACATTTTCCTTCTTCCTCCCCTCACTGATCTCCTCATGCTTCTGAAGTAGTTTGAAATAATGTAACCGTGGGTGTCTGGATGTGTGTGTAACCACTGTTCATCTTTGTAGCACAGCTATGGGAATGGAATTTGTTGACTTTAACTGCAGATGGAGCATATGTTGTTCTTTATAGTTTTGATATAAATAGTGGGTTTTTTTTAAAATTCTGTTTAAATTAGTAGTAGGTTAATTTTTATAATCACAATCCAGTGATATTCCCAATCAAATTATTAGAATTTATCAATTTAATTTGACATAAAGTCTTTGAACTATTTTTCCATTATAGCTGCTTGACATAACCTGTTTCAACTTTTACATAATAACTTCTCCCTAGCCCTAACTTCTACAAAACTTCTCTCTCACATGTAGTAAAACAGATTTTTTTTCTTTTGTCAGACAAATATGCAGATTTCATAGATGCCAATAGAAAAGAAGATCCTATTGAGCGGCTGAAAACACTTAAGAGGCTGGTATGCTGACTTTGAATACATTTTAAATGCAGTACAATTTAGCACTAAAATATTTTAAACTCCATACTAAGATGTTTTTGTTTCAGATTCATGATTTACCTGAACATCATTATGAAACACTCAAGTTTCTTTCTGCACATCTGAAGACAGTAGCAGAGAATTCAGAAAAGAACAAGGTACCAGACCAAATATACAAGACGTTTTGTTCCATTTTACTTGTTTAAACAAATTTTGTTGTGTGGGATTATATCAGGTGACAAAGCCATCCATGTCTACCCCGCGTTTTATTGGTTAAGGTTGGTAAAGTCAACATAAGGCCCTTTGCTTTGTTGAGGAACTTTTGGATGAGACTTGTCTGTGTACTGAGGGTGTAACTAAATGAAAATAAGAAAGTCTCTAAGGTGCTACAAGTTTTTCTAACAAATTTATTTCAGCATAAGCTTTCGTGGGTTAGTACCCACTTCATCGGATGCATGGAATGAAACATACAGTAGACAGATATTTATACAGTCAGAGAAACATGATAAGGTGGAGGTGCATAGACCAACCTTAAGAGGCTAATTAATTGAGAGGAACCATAACAGCAGGGGAAGAAAAACCTTTGAAGTGATAAACAAGATGGTCACACAGGTGTGAATGAGGATCGTTAACTTAAGGGAAATAGATTCAATTAACATAATGGCCGAGCCATTCGAGGTCCTTATTTAATCCTGAGGTAATGCAATCTAGTTTGCATATCAATTCGAGTTCAACAGTTTCTCTTTGAAGTCTGCTTTTCGAGTTAATCTGTCGCAACACTGCTACCCTCAAGTCTGTCAGTGAGTGATTAGGGAGGTTGAAGTGTTCTCCTACTGGTTTTTGAATGTTATGATTCCTGATATCAGATTTATGTCCATTTATTCTTTTGCGTAGAGACTGTCCGGTTTGGCCAATGTACATGGCAGAGGGGCATTGCTGGCACATGATGGCATATATCACATTGGTAGATGTGCAGGTGAATGAGCCCCTGATGGTGTGGCGGATGTGATTAGGCCCTGTGATGGTATCACTTGAATCGATATGTGGACAGAGTTGGCATCGGGCTTTGTTGCAAGGATAGGTTCCTGGGTTAGTGTTTTTGTTGTATGGTGTGTGGTTGCTGGTGAGTATTTGCTTCAGGTTGGGGGGCTGTCTGTAAGCGAGGATTGGTCTGTCCTCCAAGATCTGTGAGAGTGAGGGATCATCTTTTAGGATAGGTTGTAGATCTTTGATGATGCGCTGGAGAGGTTTTAGTTGGGGGCTAAAGGTGACGGCTAGTGGTGTTCTGTTGTTTTCTTTTTTGGGCCTGTCTTGTAGTAGGTGACTCCTGGGTACTCTTCTGGCTCTGTCAATCTGTTTTTTCACTTCAGCAGGTGGGTATTGTAGTTGTAAGAATGCTTGATAGAGATCTTGTAGGTGTTTGTCTCTGTTTGAGGGATTGGAGCAAATGCGGTTGTATCTTAGAGCTTGGCTGTAAACAATGGATCGTGTGGTGTGTCCAGGATGGAAGCTGGAAGCATGTAGGTAAGTATAGCGGTCAGTAGGTTTCCGGTATAGGGTGGTGTTTATGTGACCATCACTTATTAGCACAGTGGTGTCTAGGAAATGGACCGCTTGTGTGGACTGGTCTAGGTTGAGGTTGATGGTGGGATGGAAATTGTTGAAATCATGGTGGAATTCCTCAAGGGCTTCTTTTCCATGGGTCCAAATGATGAAGATATCATCAATGTAGCGCAAGTAGAGTAGGGGTGTTAGGTGACGAGAGCTGAGGAAGCGTTGTTCTAAGTCAGCCATAAAAATGTTGGCATACTGTGGGGCCATACGGGTACCCATAGCAGTGCCACTGACTTGGAGGTATATATTGTCCCCAAATGTGAAATAGTTGTGGGTGAGGACAAAATCACAAAGTTCGGCCACCAGGTTAGCCGTGGTAGTATCGGGGATACTGTTCCTGACAGCTTGTAGTCCATCGTTGTGTGGAATGTTAGTGTAGAGGGCTTCTACATCCATAGTGGCCAGGATGGTGTTGTCTGGAAGATCACCGATGGATTGTAGTTTCCTCAGGAAGTCAGTGGTGTCGCGAAGATAGCTGGGAGTGCTGGTAGCATAGGGCCTGAGGAGAGAGTCTATATAGCCAGACAATCCTGCTGTTAGGGTGCCAATGCCTGAGATGATGGGGCGTCCAGGATTTCCAGGTTTATGGATCTTGGGTAGCAGATAGAATGCCCCTGGTCGGGGTTCTAGGCACGTGTCTGTACAAATTTGTTCTTGTGCTTTTCCAGGGAGTTTCTGGAGCAGATGGTGTAGTTTCTTTTGGTACTCCTCAGTGGGGTCAGAGGATAAAGGCCTGTAGAATGTGGGGTTACAGAGCTGCCTGACAGCTTCTTGTTCATATTCCAACTTATTCATGATGACGACAGCTCCTCCTTTGTCAGCCTTTTTGATTATGATGTTAGAGTTGTTCCTGAGGCTGTTGATGGCATTGTGTTCTGCACGGCTGAGGTTATGGGGCAAGTGATTTTGCTTTTCTACAATTTCAGCTCGAGCATGGCGACGGAAGCAGTCTATGTAGAAGTCCAATTTGAGGGTGTAACTGAAATTCATTTTTATTTACTTGAAACTGGGTACAATTAAGTTGGTTTACAACTGGCTTTATATACATATTGTTTAATTTTGTAACTTCAACATAAGCCAGTTGTAAACTGATTGACGTGTGCCCATGCAAGGTTTCAACTAGTTGAACTGAACAGTTCAAAACCAATTTCAGTTAAAATGGTGCGCATTTTCTGTATAGACCTGAGAAGTCTGATTATTAACATTAAAGATCTCATGAAAATAGGGGTCCTACCACTATTTTGTTTAAAAAAGTCTCATTCTCCCACTGCTATGTAGTATGTTATGCTCTACTTGATTTCAGTGTTCTGCAATTCTCAAGATTGGGCCCATACTTTGTATAGTGCTTTAGGATCCTTTAGAATAAAAGACTCTGGGTAAAACTTAGGCGGTTTTTAAGTCCTATAGTCAAATGTCATTGTGGTGCTTAAGTGTCTAAGTCTAGTTAACTTTCAGTGAGACTTAGGCTCCCAAGCACCTAAGTCAGTTTTGAAAATTGGACTTAATCTCCTAAATCACTGAAATGATTTTGAAAATTTTACCCTCTATCTAAATGTGTATGATTGTTTCTTACAAATAATCATCAGATTTTATGGGTGAATAAAAGCAAACCGGTAAGAAATGATGATAGCACAAACTATTTATAATATACATTTTTGTACAATGCCTAGAGCACTGTTATCTGATAGTAATTAGACCTTATAATAGCATTTTATATATCAAAAGTGTTTGTAAAAATTTCAGCTAATGAATCCTCATAGCATAGAGAAGTAGTTTGGTGGTATCCCAGTTTTACAGAGCAGTGATCTGACTTGCCCAAGGCAACACACTGAGTCAAAGCTAGGATTAGGACTCAGGACATCCTGACTTGCAGTCGACTTCTCATTCTTGTGGACCACGTTACCTCCCATTTATTATGAGTTTATTCCATGTGATGAGCATGAGAAGATAAACTGTAAGCCATAATATACAATAAAGCATAGTAGAAGTGCTGTGCTTCTACTTAGAATCATAGAAGATTAGGGCAGGAAGAGATCTCAGAAGGTCATCTAGTCCAACCCCCTGCTCAAAGCAGGACCAACCCCTTAAAAACCTCTAAGGATAGAGATTCCACCACCTCCCTAGGTAACCCATTCCAGTGCTTCACCATCCTCCTAGTGAAATAGTTTTTTCCTAATATCCAACCTAGACCTCTTCTCCCCCCCACCCCCCCACCCCCGTTGCAACTCGAGACCATTGCTCCTTGTTCTGTCATCTGCCACCACTGAGAACAGCCGAGGATCCTCTTTGGAACCCCCCTTCAGGTAGTTGAAGACGGCTATCAAATCCCCCCTCACTCTTCTTTTCTGCAGACTAAATAAGCCCAGTTCCCTCAGCTTCTCCTCATAAATCATGTGCCCCAGATCCCTAATAATTTTTGTTGCCCTCTGCTGGACTCTCTCCAATTTGTCCACATCCTTTCTGTAGTGGGGGGCTCAAGACTGGACACAATACTCCAGATGTAGCCTCACCAGTGCCAAATAGAGGGGAATAATCACTTCCCTCGATCTTCTGGCAATGCTCCTACTAATGCAGCCCAATATGCTGTTAGCCTTCTTGGCAACAAGGGAACACAGTGAACTTCATATCCAGCTTCTCGTCCACTGTAATCCCACCAGGTCCTTTTCTGCAGAACTGCCGTTTAGCCAGTATGTCCCCAGCCTGTAGCAGTGCATGGGATTCTTCCATCCTAAATTCACTCTGCACTTGTCCTTGTTGAATCTCATCCGATTTCTTTTGGCTCAATCCTCCAATTTGTTTAGGTCACTCTGGACCCTATCCCTACCCTCCAGCGTATTTACCTCTCCCCACCATCTTAGTGTCATCTGTGAACTTGCTGAGGGTGCAATCCATCCCATCGTCCAGATCATTAATGAAGATGTTGAACAAAACTGGCCCCAGCACAGACCCTTGGGGCACTCCATTTGATACTGGCTGCCAACTAGAAATTGAGCCGTTGATCACTACCCATTGAGCATGATGTGATCTAGCCAGCTTTCTAGCCACCGTATAGTCCATTCATCCAATCCATACTTTTTTAACTTGCTGGCAAGAATACCGTGGGAAACGGTATCAGAAGCTTTGCTAAAGTCAAGATATATCACGTCCACCGCTTTCCCCATATCCACAGAGCCAGTTATCTCATCATAGAAGGCAATCAGGTTGGTCAGTCCTGACTTGCCCTTGGTGAATCCATGTTGACTGTTCCTGATCACCTTCCTCTCCTCCAAGTGCTTCAAAATGGATTGCTTGAGGATCTGCTCCATGATTTTTCCAGAGACTGAGGTGAGGCTGACCAGTCTGTAGTTCCCCAGGTTCTCTTTCTTCCCTTTTTTAAATATGGGTACTATATTTGCTTTTTTTCAATCGTCTGGGACCTCCCCCGATCACCATGAGTTTTCAAAGATAATGGCCAATAGCTCTGCAATCACATCAGCCAACTTCTTCAGCGCTCTCGGATGCATTGCATCCAGCCCCGTGGACCTGTGCGTGTCCAGCTTTTCTAAATAGTCTTTAACCTGGTCTTTCACCACTGGGGACTGCTTACCTCCTCCCCAAACTGTGCTGCCCAGTGCAGCAGTCTGGGAGCTGACCTTGTCTGTGAAGACCAAGGCAAAAAAAGCATTGAGTACTTCAGCTTTTTCCACATCAGCTGTTGCTAGGTTGCCTCCCCCATTCAGTAAGGGCCCCACACTTTCCCTAACCTCCTTGTTGCTAACATACCTGTAGAAACCTTTCTTGTTAATCTTCACATCCCTTGCTAGCTGGAACTCCAATTCTGCTTTGGCCTTCCTGATTACAACCCTGCATGCTCGAGCAATATTTTTATACTCCTCCCTAGTCATCTGTCCAAGTTTCCAGTAGTTGTAAGCTTCCTTTTTGTGTTTAAGCTCACCGAAGATGTCTCTATTAACCCAAGCTGGTCGCCTGCCATATTTGCTGCTATTTCTGCACATCAGGATGGTTTGTTCCTGTGCCCTCAATAAGGCTTCTTTAAAATACAGCCAGCTCTCCTGGACTCCTTTCCCCCTCATATTAGCCTCCCAGGGGATTCTGCCCATCAGTTCCCTGAGGGAGTCAAAGCCTGCTTTTCTGAAGTCCAGGGTCTGTATTCTGCTGCTCTCCTTTCTACCTTTTGTCAGGATCCTGAACTTGACCATCTCATGGTCACTGCTGCCCGGGTTGCCACCCACTTCTACCCTACCAGTTCTTCCCTGTTTGTGAGCAGCAAGTCAAGAGGAGCATGGCCCCTACTTGGTTCCCCCAGCACTTGCACAAGGAAGTTGTCCCCAACACACTTCAAAAACTTCCTGGATTGTCTGTGCACTGCTGCATTGCTCTCCCAGCAGATGGCAGGGTGATTGAAGTCCCTCATGAGAACCAGGGCCTGTGATCTGGAAACTTCTGTTAGTTGTCCAAAGAAAGCTTCATCTACCTCATCCTCCTGGTCTGGTGGTCTATAGCAGACGCACACCACGACATCACCCTTGTTGCTCTCTCCTCTAAACTTAACCCAAAGACTCTCAACAGGCTTTTCTCCAGTTTCAAACTGGAGCTCTGAGCAATCATTCTGCTCTCTTACATACAGTGCAACTCCTCCACCTTTTCTCCTCCGCCTGTCCTTCCTGAACAGTTTATACCCATCCATGACAGTGCTCCAGTCATGTGAGTTACCCCACCAAGTCTCTGTTGTTCCAATCACAGCATAGTTCTTTGACTGTGCTAGGACTTCCAATTCTTTCTGTTTCCCAGGCTTCTTGCATTCGTGTACAAGTACCTAAGATAACTAGCCGATTGCCCTACTTTCTTGATATGCAACTTCCTCCTTGTGTTTCCTCCCAGTATCCCACTTTCCCACTTACCTCCGGGCTTTGGTCACCATCCCGCAGTGAACCTAGTTTAAAGCTCTCCTCACTAGGTTAGCAAGCCTGCCTGCGAAGATGCTCTTCCCTCTCTCTCCGTTAGGTGGATCCCGTCTCTTCCTAGCAATTCTTCTTCCTGGAACAACATCCCATGGTCGAAGAATCCAAAGCACTCTCTCCGACACCACCTGCGCAACCACGCGTTTACCTCCACAATTCGATGGTTCTTACCTGGGCCTTTTCCTTCATCAGGGAGGATGGACAAGAACATGACATGCCTCAGATTCCTTTATCCTTCCCAGAGCCATGTAGTCTGCAGTCACCCACATACTTGCTTATGGATTTTGTTGTAAGGTGCAGTTTAAAAAGCAGTTAATATATAGAATGAGTGGTTTGTGTGCTGTGGAGATTATCTGATACATTTGGGTACTTAAGAATGATAGGCTCACATAAGGTCCAAAATGCTGGCTGCCCTCTCCAGAGGTGAATGGGAGTGGAATGGGTTCTGTGCATCACAGGCTAGGGTGTGCACAGACAGTGGAGATTTCTATATCTTTTGAGAGACGTGTTTGATTAGTAGCTGAAATTCTTCCCTGGTCGAATAACGGTTTAGAAGTTTCCTAGTACTTAGGGTGTCTAGAAGATGCTTAAATATCTTAATTAGAAGACACTGTTTTTTACAGTTACTATTTTTACATAGTCTAGTTTTTATGTAAAATCGATAAGACAGGTGGAAGATGAGTCCTTTTTAATTTAGCTTTTCCCTGGTTATAAACAGTTTGGGTTCTGAACTGCAATAAAATAGTATATGTTCCACTGTACAGAACTGGACCAGGCTTTATATAGAGGCATCTTCGCCTTTTTATCTGAAATGTACATTTATAAAAGGTTTAATGTAAAAAAAATTATGTATCAGACTTCCTGGGATGGTAATATGAGCACTACTGAAAGTCTTTTGAATGTCGTCAGTTTAACTGGCTTTAAAAACAACAGCTGTAATAGCTATAAACTGGTTGTTATGCATTGCACAAATAAAGACTAAGTTAGATAGACTATTAGGAAGCCTCAGTGGCACTTAATGTATTTTATTCTAATGGGTATTTATTGTATATCCCTATTATAAATGTGTAATGCAGATCTACTTCCATTACTTATTAGATGGAACCAAGAAACCTGGCTATCGTGTTTGGTCCAACCCTTGTGAGGACATCTGAAGACAACATGACGCATATGGTTACTCACATGCCAGACCAGTACAAAATTGTAGAAACACTTATCCAAAAAGTAAGTCAATTCATTTCATTAAAAAAAAAAAAAAAAAAAAATTCAGACAGACCGACCTGCTTTCACATATTGCACAAGTTTGGCTCTGAGTTTTGTCCCTGGAGTTGTTTTCTCAAAACTGTCCTTTTTAGTGATGTCCACATTTGATTGTTTCACTTCCTGTGGGGTTTTCACTTTTTTTATTTTAAATTGTAGCATGACTGGTTTTTCACAGAAGATGGTGCCGAGGAGCCTCTTGTAAGTATTGTTCCTTAAATATTTGTGTTCTAATTCATTTTAGTTTAGAACACAGTCCAGATATCCTTAGAATGCATAATATTTCTTACTGCACCATTGTATGCTTTGCTCTTCAGAAACACTTTCTAGCTCTCCAGCCTCTGCAGTAATGAAAGAACTAATAATAAGTTCCGTGTGTTTTTGTTAAAAGCAATATGGAAAAATTAGAGCTCATGAGGAAACTGTGTCCTCAGGTGAAATAGTCTGTTTTCTAAATGCTGTTGAATCATAATGAACTAATTGTGAAACGATGATGAAGAGATCTTTGTTTATTAACTGTAGACAACAGTTCAGGAGGAAAACACTGTAGAATCTCAGCCAGTGCCAAACATAGATCATTTACTCACCAACATTGGAAGGACGGGAGTATCTCCTGGAGACGTATCAGGTAACTCTTGCCTGGACAGTGTTAGTCCGTAGGCTAGAATAACCTACTCTATTAATTCACTTTAATTTTCTATTTTCTTTTACTAATAAGTTTGTTTTTCTTCTTCTAAACAATCATGAGTATTTTTAAGTGTCTATAGTGGTGTTTGTATGCAGTGGGGTTGTCGCCATGTTGGTTCCAGGATATTACAAGGGCAAGGTGGGTGAGGTAATAACTTTTATTGGACCAACCTCTGTTGGTCAGAGAGACTAGCTATGGAGTTTACACAGAGCTGTATGATATAGATTGGAAAGCTTTGCTGACCAATAGAAGTGTAATTGTTGAAAGACTGAGGGCCAAGAAGCATGCATGCACTGTTTTATTTATTCACAATTCTCCATGTAATAATCATCACGAGGTCAACTAGATATGTGCTGCTGTATAAGTGGTTGCTGTGATGGCAGAAAGTTTTACCTTCTACACTGTTCTAAATAGAGCTTTGTCCCAAAGTTAGGGATGCAGTTAAAACTTGTTACTTTGCTTGTCAACAGATGACATGTTCATAAGTATACTGCAAGATTTTTATATTCAAGCTGATTTCCTTCTGTTTATCGATTGCCATCCTGTCGGCTTGGCGAAGTACTAGCATTGCAGGCGTGTTCTTGGTGACTTTTACCCCCACTGTACTGTTGCACTAACCCAGCATGTTGTTTCCCACAAAAGGTGTCCCTTTGTCTCTAGCTTTTGTTTTAGTTTTTCAAGGGTTGTTCAGCACTTACTGAAACAGTCACTCTATACTGACGTTGAAACAGGTGAAGTGGGAGGAGTCTATCACACGGTGATGTCACTAGTGGATTCTGTGATGTCACTGATGGACAGCTGGAACTGTAGGAAGAAGGAGGACTGTTGCCCACATTGTAGCTGCCTTGTCTGCAGAAACCCCCGTTTCTTGTAAATGCAAAAAAAAAAAAAAAAAAAAAAATTGATCTGTGCTGTAAATTTTCTTTTAAGAGTATTTTAAACAGATCAATGCTACTTTTTAAAAGTCTTTCTGCTGTTTCTTGTTATTTCTGAAGCAGACCCTGAGGAGGAATAGCATGGTATGGTCCACTGGTTTTTCTAGTCATAAAGCATTAGCCATGTGTCAAAAAGGGGTGTGGCATGGGGCTCAGCTCTTTAATTCTGGGGAAAAAAGTCCCCCAAAAGTTGGAAAAAGTCAAAGAAAACATGTTCTGGTCATTGTGCTAGCCCTTTCCTACCTCCTTTATAACTGTATAATCTCAGTTTTTGCTAGACAATAAAATTATGGTGTTCATTTTTCATTTCATAATAGTAGCTGCTGTACTGTAGCTAGGTAAAAGTAAAATTTCACCAATATGTTACTCAGAGGAGAATACAGATGTAAAATTGGGGTTTAAAACAAAGCACAATGTTAAAATGCTACTCCTTAAGTCAAATAACTTTTAACAGTTTGACAAAATGAATGCAACCGTGAGAACCTCAATTTGCAGCTAGGGCAGCCAACAATATCAAGATGTTCAGTTTTGCATTGTGTATTGCATCAGTCACAGGAGAGTACCCAGGACAATCCTGAAAAGGTCTCTCAGCTGCAGTTTTGCAGGGCTGTACACATAAAACATGGAATAAACATTAGTATTTCTGTTTTTTATTTAGAAGAACAGGGCTCCTTTGCCATTCCTGTCATTGAGCTGGTTCTGCCTACAATTCACAGCATCCTTTCATGGCGGTGGCTTTCTGTGGTGCAGCTAGCATCTTTGTGAGCTCTGATTATCCACTCTGTTCTGGTTTTTATTTGCTCTCACATTTTGGTCTGTGCTTGTTTTTTTTCTCCCCCCCATAAGTCCAGCATTGTCTGTAGCAAAAACAAATTTTGCACAGAACTGACCATATTATATCTGATTTTTTCCACAGACTCGGCTACTAGTGACTCAGCAAAATCTAAGGTAAATCTTTCGTGAAATTATAAAGAATAAACTTCTAATCTACTTTAGATCTTTGCATTTTGTTGCATTGGTTGTTTATACATGGATAATATATGGCATTATTTAAGGTTTTATTGTAAACACGTGGTGCTATATTCAATATTCCTTCTCCAATTAATTTTGGAGCATGAAAGTGGAAAAAGTCACTCATTTGTAAAGGTTGTCTCTCACGAAGGGACAAACTCCAAAGCAATGTTTGTTACAATTGGGGTCTATATACTATAAACTACTATTGATTTATACATCTTGTTTAGGTTATATAGTATGTTCCTCTCCATTGCTTGCCTGCTGTTGACACTCACTAGTGTAACAACTTTTGCATGCCTGTCTCTCTTTCCGTCTGTAAAGTATGTGTAGAATACAAGGGCAGCTTCTGCTGAAGGTCATGGATCCTAGCTCCATAAGAAGCCAACTGGCATAGTCAAAGAGTTCTCTGCTAAAACCCATTAGAAAGCACTTTTGAGGTAGAGAAGATGGTCTTGTGGGTATGATACAGGACTGGGACTCAGGAGCTTAGATCCAATTGCAGGTTGAGCCACAGACTTTTTATAGGTATGTCTACATTGCAGTTAAAAACCTGCAGCTGGCCCAGGCTGTGGGGCTGTTTAATTGCAGTTTAGAGATCCGGGTTCAGGCTGGAGCCCAGGCATTAGGACCCTGTGAGATAGGAGGGCTCCGAACATCTACCCTGCCATTAAACAGCCCCGTAGCCTGAGCTCTACAAGCCCGAGTCAGCTGGCAGGGACCAGCCATGGGTGTCTAATTGCAGTGTAGACGTACCCTATATCAGGGGTCCGGGGGCCATGGGCAGGTTTCAGGGGATCCTCCAAGCATGGCTGGCATTAGACTCGCTAGGGCCCAGGGCAGAAAGCCAAAGCCCCACAGCGCAGGACTGCAGTTTGGGCCCCCAAGCCCCATCACCCGGGGCTGAAGCCAAAGCCTGAGCAACTTAGCTTCTCGGTGCCCCCTGTGGGCTGGGGCTCCGGACAGTTGCCCTGCTTGCTACCCCTTAGTGCTGGCCCTGGCTTTTATATGCAGAAAAACTGTTGTTGTGGCACAGCTGGGCCGTGGAGTTTTTATAGCATGTTGGGGGGGGCTCAGAAAGAAAAAGGTTGAGAAACCCCTGCCCTAGATGACTTTAGGCAAGTCTTTTAGTCTCACCTGTGCCTCAGTTCCCCATCTCTGTAAAACGGGAATAATACTTCCCTACCTAACAGTGGTGGTGTGAAAATAAAATCTTGTCGTGATTGTGAGGCACTTGCAGCCATCACCATCGTGGGGTCTAAGTATCTAGCTATATAATGCTTATGTAGCAAGTGAGATTTCCACTTCCCTTAAGGCTTCTTGTCCTCACTTCCTCAGCATTTGTAATTGCTAGATTGTAACTCAGCACAGCTGCAAGTGAGTGGACAGGCTCAGCAGCTGCCACTTTTTTGTTTTAAACAAAAACTATTTTTGGTGGGGGAACCCCAAAACTTTAATGCCTTGTTGTCAGAGGCATGCTCCTCCTTTGGGAATGCTGCATGCTAATTACAGATCAGGATTTTCAAGATTCTGGAGGGTTGTCCCCTTTACTGCTCTTCTCTGGTGGACTGAACTTTCCATTCCTGAGGTCAGCCAGGGAGAGAGAGAGAGAGAGAGAGACTAGAAATACAGCACCTGCAGGTCTTGTTAAAATCAGACTGCTCAGCCCTGGAAATGCCAACCTGCAAACTTCAGAGTCTTGCTATTTTAAAGCTTCCCTGACTGATGTAAGCAACTGACTTACCTTATTTATGTCGTCATTATTATTATTTTTTCCCTAGTAATGCCTATAGTATGCTAGGCAATGATCACACATAGGAGGGGGCTTGGTCCTTACCCCAAAGAACTTATGATCTATAAAGATTGAACAAATAGAGAAAATGAGTGGGGGAAAGGATACTTATAAGAAAAGTGACCTGGTAGTGATGACAATTATGGAAAATATTTTCTTATTCAAGGTGTCCTAAAAAGGAGGGAAAATAATTAGGATCATCCCCCTTTTCTTTTTTTTTTTGTTGCTTTGTGATGTACAAAGACAGACTTTAATTTGTGCCTATTTTTTACATTTTCTTTTGTGATGTTAGCACTGTACTGCATCTCCACTCATGAGTCTTCCAGTCTAGGTACAACCTGAGTTTTTTTTTTTTAAGCGAGTGAGCTGGGTAGTTCAGAGGGAGAGGAATCATGAGTCAGACTGGTTTTTTGTTGTCTACATCGACCGGTAAACATTTGGAACAAAGGAAGACTTTGTTAGATAATCAGAAACATCACCCCTTCAGTTGATTTATTAACAGTAAAAATTCTCAGGAATCTCCACCAGTGGCCCTTTGGCAAAACCAAAGAAGACCGAACTTGGCATTGTTTTTTCCCTTAGACCTGGTCTACATTTGAAAGTTTTACTGGTATAACTTTGGGTTAGGGGTGAGATTTTCTTTTTTAAGCCAAAATAGTTATACCAGTAAACACCATAGTGTGGATACCAGTTTATATCAGTGAGACTGGAATAAAGTGACTTATATTGGTATAGTTATTTCCCTTCGTGTACAGAAATTGTTATACCAGTATAAAGCACCTTTATACGGATAGAACTGCGGTACAACTGTCTAGTGTGGACAAGGCTTAAGAGAATTAAGCAGAAAAATCACTTAAAATCAAACATGTACCACCTAAAACTTTGCCTTTAACTAAGAAACGAAACCAAAAAGGGTGTAAAAAAATTTTAAGGAAAATCTTCTGGGGTGCACTTTTAATTGTAGTGATAATTAAAACCAATCAAACAAAAAGGATTGTCCCTAAGTACCTCACCACCCACCTTGCCATAAGCAGCCCGTTAATTTTTTGTAAAAGTCATGGTGGAAGTGGGCCCTTGGGATGGTCTTGAACGTGGAGGAGAAGGTAGTGTCCTTGAGGACAAGTTCAGGGAGGGAGTTCCATGCATAGGGAGTGGCCTTGGAGAAAGCCTAGGGATTCTTGTGGCAGAAGCAGACAGATGGAGGGCTGAGGTCAGTGGGATTGGAGTCAGGTGGAAGGGTGACACAAAAAGAAATAGAGGCAGAGCTATACAGGACCTTGAAAGCAAGCACATGCAGCTTGAATTTGATGCAGAGGAGGAGGGGGAAGAACCAGTGAAAGGATTCCTAGAAACGGGTACCATGGACAGATGAACAGGCAAGAAAAATTATCTTAACCCGTGTATTGCATGGCAGGAGGGGAGTAACTGGTCAGGGAGGCCCGAGAAGAGGTCACATGAATTTAAACAGGAAATGAGGGCCTAAGCAAGGGCTTTAGCTAGAGAAAAGGAAAGAAAAGCTGGATCTCTTGAGTGCCTTGGAAGCAGCAGCAGAATTTGAGCAGGGCTTAGATAATATGGAGCAAGGGAAAAGGAAGAGTCAGATATGACCCCCCCCCCCCCCCCCCCGCAGCTGAATAATGGGGAGATTTGTGGTGGTGGTGATTAGTGACAGAGAATGTGGGGAGCAGAGAATGCTTCGTGGCCAAAACTGATCTTCCCTGTGTTAAGTTTAAATTGATGATACACCCAGGAGGCAATGTCCGAAAGATAGGCCTAGATCTGGGATTGGATGGATGGAAACAAGTCAGGAGTGGAAAGGTATATGTAAGTCGTCAGCATGGAGATGGTAGCTGAAGCTGTATGAGATCACTCAAATAAAGAGTGTAAAGTGAGAAGAGGGAGGGACTGAAGTTAGAGCCTTGCAGAATGTTCTCTGTCAAACAGATCACACTAGATTCTGATGTTGGAGAGGGTCTTTTTAGGCCCCCTGGAGTCTCCTTAACTACCTAATCAATCACCCAGTTAATAATTGCAGTTGGACTGTGGCAAGTCATAGGGACTCTGCTGCAAAGTGGGGAAAGGAAGGATGCAGGGTGCCCAATGTGGCAGTGCAGGCCACACACACAGAACAGAGCAATGTTCTCTGACGAATCAGGAGTGAGCACTGTGGCTTTGGAGACCAGAATACCATATAAAATCTCAAACCAATGGCACACCGGTATATGTTTTAACTGCTAACCTTGTTCCTTGATTTTTGTTTAAAACAGGGTTCTTGGGGATCTGGAAAGGATCAGTATAGCAGGGAACTGCTTGTGTCCTCCATCTTTGCAGCAGCCAGTCGCAAGCGAAAAAAAACGAAAGAAAAGCCACAACCAAGCAGCTCAGAAGATGAGCTGGATAATGTGTTTTTTAAGAAGGAGCTTGCTGAACAATCTCATGGTGATGTAACAAAAGAGGACACAGCTAAAGAGGAATGTGAGGGAGAGATGGCAGGAAGAAAACAAAGGATATTTGTTCTGAAAGAAAAAGAGAACAGCACTAAAAACGACATGAATGTTGCAAAGGATGAAAAGAAATCATTCAGGAAAGAGAGCACCCCCTTAGAGGAGCCTTCACCACCTTACCAACAAAAATATACAAAATCACCGAATCTCGGCCACCGGCTAATGATACAGAACGATAGTCCTAAAATTCCTATTTCACAAGCCACATCCCAGGTTGAAGAGACAGTGTCTGACTCTGGCACTATGCTTAGCACTTCTTCCCAGGCTTCCCTGCACAGATTTTCAGGCAAAAAATTAGCCAGCCCTGAAATAAAATGCGTTGAATTTTTAGCTGCTGATGTCAGTTCTATCACCTCGGATTACTCAACCACTTCATCTACTACATACGTAATGGGTTTAGATTCTAATATGCTGAGCCCTGAAGTGCAATCGGTGACTGAAAGCAAGGGGGATGAGGCTGATGATGAAAGAAGTGAGTTGATCAGTGAAGGTCGTCCTATGGAAACGGACAGTGAAAGTGATTTCCCTGTCTTTGCTACAAGTTCTGCTGCTGAAAGGATAGTCAGGGGGAAAATGCAAGAAGTGCCAAAAACAAATCGGAGGAACTCCGAAGAAAGCGAAGTAAGTTGTACTGAGGGAAGTTCAACACCAAAGTTAGACAGCCGCAGACTATTTAGCTCTCACAAACTTATTGAATGTGATACTCTATCTAGAAGAAAGTCTGCCCGGCACAAAACAGATAGCGAAGGATCAGGGGATGCCAAGAGTGAGAAGGAGTCGCCTGCAATGACCAAAATGTTTGATATAATGAAAAAAGGAAGATCAACAAGCAGTTTAACTACATCAACTAGAAGTGAAACTGAAAAACAAGAACCTACGTGGAGACTTAAAATAACAGACAGATTAAAACTGCGTCTCAAAGCATCGGCAGATGATATGTTTGGTATAGGAAATCAAAAATCTAGCTCTGCAGAAACCTCAAAGAGAAAAAATATCAGGCGAAGGCATACACTTGGAGGGCAGAGGGATTTTGCGGAAATAAGTGTTTTGAATGCATGGAAAGCTCAAGAACAGGGTCAAAGTAGAGAGAGAGTATCTGAGCTTTCAGCTGTGAATCGGTTGAAGCCAAAATGTCCAGCCCAGGACCTCTCCATTTCAGAGTGGCTTGCACGGGAACGTTTACGCACTAGCACAACTGACCTTAATACGGGTGAAACTGAAGAGCCCAAAGTTGAGAACACTAGCTTAACAGATGTATCAAAGACAGATCTGCCTTTATCTGCAGAAATGCAGGCAGATGATGGCAGTGCTTCTAGCAGCTTGACTTTGATCAATAGAACACCACCTCTGTCAGGACCACTCCAGCCCCCTGACCAGGTAAATGGTGAACATTATCAGAGCATGAACAAAAGCAGCTTCAGTGCAGCAGTTGACGCCCATCCTCATAAACTCTCTGGGACCCAGGTGGTTAGATCTCGATTTTACCAGTATCTTTGAAATGGGGAAAGGTCCACTACAGCAATTCAGTAGCTTACTGTTACACTTCCCAATAACTCTGTATATATTTTCCTGTACTGTTGTTTTTATGCAGCCTTCATTTGGGCTGGTTTCATCCATATGCACTGTGGAAAGTCTTCACAGTGCATTACTACAGCCAGAAGAACATTTTTTTTTAAAGTTAAAAGTATATATCTATTTTAAGAAAAAGTATATTTGATGGCTGCATACAAATGTTGAACAAAGCATCTGATGCAACATGCTATGTAGTGTGAACATGGTTTTCTGACTGAAAGTTGGCCTGGCATTAGTATGCAGCAAAATTGTTCTTTTGGGTTAGTCACTAACAAGTGCCTCATCATAAATTCATTTGGTTTGTTAGGGTGCCATATTGTTAATTGTTAAATTAGAGAAACGTACTACAAACAAATGCATTTTATTGGTAACCAATTTCATTACATTTTACAGATTTTAACACAGGTGGATACAGAGCTTCCATTCCTTAGGCATTCCAGTTGGATCTCTGAGTTTTATATTCCAATTTTAATACAGTTTTTGAGTTTTATGTGACTTGAATTTTTAATCTTTCTGTAAAATAAGTAACTTAAATGTACATATTACATGTGTATCTTTTCTTCAGATACCAGATTTGATATAAATGTTGTAACATAGGCGTGTAGATAGTGGATCCTGGATGGAACTGGTTTCTTTTATTGAGAAGAATATAATTCTGCATGAAGACTTAATGAATCCAAACTTGTATCATGCCTGTGTGCATCTACTTAAACACTGGAAATAAAATTGTTTTTGTGACTCCTTGAATGGCCTGAATTTCATTCTAATGAGTAGTTCTAAAATGATTGCTTACAAGTTGCAATCCACAACTGCACCCAATATCAGAAAACCTGCAATTATTGTCTGGAAGGAATGACAGTCTCTGTGTGGAAAGAGGCAATTCAAAGGTTTTGGTTTGAAGAGTGTAAAGAAGCTACTATTACAAATGTGTGTGTTATTCATAGGTAAAGGACTCTGTTTTTCAAACTTTTCGTGTCTATGGGACGGTGCCACAAGTATAGCATGTGACAGAAAGGTTCAGATGCTTAAATTTCTTTATTTTGATTTTTAAACTCCATTTACAATCTGGCCCTATATAATACACCAAATTAAGTTTGTTCGGTTAGGTGGTCTTCCTTCAATGTGCAGTTTCTGTGGTACTGAGGAAAACATGAAAATATCAATAATCCTTCAGAATGCTGAATATCTTAACCCTTATCTCTGGTGTTTTCCATACCACCAGCCAAACCAGTGCTGTTTTTCATAATTCATTGTAAAGACCAGCTGGTGGATTGTGAAAACTCAGAAAAATGTCTATTTACAAACAATTCTACATACATATTATACAGTACTTGGTTTCTCCTCTTTTATTGCCTAGCATATTTGTTCCTTACTTTGTCCACTGCTGGGTATTTGCTCTCTAAGTCACAATCCTCTGTTGGTAACATGAAAGTTAATTGCTCTAAAGAGAGTAACAATAATCCAGTGTTGGTCATAAGCGAGGAATGAGCAGCACATGTGCACAAACTCTGTGCAACAAAAATTCTGTTTTCATGCACATGTTCAGTACTGACAAAGCACGATGTGTAGGCAGGCTTGGTTCCATATAGAGCCTTTTTGATTTTGTTCAAAATGGCTGTAATAGTTCTGTACTTTAATCTATATCTACCTTACTGTTCCTTGTGAAGAAACAACTATAAACATTTATTTCCATTGCGAAAAGTATCTTGTTGGATAATGTTCCATGAAAATTCTCTTTACGGAAGTTTTGTGTACATGTCTGTGCCCAATAGCAATTGAAATAAAAATGATTTCTGTTCTTATTGTCCATCTAACAACTTTTAACTAACACCTTTTCCAGATGTACTGTGATGCTGGTGCATAAGTAGCATCTCCATTTGAAATATAAGGAAAAATCAACCTTTGCTAGCTTCTCAAAGTCAGTAGTTCAATTTCACTCTACAGTCAGGACCAAAATTCTCCTTTTAAAGTGCATTTCAGCAAGGGACTTCAACGCCATGGACACTGTGTTGCTCTGATATCCACATAAAAGTACATGAAAATATGTATGGAGTGCAAGTGGCCTTTAGACATCTTTTCGCGGTTGAAGCAGATTCTTTGTTAACAAGCAAAGTGTGTTCTAATACGTGTGGAACATGGGAAACCTTCACAATTCATACTTCCTAAATAGATTCTTGAATTGATTCAGCTGTGACCAAATGGAAAGAGGATTGCTCTCTCTTGATGGGAAAGAAAGAAAAAATGGACATTCCTGGGATAGGTGTGAAAAGATGAATAGTGCATTTTTGACATCTCCAAAGTGATGTTCCCCTTTCAATGCGGGGGTGGGGGGTGGGAGAGAGACTCAGTTTGGTTTAAGAGTAACTGCACACCTTTCCTTCCAACCTTTCAAACTTCTCTTGAATGTTGGTTTCGAGCAGGACTTTTTGTGACATTTACAATGAGCAGTAAGAAAACTGAGCCAATCTTCAACCACCTTTCTACTTTTCTCTCTCATCCTGGGGCAGAGAAGGTGGTGAGGGCCACCACTAGGGCTCCCCTGTTGCTGACCATCCTGTGGAACTGAAGTTGCCCTTAGACACTGAGGAATCATACATCTCAGTTTACTTAGTCATTTGGAAGGTAGAGTGACAGATGTGCACCCTCTGGGTCCAGCTGGAGATAGAGGCTCTGCCTGCAGCATAGTGACAGCCTCTCTGCTCCCTTTGCCCAATATACAGTGATGTTCAAACAACAGGGGCCTATATTTTTTTAAAAAAACCTGAGATTTTATCTTCTGGGATCCCTACCCCACACTTCACTTTGCTTTGTGTTTTTTTTATCCTACGGGGGAAGCTGCCCAAGGCCAAAGTGAGAGTACACTTCAGGTTCAAAATCCACCATGCAAAAATGCTGGGGGGGTGGGAGAGGGGATGGGAGGCTCTCCTTTCTGTTTTTCTTGGAGTTGGTGGTGTCTCCTCCCTCATTCAGAATTTCTATCCAAGTTCTTCTAGTCTTTCTCCCCCCTGCTTCTATAGCCACTTTCCCCCATATTTCCCTTCATCTTTATACCCTTCCGCTGTCACCCATATACTCCTGCATGCCACATTCCCTGAAAGTGAGATGGGAGCCTCCTGCACCACATGCTGCTGTGAAAGGCCCTTTTTCCCTCCTCCCCAGTCCCGTGTTCCTGTTACTCCTTCAGTATTACTGCCCCCAGCAACTCTGCCCCCTTATGGGGCTTCACCTCCTGTTCCCTAACCACCATGTGCTACAATCTTCTTTGAGAGCAACCTGGCTTCAGTCCCCCAGAAAACAAGGTTGGGTTGATGACCCTTGTGACGACAGCCTCGCTGCTGCAGGGGAAGGCTGGAGGCTCCTGGTTCCCAGACTTCAGGAAGCTGATGCCCCCACAATAAGAAAAGGAAGCCAAATACACCTCCAACATGGTTTTCCATCCTTCCTTTAGTCTCCATGCCCCACAGCTCATTGCAGTGAGGGGCTGGGATTAGTGGCAGCCCTCTGCTCCTTTGGTGGAGGTGACTGGTAGGCACCCTGCTGAGGGATAATGGGAGGGGCCCTGCTGCAAAATTTTGGAGTGGGTTAACATTGCAGGGCAAAGGATGTCCACATAGCTACAAGGGAAATGGGGGGCAACTGGCTTTTGCTTTATTCACTGGAATGGGGCATGGTGGTAAATTAAAATAGTTATGTTGTGCCATCAGAGCAAGTTTACCAAAAAACCCCACTTCATGAGAGAGATTCCAAAGTTGGCAGGGCAGGTACGATACCTGCTTGCTGTAGAGAGCACCTCCTGACCCTTCTCTGCTTCCACCCATCCTGAAGCAGCTGAGATGCAGTTTGGTCAGGCATTCCTTTTGCCAGGAAGTGAGTCACAGAAAGGGTGGCCTGTTGCTTAATAGAAAAAGCCCTGATTTGTGAGGTATAGCCACTGTCCTCTAGGGCTGTGGGGCCCTTGAGCAGACAAACATGCACAACCGTGTGGGGTTTTTTTTGAACCAAAACAATGTAGTTACAATTTGCCTAATGTGTAGGCACTGATTTTTTTTAATTTTTTTTTTGGGGGGGGGGAGGCTCAAGAGTTTTGTGGTTGGAAACTCATTCTGTCATCTCTTCCCCACAGGATGCTGTGTCCATTTTGTATGTATTTGTGAATAATACATTTTGCTTGGAAGCTAGTGGGTCTTGTATATAGAGTATTCATTTTCAGTGCTCAGCACACGGAGCGCAGCTAAACTTGACACATTGCCTGAGAGTCGCCTATCGCTTACACTAGCGTGACCCTATGAACAACGAGGTGGAGAGGTGACCAAGTAGCCTTTAGCAGCATCGCACGGTGATATGGGCTGGGTCAAGGATACACAAGTGGGTACTAGATGGCAGCTGGGGCTAGTACTGCAGCCATCAGCTGTGCTGCAAGAATGGGGGCAGGGAGGGAGAATGCAGGGGCACAGACAGCATGGAGATTATCTGCAGCAGCACCTAGTGGACAGGGAATGCATGGTCATGGCTGTAGCCTAGCAGGCGAGATGAGGCACCAGTGGCAATGGATGACTGACAGTACTGCAAATTGGATGAATGTGACACATGGTAGGCCTGCATAAAAGTACATCTGTCAGTGCCTTAAGGCATGCGCAGTCAAAGGTGTTACATAGAAGCAGAGACAAGATTAGGATGGTCTTAATTTTAGGTTTAGTATTTTATACATGATGATATAGTCTGACACTTGAGGGGAAATAGCCATGTCTAAACCCACAATTAATTAGCTACTTTCTTAGCCTTGCACAATCACTCATTTACCAACTATGAGGTTGTGGGGGGGTTATGTTTTGTAAAATGTAACCAAGCTCTGTTTGGATAAAGTGTCCCATCTTGGAGAAGACTTGAATACACCTGGAGTTCTGTTCGTGTACTCATGCTAGCAACAAATCATCAAGCCTCTGCCTACGTATGGGAATCTACCATGGGCTCGTGCTTAGCTTATACCAAGTTTCTCTTACGAAGCAAATGGAGTGTAATGCTGGAAACAGGGATTCGTTGGTGTATGTTGTTATGAAAAGGGTTTGATGTTATTTTCACTGTCACCTAAGTGCCTTTACCAAAAGCCTGACCAGTACGTTAATGAAGATCATGTAACTTGTTTGTATGTGGAGATGCTTTAAACATTGACCTAACTCCCACCCAGACAAGATCTCTCTTCCTGCTCTGACTGACAGCCAGAAACAAACGTGACATTCAGTAAATTAGTTTAAGACCAGAAAATTAGGCCATAATTTTGGGAATGGGAAGTGCAGTGGAAATGCTTTGACAGCAAGAGCACTACTGTTTGCAAGCGACAGAGTAAAATGTTATAGCAGCAGTTTTAGAAGGGGGGATAGTGACGTTAGTATGGAGCGGAAGTTTCTAAGGCTGCATACAAAGAATAAACCCCCATCATGTTAGAGAGTTCCTCAAGTGCATGGAGAAGAAAACAAGGAGAAACACGTCTATTGGGAGGGAAGCATCAATTGATTAACACTGTTGTCTTAAACACCAAGGGCAAAGGAGACAAATTAGCAAAATAAAAAGGTAGGGGACAGTACCGAAGCTGCTTAGGTCCTTGCCTGCAGAGTAACCTTACACAAGGCAGTGGGTTTATCTGCAAAGGCAGCTCTGATTAACCATCATGTTTACGAGCCTTGCTGCTGTCTCAATTCTAATCCAGAGCAGCTCTACTTGAGCCAGAGTTGGTTCAGGTATTGGCATTTGTTACAGTATTTACATTGATACTGGTGTGATTGCTGAAGTTTTGGACATAAGGCTTCCACTGACAATATTACTGCTGCAAGGGACTCCATGAACCTATCTTTGTGGAAGGGATCAGGGCCTTCAGCCTCCAGTAACAGCAATGTAGTGTGTGTTGTAAATTCTGTTACTGAAAAAGAATAAACAGAAGAAACCAAATGGAAAGAGGAGGCAGTTCCTTTTAACTAGAGAAGGGTGGTTTCCTCTTTCGCTGTTTGGCCAGGTAACTCTTCAACAGCATTACAAGGTAAGAGTCCAAATCTCAAAGAATTACAATTTTGCTCATTATGTCAGACTGTTTACATTAAAAGTAAAGATTTTGACCAACCATTTGAGTTGGAATCATTGTAAAAGTTATCAGTGACAAAATACAAAAACAGCATGCAGCCCTTTATTTTTGTAAAGTTCTTTGCTTAGCATAGTTCTGTATATTACATTATGGTGTTTGTTAAACAAATTTATTTACAAAAACACTAGCTATGCAAACTTTTCCATTTGCTCAATAGTCACCTCTCCCCATATATATCTTTTTAAAGCATGCATAAAAATTAATTTTGGTGTAGTAAAACTACTCTATGTGCCCAGCCACATACAGTATTTATTTTTTATATATAGATATGTACAAAATGCTGCCAGTATACATAACAGTACAGAAGTGTACATCTTAAAATCCACACTGCAATACAAGTTACCAGGTCTCAATAAAACAAAAGAAAAATAGTGGATTTAGCTAAGAATAAAAGTAATCAGCAAATACTTAAAAACAAAATTTATTTTTGTTGGATTGGCAAATTATTAAATATAATTTGAATGGCAGTGCAATATGTTAAGTTACCTCATACACACTAATACCAGTCTTATTCTGTTTCTTGTGTAGAGGTTTACTGTCCAGCATAACACTTTCAAATGTACATTCTAATAGTATCAAAATGTTTTGGCAAAAAGATCTTGAAAGGAACCATGATGTTTTGTTGACAAAAATAGAAATCTGTAACAAAGCTAAATAACACTAAAAGAAAAGAAAAAATATTTTTGTTTCAGTTTTACATTTGTGTATAATCACACTTTAGAATATCTCTGTTCTTGTATTCCCCATAATGAAAATAGCTTTATACAAAACAACTTACTAAAATTTCTGGAGCCATACATTGTTTTTTCCATGCTCTATACATTTCTGTGCACACCCACACCCGTTCACTCACACACTTTCTGAACTTTTTGTAACAGGTGCTAGATACGGAAAGAAAATGCTCTATTATCATTAACAGCAAGGAAGTTTTACAAAACAGCTTCACTCTAATCTATTGTATTAATCCAGTACTTAGCACATGTTTAGTATTAAGTCTCAAACAATAAAACAAAATGATACATTCCCTTGCTAAAATATTGGTTGCAAATTCATTGATAATAAACATAAGCCGTGGTGAAGTTGCGCACACTAGTGTTTTGCCTTTAAGCGGTCTCCTTGGCTGAGGAGGTGAGTTTGCTGGCGTTTCCATTCTGTGACTTGTAGCTGGTGAAGCTAGGTGTATGGATTGTCCTGATGCTCTTCAGGCCTTGGTTCAGTGAAGTGGGAGAGGTAGACGAAGGGGGGGAAGAGGAGGAGGAAGGGGGGGATGGCCGGCCATTTTGAGTCTGTAGTGAGAATGAAAGATGGTGACCTTTACCTGTGTAAGTGGGGTTCTGAAACTTTAAGGAGCCGTTAGAGACAGAAGGAATTAGGGAGGTAGAGTGAGCAGTGCGACCTGTTTGAGGACTCAGAAGGTTAAAGGAAGGAATGGATGTTTTAGTGGGTGGATTAAGAGGGTTAGAGCTGTCACCACTAGAAGCAGGCACAGAGCTGCTTTTCCCAGAGGTGGGAGAAAAAGCTGGGATCTTAGAAGCAGGTAAGGTAGGGGAAGTAGCTTTATAGTCCCCACCAGCTTTCTTAGCACTTCCATTAGCCTGTAAATAAAGATGGCAGGAGACAGTTTGTCAGAAAGCCAGTAACATAAGTAAACAGGGCCTCGGAAAACAGCCCTACGGAAAATAAGAATTAACTGTTCAAGGCCTGAGCTAAGTCTTGCAGCTGTGGACTGGCCCTGGTAGAATCCCCAAAGTGCACAACAAAGAATGCATAGAGTGCAAAGAGAGACAGAGAACAAAGCTTGTGCGAGAAGTCACATCAACCTACGGACTATTCACTACATTGGTCATGCTTTGGGATTGTTAACATGAGAATGGAAACATTTGGATAGAGTATTAATGTGCATCTAATGCAATCCATTAAACCAGAGGGTCTCAAACTGTGGGTCGGGATCCCAAAGTGGGTCGCCAGGGCTGGCATTAGACTTGCTGGGGCCCGGGGCCAAAGCTGAAGCCTGAGACCCACTGTCTGCGGCTGGGGCTGAAGCCTGAGCCTCACCACCTGGGGACGAAGCCAAGGGCTTCAGTCCTAGGCAGCAGGGCTCGGGTTACATGCTCCCTACCCGAGGCTGAAGCCCTTGGGCTTCGTCCCTTCTTGGGCCCCCCAACCCAGGGCAGCAAGCTCAGGCTTCGGGCCCACCCCCGGGGTCGTGTAGTAATCTTTGTTGTCAGAAGGGGGTCGCGGTGCAATGAAGTTAGAGAACCACTGCATTAAACACACAAGTTAATATCCGTTGCTTCCTTTAAAACTCTGAACAGAGGATTTCCTAGCTGTCCTGATGAATCAGATTTACCAAAGGGAAATAAACAGGTATGGTGGCATCTTAAGCTGAACATTGGAGTAAAAAGCAGATGTTTTATTGCAGGCATGCAAAGTATGGTGAAAGTGTAATAAGGATCATAGAGAGATTTTCATGCCCCCAAGATCCAGGATGTCTAGTTAGATCTCATTTGAAAGAAGAAATCTATTACTTGGTATAATCTACGCCAGTGATTTGACTTACATTTTTTTAAACAGCTTTAAATGTCCATCCAAAGATTTGGTTTAGGGTAAAACTACCTGTCTGTATTGGCGTGGATCCTGTAGCTTGTGCTGTCTGCCTGCTTTATCCAGGCTTCCTTGTTGTCTACTTTTTGTAACCATGGGTACTGGCATCCTGCTGGTCTGTGGAGCGGTGCTTGAGCCCTGTTAAAGAATTGTAGGGGCACGGGGGAGACAAGGAAATCACAGTGGTAAATAGGAGTGCATTTAAAGAGGGGAATCGCACACCATGCGCAAAGAAGCTTTGTGTGAGAAGCCAAAGTACTACATGCAGGGGAAACATCAGAGATTCACATCATGAGACACACCACTCTTGTTAATTTCAAGAATCAAATGGAGGAATCTGCTCAACTACTGATCAAACTGGATTTAATGTCAGTGTCATTTCTCATTTCACACAGCAGATTATTGACCCAGCTTCCCTGCATTGCCCGTCACCAAACAGCAGCAGAGGCAAAACAATCTATTAGCTGTTAGACACCTAGTGGGGAGACCAAACAAGCCACCTGAAAGGAAGTAAACAAATCATAAGACACCTCTTGCTTAATGGTGATTATTGCAGGTTTTAGAAAGCAGCTGGAGTTTGATTTCTCCTACTAAGGTACCTTACGTGAAGCTGATAGGATTGATGAAGGGGATTCTGCACCAGCATGGCTCTCTTCCAATACTACAAGTTCTCTGGGTGCAGCCTCTTGTGTTATATGGGAAGAATAGGGGGCACTGCTTCTTACAGAGCCACATGCAGGTTCAGGGACAGATCTTGGACTCATCTCACTGATGGTATTCTCCAGCTGTTTAATGGTCTGCTCAAGGCTGTCCAGAGTCCTGTACGTATTCTTTCGAATTTCATCAGTCCTAGAACTCTGTGCTGATGCCTCAGGAATGGGATCTTCCTTCCCAGAACCATCTTTGGTAACATCCTCAGGCTGAGACCCTGTGATTTCAAATCTTTTGGCCTCCTTGTGTTGCTTTAGAGACCCATCTTCCTCCTCCTCCTCTTCATAAACCACCACCTGCAAGGTCTTCTTCCCAGTTTTGGTCCCTGTACGTATTGCTTGAGTCAGAGCAGCCAGCTGCTTTTTAGGGAACTTAAATTTAAATTTTTTCTTAGCATCCTGCCTGCTTCCAAACTGATCAGGAGAGTCCAGCTTCACTTCTGAATTTAGACCATAAATGTGACTAAATTTGTTAAAACCAGCCTTTGCAATTTCTTGTTCCTCAGGAGTTTTTGTTTCTGTAGTGTCGGAATGAGACTGAAGTTTAAATTCATATTGTTGCTCAAGCCCATGATTTGCTAAATAATCTGTAGCAGCTCTTCCATTATTAATTGTCTGCAGTGCTTCATTCTGTAACATAGGGATTTCATTTTCTTCCTCCTCCTCCTCCTCTTCCTCAATCTTCTCCTCTGTCATCATTTTCTCTAACTCCTCATCACATTCCTCAAATATGGTTGAAAGTCTTTTATAAGCCGATCTAATATCCATTGGTTCTTCAAAGATGATGATGACTGGTTTTTTGTCCAGATAAACTACTGGTTCTTCAGTCTCTGTACTCTCTAGCATACCTTGTTGGGATGTCTTGTCCTTTTTGGCATCTATATTAACTGTTTGTACATCTCCTCCCTTCCTGCTTACTATATCGTGAACTTCTCCAGTCGACAGAACCTGGACAGTTGTCTTGGTAATCATAAAAGCAATGTTGTCTGATGGGTTTTCTTCACTTGGAGAGCTAGCTGGAGACTCTGTCTCCTCAATATATTTTACATTGGTATTTCTAGATACTTTAGGCCTTAGCACAACCTGACTGTAGTCAATTACAGGCATTTCTTGCTCCTGTGGTAATTTGGAAGCCTCCTGAGTTTGCAACTCTGTTTGCCTGATAAGAGGTGAAACGTTGCTGATTGGGACACATTTGCCTGCACACTCTAGTGTTTTTTTCTGAGGCATGTCATGATCAGTGTGTGTCAATATTCCATAGTTCAGCTTTTGTTTTCCAGTTTCAATAGCTGGATAATGCACTCCTAAGACATCTCGACCCCCTTTTCTTCTGTCATTTTCTGGCAAGCTTACACTAGAGAAGTTTGTGCTGATATTATGGGGGTTCTTGTTGGAATAGTCTTTATTCCCTACAAACAAATCTTTACTGAATACAGAATTCTCTTTCATTGAAAAGCTAATTTTATTTTCAGATATGCTGGAAGCATCAGAACTCATCTCATCTTCAGTTTTCCCTTCCCTCTTCTCCTTAGGGTGGTCACTATCTTTTGGAGATCCTGTTGTATCCCCATATACCTAAGGGGGAAAGTTGGATTACTTAGTTAATCAGAGTTATTACTTGCAAAGATTTTTTTCTCCAATTAATCACCATATCCTCAGATGAAGTGAAGACCTTGTGAACTCACTGCTCTGTACATTGCTGCACAGCCATGTCTATAATAGTCTTCTGATTTCTGTACCTCTTCATGGGAAAATTCCAAATCCTAGTAGGACAGTGTACAACATCTTATTGCACAAAACTATGCACGTGCCCACCATGGACTCTAACCAAAGACTTTTTATAAGGTCTCCAGAATGTGCTGTGCAAAAGTGTAAGTTATCTTATCGCCAACATTGTTTTACCTTGACATATTTAGACACCAGATTTCAAAAATTCCTTAGTTTGCATAAGACTGAAGCTTGAACTAGATACAGTATTTGACTAAGATCTGTCGGGAACAAATCAAACCATAAGTGAGGGAGGCGGACTGCCACACCAAAGGGACTGATTTGTAACTGTGAATATTGACAGTCCCTACAGCCTGTAGGCTCACCGGGACTATCTCAGTTACACCTCCCTTCCAGGGGTTGGCACCACCATGTTGCGTGACGGACACTTGAAAAATTACTGTACTTAGTGACTGACATTGGGGGGATTATGTCATTCAGTCACTCAATTTTTTGAAAAATTACCATGGACCTCAACATTTTTACCATGGACACATTGAGAAGGGAGCAGGGATCAGCAATGTCACCATGAAACAGTTTGGCTCACCTTGAAAGTAAGCTTTGAAAGGTAAAGAGCTGCTTTCTAACTGCCTCTAATATTCCTCCTGTCTAAGAGGTGATGTTCTGTGTTAATGTAACTGCTGTCTGGGCATACCAAAGTCATTCTACAAGTGACTACTGCAAATAAAAATGGTGCTTAACCCTAAATAAGTGAAGTATTTAACACCTTGAAAAACCCAGAAAATAAAATTAAACCTATTTGTCTAAAGAAACAAGTCCTATAGGCACATTGTGATTTCATCCAGTAGTTCTTTACCTTCATTAAATGTTAACTGCTACCAGCAACGCAGGTCTGAAAATGATTCTTTTAACTGGCCAGCTTATATAGACATATTCCCAGGGAGGCTCTGAAGTGAGGAACCTCGCAGACAATACTTCAGAGCCGTAAGCAGCAGGGCAAGGAAACTTTTTCTTTGTTTTTTGTTTTGTTTTGTTTTAAAGAGCAGATATTTCTATTTCAGCAGAGTGACAAATCCCTGGGAGAAGGCCCTCCATCATTGATTTGTTGTTACTTATGGTTTTTGTTGTGGGCACTGGGGGTGAAAAGGGAACTTGATTATAACTGATGTAAAATAACCATTCTACAATCAGATTTCTGGTAAAAGTATTGACAGGACAAAAGTGTGAATGAAAAAAATGGTTCAAATACATCAAAAGAACAATATATGTATACTAGCAACAACTGCTCAATCCGAGCTGCAAACGATCAGTCATGAAATTCAGTCTCCAACATAGGATGCACTAGCGTAAAGGTACAATAACTTAAGTGAAATCATTTAATGGACTTCAAGTGCACATTGTCTCTTAATGCATGCTTCTCAGTATTACATATAAAGCTCAGAAAGAAGAAAGTCAGCTAGCAGTGGACTAGGTTCATAGTTTATAATCTTTACTCAACATGCTCACAGTTTGTTAGCACTAACAGAGATTATGCATTGAGGACACAAACTACTGGGTGGTTTGAATAGGGAGGAATTATCATGCAAAACAACCAAAGCCAGAGAGGAATTAAAGTTCAATGTGACACTCCAGCCACATAATAGTTTGTGCGTCAGAAATAGCATGTCAGCTCTTACCTGTTCCTTAAGGGCCCAGACCTGCAAGTTGCTGAGGGCCTTCAGCTCCCATTACAATAAAGGGCTCTTAGAATTGTGGCCCAATATATTTAATGGCACTTTTTGTAAGAGTGGGGAGGTTACATGTGGGGCTCTGGCTGCATTTCACATCCAGTAATTACATTCTACCTACCTTCATTCCCCTGGATTTTCAGTTTTTCCATTTTACACTGCCTGTCCCAATCTCGGGTATAGTGTCTCTAGCCATTGTTAAACAGCCATGCACTTCACTCCAGAAATGGCTGCACTCCACTGGGAAATGAAGTGATACTTGTACAGTCTGTATACCAGTTGGTTAAGTTTGTTAGGCTCCATTGGGTTGAAAGGTGCCAGTGAATGTCAAACTTAATTGAGCTTACATCTTGCTTAATGCTGGGAGTTTGTGATTGTCACCATTATTTCACTGAAGAGTAGTTTTGAGTCAGTTCTTTGGAAAAAAAATGTTTGCGTTATATTTTAGAAAATGGGCAATAGCTGAGTGCTGACTCAGGCTGCTGGGTGACAGTACAATCATCTGGCCTTTTCAACACTGAATTTGCACTGTCAAATCTGACAATTTCTTCCAAAGAAACTTTGGCTATAACCCCCCTCCCCAGTCCTCTGTCACACTCAACCTCAGGATTTATCCATGCAATGGAGAAAGCCAAAGGCCAGGTTTGAAGACTCCCCTTGAGCTTCAATGTTGTTTCTAGATATTGCAAATCTCACTTCACGTGTCATGTGATGTAAAATTTGTACTACACTACCTGCTGCTGCAGGTTCAAGACTTGGGACCAAAGAGAGAAACAGTGCTGAGGGCAAAACTGGGCCTTCATAGCCTGGTTTTCAGAGGGGCTCACCTCTAGCTTCCACTGATTTAAATGGCACTTACAGGTACTCAGCACCTTTGAAATGGAGGTGACTGACTCCTGTGACTGGCACACTGACTTAGTGAAAATGCTCTAAGCTGCCACCTGGGATGTGGGTTTTAATCCTTAAGCCTCGCCACTCCACTGGGCAGTGGTGGTGTATTATAAAATGAGTCTGTCAAGCTCTCCTCAACCAGAATTCTTAAGTAAATGTTAAAGATGAGCTGACCCCCAACTTGGGCACGTGCACAAATACAACTCCTGTCTGCCAGCCTCAGGGGTAAAAGCAAATAAGCCACTGAGACGGGGTTAGAGAGGAAAAGACACATACGACACAAAATTAGTCTTGATGCAAGGAAAGAAGGTTATGCGAAGAGTGGGTGGCAGGTCTGTAGGTGCCACTTGTTACCTTCTTGTCCTTGTGGTGTATTAGAGCTCCAGGCCTTGTGTCTTTAACATGTGTGTCATTTCTGGACTGTTCAGCATGACTGTTTGAATTTACATCCATAAAAGAGCACTTCTGAAAAGCCTAAGGAATTAAAATACTGCAAGTTAGCAGGACACCCAGTTGGCTTTTTACAGACACCCCCAAAAGGAGTTCTGCTTCAAAGAGGGTATTTGTTTGAACTTGAAAGCTGGAACCTACTCTCACCAATTTTGTAAAGCATGAGATTTAGATTATCAGCAAAACAAAAACTGATGTTTAATTTATTCCCGCTACTGCCCGAACGGCTGAGTGAAATGCTATTTTCAGATTAGGTAGCATCTCCGGGCTGGCAAGCTTAAACTGCATTACAAATAATGAATTTGTTAAACAGTCTCCTGATTCCCATTTTACAGATGGAGACTCTGTGGTACACAGCGGTGAAAGGAGTTGCCCGAGGTTAAACAGGAAGACCATGGTAGATCTGGGAACACAAATCCCAGCTCCCAAACTCATGTCATAACCACAAGACCATCCTTAATGAAATGACTTCATTTCTCAGCATCCCTGTCTTTAACTTGTATGCTTAAGCCTAAACCTGCAGCCTCTGACACAAAACTAAGCTGTCAACTAAAAAGGTCCAATGCAAGAGAAAGATCGTTAAGGACATGGCTGCACTGCATCAGGGAACAGACCTTCCGCCCTGGGTCACAGACCCATGCGCTCAGGCTAGCTCTGTAGCTGTGGTGGCTTGGGCGCTGAAGCCTGGAGGGGAGGGAAAGGGGAGTGGCCGTGGGAGCCCAAGTTCCAGCCTGAGCCGCACTGTCAATATAGCTATTTTTCGAGCACTAGGGCAAGCCCTGCTAGCATAAGTCTGTGAACCCGGGCTGGGAGGTTCACGCCCAGATGCACTATAGAGACACCCTAAGCGTCTGATCCCCCCCTTACTTCCCTTAACATTTTCCATGTATGGGTAATGAGCTCCATTTCCAGTGGGTGAGTAATGCTGTTTTGTCAGCCCCTGGCCAGCCCCCAAATTCTATCATCAGACATGCATTTTATCAGCTAGGCTGCTGACAGGCTCAGTTGCAAAGGGTTTGTTTGTAACACGGGTAAGGAAATGGTGGTATGTGGGTTGGGTTTGGGCATTCAACAAACTAGAAAGGAAGTATAAAATTCCACATATACACCCTGGAGTTTCCACTCATTCATTCAGCACCCAATACAGGGCCTAGCTACCGGCATTTCCACTGCCACAAAACTCTAGTCACATGTGTGTTCTATCAGCAAACATGGAACCTATGGGAACCTGCAGGTGATTTTAAGATAGGCAACAAGAAGCCTGATGAATTCACACAGCCCCGTGAACCCATTGTGTGAGCTGAGGCACAGAAAAGCCTATGCTAACGAATGGTAAATACAATGAAGTGCAACTGAACACAAGTTCAAGTCGGGGGTAGGGCATGGAAATGCCACGCAGGGCTGCATTGCACATGGTAACACGGGACAGCATCTCTGGCATACATGTTTGGTATGCACATATGACAGTGATGTTGCCCTCATGCAGGTCTTGGCTTAACCTCTCTCCATTTCCTCAGATCCCCGGTTTCTTTCCCTCCTGAACTACCATCATCTTTCTAGTCTGCTATGGTCCCCACCAATCACGCGCTCTCGCTCTCTGCACCCTGTCACTGTCCTCAGTGCCCCCAAATTTGTTTCTCTCCCCCCCCCCAATGCCCCTGAACCCACAGAACCCTAGCTTGTGGGTTCTTCAGGCTGGTATCAGCCACACTACAGCAACCATACTCCAAGGTGGTGAGGACTAAGGAGTTGAAGTTCTTCAGGGCCTATGGACCCTATATTTTCCTCCTGCAGCAATGCTCTGGTATAAGTCAAGTCCTAGGTGTATGGGTCTGTTACTAAGTCCTCCTCCTACTGCACCGCAGAGTGTGGGCTCTCCAAACCCCCACCTTACTGGGCAAAGCTGGCTTCTCTCTAATTCCTTGGGGGTCCAGCCCAGCTCTCCCACTAGCACCTAGTTCAAGAGGAGGGGCTAAAGGCCATTAGTGCCAGTAGATGAACAATGCCGACAGCAAGTCCTGGTGTAGCACACAGAGTTCTGCGGACATACGCTGCGTTATCAGTAAGGTAAATCAGCAGTGTGGTAGAGGAAAGGTGCATGCCAGGGAGGGAGTGGCAATGAGAATTAGTTACACCATTACAGGTAAGAAAGTGATATTGGTGCAGGGGTGACATAACGTAGAGGACTTACCGGTACGCCGGAGTTCTGAACGGGGGCGTGGCCTCGACTGGAAGAGGTGGATTTAAAGGCCCTGGGGCTCCGCCTGTGGCTGGGAGCCCCAGGGCCTTTAAATCACCGGGGAGCTACCAGCTGCAGAGGTAGCTGGGAGCCCTGGGTGAATTAAAGGGCCCGGGGCTCTGGCCGCCACGGAGCTCCAGGCCCTTTAAATCACCGCCGGAGCCCTGCCGCCGCTAAGGGACGGGGGCTCCCCGCAGCGGCCGGAGCCTCAGGCCCTTTAAATCACCTCCAGAGCCCGGCTGCCTGAGCCCCTTTAAAGCGCCGCCCGAGCCCTGCGCTGGAGCTCCAGGGGTGCTTTAAAGGGCCTAGGGCTCCCAGCAGTGGCAGGAGCACAGGGCCCTTTAAAAATCTGCCCAAGCCCGGCTGCCATAGCGCCACCGGAGCTCCAGGGCTCTAAAGGGTCCGGGACTCCGGCCACTGCGGGGAGCCCCGAGACCTTTATAGCGCCGCTGAGCCCTGCTGCCGGAGCTCCGGTGGTGATGTAAAGGGCCTGGGGCTCCCCGCAGCGGCTGGAGCCCCGGACCCTTTAAATCGCCGTTGGGGAAGCTGGTCTGGTCCAGCACGGCGTACCGGCCCTTGCCAGTACGCTGTACCGGACCGGCTTACTTTCACCTCTGTATTGGTGTGGCAAGTATTGTGCTAACTATATAATTGATTTATTTCACTATCATGCAATTTATAGCACTAAATTACTGGATACAATCAGGAACTTCCTCCAATATAACATCCCTTCCCTCTCAGTCTCTCTCTTGTTACTCCCTTTCCAAATTATAAACACAGGAAACTCACAGTGGAGAACTATAGCAGACACTCCCAGTCTTCTTCTTTTTTAAACAAAGTTCTCTTTATAGACCTCTCTTTTTACTTAAGATTCATAAAGTTTAAGGCCACAAGGGACCATTAGATGATCTACTCTGCCCTGTATATCACAGGCCATTCAATGTCATCCAATTACCCCTGCATGGAGCCCAATAACGTGTTTTGCTAAAGCATATCTTCCAGAAAGACACTAATAGAGTCGAGAATCCACCACTTCCCTTGCAAGTTTGTTCAGTGGTTAATCACCCTCACTGCCAACATTTGTGCCTCATTTGATTTTGGCTGGCTTCAGCTTCCAGTTATGCTTTTCTCTGCTAGATTAAAGAGCTCTTTAGGACTCAGTATTTTCTCCTCATGCAGGTACTTATACACAATAACCATATCACCTCTCAGTCATCACTCTGATAAACTAAATAGATTGAGCTCTTGTAAGTTTCTCACTAAGGCATTTACTCCAGCCCTCAAGTGATTTTTTGGCTCTTTTCTGCTCCCGCTCAACAATTTTTCAACATTCTTTTATAACTATGACCACCAGAACTGACGGCATTATTCCGGTCCCAGCCTCGCCGATGCCTTGTACAGAGGTGGAACCTCCCTACTCCTATTCAGCCCTCCCCTCTTTGTGCAATCAAGGCTTGCATTAGCCCTTTCTGCCATTCGCAGCCTATCAGGGGAAGAGCAGTGGGGCAGCTGGGCTGCCTAAAGAGAGACCGGAAGAGAAGGAGAGGCAACCTGCCTGTAGACCCAATGCCACAGCAGCCCTTGGCAGCCAGGAGGACACACTGCAGGGGAAAAACTGCTCCCTGCCTGCAGAGTAGCTATCTAAAATGCCAGCGGCTGATGCCTGAGAGGTGTGGAGAGGCAGGATGAGTGAGGGTCACCCAAGATGCCTATCAATTGGCAGGCCTGTCTCATGTATTAGAAGCATTTTATGGACGTACAATACCCACTGCTGAGTGGATTGAGTAGATAATGTCTGTATAGTGCTTTTGAATACCTGAAGTGCTCCATACAGCCTATGTATTGTTACATAACCCCAAGCTGTCCTAACCCTGATCCAAACCCCCATTTGCTCAACCTGTTTCTCCTACCATAGTATGGAGACAGTACCATACAGCGCAGTGGTCTCCAACCTTTTTACGCACAAGATCACTTTTTGAACTTAAGATAAACTCAGGATCTACCTCACCCCTTCCCCGAGACCCCGCCCCACTCTCTCCATTCCCCGCTCCCTCCGTCACTCCCTCTCCCCCACCCTCACTCACTTTCACCAGGCTGGGGCAGGGGGTTGGGGTGAGGAAGGGGGTCCAGGCTCTGGGACGAGGGGTTTGGAGTGTGGGAGGGGGCTCCAGGCTGAGCCGGGGGCGGGGGGTTGGGGTGCAGGAGTGAGGGGTGCAAGCTCTGGGAGGGAGTTTGGGTACAGGCATCATATGGTCACACTGCACCTAATCTCATTGAATCCACTGGACATTTCATGAGTTTTACTTTTTATTAGTGTCATTTGTGGTTTATAGCTCCAAAATCCTTCAGGGATTGTCACAAATCCATGTAACATTCTCAACTGTGGGGTGTGCATTGGCTGAGCCCGGGACAGGGGGTTGCAGTGAGGGGTGCAAGCTCTGGGAGGAAGTTTGGTGCAGGAGGGGGCTCTGGGCTAGTGTAGGAGATTGGGGTATAGGAGGGGGTTCAGGGTCTGGGAGGGAGCTCTGGGCTGGGGTGCAGGAGGGGGTAGGAGGTGCAGGCTCCATCCGGGAGGCGCTTACCACAGGCAGCTCCCAGAAGCGGCTGGCTGCTGGCACGTCTCTGCGCGCGGCCCCTGGGGGAAAGGGGTGTGTGAGGCAGCTCCGTGTGCTGCCCATGCCTGCAAGCACTGTCCCCGCAGCTCCCATTGGCTGGTTCCTGGCCAATGGGAGCTGTGAGGACAGTGCTGGGGGCAGGGGCAGCATTTGGAGCCACCTCACCGCCCCCTATTCTCCCAGGGGCCGCAGAGACGTGCCAGCAACCAGCCGCTTCCAGGAGTAGCATGGGGCCATGGCAGACACGCAGCCTCTGAGCCTCGCTGCACCACCGGACTTTTAGTAGCCCGGAGATCGCAATCGACTGGCCGAGGCTCCAGGATCAACCAGTCAATTGTGATCGATGGGTGGTGACCACAGATATAGAGGATGTTGCTCAGAACCACTGGAAACTCACTGACTGCAGTTTAAATGTTTGGTTTTTTACTAATGTCATTGCCAGTGATCTAAAACAGTTCCACCTATTGCAAAACGAAAGACCACGGAGTGAGCGTCTCTTCTCAGAAACTGCTGCCAGAATGACGCATCCCATTATGGAAAGCTAAATTCTGTGATGTATCAAGAGCTTAGACATATATAAAAATGAGTCTAGAAAGGGGACCAAGGTCTAATGTGTATGAGCCCAATCAACCCTAGGGGCCTAGTATCCTCTGCTCCCACCAACTTCCACAAGAGTGGCGGGCACCAGGCGCCATGCAGGCCTGGGCTCTACGTGACAAACTCAGGTCAATGCTGAACACACTGAATATGTATAGCACAGCAAACCAATTTGATACACAAATCATGGAGGATTTGTCCACCAGCAGTGCCAATACCCCTGAATAATGAGCCACAGCAACCCTGCTTTTCCAGGCCAGAACAGTGCGGTGGTTGTTATGTGGATATATATTCACAAAGGGTATTTGGGTAAGACCACCACGCTCATTTCCCTTTGTGATCTTAGCTAAGAAGAGAAGCAAGGTCTGTAGAAGAGAGAGAGATTTTATACGTATATCCATGTGCAACTCAATGTGCATACCTGCAATTCTGCCATTATTCTGTCTCCTTCCTCTTCCTCCTCGTCCTTTGCGGCAGATGCTGTGACATGCAGTGGTGCCCCCCGGGATGAGGGTGGATCTTCTTTAGGTACTTTGGACTGTGCTGCTTGCCCAGCATCTTCGCTGCCTTCCTGAAAGATTGAAGAACCACAGAAAGCCAATATATATAAATAAACCATGCTAGTGCAAAACAAACACAGTAAAGCCAATAATAATACAACTCCCGCTATTGCAGGATTTCAGGAGGGGCTGAGTTGATTGTTTGCTTGTTTAATGTCATGCCTTAGGAGCTCACTTTTTTATCAGCTTAAAACCAAAATATATGGTGCTAGATCAACATAATCCTGATGCTATTGATATAATGTGTATGAGATGGAGAGGCATCCCCATACTGCCTCCCTCCTTTTTTATTTCACTTCATATGTAACAGGTGGGTAAAGTAAGCAACAAGAAACTCTTAAAATGTTTCTGTGGAAACTCTTGACTCTCTGAGCTGATCTTCCGCATCTGCGTAAAATGGGCTTTTTATTTTTAATCTACTTATGACACACTGGACGAAAGCTGCTTGTGATTTGCATTTTACATTGTTACAGAGGTAAGTGGAAGGATAAGACTCATGAAAACAGGACTGGACAAATCCGACTGGTTGCTTTATCTGATCAGTAGGATTTCCTGGTGGCCTATTAGTCACCTCTCTGGGCCACGGCCCTGTCTATGGTTTAGACAAACAGCTGAAGTCTGGGAATGTTTCATGTGCCAGCCATTAGTCACTAAGTCAATTAGCTACTGCCTGAATCATCAAACCTTGACAATGGTGGTCTCTTTTCTGACTGCATAGATGACATCTCCTGATCTCGTTGTGGTGAGGCCAGATCCCGGTAGGTAACTGCGACGTGGAGGTGGAGGAGGTGGTGACTTCACCAGCTTGTCAGCTTCCTGTTCTGCATCGGGAGCATCTTCTGCAAAGTAACATGGCATCACAGAATGATCATTGCTGATGGGGAATGGCTCTGGTTTTTTGCACCCTCTACTAGAGGATTAGAGAAAAAGTCCTGCCACCAAGAACTGTGTGACCATTAGCACATTCGGGATTCTAGCTTTAAAAGGTGCTCCTCCACAATTCTGAAGACACCTGCATTTGCACAGAGAAATCAGGTCACTCCACATAGAAACTTGCAGTGATATCCTGCTTCCATTAAAGTCAACAGGCTACAGGGCCAGGATTTCACCAGAGGTGCACAGGTTAGGCTGCACGACGTACTGAGGTGCACTCCTAGCTAGCACATTTTGTAAGTGCGTGTCTGGGGAGGTATTTTTGCTATTACCCTGCCCTCCCTTGAAAACCAGTGAGAGATCTGAGCCCTGCCTCCTTCTATTCTTCCAACACATGGGAAGTTAAAAATCAGCACATAATCCTGCTCTATCAGAGGGGTGCTTTCTGCACTGCGTTAGAAAGGGATTTGAATGCCACTGTTACAACTCAGCAAACACTGGGTTATGCTTGGACAGCAAAGGCATCCAGGAAAATAAAGAGAGAGTACTCTGCTCCAGGAGCAAGTAGGCACCACCTCTCCAATTCACTTAGTGCACGGAGTCCTATTAGCACGGGGAGGGCCGGGGAAGTCCAGCTCACCAACTATACCCTCTCCCCAGCACGGTAAAAATTTCATTTTTAATTTTAGTTACAATTAAATGTTTCAGTAACACACAGATTTGCCCCGAAATTATAATGTACTGGCTCTAATGCAAATGCTATGCCACCAAGAGACAGTTTCCAACTCATGGCAGATTAAAGCATAATCCAGTAGCTCAGATGTGCAACCCTTGCATTTTGACAGGGACTCCTGAGGTTCTGAAGGGGACATCAGTTTCCCCAAACAGACACCACCACCCCTTACAAACTGCTACCCCATAATTCATTCCTATTTGAAGGTGTATGTTTGCATGCAAACCAAGCAGGACACGCTGCAGCAAGAAACATGCACTCAGGGTTTTTTCCCCTTCTTATTTACAAGCTTCATTTTCAAGAAAATAGATGGCTGTTACATAAATAGATCAGATAGACATGTTCAAGGGAGTTAAAACCTCGTGTTCAGGACTACTAGCTGCTTGGGGTCAAGAAGGAACTTTCCCCAGGGACAGGATATTGCATAACTGTCAATTACGGAGATTCAACGCCTCCCTCTGAGGCATCTGATACTGACCACTGTCAGAGACAGGATACGGGACTAGACAGAGGTTGGTCTAATCCACAATGGCAGTTCCTATTTTTCTAATGTGAATAGCCTTGTCTTTGTTCTCTTGTTAGCTCAAATGTTCTTCAGAAAAGGTTAAACTTAAAGAAATGTTCTATTGTATTATATAAGTCACCCTGTCCCTCCCTAGTTATCTGGCACTGACTCACAGGGTTACAACAAAAGTGCACTTCCAGATATTTTACATTAGAGCTTTTCTCTTATCAGCACAAAACATTAAGAAGCATGCTTGTAATGAAATCTGTGTATATTTCTACCAGGGCAACTAAGAGATTTCCTTGAATTCCAGGCTAAAGGAATTAGAGTCATTCTCTTATCCCTTACACATGACACACAGCCGTTTGGCTTCACAGACGCTTACAACTAATGGGTGGTAGGTCCTATGGAAGTCACAGCTTCTTCACAGGCTTGTTCAATCTGCCAGCCTTACAAATGCAGCAATCTTAACCGCTAGAGCATCCACAGTTTTCCCTGCAGTTACTGAAAATAAGAATGATGAACGAATAGGAGGCATTGACGGATTAGAGGCAGATTGATTTCGACTGTGTATCCCTCACCAGAGCCTTCCCTATCTTTACAACTGGAAAATAAAAAGGAAAGAGACAGGGAACCAGGAGGAGGAAAAATTGAGGTGGTAAGTGTAACAGGGTGCAGGTGCACTACCTGGCCTCTGGTGAACAAGGGGTTAATGTAAGATCAGCTTCCACACATCTCTTTGCATGGGAGAGGCTGTAATAGAGCATAAGTTTAGGTAGAACCCAATGCTGGGTGTTCTTCTCTTTTCTCTGTTAAAGTTCTTTTATTTTTATATTATAAACCTTTGAGGAAACAGCTTCGCTCAAGCATTTTTTCCCCTGCTGAGTCGTGCTGCTAGAGTGCAGAGGAGAAAAAGGGCAAACAAGTATAATTCAATTTGGCTAAGGTTATTAAGAGTGATCAGTGATTCTGGGTGCTTAATTTGAGACACTTTAACAGGTCAAGATTTTCAGAAGGCAGATGCTCAGCACTTTGTGAAAAATCAGGCTCCTTGAGGGCATCCCACATTGGGCACCAAAAATTACAAGTCATTTTAATAATCTTGGCACCTTTTGTGTCAATTCTTTCCCATCAGGTATAGCAACAGATGAAAGATTGGAACTGACTGATGATTTAGCTTTATACCTCCACTGGAAAAATTAGAGACAACTGTTTCAAAGAAATGCTGAATGAGAATCTCAAAAATACACAGAACCAAAAATTAAAAAACAGATGCCTAAAATCAAGCCCATGTCCACAATTAGACACCCCTGTACGGAATTAACTCCAGTGGAAGCTGCTGTTTGCTCAGCACTTTCGAAAATTAGGCCACTAATTGAGGTGCACTAATTGGACGTAAGAGCCTGACTTCAAGCACTCATTTTTTTAAATGTTAGCCTTAATATTCCAGGAATAAATATTTCAATTTCTTAATCTGTTCTGGATGGAGAGCAATCCCGACCATGTTTTCTAGCAATATGATCCATCTGTGCTCTGTGTAAGAGCATACAAAGCACTCTGTTAATTGGTTGCTAACATACTCCATGTACTGTATTAGTAAAGTAGGTGGTCTGTCTTTTCATATGTCACTCATCTTTCTAGCCTAGAGTAGGCAGTAGCATGTTGAAACTTTCTTTCTGAACTGTAGAAGATCTGGGTGGTATGTGAAATGTTTAACTGGAATTAAGTAAGGAAAAGCTTTGTTATTCCTTTAAGTTATGTGACTATTATAGGATTCATTATGCAAAACAGAAGGCAGATGTCCTATCATTTCATCAAATTTTCTCCATAAATCTGCTAGCTGGACACCATGAAAATTCTTATTCTAGAAACGGATTAGCTAAATATGTGGGTAACAAATGCTCCTCTTTTTTATCGTCTTTTCAACTTTCTCAGACATTGTCACAGTTCAGTGCACCCATATAATATTTATTTTCTCTGATTCTTTCTGTGCTGTGCCATTCACTACACAAGCTAATGCTGCTAGAAGCCAGGCATCTCACTGAACTGTGTGCAGGAATTCTAAAATGATTTTTCAACATAAATATTAAACTCTCATGTTAATAAATACCTAAGAACAACTACTGCCACAAAATATTTAGTGTGAGAGCCTGAAACAAAGTGCTGGCTCTGAAAACACCTCTCCATAATTCTGTGAAAGTTTATATAAATATCTGAATCAGAATTTTGCAGCTGATCCATTTCCAGATACGGGATGTACCAAAATCTTGGATGAGACAACTCTCTCTACACTTTGGAGAAGCTTAGATATGGATTTGTATTTTGCAGCTTTGCCTATTGTCATGTACTGTCTATAACAAATCCATGTGCTGCTGATGAGGGACACCCTTACTAGGTAAATCTCACAAACACATACAACCCTAGACACATGGGATTACGTGGAATTTAAATGGCGCACAGGTCACTTAATGGTGTGGCTCTTTCTGTGGACTCATTCAAAGTTCATACTCTGTTGTATATTTCAATTCAGAGAATTTAAGGGTAGAAGGGGCTCACAGTCACCGCATTCGACAAGAGGACACAGAGCACTAGCGGTTGGAAACTCCTTCTGAGGGGAATGGAGGCAGCCATCTGCTGACCTGACATGATGTCCCGGGCGGTTTGTTAGAGCCCATGTCAGAGACATTACAGAAAGGTTGCCGAGGCTTATTCATCCCTTTGATCACTACCTGATGCTGCTCATCCATGTGGACACTAATGATGCTACCAGGTCTGACCCTGAGCAGACCAGCAGTTACTGTAGGGCTCTGGGAGCTAGGGTGAAGGTGTCAGAGGTGCAAATTGTGTTCTCATCCATCCTCCCGGTTGAGGGTAAGGGTCCAGGCAGGGACACAGGCATCCTGGAGATGGAGGCTGCGCATATGGTGTTGACAAGACAGCCTTGGCTTCCTCAAGCATGGAATGCTGTTCCGGGAAGAAGGACTGTTGAGAAGAGATGGGATCCACCTGATCAAGAAGGGGAAGAGCATCTTTGCACACTGACTCACCAGCCCAGTGAGGAGGGCTTTAAACTCGGTTCAAAGGAGGCAGGTGACGAAGGGGGCAGGTGCAAAGAGAATGGGAAACAAACAGGAAGAACTGGAAACATTAGTACATAAGCTAAATTATGGTATCACAGAGACTTGGTGGGATAAGGTTCATGTCTGAAATATTGGTATAGAGGAGTACAGCTTGTTCAGGAAGGACAGGCAGGATAAAAGAGAGAAGGTGTTGCATTATACATCAAGAATATATACACTAGTTCTGAGGTTGAGAAGGAGATAGGAGCAAACCAGCTGAGAGTCTCTCGGTAAAGACAAAAGGGGTAAAAATAGGGGTGATGTCATGATAGGGGTCTACGACGGACCACTAAATCAGGAAGAGGAGGTGAATGAGGCATTTCTAGTATAAACAACAGAAATATCCAAAACACAAGACCTGGTAGTATTGGGGGGGGGGGCACTTTAACCACCTAGACATCTGTTGGAAATGTAAAACAGCAAAACACAAAATCTGGGACAACTTTTTGTTTCAGAAAGTGAAGCAAGTAACCAGAGGGACAGCCATTTTAGACTTGATTCTGACCAACAGGGAAGAATTCATGGCAAATCTGACAGTGAAAGGTAATGAGGGTGAAAGTGATCATGAAATGAGAGAGTTCATGATTCTAAACAGAGGAAGGAGTGACACTAGCAAAATAGGGACAATGGACTTTTTTTTTTAAAAAAAGCAGATTTTAACAAATGCAAAGAACTGGTAGGTAAGATTCCATAGGAAGAAAATCTAAGGGGATAAGGAGTTCATGAGAGCTGGCCATTTCTCAAGGAGACAAAAAGTCACAATTTCAAAACTATCCTAATGCGAAGGAAAGATAGGAAGAACAGTAAGAAGCCAGTATAGCTCCAGCAGGATCTCTTTCATGACTGGGTCCAGTACTATTCAGTATTTTCATTAATGACTTGCATAATGGAGTGGAGACCATGCTTATAAAAATGGCAGATGACACCAAGCTGGGTGGGGCTACAAGCACTTAGAAGGTTTTGATTAGAATTCAAAACAATCTTGACAAATTGGAGAATTGGTCTGAATTAAACAAGTTGTAATTCGATAAAGACAACTGAAACGCACTTTCCTTAGGAAGGAAAAATCAAACGTACAACTACAAAATGGGGAATAACTGGCTAGATGGTAGTACTGCTGAAAAGGATCTGGGGGTTATAGTAGATCACACGTGGAATGTAAGTCAGCAGTGTGATGCAGCTGTGAAAAAGGCTAATATCATTCTGGGGTGTATTTACAGGAGTATCATATATAAGACATCAGAGGTAATTGTTCTACTCTACTCAGCACTGGTGAGGCCTCAGCTGCAGTAGTGTCCCGTTTTGAGCACCACACTTTAGCAAAGATGTGAACAAATTGGAGAGCATCCAGAGGAGAGCAAGAAAAATGATAAAAAGTTTAGACCATCTGAGCTACAAGGAAAAGTTAAAAAAGCATGGGCCTGTATAGTCTTGAGAAAGGACAATGAGGGGGAACCCGATAACAGTCTTCAAAATATGTTAAGGGCTGTTATAAAGAGGATGGTGACCAATTATTCTTCATGTCCACTGAAAGTAGGACAAGTAGTAATGGGCTTATATCTCCAGCAAGAGAGATTTATATGAGATATTAGGAAAATCTTTCTTACTATAAGGATAGTTAAGCTCTGGAATAGGCTTCCACGGGAGGTTATAGAATCCCCATCATTGGATGTTTTAAAAAACAGGTGGTACAAACGCCTGTCAGGGATGGTCTAGGTCAGGAGTCTCAAACTCGAACCACCAGGAGGGCCACATGAGGACTCGCATGTTGGCCCGAGGGCCGCATCACCTGCCCCCCGCTGGCCCCAGCCCCGCCCCCCACTCCACCCCCGCCCCTGCCCACGGGGTGCAGCAGGGGGCTCAGGGCAGGGGTTTGGAGTGCAGGAGGGGCATGGGGTGCAGCAGGGTGCTCAGGGCAGGGGGTTGGGGTGCAGGTGGGAGTGCGGGGTGCAGCAGGGGGCTCAGGGCAGGGAGCTGGGGTGCAAGGGAGTGCGGTGTGTGGCAGGGGGCCCAGGGCAGGGGGTTGGGATGCAGGAGGGGTCTGGGATGCAGCAGGGGGCTCTCGGTGGGGGGGGTGCAGGAGAGGTGCAGGGAGGGGCAGGAGGTTGGTTTGCAGGCAGTAGGCTCAAGGTAGGGAGTTGGGGTGCAGGAGGGAGTGTGGGGTGTGGCAGGGGGTTGGGGTGCAGGCAGCAGGCTCATGGCAGGGAGTTGGGGTGCGGGGTGCAGGAGGGGTTCAGGTTCCAGCTCGGTGCCGCTTATCTGGAGCGGCTCCGGGGTGGCAGAGGGGCCAGGGTACGCTCCCTGCCTGCCCCGGCCCCCTGCTGCTCCGCTCCGGGAAGCCAAAGACACAGCATCCCTACGGCCCGGGTTGGGGGGGAGGGGAGCAGAGAGCTCTCTGCGTTGCTCTTTCCTATGGGTACCTTCCCTGAAGCTCCCATTGGCCGCGGTTCCCCGTTCCCGGCCAATGGGAGCTTCAGGGGAGGTAACCACAGGCAACAGGAGTTCATGGAGCTCTCTGCTCCCCCTCCCCCCGGGGCTGCAGGGATGCTGTGTCCGGTGTGTCCGGGGCTTCCCAGAGCAGCGCGAGGCCCTCAGCACCATGGGGTGGGCAAATCTGCGGGCCGGATCCAACGCCCTGAGGGGCTGGATCCGGCCCCGGGACGTAGTTTGCCCACCACTGGCCTGGAGGTAGGCTGGGGACGTGGCGCGCTGGTGAGTGGATGGGGGGCGGGGCCCGCGGGAGCTTGGCGGGTCACAGGGAAGAACTCCGCGGGCCGCATGTGGCCCGTGAGCCGCATGTTTGAGACCCCTGGTCTAGGTTTACTTGGGCCTGCCACAGTGCAGGGGGGTGGACTTGATGACTTATCAAAGTCCCTTCTAGCCCTACATTTTTAATGATTTATTATTATTATGAACATTTAGTCTGTCTTGCATAACACAGGAAGTCTGAATAAATTTACACAGGATTTCTCCTAGTAATTCCTGCATCAAGCCCATAATTACTGGCTGAACATGTCTTTTAGAAAGCCATCCTATCTTGATGTAAAGACTTCAAGTGATAGTGAATCCAACAAATTCCTAAATAAGTGATTCCAATTATTCATTCCCCTCACTGTTAAAATGTTGTACCTAATTTTAATGTGAACGTGTTAGCTTCATCTTCCAACCATTGGATCTTGTTAAAGCTTTGTCCGCTAGATTAAAGAAACATTAGTTACCTCCTACTCTTCTCCTCCATAAACTATACAGACTGAGATTTTAAGTCTCTCATTGTAAAGGCGTGTTTTCCAGACTGAAATCATTCTTGTAGCGCTTTTCCGAACCCTCTCCAATTTTAAACACCTTTCTTGAAGTGTGGACACCAGAACTGGACACAGTATTCCAGTTTGGTCTCACTAATGCCGTATACAGAGGTAATATAACCTGACTACTCGTACTTGATCTTACCCTGTTTATACATTCAAATGGTACATTCAGTGTTCCCTCTAAATTGTTTTTTTTGTTCTGAGCCACATACAAACTCCACTGAGCACTACATTTTTGTGTAGGATTGGGGGGGGGGGGATGGGGGGGTTGTGGGAATGAGGGGAGTTGTGAATGTTGTGAGAGGTGTGCAGGGAGGACCGTGTGTGTGTGTGCGTGCACACATAGGGGGGTTGTATGTGTTGAGGACTGCACACGGGGTGAGGGGTTGTGTGTGTACGTGTCCATGTGGGGGGTAGGGTGAGGGGGTGTGTTGAAGGGTATGCAGGTGTGCGTGGTGAGGGGTATGTAGATGGGTTGGGTGAGGGGCAGGGTATGGATTTGTGGTGAGGAGTATGAAGGGGTGTCTGCGGGAAGGCTGAGGAGCATGCAGGGGAGTTGTGTATGGGTGGGTGGGGTGCAGATGTGTGTGCATCACACACTAGTCCCTGTCCTCACCATTGGCAGGGTCCCAGAGGGAGGTGATTCGCTCTGCAGCAGCTGTCTGAGGAGCCTAGCCAGGGGTCTGTGTGTGTGTGTGGGGGTGTCAGACTGCACTTCCCTGCAGCTGGGGGTTTCAGACCACCCACCACCACCCCAGACGCACCCAGGAAGGGGGCTTGGCTGCAGCTCCCTCTGCTCCCACTCCCACTGTGTCCCTGGAAACCAACTGGCAGGTGTGTGGGTGGGCTGGGGTGGGGCATCGGTACATTGGCCTGATTGGGCTACAGCTCTGCAGCCTCCACTGCCCTGGGCTGACACAGAAGAGCCCGTCCAGGCCCCTCACCTGCGCTCTTGCACAAGGCGCATCCCGGAGCCACCACCCGTTCCCAGCGCACATGCCCTGTCACAGGGCAGCGGGACCAAGCAGAACAGGTTCTTAAAGGCTCACGCCATATCCCTTCTGGGGCCGCACTGAGGAGATGTGTGCAGCAGGGATTCTGACCTGCGCCGTATACACAGGACTGCTGCACCACCGCGCAATTTACAGGGAACATTGCTCGCATTCACCCTCTTAGCTACAGCATCACCCCAGGAGCTCAGGTTTAGCTGGTGAATCAGCATGACTGCTGCATCCTCTACAGAGTCCCTGCTTCCCAGGACATACTCCCCCATTCTGTCTCACAGGGAAGGCTAGGATCGTGATAAAGGTGCTAAGTAAATATATAAACTTAAATTATCATTTTAATTAAAAACACTTTTCTCATTTAATTTTCTCAAAGATGCAAACCCTCAGTTCAAAACTGCAATCCTTACCTGAAACCTCTAATTTATCCACTGCCTCCAATTTTGGCAAGGCTGTGGACTGCAGAGGCATCTCTAAATTGGGGATTGACTTCATGATATTGGCCTGTGCCTCTTCTAAGAGTTTTTCAAACTCCTTTCCGTTATAGTGATCAAGGTTCTGTCTTTTCTCTTCCCATTTCTTTTCTGCTTTCTAAAGAGAAGTACAGCATTCAGTTAGTGTTCTGATTTCATCAGTCTCTACTTGGTTACTTCTAAACCTCCAAATATAAACATTTAAGAATCAAAACTGGTTAGATTTTCTCAGCATTGGTCTGTAGTGAGGTAATAGAAGTTTCTGATTTCTGTTCAGTTCCTAGTGAGCAATATTTCACATCAAATATTCACTGCCTACTGTTCAGCACACTTTAACATAGTATAACGGTCTGCTGCTCTGGTCTCCAGAACTCAGCTAGCACCATCGTTTCCTACAGAGCACTCCTTGCAAGGCAAATCAGCCTGAGAAAATGTACATTCTGCATTACCTCCTACAGGTTTCTTTCTGAACTACTGCAGGCACAAAACTTTTACTCAAAAATTGAAGGAAAGCTATTATTTATTTGTTGTATAATCATAGTGCCAAGGGAGTCCTAGTCATGGACCAGGACTTCATTGTGCTAGGCACTGTATAAACCCAAACAAAAAGACAGCCTCAAAGAGATTAAAATGTAAAGGAGCAAGGGTGAATTAAAAAATAACACAAGTAGCTTAATGTATTGTCCATGTGCAGTCCAGTGATTAAAGTAAAGGACTGGGAGCCAGGAGATTTGCATTCTGCCACACATTTGCTGGATAATTCTGGGCAAGTCTCTGTGCCTCAGTTTCCTCATCTGTAAAACGGGGATAATAATACCCACCACTTCACAAGGATATTTGGTGGGCTTATTAATAATATTTGTAATGCACTTTGAGGTACACAGATGAAAAATGCTATAGCCGTGCAAAATAGTGTTTAACGTTTAAAAACAGACAATGCCTGTTACATATTGTGTTAAAAACAGACATTACAGTTACCATTGTGCCCACCTTGGTATAAGCATTTTGGGTAACATGTTGCTAGGAATAACCAAAAACAAAAAGCGTTGACAAAACTCCATACGTGAGCAATAATTGTTTGTTTTTTTTTAAAACTGATGAAAAATGCTCTGGCTTCAGATTAATTTACTTAGTTCTCTGTTTATTTTTGTTTCACCTGCCTTGTGATGGAGGCTACATGTACTTTACTCATTACATCAAAAAGTTACCTACCTGCACTGTAGCTTATGTATCTCTTGTGACTTATAGCAATACACAGCATTTGTTGACCTGCAGGTAGGGTCCTAAATATTTAACCACTGCTTAAGGTGAAATCCCTTAACAGCATGTTTTTTTTCCCTCAACAGCCCCAAATGGAAATTCCATGTTAAAGTGACACAGAAAAATAATCAATCATTAGAAAGCATGGAAAAACGCAGCACTAAGGTCACCCAAACATCTTTAACTCTGCTTCTGTGTCTTCCCAACACGGAGCCACCATAAGCCACAAGGAAATCCTAGACACGCTGTGTATCATCTTCCCATCAGCGACTCAAAACTGAGAGGCGCCCTAACTGGGATTCCTTACTCAGGTTGATGGACTGATCAGGCACACCTGTAGCATTTAATGGAAAGTGTTGTTATGGAGCTACAGCAAAATACTCCAGCCATCTTTAAGACCAAATGCAGTGAAAGGAAAAGGAGAGGCTCTAGTAATCATTTCTTCGGTGTCAATAGAGCACTCAGAAACGGCACCTTAGGCTTTTTTTTTTTTTTTTTTTTAACATGGCACTACATTTTGTCTTGCTTCAAAATAAGAGGTAAGATTATCAGAAGTGCCTATGAAGGGTATGGGCCCAACTCCCATGGACTTTTCTTTGGAAATCAGACACCTAACTCCACTGGTATTTTGAAAATCCTACCTAAGGACTCAAATGCATGCTGGCAGCACGCAGCAAAGTCAAGCTCGGGCCCAAAGAGAATATTACTGGTTAAAGAGAATACACTGTACCTCAATTAATACAGCTCGGTTCCTGGTACTTGCATTGTGAATTTCTTCAATAAAAAGGCTTTGCATAATAGAACCATTGACCTGTGGTGACTGAGAAGTCTGTGATTGCTGGGTTGCTGCTGTGGACTCCAGTACAGTGACTGGCATGGTGGGGGTGTGATGGCTTGTTGCTGACAAACCTACAGAATGGCTGGTGACTAAAGGTAAATTCTGGGTATGGTTGACCAGTGCTGAAGAGTGCTGAGATTGATGTATGACTACCGGAGAGCTCTGTACGTGATGAACTGTCATTGTAGAGAAGGGCAGAACTTCTGACTTGACCGAGGACCCTTGCAACTCTGCTGTAACTCCAGCTATGTTTTGCTGTGGGTATCCATGGACACGTATTAGCTCGTCTTGATTTTTCAGAACTTCGGTTGCTGTTGCCTTTTCCATGGCAGTATACTGCCCGGCTTGAGAAGGATCCACACCCTTTAACAGACCGTCCGTAACATGTCTATCAAAACAAATCACACACATCATCATTCATTATTTATTAATTTACCATATAATTAGTCCAGTCATTTGCTATATATTAACTTGATTGGATGTAATCTGGATACAAAATATACTTTTGGCAAAAACTCTTTTTTCCTCACCCAGCTGGAAACAGAAATCAATTTGGTAATTTTCAAGTGAAAGGAAACTAGAAATTAAAAGGTTATAGGTGTGACCTTGCACTCCATCTGTTTTATGGAAATATGCTAATGAGTGTAAATATACTGTAACTGGAATCTGCTTCATGCAAAAGGTGTCTTGTAAGGTATCATTACAAAGCTTATAATCTACTGTGTTCATCCTATTTGTATGTATGATTCTTGTAGCTAAAGCTAGAAATATGACGTATTACTCTAAAGTCCTATTGTAACTATGCAAAGTGTGGGCCGTTAATAATGACTTGGAATCTTGATGGCTCCCATTAACCAGGACAATTGGTTGTAAATGGCTCTGTTTACTTGTAAGCATTCCCGTGTTCATCAGGCCAGGGAAGAATGAAGGCTTGGGGTCTCACAGGACATGTGATCATGTCACCTAGTACTGGAATCCATCTTAAACCTGGTGCTTTTCCTTTTAGAAGGCGGGATGGGGACCCGGAGAGACAAAAGATTCCTGCCTTGTGCCAAAGCTATAAAAGGGGGTGGAACTGAACAAAGGGGGCTGCCAGTCATGAGAAATGCCCTAGTTACCACCTGAGCTGGAACTAACAAGAACTGTACCAGCGGAAAGGATTGGGCCAAGACTAAGAGGAGTTTAGTCTGTGAAAGAAGCTTATTGGAACATCTCTGAGGGTGAGATTTACCTGTATTCAGTTTCTTAAACGTCTTAGACTTAGACTTGCATGTTTTGTTTTATTTTGCTTGGGGAGGGATAGCTCAGTGGTTTGAGCATTGGCCTGCTAAACCCAGGGTTGTGAGTTCAATCCTTGAGGGGGCCATTTAGGGATCTGGAGCAAAAAATCTGTCAAGGGACAGTACTTGGTCCTGCTAGTGAAGGCAGGGGACTAGACTCGATGACCTTGAAAGGTCCTTCCAATTCTAGGAGATTGGCATATCTCCATTTATTATTATGTTTTTATTATAACTTTGTTCTGTCTGCTATTACTTGAAAGCACTTAAATCCTACTTTTTATAATTAATAAAATCACATTTGTTTATTAATTAACCCAGAGTAAGTGATTAATACCTGGGGGAGCAAACAGCTGTGCATATCTCTCTATCAGTGTTATAGGGGGCAGGCAATTTATGAGTTTACCCTGTATAAGCTTTATACAGAGTAAAACGGATTTATTTGCGGTTTGGATCCCATTGGGAACTGGGTGTCTGCATGCTGGAGATAGGTGACTTGCTCCGCAATTTTTGGTTAAAGACTGCAGCTTTGGGGCGTGGTTCAGACCCTGGGTCTGTGTTGCAGCAGACTAGCGTGTCTGGCTCAACAAGACAGGATTTTGGAGTCCCAAGCTGACAAAGAATATGGGCTCAGAGGTAGTTTCAGCACATCGGGTGACAGTCCCAAGGGGGTCTCTGTGACCGAACTCATCACAATAGGTATTTTCCGATGTAAGCATGGCAGAATAAATTAATAATTAATAGAATCAGAGAAATTAGAATAAAAAAGACAAGTTAGATGAGCTAGTCCATCCCTCTGCCAATACAGGAATATCTCTTCTAAGATATTTTCTAGAATAAAGATGCCAATCTGAAGCCTTAAATTCATCTCCTCAAATTCATATCTCTCTCTCTCTCTCTCACACACACACAGTATATGTTTAGCCTAGGTGTTTAGCTGAAAGTTACTAAAATAACATACTTTGATCCCTTGGTGCTGGCTATTTCAAGGTTTCCACTGGCAAGAAAATTCAATTCTCATTACCTCACAGAATTAGCATTTGTTTGCTGCTCATGTTTTCTGACAAACATGGATAATGGTTGTACTTAGTGGTTGAAAAATCTCAAGTATGATTTATATGTTTCTGTCCCATCCCTCATCTCCAAAGCCCAGAGTAAAGAACTCCATGTAACCATGGGCATACCCCAAAATATTTGATATTTGTGTCCTGTTCTCTAGTAAAAACCAAAACTCGTTAGTGATGCTAACATCATGTTAGTGATGCTTTGGCGTTCAAAGAGTTATGGCATTTCCTGGCAGTCCAAGAAATGTTATTTCTTAGTGTTATATTTTGCGAGATTCATGCTGTGCACTCAGTGTGCCTGATCTAACACCGATTGCTATAAAATGTCTACAGCTGATTGGGTTAGAGATGGGCACAAACACACATTGTATGGCTCCTGAGCCAAATGTCCCCAACATTCAGGGGTGTCTTGGTCAGAGGGTTTGGATTCAACCCATCCCTAGTTAGGGTCTACTAGACTACGGTAGCTGCTTTAGAAAGAGACTCTACATGGAACAATTGGAATCATGATTTTCAGTATGCGGTTAGGAAGTTCTAAGAGGAACCCATATGTAACCCCCAGCTCTTGGCACTCCAGACTGAACCTCTAGGGGCCCTTACAGAAGGACTACAACAATAATGGCTAGCAAGATCCTCTGACCTCATTTCCTAGCGTGCTTGGACTTACGGGTGGGGACAGAAGGCATTAGAAACCTTTGGACAAGAAGTTCACTGGATCAACAACGAGCCAGAGCTATACAGCCCCCAGTGAGGGTGTAGCCTGACTCTACACCAATGGACCGAGTTTAGTCTCAGTTTTAGTTTGGAAGCTGAAAGAGACAGCACAGCCAGGGCCGGTGCAAGGAAGTTTCGCACCCTAGGCGAAACTTCCTTACACCAGCCCTGTGCCCCCCCTCCGCAGCACCTAGCTACCCTGCCCGTGGCAGCTAACCCCCCCACCCGCAGCAGGCGGCTCCCCGTCCCCCCTGCGGCAGCTCAGCCCCCCGCCCGTGGCAGCTGGCTCCCCATGCCCCCGCGGCGGCTAACCCACCCGCTCGCGGCAGCTCAGCCCCCCGCCCACGGGCCGCGGCAGCCTCCCCCCCACCTGCGGTGCCTCCCCAACTCCCAGCTCCACGCTCAGCGGCTGAGCCAAGCGTGGAGGCAGGAGGCAGCTACGGTGAGCCGCCCATTTCATTTCTCACGAAGCCCTGCTGAGCCCCAGCGGCACGGCAACAGCCCTCGCCACAGCAGGGCTATGCAAGGAAGTGGGCGTCTGCCTCCTGCCTCCCGGTTCGAGCGTGGAGCCGGGAGGCAGGAGGCAGGCGCCCACCGCCGAGGGCGGCAAAATGCCGCCCCCCAAATCTAGAGCCTAGTGAAAGCGCCGGCCCTGAGCACAGCTCAAGAAGTTCCTGCTAAACTCTCACTCCTCGCTAAGGGAGATTTTGCATGGCTATAAGACTTCAACTGCATGAATCAGGCAGTTCCAGCACTGAAGTGACCAGCATCGAGCAGAGTGAGAGAGATGCGACCTGGCACTGGCTACCGAGAGCCAGCCAAGACCCCAGGAGGATTCCAGACCAGGGTACAGCAAGTCCAACTGGAGTCAGGAGACGACTGTGCCCACCCAGGGGACTTCAGTCTAAGCTGACAAAAGCCACAGCACGGCAACACTCCGTCTTGGGACCATTCAACAACAGCCTACCATCTGCATCAATGAGGTGCCTAAGAGGGTGGCAGAGGTTGGTGAGTGTTAGGAAATGGAGAACTGGCTTATTCATAGATGTATTAGTTAACCTTAACCCTTGCCATCCCCTATTTTCCCGTTCCCAGTAAGCACCCCCCCCCCCCGTTGTGCTGTTATTTTTGGTCTGTGGAGTTTGTTTTGATTTATCTTATTATCCCCTATGTACAGGGCTTTTACACTGCTTGCTCTTCCTTCTCAAGGGACAGCACCCTGTGTATTGGCACAGTGAGGAGTTACCAGGCACCTGAAAAGAACTCAGGACTGAACACATGCGAAGAGTGGGGAAAAGTTGCTCCAGGTATTGCTGTTGGCAAGCACGAGGGAGAGAAAAGCTATGCCTCAGGGGAGGGGCTAAACATACAACCCTATAAACAAGTCATGCCTCTGAAAATCTTTTGACTCTACATGGAAAAGGCTTTGCAGTGCACCTTGCTGGAACTGTTCAGAGTTCTGAAAAACAACTCACCTCCTCAGCGTGGTAAGGATATCTGTCATGCTGCGGACTCGTTTCAGCAAGCTGTCTAGTTTATGGGGCTCCTCCTTCAGAAACCTCACGGCTTCAACTTCAATGCGAAGGATCGCCCGCATTTTATTCTGCAATGTCGGAAACTCGCCTGCGAAAACAAGAACCACCAAGTTCAAGGGAAAGTGACAAATGCTATTTTTTTTTTAAAACGAGTTGGATACATGTGTGTGTATTCAACAGTTACGTACCCACCTGCATGCAGAGATCACACACTCAGACCCCCAAGACCTTTGTGTTTTTTTTGAAGAATGCAAAGATCAATTCTCAGATCAAGACGCAAACCTACATCAATCCCAAATGTTAGAACAATCAAACCAAAAATAAAAGGGAAACTACACCTTTGAGGGTGGCAACAGCTTCTCCTACTTGCCGCAGAAGAAAAGCCCCATCTTCAACATCTTTCAACGTCACCATCTTGTTGGTGGCAGTAGAGTCCTTCTTCAGCTCTTCAACAAAAGCTTCTAGCTCACTGTTTAAAAAACCAAGCAGAAATAGAACTTAAACTGAACTTCCATATTAGAGTTTTGTTTTGTGAAAATAGTTGGAATCGAATGGACAAATCTGGACCAGAAATATCACAGCACCTTAAAAACTGCTACTGACCCCTTAACTAGCTTGATACTGAAAATAACAATGAGTGCTTAAAAGGAGGTTGTGCGAGAGAGCTAGAACTCCAGCTTCCCAGCAGGGAGACTTCCTCTCCACACACTGGGGTTTTGGAATATGCTGAGGATAATAAAATACACAGAGGCAACACATGTTACGGAAGGTTTTGCAAGGAACAGGCCACCATGTGAATAAGCTGCCCTGACACCAGGGAGCACAAATGACAAACATAAGCTGTAGCACTGTGTGACGACCTCAGAACAAACACACAGCCTCCCCACCCCAGTCATGAATATTTGTTCTAATAAAAACCTGCCTTCATTCACACCCACTTTGTCACCACTTTCAGTGAATATTTTAGTAATGGGTTTACTAGCAGGAATATTCTCAGAAACTGCAAATATTATGTTAATACTAGAGAATATCCTGAATACATTGAACTGATAAATGTAAATAATCACATTTGACTCCTGAGTCTAAGACTTACACGCATCCATTCAGCGAATAGAAACAACAGCATGTGATTACATGTCCAATTAAAACTGACACCAGAGCTTGACTGTCAAATACATGCAACAAACAGCTCACTAACAATCCACACACCAAGGCTATTTGTACAAACTATTTGTCAGATAATTGCAAATACCAAGTATATCTGAGGAAATCGTAAGCTGCTCTTGGACAATTCAGAAACAGGAGTGGACACAGATGTGTTGAATTCAGCATTCATCCATGCCTCAGTTTCTCCATTAGTAAAATGGGGCTAATGATACTTACCTCTTTTGTAAATCACTTTGAGATCTATGGATGACAAGTGCTATTTAAGAGCTAGGTAATAACAACAACAATCAGTGATTGTATATGACAGCCAGGCACTCAGCTATCACAGTGATGGGCATGATATAAAAACCTAGCTAGATATAAGAGCTGTATTACACTGTTCAGTTGTCAAGAAAAGGGTAAGGAGATTGCCAACAAATTGAAAAAGGCATAAGCAGCCCAGCTAATTAATTATGGAATGCCAAATAACAAATAGCAGCTTTTTGGGACTCCCAACACCTGTGTCCTGCACTCTGCCCTTATAAATGCATGTCTTTGCTCCACACTGTCTCTACACTAAGGACTGATCCTTGGGGCAGTCTATGGCGAGTGTGTGAATTTAGCAGTGCTCCTCTTAATTTCCATCCGGTCAGCACCCAACCGTTGTTATATAGCTGACACCGATGAATGCCTCCCACCAGTTGTCTGCAGTGCTGCTGTAGCGATCTGAAGACAAGAGCTCCGTGCAGCTCGAAAGCTTGTCTCTTTCACCAACTGAAGTCAGACAATACAAGATATTACCTCACCCTCACCCCCTCCCCCATTTGTCTCTCCCACCAGTTGCATGCTCTTTGGATTCTACATTAGCGGCAGTGCTGTGCTTTAGTCACATTTTAGATGCTGAGAGCTGCCTAGAGCTCATTATCCCTAAGGAGGGTTTACTTGCTCCTTGTGAGCAGGCAGGGTCTGAAATGTACAAAAACCCTGTTTCCAAAGATCTGGAGAGAAGGATTTGTGTTATTGCAATCTGCCTGTGTGCCAGAATGGAGCAGATGTGAATAGGGCACACCTAAGCTGAGTGATCTCACTTTAGGACCACCAGCCTGGACGGTCTCCCAATACAAACGCAGATGAGAGAAAACATCTCGCTTACTAACACAGAGAGGAGAAATCACAAAAGGGGCCACTAGGTGGCACCAACTGAACGATATTCTTCTGCTTTTACAGGGAACAAGGCAGTCGAATTTAAAATAGCTATAACACATATCTACTTCTCCTACATTTGCCTTCACAATAAAGAAGACACAAACATCAGGATATCACCTGAAGAACAGAGCCAACACAGGAAGGATTTTGCAAAAAACCCTCAGCTTTCCATCATCAAGCCCAGAAAATGTTGCTGTGAGCCCATACCCTCTGGGAGGAGGTAGCTCCACAACTAAGGACCATTGATAGCTCTGTCATGAGCACCTGTGAACTTCATCTTGGAGAACAATGGCTTCAATGGCCCTGATACACCCAGCTGTCTTTGTGGGTATATCTACACTTACCATTTAAAGCGCAAAAAGTCCCTTTTTTGCACTAAAACTGCGGGAGCGTCTACAATTATTAATGATTATTTGTGGTGTAACTCAGAAGTTTCACCCCAAAAAGAAAACCACCTTCACGAGAGGCGTACAGCTCTTACCGCTGTTCTTTTTGCCCTGCTGTGAAAGTGAAGACATGTTCCACCAGTGTAAACACCCTTTGGCCTCCGGAGGATATCCCACAGTTTCAAAAGCGACCACTTTGGACAGCATCTCCGCTTCTCTGATGCACGGACGTCCGCCCCTCCCACTGTAAGCCCCGGGAAGTTTGACGCTCCCTTTCCCTTTTGTTTGTAGATGTGGCGGGGAAAGCAGCCAGACAGCAGGAGGTTTTAAAGAAAATGCCATGGAAGAAACCAGGAAGTAATGGGGCTCCTGAGACATGAAGCAGGACAGCACGGGGCACTGAGCAGGGACCCAGAATGCCTTCCACTCACCCCCCCCCCCCCACAAGATCTATCGAGAGAGCTGCATTGTGGGATAGCTGCCCTACAGCACTGCTCTCATCGGGGATGGAAGTGCTGGTAGTGTAAACACTCTCTGACACCTGAGGAATTGAGTGAGTACACAAACCAGCACTTTACTTTTACCGGTTCCCTATAACCAGTGAAGCTTACAGCGCAAAAACTCTGTAAGTGTAGACATACCCTGTGAGTCAGGAATAGAAAAGCAGCTTCTCTGGAATCTGGGCCCTATGCTGCTGGAGACCTCAAAATTAGGACCAGAACTTTGAATTGGCTCCTGGCCTGAATGGGGAGATTGTCCTGCTCCGTGCCTCCTACTATCATCTTTTGGCATGTAAGGGACACTGTCACATAGACAGGGATAGAAGGAAGACATCTAAATAGCAGGGGATGGTGTCTGTCTCACTTTTGTTCACAAAGTGGGAGTTCTTTCCAGACTTTGGTATGAAAATGTGGGTTAACCAGATAGTAACATATAAACATTTTTTCTAACTGCATTAGGAGACAATTACACGCTATAATAAACATTTGAACATAACAGGGAAATTTAGAATATATTTTAAATATATTGTTATATCTGGGTTGAAATAATATGTTCATACCAAATTCAGGGATGCTGGAACAATTTTTATAGTGGGGGTGCTGAGATCCATTGAACCAAACAAGCCATACAAACCCTGTATATGATGGATACCACTTCAAGCCAGGGGGATGCAGCAGCACCCCCAGCACTCCTAGTTCCAGCATCTATGACCAAATTTGGCAAGTGTGTGGAACGCTGGGAGAAAATATCAATTCTCAATCTACAGTTAACGAGAATGCAGAGAAGAGGACATTTTGTCAGCACTCACAATGCTAAGGATTGCCACTCCTTGCAGGCTGATGGAAACCAGATGTCCTGATTATGCAAATATGATTTTTTTCCTAGAAAACCTGCCTACTGAAGGCAGAAATTCCGAGAGGCTATTCAGCCATGCTGATGACACCTACTCCAATTACGGATGCAGGATGCTCCTAGACAATGCAGAATTGCTAGCGTTCTTCAAAATTATTGTAAAATCATAAATACTACTATTAAATTCTGATCCTGAAATCTTACTTCAAAAAAATAATCTGAGCACTTTATTTTTATGTATGTTTGAAATATTCCAGAAGGGGCACGATTATTCTATTTTACTGTTATTAGAAGTTCTGTCAGCTTTCACCTATACTTTGTGTTCTCGCTCTGAGAGAGAACTTTGTACAATATGTACGGCATACCAAGCATCATAATTTTACCATGTAAAGCATTGGTAACTAATGCATTTTTACTAGATACATCTGTGCATTGTGGCTATCACAATTTATAAATAGTTTATAAATAGGTTGCTTATAAGTATGGTTTATAAAACACCTACAACACCTTCTATTCATGTGCTTCTAACATCTATAAAACATACGACTCATGTCTGTAATATGCTTATCACTTCTATTAATCATATATTAGCTTTTTGTAACCTACTTATAAATGTATCCTTCACTTAAAGTGTGACTTACATATCATATTATCCCAATTTGCCTTTGGTATCTAGCAAGCTTTAAGGCTGGTATTTGGTAACTGACATCCAAAAAGGGTATTGTATCACATCTTTGGCTTAGATCCAATAGAATTTACTAAAAACTTCTGCCTGAAAGCACAATCATTAGGCATGCAAAGTGATCTGGTTTACATGGAGTGTGCTTTCTGCATGCCTTCAAGGCAGACTGTCTAAGAGTGCTCTCCCTGGACTTCATTGGATATCTCTATTCTCTGAGATGAAATTGAAGTCCTAATCCTCTTCTGACATAAACTGACACAGTTCTACAGATGCCAACAGAAACATGATTTAAATTGGTTTGTAGAAATCTCCTTCATTTGTAATATGAAATTGCCATGATTTTTGTTTTTCCAACTAGAAATATTCCTCAAAGTAACAGAGAGGAGAGTTAAACCAAGAATCAGAAAAGCTGGAAGAGTTTTTCCCTCTGTTCCTTCAGGCAATACTAAAGTTCATATTCCAGGGCAATTAATGCATTTTTACAAATGCAGCTGAATCCCTGAAACTCCTTGACTCTGATGAGAAAAGTCTGTAGGCCTATGATTTGGAAGAGGTCAACAGGGCAATGATTAAAAGTCTGAGAAATGATAATTTTCATGTCCTGTTACTGTGCATTTAACTTAGGGGGCTGAAGTGGTATCAGTTGGGAAGCTTCTATATAGAATGTTAATCTTTCTCTGATGTTACCAACTGACATCTGAAGTGTAATTTTATGATGTATGTCCGGATAGCACCACTAAATTCATCTAGGCTCTGTTATGAACAAAGAACACAAAGGGTATCTCTACAGTGCAATTTAAAAACTGCAGCTGGCCTGTGCCAGCTGACTTGGGTTCAAGGGGCTCGGTCTAAGGGGCTAGTTAACTGTGGTGTCGATATTCACGCTCAGTCAGGAGCCCAGGCTCTAGGACCCTGTGAGGTGGGAGGGTCCCGAGCCTGAATGTCTACACTGCAATTAAGTAGCCCCTTAGCCTGAGCCCTGGGGAGCCTGAGTAAGTTGGCATGGGCCAGCCATGGGTGTCTAACTGCAGTGTAGACATACTGTCCCAAAGAGAACTCCAGCCCCAGAGTGTAGACAGTCTTAGCTAATACACAGTGTGTGAATAAACTGATGAACAGGACAGTGGTGGGGGACAGCACTGTCAGTAGCTCAGTTAGGATTGTGAGCTAGTTTATAGCAATATCCACCAGTCTATAACACTGTAAATTCACAATCTTGCAGAGAAAACACAAATTCCTAGATTAATAATATTCTTTATAATCACAGGTGCGATACTTTTGTAGTAAATCTGAGTCATTTGACAACATATATTAACATAGAAGATTGCGTTCCCTCTTTGTTTATAAATATCAGAATTGCTGGTATGGTAGAGTACCATGATTAATGTTTGCAGTGAGAAGCTGATTATAAAGTTTCTCTGCACATAAAGGAGCAATTTTTCAGATGTGGCCAGATATACATTTGCATCAGCAATAAAAACTAATTAATTAAATAGAATCTTACAAAATCTCAGCGTTAGAATTATTTAGACCATTTACTGATTCTAGTTTGAGCTAGACCACATTGCATCACATTTTCAAAATCAGGGCTGCACTAAATCACTGGCCATCGTCAATCTCAGTAAGCCAAAGAATTGAGAAAAAAGCCTCTTGTACATAGTCTTCACTTATGGCATCCTGCAAATACTCTTCTAAATGTAGGGGTGTTCATGGAAGATCCCAGCACATAATGGTAAGAGGAACACTTACACATTCCAAGGCCAGAAGGGGTCATTAAGATCATCTAGTCTGACCTCCTGTACAACACAGGCCATAGAATTTCCCTGAACTAACAAAACTGACGTAATTTATTTTCATTAACCTTTATTTTTCCTTTTCAAGTCCCTCACATCCCATATCAGTGCCCATTCCATGAGATATCCTAGCATGCAATATGGAACACTGTCTCTATACTTAACTCTAAGAATATTATCTTCCATTGCACCTCCTTCTCTCTTGAAGAAAATTTAGTCCCTCCTATTCTTTCCTTTTACAATTAAACATATTTAATATCTGGGTATATGATATGGGAGGCCATAGACAGTGTCTGAAATTAAGGGGTCACTGCGGGCATATAGATGGGGAGTTCTGAAGATAGAACCTAACCATCATCCCTTAGCTAAGAACCACAATGTATGGTCACTTAGAAGTAGAGCTGGTTGAATTTTTTTTGGGTGGAAAATGCAGATTTGGTGACACCAATGTTCTTTGTGAAATTTGTGTTGATATTGCCAAATTGTTTCAGTTAAAAAAATGCTAAACAAATTGAAATGGTTTGCTTTGACATTTTAAAAATGAAATATTCTAATTTTTGATTCAAAACGAATTATTGTTTCAACATTTCCTTGAAATTTTATTTAAAAACCAACCAACCAAATGTTTTAAAATGGTTGAAATCTAAATGAAATATTTCATTCAACCCAAAACAATTTTTTTCTGACTTCTGATTTTTTGAACATTTCAAAAAAATTGGGTTTTGGTTTGTCCCAAAATGAACCCCCTTCCCCCCAACACAAACACACTTTTTCAGCACTGCCAGCAAACCAAAAAATCTGTTCTTTGCCCAGCTGTACTTAGATATAATTCTACAACCATAATCAGACTCTCCCTGCTCTTTTTCAGCCTAGGAGAGTGCATGGAATTATGTAAAGGAGAAAAAAGCATGCATGCTAAGTAGCACTTACCCACACGAGCAGTTCCACAGTGAAGTCAATATTCTATAGAGGAAAAAGCCAAGCATGAACAAATAACCAGCTCAAAGCACTAGGAGAGGTTTTCCCACCCACCATAACTTCTTCACAATCTTTTCCTCTTCGTGGAGGTATTTCTGCCTTTCTTGCTCCACCAGGATGCGCTGTCGCTGCACAGGATCCTCCAGCCTCTTCACTGTTTCAATCACTTTGCCATTGATTTCCAGCTCAGCTTTCTTCATCATTGCCCTCAGCATCTCCTGGTTCTGCAGCTGTTGCACAAAAGAAATCAACTTCAATTTTCCTGCCTGACTAACATCCCTGGCAACTGAACACATTGCAGCACTCAGAAATAGGTTTGGAAAAACAGCCCTACAGCTGAATGAACATACTTCTCCCCCACCCCACCCCCCAACTTTATCCATAAATGTTATTTCAAGGAGAAGGGGGGAAAGAGCACAAATTCCATTAACTTCTAAAGCGTGTGTCTGACTTACAGCAGCAAGCTGACAAACAGAATGTGTAGACTTCATTATAATGTACTATGTCTGGCACCAATTTCACCACATACTTCTGTAAGGACTGAAACCTTTCTACACCATTCAATGTGACATTAGAAGGTGTTGTATAAAATATCAGCGATGAGCTTCCTTCCTGCCTTGTGCCGTGTAATAAGAGTGCAGCCACTCCTCCGGGAGCTGTCACACTAAAGGGCATGATTCCCTTCTGTATATGCCTCTTACTAGTCCTTCACTGAACTTGCCGGACCATCATTTGAAAATATCATGAAAGGTAGTGTGAAAGCTGAAACGTAATATCATTCTTTGAGGGTCACTTTTCAGTGTTGCAAGCAGTGGATACACCACCCAATGTGATGGAATGAAAGACGTACAACTAATTTGCAATATACATCAACAACAAAGAGACTTTTAAAATGTGTTTTTCTCTAAAAAGTGACTATTTAAAAAGGAGACCTTCTTTCTCCAGAGATCTGCTATCTGTGCATACTCAGCCACAGACCTTCTCACTTTAGTGGGAAAAGTAAGTTGTAATACCTTTTATTCCTGTTAACCTTGCAGAGCCAAAACAGTTAGGAGAGAGTGAACTGGATCGTGCTTCTACTTGTGAATCAATTGTGCACTGAATTTTACCTACAGGGCCAATCAGTTACACTTGTACAAAATGGTTTGTAGGCACTGGGAATCCACAGGTGTCACTCAGATCATAAATCGGAAGATAATCAGGGTGCACAGTTATCATTAAATACCTACTTTGGCCTAGAGAATCTTCATTCATGGAAAAGGAAAGAACCCACCTTGGCTATACTGCCCATGATGAGCTTGCAGGGCTGGCAGTTAAAAAACATCTTTTTACTTGCAAACCTATCACTTATTCCTTTAAAGAAAGAGCATCTTTTAGAGTACAGCCGCTCTTTAAGATGTAATTTTCCACACTAGAGGTAAAAATCTTCTACTAGATGATCTTGCAAATTACAAAGGCCATCGGTGACTCGTATATAAGCACTGAGCAAGCGCCTTCTATATTCCCAGTGAGCTGAACACTTTTTATATGCTCTTTCATAAGTATGTTTAAGAAATTCCAACCACCCTTCATTGGGCATGGAGTGCTGGAGAGAGGAGATGAAGTATCTATTTTTAGGTTCAACACTGGGGTATTATCTTCTGTCTCAGCAGTAAACATTTCTCAACACTATTACAAGAATTCCAAGTGTAACTGCCCCTTGGAAGGCCTCATATTACCGACTTTCCTTGGCTAGGGGTCTCCTACTTTCAGTTTTATTGAGGTCACAACATACAAAGTAGTAAGTGAGGCTCTGTCCAGTTAGCACATTTAGGATCTGTGTGGGCATGAGAATGATTCTGTGATCCTAGCAATGTTCTAGGCACAATGTAAAATTTTCAAAACTGCATAGGTGTCTTAGGAGCCTAGTGACTTCCCATTGTATTCCCAGACTGTATCTGGATTTCTACCTTACTGAACAAAAACATAACAGTTTTCATAAGAGCATTAACAGTATAACTTGAAAAGAAATGCTGCTGCCTAAAATGCCTGGGAATAGTCACCCAGTCTTGCAAAGATGGTAAAGATACAAGTGGATTTTCAAGACAACAAAACCACCTCAGAAGCTGATTTAGGAAGATTGTAACAGGAAGATAGAAAAGACCTGTTATGTCACTGTTCATCTTTCCAGTCTGTGAAGGAACTAAATAGACAAGTCAATACATCGCTTCTGGCTTTCCAGATTTGTATTATCTAATCTGTCCTCTGCTGTGCACTCCTACCTCCCCATTAACATTAGTGGGATGCACACTGAGAGGAAAGTTAGCTCTTTAGTGATAAGGCTTTGGGTGTCCAGAGTGTTTAGGCTGTGATAGGCAATAGGCGCTATTTCAAAACTGTCGGAGGAAAAACAGAGCCGAAGGCAACAGCTGCAAGGTTAGGCAGAAAAGCTGGGAAATGTTCCTTTTTAAATTTTTTTTAATGAAATTCTAAAAGTTTGCAGCTGCTAAATTCCATACCAAATCATTTAAAAGGCATTTTGTATACGTAATCGCTCAGTGTGGGATCAGTGTCTTGATTTACATTAGCGTAGGCCAGCATGGTAGTTTGAGACACACAAATATGCTGTGGGGCAAGGCATCCAGACTTGGGAACTTGTCTCTTTATTCATAGCTCATATACATACATAACTGAACCCTGAGGTCAGCACAGAGGTCAAGGAAGAGGAACATAAATAAATAAATAGTGATATATAGCCTATATATAATACCTCTTATATAGCCCTATTTACCATAGGTCTCAAAGAACTTAACAAAAGAGATAACTATCTTACAGATAGGGAAACTGAAGCACAGAGGTGACCTGACATGCCCAAGGTCACCCAGCAGGCCAATGGCAAAGTCAGGAATAGAATCCACATCTCTGGAATCAAAGTCCACATTGCCTCAATGATAAAAGAAAAACGATGAGGGCAATGGAAGGCGCATGTTATGTTAGGTTTCATATTTTTTATTATTATTATAGGTGACACAGGTAGTGACACCGCTTGTTAAGGCTGCCCAACACTTCCCATTATAAGATCCTGTTTTCAGTTGCTTATAACTTTGAGAGTCTTTTACCACTGGGGCTACAGTTTCCCATGCCGGATGTCTGCCTCGGGCTGAATCTATTAATTTATCTATTTAATGGAAAGTTCTAGCTAAAATAGTGCAGCCATTTCTGAGAACATGATTAGAGAAAATAAATTATTTTGGCCTTCTTAAACAAAAATTCTTACAGCTGTTTTGTTGAGAAGCTCTAGCACCTTTATGCTTCAGGCCAGGGTCTTTAAATTTGGCTGGAGGGGTCATCCTGGCGCAAATGACGTGTCTTTAACCATTTTGTGAAAACCTATCTAAAATTTGACCAAGTAATAAACCATTGAAAAATCTCAGGTCACGCACACACAGTAGAAACTTGTTAGAGTCTGCTCTGAGCACGCTCCATCCGAGAGCTGCAGGGGCTGATCAAGGCATGGTTTACATTACAAAGTTAGGTCGACGTAAGGTAGCTTACATCGACCTAACTCTGTAAGCGTCTACACTGAAATGTAGCTCCCACCGATGTAACTCGCCCACTACATTGACTTAACTCCACCTTCACAAGAGGCATAGTGCTTAAGTCGATGTAGTTAGGTCGATGCAGTGTTGTTGTAGACATTGCGTTTCTTCCATTGACTGTGGCTGCTTTTCAGAAACCATCCCACGATGCCCCACACTGACCGTTAAATCAGTGAAAGCGCTCCTGGTGAGGATGTGCACTGCTGACGCAAGGAGTGTAGTGTGGACCTATGAAACTGATTCAAGTACTGTACTGTACATCGACGTAACTTAGGTCAAATTAATTTTGTAATGTAGACTTGCCCCAAGACTTTCTCTGCAATTTCTCACCCTGGCTGCTAGAGATAGCAGTGGCACTGCACACAGAAACTGAGAACCTCTCCTCTGTGCTCTCAATGTTCCCATGGCTGGTGCCCAGGCAGCAAAGAGGAGAAGGAAGAAACGTGATCTGAATGCAGAGGAGTAAGAAAGGAGTAAATGGGGGAGAGGGGGAAGTTGCAGGAGCCAGAGGACAGAGCGTTGGAGCAAAGGGAGAGGGAGGAAGGAACTGAGTGGCGATGGAGTCAATAAGAGCAGAAGGAATGAGAAGCAGAAGCTGGAGTGTAGGGGGATGGATAGGCACGGGAGTGGGAGGGTAGGAACCAGCAGATGGAGCGAATACATACATGCAGAAGGGGAATGGGAGTGGAGCCACAGAAGGGGAAGGAATTAATAGGTGCAAAGAAGAAAAGGACACAAGACAAGGAATGCGGGGTTGGATAGGCAAAGCCCTGAATGGATACAAAATGTATATCAGTGGATGCGGATATCCGCAGATATTAATCAGTATCCACGGAGCTGCAGGGCTCTACCGAGAACTGAAACGGCAAAAGCAGAAGCTTGTTGGGCTGCTGGTCCCAGGAGCCAGCACCCTGTGCCGGCAGCTCCTCTGGTGTGGCTGTATCGCCCCAGCCCCTCCCACTGCACTGCCACTGTGCCTGGTGCCCGGCCCAGTGGGTGGGGCTGGGGGCGGTATGGCAACGCTGGAGGAGCTGCCGTCACGGAGCGCTGGCTCCTGGGAACAGTGGCCCAACAGGCTGCTGCTTTTGCAGCTGCAGCTCCTGGTAGAGCCCTGCAGCTCCATGGATACCGATTTATATCCACAGACATAAATTTTGTATCTGCTCAGGGCTCTATGGATAGGAGCAGAGTGGGACAGAGACAGACTCTAGTGGCTGCCTCTAACAGGTACTCCATTAGCTCAAGCGGTAGAGGTCTCTGCTGTGGTTCTGAATCCTCCTGATGCTCCAAGCCAGGGGTTAACATGGAGCCACATGAAAGAATTCCTGTATTTCAAGTTCTCTTTAAAAAAAAAAAAAAAACCTAAAAAAACTTAGGAAATTACATTAAAAAACCCATGTTAAAAAAACATTAAGGTTGCATGGGGGACCTGAATTCTGGCACTTCCTACCTCTTGATTTCACAAACTTCATGTTCTTTTAAAATAGCTCTTCGGATTATATCACGCAGGTTTTGTTTCTTTTTAAATAGCGTGGGGTGAGTGGAATGGCTGGAAGGGATGAGCTAGACTCAAAGGATCAGTAGCGAAGGAAGAAGACAACTGACCTTGAGGAGAAGGGGAAGCAGGAGGGAAGGATGGAGAGGAGCATGGAGAGTGAAGAGAACAGGTCTGGTGGCAGAAGGTCTGTGATAGAAAATGGGGGTTGAAACAAACCACCAGTTTATAAAAATAATAATAAAAAAAATAAAGGCCACAGGCCAAGTTACAGGTGTACAGTTTGACATCCCCAGGGACATGGGGCTTGCTGTGGCTGCTCCCATGTATGGGCCCTTCCCCTGCTCATACGGCTCTTCCTCCTCCATCCCTCACAGTTCGAGAGGCTGCTGAGGCCTTTTGTCTAGGTGGGGTTGGTCCTCCCTGCCAGCATCTGGACCAAGAGGACCAGCCAGGCCTCAGCACCTGCACTGCTGCTGCTGCCGCCGCTCTTGCTAGGGAGTGTCTGCTGCTAGCCCAGGCTCTTTGTGCCCCAGGCTGCCAATGTACTAGGAATTAGCAAGACGAGAACCCACATGGGATAACTGCAGCCTTCCACTGAAACAGCCCCTGGATCCACCCCAGGCTGCATCTATGTCAAAGTATATTTCAGCAGATTAGCTCCAAAAATGAAAGACACATCCACAAATAGGATTTGGCTACAGCTTGGGACTTTCATATGATTTAATTATCTAATTACTGTAGCTTGCTGCCAAGCATAGATTTCACACAGTTTTGCCACTTTTATAACACAGTTGAAAGCATATTTGAATTTGTAATTCAATTTTATACTTGTGATACTATTCTAGTGAGTACCATATACCACTATAACGACACTAGTGTCATTGAACTTTTTCGCAGGACTCATTTCCCTGCATGTAACACATTTACTGAAGGAAAACTCACTCTCTCTCTCTCTCTCTCCCTCCCTCCCTGCAGCTTAATAATGTTTTTCTTTTTAAACAGGATGCATGAAAGAAATTTTCTGAAGGTAGGCATGGGGTAGGGGGAAGAGATCACAACATACAAATGAACCAACAATGCTTTATATTGTAATGACAAGTTGGCCTGCCATAGTCTAAAGTACTTTTAGACCTGTTCTATAAATGTTCTGATTACGTCAGTGCCACTATTCTAGGAGAGCAGAGTGAACTACTCTGTGTAATTATATGCTTGTTTGTTGTTCGAGTCATTGAGGCAACAAATACAATAGGATCCAGGCTGTGGTTATAGTTCATTTCCTGGCATTGACGACAGAAATCCTTCTGTTCCTTTTACCCTGAACTATTGTTAAAATAGTGGTAACTACTTGCAGACTAGAGCCTGATTTTCAGGGGCGCTGAGCAGCTGCAGACCCTTGGACATCTATTGGAATTGAAGTTGCTGAGCAGTTCTGAAAAATCAGTCCCTTAGTGGAAGAAGATACTGCGGTAGCAGGAAAAATATCTGACTTTAGTCAACCGTTGATACAAAAATCACCATTTCATTAATGATGGTTAATCCCTAATCAGTGGGCTGACACAGCTCTGACCTCAGTTTGCCTGTGGCTATACTTGCTGCTAAACCAGGTTCTGAACCAGTTGCTCACAATCACTGTTAGCACTGGATGGTTCTTCCAGCATAGACAAGGTGTCACCATCTCTTGGGAGGTCTCAGCTTCTCCTGACTCACCCTCCTTAGTCTGCTCTCACTTAGGTCAGTACCTGGACCCTCACCTTCAATTAAGTCTGTTTGGCCTTCACTTTTTTGGCTTGCAGTCTCCTGGCTGTTTTCTTGAAGACAGTCTGGTGCAGAGCTGTCGCCACCTTTTTGCTCCTTTTCCTTCTCTGCACTCTCCCTTCACAGCAGGCCTTGTTTCCTCTTAACAGTCGCAGCTGTGGGGGCCTGCCTCCATGATTGGCAGCTCTGGCAGCTGCATGGAGTTGTGATCAAGCTGCTTGCTTGTAAATAGGACAGACTTTCCTCACTACCACCCGGCCTATGTTCAGTATGGGGTTTGTAGACCCCATTATACAAGGCTTGTGTGAACTAATGGGTCTTCTTCATCTCTGATCTCTAGGATTCTATTATGTTAATTAATGGTACCTTGAAGACTAGATTCCGAGTTGATGGTGTGCCAATTTTTTAAAAAAATTGTTACAAGTACTGCATCTGTCCCTGAGTCAACATGCCAATTTTTGTGCTTGTCAGATGGTAAGCGCTTGGGAGCAGGGACTGTCTTTTTGTTCTGTGTTTGTACAGTGCCTCACACAATGGGATCCTGGTCATGACTGGGGCTCCTAGCTGGTAATACAAATACATATTATTTTTTCTAATCCTTCAGAAGTATTTCTTCTCCTGTTGCTATGTGAAAGACTCACAAACAACAGAAGAAACTGACTGACTGTTCAGCAGAAACAGTGAAATTGACAAAACGCAAAGTGCTGTCAAATGTATGAACTAAACCGGGGTCGGCAACCTTTCAGAAGTGGTGTGCCGAGTCTTCATTTATTCACTCTAATTTAAGGTTTTGCGTGCTAGTAACACATTTTAACATTTTTAGAAGGTCTCTTTCTATAAGTCTTTAATATATAACTAAACTGTTGTTGTATGTAAAGTAAATAAGGTTTTTAAAATGTGTAAGAAGCTTAACTTAAAATTAAATTAAAATGCAGAGGCCCCCAGACTGGTGGCCAAGACCCAGGTAGTGTGAGTGTCACTGAAAATCAGCTCGCTTGAGCAGTTTGAGCTCGTCTTTGGCACCCGTGCCATAGGTTGCCTACCCCTGATAAACAAACAGGAGAAAAAGAGAAAAATACTTTTTTCCTTTCATGTCTTTTCTGGCAGAAGTGTGATTTGTAAACAGAGGGTGCCTCTTTGGGTTAAACCAGTATCTGTCTGAAAAACGGTTAGGCCTATTTAAAGAACATGAGGGAGAAAACTGATGCATTCAGTGAACTTATGACAGAGAATCTCCCATTATAGTAATTTTAAAATAGTCTATGTGAATAACATATAGTGCATCTCAAACACGGGGTCTCCCTGGATTGTTAATATGCCCAGTCGCTACCAGAGTGACCACCAAGAGAACTGCAGGTGGTGTCATCACTGAAATAAATAGAGGAGGTAACTTGCCATAAGTGGCTGCGGACTCCTAGAAACCTTTCTCAGAGGCTGCCTTGGAAGGTACATATATGCTAGAATAATGCAAACTTACTTCCTGGGAGAGAGACTGTGAAGTCTAACACAACGTCCAGGTGAGTATACAAGATACGTTGATATCTGGATATAGGTGGGCAATACTATTAATAAATATATTAAAATGCATTTGTATTCCAGGGATTCAAGCCTAAATGAAAGAGTGAGCACATGGATATAGCAGCATACACAAGATCACCTGCCTGATCCCATCACCTCCTCTCCAGCAAGCTGAGCAAAGGCTATAGGACCACTTCTTCATTCACAGGCGCACTCTCTTTACTATTATTAATCTGACCCTCCTGTCCCCTCCTCAGCTAGTAGTCACCAATACTACACTTCCTGTCTAGGTAAGAGGGCAAAAGGCAGAGCATACCGTGTATTCTAATCTGTGCTAATATCACTCTGTTCCATAATAATAAACCAGAAGTGCAAAAGATTTGAGATCACTTTCAAGGTGGAGTGCCCTGCATGGCGGAATGTTAGCTGGCTGTTCCTCTATCCAGATTGATTTACAAGAATAAATTTTACATTTCCTGTGATGAAGTATTTATCTAATATGCCGCATTTGTCCTTCAATTTCCAGTTAGGCAAAGGACTGAAGAATTGCACAACTATTTCCACAGTGTTTGGGGTGAGCAGTGTTTATTTACATACTGTACAATGAGCGTGTATGTCATATAGTCCTACTAGGACTTCTAAACTGAAATCTGAAGTCATCAGTAACATTTGAGAATCTCTCTCAAATTATTTCTCATTGTCTCTGAAGTGCTGACATTGTGTAGGTCATGAAAGCATTGGTAAAATAGAGACATAACTATAACAGAAACAGTCTTCTCAGCTCCTACTACATTATTCTTTTTCTTTTTGTCCTAGAGGAGGTTGCCTACTTCTTTTGGTCTCTGAAAATCAAAGACCCTAAAAATTGTACAGCTAATTTACAGAACCAAAATTATTATTTGGCTTCCTCACATCTGAAGTGTTCATTCAGGACGGTGAAAACTACTAGATGATAAGATCTTTAGTAGGGCAGAGACTGTGTCTTCATACATGTTTATGTATGGCACAATGGGGTCCTGATCTACCTGGAGACGTTTGACACTACTGTACTATAAATATTGAATTAATAACTAACAATAATAGGCATAATTTTTCTGGCTCTAACCAAGAATATAAAGTGAGATTCTTTTCTTGTAAAAGGTGCATACGTTATAACAGTTTGTACCTGTGTCTTTGTGCCTTTTGCTTTTCCTTTTTCTCTATAGCTGTAGTAGTTAAAACAACACTTACACAAGCAGCAGCAGAAAGAAAAGGTTTTGAAAGGCACAATGTCTTACACTCTAATCCACAGGAAAAGGCTTTCAAAACTGGGACGTGCTCATGCAAACGAAGGGATGTGACCATACCTGTAGCTGCTTCATCTGACGCAGCTGCAGGCGAAGGTCTGACACGTTGCATCTCATATCATGCAGGCTGACTTGCATTGCTGGGGAGCCAACGGGTGCAGGGTGATTGATGATGGTAGTTGAGTCAGTAGTTGCTAATGAATTCTTTCCACCAGACACGTGAGCAGCTCCTGCAAGTAATGCCAGCAAAACTCTTTAGTTTACGAAAAGTGAAGGTCCAGCTGCATTTTCCTCCCCACTGCGAGCACAGCAGATTCAGCTTGTATCTTAAATGGATGAAGATAGCAGACTTCAGTGCTCGTTATCTATCAAGTGGCTGTGATTTCCGCAACCAATACACAACTTTGCAGTGAGATATCTGAGGGCCTAACTGTGTTGCAACTTCAGCCATGTCAGAGGATCTGGTTACCACAGGATTCCATTTTGTAGTGTGGATGGGAGATTAACTGTAACTGCAAGTCATGCTGACCACTCACTGGACCATTCCCTACCAAACAGAACTGTGCTAGATCCAGGTTTGGAGATAGCTGTGCTCTAACTGGGCCCTCCCAACATGGCTAAAATAGTAGTGTCAGGTTAGGCAGGCCATTCGTCCAGTTTAAGACAGATAGTCCTTTTGTTAAAATATAATTTTGTCCACTGTCCGGTACAGAAATAAAACTGGACATGGATTTGTGTAGTATCATGAATGGATAATGCCATTTTAAAGAGCTCGCTGCTCTGCCCTCCAGCAGGATCACGTGAGGTCATGCTGCCGGGGATGAGGCAGCATGCTCTTCAAAATGGCATCTTTCATGCAGCATGACCGCACATGCATGGTCATGCTGATGGGGGTGGGGGACCCATGCAATTCCTGGAAGTATCGGAGTATCCAGCATTCCGGGGATGTGGCAATGCCCACCCTAAGTAGGGGCCATCTGAGACTGACTTGATCAGTACACACAAAGATCCTGCACTACCTATTTGTTGACTATTTAGCATGGGAAAGAGATTTAACCAAGCACACAGGTGTGTGGAAAATGAGCACAGGAAAACATCCTGGTCGGCTACTCAATGACCAGTTACATGTTCCCAGCTAGCAACTCCACAGGCTTATCCTTAAAAAGTATAAAAAGAGTAACCACCATATTCCCAAACCAGAAATACAATGGTGGCACAACAGACACTATCCAACTGTATGCTGCCGCACTAATCTGCCCATCCCCTCATCTTCGATTGCCATCTGTACACAGAACTGCATTTAAAACCAGCACTCGTTGTGCAGGACGCTACACATGATTTTTAAAACAATCACAAAAAGCTGTGAAACTATGTTCTTAATAAAACATTATTCCTTAATCAAGCATCAAAATTAGGCCACTTCTTTTTACATACATAGTAGTTTTCTTTACGTAATATGATCAAATCCGAAATCTGCAGCCGGTATTCACATTGCATCTGTGTTTTGACATTTCTCACTTTAAATTGTCTTCTTGGTGTGTTTTTCCCCCGAAACAGGCAGACTGAGAGACTGTAAGCAGTCTGCCTTATTTTTTGAATAACTCCACAGTATTATGTTCAGGAGCGGCGCCTGGGGTTTTGCTGCCCTAGGCGGTAGTGCTCCACCTCAGTAATCGGCGGCGCTTCAGCGGCAGCTCCTCCTCTGAAGCTGCGTTCTCGGCAGCCACTTTTCTTGTTGCCCAGAGAAAAACCTGCCATCGAATCGCTGCCGAAAAAGAAATCCCAAGTCGTGGCCGAAATTCTGTCGAGGGCAGCAAAATGCTCCCCCTCCCCGCCAATCCTGCCATCCTAGGCAACCGCCTAGGGTCGCCTAGTGGAAGTGTCGGCCCTGATTATGTTGCCTTGCAAGTCAGTCCCTTGTGCACAGAGTAAGAGGACAGTATGGCTGCAGGTTTCCTGTCTGTTATACATCTGACACTCCCATTCCTCCTCACTCCAATCCCCTCCTCCACTCTCAGGAAAAAACTACATCCTGCATAAATCGAAAGCAACTTGTCAATGAAGGTGGGAATCCTTCCTGTGCATAATAGCTTAGGTTACTATTTGCTTCACCCACGCCCCACTCTATGACAAGTTTAATGAAACCAAACTAAAGCTAGAATTGCAAGCTTTTCTTTGCTTGGTAAGGGTAAATCCTCAATGTAGAGACGGACACTGCACACCACACCCACTGCATGAAAATGAACCCTGTGGACTTGTATTTACACCCAGTCCACTAATCATTAGTTGGTCTAGTCAACTAGCAAAGCATACAATGATACTGCACAGCCTGCTGCAAACATGTTGTTCCTTTGGCAACAGGTGCATGTGCCGTATCATATTATTTCCTCAAATCCTTCCCACATGGAAGATGTTTGGAAAAAAAGGCGAACTGTCCATTTTCTGATGTGTGTCTTTGTTTTCATTTACAAAGAGGCTGGGGGTTTGTAAAAATCATGTTTATTTAAATATGTAAAATCAGGAAACAAAGCAGCAAGTCCTGTCCAGAAAAGCATATGCATAATGGACTGCACCCACGCAGTTCACTGCTGTACCACCATACCATTGACTTCCTGCTACATGAACAGACAAAAGGCTGTTCTAAGCCACGGCTTGAAGCTGTAACGCTATACCTTACTTCAACACACTCCAGTTAGATCTTAAATAACACCATCTTCATTTCATTGCTGAGCAAGCTATCATACATTTTTGCTACACTTCAGCATCATTCAATACTCTCTTACCTTCTAAGGAGCATCTTTACAAAATGCAATGCTTGAGAAATAAGCAGCCTTTGTGTTTATTGCTATCCTGTGCACATTTCACATTGCAGTCTAATATACATCAATACTTAGCTATGTATCTGCCAATATGTATGATGCAGCTTTCTTTGTACCGACATCTCACTTTCTGCATCCCATATGCACCATTTTTTTTTGCTTTTTTTAAAGAAGAATATTAAATTCAGAGTCAATACAGACAGGATCCCCAAACGGTTCTGAAGGCTGTTCTCTAACAGTTCAGATTCTTAGCCACAATTCTGGGCTTTTTGTTTTTTTAAAAAGCCTACCCTTTTAATCCCTGCCCCAGGCAATAGCTCCCACAGTTCAATCACCAAACCAGAGATCAGATAGGCGGGTGTATGCCTCATATCGTATGCCTCCCGAAAATCTGGCCCCCAACCATAGGCGCCGACTTCGTGGGTGCTCCGGGGCTGGAGCAACCACGGGGGGAAATTGGCAGCTCCCCGCCAGCCCCCGCGCCCAGCTAACCTCTGCTTCCCGAGGCGCCACAGCAGCCAAGCCGCTTTTCCTGGACTCAAAGGCTTGCGGCACTCAGCTGATGGGCGGCGGCAAGCCTGGGAGGGAGCAGGGGGAAAGCGCAGTGGCAGCGCCTCAGGGAAGGGGTATGGGAAGGAGGCGGAGGCCCGGCTCTGCCTCCTCCGCATACCTCTCCCCCGAGGCGCCACCGCTGCACTTTCCCTCCCACGCTTGCTGCTGCCGATCAGCTGAGCGCCACAAGCCTGTGATTCCAGGAAAAGTGGCTTGGCTGCCGCGGAGGTTAGTTGGGTGCGGGGGCAGCTGGCGGAGAGCTGCCGGTGGGTGCTCGGCTGCTTCTCCCCCCTACCTCCCAGGCTTGCAAGCCTGGAAGGGGAGGGGGAGGGGGAATGCAGCGCGCCCGGGGGAGGAGGCATGAGAGGGGATTTGGGGAAGGGGTGGAATGGGGGTGGGGCCGGGGTGGAGTGGGGGCGGGGTCGGGGGGCGCGAGCACCCACCGGCGCCAACTAAAGTTGGCGCCTATGCCCCCAACCAGTACGTATATCCCACACTTGCCTGCCCTTCTTGTAACTAGAGCTGGATTGTGATTCACTTCCCTAAAAGACAAATGCCCATCCCCTGCCCAACCTAATCTCTCTTCCTTCCTGCCACCTGGCTGCCATTCCCTCTCACAGGTAGATCTTCTTGTTTTGTGGTGTGCCACTTCAACCACTGCCATGAGTCTGCACTAGCCGCCTGTTAGCCATGGTACTGTGACGGGGGAAGGCCAGAGGGCTATAGGAAAGTGGTAAGGAACCAGTATGTTAGCCCCAGGCTAAACAAATCCCTGATACCTTATGGCAGTTGCTCCAGGTTAATCAAGACACCTAGGGCCAATTAAGAACTTTCCAGAAGGCAGGGAGGTTGATTGAGACACCTGCAGCCAATCAGGGGCTGGCTGAAACTAGTCAAAAGCCTCCCAGTGAGCCAGTGAGGTGCGCATGTCAGGAGCTGTAGAAGGAGGTTGCATGTGAGGAGCTGGGAGCAAGAGGCACTAGGAGCTGAGAGTAAGAGGGCGTACTGCTGAAAGATCCTGTGGTGAGGATAAAGGTGTTGTTGGGAGGAGTCCATGGGGAAGTAGCCCAGGGAGTTGTAGCTGTCGTGCAGTTGTTCCAGGAGGCACTCTAAACAGCTGCAATCCACAGGGCCCTGGGCTGGAACCTGGAGTAGAGGGCGGGCCCGGGTTCCCCCCAAAACTCCCAACTCCTGATCAGACACAGGAGGAGTTAACCTGGACTGTGGATTCTACTAGAGGGGAAGATCTCTGAGGCAAGCAAAATCAGCCAATAAGCGCAGGACCCACCAAGGTAGAGGAGGAACTTTGTCACAGGTACCCATTGCTTTCTCAAGCACTACAGGGAAGCACTTGGAATATGAAATATTAGTACAGGGCAGGCTCTCAGCAAGCATGGGAGTGCTCTGGTGATCAGTAGTTGGTTTCCAGAGGCATTTCCACTTGGCATTTCATCAAACAAGGCAGCTGAGTGAGAAGATAGTTGGTATGGGGAGTGTAGTTCTCTCGACTGAAGTGTCATTAGAGGAGGTTTTGGAATTAATTGATAAACTTAACAATAACAAGTCACTGGGACCAGATGGCATTCATCCAAGAGTTCTGAAAGAACTCAAATGTGAAATTGCGGAACTATTAACTATGGTGTGTAACCTGTCTTTTAAATCAGCTTCTGTACCCAATGACTGGAAGATAGCTAATGTAACGCCAATATTTAAAACGGGCTCTAGAGGTGATCCCGGCAATTACAGACCGGTAAGTCTAACATCAGTACCGGGCAAATTAGTTGAAACAATAGTAAAGAATAAAACTGTCAGACACACAGAAGAACATAAATTGTTGGGCAAAAGTCAACATGGCTTCTGTAAAGGGAAATCATGTCTTACTAATCTATTAGAGTTCTTTGAAGGGATCAACAAACATGTGGACAAGGGGGATCCAGTGGACATAGTGTACTTAAATTTCCAGAAAGCCTTTGACAAGGTCCCTCACCAAAGGCTCTTGCATAAATTAAGTCGTCATGGGATAAGAGGGAAGATATTTTCATGGACTGAGAACTGGTTAAAAGACAGGGAACAAAGGGTAGGAATAAATGGTAAATTTTCAGAATAGGAGGGGTAACTAGTGGTGTTTCCCCAAGGGTCAGTCCTAGGATGAATCCTATTCAACTTATTCATAAATGATCTGGAGAAAGGGGTAAACAGTGAGGTGGCAAAGTTTTCAGATAATACTAAACTGGTCAAGATAGTTAAGACCAAAGCAGACTGAAGAACTTCAAAAAGATCTCACAAAACTAAGTAATTGGGCAACAAAATGGCAAATCAAATTTAATGTGAATAAATGTAAAGTAATGCACATTGGAAAAAATAACCCCAACTATACATACAATATAATGGGGGCTAATTTAGCTACAACTAATCAGGAAAAAGATCCTGGAGTCATCGTGGATAGTTCTCTGAAGACATCCACGCAGTGGCAGTCAAAAAAGCAAACAGGATGTTAGGAATCATTAAAAAAGGGATAGAGAATAAGACGGAGAATATTTTATTGCCCTTGTGTCCCTCGGGCCAAAAAGTTTGCCCACCCCTGCCCTAGCGTCTGTTTGTCAGAGGGTGGTGATGGATGGCAGGAGAGAGATCACTTGATCATTACCTGTTAGGTTCACTCCCTCTGGGGCACCTGGAATTGGCCACTGTCGGTAGACAGGATACTGGGCTGGATGGACCTTTGGTCTGACCCAGTACGGCCATTCTTATGTTCTTATATTTATGTTCTCTTGGAAGCAGGCCTAGGCTACAGACTGGTGATTAGGAGTCCAGTTAGGCAAGAGGGAAAAGACATTTAATACAAAATATACTTTGCACTTCTATAGCGTTTTGTATTGAAAACCTCCAAGTATTTTACAAAAGTTAGTGAACAAAGCTGAATAGCAGCCCCATTTTTAAACCGAGGCACAGAGAGGTGAAGTATCTGTAACATGCTCAGGATCAGACAGGTAGTCTGTGGCTGAGCACGGAAAAGGACCCAGACTTTTTAACTCACAGTCCTTTGCTATAGTCACAAGACCATCATTCTCCTTCCATTTTACTATCCTTCAGAACACATTTATCTATCCAAGCCACTAGAGGAAGTTTGGATTTGATCCAGGCTAGACTGAAGAGAAAGATAAGGCCAAATACAAAGATTTTTCAAACTGGGTTGCACATCCACTCGTTAAAAACAGCCCTCTTGTATTCAAATATCACTAGGGAATACAGTGTCACAATCATTTGAATCTCACAAATATTGGAATAGAGTCCACCAAACAAAGAAAGAACATTCAAAGTTAAAGCTGCAACTTCACCATTAACAAGCTGTGGTTCCCAAATTTTGAAGGGATCTCTAAAGAGCAAATCATCTTACATATATACGTGTGACTTTGCCCAAGTCAACCGGGGTGCATTAATGATCATGATTCATTTGCAAGAGTCAACAGAGCTCGAAACCTGGCATGGTCCACTTTCAACACATGTATCCATGAGAGAACATTTTGAAGACATAGCTCATTATATAAGGAATTCACAAAGGGCAGGATCTCCAGTGCAATGCACAATCCACCAACAATGATGGATTAAGACAAGTTCAAACAAAAACACTGTACAGGCGAGTCTCATCTTATGCTGGGGTTACGTTCCGCAGTCAGTGCGTAAAGCAAAAATCGCGTATAGTCAGAATTACATTCAGTGTAATGACAGGCGGAATCGCCCGCACTACAGGTACAGTATTTAAATTGTTATTTTTCTCCTCTTCTTTTTTTTGCCGACCGTGCAAAGCTGAATTCGCGCATGTTACATGCGCATAAGATGAGACTCACCTATATGCATTATGGTCCATCCCCTCCAATAAATAACAACTTCTTGAAGTACAGAAAGAAATATATTCCACCTCTTTTTAGGAAATTCTCAAGGCCCCTTCCTCCCACCATTCCAATAGGCAAGTGGGACTGGGCCTGTGGTTCTTTAGCAATCTGTGCCTTCTCTATCCCGACCACTTGACAAGAAAAATAGGAGGGAAAGAGTGAGGGTGGGAGGGTGTTTGTTGGTATGTGTATGTCTGAGAGAGATATAAATCAATAGACAGAGTATTTCTAACATGCTTTCTATTTCTAATATTCTAATTTCTTTTGGCTTTTGGGGGCTGAAGTGGTTTACAGGGACATAGTTATGGGATTCTCATTCACATCAGTGAGAGTTTTCACAACTAAATTTGTGGAAGATCACTGTTTTTTTAACTCTTTTGTGCAGTTTATTATAATTTCTCTGATGTGTGCAACAGAGTTCTGTGAAAAAAACAGAGTTGAGTCTAAAGGAAAAAACCACGATAAACAGACTTTATGACTGTAACAGTCATATTATTTATTTAATATTTCAAGCTAAAGGACCCAAAATATTGGCAAAGCACCATAACAACTTTTTGGTTTTCATGAAATACCATATTCGACATAATAATATTAAAACACGGACAGGTACCTGTATGTACAATTTAGAAGGTTTGAGTTTGTTTCCAATCAGCCTTTTCCATATTATTTCTGTCTGATCAAAGTCTTCTGTCATCAGGATATGTGATGTACAATATAATGTTGTACTATATTTCGGAGTCACTTTTTATCTTCCACAGCTGTTTCTTTGTTAAGGATGGGAAGAAATTCACATTTCTGCTTACGAGTGCTCTAGAAGGGATTGCTCAGTTAATGTTTTTCTATAGCTTTGTCTGAAAGTGGTATTTGAAATTACTAAAGATGATGGCTATGTATGCTGTAGTTAAGTGGAAGTGTATATTTTAAGAGGCTATTGCCTAATGGCCATACCTAATTCATGTCAGGGATTAATCAAAACCAAACGACAGTCAGCAAAACTGGTTTTGGAGGGTGAAGGTATGTTAAAATTCAGATATGTTTGGAGAAAAATAAAGGCATTATTTAGCATAAGTTGACAAGCTGAGCAGAGCTATAAAGGAAATAGGAGCTCTAATTATCCACATACCTTGGAACATGTAACGCCTTGAACAGAGACAGTCCTTGGTCAGACCAAAGATTATTGTACTATGTAAAGTTTTCATATATAACCATAATTTATAACTCAGTAACTAAGCAGACCTTTTTTTGTAGAGTGTATATTACATACCCTTTTATTTAAGGGGTCCCCCCTCTTTATTACTACACTATGCCAGTAAAATCTGATTTTATTTAAGATAATGGGAACTGGAACTTGGGCTTAGGTAGCGACCCTCACTTGTGGGTGAGCCAGATAAATCTGAACTCTGACCTAGGGGGAAACTTAGTGACAGTAGGTAGCTGCATGAATACAAGGTCTCAGGCATGGCAGGGGTCATGATCTCCATCCCTGAACAGTGTTGCAAAAAAGGTTCGTGTGAGTTAGTAAAGGCACAGGGACAGCTAGAACACCTAAAAGGTACACAGTACCATTACAACAATGCAATACAAAGATGGGTAGATTTCAAGTTTCCAGTTATTATAAATGCTTTGTTAATGTGCATGTGCTATAATATCAGAAACAGAAACCTTTCAAATTGTTCAAAATATATGATACATCAATCTAGTGGGAATGGGCACAGTATTGGCTGCAAGGAGAGATTTGGTCATAAGACTGGTTTATGTGGTGTTGACATCAGTTTCACCATCAGGAAAAAGAATAAATAATACTTGCCATGGCTACCTAGTACAGACATTGTGTAGGTCAATTAGTTATTGTTGTTACAGTGCTTTGTATTTGACAGGATCTATGTGACTGCAAAATATTATCTATTTTTATCATATAATGACAATGAACTGGGGAAGAGAATAGGAATGTTATTGAATATGATCCTATTGCAGCTTCCTAGAAAGACAGATTATTTTTCTCTAAATTGCCTGAAAGTATTGAACAGCCATTTTTTTATTTACAAACTGTACTGTTTTTATACCAAAGAACACTGTCCTACCTATTTAGGGCAAGATCCTGACTTCAGTGGGGTTCTATGCAGGCTCAGGGGTTCAACTGGAGAGATTCAGTTCTAGCATCAGGCTCTTAAATTGTTCTCTGCTGCATATGTTCAATATTTTCTAGTTCTGGTCTGTTTTTCTATGGGCCATGTTCAATCTGAGGTCACACTGCAATTCTAGGGAAACGGAATTCTTGGAGTTGCATTAACATTACCACTGGAATGGCTGGTGAGTGTTATAATAGATTTGCTAATAAATGGTAAGGTTGGCAACCTGTATTTCATGCCAGAGCAGAGTCCTCTTAGCTGGAACAGTGTTGCTAGCAATTACAGAACTGCTTCTGCTTGCATTCAATCCACTGCAACAGACACACACAGGCCCAGAAAGAGACAAATTAATGAGTGCCGCTGAAGACTGCCATAGCAACTGAAACTTCCACAAATAATTTAAAGAACTGAAGTTGCATGAGGGCTCACGTTAGCTGGCATGTTCTTTAGTAACATCCCACCCCTCAAAATTGCCCAGAACTGTGACTCTAAATATGACCTAATCCGGACATATGCTGAGTAACATCAAATCTTATTGGCTTCATAGGGACTGATGACTACCCAACACATTGTAGGAGGATGCCAATAGTTCATAACAGATCAATGTGGCTTAATAAGAGAAAATGCTATCTTGCTGACTGCTACATTTCTTAGCATCATTATATCTAAAGCATCTTATTGCCAAACTACCCTTACAGAAAAATACTATAGAATTTAATAGAGATGAAATCTATAGGGTTCTTTAGAAATGTGACAGGGGTCTGTAGCGAGTGACTAAAAATGTATAGAATTTAATTTAGAATTATACCTTGTCTAAAAGGCTGGTTTGTTTGCTTTAAATACCAGCCAATACAATTCTACATCAGGGCTAGAATTATTTAATTTAATTATTTATTTTATTATATAGGAATGTTTAAACATCCTATAGAAAGGTTATAACTCTCTATTAAATTATATAGAACATTTCCACAATGGATAAAAATATTTTTTTCTCTTACTAGTTGACAATTTGGATAGGCAAAAAGGTATTCAATAATATTTTAAAACATCTCAATATGCATAAATAGAGTTTTCATAACATTCAAGTTTCTTTTCCAACCATAAGGGACAGAATCAATTTTTAAAAATAATGTAAGCAAGATGCTAAATACCCTCATACGACTCAGAGCTATAGACATAGGCAAGTTCCTATGTCTTAATCCTGCCTTGCCTATGGCTGTATCTAAACTCTGCAGAGGGAGGGCCCAGCAGAACACATGTGATCATATTCTTAATATCTGCACAGTCTGCTGTAAGCGTTATGGGATTTTGGTACCACATAGGAAGAGCTTGTCTTGGGTGGAGTTTGTGAAGATACCACTATTTTTTTCCCCAATACAAGTCCGGATTGGGGATATGCATTATAGGAGATATGAATATGCATTGAAATTCACCCCTTTTCAGAGAACCAGCACAAGGCTATGCCTTACCTAAACCTTGTGCTGGCTCCCCGCACAGGTGTGAAGTTCACTTTGAAAGAAGAATAAACCTTGCCCCTTTAGAGTAACCACTGGTAACAAGGAACTGATTGGTTCTCATATCCTTTGCCTATAGCCTTGCTTCTGACACGACATTTACAGTTACATTAGCATTCCCATAAGACGTTAATATCTACAGGACTCTGAGTTACGGTATAGATTTGTGTATTCTGTACAATTAAAAAAAAAAGGTCTTACCTGCACTGTCAATATTGCTCTTACTGGACATGGTTTTCACCATCTTCTCACTAAAGAAAGAAAGAAAAGAAAAGTCAGCTTTAAAATTTCCAAAATAGAATTTTTCTTGCAAATAGCTATTTAAGCAACTTTCAAGGACTAGCTTTACTGTAGATTTGCAGTGAGGTTTATCATAACTAAATAAAAATTACCCTGTTGACCACACAAACTGGGTTTTTGCTGTTGTTGTCAGGGGGTTTTTTTGTTTTGTTTTTTTAATGTAAATTGTGGGTGGATTGTGGATTTGGTTTTTTTGTTTTTTTCAAAATAAGCTTTTAAATACAGGTTAAGCAAAGGGGTACATTTCCAGCACTAAGCACAGAGATTTAACCATATTATTCCTATTAACATCAACAAGAACAATGCAGTTAAATCTCCATTCATTGGCTGGAATACTTTCCCCACTCTGCCTAACAATCCAGCTCTTATCAAAAGTGATAAAAAAGTTTTTAAACGTTGAGCATTCGGTCTTCTGTTATTACATTAAAAGTTTAATTTTGCTAATTGATCATTAACAATAATTACAGAGAAACAGATTTAATTAATTCTTTTTTTTACCTAGAAGCATCTTTGCTATTACTTGTATTTGGCCCTTTAAAAAGCGCAGACTGAACAAGACCAGTTAAACTGGCAATCTGTTTCTCCATGGCTTGCATCCTCTCTCTGTAAGACAAGAGAATCGTTTGTTAAAGCCAGATATATTTGCTTTCAGACTCATTTTTCTAGATGAATGATTATCACAGGATTGGGAAGATGTTTGTGCAAAGGCTCATGGGTATCAATTTGCATACACCTTGTTAAAAAGGTTGGCCACATCCTGGTTTTAGATAAAGTGTCGTATGATAACAAACAGACAATACAAAGACATCTGCATGGGATAAAAAACAGATGATAAAAAGTATAGATTTAATATAGTGATCTCACGAAAAAGGCACTTAGCTCGTCAGCTAATACCTCCTGGAAACTATTGAAAATCATCCTCCCCAGAAACAATTCTGCAGCTATACATATATTTTCTTGTGTTTTTTTTAATCCCCATTGGGACTAGAGTTTTACCTGAGTATAAGGACTATAGGATTAAGGACTTCAGGCTCCTTGTTGTTAGTATTTAAACTATGCGCAAAACCAGAATCTTTGCTTCAGAAGCATTTAATCTGCTCCAGCTGCCTGCTTCCCACCCAAAATCAGAATCCTTTGCATTTGACATCACTGCTGTCTGCTGTGGAAATGATTGCAATGTCACAACCACAGGCATAGGACTTCAGGGAAAGCAAGAAGACATTAACTCTGAAATAAAGAGATCCCATTGTCATGCAAATGTCCTAAGTAATTTTAAAAAGCAGGTGAAAAGAAACAGAGAACAAATATGGGACATGAGGGCTATTGTCAATATTTTCCTTGAGGTGCCGGTCTGTATTAAACAACAAGGACCACATTTTTGGATAGGGAAGCTGCAGGCACACAATTGTGTACGTATATTTGCACGTATAGTTAACATACAAATCAGGTTTGCCCATGCAACCAGCTCAACAGGTTCCAAAATAGCCATTTGCGCACACAGTCCCTTGATTTTCACCTGTCATTACAGTAACTGCCCGCCTATAGACACATAATCGCGTATGGCCTCACGTCTGCCTTTCTAAAAATTTGGCCCTAAATATTTAATACATTTAAATGTTCTATACATGTATAAAATGTGGCATGACGCTATATTTTTATCTTTACTTCCCTAGAGAAATCAGTGGGAAATCAGACTAATGCTATTCCAGAACGTGCTAAGAATCATCCAAAAAACAAGATGATCTGTAACAACCACTCTCAAAAGATGAGTGGCCTGATACAGCAGTGGCAATCATACTGCTTTGCAGAAGATTTCCACAAGAGAAATTGGGATGTTCACACTCTGGGCCATTGTAAACTAAATGGTCGGGGGGATACATTCAGAGTTAGGTTTTTACTACATTACCACATTCACATGCCATCTTACAAGTGAGCTAGAGAGATAGCAGTGCCTGCTTCCAACCAGCTTCAGGTTGGTTCCATAAAGAACACTAGTTGGTATGGGAAAGTCAAGTATGGGTGTCAATACTTGGCTTAACAGTGAAATCCTTGCTCGTCTTAAACACAAAAAAGCAGCTTACAAGAAGTGGAAGATTGGACAAATGACCAGGGAGGAGTATATAAATATTGTTCAGGCATGCAGGAGTGAAATTAGGAAGGCCAAATCACACTTGGAGTTGCAGCTAGCCAGAGATGTTAGGAGTAACAAGAAGGGTTTCTTCAGGTATGTGAGCAACAAGAAGAAAGTCAAGGAAAGTGTGGGCCCCTTGCTGAATGAGGGAGGGAACCTAGTGACAGAGGATGTGGAGAAAGCTAGTGTACTCAATGCTTTTTTTGCCTCTGTCTTCACAGACAAGGTCAGCTCACAGGCGGCTGCACTCCGCAGCACGGTATGGGGAGGAGGTGACCAGCCCTCTGTGGAGAAAGAAGTAGTTCGGGACTATTTAGAAAAGCTGGACGAGCACAAGTCCATGGGGCCGGATGCACTGCATCCGAGGGTGCTAAAGGAGTTGGCCGATGTGATTGCAGAGCCATTGGCCATTATCTTTGACAAATCATGGCAATCGGGGGAGGTCCCGGATGACTGGAAAAAAGCTAATGTAGTGCCCATCTTTAAAAAAGGGAAGAAGGAAGATCCGGGGAACTACAGGCCAGTCAGTCTCACCTCAGTCCCTGGAAAAATCATGGAACAGGTCCTCAAGGAATCAATTCTGAACCACTTAAAGGAGGGGAAAGTGATCAGGAACAGTCAGCATGGATTCACCAAGGGCAAGTCATGCCTGACTAACCTAATTGCCTTCTATGATGAGATAACTGGCTCTGTGGATGAGGGGAAAGCAGTGGATGTGCTATTTCTTGACTTTAGCAAAGCTTTTGATACAGTCTCCCACAGTATTCTTGCCAGCAAGTTAAAGAAGTATGGGCTGGATGAATGGACGGTAAGGTGGATAGAAAACTGGCTGGATGGTCGTGCTCAATGGGTAGTGATCAATGGCTCCATGTCTAGTTGGCAGCCGGTATCAAGTGGAGTGCCCCAAGGGTCGGTGCTGGGGCCGGTTTTGTTCAATATCTTCATCAACGATCTGGAGGATGGTGTGGACTGCACCCTTAGCAAGTTTGCAGATGACACTAAATTGGGAGGAGTGGTTGATACACTGGAGGGTAGGGATAGGATACAGAGGGACCTAGACAAATTAGAGGATTGGGCCAAAAGAAATCTGATGAGGTTCAACAAGGACAAGTGCAGAGTCCTGCACTTAGGACGGAAGAATCCCATGCACTGCTACAGACTAGGGACCGAATGGCTGGGCAGCAGTTCTGCAGAAAAGGACCTAGGAGTTACGGTGGACGAAAAGCTGAATATGAGTCAACAGTGTGCCCTTGTTGCCAAGAAGGCTAACGGCATTTTGGGCTGTATAAGTAGGGGCATTTCCAGCAGATCGAGGGACGTGATTATTCCCCTCTATTCGGCACTGGTGAGGCCTCATTTGGAGTACTGTGTCCAGTTTTGGGCCCCACACTACAAGAAGGATGTGGATAAATTGGAAAGAGTCCAACGGAGGGCAACAAAAATGATTAGGGGGCTGGAGCACATGACGTATGAGGAGAGGCTGAGGGAACTGGGATTGTTTAGCCTGCAGAAGAGAAGAGTGAGGGGGGATTTGATAGCTGCTTTCAACTACCTAAAAGGGGGTTCCAAAGAGGATGGATCTAGACTGTTCTCAGTGGTAGAAGATGACAGAACAAGGAGTAATGGTCTCAAGTTGCAGAGGGGGAGGTTTAGGTTGGATATTAGGAAAAACTTTTTCACTAGTAGGGTGGTGAAGCACTGGAATGGGTTACCTAGGGAGGTGGTGGAATCTCCTTCCTTAGAGGTTTTTAAGGTCAGGCTTGACAAAGCCCTGGCTGGGATGATGTAGTTGGGGTTGGTCCTGCTTTGAGCAGGGGGTTGAACTAGATGACCTCCTGAGGTCCCTTCCAACCCTGAGAGTCTATGATTCTATGATAAATGGTTGAAGCTAAATGAAATGATTGAAAGGATGCCACCACCCCTGCGCCACTAGTCACCAGGGGTCGTCTCACACCTACTCTGGGCATGAAATTCCACTTTGTTGGGAAGCAATGAGCTGTGGGGAGCTATGAGAGGTTCTGCATCTCTGAAGCCTCCATAAGATGATGTCAAGGGAACAGGACACCAGAAACATCTGTGATAGATAAGATCCTTACTGAAGGCTGAGCAGACACACAGGAGGAGAGGGCTCAGTCAGCTGGCATCAAGGGATAAACTCTGGTGGGTCTGGTCATTGCTTTAACCCCCCCCCCCCTTTCATTTTCAAGCAGAAAGGCCACTTTAAGAGTGCCCTAAAATGTTAATGAATCTGACCTAATTTATTTTAAATTAAAAAATATGTTGCATCATTTCTGTTTCCACCATTATTGATTTCAGAACTAAGAAAAGTGCTTCGGACCACAGTAACCTTTGAAACCATCTACTGGAACAAAGAGCAAGCACTACATATCTGAGGTAAAACTATTCTAACTAACTTTAATGCAGTTTAATGAAGGCAGGTTTTCAGGTTATCACCAAAAAGCCTTTCTGGATCCAAACTGAACTGGAAGAAAACTATCTGCTTTACTAACTTATAAATAACACTGTCTTTCCATCTCACACTTGACAATCTGGAAACAATTTTATTGTTCAAATTAAATTATGGAAATGCAAAACTGATGATAAAGGTTAAGAAAATACATTGTTATGAGAGACGGGGTAGGCTGAGAAGTAGATGATGATGAGGAATCAACTTGTGCAATCAAACCAATAGCCCATGTTATTGTCAAATGTTAAGAACATTAAGGATGCTAAAGAATTCTACATACAGTCCAGAATTCTTTATTTTTCAAAAGACCAGGCAGGATTTTTTTAAAATGATTTCATCCTTATGTCCATGTATTTATTATGATCATCTAAGCCAAAAATGTCAAAAGTAGGTGCCTAAAATTAAGCATCTAAACTCATATTTAGTCAACACAATTAAATTAGCCTGATTTTCAGAGAACTCTCAGCTCCCACTGAAGTCAATGAAAGCTACAGGACCTCTGAAGGTCAGACTGCTTTTATTGTGGTGCTGAATATGAAGTGCCCGAGTTTGATAATGTTTCCTTTAATCATTAAATTCTCTGAATGAAAGATTGCCATCAGACCCTGTCACAGGATTGTACATAAACATTATGACAGCTGGGTCTAAACAGACCAGATGATCTATAGCCAGTGATGCCTGTGACTCTGTAAAACCAGCTACGGTCTGGAGAAGAAGAATATGCTTTCGTATGCTTTCCCCCTCCTGTCTCCTACAGAGGGAATGTGCTGGCAAGCTTTCCTCCCTGACTCAGAGGGGGGTTAGAAATAATGTGCTATTGAGACCCTGGTGGCAGGTTGGGATGCAAAAAAAACCCCAGGAGAGGAGGAAAGAAGAATGTGTTGCACAGGAGCAGGAAAGAGAAGAATGTGCTGCCGCAGCCTTCCTGAGGACCCCTCCAACCATCTTAGCACGAAGGAAGAATGTGCTCTCATCACCCCATGACCCAAGATTAGCCTCCATCTCCCCCGCAGCAAGGGGGAAAAGGGGGTTGCTTGTTTTCTAGTGTTACCAAAGCAACTGCACATTTTGACTGTACAAGAATAAAAAGGAACTTGCTTGCATTGTTCGTTATGGTTTTCACAGGAACATTGGGAGAGCCAGTTGTTGTGTGAGGAGAAGGGCAGGGCAAAGACTGAACGTACACCCAGTTCCAACAGCTCTCTCAATCATACTTGGCACCTCCTGCACAAGCAGCATGATGCCTCTGCAAAGCAAAGTACTGCTGGAGAAACTCCTCAGTTTTATTCTTCAGGCAAGCAGTTTATAATTCTCTTCCTAGCTAGCTGTTCACAAAACAAGACTGTCACAGCCTCACCAATCTCACTCTCTGAGAGAACAACTAAACCAAAACCTTGTCCTTCTGGAGCCCAATCGCTGACAGCTCTGAGGCTTTAGATTCTATCATTAGGTTTATTTCTTGTGATTCAATTGATTTTTGTGTGGAACAAGTCATCACCTGTATTGTAACTGGTTGGGCTGGGCACTACACTGATATTCTTTTCCCACAGGGAAATATCCAAGCATTACTTGTATGTTCCTTCCCTTTCCTGGGGGTATCTTTTATGTTCATACTGTAGAGGAGCTGCTTCATGCCCGGTACAGGCACAAACTAGAAATTCAATCATGCAATCGTTCACTTATATTCATCACCTACCCTAGGCTATGTGTGCACACCACCTTGACTACTCATATTCAAATGGCTTTTCAGATATCACCCCACGAGATAGCTAGCATGTTATCCCAGAGCAGGCTTTTTCAATGTGATGACATTTTATGTTTAAACCAAGGTACAGATTCTATATGATTCACCAGGGACAAAGTCAGATACAGGCAAAGACATATTTCCTCCTATTTAAACATGGAAGAAGAGCATGTGTTAAAAATGTTAACGTCATAAAAATAGGCTGGTAATTTTTGTATGAACTGCTTCTAGGCAGTGGGAGAGCTTTGCATTTGTCAATTCCCCTTTAGGAGGGGTATTGACAGACCTCACCTGAACCCTCTTCAGCAGGCAAGGTGACTGGGATGCAGGAACTCCAGGGAGGGTGTAAAGCAAAGTGTAATGGGAATACTCTGCTTGCTATCCCCAAGTAAAAGGATGCACATAATTAAAGAGATGTTTGATTTCCTGCGTACATTATCATACATCTCAATCATCTTATAATAAAACCAGAATCAACCTCTTTCACCTACATGCTAAATTAAAAGGAACACTTTTAAACATTACTGAGTGCAATAATCTTTGTCAATTCTTATACACGAGCAATTATCCCACATCAGGTATAGGAAGTGGAATGTCTTGTCTTGGTCACATTCCCCAAACAGCAGGATGCCAAAGTGCAGGCGTCATTCCCCTATACAAATCATATGGGTTCAGCCACTTGGCTTGGCTTTCACTGGATGAACTGCATGCAGAGAAACTATATTTGATTCTGCCCATCCACAGAGATATATCACTGCTAGCATTCTTTCTGGAGCAACCCAGGATACAAATTAGCACATGCCTTTTAAGTGGGTGCAGCCTGCACTGCCTTCTGTAGTTAGCCAACTCTAACTCTGGCAGGTATGGGGAAAGGGCTGTGGCCACTACACCGCCTCACTCTTTTTGGAGAGGCTAGTGCTAACAAGTGGTGATAGCATGGAGTAGCAGCTCTGCTCCCCACCCTACAGTCCCTGTGCAGGAGCCTAAGGTAGGGAGAAAACTTCTCAGAGACTTTCCTATCACACCGGGTCCGAGCCAGCCACAAGCAGGAGCCACCTACCTTAGCCTTTTGTGTGTGGGAGCCAAAATGGAAGCCTAATCAGAAAATACTCCTAGCTCCAGTAAAAGCTTGCTTATAGTTAGCTACTCTACTACATTTGATTGCAAAGTGTAAGACAAGGAAAGACCCTCAGGATGTAAATCGGACTGGTCAATTATCTCAGGTCGATTTTGTCCAAAGTTTTCCTGTAGCTAGAGAGTCATCTGGCTAAAGGGTTGGGGGATGGGGCGAGTTTGCAAGATCTTTAGGCCACATCACTGTAATAATTCTTCATAAATGCATTCCTTATTGCATTAGTGATGGGGATCCCACTGTTCACAACTGTGCTGAGGATAAATTAGATAAACAGCTTTTCTGGTTCACTGCTGGGTCTGCCCAGACTCAGTTGTGTCATCCAAAACTGTGGTTTTACAATGGGAACAACATCCAATATGGCCTTGGATAAGGCCATCATACTTAGCTTACTATTTAAACACAAACTTCAAGATGTGAAATGTGACTGCTAGGGTGACTAGATGTCCCGATAAAATCGGGACCGTCCTGATTTTTTGCTCTTTGTCCCGATATTGTGGGGTTTTGTTTTTTGCTTCCCCCATGTGTCCCGATATTTTGTTTGTTTCATCTGGTCACTCTAGTGACTGCATTAACTAAGAGAACCACTAGCTACTGCTTTTTTTTTTTCACTTGACCTTAACATCAATCAGGATTCTTAGGTGGCATAAAAAGGCGAAGGCAAAAATATGAGTTCAGAAAAAGTTTAATAAACCTCAGAAAACTATTTTTATTCCAGGGAAAATGTGTTGCACAATTACATTGGCATTTCAGTAGCTGATGATAGTTGAGTAACAGCACTGATTATTTATATAGTAATACTAAATATACTGGAATTTTACAACACTTAAGTGTTGTTTTATAAGCAATGTAAATAAATAATAACGCCATTTAATCAAGTTAATTCAGACTAACTGTTGAAAAAATCAACTTCATTTCCAATCTCTCAGGATTCGTAAATCTGCACTGCCTACAGTAACCTCCACAGTTAGCCACCATGAACCAGACAAATGGGCCATCCAAAAAATATGAAGCAAATCATCTTTAAAATTGCACATGGCCACGCACTAACAAAGTAAATTATTCTTCTTATGAGCCTCAGATTTAAGGGCTCTTGATTCCTTAAAGATAAAACAGTTCAATCTGTTACAGTGTTTCCATTACAGTCAACATGGTAGGAGACTTTTAATATCTCTTTTGCATAAGAAAGTTCAGACATTTTAATTTTTTTTTAAACTTCCAGGTGACACTTGAACTTTTTTTGCATCATTGTAAAGCAGAGTTTGTCACACAATTGTTTTGACAAATGAATTAGTCCAAGAATGAATTAGGTGCTCAGGTACCATGGAAGGAGATGCCTTGGAAATAGTAGAGATAAAATAAATAGAAGAAAGAGAATTATCTACAGCAAGCCAAACATTAAACCCCAAACATTAACCTTGACAAACTTGTTAGTTAGGAGATTGGTTTCCACAGCATATAATCAACATGGGAAACTCCAAAGGGGGAAGATGGAAAATATCTTTGAATACCTTTTCTTGGCCCCAATTCCATCCCTGCTGACATCAAAGTCCCAAAAGCAAACGCCTCATTGTCTTCAGCAAAAGCAGGATATGATTATTAGAGGTCAAACACACACAACTTCCAAATGTGCTAGTATAACACCAGTTTCTTTCTACCTGCTCATTTCATCCCAGGAAACAGAATAATTCAAGGAGAATTGCAGGGGGAAGAGAGATTTGGTCAAAATTCTATCCACTTAAATTTCTTCTCTGCATTTATGCTTAATCAATACATTTTATCTGGCCAAGAAAGAGCTTAGGATAATACTACTTCAAGGTAAGTTCTAAGAATAGGCAGTGCAAATCACACTTTTTTCTTTTTAACACAAATTACATTGTGACGGTATTAATAGCAGCTCTTAGATGGCTGGTTTAAGGTTTGCAGAGGCCTCAGACCACTTCTAGTCATTTTAAAGGAGTCTGTTAACTACAAAATATCTACATAAAAGATGACAAGACCACTGAGACCTCCACTGCCCAGCCCCTTAGGAACTGTTTATATATGTGCAAAGTGAATGTAAAACGCTACCATTCTGATGTGGCGAGGCTTGCACAGGTGTCAATGATCACACAAGGTACATGGCAGTGCAGAATCTGATCCTCCAGATGGATTCAGTCCTCAGGTCCCCAACCACTGACGTTTGGGTTGCCAACTTTCTGATTGAAGAAAACTGAACACCCCTGCCCCACCCACCACTCGCTCCATCTTCCCACTCCCACCCTCGCTCACTTTCACTGGGTTGGGGCAGGGGGTTGGGGTGCATGAGGGGGTAAGGGCTCCATCTGGGGGTGCAGGCTCTGGGGTGGGGCTGAGAATGAGGGATTTGGGGTGCAGGAGGAGGCTCCAGGCTGGGGCCGAGGGGTTCGGAGTGTGGGAGGGGGCTCCGAGCTATGACAGGGGGTTTGGGTGTGGGAGGGGATATGGACTCTGGGGTGGGGCCAGAAATGAGGGGTTCAGGATGTATGAGGGGGCTCCATGCTGGGGCAGCGGGCCTGGGTCCGGGCTCTGGAGTGGGGCCAGGGATGAGGAGTTTGGGGTGCAGGAAGGGGCTCTGGGCTGGGGCCAAGGGGTGCAGAATGCAGGAGGGGGACAGGAGGTTGGGGTGTGGGCTTCAGTGAGTTGGGGGGGCTCAGGGCTGGGGCAGGGGGTTGGGGTGTGGGAGAGGGTATGGGGTGCTGGCTCCGGGATGGAGTTTTGGTGCGGGAGGGGGCTCAGGGCTGGAGCAGGGGGTTAGGAGTGGGTTTGTGGTGTGGGCTCTGGCCGGCGCTTACCAGCTCCCGGAAGTGGCGACATGTCCCTCTGGCTCCTAGGTGCAGGGGCAGCCAGGGGTCTCCATGCACTGGCCCAGTCTGCAGTCACCGCCCCCACAGCTCCCATTGGCTGTGGTTCCCAGCCAATGGGAGCCACAGAGCCAGCGCTCAGGGTGGTGTCTGTGCCGCAGGCAGGAGCCACACGTAGAGCCCCCCCGGCTGCCCCAGTGCGTAGGAGCCAGCAGGGCATGCCAGTCACTTCCAGGAGCTGCGTGGAGCCTGCCGCTGCGGCCATTCGGACTTTTAGTGGCCCAGTCAGCTGTGCTGATTAGAGCCACCAGGGTCCCTTTTTAACTAGGTGTTCCGGTCAAAACCAGACACCTGACAACCCTAGCACCGGGCAACCTGAAGTCCAGCTGACTTCAATTGTTCTTGCTTACATGGGTGAAAGTCAGTCCCATGCAGAGGGCTGGCATGAGACCTGTGCATCACTTAAGTCCCACATAAACCCTCACCAAAGGGCTTATGTAGGACTTAAGCGCCGTGTAAGCTTGTGAATTCTGCCACATGTGACTCAGGCCTGGTCTACACTTTGGGGTGGGGGAGGGAGCTAAGTCGGTCTAAGTTACACAACTTCAGCTACGAACATAGCGTAGATGAAGTCAACGTACTTAGAGCTACTTACTCTGGTGTCTTCACTGCAGTAGGTCAACTACTGACGCTCCCCCGTCGACTCTGCCTATGCTTCTTGCTCTGGTGGAGTACCAGAGTCGACGGGAGAGCGCTCAGTGGTCGATTTATCATGTCTTCACTAGATGCGATAAATCGACCTCCGCTGGATCGATCCCTCCGGAGGTAAGTATAGACATGCCCTAAGGGCTGAAGCATCAGGCCTGTTATTTTATTTTCTCATTTGATCGTGACTGTGCTGCTGATAAAACAAGTGGGGCTTAGACACCTTCTGATTAGACTATAGCTGTGCCACCACCCATTGCCAGATATAAAGATGCTTCATTGCTTCCATTATAATTCTTGCCTGTCTGCTGTTTATAACGGAGCTGTAAAAATTCAGCTTAAGCTGAACAGAATTCAGCATCCTCAGCCAGGAGGCACTTTGTATTATTTATTTCATTTAATACAATTGCAATAAAAATTGGTTTTACTGTTTATGAAATTATGGAAGGATTATTTTAATAAGTCTTAAGGCTCTTTATAGTTGTATAACTCAAAAACATTTCCTAAAGTAACATTTCAGAGGTTAGACAATAGACTAATTTGCACTGATTGCTTTTGGTATTTAGAATTATTTTTTAAAATAGTCCAGACACTCAAGGTTTAAAGAAACAAAATAAAACACAAGCACTTTCTAGTGTAATTTTGTTAATAAATAGTGGGCTGAATTTTAAATACATGTATGTATTTAGAAGCGCTATTATGCAAATATTGTATTCATAATTTTAAATGTATTTTAGGGACAATACTCAGATTGCTGGTGCAGAATTATTTGCAAATTCACTAGTGTGTATGTGTGTGCGTGTGCACACATGCATGTGTGGGAATGCATGCAATTACACTTGGGGGTATCCTTAAGTCTCATGCTGCGTTGATCCCCTCTCTAGCTAATTACAGTTGGAGGAGACTCATTCTGAGCCTGTCAATCAGATGTGTGGTAGAAGTCTGCTCAGGCCTAATTTTCAAGCCCAAACTGGATCCAAACCAGACTGGAGAGTGTTGAGTCGTTTTCAGACCCGACCCAAACCCGGTCTTTCCCCCTGAGCTTGTGTCAGCACCACTGCTGCCGACTCATCCATGGGGCTCAGCCTGGTGAGGATCTCCTGCTCCTCACATCCCATGGACGTGTGCTCTGTGACCTGTCAGTACACTCACTCTGTAGCATACACAGCACAGTAAGGTGGCAGTGGCCAGCAGCAGTTGGGGCACGTAACCGCCACTGCACCAAACCCACAGGCAGGAGGAGGTGATCGGAGACAACCTGAGCCGGTTGGACTGCTGTCAGATCAGACTCAAACCTGACACTTTAGTTGGGTTCTGTTGGGTTCCCGTCGGGCTGCAAAACTCTACGCAGTGGGGGCACTTAAGGATGTGAGGCACTCCTTCTCCCCCCGGGGCTGAGTCATTAGTTACCTTTCACAGCCTTTAGCCTTTGAGAGCCTAGCGCTGTCCAGCTAGCCTCCTTCAATTCCCTAAAGAGTTCTATACAAGTTAGCAGCACAGACAATAGCCTATAATTAATACAACTATACTGGTATATCTTAGCCAATTGCCAATATAATAATCTTTCTGCCCTAGGGTAGGGTCTATGCCAGCAGAAGTCATCATAAGAAGACAGGAGAGATCACCGTCAACTGACAACTAACAGATAGGTCATCAATTAATCATTTGTGATGCTAGAAAAAAAATCAGCAGAAAGAACATTCTTGTTTCAGTTTCTTCAACAGGATGGACTTGCTGATCTCAGCAATCCTCCCCAAAGAGTATATTAAAAACAAACTATTCTATTTTTATGCAAATTCATGTTTTACAACAGATAAGACAGCCAGTGATAAATTCTTCCATTTCCTCACACTAGATGAGAAAAACTCCACTCCATAAAGAACAGAAATTGTAATATCAGAGTGGCATTCTGAACAGGTGTGAAATATATTCCCTTATTAGCACTAGCAGCATAACATTTGTTTTTGTAACATGATTTACTTGTCTGAAAAAAAATCCATTAATCATTTTATTTTTTCAAATGACTGAAATGTACACTAATTAATATGATCCTGGATCACCATTAGGAGGCAACACATTTTGGAAGCAAAGTTAATTCCTTTGGTGCATCGGCCCCTTTAAATTACTTACTGCTGTAATAGTTCCCTAAGGACCACACCCCAGTATACTGGGCTCCAGTATGTTAAATAAGGTTATGCACACAGATCAGGACTCTCTCATTTACATACCTTACATTCTTGCTCTGTCTTACCTTGTCTCTTTGTCTTTGGGCACCGCAGCTGATCCATAGCCAAACACCTGTTTGTCAGCTGCAGACGGAACTACCTCGACCATGCCAGGTGAACCCATAGCATTGCGTGCTTTAGTTTCCACAAACATCGGTGCTCCTGGTTCTTTTTTGAAGGACTGGCGACTAGGAGAAGACCTGTCCAGCTGGACAACATGAGGGGGCACATGAGTGTTATGCTGAGTATGAATATCAATCAGTCTCATGTCAGCGACTCTGTGAGGAGAGGCAGGAGGAGTTTTAGGACCAAGAGTTGGCAAATGGCTGTCAGGGTATTTTCTTGGTTTTTGTCTGTACAATGATTGCTCCATCATTTCAGGTTGCAGAGAGGGGGTACAGTAAGTGCTTGAGGACCTCATTGCACTGCGATGATAAGCTACAATGTGATCAGGAACGTCAAGAGGGTGTCCGGTATGGGAAGCAGCAATGCTCATCCTCCCCTCATGATACAGGTAGGGGTCGGCATACAGGCCTTCATTTCGAAACAGTGCAAGGTTTTTGTTACTTAGGTCCTCATCTGGTTTCACGTCCCTTCTTTCCAAAATGGCACTAGGACTTGGTGATATGGATCTTGATGCTGGCACACTAGAGAGCCTGTCTCTGGGAATTGTTGCATTTCCTGGCACGCCCGTGGGCCTGGTCCCACCATAAGGAATTCTGGATGGAGACGGGGGCATAGAGTGGGGCACAGGTGTAATGGGTGATGAGCTTGGAACTGCATGAGAAAGATGCGTAGCAGATCCTGGTCGGGGAGCATTTGGGCCATCTCGGCCTATGTAAGCAATTTCTCTCTGCATCTGAAATAAAGGAAAACCATATGAGACACATCTTTACTCATTAGCCTACACATCACGTTAGCTGCTACTTAGACATCGACTACAGTGAAAAGAATTTAACTTAAATTTCTTTATCATCTATTTAAATAAAATAAACTCTTTTGAGACTGCAGCTCCTAATGAAAATGTGATCTGTAGAAGGCAGGAAAATTGGCCCACATTAATAGAATATTAGAGAATTTTCTAAATTCATTTACTAATACAAGAAATATATTATGAGTATTCTCACTGATTATTTGCACTACAGTAGCATAGAGAGGCCTGAACTGAGTTCTGGGCCTCATTTTGCTAGCTGCTGGACATGCACATAGTGACAACAGTCCCTGCCTTGAAGAGCTTATATATCTGTCTGAAATAGAAACACAGCTATGAATGATTGATTCTAAATTTTGTCAGTGGCCATCAGCAGTTTGCTAGTGCTTTTACTTATGTATCACAAATGAAGTCTGAAGAGGTATGCAGAGTGATGCCTGCAGCCCTTACTCAAGCAAAATAAACTCTTGTAACCAATGGGACATTTGCTTCACTGCAGAATTTGTCCTTCTTGCCAAGATCATTACTTTTGTGCAGAAATCTGAAAATTATACATTGAGTGTATGTAGCATTGTTGTTGAGTGTAGGTAATTTCTGCTAGAGTTTTGTTGATATATATAAAAATTACTGTGTACAGGACAGTTTTCTGATATAAAGCAAGTACCACAGACTTTCTGTATCACATGGCCAAAGATACTAGAGCGACTATTCATAGACTTTGTTTAAAAAAAAAAAGCCACTTACAATCACTTCCAGCTAAAACTGACATAAAAAGAGCTGCAATAATTGCCAACAGGAAGGAGGGAACAAACAGGAAAAAGAAGAGGAACATGTCTTTTGAAGGATACGTTAGTCTTTCGCTAGCTGGCTAGAGGCAGAGCCGAAAACTCTGCAGACAATGGTATGCTCATCTGCCGCAGGGAATAGAGCATCTCACTCTGCTCAGCAGTGACCTCTCCAGATGACTGAGCATTACCACTGACAGGCACAGAAGGGGATCTCATTGCGGCAAGCTTAATTAATGCCTCTGATGATGAGTCTTGAATGATAAGTAGGGGAGGATCAGCTGGGCTCCATCAAAGATGCAGGGGACCTCATTTCCAAAGGAAAAAATCTTTACTTTGCTTGAAAATGTATTGTCCCTTCAATATGGGTATGTCTACACTGCGTGTGGGGGTCAGCCTCCCAGCCCAGGTCCACAGACTCACGCTAGCGCTCTAAAAATAGCTGTGTAGACGTTGTGGCTTGGGCTGGAGCTTGGGCTCCGAAGCCCGGGGCAGAGTCCGGGGGAGGTGTGTGAAACTTGAGACCCTGAGCGCAATATCAAAGCAGCAACTACACAGCTGTTTTTAGTGCACTAGCATGAGCACTGCTACCACAAGTCTGAGCAACCAGGCTGGGAGGCTCGCTCCAAGATGCTGTGTAGACATGTTGACATCACACCTTTATTTACATGGGATTCCAGCAAAAAAACCTCAAACCAGAATGATCGCTACCTTAACTTGTTTAGAAACATGCGACCTATGTGCCTTGTTATGCACCGTCTGTTTGAAATCCTTGTCCAACTTTTACTCCTTCATATTATGATAATGTGGCTGGATTTGCAGCAATTATAATGCATGCCAGCTAGTGAAGCAAGGAGTTACATTCTCTCCCTATCCCACCCACAAGTTTTTCCATTGTTAAGGAAATTGCCATGCCTGTATATACAGTACAACTGTTCCTCTCACAGCAGACTCCTCACTTTGAAATTACAAACGACTCCCCCTAGGACTGGAGTTCAGGGATTTGCAATACCAGGCATCAACAAGAAGATAGGAGAGGAGATAACCTGGTAGCAGCAGCAAAAATACAGAAATAAATAAAACAGAACAAAGAAGAGCACAAGGATGGGCCGTGAAAACAACAAACTCCAAGCCAGACTGTTTCAGCCACAAGGAGAGACATGGACAATGTTATCATTTGTTCAGTGAATTAGTATAATTTGAGATTTTAAATAAAAATACCGCACAATAAAATTTAACATGCACAACCCCAACTGAATAAAAGATAAAATGAGATGACTGACATTCTATATACACAGCTGCCTGTCCTGCTTTGAGAGACAGGGCTGGCCTTACAGGTGGGGGATGCCGTGGTCAAGCAGACGCTGCAAGGTCATAAGAGGCGAGCACCCATCACCTGGGCTCCGCTCTCCACTTGTGGGTGGCTTTGTTGCTGGCGTGGTGTTCCGGCTTATCAGAAGGGGCAGGCAGGTCAGGCTGGCTCCCAGCTGGGAGAGGGGCTAAAGTTGTGGGGGAGCAGGGTTTTGTTTTTTTTTCAACTTGTGGCTTGGGAGGGTGTGCCCCGGGGGTGAGCTGCAGGAGCGCCACTGGGCCTGGGGAAGTGCCCTGCAGGGCAGGCAGGGGCCAGGGCTGGCCTTGCCCCCAGGGCTATACCATGCGCCAGTCTGTGCTGGGCTGTGGGGCGAGCTGCGTCTGCCAACAGCCTCCTGCTCTCACCTCAGGCTACCTGGCGCAGCCCGCCCACCAGGGTAGCTGCTCACTTGTCCCCAAATGCCCGTGGAGCAGGGGGTGAGTGGGGAATGCCTGGGCTGGGGGTAAGCGCTCCTGTGGCCGCACAACGGTGTCCAAAGTTGGGCGGTGCTGAGGAGTGGAGGTGGCGTGGCTCCCTGGGCAGGTTCCCAGCAGCTCAGGGAAACAGACCCTGTGCCGGGTGCGTGCTGTGCTGGGCTTCAGTTTGTGCCTTGCTGCGCTCCCATCCCTCCAGTGTTTTGCACGGTTGCCAGCCCGGTGTTCTCGCCGCAGCTGCCAGAGGCTCGGGTGCTACAGCGAGCCAGCGCTGAGTGCACGGGCTGCCCATGCTGTTTGCAACGGTCTCTGCTGGAGGTACACACAGTCCCTACCGTAACTTAAAAGCTTCTCCAGTAAACTCAAGGTGTGTGACCATACTGTGTATCCGTACTTAACCTTAAAGAAAGGGCGCCAAAATACAAATTTGCCCATGGAGCCATTTTCCCTAAGGCCGGCCCTGTTGAGAGACACTGTGCTGTCTCTCTTCTGAAGCCACATGCTATGCACAGGCCTGAGCCAAAGCTCATTGAAGTCAATGGAAAGACTCCTGCTGTCTACAGTGGACTTTGGATCAGGCCCCCGAAGTGTAAATCTGACATGTGGCAATGGGGGCCTGTGACTGTGAGAGCAGGACTGAGACCAGTCTATAATCACCGTGCACAATAACAGTCTTCCAAGGTGCAGAAACATAGATGCTGGGATTCCCAGGCAGGCAAACACACAAGAAATTTGATAATATGAGGTGGAGAGGAGAAAAGTATCAACAGAAAACTTGAAAAGCCCAGAATTAACAGTGACAGGTCTAATATCCCCTAGTCAATCCAACACTCATGCTGAATGGTCACTCTTTTCTCCTGAGGCAGAGGACTCATTCAGCACAAAATTCCTGTTTAGGTGCATTAAGACATAAATAAATAAATTCACACAGGATCTGGAGTATTGTTCAAAACAGGACTGGCCAGTACCTGGCATTTACAGTCCTTACCCCATATCCATTTGTGCCAAGTACTGGCACATTTATTATTATTTATTCCCTATTTGTACTACACAGTAGCACATAGAGTTCTCAGTCAAGACTGGGGCCCGACTGAAGCCCCATTGTTTTGGGCATGGCACAAACACATAGAAAGACAGTGTCTCCGTCCTGAAAAGTTGATAATGTAATTGAAGACATGACTGAAAAAGTGGGTGTAACAATCAGAAGAAGGGAATGGCAGGGGTGGAAAGAGAAGGACGGAGGGCATGGGTAATAATGACAGGAACACAGGGTTATGTAGCTGGGATGTGTGTACAGCTTGATGAATTGGAGTCTTATGTGTTTGAATTATAACTTCTGCTTTCACCTGTCCAGTTTCTTTCTCTCCTGTTGTTCTGTCCCTGTTCCAAGTACCCAGATTTTTTGCCCATGAGCACTTTAGAACTGCATACAATGGTCTCTTTTTTCCTTCTTATCTCTGTTCTAACTTTTGTGAGTTTCTCTCTGTCTTTTTAATTCTTTTTTGCTCTCTCTTCTTTATCCATCCTCTCTCTACCTCCCTCCCCCCATACACTGCTGGAATACACTGGGCCTCATGTTCTGGTGTAAAAGGTAAATGCCTCAGGAACAAAGTAAAGGGGAGACTGAGCTGGCCCGAGCCAATATAAGTGATCTCCTGCCACAGCCAGCCTGCAGTAAGGGTGAGGGTAGGAACGCTCCTAATGTAGTTGTGATGTCCCTTGCTTCACAACTGCAGCCACACTAGGGTGACTAGATAGCAAGCATGAAAAATCAGGATGGGGTAGAGACGCCTATATAGGAAAAAGCTCCGAATATCAGGACTGTTCCTATCAAATCGGGACACCTGGTCACACTAAGCCACACTAGCACATATGCCATGGAGTGTGATTTTCCTCCTGATGCAGCTTTCCCTGTCCCTGGTGCTCCTCTCCCCTCCGCTGCTCTTTGCCCTGGAGCAGGAAACTTTGCCAGCCCTTAGTCTGGAAAATGCTACATAAAGCAAGTACCAACACTTCATCTGTATTCAAATGCCAGGGGGAAGAAAGCATTAACTTTCAGTTTCTCTAGTAAAAAAGATCTCCCAATTTTAAATAACAAGAGCTCCACAGCAGCTGTGTTAAACAGCAGTAAAATCTGTAAAATACAGAGAGGCTTAGCAGGAATGCCATGATCAGTGAATATTTTACATCAGGAGCACAGAAATCAGATGCACACTGCACAATAAAAGCCCATATATATGGCTGCGTGCCTCATTTTGAAATTAGTTTTTCAATCTTTTACCAAATACTGAATTTTGAACTCAGTTACATACAGAATGGTAGCAAATGTGACCCATGCAGCACCACAATCTGCCTGGCTCATACACAGTTGCATGTTATGGAATGGAAGCTATAAAAGCCTTTACTCTTCCTTGCATAGTGCATGTATGGGCTGTGCAGAATTGCAGTCTCTGTACTCCGTGGAGTGCAGGGCCTGGTCCATCCCTAAATCCCCGAATCACATGGCACCCAGAGGAGAGGATGGAGGCCTCCTGGGCAGCAGAGGACAAGCTGCAATTCAGTAAAGGGTGCAGTAGTAGGTGTGGCATGTTTCATGATGCATTTTGCCTTCCAGTGCTCCAGCTGAGGCTGCCCTGCCATGCTGCCCCTTACTGCTAAGCTGTATCTAAATGGCACTATCTAGCCCACATCTTTTGTATTTTCCCTTGCATACAAATAAGAAGAAAATGTTAAAACAAAAGGACTGATACTCTGAACTCTGTTCCTTGCTCTACTATCAACTCACTGTGTCCTTAGGCAAATCACATCACCTCTCTGTGACCTGGTTTACTCAGCTGTAAACTGAATTTAATGATAATCAATATTTTTCAAGGGCTTTGAGATTTTTGAATGAAGATGCAATGGAAAATGCTAAGTATTATTACAAAAATGATTAATATATTTATATGTAAACAATTTTTAATGAATAGGTTCTGTAATCACTGCACTAGAAAAAATTATCTTATCACTTTGTTAATCAAGTGAAAGATTTAATTTTAAAAAGACAAATGAATTAGTTAATTTATTCCTTCATCAGAATAAAATTAGAACCAAACTGTCCTAATTAATCTGAAATCTTAGTTTTCGTAGTTGCATTATAATAGAGTTTCTACAGCTGAGTTACTGACCTTCCATTCTGGCTTTGCACTACTGAAAGAATAAGTCAACTTTTCTAAATTTTTGCAAATACATGTCAATATAGTTCTGCACTGGCTGAAATAATCCAGTAAGAAACAGTACCTCTGAAAATGACAGAGTTGGTAAATGGTTTGAAAAACACCAATGGCCCCTAAGCACAACCGAACAGGTCACTAGTGCCTATAAAAAGTATTCATTTACTGGCTCCAGTGACAACCCCACATTAGAGTACCTAATTGACTGGATGGTGTAGATTGCAAAGTAGTGGTTTCTCCTCCTCTGCCCATGCTACCATTCCATGTTTCCATTCTTCTTTAATCACCAACCCTGAGGTCTGCCAATGTTAATCAGTACTTTGAATGCTCCAATTTACTGTAAACGAGGTAGCCTTCCAACTCCCCTGCTCTCTGTGGTCACAAATCCTATGTAGGGCTCACTTCTAAATGGGGGTGAAGTGGGTGGGTTATAGGAACCAATGGGAGCTGCTCAGCTAAGTGTTGCGCTGTTCACTACTCTGGAAACACTGAGGGAGGTGTTATCGTGCATAAGCTATAATCCTCCTAGTAGCAGGAGAACTTGTTTTCCTGGACAGTGGCTGCTGATCACCCTTCATACTGTGGTGTACCACTGCGATAGGCAACATTCAGTCCCCGTGGCCCAACACAGACCTACTTCGGTGCTATGCAGCCATATGAAAAGGGGTATGGGCAAAAGTACTGTCTAGCCATGAGAAGCACAGTGCACTTTTTCAATGTATGGTTGCTGCCTGCATGCTGGCTGAGGTGCTGTGTGCAGCTTAGCTGGTACACCATCTCTCCTTCCCGAAGGCACAGGATCAAGCACATACTTAACATTTTTCTTGATTATACCCAGTTCTTTCATGTACACCTGCACATAAGCCTAGCCTCTACAGCTATACAAATGTTTATCTCATCGTATTTTACATGTTTGGCTCAGATGTTGCCCTTATGTATCCCTGCTTACACATAAGTTTAATTCACACAGTATCCTAAAAGTCTTATGGGGAAGCAAAGAATACCCATTTAATTTTTTTTAATATAGAGCAAATCTATAAAACGCCAAGCTAGCCACAAAACAAACTTAAGAGCAAAAATAATGGCTGACTGCTTAAACTCATCTACGGTCAATGTGTACATTAACCATGACTTCTATAAACATGTGGCAAAGATTTTCAGGACAGATTTTAGACTATTCTTTCAGGCACAAATTTAAAAAATATGCTTAAGTACTCTACCTCTAATCCACATATTTGTGCCTACTGTTCTGAGACTCCTATTAAAAACAATACTATTTTTTTAACTAGACAACATTGCAACACAAAGACAAATAAAATTATCCTTGCTAAAGGTTTATATTCTGAAATAATTAAAGCCACTTACTTTTACTTAGGGAAATCACCTGCATAGATACAGCAGTAAGAAGAACATTTGGTTCCACTTGGTTCCACTTCATAAAATACAGTTCTTTTGTTTACAGCCTTGAATCTGAATCCTCAGTCTAGAATATGACATTTTAGGCATCCAGCCTTCTTGGAAAAATATTTTAAACCTTAAAAAGACTCCTCATTCCCTCTGATTGCAACAAGTATGGGGCATTTTGTTTTACTGGATCATCCAAATAGTGATGCTTCAAGAGACTTAAGTACTTTTCCACAGGATAAGTCTGCAATTTCTCCTCCCCTTAGAAATTAGTCACTAAATAACCTTTCTGGCATGTCACCCAGCCACAAACTGTGCATCCTACCACTATGTAATCCAGTCACTGAACAATTTCTTTAATGTGTGTGTATAAAATCTAAAGAAGAGACTAACATTAAAGAATGAAGCAATACAGTCTTGCAAAGGAGTGACCCATAAATAAAACAGCAGGTAACCTTTATTAAGGGAAGAAGGCTTATTCTAAAAGAAAACAATATGAAATACACATGTTAATTATTCACTAAGAACTCATTAAACTCAGCATTGCAGAAAACTTGGGAAATACACAGGAAAAAACTTGGGAAAAACACATTGATTTGAGCAACTTTTAAAGTAATCAGATTGGTAGAGACATATTTAGTGGAGTGAAATGTGAAACTCTCCCTCAGATATAGCACCTGAGCAAAACAGGAGACTGTCTACTAATTAACCAGTCACCTTAGCAGCTTTACCAAGCTGAACTTTGGGACCATTGTAAATCAATTTCATTGCTATCTCGTCAGAATATTGCACAAGCAATTAAGATCACTTTTGAAAAAAGAGACAATTTAAAAAAGCAACCGTCGATTATTTATTTAGAATAATTACAGGAAAATGACCTTCCCCCTAACCCCCACACCCAAAATATCCAATAATGTTGAAAATACATTTTTAAAAATACAATACTCACTCAGGTCGGCGAGATGGAGCTGAAATGACACAGGGAAAACACACAACATAAGCACTTTACAGCACTGCAGTTATCTGCTGGGTGTTTATTTTTAAAAAATGCTGCCTGTGTCATTATAGCGGGCATTTGTGGGCTAGATCCACAAATGGATTTAGATGCTTAGCTGCCACTTTCAGTGCCTAAAGCCAAAATCTCAAATCCCTGCTCAACTGCCACCTAACCCTGTAGGTGCCTAAGTTTTCAGTGGTGAAATCCCCTAGCTGCCTGAATTTCTGCCAGTGAGCATGTGCATAGCTGCCTAAGCCCTGACACCAAGGCCCCTAAGTCTCAATGGAATTCACAAACTAGGTGTCCCCCTGCCTAGCTTGCCTGCGGGCCCCAATCTGGTAGACATGCTCTGAGCACGCCTACTGCATTGGGCCTTGGACAAAACACAGCTGGAAGAGGATGAGAAGATAGTGGTGGTGCTGCCCCCTTTATAACTTTTGCCCTGTGGCTAGAGCACCCATGCAGGATGACCCAGGTTCAAATCACTCCTGTACCTAGTGTGGATCAGGGATTTGAATCTAGGTCTCCTCTTCAAAGAGTGCCCGCCCCTAATCACTGAGTTATGGGGTACTCGGGTGGGAGGAATCTCTCTCGATCTGTCCTGCTGAAGCTGTTCCACATTGTGTAAACAATTAGTCATTAGAACAGGAGCCTATCACTCCCACATGCCAGCTCAGTACCCTAACCACAGGGCTATAGTGTCTCTCTCATACTCACCCTGGCCCAGTGACTGTTAAGTATTTTACACAAACTGGAACAGCTTTAGCAGGAGAATGAGAGAGCTCCACCCCAGAACACCCTATAGCCCAGTGGTTAGGGCACTTACCTGAGAAGTGAGAGACCTGGATTCAAAGTAGGCAGAAGGGGAGTTTAGAGAGGGTTCACAACTGTGATGCCTGAGCACAAGGCACCTTCCTTCAGCCTAGACTTAGGCACCTCAACTCTGTCTCCTTGGCATTTCTCATTGGCTGGCTTAGGTGGCTCCGCACCCAGCATGCCGGATTTTGTGGATCTCATTGTTAGGCGCCTATCTCTCCTCATACATTGCATAGGAGCCTGGGCACTGAACTCAGGGCTGTGGATTACAGTAGGTGGCACAGTGCGTAACGGAGCTGTCCATAAATGACATCACACAGTTTCTGGTGATTTTCAAGACCCACACACCCCTTGTAACGCTTGGTAACAGTGAAACAAATGCACAAAATTAAGGACCCACCCATGCACCCCCTCATTATGTTACTTAGTATATAGAGAGCCCCAAACATTAGGCCTTGCAACACTGAGTACAAGTCCATTTTTTTGTGGTCCTAGCCCTGTGGGTTTTTTCAGCTGGAGGAAAGGCATAAAATGTTACTGATGAGAAAGGGAAGAAAGTGAGAGCTGTATTAGCATAGGGAAATTTGCTGGATTAATCTCTACCCTCCTTCCTTCAAGAGAACGAAATTTATATAATTTGAGTTGTACATGTTTCGGGTTATATGGCTGACATCTTCTCAATGTGCAGCGGCAGTCAAAAAAGCTAACACAAGGTTAGAAACCATTAGGAAAGGGCTAGATAAGACAGAAAATATCATAATGCCTTTATAATAATCCATTGTAAGTGCACATCTTGAATACAGCATGCAGTTCTGGTGTCCCATCACAAAAAAGGTATATTAGAATTGGAAAGGGACAGAGATTTAGATAAGTTCATGGAGGATAGGTCCACCAATGGCTATTAGCCAGGATGGGCAGGGATACAACACCAAGCTCTGTGTCCCCCTAGCCTCTGTCTGCCAGAAGCTGGGAGTGGATGATGGGATGGATCACTCAAAGATTGCCTGTTCTGTTCATTCTCTCTGAAGCAGATGGCATTGGCCACTGTCGGAAGACAGGATACTGGACTAGATGGACCTTTGGTGTGACCCAGTCTGACTGTTCTTATGGCTGTGTGTGTGTGTATTAGTTGGGGGGGGGGGAGAAGCCGGGGGTCATCCATGATGGGATGTGATTGGAATAATAATTTTCTAATCCATGGTGCTTTCCCCAAAGCACTTTGCAAAAATGAATTTAGCTTCACAATACTTCAATAAGAAAGGTATTATTACAACTGTTTCACAAATGGGCAAACTGAGGGACAGGGTGGTTAAGTGACTTGACTAAGCTCAGTGGCAAATCTAGGAACAGAGTCCAGGATTTCGAACTCTCAGTCTCATGCTCTAATCAATACATATCATTTCTGTTTCAATAAGCAGATGGAAGAACTCTTTCACATTATAGACAGCTTTGGTATGTTGTGACACATGCACCATTTTTTTTTTAAATGTACAAAACATCACCTCTGGTCTTGACTAGAATTTCACAGTATTTTCACACAATATACTTATTTTTTTAAAAATAATAGCTTGATTAAATATTTGCACTAGAAATATATTAATAGAATGTCATGGCATAAAAAGACCGTTAGATCCATTTATTTGTATTTTGAATTTAATCAGTCAGGGTTTGTTGTTTCTTGTGGCTATCGGAAGCAAAACATTCTCTACCATTGAGGCATCTGGTTTACATTTGGCAGCTTTAGCTAGCTCATCAAGCACTCACATTTTTTAAATGGGGATTTGGATGCTTGATTTAGTTATAGCTAAAGTCAGAACTGCTGACCAACTGGACCCAGAAACACCAAAAGTGGAAAACAGACAAATTGTTTAATACATATTGATAACACAGGTGCTTCCTAACAAGTGCAGTGTACATTCTACCAATAGCCTTTTAAAAAAATGTTCAACAACCCTGCAATAAGAAATCCCATCAATATTGTTATAATATGGAGTATATGGGGGGCACTATGTCTTACTGTAGTTGATCTGCAATGAATTACAAACTGGTAGGATGTACATAAGAACAGCCATATTGGGTCACACCAATGGTCCATCTAGCACAGTATCCTGTCTTCCGACAGGGACTAATGCCAGGTGCTTCAGGGGGAATAAACAGAACGGGCAGTCATTGAGTGATCCATCCCGTTGTCCACTCAGCTTCATTTTCCATAACTGGACTCTAGCATAATAAAGTATACCCCAGAACACCAGCTATACTGTGACTGGGATCCTGAGCATCATATACAATAAGCTTCAAGTATGTCTGATGCACAGGAAGGCTTTTATTACTTAAGGAATGAAGCCTCTTTTAATTTGAAAATATGTCATAGCACAAATTTATAAATAATGCATGGACATGTCATTACCAAGGCTGCAATTCAATCTCTGGGTTCTTATAATACATACAAACCACTCAAGCATCACTCTCCATTTTAATTACTTTATCAGAGCCCTCAAGGCTTGTCTATCTTGCCGTGCCTTATCCTGCTATTACTTGGTAGCTATTTACTTGTTTATAATGTTCCGTATGAGGTTTCTTTTTCAGCTTGACACACAGTACACAAACGGGCATGATCCTGAAAGGTACCGATCACCAGGCTTCATCAGGATCAGGCACAACATTCTGGGCTATTTATTGCTCTAAAATCCATGTTAGTGAAAAGCTGAAGTCACCATTGGCACTTAACTGCACCACTCTCCCTAATTTCCTCTAAAACACTAATAACTTCATCAGTCTCTTGGAGCTTCGCAGCTCTTTTCCCTTCCCATTAATTTCTCTTGCTTTTTTATTAGTTGAGAAATGTTACAGACACAAGGGGAAAAAATACCACATATCAAGTTGGACAAGATTATTTTTTAAAAGATCTATTTCAATGTGTATGTGTGACACAAGGATGTTTCCATTTTATCATCTGACCATTCTGACAATTATTCCTTTTCTTTTAATATTTTTATAGCTAGAAATAGTTAAGTAGCTAGTCTCTTGTTTTCATTTCTATAAATAACTGTTTCCTTGAAAAAACACAGACAAGCTGACTTACATACTAGAATGTTTATTACTAATTTAGAGCCTGAACCTGCACTCCAGGACAAACTTTGCCAGAGTATGGCGTCAATGGGAGTTTTGCTTGAACATGACTAACTAATACAGTCCCACAAAACCCCCAAACTAAGGTAACACTGCTCTACAGCCAAAATGCTTCTGAAATAAATGTAGTCAAACTTTACTAATTCTGGGTCACTGAGAACGAAAATGATGCTTAAAATTGTTGATTGGCTCTAGTTTTCAAGACATGGTATTGGGTCAGTATATACGACCCTTGACTTGGGAATGGCAGAGGATAAGTGAGTTATAAAGGGAAGGGATCTCAGTTTAAACCAGAAATGACTAAAATACATCTTTGACTGGATCTATGAATAAATCTATGACTGGGTTTGGACAGTACTTGCTTTTTAGGCAAAACAATGAATGATGCAATCTGAAGCTGGTATTGCGTCATACACGATATGAATTGCATCATGTTATTCCTAGAAGTCATGGATGATGCAATCATAACGAAGCTTACATCACTCTGCTGAACAAATTGCCCTATATCAGCTCTAGAAATCATACAGTGTCGTGCTCTCTTATTTGTCACTGTTTGATTTTGCAAAGGGACACATTTCTGTTTAGCCAAAGTGAGCAGAGATGCCTCGTACTTGTGTGAACAGTGCAGATAACTTCTGCTATGTTTGTGGTGAAGCGACTTTTGCATCACAAAAGTGCAGTCTAACCACTATGGTTAAGAAAGCCTATCACCTTTCTTTTGGCTGCAAAATTGGAGATCAGGACAAGAGGTGGGCCCCACACATATGCTGCAACACTTGTGCAACAAATCTTCGCCAGTGGTTGAACAAGAAAAGGAAATCTATGCCTTTTGCAGTGCCAATGATTTGGAGAGAGCCAACAGATCATACCAGCAATTGTTACTTCTGCATGGTGCCTCCAGTTGGGAAAGCTGTGTCAAAGAAGAAAAAGTGGACTGTGCATTATCCAAACATTCCATCAGCTATACGCCCAGTACCCCACAGAGAAGGACTACCGGTTCCCGATGCACCAGAATCATTCTCACTTGAGTCAGACGAGGAAGAGGAAGAGGATGAAACTTCTGGTCCTGAACCATCAATGTCACAGGACCCACATTTTCTCCCACCCTCCTCCTCTGAACCACACCTCATTACACAAGGTGAACTGAATGACCTTGTCAGGGATTTGGAACTACCCAAGAGTAAGGCAGAGCTTTTGGGCTCCAGACTACAGCAGTGGAATCTCCTGGCAGGTGATGTTAGGGTTTCCATGTTCCGTGACCGTCAAAAGGATCTTGTCCCATTCTTCTTCATGGAAGGTGATCTTGTAGCCTGCAACAACATCAATGGTGTGATGGCAGCCCTCAACATCGTTCACAATCCAGATGAGTGGAGACTGTTAATTGATTCATCGAAGACGAGTCTTAAAGCTGTTTTACTGCATAATGGCAATGTTTTGCCATCAATTCCAGTTGGTCATGCAGTCCATATGAAGGAAACCTATGACAACATGAAACAACTTTTGAGGTGCATAAACTATGACCAACATCAGTGGCAGCTTTGCGGCGATTTGAAGGTTGTTGCTCTCTTGCTTGGTCTGCAGACTGGATACACAAAGTACTGCTGTTTTGTCTGCGAATGGGATAGTCGTGCAAGAGATTCCCACTACATCAAGGAAGATTGGCCACTCCGACAGTCATTGGAGCCTGGGAGGAAAAGTGTTCAGCATCCACCACTTGTTGAATCAAGGAAGATTTTGTTACCACCCTTACACATCAAGCTGGGTCTGATGAAGAACTTTGTCAAGGCCATTGACAAAACACAAGCAGCTTTCAAGTACCTCCATGGAACATTTCCAAGGTTAAGTGAAGCTAAGATAAAGGAAGGTGTCTTTGTTGGTCCTCAGATTCGTGAACTTCTTCGAGATGATGCATTTGACCATGCACTGGCGTGGCAAGGAAAAAAAGGCATGGAAAGCCTTCCAGTTAGTGGCAATCAATTTTCTCGGAAACAACAAGGCAGACAACTACAGGTTGTTGGTGGAAAACCTCCTCAAGGCATACAAAAGCCTTGCTTGCAACATGTCACTAAAGATACATTTTTTGCACTCTCATCTAGATTTTTTTCCACCGAACTGCGGAGCAGTGAGCACGGCGAGTGATTTCACCAGGACATTGCAACAATGGAGAAACGCTATCAGGGCAAATGGAGCCCATCAATGCTTGCAGATTATTGCTGGACAGTGACAAGAGATGCTCCATTTAATGAATACAAGAGACAAGCCAAGAAGCGCCGAGTAGACACTGAATAGGACTAAACTATGTACATAATAGTTTTTTGCCTTTTGTTTCATAACACATTTTATTTATATAACCCCTTTGCTGATTTTTAAAGTGTTACATAAACAGGACAGGTGAAATAGTATCATGTAAAGCAACCATAAACACATGAAAAGACCTAGGTTTACAATTTATGATTAAAACTCTACTATCTACACAATATACATAGACATAAAATGTAAAAACTTAAATATCTTAGAAACAGTAGCCAATCAGTTGTTTTAATTGTCATATTTGAATTCAGCACATCAAAATACATACTAAATAGCACATTTTATCTCTGAAGTAGACGACTTCTCAAAAATTGTAGACCAGTGATAATTTGTCAGAGATGTTTTCACAGATGAATACCAAGGAAAATGTTGATTTCTGCTGTTTTTGCCACTGAGGTCCTCATGTGAATACCAAAAGCTCCACCACATACTAGCGAGCATCGAGTCTAATCCTGATCCAAGAAATTAGAAGTTACAGATGACAAAGTACTGTTATAACATCCAGATCAGGGGCTCTTGAGTTGTGGGCTAAGGTCCACAAGGACTGCCAAAGGGGTCTGTAGCACCCATCTTTCTCAGCTTAGTGGAGCACTGGCAGCCTACAAGTAAGGCCATTTGCTCCTTGTTCTAGGAGGGGAGGAACTGATCCCCAGATCTGTACCCTTCCATTCCTCAGTAGAAGAGGGAAGAGAAGTATTAATGGCCCATCCTGACACTGCACATCACTTTTTTCTCCTTCCAGTGAAAAGCAGGGGACAGTGAAGGGTAAGCACAGGCAGCTGGTACTCATGTTTATATGCAGCTGGCAGAGTGGAACAAGCCAGTGCCATCTTTATGCTACTGTATCCTATGAATTATTTCCCATAAATTGGAACAAATTTTAAAATTAGTCTCAAATTTTCTAAAGCAACCCTCCAGGTAAACATCTATATTTATAGCCACTTAGATTTCTCCGGCATCTCCAAAAAGATCGAAAAATGGACCCGTCAGAATTCTTATTTGAGTTCTGATGGCAGGTAAGAGAATAGTTCTAGCAGCGTAAGGAGTTAGTTGTGACAGTCACAGATGATTAGGCTTCTGCGCTCTTAGCGTACCATCTGATTTGTATTACCTCTTAACAGGGTCTTCACAGATTCCTAAGGCACTTGCTAAAGCACAGTGTGTCTTGTGGTAAACACAAGTGCTGTAAATTTCCATCACCTTATATTCTTTCCAAACTTCCTATTTCTTTTTTAAAATCACGTAAATATCAACTAGTGTGAACCACTGTAAAGAGCTCGGTAGTACTTGTGCTTCAGTACTGGCACAGAAGGACTTCCTGTAGAAGAGATGGCTCTTACAATGTTAGGCAAGCTGGGTCTGAACCCACTGACCCCCAGGCACCTGAACCCCAAGCCAGCATCTTTTTTTTTTTTTTTTTTTTTTGCAGAATACATTTTTTAAATGTTTTAATATTGTAGCTTGAATTGTGTGCTCAGTCATTTGGTGGTGGCAGCATTTTGGCAGAATCAAGAATTTCACATGATTAAACATTTATCAGAAATGAAATACAGGCAAGTAGGAGTGGGTGAATCTTGTGGGGGATGAAGATGCTGCAAGCATCTCCAATTATTTCTGGGGTCACAAAGTTAGGGTCAATATAACAAGCCCTTTTCTGAAGCTGCATGAGCCAGAGACTATGGGATCGGCTATTATTTCAAGCTGCAATCCTCCCACTCCCCTGTAATTTAAACCTCATGTTTTCTCCCTGAGGTGATTCAATATAAATAAACATGTTTTTCTAGCTCGCAGGAAGTTATTGGTACACACATATATGTATGAAAAAGCCCCCCCAAAAGCTAGGCTAACACCAGTGGCTGTGCTAAACTATACACATTTACAATTGTGCTGATTTCATTGGCATTTTTCTCTTCTTCCCTACCTGTTACATCTCTCTCTATAGGGATCTCACTCAATCTACTCTCTGCTCAATTTTCACCTTGTTTTCCATTATCTTTTCCCTCTACCCCAAGACTCGAACCAAGATAATATAACCAGAATGGGATACTCGCAGCTTCTTCTGCCTTCCTTATTAGCTATCCCACCTCCTTTTTTGAATCCCATGCTTCCTCCCTCTTTTCTAGACAAGGCCTTGACCCCATCATATACTAGCCAGCCCTGGGAGAGAGAGCAAGACAATAAGGGAAGAGGAAGGTCAGCAGCAGCAGGCTGGGGGCAGGGAGGGGCTCCTGTGGCTGGCATATCCTGGAGCTCATATGTCACAGGAGAGGGGGCTTGAGGAAGGAGAACATAACACTTAAAGGGGTGACAATGGGACTAAATGACCTATCCTACCTATAGGAGAGAGACTAACAGGTTTAAGGCCTATGAACTCTTACCCTAGAACTACTGGGAAAGGTTTTAAACCTTTTACCCGGAGTTGCAGTAGAAAGCACCCGATGCCTGGTGGATCCTTGCAGAACCCTCTTGGAGAGCTGAACTTTTGTTGACATGACCTAGGACAGCTAAAACAGGCATGTTTTGAAATTGCTCAATATTTTCTTGCTTTCAAGTTACGTTTGTTTGGGTTATAGGAGCTACTGGAAAGCTCTGGAAGGCCAGCTGTAAAGAGCCTGGTAGTTTTCCATGGACTGAGAAGTGTAAAACCTAGAGCTTGGGTATGCTCTGCTTTTTGTCTGTTTGCTCTGTGTCTGTCCTTTTCATGTGTTTCCTTATTCTTCCAAGTCATGGGACTAAACTGAGACTAAATCACGCCTACTACACCTCAGCCTATGGTGCTCAGGGGATTTTCTCAGCACACCACAACCAGTCCTGGATTTGATTGCTGCCTTCTCATTTGATACCAGCCCACTGGTTCCAGACACTGAAGCCTGGTCTACTCTGGAAGCAGCGTGTAGGGAACATGTAGCCACACGCCACAGTGAAAAGCAGGCTATACCCATACTGTGCTGTGTAGCTACAAACGGCAGTGAAAAGCTCAGATTGAGGGGCAGCGTTTCTCTGTTGCCTCCCCTCGCCAAAGCCCTTCCACTGCTGTCAGAGCTTTACACTGCAGTGGGGAAAGACTCTGACAGCAGAGAGGCAGCAGAACACTATGTTGATAAAAACAGCAGTGTAGACGGGGGAGGCATTGCGTGGGCATGTAGAGAGCTGTGAAAAGTACATTCCCTAAGGTTCTGGTGTGTCTTTACTCTATTCCCCACAGCAGTGCCTCATGGTTTACACTGCGATTTATACCCATGCTTGGAGCGTGCAGTGCATGTACTCTACATACCACTGTTAAGTGTAGACACAACCTGAGAGAGGGAGTAAACTGTCCACTAGCTGGACTTTACCTTGATCCACCTTCCAACCTGGCCTAAGATCTCTGCTTGCCCAAGTAAAGAACTATACCTCTCTTCTGTAGCTGACAGCCACCATCACTCAGAAACCAGCAGACCAGAAAAGAAGCACCTATTTTCCTGTTTCCCTTTTCCTGTCTTCTCTTTTACCCATATTTGTCTGCTTGTGTTGGACTTGCCAAAACTCCCAACACTGTAAATAAACTGAGAAAGTTCTGATTGTTATAATATCAGTATCATTTCCATCATTAAGGAAAAACAACTGTTTCAGTAACATGCAATTTTTACTGCAGGGTTAGTAATTAAAGCAGGAGGGTAAATATCATGTGTGGTTATCGGAAAGCTAAAGAAGCCTAAAATACAGCAGCAGCCATGGGGTGTAAAGTAACATCTAAATAATCCATAAACCATGATAGCGGGGAAGGAAGAGTGAAAGGAAATGCAGTGTGGGGGTGGGAAGTAGGGAAGTGAGGCTGGGAGACCATGGAAGGAAAAGAGAAAGAAACATTGTAGGTAGTCTGAGAGAGAGAGAGAGAGAGAGAGAGAGAGAGAGAATTGGGGGGGGGGGGTAAAGAGAGCCTAATGGGTGAGTCAGGAAAGGGCTAACAGATTGTGAGGACAGAGGTACAAAAATAAGATTAGGCCTTGGAGAAAGAAACAGTAAGAGTCAGAGGAAGAGAAGAGAACGAAGTATGAGAGAGAGATTCGCGCGGGGGGGGGGGGGGGGGAGGGGAGGGAAACAAAGTCAGAAGGTTACAATGACCAAATGGAAGGCAAGAATGGAGAAACTGAAGGAGGCGGAAAAGCAGAAAAGCAAGACTGCACAGAAATGTTCTTGAAAGCTAGGAGATTTTGGTTTATTGACTGCAATCATAATGAATTATATTGTACCTACCCAGCAGAAAATAATGGGCAGGTGGAAGGAGAGGAAGAGAGAAAGAGTGTGTCCAATTTAAGCCAGTGTGTTTAACCCAGCCTATGAGGGGAAGAGAAATGCATTTTAGGCAAATTACAGCTGGGAATGGGGCAGATGGGCAAATGCTTCAGTCTCTTCCTGGCCCGAGAGAGTGAGGGTGTGGGGAGCAAGGACACGCCAACACTCCCCGCTGCAGTTTGAACAATGCTCTAGCCCTCTTCTGTCCCTTCATACTACTGTAAATCAGAACAACAGTGTTTGAGTTGCACTTTCAAAGCAATAAATGGCCTCCAAACTAAGCATAACGAGCTTGTCCAGTTCGATTGGTGAGGAGGCCGAAGGGGGAAAGTGACATGCTGCCCTCGCGAAACAACAGAGAAAACAGTGATGTTCTACAAGTTGTATTTCAGTGCAGTAGCCCAGAGACTTTACATTACTTTACATCTGGGTGCAGTGGGAATGGTTCCCAACTGGAAATGCTGAAACAGATGTTCCAACATGTGTACAGGCACTTGTGGTTAAGTGAATATGCAAGTGCTAATCCAACTCTGATTATTCATGGAGTACTTCAAAAGGCTCCAAGATTATACAATGGCCGGATAACCTCTAACAAGCTCTTTGTGTGTGTGAGGAGTAGCAAGTCCCCATCTTTTGCACAAATGGTTGTGTCCCAGGCCACTCTCAAAATACAATCCAATTCCAGACCACACATACATATGATCACTGTCCCAAGGGCACTTGTGGCAGCTTGTCCTTGTCCATCGTCCCACGCAATTGTCTCTCCCACGCCTGTAGACCAGACTCCTGGGAATACAATTGTTTCCTCAGGATAAAACAGAAATCCAATCTACAGGTGAGGGAAATGCAGCTTGGTTGCAGGAACATTTAAAGCAATGGATAACAATAATAATGATGCTAATACATTTAATTTCTTACCTAAATTGAGTTCAGCTTGGAAGGTATATTGGTCCAGATACATGTAGAAATGAGGGTTCCTAATTTGCACTAGGCTGTTCATATTTTCCCTGAACCCACTTGTACATCCTTAGCTGTCAGTTAATGTAGATTAACTGACCAATCTGACCAAGCTATTCAATGAAATAGCTTCCTTGGTATGCTTGTGGAGTACTATTTAAGGTGGGAGAGAGGAATGAGGATGAATTCCTCTATCGCTTTTAGCATCCACCTAAGACACTCCAATATGAGGTTCGGGTCCAGCCATGCTCAAGACAAATGGAACATCATGTTCCAAAGACATTGATGCGTGTGTGAGATCCAGAACATTCTTCATCAACATAACCACACACAAGCATGCCTGAAATCAAAGCCTGCCCGTGTGGGGTTTTTCTCTCTCACCACCAACCTTAATTTTGCCGCACAAGCTATCTCCCTGGTACTAGACTGCATAATTCTACCCCTGATCACAAAAGCAAGCAGCCAGATCAGCCATCTTAGCCTGAGTTCATTTCTGAGTGTTTATGAGCATGTTTCATGGAGCTGTTTTCTTTTTTCACAAATAAAAAGAATGTGAAAATAAAAAGAAAAAAAACCCCCTAATTTTAAACTATCAAATTTAACAGAAGGAAGTTAACAAAGCTCTCATTTTCTTCCTTAGTGCACTTTCCAGACAAAATAGCTTGGATGATAGCGAGTGAATTTCAGCCAAGATATGTCAGGGTGTCATTGTGAATGAAAAAAATACAAACACACTGAAACATAACACATTTCTATCCTGAAAAGGTTAGTTTTACACAATTATATCATTGGTTTGCCAATATCCACATTTAACTCACCAGCATACTGTGGCCCACCCAAACCAAAAGCTTTTATTCTCTTTGGACTGAACATATAAAAGCTGTCACTGTTTTTTTGTAGAATGAAGGTAGGAGCCCTTAAAATGGCTGGGAATTAGTGTTACAAACAAATAGCTCTATTTGTTTGTTTGATTTACTTTTGTACTGCTGCTTTTAGATAGGATTTTGTGTACATAAACAAAAGTTGCCTGCTTTGTGTAGATGTAACAAGCATTTCCTTCCCTTTCCCCTTAAGAGATCAAATGCATTGTCAAGATAATGCATACAGTCGCCATCAGCCTTGAAAGCCAAATCCTTAAAACCATTCTCGATTCCAGCACTTCCTTGGGGCACTGCTGAACTGATGGATTCATCCATTTTTTTTTTTCCAAAAAAGGAATAGTTTCAAGCATATATAGCTCTGGTACAGATCAGCATTTTTATTTGGTTTAAATATGCTGTATATCAGATTTCTACTCTTTAAAAAAAGAAGTCCTGTGAGTAACTGATCTCATAAATCAAAATAAATGCATGGCTTCTTGACTCTCTGATCTACTATTCAGCTTTTATTTTTGTTCCATATTTGTAATAGAATTGAACAACTTCTTCTTATGATTAAACAAGAATAAGGAAAAACATAACCTTTAGTCTCATCTGGAATTATCAAATGACTGGGTCAAACATGTTTTCTATTACAGGAATATGGAATAGGTTAGGATATAAATAGTAAAGAGACAGTATACAATATAGTTTTTTGTTTAAATCCTATGCATATTTACACCTGTAACCCACTGTTATCACTAAATAAGAACGCAACAGATAAGAAGGAAAACATTATGTCACAAGTTTTGCACCCAGCACTATCTGCAGTCCTCATCTGTAGGAAGGAAAGGTCAGTGGATGACTATAGCAATGGATCCACTAGCCCCTTTCCTCACCCCACACAATAGTGCATAGGGAGCCCCCATGCAGCTGGGATTTGTGGCATATGCTACTGTGAACCTGCTGCAGAACTGGTTTACTTCGTTGTGGGCTGAATCTTCCACTCCTATAGAGGAGGCCAGTGAGTATTTGCATTAACAGCTCTTTTACCACATTAACATAATTGCCATCACAGTCTCAAAAGTAATTGTTCTGTTACGTGAACATTTATTCTCTTTCAACTTTACTTCCTTCTGTTCAACATTTGACAAATGCAAAGACAATCTAGCAATCAGTGTACCAGGACAGAGAAGTAATATAATGAGACATGAAGGTCTCAGGGCTCAACTGACTTGTTGAGCGTCTTAAGCATTGTTAGAGTTACTTGTAAATACAGGGAAACCTGAAGTAAGGGCCACCTGTAACCTGCAATCTCTTTGAAGGCTGAACAAAATTGTATTTGAAATCTTGGGGATACTTTAGAGACCAACTCTTCCAGGCCACACAATTTTGGTAGTTCATTGAGTGATGACTTAAGAGAGGTTTCATTGTATACAGAATGAGCTGTTGTCACTGGTCTAAGGAGAGAGCCACTTTTGACAAAAAACTGTACTTGGGAAGTTTGATTCCCATAGGTCTTTCCTGGAAGAATCTTAATGCCGCTGTCTGAAACCATGTTATGTAAACAGTCTAGACTACAGGATCCAATCAGAGGCTATTAATAAGAGGACTGTTTGGGCTTCCTGGATTACATTCATCATAATGGATGGATAAAATGGAGTGTGTTGGAGGAATGAGACATACATCCAGGTATGTGCTGATGCATCAGCAAAGCATTCACCAAGAACAGACTGCAGTTTAGCCGACTGGAAGAAAAACTGCTTACTTGGCTGAAGTAAATAACTAAGGTTAAAAGTAGGGATCCCCAGGGTAGAAGTTATCCACTGTGATTAACAATTGAGTGGTTGAGGAACCAACATCATCCAACAAATCTTTCAGCCTGTTCAGCCACTTAATTTGCACGTTAAACTTCAATCACATGAAAATTGTCCTAAAGCCTAAAGAAAGATATGTTTCTGTACATTAAAGAAAGAGACAGGATTCCAATAGCATATACTTTCTCATGGTGCCCTTTTGCCTACTGATTTTTGCAGCTGTCTTGTTTATGCCAACTCAGATTATTTTTACCCCAGATCTTATGTGTATCCAAGAAGGGCCATTCGTACTGCTCATATTTTCAGGAGTCAGATCAGTTTTCTTGACTCCAGATTAGAACTGACACCATCTAATCAAAGACCACAACTGTGTGTGTGGAATCTCCAAAAAGATCAGGAATTGGATCTCTTTTCTGCTTCTATAGAAAAAAAGAGGATGAAGACAAAGTAGGCCCTATCTCCCTTATGGAATCTGGCCCTTTGGCTGCTATATTTGCCTAGAGGAAAGCAATTGGTTAAACAAGAAGTAAAGACTCAGCTGTGAGCAGGGAACTCAGATCCTGTACAAAGAGGTGTACTTCTGGATAATGCAATACAGAAGGATGCTAGGGAAGGCTAAAGTAAAGTCCCAATTAAATAAAGCAATGTCAGGCTTAAAGAAAGAAGAACTGTTCCTTCCAACCAAGCTGGTGTGTCAGAGAGCACAATAGACTAAATTAACCTCAGCAAGGTGATTTTTAATCTCTGTTGAGGTGAGAGCAGATGTGCAAAACTGTGTGGAAGACTGAAAGCCATATTTGGTTCGAGTGCTATCCCAGAGCTTACGGGGTCTTCTGAATTCTCATAAGCTTCCTTATTTACAAGGGAAGACTGGTTTCTGACAATGGCAGACAGCTGTGAGTATTTTTATAGTCTGTCATTGCATTAGCGAGTTCTAGCGCTGTTTGACTGTGCCAAATACTTAGGAAATGGAAGTAAATAGCCATGCTATTGTAAATTGATTTGCCAAAAGCAAGGGCTGTGAAAGAGTGAAACATCCAAGTTATAGGAACCAGGAAACCTTCTGTAAAAGTATGTGGATTAAGAATAAAAGAAGCAACTAACAAACAATAAAAATGGACCCAAACCCAATCCTCATGTCCTTATTCAGGGAACACTCCCACTGAAGCCAATGGGACTTTTGCACAAGAAGGCCAACCTCACAATTGGGCTTTGTGTTAGATTCTTGACCTCCAGACTTAGTCACAGGCCACCAGAAAACTTGAGTTGCTCTTAAATAATTCTGTCTGGATGACCCAGGAAGTGTACTGACATGCTTCAAAGCAAGCTGCTTGCAACCTCTCAGCCAGAAAAAGAGGCCGTTAAAAGGAAATAAAATCACTATTAAAGTGAGTGTATCATGGTGGGAGCATGGATCTATTTCTTCACAGAAAAAGTTACTGGGGATTTCCAGATGACAGGCTTGTGATATCTTAATCTAAAAAGAGAGTAATATATAACTGGTAGACTGCTGGTATTTGCAGAGTGGGTGGGGCATACTCATATTCCTAGACTAGTTGATGTTGGCTAAAATACTTTTTTTCAGATCAAGTTTGATATCATTTAACTTGAAAATAAGTAAGTAGATCTTGTTTTAACAGACCCATTTTATTCTTTGGCAACTTTTTAAAATGCTACTTTTAGACTGTTAGTATATTACAGAATCTATATTATTATATAGAACATGAATGATATTTTTTCAAAATAAATATAGTTTAACAATAGCACATTACCACTTAATTATTTAAAAAGCCACAATGAGATCTCCATCCAAACATAGCTCAGGATCTGTACATTTAAACAGCTCATTATATGTGCGATACTTGAGATTTATATTTTGTTTTATTCATAGCTAAAACCAAAAATGAACTAATTCTTAATCTTTTAGCTACCTTCTCAATAATCTAGATCATATATGGGGTAATTTTTATAGTATATATAAGACACATGAATGAAAGAGCACAGGTATATTCATTATATTTCATAACAGTTTGATTAGATACAGCTACCTCTCAATGTCTTCTTCCCTACAGCAGCATAAATAACTGGCAGCATAAATAATAATAGGTCATTCATTAAAAATAGTAAAACTCATGTCACAGAAACAATCCCAGAGCATCAGATACTATATTTATATATTAGGTTGAACTCTCAACCAGATTTCAAATGACAAGTTAGAAAATAATCAAATTATTACTTTCAATACACAGATTTTAAACTAGACATAAAGACTAGTTTTGGTAGTCTATAGGGGAATAAACCATTTCTTTTTCTGAAAGATTTAAAAAAATCTAGTTTTGATCTCTGGTTTAAATCCCCAGTTAATCTAAAAATATCCTTTAGCCAAAAAGAAAAAGGAATTCCATATTCACTACGAATAGGCGTCTTACCTTACATCTTTTGGTGAACTCTTTTTCTAGAAGCATCTGGCAGGTATTAGAACACAAAAGTACTTTCAGCTAAGCTTGTCTTTACATTGTCTTAAAGCTAAACTGCTTTTCATTTTATTTTGCTAGAAGAAGCTCTTAGACAAAACATGTGGGCTAAAACAGCAGCAGCCTCCCTGTTCAAAAGATTTCATGGATATTCACAGGCTTTGCTTCCACTGTCCGAAAGTTAAGTCTGAGCAAGAAAGACATTTTTCCTGTTCCGGAAATCAGTATAACCAAAACCAATGCTGAGCTAATGAGAAATGTTTCTTCCATGTGTTCTGTTTGGCAGACACTGCAAGTCATATCAAGGAAACACATGATGTTTATAAATACAATATGGCTCATGTTGTCATAACCTCTCAATGAAAACAAGAGCACTAGAAAAAGCAGGCAGCAAAACAGCAGGAAAGATGATATTTGTATCGTTTAGAAGTTCTGTATCAGATACACATATATTGGCTTTTTTCCTAAAGAAAAAGTTTTATGGTAGAGGGATCAGTAAGGCAGTGTATGGCAACTTATAAACGTACTACGGGTATTCCTATCATTATCATGCACTCAAACAACTACGTTTAAATATTTGTTCTCAGTTTTAGGAGTTACACTGTAAGCGGATGCCTATATTGCAGTCACAGGGTGTGATTACAGTTCAAGTAAACATACCCAGGCTAGCTTTCATTTAGCTAGCTCAGGTCCTGGAGCATGGAAGCTGCAGCAGCGTGCCCTTCAGCCTGGCTGTACAAGCCTGCCCAGGAATTACTCCCAAGTGTAGTGCGCACTGGAGCACAAGCTGCCGTAGCTTCACTGTTCTGGTACCTGAGCTGCCTCAGCCTGCTCCGAGTAGAAGGGGGCTTCACACACACAGCTGCCCCCTTTAAACCCTCCCACCGGTCCGGTTCCCAGGGGATGCGTCGGTGTTGCCATGCTGGTCCCTTGTCCCCTTTTGCAGTAGTTTGACCTCTCCCCTTTGGCTCCCCCAGCCATAAAGTACGGTTCCCTTCATTCGGCCAGCCAGACAAATCCCCCTTCCTGCCCCACATGGTATGGTGCAATCTTTCTGGTACCTGAGCTAGCTAGATTAGAGCTAGCTCAGTATGTCTATACACAGGGCTGGCGCGCCCACTAGGCGACCCTAGGCGGTCGCCTAGGGCACCTGGAGCTGGGTGGGGTGGCTGGCCGGCCGCGGCTGCCTGCCACCCTTGCGGCTCCGCAGCTGAGCCGGGAGCTGGGCGGGGGGGCTAGTGAAAGGGGCTAGTGTATCATATTTAAATGGGATACTTTTACATGAAGGAAAGCAACTGAATATTGACAAAATGTACAAGTCTAAATACTAATGGGTGAACTACAGTGCCTGTCATTAAATGAGGATATTGATATAACAGACATCACAGAAATTTGGGGGAATGAGGATAACCAATGGGATGGATAATACCAGGGTAATATATATATATGAATAACATAGTAGGTTGCACTCATGGGGGAGTGTCACTATATGTGAAAGAAAGCATAGAGTCAAATGAAATAATCTCAAATCAAACTGTGCCATAGAATCTCTATGGATAGAAATTCCATGCTCGAACAATAACACAGCAGTACAGCAGTAGTACAGCAGTAGGAATGTACTAAGGACCAACTGACCAGGATGGTGACAGTGATTGTGAAATACTCAGGGAGATCAGAGAGGCTGCAAAGCGAGAAAATGCAATAATAATGGGGGATTTCAACTATTCCCATGTTGACTGGGTACATGTCACCTCAGGACAGGATGAAGAGTTAAAATTTCTTGACACCATAAATGACTGCTTCTTGGAGCAGCTTGTCCTGGTACCCACAAGGGGAGAGGCAATTCTTGAGTCAGTCCTAAGTGGCGCACAGGATTTGGTCCAGGATATAAATATAATTGAAACATTTGGTAATAGTGACCATAATATAATTAAATGTAACACCCTTGTATGGGGACAAATGCCAAAGAAGCCCACCACAGTAGCATTTAACTTCAAGAAGGGGAGCTACACAAAAATAAGGAAGCTAGTTAAACACAAATTAAAAGGAACAGTCACAAGGGTGAAATGCCTGCAAACTGCATGGAGACTATTTAAATCTACTGATAGGCAAAGTAAGAAAAATGTTGCTTGAGAACCTATTAGACTTTGATTTAAGGATAACAACTTTGTATATTTGGATATGTGGTGTTGGAAATTTGAGTTTTAATGGCTACAAAGCTTTAATTTTTTGAGTCTCAATGTCTATGGTCATTAAATAATTATGGTCTGATCCCCTCCATAATTTCCCATAACTGTGAAAATTTAAATAATAAAAATAGGAAAAAAGCTTTAAAATAAACATCAGTATTATCTATCGACATTCTAAAAAATAAACATTGAATTCTGCGAATTCTAAGTATAATACAAAAGATGTGTGACAAGATCTGCCTTCGTATGGTGTTGATTCACATTTCAAAAGTAATCTCTTTAAAACAGGACAGGCAATAATCGCTTTATCCCTAGATTTACTGAAACAAATGCTAATGCTAAGCACTGTGTTTACAGTAATTACTCCGTCCTCCGCTCTCATTTTAGTATAGTTAGTTTAAATTTATCTAAGCACCATGGTGAGGGTAGGAAGACTGGAGTGATATCTTTCCCACCACCCAACTTCCTCCATATCCTACATCTGTGTGCCTCAATGCAGCTGCAGAACAAATGCATTCTTATTCTTGGGTTCTCCCTATCTGCCATATATATTAATGTGATCGCATATATAAGCAACAAAACATAACATCAGGTGCTTCTTTTCAGGCTTCTCCATGCTGCCTCACCAATGAACTCTGACTTGAAGGGACTATCCCTCAAATTGAAAAGGTAGTTAAGTCACCTATCCAAGAGCTGACCAAACACAACTCTGCTGAGCTTGTGAGATCTAACAAAAGCACATCCCCAGGTGTACTGGCTACAGACCAGGAAAAAACTATTCTTGGGAGATGTGAAGATTTTGAAATGCCACCTCTGGTAAGAGACACACTCACAGAACCACCTCAGAGAGTAGAGTGGAACATGGTAAAATAATCACAGAATCGTAGACACACAGGGCTGGAAGAGACCTTAACATGTCCTCTAGTCCAGTCCCCTGCACTGATACAGATGGAGACACCTTTATTTCTGAATTATCCCGCTTTGGCCAGAGGGAGAGAGTTTAACCATACTCAACATGTAGCTGTGGGCACAATCTCAGTTGCACAGTTCTATATTTTAATGTGAACAATACAAATTTTAACCACTGTTTTTACAGAGAGCCGACATTTGTATTTGAAACAACTTTATTAGATAGCACATATCTGACACAGGGCCAAAGAAGTAGTCCAGATTGCTGATATTTTGATTTTGTGTACACATTAGCAAAACATGTCTGAATACCAGTCCAGCACACAACACACAAAAAAGTTACATTTAGCCCCCCTTTCAAGTGGGACAATAACAATTTAGGCCTAATGATGTAATGTCAATGCATTATTATTACAATGGCTAACATTACTATAGGCACTGAAAATGTGCCCTGCCCTAGGATATTAATGATATATTTCAGATACATCTGTTTACTGCTCCATAGAAGTCAATAGTATTTCAGGATTCTCAGCACCTTGCAGGAGACACATAGCACTTTATTAGATCGGCCCCTAAATGAGCTGCTACCACTCTATATACAGATTTTTAGCATGCAGTAAGGTGAATAATCAGATAATTGGATTTTCTGACCCATCAGAGAGATTGTTTTATGATGTTTTAAAATTCAAATATTTAAATAAAGTAATTATAGGAGAGGTGGTTGAAAATACCAGAGGAAATTGAACGACTGCCACAACTGTATTGAAACAACAATGCCCTACACCAGGGGTCAGCAACCTTTCAGAAATGGTGTGCCGAGTCTTCATTTATTCACTGTAATTTAAGGTTTCGCGTGCCAGTAATACATTTTAACGTTTTTAGACGGTCTCTTTCTATAAGTCTTTAATATATAACTAAACTATTGTTGTATGTAAAGTAAATAAGGTTTTTAAAATGTTTAAGAAGCTTCACTTAAAATTAAATTAAAATGGAAAGCCCCCCAGACCGGTGGCCAGGACCCAGGTAGTGTGAGTGCCACTAAAACTCAGCTCGGGTGCCACCTTTGGCACCCGTGCCATAGGTTGCCTACCCCTGCCCAACACCATTACAACTGCAAAAGTGCTTAAATATAATCAAACCAAAAAAGCAAAGATCTGTGGCAGATGCAAAATAAATTGTGAAACCAAGAACTAGATGCACAATTATAAACTAATATTTTTATAGGAGTTCCTCAGAACATTTGACATCTGCTTTGGAGCATGTGTAAGTTACTAAAAACCAAGCAGCACACTTGTTAGTAACTGTATCCTTCTTGAAGGCTTAATATGATTTCATTATTTCCTATATATTATATTTAAACAAAAAAGAAAACAAAGGGAGTAAATTTCAGAAGCTTTCTTGGCAATTTCAAGGCACAGATTTCACCTTAACAAAGGTTAGTATATTTATGGTATTTTTGACAGACACACAAAAATTTATGCTCTTTTCAAAACTGCAAAGCATTTTGAGTCTGAGATGGCCATTTATGAAGCACATCAGGAGACATGGAGCTCAACTGGAAAGCTTTTGAAAATGGTGTTGCGAGTTGCACTACTAATAGGGTAAAGTTAAACCATACTCTGCTTTGTTGAAAAGAAGAAAGAGTTTGGTGCCCACTAATGAATGAGACTTCAATTTGCATGCATGCTGAAACAAATTACTAAAAAATTGTGCTGTGATTTCAGTTCTTTACTGTGAATGCATAAGGGATCAGAGAGCTGTTAGAGTAAATAGTGACAACGAATGAAGTAATAGATCAATAAATGAGTTATCAGCATGGATCAGCATAGTCCCCTTGCAACATGTGTGTATTCACACTATATATGTTAATGTAAACATCTGACATAGAAAACAGTAGATAAAATAAAACTGAATATAAATCAACTCTGGCACTTACCCTTATATCTCCATTTACAGTTCTGGATGTATGATTAAATGCATGCGCAGGATCTTTGTTGTAAACTTTAAGGAAAGATCTGTCCTGAATGTTCCTGGAATCAAAAACATCAACAATGATAGTAGATGAAAGGAGTTTTATTTTAGATATTTCCTTTGCCTGCCCTAAGGATTCAGGCAACAGACATCAACCACCATCACGATATTGCTGCAACTGACCAATAAAAAACCCTACTGCTATAAAATAGACAAACACATAACAAAACCTACTTCAGTTCTCTTTCCCATGGGAAGTATTCTTTCAGTACAGCTCCACACCCATAAAAATCAGGTGGTACTGAGTTTCTTTCAAGATCCCGGGCACAGAGTGAAAACACTTTGTAAGATAATAAAGCTCCAATATTTACAATGCACCCAAAAGGGTTTAAGTTAATATTTAAATGCTTTATTGTGTGCTCTACACAAAGACATGAATTTCTGCTATTCTAATGAGCACAAATCAAAAGAAAAATACTCTTTTGAAATTATTCTTGAGGCAAACGTAACTTAGTTTGTTCACAAAACTGAAAACATTCCATAGCGATTAAGAACACATCAGCAAATGTAAAAACAAACTTTCAAGCCTCCAATCTTTCATAAAGCTTTTTTTTTAAATCAAAAAGAAAGCACAGCTTTGATAAAAGCAGCTACAGAATTTTGATGCAAATTGTTAGAAGAAAACACCAAAAGATTTTTAAGATTAGCACAAAGAGCCTTGTCATTCATGAGTCTTTTTATAAACGGACTCATTGAAACAACAATCAGACGACAGATGTTTTACATTAGTCTCAAAACCTACCTTACAATAATTTCAAAGATTAGAAATCTGCACTGAGTCCTGCTGATTTCTTGTTCAGTACTAATCAGCAACAATCTAATTAACAGCAACAATCTAAACACACTAATGTCCTTTCAAAACTGTGATTCCTTTCATTTCACAGTAGTGATTTCAAGAGAATTTGCACAGAAGACTGAATTCCTTTCCTCCAGGTACAGCTACAAGTTTAGTGGACTGATCTTACTCATTGGGATTATCATTTTTAAAAAAATGAAGTGAAGCATTCTTGGGCTGGTCTAATTTCTTTCTTTTAAAGTCATATTACAGTCAGCGATTGCTTTGAATCTGTAACTAGTCAGAACTTGCACTGCTGCTGTAGACTTCAAGTAGTCTATTCAAAAACCACATAGCTTTACAGACATCAGTCCCATCTGTTTAAGAAATGTATGGTTAATGAGAAGTTTAGAGTTGATGAGAGTTAACTACATGTAGAATGCACAAGAAAATACCTACCCTGTAGCAAATTTAGGTTCTTAGTTTATTTATGGCAGCATAAACTCTTTTCTGTCTTACAAACATGGAATTTAAGATAATATCAATATCTAAAAAAGGTGACAGGTCTACGTTTAGTTAGTGAATAATTTGGGAATAATGTTTACTGTCTGTAAAATTAAATAATATTCAGTGCCAACAGTACAGATGTTACATATAAGGTAAGGACAAAATTCTGCTCAGAGATCTGCATGAAGAATCTAAACTACAGAATTCTGCTCTCCATATGGACATGGAATGATTCTTGGTTAATGTATTTTTCAATGCAAGGAAAGTTCTCTCATTTTCCAGTTCATTCTTAGCTCACAAATGATGATGCCATATACAGAGACAAGGTGGGTGAGGTAATATCTTTAATTGGACCAAATTTAATCTACTCTCTTTTCTATCTCTAAAATGATGGTTGAGAGAGGTTACTCAACTAATGTCAAGTTTGGTTTAAAAATAATCTCCATAGCTATCTTGTAGAAATATGACAGCTTGAAGTAAAGTAGTGCTTTAAGGCAACATAGTAAACTACAGTGCATTTGATCTCTGAATGGAATTGTATTCGCACCATATCTCCATTCCACTCCACCTGAAACTTTTCTGATAACAGGTACACATTTGTGTATTTTTTTATTTGCACATCTGTTTTGCATTCACTATTTGATGGTGTTAGAGCTAAACACTTTTCCTTCCGTCTCTCTTTCTCTTCTGCTTTGCTCTTGTGATTTTGTGTCTGTTCTGATATTTATCATATACTACCTTACGAACAGTCTGGTATAAATATATGCCACATAGCCCTGAACTATTTTTCACACCATGACAAATCTGTGGCCAGCCACATGGTTGTAATTGCTGTGTACGTAGGCCATTGGGAACTTCTTGGTGGTTATGGGTTAACATTCCGATCCTTCTGCTCCAAAAGCACAGATACCAATTGGTATCAGAAGTTCAGGGCTTAAGAAACATGGTTGAGCAGCTCTGATTCTATCCAAGAGGACACACACATACACATACACACACAAACCAGGTCTTTACAATATTCTTTGTATGCCATATTGGCGGAGTTCAGAAGTATTTTTAATGTTTATTATTAATTATTTGTATTAATGTAGCACCTAGGATCAGTGGCAGGTATCCAGTTGCTAAGTCCTAATGGAAGCCAGAGCAGCAGTGGGTACACTCCAGCCTCTGCCACTGGCGTAACGGATTGTACACTGGTGGTAGATCATAAATAGTGGAGCTATGCTCCATGACACTCCCTCCAGCCCACACTGTGCCCCAAAACACCTATGACACATCCCCCTCCCTCCCTCCCTTACATCAGACTTTCTGTCAGCAGAGACAAGGATCTGTTTTAAGGCCACTTTGTGAATTTGGCCTATATGTTTATTTTTTGTTTAATATCTCAAATATACATGTTTTGGTAAAAATGAAATAAAATATTAATTGTAAAAGCTAACCAAATTTATCTGTAGTGCATGGATATTTAAATACAAGATATCATCTATATACGGCTTGTGCAACAGATGTGGCACACATAGCTTAAGGCATGTGTCAGACTGTGAAAACCCCAAATTACTCAGACACCACTGAACTTGCCTCAATGTGTCAGACCTGATATTTGTTAGATATTTATCAGTTTAACTCTTTTTCTCGCTATTTATGCACTGCAGAAAAAAAAATGTAGTTCCGTGTTTACCTACCTTACATCATTTAGTTCATAGTATATGTTTCTGCTCTCGTCCTTGATGTAAACAGCAACGCTGGGAGACTCCAGCATTTTCATTGTCAGCTGCTGGGGGAAGGCACTTACGAAGAGGGCACGAATCGTGTCTGTGCTTGTAATTTCATTCGGCATCCTTAACTGTTTTGTTTCATCTCCATACTGAAGATATAAAACCCCTAAAAGCAAAATACAATTGAAGATTTAAAAAAAAAAATGCATGGAATAAAACTAGACTCCAAAGTCCACATAGAAAAACACATCAAATATTTAATTCTATACTAGACTAAGCAAAGCTAGATGTCTCTCTCTCACATACACCATACCTTTTCACTACAATACTGGAATGAAGAATAAAAACCATCTTATGGATATTGATTATTTGTTTCTATACCACAGAGTTTTCCCAGTGCAGCATGTTATTGCAAGGAATCTATTTTACTGTTCTTTAGTTAGATCAAAAGTTTACATTAAAAGAGCTAATTTAAAAATAATACTAAAATGAACCCATACTACAAGGAAGGTGCAGGTAAATCATGGGAAATTTTCTGTCAGCTGAGGGAAAAAATAATCCTCGTATCACTTGGGTTCTTTTAACCATAAACTCTTTGTTTTAACTTCATACTTACCCAACAATGGGTTTGATTTTCAAACCAGCTCCCTATTTTTGCAAGCATAATTTTGTGGCCACAATTGATTTATCAGCAATTTATTTATTTATAAAATCGTAGGTGAAATTCATAGTAGGAACAAAGCTGAAGTCACTAAAAAGCAGATCTAGCCTGAATATCAGACACTTAACTTTTTAGTGTTTCTGTGTGAAATGGTTTGCAACCTTAATAGTAACCTCTAACACATTATGGTATAGTATAGAAGAAGAGGGCGGAAAGAAAGAATCTGAGTCACATATGGCTAGATTTATAGATTTTAAAGCCAAAAAGGATAATTCTGATAATCTAGTTTGGCTTTCTGCATAACACAGACCAACAAACCTCCCCCAGCAATTTCTGCATTAAGCCTACAACTTTTGGTTGAGCTTGAGTACATCTTTTAGAAAGGTATCTAGTCTTGATTTAAACACTTCAAGTGATGGAGAACCATCGTACGTAGGTAAGTTGTTCCAACAGTTATTTACCATCACTGTTAACATTTTGCACTTTATTTCTAGTCTCAGTTTGTCTAGCTTCAGCTTCCAACTGGTGGATTCTGTTATGTCTTTTTCTGCTAGATTAAAGAGCCATCTACTATCAGAAATCTCTTTCCTTATGTACGTACTTGGGGACCATGATCAAGTCACCTCTTAAATTTCTCCTGGATAAACTAAATAGATTGAGCTTCTTAAGTCTCTCAGTACTAGGCATGGTTTCCAGACCTGTTTGTCTTCTAGTCAAAAGTAAATGTCAATATTTTGCAATTATATACTGCAGTGCCTTTCATCAAAGAATCTCAAAACAAACAGACTTTAATTAATTATGTCCAACAATATTCTCCTGAGGTAGGCTAGTATTGTATTATATTCATTTTACAGATGGGCAAATGGAGACACAGAGGCCGTCCACCCCTTGTGGAGTCTCATATTTTCTCCCACTGGACTTTGCTCACTAGAGGTGAGATTCTCACTCCAACACCATCCCCTTTCTGACAGAGTGACATAAAAGGGCAAAAAAAGCCTTGAATCTGGGGCAGTGGCGTAGCCAGGTTTAGAGCACAGGGGGAGCGGCGGCGCTATAAAAAGGCGCCTCCCCACCCCCCTGTACTCACCTGGCAGTGCTTTAAAGGGCCCAGGGCTCCAGCCGCTGCGGAGCCACCGGGCCTTTTAAATCCCCGCCCGAGCCCGGCTCCGGCAGCGGGGCTGGGGGGGGGGTGGTGGGCGGTTTAAAGGGCCCGCGGCTCCCCGCAGCGGCAGGAGCCACCGCCCCTTTAAAGCGCCCCACCGAGCCCGGCTCCCGCAGCCGGGCTCAGGCAGTGCCTTAGCGCCGCTTCTCCTCACAGGGGGAGCCTGGCTACGCTACTGATCTGGGGAGGGGAGAAGTCCCCCAGCATAGGAACTGAGGAAGACAGCCACAGACTATCCTGCAAGACCTGGCATCTGAGCCACGCCAGGGTGGGAAGGACATATCGGGGTTGGGGCCACAGCCTACCTATAGGCATCTGAGGACAGGCTGACATGATGTTAGAGAGCACTGAGGGGCTACCTAAGTTACACCCGTGGCCTCTTCAGCCCCCTCAATCAGGAGGGCACAAAGGTACTTGAAGAGAATGACAGATCTGCTCAACTGTGACTATGTTGCTCTTTCTTGGTTAGTCCTCCCAGGATATAAGCCACAATACTAGCAACTCATTTTTTATTTTGTATATTCATGAGCTACCATCAGTGACTAAAAGTTTGTGCTAAAGTCCTGGGACATGAAGCCATTTATTGAAAAATATAGAAGACATATTAATCTAAGATGAATTTTCTTTATCCTCAGCTCTCAGTATTTTTCTCACTATGTTGCCCATAATTGCTATAAATGAGTGAATGCACATTTTGGCAGGTGTTCCCACAATCAGTGAGTAGATAATTGTACCTGGAGCAAGAAAAGGCAGAACATGTTAATTTTATGCATACTAATCAGATTCCTCAACAACAGCTAACCATTATTTAATTTTAGGCTGCTTTTAAAATGACACTGTCAGTACCTTTTCTATAGTATTATGAATGGATGATATTGTTACGAGCTGGGTTAAACCTTGTTATTTATTTTTATAACTTAAATTACGGCCTCATTGAAAATGAGGTGTGAACATGCCCTTCAATTAAGAAAGGTGTAAGACACTGTTAAGGGGCCATACCTAAAACATTGACAAAATCTAGTCTGCCTAGTAACTAGCAACACATGGGTGGACAGTTCCATTGGGCATTGTTCTGACCAGATGCGCTTGTGGCATAGGTGCTGGAACTAGGGAAGCGAGGGGGTGGTGGTGGAAGAAGGTGCTGCAGTATCCCCTGGCTTGAAGTGGTTTCCACCATATACGAGGTTTACAGTTTGATTCAATGGCTTGCAGCATCCCCAATATACTGGCGGTGGGGAAAAAGTCTAGCTGGAGGGGACAGACAAGAAACAAAGAAACCCAAAGGCAGCAAGAAAGCCAAGCAGTAGCCTGTAACCACATTGGTTTGAGCATTGGCCTGCTAAACCCAGGGTTGTGAGTTCAATCCTTGAGGGGGCCATTTAGGGATCTGGGGCAAAAATCTGTCAGGGGATAGTACTTGGTCCTGCTAGTGAAGGCAGGGGACTGGACTTGATGACCTTTCAAGGTCCTTCCAGTTCTATGAGATAGGCATATCTCCATTTATTTATTTATATTTATACAAACTCTATTTTTAACCTTTTACTTTGGAAGGCAAAACTGGATTGACCTGAAAATTGCCAGATTTACTCCAAAGGTTTCTGAACGTTTTTTTTTTTAATGGCCTATACCTCAAAAACTGTTAAGTGCATTTTCTTTACTCTGAGTTGAAATTATGATTTTTTTTGTTAAACATCCTTGAGAACTCATGTAGTAGATATATTTGAAGAAAATAAGCTGTAATTAATCAACATTTTAATGACTATATCTAACCCCTGTATTCACTGTTCTTAAACAAATGAAAAGATGCTTAAAATGACACTTTAAAAGTAATATATCGATGCCATATTTTTTTTAAAACTCAGTAAACAGACAAAAATGTTGTTACCTTTAAACTAAGTTTGCTACTATGTATGAATATCAAGAAATGTTAGTTTAAAACAAAACAAAAAAAACCCTCTAGGGGTTAAAGGGTTTGGAACATTCCCAAACAGCCTTAACTCTGCCTTCCTCACGCACCCTCAACCTATACATCAGAAACTCACTTACAGTTGTTTTAATGTAGATTTTCCAAATAAACTTGTATCTAATCTGGAATGACTGTGCCTTAACAATATAGAGGTTTTATGTAGAAATCACAGAGACCTTTGGTCCATAAACTTATTAGCATGGGAAAGAACATTTTCAAAGGCATGATGGTAAACTCTCCTTTTCCTATTCTTCCTTATATTACATACTTTTAAAAAGCCACTGCTTTTTCCATTGAGTTGCCTGATCCATGTCCTAATATAGCAGTACTTAGCGTATTTCCTGTTTGAGAAAACTAGCTGTTCATTCCAAAAAATCCTCCTTTCAGCATGATAGAAGAAAAGGGGACTTTCAGATCCATTACTTTAAATCATCCACATCGTTCCACACACACACATCTCGTCAGGCTGAAACTGGAAGAACTGGCAACACCCTAATGCCCAGCTTGAGGGAAGCAGCTGCACCCCTAGAGTCATTTCTTATTGTCAGCTAATAAATTACTCACATTAAAACCAAAGCAAGAGGAAATAGTGTCTAACCCTGGTGCAGCTCTCATTAGGACAACAGCATAGCTGCCAGCAAAGCCGATGGAAAGGGAGCCAAAGGAAATGAATGCTAATGTTTTCATGCATCCTAATGCTCCTCCTGCACTTACTCTTCTGTCACAACAGATTCACCAGAAAGATTAAGATTGTCCTGAGTTTTTACAAACACAAAACAAACAAGACAATAACGCAGCATGTGATAGGTTTAACTTCAGGAGGACAGGCAACATTTATGTGAATAATGAAGGCTATAGTACATAGCGCATCTGAAATAGTAACTCGGGTCAAACAATGCTACTGCTGCTAATTCTAGGCATGTCTATAGCACCTTCAGTCTTAGACCTTATCTACATTTATAGACACACTATACTGGCAAACCCTCCTCATGTAGATGTAGCTTATACTAGCAAAAAAGTCCCTTTGCCAGTACAGCTTATACCAGTTTCCCAAGTGAAATAAAGCTATACTGGCAAAAGTCCTTTTTTTTGCCAGTTTAACTGTGACTACCGTAGGGCTTTTGCTGGCTCAGCTATGTCAGCAAAAAAATCACACACACACCCCCCACAAACAACATAGAATATACTAGCAAAGCTTTTAAGTTTAGACCAGGCCTTAGGTTTCTTAAAGCTTTTTACAAACATTTCTTCATTAAAGCTTCATTAACAACATTCCTGTGAGGTAGGAAAGTGAAATTTACAGATGAGAAAACTGAAGAACAAAGAGATGAAGTGATTTGTCCAAGGACACAAAGTACAGTTATGGAAAAGCTAGAAGTAGAAACCAGGTCTCCCTGATTGCCCTGTGGTCTAACCACAAGACTCTCCTTTCTCCACATATAGATCTCTACAAACAAATGAGATCCTAATTCTGCTTTTCCTTCTAAAAAGCTTCAGTTAGAAAAAAGTTTTCAAAATGTTCATCCTCCGTCTCAGGGTTGGTCTATACACAAGTTTTCACCAGCTTAACTAAAGATGTGCCATCAAACTGGTTTTATTAAACCAGTGTTAGACGAGGCTTCAGTGTGAGGCCATTCTCATATGCAAGATAAACAGATCTAAACCAGGTTTAAACCAGTGTAAGGGTATCCACAAACAAAGCTGTAAATCAATTTAACACCACAACTTTAGTTAAACCAGCACAACTTCGTGCATAGACCATGCATCATCAGGCTTCCAAATCTCTCTCTCACCGAGAGAGAAAGTAAATGTGCACACAGTTGAACCTAGACAAATTCAGAATGGAAATAAGGTGTAGATTTTTGACTGCGAAGATAATTAACCATTGGAAGAATTTAGCAAGGGTTGTGGTGGATTATCCATCACTGATAATTTTCAAATCAAGATTGGATGTTTTTCTAAAAGACATGATCTAGGAATTATTTTGAGGGAGGTCTATGGCCTGTGTTACACAGGATATCAGATGATCACAATGGTCCCTTCTGGCCTTGGAATCTATGAAGCAGTGGAGAAAAACAACTTAAAACATTTGATAAACTGTTTAAGAATAATTAATACCTACATAGTAATGTCAACTTCAAAGCACTTTAGAATCATTAGATAATCCTCACAATATTCATTTAAAGTCGGTAAGTACTATTATCCCCATTATACAGAAGGGGAAATTGACGCAGAAGGGTTAACCAACACTATAGAGGGAGCCACAGCTAAAACTGGAACTAGAACTCAGGAATTCCTGTTTCCACTAAATCACATCTCTGACTGTCTCACTAAATCACTGTGTAGTCAGGACACTTTCTAAGGCTACATTCTGACAATCCTACTGATGTTGAGCAGCAGCTTACTCCACAAATGGTCTCATTGACATCAATGTAAAAACTATTTAATACCAATAAGGGTGTCAGAATCTGGCCCAAAGTGAATACTGGAATACTGATACTAATGTCCCCCAACAAACAGGTCAGATTTCACCATGAATGTTATCTGAGACAAATATAGTATAGTATTTAAGGGTACAACAGAGGTCAGAACCCAATTGTTGTTCTTAGACATGTATCAGACAAATAGAGATAAGACACACTGGTGTCCTTATCAGTGAATTCTGCAGACACATACATAACATTGCTACAGCAACACTTCTTGTAATGGAGAAGAAATTCCTTAGTATGCAGTTGTTACTATCCCCACACTCAACACTAGCCTTTCCAGCTATACAACACGTTCTTTCAGAACTAGTCTGAGGTCATTGCCATCATTCTTGTGGTATTTCTAGCCTAAAGCCCTAGTACTATTTCCTTTAGCTACTCTCTGCTAATATCTATCCTCTAAATTTAAAAAGGGGTATCTTAATATTCTTAGATATCTTCACAGAATCAACGGGCACAATCTGTGGCATGAAATAAAACTAAAAGTATATGTTTAATTTAATTTTCTTTCTACTAGAATAGCCTGAATAGTTTTGTTCAAGGTTCTTCAGCTGTCTGGTAGTGTTTTTCAGTAAATATAGAAAAAGTGTTGTGTTTAGTTCCTTAAATCTACATACTGCTAATCTGTTCATACCTGTTATTTACTGAGACTAGCTGTAATGGGTCTGTTTCATCATGAAAAGGAAATGCTAGGGTTATATATTATTTCTACCAGTGTATCCCCATTAAGTTGGGTTGCGTATTCCATGCACCACTCAAATAGGAAAGATTGTAGAGTTTTACAAGTGCCTACTGCAAATGGATGAGTTTAGCCTCGATTATAGAAAAAAATTAAAATAAAATACTAGTTCTTTTGCTTAGAGAAGAACTGATGAGAATCCAGGTGGTCACAACTAAAACCTATGATGCTTACACTGTCATCTTTTTATATTTGAAAGTTCACAACTCAGTTAGCTGAATGGGGCAAGTTCATGCTTCTCAAAACGATTGTTTCAGGCTGTCAGATTTTGGACAACACTCCTTCAGTTTACTCAGCAAATTCTACAGTATCAAGGAATACAGAGGATTCTGCTTATCGATATAAAGGAAAAATATCCATGTTAATACTTTTAGATCTCGTTGCAGCCTTCAGCACCATTAGTGATAAGGTGCTGCTGACCCATAAGACCTGGCATGGGGCTGAGCTACACAACTGCAATGCAGTTTAGCTGGGACTGACTGGGAAAGCCATGTGTAGGTTTCAAGCAGTTCAGCATTCAGCAGCCCATTTTCTGAGTGTGACAGATTAACAAAAGAATATTACACAGGGGCTAAGCATATTACAATGGGTCCCTGATGCCATATATGATTAAAGGACTTGTTAACTAATGTTTAAAACACTTTATGCTCTAGTAACTGGTCTGGCTACCAGTGAGACATCATCCTTCACTCTGCAGTTTACTGCAGAAGCAGCTATGAGCAGGGACATTAAAGCTGATGGTCCCTCAGATCAAAATTCTTAGGGGCTTGCAACAGGTATTGCTTGGGGATAAGGAGCAGTAAGGAGTTCAATAACCAAGGGGCTCTCTCTGTCATGGTAAGCTCCAACTTTTCCACATTAACACCTTTGGACCACTGTGCTAGACTTGCCACTTGATAGTAAACATGGAAGGGGGATTTACATATATGGTGGAAGGCAGGATTTGGCCTATTTTTATTGTTTTTCAGTGGTTATCCATAAATAATTTGCCGATTTTACTGTACAGATGTGGACAGAGAGCTGGACTGGAAGTCAGAAGACTTGGGTTCTAATTCAGATTCTGCTACTGACTAGCAGTTCAACCTTGTACCAGTCACTCCATTGTCTCTGTGCCTGATTCCACCCACCCTCCCCTCACCATGCATTTTGGTCTTGTTTGTTTAAATCACAAGCTCTTTGGAGCAGCAATCGTCTCTCACTACATGTTCATATATTACCTAGCACAATGGGGCCTGGATTTTGGTCAGGATCCCTTGGAACTACGGCAATACAAATAAACAACAATAATGAAAAAGTCTTGCTCAAGAAAAACAGCAGGGGAAATAAACAGTCCCAGAAATGTGCCTATATAGCTACATTTCAAGCTAAACCTGTCTCCGAAGGCACGCTCTGGCTCGGGGGCCTGATTCTCCCCTCCATTTCAGCTGTTTTACACCAGTGCAACTGCACTGAAGACATTTCAGACTAACACAGTCACAAACTGTTGTACCGAAGACGAGATTCAGGCCCCGTATCATTTTACCAGCAGTATGCACTGAGCCTATCATATAACAGTTTTCAGCACAATGTGTATGTGCTGAGACTGTAATGCTAGAAAAGATTCTGGCTCCCTGGAACAACTTTTTTATTCCTCAGGTGTACACAAGAGATATCTGCTCACACATAAAGGAAGAATGGATTAAGTAAACAACACATGTGATTACCCAGCTTCTCTTGGGAAGGTGTACATTTCACACTTCCCCTGGGTATAGTCCAAGCAAATGTGTAAGTACAGTAAATGAAGCATGAAAGCTTTTATGGACTAGCATATAGCGGTATGGTTGTTTACCTTGCTTTGTTTTTTCTGCTGCAAAATGTTTCAAGATAAAATATTTATTTTGAAGCCCAATAAATGTTGGTCATGATTTTAAACTAAGGAAGGAGATGAAGTATAGAAAGAACTGACCAGAAAAACTAGAGTTACCTTAGGATATTTTCATTTCCTAGGATTCCTGTTTCAACCCCATAATTGAAACTGGTTGTTTCAGGCTGTTTTTCCTGCAGAACTGCCAGCCAACTCTAATTTTTCTGACTATGACAGCAAATAAGTACTTGTTCATTTTTGTATGTTGATGTGCTTTTCATGCGCTACAGAGTCAATAGACAGGACAGGGGGAAATGATTTGAGAGGATTAACTACATTAAAGCCATGCAAAGTCCTTAATTTGAGATGCAATTCCCAACGTCTTCCAGGGGAGTTCCTCCCTATGGTTCACCAGCTGTATGATGTATGGCCTAAAGGCAGTGGTGGATTAAACCCAGAGGCCTAATCCAAAACCCAGGAAATCATTGGGATTTGAATCAGGTCCTAAATGGGGCTGGATCCAATCTTAGCAGAAAAACCTCTAAAAACAAATTAAGGGTCTAAGTAACAATTTATTAACAGCCATATCATTTTTTATTTTTAAATTTTATAGAAACCTAACATACATTGTGCGCGTGCGCGCGCGCACACACACCAGAGCGCCAATCCCACACATACAAGTACATAATCCCAGTCAATCACATAGGGTGGAGCACTAAACAGAATCACGAGACCTGGGGTCTAATCCCAGCTACACCACTGGCCTTCAGGGAGACTTCAGGCAAGTCACTCCCCCCTCTCTGCTCCAGTTTCCCCATCTGTAAAATGGGGACAATGATACTGCTTTGACATCTATTGATGAAATGCACTATTGGTGGGTAGGGCTAGGTATTATTCAATTAGTTATTATAGAGTTACGTATTAATTATTATTATGTCTGAATTACGTGGCAGTGAAATCTTTACTCAAACCACTGAAATCTGTCCTGAAGTAGGGAGTAATGAGATAAATCATCAGGGAAGATTTTAAAAATCCAGACCCCCGCTGTGCCAATATTGAAGCATGCATGTAATGCTATTCTTGTGAGAAGTCCCACTGAAGACAACTGAAGCTTAAGTATTGGCAGGATCAGGCAGTTTCTGCTTAAAATCACTGCTGACAAAGTCAATGGACTACTTAGGTGAGCAGGCGTAAACAGATCACAGTAGGGTTATTAATGTTATAAGTCAAAATACATTGAAGGGTCACCCTGTCCCAAAACCACCAAGATTTAGTAACGGTCTGTCACCGTGGTGGCATAACTTACCCGCCAGGTAAGAGCTGGGTGGTGTGGAGGGGTGTGTCACACTGTAATAAAAGGCTATTTAATGGTAGCCAAGACAGTACAACTGGTTATAAAAAAACAGAACAGGGATGTTATTTAAACTGGAACAAACAGTACTGGATACTACCTACCTGCAATAACATTAAATAGATAAAGAATATATAATACACACATTTATAATGGTTCTACACACACATACACTACAACTTACTACTAAGCATACTTAACTAAATATAACCCCATAAATAAAAAAATATAGCTATGTCTATCTCTGTATGCACAAGCTAGTATCTTAAAGGTTGTTTTTTTTCTCTAGTTCAAGGTTCCCTTTTCCCTAAATATCTCACTGGGTTCTGTCTAATGCCCAAGTCAGTCTTTCAGCCTCACGAGTTTTCTTGTGACTTCCTGAAGAGAAGGACTCATCTACGGTGAGGCCTGCTTGTGGAGATGCACATTAGATCAGAACCAGAGCATCTGAAGGACCTTTGTTTCTCCTGTTCCAGATCTCCGGGACCACATGGATTAATGACAGGAAATGACTGGAAACAATGGTCAGGGACAAATAAAAACCAATGATCAGGAACATGCCATTAAACACACACTGACTTGACCAGCAAACTTTAAACTGAAGGGACCCTCTTCTGCATGTTTGTCTGTCCTGCTGAGTCTCAGTTCTCTACTTACTCTTTAGGTTTCTCTCAGTCCCAGTTTCCCTCCATCTGCCCTCTTCCTCGTTCTCTCAGTTTATTCACAGTCTCTATTTCTCCCCCTCTCTCTGTCTCCCTTGCCTGCACCGTCCCCCCCGTCCTTCCCCTCTCGCTGAGGGGAGTGACCATCTCATCTCGGTTTCTCAGGAGTAGCTATCTCCCTCCATGAAAAAATTTCCAGTACATTCACCCTGAACACACCAGTCTCTACCATATTTATATTCCTTCCCCTTTAAATATGGTGTTCCTGACATATTACAAATTTTACACTATTTTTAAACTTAAACATCACTATAAATACAATAAGACTTTATCTTACTATAGAACATAATCTTTTTGTAGGTAGGTGGGATGTTTGCCCTTTGTTTCACAGGAAGATCTACAGGGTACAAAAAAAACCTTCCTCCTTTCTCTGTTATCGTCATCTATAGTATACTCTTTCCCCCCTTCTTCTAAGCTACCATCTACAACTGGGTCTCTCTTGAACCTCGGGCTTCTGCCCTAGCAGGACCCACTCATTTTCTCATTATGGATTTTCTTTGAATTTCCTATCTTTTGCTCTTTTTTAGAAACAGATTATATCTCTCCCTCCCCCCAGCCTTTGTTCAGACTTAACCTTAAACACTGGGAAATCAGGACTCAGCTGACTAATTACTATATATGGGACTGGCTCCCAACCGTCTTGAATTTTAGACTGGCCTCTGAGATGATTTCTCAGAAGAAATCTCCACCCAGGCTGGATCAGGACACCTTGAGCTTTCAGTCATAACACCTCTTTCATGTCTGCCTGGATTTCTCTGACACTTTTAAAGTTACTACACAAACACCCCTCAAATTTTCCTGATGCTCACAGACACACTCATCCAGGTTTCTCACTTCATTTGGCTCTGTGTTCTCCACCTGAAGATCCAAAGATAAATGAGGGTCTCAGCCAAACATTAAGTAAAACGGTGAATGCACTGTGGAACTGTGTATATGCCCATTGTAGGCCATTACCAACTCTGGCAGATACGGATTCCAATTTCTAGTCTTCTCTGGCCAAAGTGCCCTTAATATTTCATCCACGGTTTGGTTAAACTGTTCACATTGTCCATTTCACTGTGGATGACACTCATAGAGATGCCATATACCTAGCATAATCCCTGGATGACTCCAGCATCAAAGGTCCTCCCCTGGTCTGAGTGTAGCCTTGCGGGACACCGAAAATGCTCAAACCAATTTTTCACGATTGCTTTATCAGTTGTGTGGGCAGACTGATTTCTGGTAGGTATTTCCACCATATACCTGGTGAACATATCAGTTAAGACCAGCATATTTTCATATCTGTCCATAGAAGGTTCCAACAGTGCGTAGTCCTTTGCTAGCACTTCTAAAGATGCCGATACATTCATACAGGTTAAGGCTGCCTTCTCTCGAGGAAACACATCCCTAGCGAGAGCACACCTCTTGCACTGTTGTATTGAGATCTGTACATCTTGAGTGTGCAGTAATGGAGGTCCTTCGAGATGTGTCCCCCTGTGGGTGCTCCACTTTAGGTGTTCACGTACCCCTGCGCTCATAATCAGAGATTTATGGCAGCAGTGCCTGTCTGGGTCACAGATGCACGGTCCCTGTCCCCTGCCGCTTCAGGCTGTAAACTGGCACTGTGTGATCAACCCTCCTCTATTCCTTCTCTACTGCATAGCCTAATAATAAACTCCGAAGTAGAGGGAAGCACTCCCAGTTCTCCCACTCTCCTGGTGGATGTGATGGCCACTAAAAATGCAACCTTCATGGAAAGATGTAGCCAGTTGCTTATCGCCATGGGTTCAAATGGAGGGCCGGTGAAGGCGTGGAGGACTAAGTTGAGGTCCCATGGTGGGTTAGAATTTCGAACTTCTCGGTAGCAATTGGAGAGGCCCTTGAGGAAGTGTTTAGTAAGAGGGTGTGTAAAAGTAGAGAATCCGTCTACTTTGTGATGGAACGCCATGATGGCAGATAGATGTACTCACATCGAACACATGGAAAGGCCCATCTGTTTTAGTTCTAGCAAGTAGACTAGAATGAGAAGTAAGGGGGATGAGGCATATAGGAGGGGAGCACTCCATTTGATGAGGAACGCGTTGCCTAGACAGTGTGTACCGAGTCCTGCGCTGGAGCAAAACTGGGGGCATTTGGTATTTTGTGCAGTTGCAAAAATATCTATTGTTGGAAACCCCCAAGTTCATAAAATGGTTAAGAGTACATGTGTGTTCAACTCCCACTCATGGTCCTGATAGAAGTTCCTGCTCAGGGTATCTTCTATGGTTTTCTGACAACCAGGTAGGTCGGATGCTGTAATCTGGACATTGTGCTTGATGCACCATTGCCAGAGTCACATGGCTTCCACACAGAGGGAGCGTGAACGTGCTCCCCCTTGTCTGTTTATGTAAGCAACAATTGTCCATGAGGATCTGCACCATCTTGTCTTTGATTATCAGTAAGAAGTGAGAGCAAGCGTTCCTTACCGGTCAGAGTTCTAACAGGTTTATATGAAGATGGGACTCTGTCCTGGACCATTGGCCCTGTATAGAATGTGGTTTCAGGTGTGCCCCCAAATCTAGAAGGGATGCATCCAGGGTGGTGGTGGTGGTGAGCAACGGCGGATTCTGTAGGTAGGGCACCCTCCTGCAGACGTTGTTTGGATTGGTCCACCACAAAAGGGAGTCTTTCATTATGTCCGGCACAGTGAGGTGTTTGTTTATATGGAGCCAGGCTTGTAGACACTGCATATGTAGTCTTGCGTGTCTGATGACAAAGGTCGTGGTGGCCATATGTCCTAGAACTTGTAGGCGAGTTCTGGCAGACACTTGTGGACTGTTTTGCGCCATGGAGATCAAGTTGGTTAAAATCAGAAATTGTTTTAATGGTAGGGAGGCAGTTGAAGTCTGCCCCCAATAAATTCCAGGTGTTGAACTGCTGTCAGAGTAGATTTTTGTATATTTATCTGAGGGCCTAACCTCGTAAATAGAGTTAGTGTGTGTTCGGTGGACTTTAGTGCTCCCTGCAGTGTTGGTGCTTTCAGCAGACAATCATCCAAGTAGGGAAATATCATGATTCCCTCCCTGTATAGGTAGGCAGCTACTACAGCTAGTACCTTTGAGAATACCTGAGGCATGGTGGAAAGGCTGAAGGGTAGAACTTTGTATTGGAAATGATCTTGTCCTACTGCAAATTGTAGAAACTTTTAACGTGAGGGATGGATATATATGAAAATATGCATCCTGGAGGTTGAGAGCTGAGAACCAGTCTCCCGTTTCTAACGCTGGGATTATGGTGCCTAGTGTGATCATTTTGAATCGCTGTGTTTTCACAAATTTGTTGAGTCGCTGCAGATCGAGGAGAGGTCTCAAGCCTCCTGTTTTTTTCTGTGTGAAAAAATAGTGGGAATAGAACCCCTGCCCTCTGTACTCAGATGATATGGGTTCTACTGCTCCTAGAAATATGAGGTGGGTTACCTCTTCTTGCAGTAGATGCTCATGACAGAGGTCCCTGAAGAGGGACAGGGCAGAGTGGTGGGTAAGGGGTTTGGAGGTAAAAGGGATGGAGTAATCGGTTTTGATAATTTCTAATATCCATCTGTCTGTTGTAATACTCTGCCAGATCAGGTAAAATGGAATCAGGCGATCTCCAAAGGTCTTGCAAGTGGTAGATGGCTCCACCATTGAAAGAGATGAGGTTCTCAGGCCCTTGACCAAATTTGTAGTCTGGAAGTCGATGGCTGAGATACAGTATTTGCGTGATCTTCTCACTGTTTTGTGTTTCAGCCCCTGATGGTCATAGTATATGTGGCATTGAGCATACAGAGGGGATTGGGATCTTTGAGGGGCTTGATAACTTCCCTGTCTTCTTTTGATCTTAGGTTCATAAATGCCCAGAGATCGCCCAGGCTCTCGAGTCCTTGAGAGTGTGTAACGACTCATCTGTTTTGTCCGCAAAGACTTTGGATCCCTTGAATGGTAGGTCTTCTACCATCGACTGTACTGGCTTTGGGAATCCCAATAGATGGAGCCAGGATGCCCTCCTCATAACTCCTGCGGTCGCTATGGATCTCGCTGCTGAATCTGTCAAGCCAAGAGTGGCCTGTAATGCTGTTCTGGTTATGAGTTGACCTTCTGTGATGATAGATTTGTACTGTTCTTTTTTGTCGTCTGGAATAAACTCAGTATCATAGAATCATAGAATATCAGGGTTGGAAGGGACCTTAGGAGGTCATCTAGTCCAACCCCCTGCTCAAAGCAGGACCAATCCTCAATTTTTGCCCCATATCCCCAAATGGCCCCCTCAAGGATTGAACTCACAACCCTGGGTTTAGCAGGCCAATGCTCAAACCACTGAGCTATCCCTCCCCCCCAGTAAATTCAGAAAGACTTGCATATGTGTGTGTGTGTGTGTGTGTGTGTGTGTATATATATATATATACACACACACACACACACACACACACACACATTGTAACTTACTACTGAGTGTAGTTAGCTAAATATAATCTCTAAATACAGAAAAATATCTATATCTCTATATGCACAGGCTAATAACCTATAGGTTTTTTTTTTTCTAGTTCAAGGTTCCCCTTTCCTCAGCTACCTCACTGGATGCTGTTTGACACCCCTGTCAGCCTTTGAGCCTCACATGCTTCTTGTGACTTCCTGAAGAGATAGCCTTACCTCCAGTGACACGTGCAGCAGTGCAAATCAAATCAGACCCACTGGATCTCAAGGCCTTTGGTTCTCCTGTTCTGGATCTCGGGAACCACATGGATCAATGATAGGAGATGACTGGAACCAATGGTCAGGAACACACCATCAAACATGGACTGACTTAACCAACCAGCTTTAAACTAAAGGGACCCTCTTCTGTGCATCTGTTTGTCCTGCTCAGTCTCAGTCTCTCCACTTACTCTTGGTTTCTCTCAGTCCTCTCTGTCCCTCTGGCTGCCCTCTCGTCCTCTGCCTGTTTCTCTCAGTTTACTTACAGACTCTGTTTCTTTCCATCTCTCTCTCACTGGCTCCCCCCGCCTGCCTGTCCCTCAACCTTCCCCCTCTTCCCCTCCAGCTATCACTTCCCCTCCCACTGAGGGTCAGGGCCACCTCCTATAAGTTTCTCAGAGGGACAGACTATCCCCTGTCCATAAAAATATGCATTCACTCCAAACATCCACTTCCCCCAAATCACATATCCCCACACAGGGTTCAAGTCCCTTTACCTTATTTAAATACAGTTATGCAATGTGCTTGTGTGTTTTCAGAACAAGGGCCCAAACATAAGAACCAGTCGGTTTTTAAAAGACATTTCAGGGAAGAAACGTCTCTGAATGGTCCACTTCAGCTGCTCTGGTTCCTTCTCCCAAAGCAGGGAGCCATGAATGTCACCAGCCATTGTACACGAGCTTTCCAGGCAGGCAGGCCGGCTGGCTGCTTGATGTCCCTCTTCCCTCAGATCCCAACATGACCTTACCCCCAAGGTAAGGTAAGAATCAATCAGACCCCATTCTGGATCTATCTGTTGTGGCTTGGCTGCCCAACAGAAGTGAGTGGGAGAGTCCACTGGGCTGGGCAGAGAGGAAGATGGGTGTGTGTGAAGTTGCCCCCTCTTTTGAGTGCCTACAGACTGCAGCCAGCACTCTGTGGAGATTCTGTCAGGTGGGAGTAAGGCCAGGAGCCAGCTATGCAATGGTGTTCTTGACCCCCTCTCCTGTTCCCACTCTTTCCTGTTCCCAAGTCCCCATGGCAGACCCCAACACTCATGTCAGTGCCCTCCTCCAATGGCTCCTCAGATCCAGGCCTTTGTGTGTTCATGTACCCCCGTCCCAGTCTGGTACACAGAGCCATGGATTCTGCCTTAATCCAACCCTGTTTATAGTGCCCAATCCTGAGGGACACTGAGCACCTGCAACTCCCATTGTCTTTAGTAAAAGGTGGCAAATGCACAGCACTTCTCAGAAATAGGCCTTTACGGCCTGATTCTGTAAAGTTCCTATCACCCTCCGCTGCCCCAGAAGTCAAAGAGGATTGAAAGCTTGGCACCTGACAGAGTCACATGTCTCACTGTTTGCAAACCACAAACATTTGTCAGTCTGCATTTCTTTAGAGAAGCATTAAAACAATGACATCAGTGCAATCCAGCACATACATGCACATACTTCTGTTTTTGACAGGTTGCATAATATAATTGTGTACTTGTCAATTTTTATTTCCTTTAGGCAAACTGCAAGTGAAGTTTGTTCAGAGCTTTCGAGCTCTGTCCAGGTTTGAGATGATTCTTGTTCTGACAGTTTTGTTAGAATTTTTTTCCCCTACAGTTATCAAGCTGGAAGAAATCCCAGCTTTCAAATAAATATTTTAAAATATATTTTATTTTGTCCCTCATGGAGGATTAATTCATTTTAATGCTACACTTTGTCCTTAAGTGGCATACTGATGAGAAATGTGCTGATTCTGATAGACCCTTTTGTCAAGAAAGACGTTAATTTCAAGAACCATGGCTAAAATTTAAAATGGATACAGAGCTGGAATGTCTCATGGGCTGGTTCAACATGGCATGAATTGGAGCCTAGCATGTCATAATGACCAACAGTCATCATTAGTAAGGCTACGTTTTAGTCACGGGTATTTTTGGTAAAAGTCATAGATAGGTCACGGGCAGTAAACAAAAATTCATGGCCCGTGACCTGTCCATGACTTTTACTATACACCTCTAACTAAAACTTGGGCAGGGGGCTGCAGATGCTCTGGGAGGGCGGTCCAGGGGTGCTGCGGATGCTGGGGTGTGTGTGGCCTGGGACCCCCACTGGTGCTGGGGGAAAGGGGAGCGACGTGCACTCCGGGACCCCTGCTGGTGCTGGGGTGGCGGGGGGGTGGGGAGCAGGCTAGCAGGCTCCCTACCAAGCTCCATGTGTCCCTGCAGCTCCTAGGGAGAGGGAAGGCCAGGGTGGCTCCACACGCTGCTCCTGCCACAAGCACTGGCTCTGCAGCTCCCATTGGCCGGGAACTGCAGCCAATGGGAGCTGCAGGGGCAGGGCCTGAGGGCGCGGGCAGTGTGTGGAGCCCCCTGGCCCCTCCACCTAGGAGCTGCAGGGACATGCTCCCACCTCGAGATAAGTGCTGCCCCACACCCCAACCCCATGTCAGCCCGAGCCAGCACCGGTCACTGCAGAAGTCACGTGACCGACACGCAGCCTTAATCATTAGTACTGACTGACAAAAACGTGATGCCCGGGTAGCCAAAATGCATTGCCACTATTCTCACTCACTCCACCTCCTAATAGACATTTATTCAGTCTGTAATTTAAAAAACAACCTGACGCAACTGGACTTGGAAAAATATGAATGTCTATGAGAATAAGATTTTAAAAACAACACTGTAAAGTCTACTAGGCTTAAACCCATGAAAATTGATCATTTTTCCTCTGTCTTAAAAGAACAGTGTTCAGTAGTTTAGAATTAATATGTTTTTTGTTTAAAAACATCTAAATAAATAAAGGGGGAAGGGTACGTATTTACAAAACATATTAATAGAAATATTTTCATATATTTAAAAAATTTAAATGAAAAAAAGCTTTAAAAATGTAAATATTCTCTTGCAGTGCTAGAGATGCAAACAAAACCAACAGCATCATGCTGTTGTACAGGAAACAGGACATAAAATGGCCTATGGCTCGGATGCACTGGAGCACACTTTTAAATCCATGTAGATCCCTTTGCAGGATTGCAGCCTACAAATGGAAAAAGAAACCGACCAGGTATTTTTTGCTCTGCAACTTGCATGAAGTGTATTAGCATGTCCTCCACGTCCAATGTTTGCTGTTTTTAGTTTTTTGTTTTGTTTTTATTCCTTACCGTTAGTGAAACTGGTTTTAAAGAAAAATATTGGAGGGACTGATAACAATGTAGTACTATATTACCATAACAATAAGTTGCATAAGAAGAATTAATTTGCACCTGGGCAATTTTACGACTAAGTTTTAGGGTACCAATTAATATTTCCTAAAATAAGAAATCTGAAGTGACAGATTCAGGGGATAACAAAGTATTTCCATCTATTTCTTTAGCAGTGTTGTGGCAAATTTGAGTCACGTTTAGTTGTAAACACTTCTACCCCACTTGCAGTATGAGAAAAAGCCTTATTTCACATCTTAAACTATAATACCTTAAAGTGCTTCAGTTTCAAATCTAAATACTCTAAATTATTTCATATCATGTCACTTCACTCCCACCTTTTTGCCTGTCTATACACTTGTATGAAAAACAAGTTGATATTGTCAGAATAAATGCAATGCAGCTCTCTCTACTTTAGCATGGGTTTGAGGGGATGGTCCATTATAAAACATGTGGAATGAGAAATGAAATAGTATATTCTGATGGAATTTGTGATGGCTTTTGAGTGAGAGCCCACTGCTAGAACCTGGTGGACCACACATTGCAGATAGTCTAAGTGTTAAATTATCCACTGTTAAATTTTCCTAATAAGATTTTCTCTACCATAAAACTTGTGACCATAGGGCAGAGCCACTCTTTAAATAATGGCTGAGGCAGATTTATCTACTGCCAGCCAATAACGATGATATTTTCTAGTTTGGCCTATGGAGAAGAAAGCACTGAACAGAATGTTTGTGTGCGGCAGACAACAGCCCATGATGTTGAGAAAAAGGTTTTGATTGCTTTTTATCTAGCTCAGAGGCCTCAATTCATCGCTGGAATGGATGATTTCTGATACATGTTGGAATGACTGGCTTGTGTGCATGTGTGTATTTTAATATGGATCCCTGAATGGTCAAATCAGGCTACTGCTAAGCACACACAGTGAATGCTAAATGCACTTAAGTGCATAAGACATACAGGGTGCCCACAGTATTATATCCCTACAAAGTTCCAATGTACTCTACATACATATAGTAAATTACATTTTCCAATAAATCTGAGCCAAGTTGATGGTCTGATGACTCACTAGACAGCATTGACATATAGGCATATGAGTATTCTCCATATGTATGGTAAAAACATATAAGCATATGAGTATGTGCTTAAAAACAGGTTTTAAACAAGATCTCATTGGGTTGGGTGGAACTTTCAGGCTCTCCCTTCAAAGTGACCTGCATCAGACCAAACTGTCCCTTCCAGCTCAGGTGGATGAAGCTCCCTGTGGAGTCCATCTCCTGGCTTTGGCCAGAGTGGGCCACTGAGGAGTGATGTGAGCCACTCTCTCTCCCATCCTCAAATTTGCGTGCTGTGCTTTTTAGCACTGCTAGTGCCTGCTGGCTTGGAGAACCCTTTTTAGTTCTGTTTTCTATTTTTCTTTTTAATTTGTTCTGTTTATCAGATATCAAAACACTCTTGACAGAAATTGCCTTGGATCACTGAGGAATAAATAAACCCTGTGATCAGTTTATGAGATCTCTCTGATGTACGGTGCAGCGTTTGGTTTATGTCATTCTGCATGTAGGGGAATGAGATCCTACAGAAAAGAAGAAACATTTCAGTTTATTACCCTTGAGAAACATGCCTTCCTCAGCAATCTGCATGCAGGTTATGCTGTCTTCCACCATCAGTCTGCCTGCCCTATGGCATTGTTCTTCAAAAAACTAGTTTCTACCTGTGCCATCCATCTGTTGAGAAGAGAATCTCTCTAAGAAAAGTAAAATCTATTGCAAAACCAATTCTAGTTTAAAATTAATTTTGTGGACAAATTGGGCTAAATTCAACCTTCAGGTGTGGGGGAATTCAAATTGCAGTAACAGGAGGAGCAGCTTCACCTGAGAAGAGCCCCTCCTGGGGGTGAAGGGTGGAATTGCTGTTGATTGTGCCTCAACTCAAATCTGAAGGCACTTCCTGGAAAAAGTAGGGTAGTTCAATCACCATGCCCATTCAAATCCCTATTCTCTTTACCAAGGCTGCCATAAAAGATTCCAGCGGTAATGTGAATAACATCCCTTTTCACTAGGAATTGGGCCACCACCAATCAGCCACCAGACATTAATCATTTTTGGTTATTACAAATCGGGCTGGATTTGAACATGTAATATACATATGAAGGGCTCTGTATCTCATGTCTAAAATTAAGGTCCCATCTTGTAAACACTCATCACTTAGTGCAGTGTTTACTACCACGTGGTAAGAATAATACTTGGTAATATGTATTTGCAGTATTGGGCTGAGATTGTTAATAGACTCTTCAGGGTAGGGTCCACATCTGTCTGTCTGTCTGTCAAGCGTCTAGCATGCTTTTGGAGGCTGCAATAATACTCTCACTACCAATTCCCTGTGCCGTCCAGTACTCCACACTGAACTAATCTGAAAAGAATAAAAACTGGGATTGTCACAGAGGAGTGCCCGTCCTGTAGCACCCCCTGCTGGCTGAGTGTGGTGCTGATGGTGCTCCTTGGCAGGTCTCCGTGGCTCTCCACTCACCAGTCTGTGCTGGAGAGGTGGCTTAGCCCTCTGGACAAGTCACATACAAACCTAACGCAGGGTAGCAAGAGTCCAAACTAAAGCCCAACAAACAGAGAGGGTTCTTTTGACTTTTGGGGGCTTTCCTTCAGTCTGATTTCTGGGCTACCTTTAAGAGTCTTTCTGGCACTGGGATAGAGCACTCAGCCCCCAGGGCGGTTTCCCTGGAGTACAGTTCTCAACCCCTTCTGGGATATGTTCCTTATGTACTTCTCTGCTCCAGTATAGAGCACTGGGGTCCCGGGTTGGTTCCCCTGGAGTACCCCACCTCCTGCAGACCCTAGCTGAGAGCCTTCCACTCTCTGTTGTACCACTTTCCAAACTGAGCTTTGTCAGCCCTTTTATAAGGCCCAAGTGTGATACCAGTCAGCTCTGTGTTCTTGGGGAACCAGGGCGCAGTATCCAGCCTGTCTGATTCATGAAAGACACCCCGCCCCCACCAGTCTCTGCTTGAACCAAAACCGATCAGAGAAAAGGCTTGCAGAGAGCACTGAAGGGCTTTGGGAGACACACCTAGACCCCTCCTGACAAGGTTTGACAAGATTAAGACATCTCCATTAGCATACAGAATGGAGAACAGAACCGCACTGAACTCTGGGGCCAGAAAAGCAGGGAAGCACTGCATCATGGGCGATCGCTGCTCCAGAAGTTAATGAACCTACGCCTGCACACACCCAGCTCAGCAGTTATCAGACCAATTCTAGTAACAAATCCTCGATTGATATCCAAAATACTGAAGCAGCCTAATTGCACTGTGAGCTCCCTGAAAGAAAACACCACCCACAGCCAAGAGTTATCAGCTCCTATTGTCTAGGCTAAAGAAAACCCTTGAGTCATCAGTTTACTCATAAACAAATCTAGTGTTCTCCCTTGAACCATTGTTGTTTCTCTACAAAAACCCCTATGTCCAAATAAGTGTTCTGATGCACGGACCCAAACTCTGCATCAATTCCACTGGGACTCCATCTCCTGACTGATTGTGCTGGGGGCTCTACATGTCTCCAGCACTCAGGACCCTGAGCTACCACCATCACCTGGGAACCCCGACCAGTTCAAGCCTTATGGAGTGGGTGAGGTCCCTCTCTCTCTCTCTGTTTTCTTTTCTACCTCAGGTATTAACCTTTAATAATGTAACTGTTATGTTTGTTTAGCCATCCTTGTGTAGTTATCCCTATTATTCAATAAATAACTTTTATGGGTAAGCTGGTTGCTTCTCTCTGAACTTTACTCTTGTGTGTTTTTAGCTTCCCCATTTACTCTGCAGCAATGCTTCTTTTACCTAAGCTAAAGATCCCTGTAGTGCCCAAAAATACTGTGGGGTTTTCTCATCGAGTGGGTTACTACCAGTACAAACTGTAAGGTGAAAGTGGGGATAGGGACATGCTGAACCTGTGGCATATAAGGGTGGCAGCTGAAAGTGCTGCTTGACTCAGCCCATTGAGTACAGTGACATATAAGGGGGTCAGCTTGAAAGTGCTGATTGACCCGGTCCACTCAGACTTGCTCTGTTAGTGCGCGCATGCGTGTATAGGTGTGTGTTTTTATCTGATTCTGGGGCTGGAGGAACCCAGCCCTGGGGAACCAAGGTCCTGCAGGATAGCTTTATTGGGAGGGCATAGGTGCTGACTCCGTGGGTGCTCCGGGGCTGGAGCATCCACGGGGAAAAATTGGTGGGTGCTCAGCACCCACCGGCAGTTCCCCGCCAGCCCCGGGCCTGTGCCCAGCTCACCTCACCACGGGCGATGTTGCGGGGGCCCACCCCCCACGCCGGGCGACGTTGCGTCGGCGTCGGGGGCGGGGCCCCGCAACCTCACCCGGCGTCGGGGGCGGGGCCCCGCAACGTCGCCCGACGTCGGGCGACAGCACCCACGGGCGCCAACAGTAGTCGGCTCCTGTGTGGGAGGGGACTTGCAGAAGGGAGAAGTAGAGCTCCATATGAACACACAAGTGACACAAGCAATACATTGATAGAATTACAGAACCCCTCCCCCCCCGTCGCCTCCCCAGAAGAGTAACCCTAATAAATGAGCATACCCCAAAGTAATGGGCAAATCTGGTAACAGGTGTCCATTAACCACCACATGACCCTCCTTCATCCCACCCCCGCAGCCCAGGAAGCAGCTAATAAATTATGACACAGATGCAGCTGGCCCCCATCTCCCCTTAAAGGATCCGGTCTCCTTGTGACAGGCAGTAACAATTTTCTGTCCATATTTTGTTAACCCCAAAACACTGTAAAGACAAACTTTTATATGCAGAGAACATGATGCCAAAATTACAGGCCAAGAGCAGAGCACTGAAGGATCCTGGAAGATATTTTACCTAGTGATCTCTCCTTTGTTTGGTTTGCTGACCTCACCACTGGAAGGCTTGCTCGTGTCCGGCTGCCTCTTGAAAAAGGAGTTGGAGAATCTCCCTCAGACATGGCTTCTAAAGAATCGGCAGATGCTTCGGACAGATGTTCTGCCTGGTCTCCCAAATTGGGCTGTGGGCTTTGAGACAGCTTTGGGCTCCTTGTCTGTAAAAATAAAATAAATATATCATTATTATATTGCAAATGTCACTAGGAACATCAAGATCCAACTGTCTGGGGGAAAAAACAATGAAAAAGAGTTCATTCAGCCTCTAAATGCAGCATTCTACAAGGCCTTGTGTGCTCAAGGTGACTTCTATGTAAGTTATTTAAAAATATACTGTCCCTGGATATTCCATTAAGGTTTTATTGCTGTACATCTACCGTACAAATTTCATTTCTAACAATGACCTGAGGCTGACATATTATAGAGTGGATGTATGGCAATTCCATTCCCCTGCTGCTCAGACAACTGTTAACACTGGTTATGACAACAAAGGTGCACTACACACACACACCCCCTCAACCTATAGGATTAGAAATTCATCCAATAGGTTTTCTTAGATCTACTCTCAAAATCAGTGAGTGAATTCTATAAAGAGGAAACTGGCAGCTGAGAGGCATAGAAGTATTTGAATTTTTGACAACTGAAATGCTATTATTAATAATTAAAATCTCTAAAATGTTGCACTTACCTTGAGGAGCCTCTTGAGAAAAATGTCCTGAAAATAAATTTAGCAGTAAAGCTGTCAGATCTCAGTATCAGAATTGCTGCTACATATGCTGTGAAGAGTACAGGTTAGCAAGGCCACAATAGCAGTCTAAATTTTTTATCCAACATACTAAAAAAATTATGAGCTAAACTTTGCTTTCATTTATACCAGCATAAATGTGGAAAAACTCCACTAATTAACTGAATTACTTGTGATTTCCAGTGCATAACAGCAAACCAAATTTAGTTGCTTACAATTAACTGTAACTTCCGTTAACTGCTAGATACTGTATGTTAAAGATAAGTCTACCTAACCGTCTCTGCTGGTACCAATCCAGGTTTTTATATTAGCAACTATTACTGGAATTTCTGGCTAACAAAAACACACTTAAAAGGAAATGCAATGTCCTGAACATTTTCATCGTTGACTTCAAGAAGGGCTTTGTGTTTTGTGAAATAACATATTAATACATTTTACAACTTATAAGGGAAGTTGCATTGATAAACATACATGAGTTCCGTTTTCTCTGTTGCAGAGAACAACAGACATCTGCCACTATAACTCAGACTGAACTTGGTAGGGTAGTAATTTTCCATAATTTTCCATAGTTGTTACATCCAAAATAAATAGTATACCTACCCTAAGTACAGCAATGCAAAACAACAAAGGTTTTTTCCCCCCAGAACTACAGTGGAAATATAAACTTTTAAAAAATAAAGGCCTAAAGACTTGTCAGTTTACATTCCCAGGCATAAAATGCCACATATCATATCCGTCTTTCTTTCCTCTCTCATTTAAAGGTCAGATACTTATATTAAAAATACCCCATAGTTAGGCTAAAAACAACTCCCATACTGGGTTTGAAAAATCAATCAAATTAAAGACAAGTTAAAAAAAAAAAAAAGAAAAGAAAAAAGGCCAAGACAACACATTTTGTTGACATGTGGCTCTTTCAGCATTTTCTCGTGTGAGATGGAGAGAGCTCGTTGCAGCAATGGCATAGATCATGTAATACTCCCCATGTGACCTTGAACGTAAGCAACAACTCTTAACTTTTATGAAGTTTTTATTAGACTGCTCTACACCCCAGCCTTCTCTGCTGCCAGCTTGTCCAGTTGCTCACATATTATAATAAGTTAGAAATATCTAATGAGAAAGCTAAACTCTCTGGAGCTTTGCACTTATGAAATGTTAGCTATTATCCAATGTCCTGCAGTGAAATGATTTTGAAGCATTGAATTTTTCCATGAATTAAAGCTAACAACATTTATCGCTAGCATACCAAGGCATGCTTTGAAGTGCCTCTGACATGATCAGCTCTAGTCTACAAGGTTGTAAACACAGAGACTGGTGCAAGTAAAATACTGCCTGAGAGTTTACAGAAGTGACAAGTGACCAGAAAACAAAGGATTTCAAGAAGTCAGTACTTCTTTCATTTAGTTATCTGAAATGTGGCTTGGCAACCATCATTGCTAAAATATTTTAGTTACATAGGTATGCTTGTTAGAAGGTGTTACTAAATAAGGTCACTATAACTTAACTCATTGAACAATAAAGGGGACTAAAGCACATTATGAACCTCAGTTTACTGTTCTGTTAATAGAAAAACCATAAGGAAAATATAAAGCAAGGTGCAATATAAATGAATCAAGATAATCCGGTAGAAACACTTCATGGTTTAAATTTGTTTTTGAAAAAAATGCTTTTGAGAAACTAATTTTGCTTCATGTTTCCCCATTACATTTGGTTCCATTGCTCTTAAGACAAGCAGGATGACAAAGTTATATCTGTGCAGTTACCAATATCTGTTAAGTTACATTCTTGTTTTGAGCAATTCTTTAGCATTTAATATAAAACGACTCAGATCCCTCTCAGGATTAATGCCAACTTCACAGTGACTCACACACAGTGGCTAGCATTGCTTAATCAAATCACTGCAATGCTAAGAGGCTTACCAAAGACTAATTAAGCAAGGGTGACTCATACAGTAGATTCTGTAAAAACAAGAAACCTAATTCTCCTTTTACATGCACTAAAGTAAATCTGGAGGGGCTCTACTGAGGTCGATGGAGTTACACAAATGTAAAACCAGCGGCAGTGAGAAGTGAATCAAGCTATATTCCCTGTAGAAAGTACAGCTATATGCCCTGTAGAAAGCCTTGGGCCATTTGTGGTGCTCGACTAATGTAATATTTTTAATTTTAAACACATAAAAAGAACTATCACCGGGGAATGGTGGCCATCCAAATAGTTCTGAGATATCAATGCATATAAGGACTGGGGTGCAGTTTTCTTTTTGCCAATGGTGAGCACCAGATTGGATGTTACAGTGATAGAGCAAGTTTCTGGACATATTAGGTATCAGAATTGCTTCCTAGAAAAATTGCCCTCCCCCTCCCTGAGGGAAAAAGAAAAAAAAAAAAGACACAATCCATGTCTATGGAGCCATAAACTACCAGAACCATTGTGAAGATAGTTGGGGAAGGCAGTTGGGAAACTGGCAGTAGTATTTCAGTCCAGGTGTCACCAATAGGCATGTTGCTGCCAGACTGAAGCAAGGTAAGCAGATAGTAACTGAGATGACAGAGAAATATGTATAGAAATGACACTACAAAGGTTTCTGTTTACAACTCCCCTCCCCCCCGTCAAAATGTATTTAAAAGTTACCTAAATACTTAAGGCAGTATATAAGAATGGGGTAGTATCCCTTTAAATAGCTCATGAGCCCTCTAGTTGCGATCATTGTGTTCTATGTTTTAGAAGCTTCCAGAGCCCAATCAGAACAGTGCACAAAATGATACAAATTTACATCAGTAACGATCAGCTAATAGCTTGTGAGACACATGCTGGTTCTGTGGCCCTAAACATTACTTTGGTCAGATTGTCCTGTCTGACTGGTGCTCAGTCAGTGCTTCCTGAGTCTCAGGCAAAATATGAGGAACGCAAATCACAGCAATATCCCCATGTTACCTGAGACATGAGTAATTAAATAAAGCATAGAATGCAGTGTAAATGGACCTGCAACACAGAAGCCATGCAGATCTTTTCATGCTTCAAGGAAGAGAGAAAACTAAGCCACCGGAATTTCCCACTTAGGTAAGAAGGGTGACTCTCTCCCCATTTAGTAACCAGGAGGGGAAGATGAACTTATGTGATGATGTCAAATTGTCACAGGATGATATTGCATTAAAACTTGATAATGATCACTCACAATGACATGTCACCATATAACCCATTACTAATGCAATGTCATGAAGGAAATGTCAGGATGCTGCACTAAGCAATTATTTTATGCATCTCTGCAAATCTATTTGAGGATGAAGCTATTCTCTGCTTGTTGAAGGTCTATTAACACTAACTGCATATTTACTATTGCTGACCCCAACGTTTTTCATCTGGCCTAGACAATATGTTTACTCAGATCCCACAATTTATCATTTATATTTTTAGGGTGGAATTATATTCAAATTATCCTAAAAAGCTGCAGAATTTTCCACCAGCCTTCGGAACTCCTACTCATGACCGGCTGCATGCTTCCTGCTGTTGTAACCAGCCAAAAATATATCTTGTAATTTGACTGCTGTGAAGAAATGAGCTTGAAATATGCAGGTCAGTTATTCCTACTCTCCCTTCTCATCACCACACTCTTATCAGGAGTGATCTTCATAGTTACAAGTGAAACTTTTTTTGATGCTCCTATATAAATCTGTCTGGTCAGTTCAAACTTGGGTGTCTAAAGTTAGGCACTTAAATAAACCAAGCTAGATTTTAGGGTTGTTGAGTGCTTGGAATTAACACACTTATTGAAGTCGATGGGAGCTGTGGATGCTCAGCACTTGTTACCACCAGGCTCTTATCTAGGTCTAATTGGAGATATTGACGTTTAAAAATGTTGTCCTAGGGAACTTGGCAACAGGCCTACCAGAAGTTTTCATCACTACAGACAGGTCAGGGCTGAAATATGCAACATGCTTGAGGATCTGTTTAAATATTTATAAGTAATCAAGGAACCCTCAATTTTAAGCTTCCTCCAAAAAGTGCATGATGGGTGGATGGTCTCAGTTTAACTGAAATGGCACACTCTCCCTCCTCCCCTTCAATTCCCTCAAAGAAATTCCTATTGAGAACAATAGGATGGAGAGGTTAAAAAAAGATATACTCAAACATGTACATATTAAACTTTAATAATAGCTCTTAACCCATGTATGTGTAACCCAAGGTTTTCTATTGCTACAAAAGGACAGTCTGGGATTTCCTGGGTAGGTAATACACAAAACTAGAACAAATTCTATAGGTAATATTTTAAATGTGGTGGCTGTAAAAATACAGAGCAATGGTCCACCTTGCTATTCTACTCAGTGAAGAATTCTGGGATCCCACCACATTTGCTCACAGCAGATAGGTTTTACAGTCTTTGTCATCTCATCCCAGGTGGACTCAGGGTTACTATTCTGCTATTTATTAAAGGTGTCCATAATTTCCAACTTGGATACTTACACTGGGCTTATCTAAATAAGTTTCAGTTGGAACTTATTCATTTCCCTCAAAAAAACCATGCTGAGGCGTATTCATGGTGCAGAATGACCCATGTTCCATCCCAGAGGTGGCTGCAATTCCCACCTACACAATCTGGGAAGTGCTGTGAGAACTCTAAGGATGAAAGGGATAATTTAAATAAAAGCTGACACACTTATTAAAGGGAAAAGATCCTCACCCTCTCAAGTAGCCATAAAACTACAAGCAAAAAGAAATACTTAAATATATAAACAGATGCCTAAGTGCACCTTGGGGATAATGTGTTCTGATCCAAGGGACAGATTACAGTTTCACCCCTTTCTCCCATGCACACACCCAAGGAAAATAAAAGGAGTTTCCACACCTTTGGTGTTTGCCCACCAGAGCTAATGAACAAGCTATGGAGACTCCAAAGCTGTCCTTGTCAGATCTATTTCAGCGGGTTCTAAAAGGCTGGAAATAATTTTTCCATGTGCTAAATAGCTGAGGGGAAAAAAAAAAGACAACAATCACCAACATTAAGTTGCCTTGTAGATTGGTGAGCTCTTCAGGGCAAGGTGTGAGCCGTGGCCTTCTGTGTTTGGAAAGAACCTAGCATCTGGTGGGCGCTACCAGGAATAAATAAATAGATGGGAAAAACAAGTATAACAAAGAGCATTGCGTAGGGCCTTAGGCAGCACTTAACTTACATCTGTCTTATTTGAGACTCCTCTCACCCCATGCAAATAGATGTGCATCGTTAAGGGCCTCTGAAATGTTACATTTGAAATATTTATCAGAGCACCTATGAAAAATTACTGGGCTGGTGAAATTTTGATATTACAGTAGGGTGACCAGATGTTCCGATTTTATAGGGACAGTTCCGATATTCTGCCCTTTGTCTCATATAGGCATTTATTTTCCCCCACCTCCCTGTCCCGATTTCTCACACTTGCTATTTGTTCACCCTATATTACAGCAGCTCCCTTTCTCCTCTCTTGCGATTTGTCACTCTTCCTCCCCCCTCCCCTTTCCCTCTGCTAATACCCTATGTGCATCTCATTGTTGAATGAGTAGGCTGCCCCTCTCTGCCCTTCTGCTTCTCCCCCTTTTCCTTTCAGTCTGCTTCCTTTATTTATTTGCATATTTAAGTCCTATTGGTGGAAATAAAATGAGTCAGCAAATGGCATAATATCAGGGACAAACAGACAAACAAGGCTATCATGCATTGTATATACAGAGAAAAAAATATGCCTAATATCCCTGTTCTTATCCCTGTAAAAAAAGAACACAGAGTGTGATCACTCTCAAAATGTCCCGTTTCTTACCCATGGAGGGTTATATTTATGGGATTGAGGACTTATGCATTTGACTGGGACACCCTTTAAATCTGCATTCATATATAAACCACACAAAATATGCTGGCAAAATAAACTATAAAGATGCATAGTTGAGACACCCATAATTATATGTGTCATATACAAAGTGGAGGAAGAGCTCAATGGAGGACAGAGAAATGTAGGGTTAACTTTCTAAGTGTGAATCATGTGTGTGTGTGATTGTGAAGCCCGGCCATGGTTTAGTCATCTCAGGGTACTCTTGTGAATATCTTATATTTCTCACTAGCAATTTCAGGGATACATAAACATACATGTTTCTAAATCCATAGGATCTAAAATATTAAAATGTTGATGAAAATGATCATGAAATGATAGATTTCATTATTCTAAGGAAAAGAAAGGAAGGAGTGAGAGCAGCACAATAAGAACAATGGACTTCAAAAACCAAACTCAGAAAAATAGTAGGTAAGGTCCCATGGGAAGAAAATCTAGGGGGGAAAGAAGCTCAGGAGAGTTGGTTGTTTCTTAAGGAGACAATATTAAAGGCACAACTGAAAACTATCTCAATGTGAAGGAAATATAGGAATAATAGTAAGAGGCCAATATAGCTCCATTAGGAGCTCTTTAATGACCTGAAAAATCAAAAAGGAGTCCTACAAATAGTGAAAACATGGACAAATTGCAGAGGAGTACAAAAGAGTAAGCACTAGCAAGTAGGGACAAAATCAAAAAGGCTAAAGCACAGAATGAGTTACATCTAGCAAGGGACATAAAGGCGATAAGAAGAGGCTTTTTAAAAACATTGGGAGCAAGAGAAAGATGAAGAAAAGTGTAGGTTCTCTACTTAGCAGTGAAGGAGAGCTAATAATAGATGACACCAAGAAGACTGAGGTGTTTAATGCCTATTTTGCTTCAGTCTTCGCTAGACATCTGAATGGTGACCAGATACTTAACACAATTAATAGTAACAAAGGGGAAGGGACACAAGCCAAAATAGGGAAAGAACAGATTAAAGAATAATTAGATAAGATAGATGTATTCAAGTCACCAGGGCCTGATGAAATTCACCCTAGGGCACTTAAGGAACTAATTAAAGCAATTTTGGAACTATTAGCAATTATCTTTGAAAATTCATGAAAGATGGGTGAAGCCCCTGAGGACTAGAGAAGGGAAAATATAGTATCTATCTTTAAAAAGTGGAACAAAGGGGATCCAGAGAATTATAGACCAGAGAGCCTAACTTCGATTCCTGGAACAAATTATTAAACAATCAATTTGTAAACACCTAGAGAATAATAATGTGATAAGAAATAGGAAGCATAGATTTGTCAACAACAAATCATGCCAAACCAACCTAATTTCCTTCTTTGAAAGGGTTACTGGCCTAGTGAATGTGGGGAAGCAATAGATGAGATATATCTTGATTTTAGTGAGGGTTTTGACACAGTCTCACATGACATTCCCATAAACAAACTATGTGGTCTGGATGAAATTACTATAAAGTGGGTTCACAACTGGTGGAAAGACCGTACTCAAAGAGTAGTTATCAATAGTTTTCTGTCAAACTGGGAGGGCATATCTAGTGGGGTCCCACTGAGGTCAGTGCTGGGTCTAGTACTACCGAATATTTTCACTAATGACTTGGATAATGCAGTGGAGATTATACTTATAAAATTTGCAGATGATACTAAACTAGGGCAGGAGGAGGGTTTGCAAGCACTTTGGAGGAAAGGATTAGAATTTAAACCAACCTTGACAAATTAGAGAATTTGCCAGCAAAATGAAGTTCAATAAAGACAAGTGCAAAGCACGTCACTTGGGAAGGATAAATCATATGCACAACTACAAAATGGAGAATAACTGGCAAGGTGGTGAAACTGCTGAAAGAGATCAGCGATTATAGTGGATCAAAAATTGAATGAGAGTCAACAATGTGATGCAATTGTGGAAAAGGCTAGTATCATTTTGGGTGTATGAATAGAAGTATTGTATATAAGACATGGTAGGTAATTGTCCCACTCTACTTGGCACTGGTGAGGCCTCAGCTGGAGTTCTGTGTCCAGTTCTGGGTGGCACACTTTAAAAAAGATGTGGAGAAATTGGAGAGTCCCCAGAGGAAAGCAATAAAAATGAACAAAGGTTTAGAAAACTGATCTATTAGGAAAGGTTAAAAAAACTGGACATGTTTAGTCTTGGGAAAAGAAGACTGAGGGGGGACCCGATAACAGTCTTCAAAATATGTTAAGGGCTATTACAAAGAGGATGGTGATCAACTGTTATCCATGTCCACTGATGTAGGACAAGAAGTAATGGGCTTAATCTGCAGTGAGAGAAATTTAGGCTAGATATTAGGAAAAACTTTCTAACTATGAGGGTAGTTAAACTCTGGAGGCTTCCAAGGGAGGTTGTGGAATCCCCATCATTGGAGGTTTTTAAGAAGAGGTTGGACAAACACCTGTCAGGGATAGTGCAGGGTTGCTTGCACACAGGGCAGGACTTGAGGATTTTTCAAGGTCCCTTCAAGCCCTAGATTTCTATGGCTCTATGATGTAACAAGGGACTATAAAGTAGCACAAGTGTGAGGAGGCCTGAATAAAACAGATGAATGTCAAAATCCAGTATGAAAATTGGGCTGGGAGCCATTGGAAAAGATAAGTATATGTTCCCATTCCCTGTATCCCTCTCCATACACCACCCTATTGGTATGCCCCATAAGGATGTCCCTCCAAGGGCACAAAAATCTCATGCCCTATTAAGGGACATCCTTATAACTTTCAAAATCACAAGAAAGAGCAAACTACACGATCCCTTTGCAGCAAGTACGAAAACATATATAGGTAAATAAGTGTCCTCACCTCCACAGGTCAACTTTTCTGCAGCTGTTTGATCTCTCAATTAATTCAAAAACCCTTCAAATATATAATGCAATATAAATAGAAAACAGCACATTTTAAGGTGGTTATTAATGCATTGGGGCCACATTCTTCCCTCAACAACATGCACTCAACTCCCACTGAGTTGAAGGAGTTGGGTGCATCTAACCAAGACAAGAGTGTGGACATTTATGCCTACCATGCCATTAGAGGCAAACTCAGAAATAAAAACAATGTCAAAGGATGCACATGCATCAGATTGCTGTACCCATTTTTCTTGATATGAACCATACTTCACCACGGTGAAATACAAAGGGAAAAGCATGCATGTCCAGATTTACTCAAGGACACTGACACTAGTTGTGAGGCAAACCACACACAGTTAAAAGGCAACAGGCTCAATCCAAGGCAGAGTGCATAAAAAGAAAGTGCAGTACTAACTCTCTGAGAGGATTCAATTTTCATCAAGTACCTTTGAATGTCAAGTTCTGAATGAAGGGAGATCAACATACACTGCAAAGCCTGTGGATCAAAGAAAGAGACAGAGAGAAGAAAAAAAAGAAAAAGAAAAAGAAAATTGTTAAAAGGAAAAATAAATCAAATCAAAACAAAAAGAGAATGGCCTGGGCATAATGTAACTGTACTGCAGCATACCAGCAGCGGAAAGGAAAGATGAGCTATATACTGAAAAAATATACAGAACAAAAGGCAGCATGTACACAGTGAGCAATATAGTCTTATCAATCAGTAACACAGTTTCACTTCGGTATTCCAAGAAGCAGTTCTGCAGCATTGAGCTCAGAAGGTGCACGGGAACTGGTGAGCTGTGAATGTTGACAGTGATCTTACTATAACCCAAGTTTAAATGAAGACTATGCCATCTTGTTAGCCTGTCACTCCCCATAGCGAACAGCATCGTCAGAGGGGAGTGACAGGCTAACACGATGGCATAGTCCTTCCTGATCACACTACGAAGAGCGTTGCCTAATCTTGTGAATTTACTGCGAGTCTCACAATAGTTGGAGTTTTGCATAAAGCTACAGCTCCCAGAGTCATAGGATTATGACTCATTTAAAAACAAGTTTCTAGCCTTCATAGTTGTGGAGAAAATCTTGAAAATAGGAGACTTAAGACCCACAATACAAATAAAAAAAACCCCAAATGTAGTATTGTTAACATCTCATGATTTTAGGAGGCCTGACATTATTTTTGAATACTTGGATTTGTAAATGTAATGCTACATGTCATTTAAATGTAATTTAATTCTTCATTTGTTTGTTTCTAATAAAAGAAAAGCATTTTACTTATTTCTAAATCTTCTCCCCTTTCAGCCTGTGTCAAACTCCTATTACAACTGTTACAGTGCTTATTTTGTGCCAGGGCTTGCCACAGCACCTCTAGGCTTGACAGTTCATAGCCCTGGCACCCCTGGGCTTGCCGCATCAGTTATGAATGTAAAAAAATGCTTGAGCCCCAGCACCTCTTTCATTACAAATTAAGCACCGCACCTGTAATGACCCCGCTATTGCCTATTCTTTACTTTCTGCTATTAGTATGAGCCAAAGTGAGAAACTAAGCTGAATGGATAACTATTAACTACTACAAATATTGTATTGAGCAAGTGAGCACGTCATATAGTGCCAACACTATAATTAAGACAGTAATTCAAAGAATCTTTCAATTCTTGTACACAAAACCCATGACAGACATGACTGTATGATATTTGATTCCAGGGGCAAGCCTATTAGTACACAAATATTCTATAGTTCTTCAAGATGTAGTCAACTAGATAAGGTGGTGGGGGGGAGGGGAGAGAGTTATACCTCTTTTTAAAAGAAAACAATAGAACACTCCCCGCCCCCGACAACAAATATACCATTTAGATTTGTTCAAGTAAAATCGGATTTTTACAAGCAAGTTATTTGTGCAAACACAAGTACATACTAAATGCAACTTGAAGCAACAACTGGATAAATTCCAATCCTGATACCAGCACAAAGGTACAGACAACATGGTCAGTTGCCACGGTCGCTGCACTATTGAAATCATGTCAGCTTTTGCATTTGTTTCTGGTCACCCTCCCAAACACACACACTCCAAAGGGTTTTAACTTTATTTTTAATTGAGAAATCATTCAGATAGAAAAATCCATCACATTACTTCGTTTTTTTACATCAAGTGCTAAATCCCACAAGGCGAAGTAGCTGGATTGTGTGCAGGGCTTTCCATGGGAAGGAATCTCTCACACACTGCAGAGTTACCCTGAGGTTTCTGTAGCTCTCATCATGCATAAGACCCTAATAGTGTAGAGTGCAATGACCCACATACTGGCAGATTCACCAGCTCTGCTCACACTCTGACCTCCAGCTCTTACCCAAGGCTCCACTGAACAGGGTGGAGTTGAGCTCTATGCCCAATGGGTTCCTCAAACCCTGTCACCCCACACAGTGAAACCAAACCGGTGCCACTGCCTCTGGAGCCTTCCACATCACAAAGGAAAGGGCCGTATTTAACTCCCAAGTGTGTCTCATTATTAAAGTTAGGAAGCCACTTGAATAGTGTATCTTTTTAGGGCGGGAATTTCTGTTATTAAATTAGCCTTTTAAAAATAATCAAGTTGTTATGTACATTCTACAGCAGGTAGGCAGGTCAGAATACACAATTAAAAGCGATCAATCAATTTCATGGACATCTAAAAAACCCTCTCCTCTTAGTACAACAACGTATTCTCTGCCCCTCAATATCACATGTCGTAGCATGTGCACCAAGGGTTGGAGCTAGAAGTCTTTGAGTAAACATAATCTGACAGGGAAAACCCCCCACACAAAATCACAACATGGACAGTCATATAGTACAGGAAGTCTCCCAATATAGTAGACAAGTTAGTGCTATGAAGGCAAGTGAAGACTCCACAGTCTGTTACAGAGAAGACTTCAGATCATATCAGACTTCAATATTAGGAGAATACTTGGACATGGTAATATGAGAAGAATATTACTAAAACTATCTTTAAATGCTGTGATCCCAAATCAGGGCCTCACTAGAGGTGAGCCTAGAACAGATTTTGAAGAAATTCAGGTCTGAATCCAGACTTTGAGGCTTGGACCCATCTCTAATATTAACCTGAATATTGCTTATGTATTTATATGCTCTCCACTCCCTAACTCATCACCATAGTATCCCAAGTACCTCAGAAATATTTTAAAATATAAAACAGTACTAATCTGTTTCCTCCCTCCCAGCCTGTAGGAGAAACAACTTGATTTTTATTTTATTTTTCATGCATAGGTATGTGTGTGAGTGTACACAGACCATACAGAGGGAAAGCTAAATTGAAGAGATGAGTTTCACATTATTGTTCTCAACGCAATGAGGATTGTAATCCTTCTTTTCTGCTACAGGAAGACGTTTAATAATGTAGGGTCAGCATCTGTGAAAGTTCTCTCTCTCACACATCTCCTCCACTGGTTGACCATTTCATTGGCCCACACTGTAATGTAGCTGTCATGGGACATCATGGCGATCGAGAGAGAGGCGTCCTCTAAGGTAGTTAGGGACAATCCCATGGACAATTTACACTATCAGAAGAGAGATCTTGAACCGGACTCTCTATTTAATGGAGAGCCAGTACAGAGAATAAAGCACTGGGATGATGTGCTCACAGCAACCTGTGGTGGCAAGCAGATGAGCTGCTGTGTTTTGTACCAGCTGGGAGCTTTTTCAGGGGCTGCAGCTTCATTCCTATATATCATGGGCCAGATCCTCAGCTGATGTACATCAGCCTGGCTCCATTGACTTCAATGGCAATACACTGATCTATACTAGGTGAGGATCTGGCCCAATGAGTTGAAAGAATGTATATGCGACTACAAGGAATAACACACACTATCGCCCTAGACCCTCAAAGGAGAGTAGCTTCTGTTGAAAAGTTATGTCTACAGAAGCTGAGAAAGTAAATAACCCACAAATATATAATATAAAGTGCTATGTCCTGCCAATGCTGGATTAGTATAGAAAGGGACAGCTGAACACATGCTATAAGGAGGCAGTAGAAAAAGCTGCAGAAGGAAATCAATTTCTAATGGGAAAATGGGGAATGTGTAAGGGAAAGAACAGAGAAAGGAGCAGTGAGAGATACTGAATATAGTCAGTAGAATCAAGTTTGGAAAAGCCATGGCTGTAAACATATCGAGACACACTAACAGGCAACTATGAGAAGTTTTTACTATTACATGCAGAAAAACTGATTTCAGGAGCCAGTCTTCACTATGATGAGAAAGCTAATAGGAACAAAGGAAGCAGCTGTAAAATATGCTGTTTTTGAACTGTAAACAGAAATGGAGACAGCAGTGGCCTTGGAAAAGGTGTAGAAAGCTGAGACTCAAAGGAGGGAAGCAAAAATGCCAGGAATGTGCTGACTCTCATTAACTGGAGTCCTGAAAAACATCTAATGCATGCAATTGGCAAAGTAGTATCCAAATGATCAGCATGCAGTAACTTAGGGAGAAAAATGTTAAATAACTTAGTGCTGAATGTATTAGTAATTATCCCAATGCCTAAGAAAAGAGACTGAATGAAGAGTAAGACTAGCTTGCGGGATCAGCTTGTTTAGTAGACCAAGGGAAAGTATTCACTATACTAAGCAGGATCAGGCCTTTTGAACACTAAGATTCTAGACCTTCAAAGAAAAATCCAAGTGTTTCAGATGCTGCTGTTGGTGATTCAGTAGGAGGCATCCTTCCCTCCAGGTTAGCCTGAAGAAATGCTGCAGAATGGTGTTAGGAATGCATTGTACAGTTAGAGGGTTTTTGGGGGGGCGGAGTAACACTGCTTTTCTTACTGGCTGTGGTCATTCAAATCTGGGTGGAGCTTTTCACTAGAGTGGGTGTTAACCTCAGTTCCCCAGATCACAGGATAACTGAGAAATCATACAGAATGTTAGGGTTTCCTGCATTTTCAATCCACCTCAAATGTATGTCCTTGTTTTATGATTTTGGTAAATTTCAGAAAGGAAGCAAGTCCTTACAAAGAGAACAAGTTGAATTTATACAGGCCACCTAGGAAAATTACAAGACTGTTCAGATGTTTTACAAGAGATTTCTAAAGCCAGGTCTAGAATATATACTATGTATGAAGCAAAGACATGTTAGCAAGAAGGCTGGGGTGCTATAAGGCAATCATGGAAATTGAATATGCTTACAATCTCTTACCAACTATCCATTTCATTTTCATGCAGAATCATGTCATAAAATCAATACTGGGGGGAAACAGTAATGGGAAAGCAAAGGGCTGGATATGACTATGTAGATGATGATATATTACTGAGAGGGTCACTGATTCATATGTCCTCTTAAAGAGCTTAGAACTGAAGGAAGGAAATAGGGATCAAATGTCTATTTCCTGTAGACAAGGATTTTTTTGGGAGTATGTGAGAAAAGGATGGGAAAAAGTAAGGATGGCAGCATAGCTGGGTTTGAGCCAGAGAAGCTGTTCTAGTAGTAATTTTAAAATAGCAGACATTTATCAGACAAGGAAAACAACATACTTAACACACATATCAGGGCGGAAAAGGTGAGCTCAGATGAATTGCAAGCAGTATGCAAGATAGCCATTTGGGCAACTTATGATGAAACAGGGATGGGCAATGACAAATGGTTTGAAAATAATCATAGAGACAATAAAGTCAGCCAAATATAGATAAAATGTAGATAGAGGGAAGAGAACAAAGCAAGAATACTACATGAAACATTCAGATTCAGAATTTGATATTCCAGGCTCTAACCAGCACATTCTACTTGTACAGCATCATACAAAATACATATGCTCTTTGGATGTTTTCTTATTAAAATATCACAGATGAGAACTATGTATATATGCTACCTTAGCAGAAACAACTTTTACCTAATTACCAAACAAAAAGCAACATAAAAAATTAAATTCTCCTCTTCTCTCTCATATTTATTGCTCTTTCAATATATATGTAAAAGTAACTTGTATTGTCAACAATTCTTTATTATAAAGAAAGTAACTGGAAAGAGCTAAATCTGAAGTCTCTCTCAATGGAATTCAGCAAATGCCACCGACTATTGTGTGTTATATACATAGGGGTGGTATTAGGGGGCATTAGCGATGTGTGTGTGTGTGTGTGTGTGATTTATTTAAAAATTAACTTTTAAAAGAAATGTTAAACCAGTGGTCCCCAAACTTTTTACCTTGCACCCCCTCTTACACCATCCATGCCCCACCCTAGTTGGGGCCAGGAATGGAACCGTAGCTGCAGGAGAAGGGATGGGAGGAGGGGGACAACAGACAGGGGTAAGGAGGCTGAGGCTGGGGCCACCGCTGGGGGTGGGGCTGGGGCCAGAGCCTCGGCCAGGGGCTGAAGACAGGCAGCCAGCACACCAGACGCAGAGCCCCAGCCAGCGAGGCCAGCAGCTGGGGCCACAGGCGCGGGGCTGGCAGTTGGGGCCAGCAGTCAGGAGCAGAGCTGGGTGGTGGCTCTTTCCCCGCCTGGCTAGGCCCCAGCCGTATCTCCCCCCGCAACATTTCTCCAGGCCCCACTAGGAGGGCATGTCAACAGTTTGGGGACCTCTGTGTTAAACAGTCTGGAAATGAAAAGTGAAGGGATCCAGCATGTTCCCCAGGACCGTATATTCCTTCACTATCACTACACCCCCTTGTTTTATCTGTAATAGAAATAACCTTATGGATATACACTATTGATTACATATCTGGGATGAGGGAAGAGAGTTTCCAGTCCCCCTTAGAAATGCTCCCCAGCCTTCTCTTCTTGATCCTTCAAAGTGTTGAGTGCTCTGGCCTGATCCTGCCAAGCACTTAAGTACATGCATATCTTTAAGAAATCACTGGGACTACTAACATACTTGAAGTTAGGCACATGCTTAATTTCTTGGCTGGAGTGAGGCCAGAATGCTCAGCACCTTGTAGATCTGAGTCCTATATCCCTGCTCGATTGAGTCCTAGCCAGCCCCTTCCTTTTTATAACCATAAAAGATGGCTGAGAAGGTCAATGAAGTGAGAAGTGTATCTTGCATTCTTATGTGTCTGTCTCCTCTACAGTTATTCAAGCACCATCTTGAACAATGTAACAGGCCAAGCCAAATTCTTTGTGCCATGCTGGAACAAACTGATTGAACAAACCGATGAACTGGACTGTAGTCCACGAAAGCTTATGCTGAAATAAACTGGTTAGTCTCTAAGGGCAGGTCTTCACTACCCGCCGGATCGGATCGGGTAGCAATCGATCTACCGGGGATCAATTTTTCGCGTCTCGTTAAGACGCGATTAATCGATCCCCGATCGCGCTCCCCGTCGGCTCCGGAAATCCACCTCATCAAAAGGCGGAAGCGGAGTCGACGCGGGAGCAGCAGCGATCGACTCGCCGCCGTCCTCATGGCCAGGTAAGTCGATTACGATATGCCGACTTCAGCTACGCTATTCACATAGCTGAAGTTGCGTATCGTAGATCGACCCCCTCCCCTAGTGTAGCCCAGGGCTTATGTGCCACAAGTACTCCTGTTCTGATTGGGTAAAGTTCCTCAAGACTAATGTAAATCCAGTTCAAGGAGCTCTTTTGTGCAGGAAAATTCTGCACACAAAAAAGCTTGCAAATTATAGACACATAATATGGCATGGAATTTTTTGAAAAAACACTGGCTAAAAATGTCAAACATGGATGCCTAAAGTGAGTCATGTAAATCCACATTTAGGCACCTAATTAAACAGCCTGATTTTAAGAGGGGCCAAGCATCATTGCTTTCATTAATTTTAATACGAGTTGTTGGGTACATGGCAACTGAAAAATCAGGTTCTTTTATTTATAAACTGATTCATATAAAATGTTCAGATGCCTAAACGTGGATTTATGGCCCTAACATTAGCAAGTTTGAAATTGTTAGCAAATCTCTTTGGAGAATGTTCTGTCCTGATTTCCTGTATTTCTCTTCCACTTTTGTTTTAGTAGCTGGGACGCTTGCACAAACATAGGTTCTCTGATTTTAAGAGTTCATCTGTTCCTGTTGTTGATTCCCTACCTGAAGTTATTATCCTCTCTAACATCACAATTTATTGCTGAGAAAACCATTGTGATTCCCCATAAGAAGATTATGATTTATGGGAAGAAAGAAGCATGCAGAGATAAGCCATAAAGAAACAAAGATCATGATTTCATGGAAATGTCCCCAGTAGTATAAAAATATTGGGAAGAGGAATAAAACAAAGAATCTCTCTCTCTCTCTCTCCACATGCGTGCGCGCGCACACACACACACACACACACACACACACACACACACACACTTTCAATATACAATTCATCCCTTTCATTTTCCTCTGGTGTTTCCCTCTCAACATTACATAGACAATTGGCTGACCTGGTTATTCATATGACAATCAGTGGTATATGGCATATTACAGAGTACATAGTGACTTACAGCCTAATGTGAACACCATCTTCTGAAATATTGAACACTTGCCTTGTCATTTTCCATTAGTTATATCTACTTGTGATTGATCTTCCATGAGTTTTCTCCTTAGACTTCTTTTTTACCTACACTATTAATTAAATGGCCATTATTTTCTTGTCTGTGATCAGCTCGTTCCGATAAATTCGATAAAAGCTATTCAAAGTGATGGAAATAAAAATGTGAAGATTGAGTTACTTGCAATTCAAATTTTACAGGTTTGTGTAGTTGTAACAAAAGAGGGAATAATTATGAGGTAATTATTCAGAAAGAAATGCAGAGAGACACCTGACTATACACTGTAACGTGGTTCCATCTTTATTCTGGTCTCCCATGTGTGGCTTTAAGAATGCTACTGGTCAGATTTTCAAAAGAAGTCAGCACCCAGCAATTCCAAATAATGGCATCTACAGAGCGCTATGCTCGTATGGAAATCTGGTCACTTCAGATGACTAAACGGAGCTTGAGCTCTTCTGAAAAATTGGCCCTAGAGATGCCCAATATAGCCCTACTGGTTTCCCATTTAACATGATTTGGTAGGCTGATCCCTGAACCCATGCAGAGCCCTAATGAAGTCAGGAGGGCTCTGTTTGGGAACAGAGATTGACCTGCGAGGAACCCAGTGCAGGATAGGGGTCCAAAGGGTTAACGCTTTTCTTAGGTGGCTGTTTTTCTAGCTATCACATCTTTGTATGCTAATGAGCTCTCATACAAGCATTGTTATTCAGAAATCCCCTATATCATAGAGCAATGAATTAATAAGCCTGCTTGCTTACATTAAAGCATGCAAAACATTCTTCTTCCGACAGCATTCCAATCTGCTCCAAAAACTCTGTTTAATCAGCTCTACAAAGAAATCTAGGCATAGAGTTCTACAGATTGGGAATCTGGAAGTCCTGAGTCCCAATACCAGGCCTCTATGAAGGCACTCAGCTTCTGTTGCCCTATCTCAAAGTAAAACATACTGAATGATATCTACCTAGCTCAGAGGAGTTCTTTAAAGATTAATTAGTTGTTGGTTTCCAGCTCTTTGAAGATAAAAACTGCTATATAAAAACTAATTTTTATTGTGTCATATTAAGCTTGTTTTAAGTATCACAGTTGTCCTGCCATGGTAAGTTTTATATCAAAGTCTACTATTTTTCTCCAAGGGAAAAAATAACAATTTTGAACTAAAACATTAAATTGAAAAGCCCTATACATCTGCCTTAGTATTCAAATATTTGATTGCATTCTTCTCTTCCTTTAACAAGTACATGCCACCCAAACAATTACATTAGTGTTAGGTTGCTTAGCTAACATTAGCAAATGTCATTGTGCAGCATATACTAGATTATATTTGTCTAGAAAATACAGAAGGTAGAGTGGAACTGAGTTTTATAAATCATTCTTACTATCTCAAAGCAATGAGCTAAATATTGTAAGCGCAATGACAATGTATGTAAATAGACTGTGATTTTGCAAGATGCTGAGCAAATCCTGGAGACTCTGAAGGTATATCTACACTGCAGCTCAGAGCAAGCCTCCCAGACCAGGAACACAGACTCACGCTTTTGGGGCTTCAGGACAGAGCACTAAAAATAGCAGTGTAGATGTTGCAGTTCCAGCTCTCAAGCCCACCCAACCCCATTGGTTTGAGAGCCCAAATTGCAACCAAAGCCACGTCTACATTTAGTGTGCTAACTGGAGCCCCACCACGGCAAGTCCGTCTACACAGGCTGAGATGCTCACTACCAGCTGCAGTGTAGACATACCCTGAGGGCCTTCAACTCCTGTTAAAGACAACACCAGAGCTAATTAATGCCAAACAACATGGATTTATGAAAAACAGATCATGTCAAATTAACTTGACATCATTTTTATATTATTATAATTTTGGTAAGTAAAGGTAATAGTGCTGATGTAACGTACTTAGACTTGTATAAGAAATGTGAATTGGTACCACAAAACCTTTTGATTAAGAAACTAGGACAATAGAAAACCAACTTGACATACACTAACTGGATTAAAAACTGGCTACCTGATAGGTATCAAAATGTGACTGCAATCCAGGAATCAACACTGAGCATCTGTTTCTCTAATTGGGTCCTGCAGGGATCAGTTATTGGCCCTATGCTGATTAACATTTTTATCAATAACCTGAAAGATAACACATAATTCATTACAGATAAATGTAACAGATGACACAAAGATTAGTGAGTGGTAAATAATGAAGAGAACAGGTCACTGATACAGAGCAATCACTCAGTAAACTGGGCACAAAAAAAAAATAAGTTTCAATATAGCCAAACGTAATGTCTTAGAAAAAAGACTGTACACCATTCTTACAGAATGGGGGACCCTATCTTGGGAGGCACTGACTCTGAAAAAGACTTGGGGTTCCTGGTGGATTATCAGATGAACATGAGGTCCAAGTGCAACTACGTGGCCAAAAAGGTTGGCTGTATAAACAGGGGAATATTGAGTAGGAGTAGGGAAGTTATACTATCTTTTTATTTGGAGCAACTGCTACTGAAATATTGTGTCTAGTTCTGGTGTCCACAATTGAAGAAGGATATTGAAAAATTGGCACGGTTCAGAGAAGATCCACAAGAATGATCAAAGGATTGGAAAACATGCCCGATAGTGAGAGACTCAAGGAGTTCAGTATATCGAAGAGAAGATTAAGTTTATAAGAACCTACACAGAGAACAGAAATTTGATAAATCTGATGAAGGGCTCTTCAATCTAGGAGACAAAAGTATAACGAGAGCCAATGGCTTGAAGTTGAAGCTAGACAAATTCTGACTCAAAATAAGGCCTAAATCGTTAACAGTGAGAGTAATAAACCATTGAAAAAATTTACAGAGGATGGAGTTAGATTCTTCATCACGGGAAATCTTTAAATAAAAAATGGATGATATTGTAAAAGATATATTTTAGTTAAAACAGGAATTAATTCAATGGTCCCTGATGACCTTATAATCTATTAATTGAAATTCAGACTATATCACCAGGGAAAACAAAGCACATCTACAAAATAGCTCCTTTTAAAATAATCAGATGTTTACTGGTATGGACCATTCTTCCTTATGTTTTCTTTTCAAGAAGCAGTTCTGTTGCCTTTGCCATTCCAATTGTTACAGCAAATTATTAATTATTATTAATTTCAATGCAATTTCAAAATGTATTGTTTCAAATATTATATATCAGCATAGACGAGTATTTCAAAATGGTGCATCACATACTATGCACTAGCAAGATGCATAACAAACAACCATTTTTTGGAATACGATTAGCTAATAAATAAATAAATAAATAAATATATAAACAATAATAGTACTAAAATCACATTCTAGCTACTTCAACAGAAATGTTAGTTAAAATATACTCCAACGAGAAACACCACAAGGATTCTACTGGCTTCATAAGACATATAAAGCAGGGACAAAGAGCTACACTTGAAATTCAGGAGTTGATGTCATAATTGTTCAGCAGCCAAGTCAGGACTATAAAACCAAAAAGAATCTGCAGCATATAAAGCAGTTTTCAACTTATAAGGCTTCCAGCACCTTTGCCAATGGATAATAACTTGCTATACAGTTCCCCTATGCACATTTTAGGTACAAAGGAATTTAAGTGTAACTATGAGATGTCTTTTAAAAAAATCTCTTTTTTTTCTGCTCCTGATTGCTATTTTTTCCCTTCAGAATTGAAAATGTTTCTTGCATGGGGACCATCTGCTTTTTACCAACTTTGATTTTCAAAAGGCTCATCCTTCCCCCACTTTCAGTGATGGCACCACTCATAGCTAACAAAGTTTACATGGACTAGTAGTCTACCAAACAAACCAGCTTTCAGCAGTGTCAGTTGGTATGAAGCAGACTGATATGTGGTTTTCTGATGATAGAATAGTGGAAAATGCAGTAAAAAGATCACATAAGCCTCAATATCCCTTTCATTCTCTCTCAGCTGATGTACCGCTGTTTTAGCATATTAACCATAGGTGGCCTTAGAAATACCGAAAATATACAAACATAAAGGATAAAAAAAATCCCTAAAGTGACATGAATATTTTATACACACCACCAGATGAACACACATTAGCCTCTTTTGCGTACCCTCCCCCCAAAAAATTACTCCCCATCTACACTGGCGCACCCCATATTCTTTAACCTCTCTGCCCCTGTCAACAAAAAGGTTGGTGTTTGTTGGAGCAAGGAAAGTATATAAAAATAATATATGGAAAGGCTGTGCCACATCAGTCTCCTAGCTAGCAAGGCACAGTTCTTACTACTTGACAAAGTTCATAGCCAGAACATGACGAAGGTTTTATTCTTTGGACTTATCTGTTTGCTTGGTTTCTCTGCATGACAGGGAGAAATCCTGGCCCACTGAAGTCAATAGGAGTTTTGCCTTTCACTTCAATGGTGCCAGGATTTCATCCACACAGTCTCATTTTCCATTATCGAAATTCCTTAAAGTGGGAATTTGAAAGATTCTATATGGAGTGAAAAAAAATGTATTCCAACCTATTGTTTCCCACAGGGAAATTTCTCACAGTAATTTATTTCCCAACAGCTGTTGTTCTATTGAAATTAGTTCATAGAATCATAGAATATCAGGGTTGGAAGGGACCTTAGGAGGTCATCTAGTCCAACCCCCTGCTCAAAGCAGGACCAATCCCCAATTTTTGCCCCAGATGCCTAAATGGCCCCCTCAAGGATTGAACTCACAACCCTGGGTTTGGCAGGCCAATGCTCAAACCACTGAGCTATCCCTCCCTCCAATTATTAGTTGTAATACCTAATCACTTTTAAGAGAGAACACACCAATAGCTGTATTGGCCACCTATTTAGGTGTCCAAATATAGACTGAGGTGTCTAACTTTTATGAAGAGGGAGGCCACAGCCCTTGCAAATATAACAGTGATATTTTTGCAGGAGTTTTTACTAATTCAGTAAGAAATCAAGTATCAGAGGGGTAGCCGTGTTAGTCTGGATCTGTAGAAGCGACAAAGGGTCCTGTGGCACCTTATAGACTAACAGAGGTATTGAAGCATAAGCTTTCGTGGGTGAATACCGAAGAAGTGGGTATTCACCCACGAAAGCTTATGCTTCAATACCTCTGTTAGTCTATAAGGTGCCACAGGACCCTTTGTCGCTTCAGTAAGAAATGTGTCTCGGAAACTGGAAGGAAAGAGTACTTCTCGTCTTCTGGCGCTGGGGCAGAAATTACATCAATTTCTTTTGTCCCTATTTTTCAAAATTAATCCACTTAATTTTATTGGCTAGAATGCAGGAAGTTACAGCAAAATGTACCTCCCACATTTTCAAAACAGACAGATCTCCACCCCTCTGCTCTAATTGCGAGCAGCGAGAATTGTGTACTTGAAATTTACAGTAGCTAACCATTCATTCCGTAAGTATGTTGCTTTGTTTTCCTTCAGTGTCCTGGAATACATGTCTTCTTACATGCTTAAGTAATAAGAAACCACCAAATTGTCAGTTCTGATCAAGACAGATGAGCCCCCGAGGCTGTCTTCAAAGTGCTATGGTATTAGACATTTGTTCACCGCAAAGATTGATGAAACAACTTGGGAAAGCTATATTTGGATTCAAGAATATTCTCTCGATTGACTGTCTTCAGGATATGGCTATCACTGTCATTCATGCAAGGAGAGATTCCAGAGAGTTACCATCTTGAAGATTTCCACCTAGATACCACCACAAAAGAGGAAGAGAGAAATAGCTGGATACTGGAGTCTTTTGCAGAGATCTTGAGGTTCTCTCTTTGACCATCAAGGTTTAAAAACAAGAATATTCTAATACTGAGGAGCTGCTCCAGTTTTGGGAAGAAACTGAGATCTATAAGAAGAGCTATGTAGCTCTTTACAAAGACAAGAAAATATTTCACACTTTTAATGGTTCATAGAGATCTTCCCTCCAACCCCTATTAAATATGTTCCTTGATTATAGTCAGTCATTCACTGATTACAGTATTTCCCACCAGCATTTTAATTTCTTCTGCTGTAAAAGTAGTAACTTGCTAAAGAAGGAGCAGGGCCAGCTCTAGGCACCAGCTAAGGAAGCTGCTGCATGAGGCAGCAAATCAGAAAGGACGGCACTTCAGCCGTTCTTGGGGCGGCACTCCGGGTTTTTTTTTTTCTTTTTTTCCCCTTCCTCGGCGGCACTTCGGTGGCAGCTTTTTCATGTGTCCGTCCTCGGCGGCAGCTTTTTCCTTTTTCGGTGGCACTTCGGCAGCAGCTTTTTAATTTTTTCTTCATCAGCGGTACTTCGGCGGCAGCTTTTTCATTTTTTCTTCTTCAGCGGCTGCTTTTTTTTTTTTTTTTTTGCGCTTCACTGCTTGGGGCAGCAAAAAAGGTAGAGCCGGCCTTGAGAAGGAGGTGTTTAACAAAGAGGTAATGCTTCAATCCAAATACTGGTGAGCTTGACCAGGGGACTGAAGTGAAAGCTAACTTCTGCTCCCAGCTGCACCACTCACTCACTGTGATGCTTGGCAAGTCTCTTAACCTTTCTGTACTTCATTTTACACATCCATAAAATAGAGATAAGAATACATTACAGGGTTATTGTGAGGCCTAACTCATTAATGTTTGTAAAGCACTTTGAGATCCTTGGATGGATGAAGCTATAGAAGTACAAATAATCTAGTAGTAGTAGTGAAGATGTACAAATCTGCATGATTTTTCATTTTTAGTAAATACTTTAATTTATATATTTGTAGAGAGATGCGAACCTTACATGCCAAAAGCTTTGTTGCCTCATTAATCTCAGAGGAGCACCAGGATTACCTGATGGAACAGGTAGTCACGTAACAGTGTAATTGCCCCCAAAGGAACTTTTCATAGCCTGGGGACGGGGGGGGCGGGGGAGGGAATAGTGCAGATCTCTCCAGGGGTGTCTTCACAGTAGCTTGGAGCTAGCACATGTCTGTCTATCCAGACTGGGAGGCATGCTCTTGGCTGCTGTGTAAACCATGCCCTCATAGGTACTGCTTCTAGGGTGACCAGATGTCCCGATTTTATAGGGACAGTCCCGATTTTTGGGTCTTTTTCTTATATAGGCTCCTATTATCCCCCACTGGTCACCCTAACTGCAACCTCATGGTGAATCTCCTATGGAAAGTTCATACTTTCAGGAAACTCCCACTGACTGTTAGCATCCTGTAGCACAAGAGTTATGGTCTTTTGAGTAGCCCATCCACGTTCACTTAACTGAAGTGAAGTTGTTAAGAACAGTTCTGTAAAGGCAGAAGCTAAAAAGAGTTCACTGCAAGTTAGCTAGTGTAAGAAAGCCAAACTGAGAAAAAAACTAAATAGACTATCCTACCAGATCTGCCATCCACTGATTGAGCTTTCAGTTTCCACTTAAATCTGGAATTTAATAAATGGTTAGTTATTTTGAAAATATCTGAAAAGGGAACTGGATCCCAGACCAGTTCTAAATTGCTGTTGAATAGAACAAAATTATGCCTGGCTAGTCTCAATTTGTGCAATATTTTGCATGAATGCAAAATTCTGAAAAGAACTACTTGTTTAATATTTGCCTATAGTATTAATAATCTCATGATATTTGGTTGTTTTGCATCAGAAAGATCTAGTGAAAATAGTCTGGAAAATAGAAGGGCACGACTAACATTTTGGTAGCAGCAAGTACCGAAATGCCACCTCAGAGTCTATTGAAGTAGTGGAGGAAAATTTTTCTATTATAATCACAATAGAGCTTGGGATGCAAATAGAGAGATTATTTATTTGTTTATAAAAAGAGAGCGATCAGTTTTCTTCCAAGTGTCTCAAAATATTTTATTTAGAACTGGGAGTTCTGGAGAAGAGAGATTTGGAGAAGAATGTAAAAGGTATATAGCCTCTAGGGAAATTCTTCTACAGTAGTTTTGGACAATAAATAATACTCCTCGGCATTAAGACAACACCTGCTGAAGTTCAGAAATGGAGTGTCTGCAGTCTGGAATGCACCCCAGGGATTCTTGCAGATCAGAGAAATGAGGTTTGCTATCTCTTATCTCAAGAAGTTACTGTTTATAATATGTTATCGTAGATTCTATTACTTGGCCATGGAAACTATTAGTTGTATAAACTGTTCAAGTCCTGGGAGTGTTCGTACCTCACTGATGGTTAAAATTATTCCTGTACTGTATACATTTTGTAAAGTGCTTTGGGATTCTTCTGGATAACAGGCACTATATTATAAACATAAGATCATGTTCATAAAGTGCATTGCCATTAATCCTTTCTGGCATCCACATAAAGATATGGATTTCCATGGTCTCTCAATGAGAAGCTGAAGATAATGATTTTTGCCTATGGAGTTGGCCTTTTTTGTAGAGCGTTCTAAGCCACCACAACTTTTAGATCTCAATTTTCCCAACTACTAGTTAATTTAACCTTGAACAGCAGGTATCTGCTCTGGACTGAAATTGGGTCATTTCTGAAAATGTCATTGGCTCATTTCAATACATAATCCAGCACAGAATCCTTTTTTCAAAAGAGAATTATGAGGTGTCACATTTTTTTCTCCAAGCCAAATGAGACAATTGTCTGCATTGTACTGGGTCAAGAAAATGTCAGGCTGATCCAGCAGTAAAAATCCATGACCCACAAATGAACCATTTAAAATAATGTTTGAATGATAAACTTAGTTCTCCCAGTCCAGAAGATATGTTGTGCTGTATAAAAAATTAGATTAGGAAACTCAGAGGTATCTCTGCAGCAGTAGTGAGTAGGACTGTAAAAATCCACAGAAAGTAAATTCTGTGTATTAATGAGGGAAATCAAAAAGGTTCCAGCAACATGAGTGAGAAGAAGGCAAAGAGTTGAATAACTGTGGAGAAAAATGTGAGTGAGCAAGAAATCAATTTAGGTTATATTGCAATGCAGAGGGCTCTAATGTTACCGCACGAGATAATATGAATTGGAAATACTGTTTTTATTGGTCCCAACTCTGATTACAATCACAGTTTATTCTAGGAGATGACATCATCATATACATGATGAAGCAGATGAAATTTAAACTAAATGCTGACAAATCCAAACCTAATTTTAGTCCTTTCAATAACTGAAGAATATTCAGAGAATTATTCCTCTAGATTAATGAGAGCCAATATGCTTTTCGGCTACAAGCTAATGAAAATGAAAAGAAGTTTCTGTAGCATAAAAGTACAACAGCCACAGGTCACTTAAAAACATAATGCTAATTTGGAAGGTTGCTGTCTCATACTACAAAGCCTTTCAATCTAGGTAATAAAACCTTTGTGTTTTGTTTACATAAGACATTTAATGGAAACTTGGAACAAAAACAAACCTGAAAGTGGTGTCTCTCTCTGTTTATACCTTTTAAAATACCTGCTGAATAATGAAGTATTGCTTAAAATGGATCGTGCCTCTCTAAAATCTAGCCACTAAAAGGTGGCACTGACCCTCTGAAAGCTTTTACCTGAATTATATTCACACCCTGGGTGGAGGGGGAGCAGAGAATATTAGGCTATGAACTGCTGTAACAATAATTAGAGTGTTTGCATGTGGGTGGAGGAAAGCATGTAAGGAGAGAACATGGGTTTAAATAACAGGAAGAATAGTTGGCAAACTTCAACTACTTCTTCAAACCTAATAAAAGACACTAAGAGGGTCATCAAAATGTTGAACTCCAAGGTTTACCAACTGCAATTTAGAACATGGGTTCTCAAATTTTGTAATAGTTTGAACATCTTACTAGAGGGAATGGGCCAGGATCCTCAGCCTGCAGAAGGGGAAATGGAATAAAGGTGGCTGTATGTTAGTTTTACATGCCCCAGACCTCTGTCCTGAGGCTGGTCAGGGGCCAGTTTGTGCCCAAACTATTTAGAGAAGGCTCTGAGCTGCCTCATGCTGCACCTGGCAGCAACAGCGCTCAAGAAGCGTTTCCAGAGATCATCAGAGTGCAGCAGCACCACAGCCACAACCCTTTCCCAGCCAGAGGCCACACACACCTTCTATACAAGGGGCTGCGAGATGGGGATGGGTTGTGTAGAGCCATTACACTGGTTGTAGTCTACCAGGGTATTCCCCTTACAATAGGGAAATCCTCAGGTGGCCACTCCTGCTGGCTTTCTGGCTGCTTTGTGCCACAGCCAGAGGTGGGCAAACTAGTTGGGGAGACATGATCTAGACCTCTGCACTGTGAATCACCTGCCTTCCCCTTCACAATCATTTTGCCCATTTCCTCTCCCATTTGCAATCACTTGTAATACCCTTGTAGTAACTTGAGTAATTGCTTAAATGGAAAAGTAATAAAAGGACAGTGATGATTTTTAGCTTCTTTTAATGAAATTTTGCACCTGGAGATATGAAGAGACAGGACTCTCCAGATTACCACCAAGTACTTCATGGATCATAGTTAAAGAACATAGGCATATTCATCTGAACTTAATACATTATGTGATATTTCTCTAGAGTTTTGAATATCTGTCTTTCTTGCTACTAGGAATAATGAAGCAGTAGTTTAAAAGTGCAATCACAGAATATTATGGTACAGGAGCAATATTCCTGGGGCCCTGTTCTCCTTGCATAACATATAAGTAGTGGGTCTTTGTAATGGTCCCTCGTTCTCCCGCTCAGAGGGAGGCCACTCAGGCTGGTCCGGTCTGGCCCAGACCAGAGTCTGCAAGACAGCCAAGAGTCCGCAATAGGGCTGGGCGATTAATAGTTCCTGTCAGGCTTTAGCCTAGGTTTGGGTAGCTCAAGTAGTCAACCCTTAAACAGAGTCTATCAGGACTGGCTTTGGCCTGGGTGGAGCTCAGGCAGGCAGCAAACAAATCAGTCTATCAGGGCTGGGGCCTGAGCTTGAAGAGGCTTAGGCAGCCAGCAAGCAAAACAGTCTCAGGGCTGTCTTCTGCCAGCAGGTTGCCAGCAAGCAGACTTAAGTCTGGCTTTAGCCTGGGCGGGGCTCAGGCAGCCAGCAAACAAAACAGTCTTTAAGGGTGACCGGTAAGGGAAGTTCCTCTTCAGAGCTAGAGCCTCCTTGCACAGGGTAGGGGGTCAGCTACCCCGGGGTGGGATGGCAGGGGGACACGGGCCCACCCTACTCCACTGCGTCCCAGCCCAGGCAGGGGCAGAATTGGCTGCCCCTGTGTCGGCAGGGATCCAGCCGCAACACACCGACTGGGCCACATCTGGCTCTGCAGCTGGCTGCTCCGGGGCTGCCCCTGGGCCACTTCCTGCTCCTCGTGATAGACGGCAGCAGACACTCCAGGCCAGTCCTTGTCAGCGTCTGTGGATTGGGCACCGCCCTGTGAGGGTTCCTCTCGGGGACGCGGCCGAACCGGCAGAGCGTCCTTCTCCTTCACAGGCTCTCCCACAACTGTGCTGCAGGGCTGGCCTTTTATACTTCCGGCCACGCCCCGGTACTTCGGTGAGGGGGGTGGGGCAATCTAGGCTCCGCCCTCCAAGGGGAGTGTAATGGTTCTGCTTGGAGGGAGGCCACTCGGCCTCACTACAGTCTTCCAAATTCGCAGCCATGAAAACCATGTCATAGACTGTGCAATCTGGTCTCCAGACGCCACTTTGTCACTTCAGCAGTTGTCATCTTAAACATCTTATTAGTTCATAGTTATAGTTCACGTAGACTACTCAGTGTATGCAGGCGTGTGTGCGTGTGCATGGGTCTCTCTCCCCCTTCCTTGGGATTGCATGATAAAAGCAGCTCTTTTCTTCGCCAGAAAAAGGGGTCTTCCCTTTGATTACTAAAACTGCCAAAATGAAAGAGCAATGATAAAAGGAAAATGATGTGGCATTAACAGAAAAAGCTATGCAAAGTGCTGGAGATGAAGTCACCCTCTGCCACCTCAATATGTTAAAATCATAATGTATCAGTCTGCTGAAAACTGAGTGCCAATTCAAACCACCCTGGTTGTTTCCATGTTAACAACAAAAACACACTTCCAAATTCTCTCTCTTTCTTATGTGCAGGCTTTTAGGGCCAGGCTTAATCAATCAGGCAATTTAGTTTTCCATTCCCTATTGGAAAAATAGAAGCCTCACAATAAACATTTTTGGGGATATTATTGGGAAGGCTAGGGGCAAGAGATACGATAAAATCATTTTAGGCTTTTTTATGGTTCAAAATTAACAAATTGAGGGAATAACATCGAATGCAACAGAACATGCTTTACCTCATTTTAAAATGTTATTTTCTGGTTAATAAACATAATATCTGTAACATGTACCATAGCTTTAGTAACATATAAAAGCATTGTAATTTGGAAGACTTGGATTTTGGTAAATCTACTGGCAAAATACATGTTTTTTTCAAAAATAAAGTACGCAACATTTACCAATATAGTGTCAGGGTGTACTTTTTTTTTTTTTTTGCGCTTTTCATATATTAACTTAAGGGGTTAAGGAAAACACACACAAATGCATTCTGTAAAGTAGACATTTTGCTGGAAGGAAGATGCATATAGTTGAATGTAGTGAGAGAGCTGATGTAAAACCTAATGCACTAATGTTATACTTGTATAAACTGTACACAAATACAAGGAAGCATTAAAATAATGTAGCTTTAAGGGTCTGGGTCCTGAAACCAACAAAACCCAGAAACTTCCAAGTTTGCTCTGATTATTCATTCTTTCTCCTGTACCACTGAGAGCAAAAGAATGCATACCCAAAATACTGCCAGCCATAACTTGGTTTTCCTGCACATTGGTCACTTTATTCAGACCCTGGGCTTTTTCAAAGAGAGTTGTTTCTATTAATTTCCTTTTATTTCCTTTATAAAGTCAGTGAATGGATCTTATTGCAGGGATCAGTGACCAACTGTCTCTTGTCTGCAACCCATATGCTTCCCTAATCTGTCAATACATTCACAGGGCTTAAAAAGAAACTTGTGTATTATTTCCTAGCCTGGGGGCCAGATTCTGATAATGATGTTTATGGTCTCTAGAATAAATATATATTTTGGGGTCTAAAGTATTTGCAAAGGCAGATCCTGCTACCCCTACTCATGGTGAGTAGCACTTAACTCCTTCAGTAGTCTCACTGATTTCAATGGTACTACTCAACATGAATAAGGGTGGTAGAATATAGCCGCAAATAGTATACATCCCGTCGACCAGGACGACTCCTTTGAATCCAGCATGACATATTGTATAAATCCATATTTAAGCACATTTTAAATAAACATTTGACCTAATGGTAATTAGTCCATAATATGAATCATTTTCTTGACATTTTATTGTTTGCATTTTAAGATATTTTTGAGACATGCATCTCTAAAAAGGGGCCCTAAGGAGTAATGTGAAAGGCCAGGACCCAAATCTTCAAAACTACACCCACACAGGAAGATCCTGAGAAGGAATCAAGAGGCATAATTCCTTTATGCTCACAGAATCCCATTGTATTGGACAGGATTCTCTACGGGTAAGCCATGTGGTGGATCCCACTCCAGGACTGGGGCTAAAAATTGGGCAATTATTGTGATTATGCACACAGAATATGTCCATGCAGTTATGCACATGCAGCAGGACACAAGTTTCTCCTACAGTTAATGTATGCAAACAAGTCAAAAACTTGCTGAAATCCCTTCACTGAAGAAACAAACACCACTACTGTAATTACATACAGAAAATAACAATAGCTATCAGGGGTGTGTGCAGGAATAAAAATGTGATGGCTTTTGGAGAGGCATATTTTGTGCCCCAGCCACACCCCTGGGCCCGAAGGTGCTGCGGCCCTGGGGGCCAGAGGAACTTTGCATACTACCTGTATGGCCCTGAGGAAGTCACATGGGTCACAGCTCTGTGCTGATTGGGCTGCAAGTGGCCCGGGGGCTGAGACCACTGATCTAGAGTAAGAGGAGGGATGGCTTTATGGAACATTATTGTATTAGTTACATAAGAAGGGAAATCACCTAGCTGGTCCTTGTCTGACAGATTCTTTCATGTATATTTGAAAGGAAAAACTGTAATTTGAGAGAGAGAAAAAGCAGAAATGGAAAACTATATAAAAAAGTACTGATGAAATACTTCAGACTTTTAGCATGGCTGGATTATCCTGTTCTCTACCCCACAAATATACCCCAGTATATTTAGTCAAAGGTAGATATCCCTGTGGCCAAGAGACAGTTCTAAATTTCAAAGCAAAGTCAAATACCAAACAATTATTCACTTGGAATCAAAGCGACAGTGTAAGCACAATAGAGAGTAGATTTCACTGCAGACGCTAATGATCTAATCAGGATACGCTTAATTGCATTTGGTTTTGCAACTAGAGTGGTGCACTCAAAAAGGAGAGGGTTAAGGTTCCCCCAGAGCTTCCCGCTATAACAGAACTATGTGAATAACTATTCACACAGCTCAAAGCAAACTCCTCTCATGCAGTCAGTTGTCATAATATGATCATTTGGAATTGCAAGTCCAAACAAGGTTACTATTTTTGGAGGTATATTTGATTTATTGCACTGTTGAGGTTCTGGACACCTTCTGTGTCATAAGAAATGATGAGGCTATGAAGACTTGTGAAGCAATTTGTTTAAAAGCTCAGGAAACTTATGAATAAATAATCTGTGCTAACCTTTCAGTAGTCACTTTCCTCTCACAAAATATATTATTTCAATACCACTAGTGCTGTTGTGGGGCTCTCTCTGCGCTCCTCATCTCCTATATAGACCTGACATACAGCAGCTGTACTCTCAGGTAAGGTTTGAAAATTGCCTTTGCTAATTACTTTTATAAACCTGACGCTGTAAATAAAATGCAAATAGCTCTTTATATTCATTGTTGAGATGGGACATTCCCATCTCAAAAGTAATTCCACTTTTCTTTTTAAAATATGAACGTTGAAGTTTGCTAGCTTCTTGCAAGTGAACTAAATCATCAACTTAGTACATTATTACACCCTGTTTTTATCTATAAATCTCAGAAGAGTTTTCATCTTTGTCAGTCATAAAAACAGGAGGTCCAGTACCACTGACAGACTTCAATGTATTACAATAACTTCTATCAATTTCAAGAGTTGTAAATAAAAATTGCATAGATTATAAGGCTGTGATCATCTTGTCTGACCTTCAGCATAACAGGCCACAGGACCTTCCCAGATTAATTTCTGTTTGAAGTAAAACATATCTTTTAGAAAAACATCCAATCTTGATTTAAAGTTTTCCAGTGATGAAGAATCTCCCTCAACATTTGGTAAACTGTACCAATGATTATTTACCCTCACTGCTAAAAATTTGAGCCTTATTTAGAGTCTGAATTTCTCAGGCGTCAACTTCCAAACATTACATCTTGTTCTACCTCTGTCTGCTAGACTGAAGAGCCTTTTATTATTTCTGTTCCCTATGTAGGTACTTATACATTGTGATCAAATCACCCCCTTAACTTTCTCTTTGATAAGCTAAATAGACTGAGCTCCTTGTGCCTTTCACTGTAGGGCATGTCTTCCAAACCTTTAATCATTCTTGTAGCTTTCTCCAAACCCTCTCCAATTTCTCAACATCCTTCTTGAACTGCAGACAACAGAACTGGATACAGATATATATCCAAAGATCGTGTTCCATGGGTTCTCAAACTGGAGGTCATGACCCCTCAGGGGGGTCTCAAGGTTATTACTTGGGGGGTCGTGAGCTGTCGGCCTCCACTCCAAACCCTGCTTCGCCTCCAACATTTATAATAGTGCTAAATATAAAAAATATGGTTTTTAATTTATAAAGGGGGGGTCACACTTATAGGCTTGCTGTGTGAAAGGGGTCACCAATACAGAAGTTTGAAAACCACTGCCCTTTTGGCCACCGTGTCATGTTCAACTGATTATTCACCACAACCCTCACTTTTTTTTTAGAGCCACTGCTACCCAGGAAAGAGACCCCCATCCTGTCAGTATGAACTATATTCTTTTTTCCTAGATGTCTGATGTTACATTTGGCCATATTAAAATGCACAGTTTGATTGCGCCCAGTTTACCAAATGATCCACATCACTCCGCATTACTGAGCTGTCCTCTTCATTATTTACTCATTCTCCATTCTTTGGGTCATCTGCAAATTTTTTCAGTAATGATTTTTTATTCCAGGTCACTGATAAAAATGTTAAATTGCATAGGACTAAGAACAGATCCCTGCAGAACACCACTAGAAATACACACGCTCAATGATGAGTCCCCATTTCCAATTATATTATGAAACCTACCAGTTAGCCAGTTTTTAATACATGCCAGGGTGATTTTGTATCATCCGAGTTTCTTAATCAAAATGTTGCATGGTACCAAGTCAAATGTCTTATAGAACTTTAAGTAGACTACATCAACACTATTACCTTTATCAAACACAAAATCTAATTAAAAAAAAAGATATCCAAAATCTATTTTCCATAAACTATGTTGATGGGAATTAATTATATTTACCCTCCTTTAACTCTTGATTAATTGAGTGTAGTATCAGCCAATCTGTTTTTTGTGCCCAGGATCGACATCAGGCTGACAGGCCTATAATTACCCTAGGCATCCTGTTTACTCTTTTTTGAATATTGGCACAACACTAGCTTTCTTCCAGTCTTCAGGAACTTCCCCAGTGTTCCAAGACCTCTTAAAAATCAATATTAATAGTCCAGACAGCTATATGGAGTTGGGCTCATTGGAACTTCACATACATACTTGTCAGATAAATTCTCTGAAACATTGTATCAGTCCTAAGCACAATGTCCACTGCTCTGGCTCTCAACTTTGGGTTTCTTCCATGAGGCATATCAAAATTATGTAAAAAATTGTTGTCCCCACCCTACCATAAAATTAAAAAAATAAACAACTTATCCTGTAAGCGAGAGCCCGCCTCTAGACATCATTCTGTGTGTGCGTGGTTTTTGTCTGTTTGGATGGGGCAGGGACAATATAAATGTTCAGATACCATGGTGATGGATATGATATAAGAACCTGAATAGAACAAAATAGATTTTTCTGTGTTTTGTAGAAGCCTGAGTACACTGTTGCTGCTTAAATAATAACAATTAATAATAATAATAATGAGAAGAGCAAGGAGGAGGATAATAACCAAGTAACGAAAGATATGCTTAATGTTGCCTTTAAAAATATTTGATTGGCTGATACAGTGGCGTATCTATCAAAAATGTGAAACACTCTGTAAATTTTTTAAAAAGTCCAAGTCTCAAAATAGGCAGAAGCGATATGGATCAAATCATCTGGTACCAGCAAGGACCCCACTTCTAGCCTCAAATTAGAAGCAAAGTACTAAAACATGCACTTTTAAAAAATGTTTTCTGTTGGTTCAACTCAACAAGAAAAATCAGGTTCCAAGATTAAAACAATGAAGAAGTGTAAAGAAAATACTATATATGGAGGAAAGAAAACAGTTTTGATGCCTGATTAGCACATCTTTGATGTATATGTGAAGGTCTTTGGCATAGACTTAACATGTGAATGTATTAACAGTGGTCTATGCTCTCCTCCTTACAACTGTACTGCAGCAATATATAAACTCCCTTCTTTTTTCTATTTCCATATGAAACCCTAATTAATTTACATAGCTCTCTACAGCAATTCTTTGTCAGACCAACAGGGATAAAGATACCCTACTGACCTTATTAGACTAATGAAGGAATGATCCCAAGAATCTCATCGCTATAAGGAATGCATGTATGCATACATATAGGTTTAGTATAATTTTAAGACACGACACATCAGTGGTATGAAAGGGTCCACTACATGTCACACCCACAGTCCATTCAGATCAGCTGGGTATCAAGAGGCTTATTTAGGGAAGCTGGCACCTTTCTGCAAGCCACTGGACTTTTGGGAAGGCCAGTGATTGTTCTTGGTCTTAAATCCAGCAATTTTTTGGTATAAATTTATGCTCCATTTTAGTTAAGGACTGTAAACTTGCCAATATACATACTGCAGTCAACACCTCAGCAGTACAGTCATCTTATAATGAAGATTTTACCTCAATTAAAATGAACTGCCTAAAATTAAGTGTTTCTAAGTGTACAACCATCACCAATTCCCTGCTGCAAGTTTTCAAACTAAAAATGTTCCAAGTTCCCCCAACTATTCATTAAGAATAAGGGTTATGTTTCAGAATCACAGACCAGCTGCAATTGATCCCAGTTCTAGGGCTCTACTTGAGCTCCGCTATGCCACTCAAGCCCCCTTTTAAACCATTAATGCAGGGCTTACATGATGCTGAAAGCCTTTTGCTATCCCTTTGCAGCTGGATGAATTTCATTCACAGGGAATATAAGTTTAAGGTCCTGATCCTACAGTTGGAAATGCTAATTTTGACTCCTGCCCCCACAATGGCACTATTCCAAATCCACGAGTCCAGGAGTCTGCTCTAGATGATCTGATTGCAGGACCGAGAGGCCTTCTTCTGGGAATTCAATTTATGTTTTTGGACAGGTGTCAAGATATTAATATCAGCCCCCTCAAAGTCGTATTTCTTCACTTGTGTATCATCCGTATCTTTAATTTGACAGATATTTTGCTCATATTTCACACCTTAGTCTCTTTGCCATGACTATCAACAACAAACCCTTGAAAAATGTCTACCAGATGAGTTAAGAATGACATAAAATGTTGAAAGGAAAAGTTCATTTGACCAAAGCAAGTTCAGCCAGTTCTCCTCTCTCTACCCCTCCCTGCAAAAAGTTGATGTTATCGAAAGATCTGCCAGACATGAAGATGGGTCATTAATTATAAATCCATATATGACCTTGTAATGACTCCTTTTCTATATGTCTCACTGCATAGCAGGTCAAACGTTATTTTTTTAACCTACTCTAGACAGAATAATTAGCTGGGAAGTTAAGGGACCTGCTAAGAGTTTCTGAACGGAAATTTCTGCTTCAAATCAACATTTCAAAATCATTCCCAGCTGTTAGATCTGAATTCTTAATTGTACATGAATGGTTGAGGAGAAAGTAATCAGCAGTTGCGGCTACAATTTGTCATATAGAATGGATAATCATTCTATCCATTAGCTGAGTTATGGTTTTCGACCACTTTGGAGCTATGAGCACCAAATTTATTCTTCCAATACTATTATCTAGGCAAAAATATTTAATTACAGATTCCTTCACACTTTCTATAGAAGAATTTTTAGTTCAGAATATGTTTCAATTGCTGAAGCTTTCACTCTTTCAGAATATGAAAATCAGGGATATTTGGTGACAATTCAGAACAGAACAGTTTAAAGCAGTTGAAAGCTTAAAACCAGTTATTGGCCCCGATACTGTGTTCTTCCTCTCAACTAAATCTAACAATAATTAAGGTTTAGATTTAAAGTAACAAATGCAGGAAAAATTCAGAGTTTAGTCTGCCACTCCTTTTCCAGATCACCTCATTGTGCTCCAATCCAATATTGCAAAAGTCTCAGATGAATGAATTAAGATATGTTCTACATATGCTGCAAAGTGTTGGCTGACTGGAGAGAGTTAAGAAAGAATTCAGTTCTAACTCTGAGAATGTTCCTCCATTTGAGGTCTTGTAATTAGAATATCTTCCAACTTGTTTCCAAACATATCAGCTTAAATACATGTTGCAATGTTTCCAGATGTGCTGAAGTACACCTTGATGTACATGTGAAGGACAATGGCATGGACTTACAAGTACGAGTACATGAACAGTGCAAAGCATGGGTCTAACATAAGTGCGTATCAGAGAGACAGAAAAAGTGGATATTTAACACAATAAATTGTGTCAGTTCGTAACATGGAAGCCACTACAATATGGGTGAGATGTGGACTCTATTAAAAGACATGATGGAAAATAAGTTAAACACATATATAACTCATCCATTTGGCATTTCTTTTAAAAATATTGGAAAACATCAGACACAACCAAGATTAAATGTCTGTAAAATTTATTTTTAAATGAGACATTTTTTTGCCAGGACGTACAAGAACAAAGCAGCACTTAAAACCTCAACAAAGAGAAGCTTTATTGCTGCTGTCTAGAAAGTTTAGACCCAAGCCTTACTTTATTTTTTTCCTCATGACTGTGGTTGGAAACTACTGCAGTTTACTTGGCATGAACTGTATCTGTTCTGGCAAAATATTCAATGAGGGCGAAAGATGCCAAGGAAGTGCAGCATTGTGAAGCTCTCAGTCCAAAGCTCTAAACATTTTAGGGATACATTGAGAATATTATATGCTTCATGTGAGGTACTCCTCCATGACTGAATAATATACTACATATTTGAGGCCCAGTTGGCACAGATGGGTCAGCCTTAAAAAATGGCTCTGTATATACAGAATAATATTGACCAGTAACCACAAAATACCAAAGAAAACTAATGCCAAGATGTTACATTTTATGTGAAAGAACTTATGTCTCAAAATGCTTTTAAAATTATTTCTCTCATTAAATTATTCTCATGGTCACCAAGATATTTTTTGGAAGCCATTTAGAACAAGAAATATACATACACATGTATTTATTCTAGGACACTGATTCGGTTAAACTTTAGTGATGTGTTTTAGCTGAAATGGCTACATATGGAAAGCAGATGAAGTGAGTTGAAATTATTTTGGTATGTTAAAGTTCTAATTAAAAACATACATTCAGTAGAAAAGCAGTTAAATATATCTTCTGTTCTTCAGGGAACCTGTGGGATATTTCTCTGACCATGTATACATTTCTGAGCACTGAACTAAGATAGAAATCTGTAAGACTACTTAAATAACTATGGTATATAAACTCTTCCAAAGGCACTTTGTTTATAATAATTTATAGTTCTAACATTTTCTAGACTACACAATGCTTGTAGCTTAACATATTAGCCAAACTCTGTACTTCAGACATTTAAAACAAACACAGCACAATGATATCTTAGCATGGCAGTTACTAAAAAAAAAAAAGGGCCACACAGTGAGGAGCATCTCCTCCACAACACCTTAACCGCTCAGACAATACTTTAACTGAAGATGCCTTAAAACAACTCTGTTAAAAGCAGAAGGAATATGAGACTAATGGGTAATGGATGTGAAGAAGTAGGAAAAAGAAATTTACTCTTTCTAGTCAAAATTTGCGCCACAGTTTTCTTTAATAATCCCCTGCAATGAGGATCCTTGAGACTCAGGAAGGAAGATTCTGGGACCACACTATCCTGTTCCAGAGGGTATATCTTAAAGACAGACCTGTAGGGCAAAGGAAATAACCAATGAGAGAGGAAGAGGTCCAAGGACGGCAATTTGTAGTTTGAAACAGAACCCAGGCTTCTAATGCTGTCTAGAGATTAGCACCAGAGTCTTGGAGGAAGGACAGAACACGGCTCCTTCTCTCTCAACCAGAAAGGATCCTGCGAAATGTAGTCCTAGGGGCTGCTCTGGATTTGCAGATCTTCCCAGTAGGGCATGTTGATAAGAGAAGCAGAATATAAGCAGCCATAATGGTGGGGACTGTGCACAGGGCTGCCAAGTGTCCACCATCTCTTGTGAGAGTCACGCATTGCCAAATCTCAGCTAGATTCTCATGCACCTAACTGATCGCAGGAAGGCAGCAGTTCTCCTTTGTGGTCACGAGAGGCTGCTTTTGCTCCAGAAAGACAGACAGTAAGTCTATCCTCCAGTGTACCTACCTCTCCCCCCAGTTTAGTGTAATCCGCATACTTGCTTAGGGTGCAATCCATCCCATCATCCAGATCATTAACGAAGATGTTGATCAAAACCGGTCCCAGGACAGACCCCTGGGACACTCCGTTTGATACCAGCTGCCAACTAAACATTGAGCTGTTGATCACTACCCGTTGAGTCTGACGATCTAGCCAGCTTTCTATCCACCTTATAGTCCATTCATCCAATCCATACTTTTTTAACTTGCTGGCAAGAATACTGGGGAAGATCATATCAAAAGCTTTGCTAAAGTCAAGGTATATCACGTCCACCAATTTCCCCATACCAACAGAGCCAGTTATCTCATCATAGAAGGCAATCAGGTTGGTCAGGCATGACTTAGTCAACATGGATTCACCAAGGACATCTCATGATCACTGCTGCCCAGGTTCTCACCCACTTCTATTTCCCCTACCAATTCTTCCCTGTTTGTGAGCAGCAGGTCAAGAGGAGCACAGCCCCTACTTGGTTCCTTCAGCACTTGTACCAGGAAGTTGTCCCCAACACTCTCCAAAAACTTCCTGGATTGTCTGTGCACGGTTGTATTGCTCTCCCAGCAGATGGCAGGATGATTGAAGTCCCCCATGAGAACCAGGGCTTGTGATATGGAAATTTCTGTTAGTTGGCCTGCTATATCTCTTTATGTAGTCCAATCTCATTGGCGGGCTTCAGAGATGACTTACAACATACTGTTAGTAAAATTAGCAATAAGGGCCTTCATGACTTAGCTTCTCGTTGCCTACTTGCTATTGGATTTTATCACATTATCCTTTCCCTTCCTCCCAGTAACCTCTGTTCTGCCGATACTGTTTGTCCACTGCTCCTACAAGCCACTCCCAACTTTCTTCTCTGCTTCCCCTTACCACGTGGAATGCCCTTGTAATGCCGACAGACCCTCCCCACCCCCCAGTCATTGTCAGGTGGGATCGAACCTGGGACCTCTGGAGCTTAACGCATGAGCTAAAAGCCTACTGGCTATTAGCTAAGGCTGTAGAGCAGACTCATTTTATATCTCTCTAAGTGGTCTCGGTGCCACTAGGTGGGACAGAACACCACACCCAGGAGATGTGTGGGTTACACCCTCACCAAACTAGTCCATAAAGCCCCACCTCACATCCTCTTTCAAGTCCCTCAAGACAGACTTCTACTATGAGAACTGCCAATTGATGACTAGTCTGGTGGCTTTAAGAAAACGGATATTGATATTTCTTGTTTATGTATTTATGATTTTTTAAGACCTACTAATTAATTGTCCACCCAGCTGATCTAAACATGTTCTTATCATTGTTAGCCTCATCTTCCCCCCAATCCACTTTGACCCCTTGCTACAGCCATTGTTGAGTCTTGTCTTAAATTAAATTGTAAACTCTGTGAGGAGCAACGATGTTTCTCTCTGTTTTTGCACAATTCCCATCACAACAGGGCACTTGAGCACTACCGGAATACAAATAATACATCAAAGTCCAGGACAGCAAGAGAAAAGAGTGAAGTAAACCAGGTGGGGGTAAATTGTAATGGAGGCGCACTAAGGCAGAATTCCACTGGGACACTTACGGATCCACATTACAGAAGACCCCTCGTATTTACTGCCAAAAGAAGTAGCCCATATTCCATCACAGTCTGCCTGCCAGAAGCCGGAGTAATATGCTCGTGTAGCGTGTATGAACATCTCCCTTCATTAGCCACTTCCAGTGAGGATGACCCTGTTGATTAACAACAACTAAAGTAGTTACTCCTTTAGCATCAACAGTAGGTGAGATTTTGCTTTTGATGCTGAAGGTTCCAGGTTTGAAACCCACTGAGCACTTGAGTGCATATATGTTTTTAGCAATGGCTCTTTATCCTAGCAAGTATGCAGAAGGGACTTTACCCACTCCATGTCTCTAACCCATCTAACCACACATTCATTGCAGCATGAAGCTTCAATAAATGAACAACAGTGCTTAGGGAGCACTAGTGCCTATGCTTTGCATGAACACACTGTTGAAGGGAGATAGGGACGAAGAACACATGTGCAGGACAACCCAGAATTTAGCCCGAACTGTATGACTGATTACTAGAATTTTTGAAGGATGGAGACATGCTGTTGAATTGGGCACATTTCTTAGACTTATGGAGAATAAAAGCAGACATTTAGGTCAGATATTTTCTAAAGAAGCAAAACATGGTGAGAGCAGTTTGAAGTTCGGAAAACCTCCATTAAAAATGGCCTTCCAAATGTACTAGATGCCTGGGATTGGGCAAGATTAGACAAAAGGGCATTTAACAGTTAGAAGGATAAAAGAGGAAATAAAAACCTCCCCTACTGTATTATATCATTGTGAAAGAGCAAGAATCTGAAGAGGTGGGTGGCAATCATCACTAACATGACAACAGCTAGGGAATGCCATGAGTGAACTGCAGTGAGCAAGAGAAGAATTGGGGAGATGCTCATGAGCTCACAGTTTGCTTGCATGGACATTTATTGCTTGATAAAAGTATGTTCCCTCACCATTAATTACTAGTCATGCTACAAAAACAAAACAAAAGAAAAACAAACAACAAGAAACAGCTTAAACATATGCTTTTTATCAGTCATCTACTTGAGGGGAAATGTAGGACTATGAAGACAATAGACGTACAACTATCGTGTGCCAAGGAATTCAGATCTTCTGTTGCACTATATGACTCATGTTCACAGGATTCCTTTTGCTTTGAAGCACACAAAATACTGTTGTTCTGCTCAGTCAGTGCTCCACCTCCTTCCTGTTTGTTGCAGTCACTAATCCATTCTGGGCCTCACCACATACACACACTTATTAAAAGAAAAGCACATTCATAATGAGATCATGCTGAAGATATTTCATCAGGGGATAAGACATGAAGTCTTTACTTAGCATCAGAAAGATGGTTTAGTCCAGTGTTTCTTGACTTTTTGATACCAGCGACCAGCTTGCCAACTTCCTAAATGGTGATAGGGAGATCTCAGGGCCCGGCACCGGTTGTTGAGAAACACTGGTCTAATGGATAGACTGGGATTCAATTTATGGCTCAACTGCAGACTTCTTGTGTGACCCTTGGCAAGTCAATATATTTCGTTCCTCAGTTCCCCCATCTGTAAAATGGGGATAATACAGGGGTGTTGTGAGGATAAAAATCCATTAATGATTGTGAGGCACGTAGGTTCTCTGGCAATGAGGACTGGATAAGTACCGAGATAGGCAAAACACTCATTAAAGCTAATGGACATTTTACCTTACAACGAACAAATTACAAAACTGAATAAGGACTTCAGAATTTGGACCCTCTGAGCATAACTAAGTTTAGAGAGTTTAAAAGGGCTTGCTGTCGGTCATGTCACTATATATATATTAACACTGGAAAGGACAGCTGAACATGAGCTCTCAGTGCAACATTGTAACTAAGAGAGTAAGTGTAACCCCTAGATCCATAAGATAATGTTGGGGGAATTCTGCACTGAAAAATTAAAAATTCCCATGCACAATATTTTAAAATTCTGCAAAATTCTGGATACTGTATTTGTGAAAATAACACAATATAATCATGCCAGTTTCAGTTATCTTAGTTATTTATTTCAAAATATCTGTCAGCAACTATGTCTATAACAATACAGACTACAAAAAAGATTCAGGAAATGTTTTTTGACAAATAGATTCCTTACTAGGCATATCAATATAGAACTTTGAATTCTAATTCATTTAAACTAAAATACAGAAATGTATTTCTAGCACCCCTCAGAAGTAGTGCAAAGGCTTGGGGAAGTCAGAGATAACGGAGGAGCTGAGGGAGAAGGAAGTAATTGCTAGGAAGGAGCCTGGGAGTGAACCTGAAGGGTTGCTGGCTGTGGGTGGGAGAAGTATGGAACAGGTTGTTTTTTGTGGGGGAGGGATTATTAGGAGTTGGTGAGCCTCCCCCATGCAGATCCTGGCTGACCCCTAGCCTCTCTCATTCAATCAGGAACATCTGCCCCGTCCCCATGTGTCCCTGCATCACCCCTCCCCATCCTCATGTGTCCCTGCACCCCTCCTCCCCATGTGGCCCTGAACCCCCATTTCCATTCAGCCCCTAGCTCAATGCTGTCACCCCTCAAACTCCTTTACCCCCACCCCAGTCTATTCTCCCCACTAGCCTTTCTGAATCCCAGTCTGTGTGACCCCCAGCAGCACCATGTGACCCACTGTGTCCATCCCCTCATATCTGTACCTCCTCACCTGGCCCCATGGGCAAGATACTGTGAGAAAGGCAGCCTCTCCTCCTTCCTCTCTGTGGCTGGCTGGCACCTCTGGTGCCACAGCAGTTCCTGGTGGGCAAAAGGTGTAATTGCAGCACCTTCCCAGAGAAAGGCAGAGGAAGAATGTATTTCCTGTGGGGGGGGGATATTTGAGGGGAACATGAATTCTGCACATGTGCAATGTCACAGAATTCCCACAAGAGTGAAGGGGAAATATAAGATAGGAGGAGGAAGTTTTATTGGCTCTGTACATGGGGTTAGTGAGATCATTACTGAAATACTGTGGTGATCAGTTCTGGTGCCCACACCAGCAAAAGGGACGTTGAAAATTTGAAAGGGTTCAGGAAAGAGCTACAAGAGTGATTTGAGATCTGGGAAACCTGTCTTATAGTGAGAGACTTAAGTAGCTCAATTTATATAGTTTATCCAACAGAAGAATAAGAGGTGACTTTGCACTTAGGACAGAAGAATCCCATGCACTGCTACAGACTAGGGACCGAATGGCTGGGCAGCAGTTCTGCAGAAAAGGACCTAGGGGTTACAGTGGACGAAAAGCTGAATATGAGTCAACAGTGTGCCTTTGTTGCCAAGAAGGCTAATGGCATTTTGGGTTGTATAAGTAGGGGCATTTCCAGCAGATCGAGGGACATGATCATTCCCCTCTATTCGGCACTGGTGAGGCCTCATTTGGAGTACTGTGTCCAGTTTTGGGCCCCACACTACAAGAAGGATGTGGATAAATTGGAAAGAGTCCAGTGGAGGGCAACAAAAATGATTAGGGGGCTGGAGCACATGACTTATGAGGAGAGGCTGAGGGAACTGGGATTGTTTAGCCTGCAGAAGAGAAGAATGAGGGGGGATTTGATAGCTGCTTTCAACTACCTGAAAGGGGGTTCCAAAGAGGATGGATCTAGACTGGTCTCAGTGGTAGAAGATGACAGAACAAGGAGTAATGGTCTCAAGTTGCAGAGGGGGAGGTTTAGGTTGGATATTAGGAAAAACTTTTTCACTAGTAGGGTGGTGAAGAACTGGAATGGGTTACCTAGGGAAGTGGTGGAATCTCCTTCCTTAGAGGTTTTTAAGGTCAGGCTTGACAAAGCCCTGGCTGGGATGATTTAGTTGGGGTTGGTCCTTCTTTGAGCAGGGGGTTGAACTTGATGAACTCCTGAGGTCCCTTCCAACCTGAGATTCTATGAATCACATCAACAAGTACCTACATGGGGAAGACATTCCTGATAATAGATGGCTCTTTAATCTACCAAAAACAGGCATAATGAGAACCAATGCTGAAAGTTGAAACTAGACAAATTCAGACTAGCAATAAAGTATATTTTTTTTTAATAGTGAAGGTAATTAATCACTGGGACAACTTACCTATGTCTGTGATGGAGAGTCTTTAAATGAAGACCAAACGTGTTTCTAAAAGGTATGCTCAGACTCAACCAGAAATTATGGTATTGATGCAGATATTGCTGGATGAGATTCCTGGCCACAGGAAGTCAGACTAAATTATTATAATGATCTATTTGAGCCTTATAATCTATTAATTTATATTTTGTAGGTGAGATTTGTATTTATGGAAGTAAGGGACTGAAGTGGTCATCCGGTAAAGATTCAGGAATTCGGTGCAGCAAAATCAGGCCACAAGGGGACAGCAATTCTCTCTCACCCATTTTGGTCAGACAGAGATTTAAAGACCGATGAGGCAACTATTTATCATTATTAAGTCTGATTGTCATGGAAAGAAGACAAAAAATATATATCTTTAAAAAGGATATCAGGGAATAAAATATTTATGTTTGTCACTGGAAATGGAGAAAAATAAAATAAATATTTGTTTTACAATTACATTGTTTAGTGCCTCTTAAAAATGCTGAATTAGTTTATAGTTATTTAAAATCTCGATACTCCACTGGACACATCAGGACACACTAGTATATTTTCATGGAGGAGACAGTGACAAAGACCAGAACTTTGTATTAACTTTTTTTTTTTTTTTTTGGTCATGACCATGATTTTTGTGACAAAAAGCTAACGATTTGGGGCCAGATTCCACCCCTCCCTCCTTCACACTGTATACTACCTTACCAGGGAAATTGTCCAAGAGGGGTCAACAAGACTATTTGTGGAGAAAGGGAGAACTCAGCATGGGCTCTAAACTTTTACCTGTTCCACTTTGCAGATTCATGGTAATTAAATTAAGTTATTCTTCACCCAGCTGAATTTATTGTGGGTTTCTACAGCAGATGGGAGGCTCCTGCTACCCCATGTTCTCTTAGTTTGCATCAAGTTCTGTGAAGAAAGGCCATTTCAAGGCTTAATCTGAGCTGGAAGTGCCAAAGTGGAGCTAAACAATTATTTCTCTTTGTACCCTGCTCACTCTGTTTTTCTTTTCATTTGCACCATGAAAACAGGCCTCTATGTAAACAGAGCTGAAGGCAGTCTACAGCTTGGCTTTATTAGGAATTGATCAGGAGCTAACAGGTCAGCAAGGATTTGTTTTGAAAACAGAGGTTTGAAGGTATCTGTGTTTTAACAGCTTTCTGCTGAGGAATGAAGTTATCTTTCTGTTGTTCATGTGGCATAATTACTTATAAAAAGAACCCTAGATCTCCCTCCATCCAAAAAAAACAACAACCACCACCACCACCAACAAAAAAGGACTGTGAAAGCTATGAATGGGTAACTAAAGTAAATACCAGTCAATAAAGCACAAGAATCATTAACCAAAGCACATTTATAAAGATAAAACTGTAAGGAAGGAAAAGACATTGGCCTGAGAACCAGCTTCTAATATTCCAAGATCACTTGGCTTACAAAAGCAACAGACATACAGGGCAGAAATTCAGGTTTCAGTGTAGTAGCCGTGTTAGTCTGTGTCAGCAAAAAGAAAGTTTCACCTGTCACCCTGTTCACTTCAGTGGGATTGAACAGATGCAGCTATGGGCAGAATTTGGCCCAGAGAGACAATATGAAATCATTTCTGCAGGTGATATGCAAAAGAAGTGATATAATGGTCTCCTACTAATCTTATTTCTGCAACAGGTTATCCTGCATGAAAAGAGGGAGAGAGACTTCACACCAAGTTCACAGCAAAAGGCCAAAATTGGCTGGTAAACTCAGACAGTTTGAACAGTAAAGCACACAAACATTTGCGTCTATGATGCATATTCTGTTTAAATGGTCTGTGGATGTACCTTGTCAGTTTAGTGAGTTCTCCCCCACAGTATTGCACTGCAACTGCTGTAACAGAGCATTTACTCTCCAAGCAACCCAACCCTTATCATTCTGCCAACAACAGAACTATTTTAAACCAGAAATATCTATGTCTAAAAGCAATCAATCAATAAAATACAAAATACTGATTTTTGTCTTCCCTAGCAGCCCAGGATTCTACAGGAAAGACAGCCAAAGGCACAAAGCTTGGAGTTGACTCATCTGTTCTATGAACCGAATATTGAAATCTCCAAAATATAATGCAACAGACTGCCTGCTGAGAAGAGGCTAGAGTGGATTAAAAAAAAAACCCTGTGAAATGCCTCTTTCTACCTCACCCAGTATTCATGAACCCCAGACTCTCTCCTTTATGTTTGAAACTCTGTCTAGGGCAAAGAGGATTAAGGAGTTTTCGCTGAGGACCAGCAGGACTCCTGAGCCTACTCAAAAGATCACTGAAGTCAGTGGGAGTCTTTTCATTGATTTCAGTGGCCTGTGTATCAGGTCTTAAGAGATACAAATCCTTAACTAAGGATCCCAAATTCTACATACCCATTTAAAAGATACATTAATTTAGCATGAGGAGAACAGCAAACAAAAGGGGACAAATTGGCTCAAAACCTATTGCCTTACATATTTATATAGGTTTATTTGGTCCTGCCTCAGCACAGGCAGGCAACATATTCCAAAGACCTCGAGTACCAAATGAATCTTTAGTGATGCTTCATTTATCTTCTACTGCAAAACATAATACCAAATAGACAGAACAGTTCCTTTTCTGATGAAGTGAAGAATGAAGGAACACACAATCATCATGTTACACATTTACAACTTCAGCAGCAACAGAAAGGGAACATAGTTTCATTGTGAAACATGAAATCAAGGCCTAAGATGCATGTTTATCCATTATAACTATGGTCCTTGTGAGTTAATGCTTACCTCTATAATGTGCATGTACTTCATGTAGAGATGAGCCAGGATTCAAACCCCTAAACCATTCATACAGATATAGATATAGGTTTTGTTGGCTACTTCTTTATAAACCTTTTGCTTGTGTTTCCCCAACAGGAATTGTTTTGTTAAACCTCAAAAAAAATCATGATATAAAACAGTAAGTGAAACAGGAATTCTAGCAACCAAGAAACCTTTCTGAATGCACACTAGAGAAAAATGAATGTGTTAAATCATTTATTTGTACTGAATCAGTACCAACAGACTCCAGTGAGGGATCAGGGTCCCATTGTGCTAAACGGTGCCCACACAGTCTTTGCTCCAAAGAGCCTGCAGTCAAAGTAAATGACAAGCGAAAATAGGTGGATACAAGAGACAGTTGTGGGGAGCAAAAGTGATCAGCAAGACAATTATGAGTGGTTTAACAAGCAGCAGTCACTGTGAACCAGCTGCACAGCCATTGCTGAATGCTGTGTAGGCATCGTGACAGATGTGAGTTTTAAGGACGGATTAGAAAGAGGATAATGTAGTGTCTTTGCAGATTTTTTTGAGGAGCTTCTGATAAAAGTGGGAGAAAGTTCAAAGGTGTTTGAGGATGCAAATGTCCTACCCTGGGGCCATTCAGCATTTGTTACAGCCACCCTGTCAAATCAAACATAATATGAAGGCATATTAGACATACCAGAGCAATGTCAGCGTTTATGATTTTGTTGTACAGTGGACTGAACACTACTAAATGTTACTTAAGAAAGGTAATTATGGAACCCTTATGTGGCTCCAGAGTGAAGGTTGTGTCTCTGTGTGCAAAGGGACTGATTCAAAACCCACTGAAATCAATGGGAGTCTTTCCAGTGACTTCAGTGAGCTGATTTTTAAAGCAAGGCTTCACCTTTTCTCCCATACTAATTCATTAACATTTTTTAAAAGTGTTAATAGACTTGAGTTTTCTACCCAAAAAGTTATGAGGTCAGAATTCAGGCTGTGCATCTGAACGCAATCGTGAGGAACTGGATGTGTGTATTATGAATGCTTAGATTTTGGAATTCAAAGGGAGTTTTTGCTGGGGATCTGAGCAGTCTGAGTCTGTTTGCGTAGGAGGATGACTGGGAGATAAGGCATGTGCATAGACCCTTGTGCAGATACTAGTTTTCACTCAAGGGGTGACTTCTTTGATTTTTAGTGATTGTGTTGTATAGACTCTAATTAATGAGTTTGTGGGGGTGGGTGCATTAGATGATAAGAGGAAAGCATTACTCCTGCAGTGCTCGATACTCTGATGCACTGAGGATGCATGAATGTCTACAATATCCAATATTCATCCCTCTGCCTAGCAATTTCCTTTCTTTTACTCTTAACAAGAAATTAACCTTAACATCAGCTTTCTCCCAGCAAGACTGTTTCTAAGGTGTCCCCTCTGCAAAATCTCCTGTCTCACCCCCTACCCTCTCTTCTCATTTTAGAGATGCCTCCCTCATCTTTTATCCTCCTGAGCTGGGAGCTAACGAATCCCACCCATTCTAGGTGTTGGATAAGTCAGCAGAACAGCAGTATCTCCATGCAGGGATCTGGAACTTGACATCCTGTCACACACACTTTAAAAAGATCTCCCGGGGCACAGGGCAGGAAGGAAGGAAGATTGTGTATATGAGCAGCTGTTCAATGGTGTTCCAATAATCCATGAAGAATCATTTATTGAAGCCATGTTTATAACATGTAGGACTCATTGCTCAAATGCTTCATTTTTGTTTTATGGGACAGTTAGACATGTTCAATGACTCCACTTAAACATACATTTCAAAACTGTCATCAACTGCCAAGTGCTACACTAAATGTACTAGGTTCACTACTGTAACAGGATTGAATTAGGAACTCTTAGAGCTGAACATGTGATGATGAACCACTGAACAGATAACATCCACCTAAATGATGAGCCATTCTAAGAAAATAAGTCAAATGGATTTTTCATCAACAAAGGCTAAGTATGCAATTCTAGGAAAGTATTGCCAAGCTTGAAATACTGCCAAAAAAAAAAAAGAAAAAAAAAAGTAACAGCCTTTAAATAGATGGCTTTGTGGCTATGCTCGTGTGAGCACAATATTACTGCAAGGGCCCTTATATATCTAGCTGCTTTCAGTGAAAACTTACTGACCAATGCACAAAAGCCTGAGGACAAGCTTCTGTAGTCAGAGTTTATATGAAAATGGAGTAAAAAAAAAAACCTTCTGTGAAGACTTGCTGCAATCTCTTCTACTTATAATTCCCTCTGCAGTTTCAGTGAGATAAAATATACATACCCATGTAACATATATATATATATATATATATATAGTTATTTGCAATGATTTAGTCTGTAACCATAAACTTTAGCTTGCGGTCAATATACCTACCCTAAACAGAACATGGGGATGTGCAAAACTTGGCAGCTTTACAATAAGGTTGTTGGGTATTTAGAACTGGATGTTCTAGTGCATCAGTTGAGGTAAGGTGCCTAAATACCTTTAAAAATCTGACCCTTAAACTCGGTGCCTAAATTCCGCCTGTAAAATAGGGATAATTTCCACTTCACAGGGATGTTGTGAGGATAAATACATTAAAGATTGAGAGGTGCTCAGGTACTACGGTAACTGGGGCCATATAAGTACCCGAGATACAGAGACTGATAGACAATGAGTAAACACAGAGTAAAAGATGGTTCCTGCTCCAAAGTGCTTTGTAGAGCTAATTGGATCCTTGTAGATAAAAGGTAGAGAAGATTCAATAATTTTAAAATCTCCTTGTTATATGAACATCAACCACAATTTTATATATTTTAGAAACAAAGATACGGTCTACTATGCTGATGAGAAAACAGGAAAGGTTGGATATTATCTACAAAGAGACTGAATACACAGGGAAATAGAAGAAATGGTGTCATGGTCTGAGAATTACTTAATGCCTTAATATCTAGATCTGAATTTACTGCTGGGCCTTCTTGCTTTAATGGGTCTAAGTAACTGCCAAACTTGGAGTGGTTTAAGATCTGCATTTGAATTTCAAGGGTTGGGCCCATTCTGAATTAGAAAAGGGGAGATTAAGAAGGAACATAATTAAGGTGTATATATTATGAGTGATAAAGAATGGAAGAGAATGGAATGGAAGTTACAAAACTGATAAAGAGTTAAAATTAAGAGAGTATGAACTGAAGTAAAGAAAGGGGCTGGTATTAAGGGAATACAAGTAAGATACCTTTATGCAGGTATCATTGATGCGGAAGGGGCTGTTACGAGCAGCAGCAGAAGGTGAATCTGTGAAGATATTCAAGAGAGAATTAGACAAGCAATTAGAGACAATAATGTTTACAGGGTATGAATGCCAGACTGAAAACTGGATGGACCAAAGTTTGTTTACATGGTCTTCTTTTGTCTGTAATTAGTGTTTCAGCTTTCCCAGAAATCTGATAAGAGTAAACTTGAAAGTCTCCCCTTCAAAGAGGAAAAAAAATTACCCAACTCCTCTCTTTAATACAGAGATGCTAATATAATTATAAAAGAGAATCTTATGATACTAATCATGTGGTGGTGACTCACCTCATTATTTACCAAGTGTGTTGTTATTTCAAGACTTCTCATTTTCTTTTATTCTGAAAAGAAATACATACTGTAGCTCTGAAACAGCTCAGTCCATCTTGGCCAGCAGCAACTAACATTTACCACTGCTTGTTAGAACACCCAGGAGGCAGAACACCAATACAGGAATTGGCTAACGGGTGTGGCTACTCTTCCTGGAGCATGGAAACTATTCCTGTAATACCTTCCAGGCAGAAGCAATTGATGTGGAGTACAGTACTCATTGTCTATGCTTTCTGTGTCTGAAATACAATAGATATTGAAACACTGAGCAGGAAACTTATTGAAACACTGAGCAGGATATATGCTATCATGTGCCAGCAATGCCCCTTTGCCATGTACACTGGCCAAACTGGCCGGTCTCTACGCAAAAGAATAAATGGACACAAATATGACATCAGGAATCATAACATTCAAAAACCAGTAGGAGAACACTTCAATCTCTCTGGTCACTCAATAACAGACCTAAAAGTGGCAATTCGTCAACAAAAAAAACTTCAAAAACAGACTCTAACGTGAAACTGCAGAACTGGAATTAATTTGCAAATTGGACACCATCAGATTAGGCCTGAATAAAGACTGGAAGTGGTTGGGTCATTACAAAACCTAAACCTAATTTCCCTAATACTAATTTCCCCCTACTGTTACTCACACCTTCTTGTCAACTGTCTGAAATGGGCCACTTTCATTACCACTTCAAAAGTTATTTTTCCTCCCTTGGTATCCTGCTGTTAAGTGAATTATCTCATTATACTGACCTCACACTTGGTAAGGCAACTCCCATTCTTTCATGTATTTATACCTGCTCCTGTATTTTCCACTCCATGCATCAGCTGAAGTGGGTTCTAGCCCACGAAAACTTATGCCCAAATAAATTTGTTAGTCTCTAAGGTGCCACAAGGACTCCTTGTTGTTTTTGAGCAGGAAAGAGCACCTCAGGGACAGAATGTTCACGTTTAGAGAAGGCATCACATAACTATCTAATGACCCCCCCTTGAACTGCAGCTTGCCTTAATTTTCTTTTTATCAATGTATATCCGTATAACCATGACTCTTCTGACTGTCCATTTTATTTAATTCAGAGTCTGAAAACCAACCTCTGTTCTTTTATCCTAAGTCCAGGTACATTAAAAAAAAACAAGAACATTGCTTACGAAGATAACCAATGCCAATTATCAACTCTCCTCACCTCTTTAACCTTTGGTCATATAGCCATCTAGCATAACTATATTACAGCCATTGGATCCAAGTGTCTAATAATGACTATTGCTCCCCCTTTAACACACTTGGGCCTTGTCTATACTAATGCTAAAGTCAATGTAACTATCGTCACTCATGGGTGTGAAAAAATACACTCCTGAGTGACGTAAGTTACATCAACTTAAAGAGGTGTCTACATCGTGCTATGTCAGTGGGAGATACTCTCCCACTGACATAGCTTCCGCCTCTCGTTGAGGTGGAGTAAATACATTCAAGTACATGTGCAAGTGCCTGCAGGATCAGAGCCTTAGATAGGACTAAGACAAAATGGGGAGTAAGGGAGAAGATGCACTGTAATGGAATGTTGTGCAGAACATAATATTCTGCTCTCAAATGACAACACTTGAGGCAAAGTCTGCCCTTTTCTTTTCAAAACTATATTGCAGTTTTATATAGGTTTTCATATTATTTTATGTCCCAAAGGACACTAAATGAACTCCCATTTGAAATACATAAAAATGGAATAGAAATGCATTTTGAAAGGAATGTATCTGCTAAATTAAATCATTAAATCTCTATACAGTAATAATAAATAATTATTCTTTAGCTTATGAACATTAACGTGTCTATTTCCCCCTAACTAGTATATATTACTCCAGTTAGGTAGCATTAATGAAATTCACGTCAGCATTGAAAACAGTATGTCCCTTAATGTACATTAAACATAGGAAATCAATTATTCCATTCTTCTGGATCCGCAAACAATGCAGACCTCTAAAATGAGGTTAACGGAAGCAATTAACAGAAGCAATTACTTTATGACATTTGTCAATGTTCCTCTTGTACAAGTAAAGGAGATGAAATCACATGAAACAATACTGAAGTAAAAAAAAATCCAAATAAACCAGATCACAGAAAGATACATGAATAGAGACTTGTGGCACATTCCAAACATGACAGAGGGATATCGGGGAAGGGGATCAAAAGGAGAACAGTCACACCTAGAGTGACATCAGATTGGACACGACCTGCACTGTCCCAGGAGTTTGCCACAGCACCAACAGTTCTGTGATGGGCTACATCAACCCCATACTGGTACAGCAGGGGTTAACCCTTCTCTCTTAGCCGAAAAGGCCACACACCCCCGGCTCTGCTGGGCATGCTCCAGCTGGAAGCAGGATATAAAAGCCAGCAGAGCAGCTCAGTCTGGGCTGATTGCCGGTGGGGAAGGAGGTGTGTCGCTAGCTCCTGAGGGAGGACTGCCTGCATTCTAAGCCGTGGAGGCCAGTCAGTTGGAGACAGAGCCCGACACACTGGCATGGGATGCCCCTGAGAGGGGAGAGGCCAGAGAATCCCACAGAGACGGAGAACCCCAGAGACTTGCGTAGGAAATAACCCAGGGAAGTTTTGCGAGGAAACAGTTACAGAACTGGACCAAGGCTCGGCGTGTTTTGTGAGCTGGTGGCGGGCAACCCCACCACAAATAGGGCCCTGGGTTGGAACCAAGTGGAGAGGGCGGGCATGGGTCCCCCTATCCTGGCCACCACCCACCCCGAGGTGGTGGCCCCACTCACCAGTATTCTGGACTCTGGCTGCTAGGGCACACTGCCCTGAGAGTGAGGACAGTATCACTGACTCTGGCCATTGGGCTGCTCTGCCCTGACAGCAAGGGCTGTAATATTGACCCTGACCATTAGGCTGCGCTGCCCTGAGAGCAAGGATTGTATTACTGACTCTGGCCGCTAGGCCGCACTGCCCTGAGAGCAAGGGTCATATTAAGGACTAAGGCCAAGAAGCTGTAATGCCCCGAGATGCAGAGCAGCCCTTCCAACTGGACCATGGGGCTGTGCCGCACCTCTCCCCTGCCCCCACGGGGTGAGGGGGTGTATCAGCCCCGTGACAAGTTCCAAACATGGAATGCTGTACTCATTACTTGACACATAATGTAAATGGTACTAAGTACATTAAGGGAGAAAGCGCATCCCCATTGAAGTTAGTGGGAGTTTTGCCATTACCCTTAATGGAGCTACACTCTACATGTTTAAACCGTATTTTGTTATGTCTCTCTTTTCTGAGATCTCAGTATGGGATTTGTAATGACTATAGTTTGGTACACACAGCATGTCACTGGACTTGTTGCCTCATGTTTAATTTTTAAAGTACGAGTCAAATGTATCAAAATGCCTTGAGGACTAGTATTAAGCTCCCATGAACTGCAGCTAACCATGTAATGCAGATGTGGAACAGCATTACTGTATACTGGCCTCTGCCTTCAGTTATGGATGCACAGTTCCCATTTACTTCAATGCGAACTACTTAGGTGTATGGAGGATGGGATTGGACGGTTGGATTTTATGTCTGAACAAAGATGCTTTGCACCTTCAAACCAGGGATTTCAAAGTGTGTTATAAATATTCATATGTTTTGAGTCCCAAGATAGATGGAGAAACTAAGGCACAGAGGGCTACATCCTAAGCTGGTGTAAGCCAATGGAGCTCCATTGAAGCCAAGGGGGCTAAGCTAACACCAACTCAGGATCTTAGCCAGAGTGGTTAAGTGACTTGCCCATCATCACAGAGGAAGTATAAGTTAGAGCTGGGAACAGAACCCAGCTTTCATGACTGCCAGTCTTGTGCCAGCTTCCTCCCTTAGCAACCATATTTATACAATGGTTAGCCTTGAAAGCTTTCCAATTTTTACTTTCTTAATTGGATAATAATGCCCTTAGTATTAAGGGTATTCCTTATAATAAGTATAGTTAGTATTGTAAAAACTGAAATAAATTACTTGGCTACAAGTTTTTAATGGTGACCAATGCTAACGATAAGATAAGGAGAATCAAATCTCTCAGGTGTTATGGCAGAAGCTAATGGTACAGACAGGGCTGGCTCTGGCTTTTTTGCCACCCCAGGCCAAAAAAAAAAAAAGCGGAATTTGCCGCCCTAAGATTGGCCTGAATGCCGCTCCTTACAATGTGCCGCCCCAAGCATGTGCTTCCTAGGCTGGTGCCTAGAGCCGGCCCTGGGTACAGATGGCTCAGGCAATTCTACATTCAGAATTTTGAGGGTGTGGTTTTTTTCCTGGCTCTAACATTTTCCTCCTGGGGGTGGGAGGGATTTTTGCACACAGGGTTGTATTTTTTTTTTTTAACTTTCTCAGAGCATGCATTTGTCTATATGCACACAGAGAACCAGAGCTGAAGTGGAGAATGGATTTGGAACAGTTTATTTATTCTGAAAAGCAGAATGACTGCCTCTGACTCATAGGTGCCTGATAGGCATGAAGAGCTCTGAGGAGCTTTGTCTCTTCTTCCTATTACTTGTAGCAGTCAGGGGACTTGGAGAGGCTAGGTCTCCCATACTCTATCTTTCCCCCATGAAAAACTTCAGTGCTCACTTCTGCTGCTGTTTAGAACTTTTATAAGTAACAACAGGGCAAAACTGACATGATTCCTGTTTCACTGCTGCTTGAAGAATTTTGGAGTGCAATAGTGAAACTAACCAAGTTTGTTAATTTCACACTTTTGTAACTTGACAAGCTATGAAGAGCAGTCCTGGCAGTGGAGCTGCATGTCTGTTTACTCAGGAAGATATCAATGTCAGCTTACTTTTGAAAAGTTATCTTTGTAACAATAAGAGTTAGAAACTTTTTTAAAGTGACAAATTCTGCAGAAATTCATGCCACACTTGCCAGAGAAAGTTTCCTACTCATCACTTCAGGGGATTTTTCAAGCCCTGTGTAAAACCGGATAACCATTTGTGGCTACTAAAGAGCCTATGGCACTTTTCACAAGCTGGTGTCATGGCCAAATTGAAACAAAAATAATTATATTCTAAATTCCCCCTACAGTTTCATTTGGATAAGGTATTATTTACCTCCTCCCCTAAATGTTGTAAAGTTTTGTCGTGAAATTTTGAACAGCTACAATGTTCCAACCCAGTGAATGCAGTGGATGAAGTGATTTCTAAGCTTTTGGGAACTCAGTTTCTTCTCACTGTGTTTCTGTGGTGACTGAACTATTCAGATTTTAATTTGTTTTCTTTATGTTTACGTATAACTGGATTATACATACATTATAATAAAATAACCATGTTATGCTGTAAAAATTAGATGGTTACTTTATAAGATTTTTATAAAGTAGTTTAATTAAATTCATTTCTTTAGTTCCTTTTGGGACTTGAATGTGGGGAGGCTGACCCTGTGCAATCCTTGCTGAAAATCTTTGGGAGACTGAACTGTGGGTCTCAGCTACTTTTCTATGGAAGTTGGGGGGGTTTGGCACTGGAGAAGGGCAATGAAGTGAACTCCAGCCCACCCAAAGGTTAGACGCATGTCCTCTGGAAGGCTGGTTGAAGCATGAAGGGACATATGAACCTTTAACGCATCTGGCACATAAATATCTTGCAATGCCAACCACAACAGTGCCATGCTAACACCTTTTGTCATTTTCAGGAGATATTGTAAACAAGAAGCAGGCAGCATTATCTCCTGAAAATGTAAACAAACTTGTTTCTCTTAGCAATTGGCTGAACAAGAAGTAGGACTGAGTGGATTTGTAAGCTCTAATGTTTTACATTGTTTTATTTTTGAGTGCAGTTTTTTTTTATGGTACATAATTCTACATTTGTAAGTTCAACTTTCATGATAAAGTGATTGCACTACAGTACTTGTATTATGTCAATTGAAAAATACTATTTCTTTTGTTTTTTACTGTGCAAATACTTGTAATAAAAATAATAATATAAAGTGAGCACTGTACACTTTGTATTCTGTATGGTAATTAGCATTAAATATGCCCAATGGCCTGTGATGGGATGTTAGATGGGGTGGGATCTGAGTTACTGCAGAGAATTCTTTCCTGGGTGTCTGGCTGGTGAGTCTTGGCCACATGCTCAGGGTTTAGCTGATTGCCATATTTGGGGTTGGGAAGGAATTTTCCTCCAGGGCAGATCAGCAGAGGCCCTGGGCGGTTTTCACCTTCCTCTGTAGCATGGGGCATGGGTCACTTGCTGGAGGATTCTCTGGATGATTCTCTGCACTTTGAAGTCTTTAAACCATGATTTGAGGACTTCAATAGCTCAGACATAGGTTAAGGGTTTATTACAGGAGTGGGTGGGTGAGATTCTGTGGCCTGCGTTGCGCTGGAGGTCAGACTAGATGATCATGTGTCCCTTCTGACCTTAAAGTCTATGACTCTATGACTCTAAATCAATATATAGTATTTGAAAATGTAGAAAACATCCAGAAATATTTAAATAAATGGTATTCTATTATTATTTAACTGTGAGATTAATCGCGATTCATTTTCTTAATCGCTTGACATCCCTAATAAAAACACATTGACTTGTACAAAATTACAACAGCATTTTTAAAAACATCTACATGCTAAATTCATAGCTAGTTGATCATATAAATTGTAGCATAAAAAAAGTTACACACATTCATTAGCACTAACCAACGGTTCCAACATGACCTATTGATCAGCTATTTAGATCAAGGCAAAATAGCTTCATAAGTCTCATTAAACATATAGAAAGTTTCCTTATTTAAAAATTAATTTAAATCAAAGGCTAAGTTGCAGTGTAGGCATGAAGGAACCTCATATTTTTGATAACTGGTTTTGGAAAAAAACACAAAAATGTCTCTAAAAAGAGAATGTCTTTAATTGCACGTAAAGCAGTTTGATTATTTTCTGTACTTAAAGCAATTATTTGCTGGGTCTAAGCCTTTTTGCAGATGAGGAAGATCTTTTCTGACTCACACAATCCACACTACACCAGGAAAGCAGAATATTTTGAATATTAAAATACAAGAGCATGAACTTGGTTTTTCATACATTATTTGAATTCTACTTAAATGTAATTATAATCCTTTTGTTTAAGATTTAAAGTAGTATTACAGGGCCTACTGGCTGGCCCCCTAACTAGCATTCTGCTGTACCAGGGGCAGTATCCCAGTTTGATTTTTGGTCCTGATCTCTCACTCTGTGAGCCAGCCAGCCAGCTAGACAGGCAGGCCAGTAGAGGCAGTGATCTCTCTCTAAAGCAGGCCTAGAAGTGGTGTTCATGGGATGAAAGGTTTCTGAAGAGGAGGAAATGGCAGGAAAATCCTCTAGAGAGGATACCCAGTAAGAAAAGTGATAACCTTTAACCTGGTCTAGAATTCTCCCCAGGCATATACAAAAGTAAATGAGAAAGAGGCATGGTGTAGTAGAAAGAGGTCTGGGAATCAGGTCTCCCACATTTGTCACTGACTTGCTTTGTGGCCTTGGGCAAATCTCTTAAACTCTTAGGACACATCTACACTGGGGAAAAAAAAAATCCTGCAGCAGCGAATCTCAGCCCTGGTCAACTGACTTGGGTTCACTGAGATCACGGATATGGGGCTAAAAATAGCAGTGTAGCTCTTCCTACTCGAGCTGGAGCTTGGGCTCTGAGATCCTCCCCCCTCACCAGGTTTCAGAGCCCAGGCGCTGACCCTAGCAAGAACATCTACACTGCTAGCATTAGCCTCATACTGTGAGCCCGAGTCAGTTGTCCCCAGTTCTAAGACTCGCTGCTGCATTTCTTTATTTATGCAGTGTAGACACACCCCTAGCCTCAGTTTCTCCATCTTTGAAACACGGATCATCACTTATCTCCCTCCCTCATGAGACCCTTGTGAGGATCAGGATTAGTTATCTCATGTATTGTAGCTATCCAACACACGCCTAGGGCATTGGCTCTAACTCACTGAGGAGGGGAAGACTAGGCTTATATTTAGGGCACTGTATCTAACTTTGGTACAGAGAAAAGATAGCTCTGCTCACTTGATGAATATTTCAAGGGTTAGGCGATCACTTGGAAGTGAAAGGCTTATCTGCATTCCCCTCAAAGATATTTACCTCAGTGACTAAATGCAACATTTTGAATGGATATTGGAGCCCTGCATTTTTTCAAGCTCTCCTATAACCTGTGTCTTCCTCTTACAGCATTCTAACAGTCTTCCAATGCTCATCTCCACATGCTCCAAGACCTGGTAAGAACAACTTGTTCTTAACACCAGGGCTTGATCCTACAGCGGGCCAGTGCCCCCACTTGGTACACCTAGAAGACGGGATAAAGGCAGCATTGTTACATTTCCCCTTCTGGCTCCCCTCCCAGTCATGGGGACATGTTGCATTCCATTGTATATAGTTACTTAAACCACACTCATCAAGGTAGTATCTGAGCACAGTTACAATTCCTTCATCATCTGGGTGTACTACTATGCCTAACTTTCCCCTTAGTATCAATCACACACACGGCTTATCATTCAAACACACAACCTCTTGTCCAACAACAGTCTTTCAGCAATCCCCAAAGCTCAGCAGTTCTTCTGATCTGTCCCCAGGACTTCTCAGTCCTTTCCCCCTCCGTGTACATGCTTTCTTCTGCCCTTGTACGGGGGACCACACAAGAGTCCCTGCTTACTGGCTTTATTCTCTCAGGTTTCTCTCCTAAACCCTCATGGAACCATTCCCAGGCCACTTCCTTCCCAATCATGGAGCACCTCTTCCCAAGTGTGACTTGACACTAGTCTCCCCAAACCTGAGCAACTGCCTCTGAAATATTCCCCAGCTTGTCTGGCTTTTGGTCACTCACTCAGTAATATGAACCTTCCCCATAGAGTCACATAAAGAGCAAAGAAACACAACACAGATTTGAGACAGGATCACCAGAACCTCCCTTACGCTGGGGAAAGATGGGGCCCAGGCGCAAGTCACTCAGAGCATGTTACATAGGCTTTCCATCTCCTGTGGACTCTCCTATGCAAGGGGGATCCTCATCAGCCCCTTTGGGGCAGCTTTAAGTCGGGCAAAAGGGGACTGTAACATGAGAACGTTAATGCTGTAGAAAGCAATACAGATTTTATATGAAACCCCAAAATGTATGGCTGGGTCAGAAAGCATCAAAGTCCAAGGGGTGTGCAGTTAAGGCTGCCACAACACTTTCAACTCTTGTGCTTCAGCACACCGCAAGCCATCATATATCAGCCATAAACACAGGATAGCTGCTTAGATAGATCAGACAGACAAATGCAGCATTCATGGTCCTCTATCAAAGCTTTCCGCAACACACCGGATAAGCTTCTTGAAGAGCAGGGGAGGGCTAAGTTGCCTATCATGAGACTGAGTCCTTCCAGACCTCTGTTCCAACCCAACGCTTTCCCACCTACCCAGCTGCATCAGATAATCTTCATGTGTGCTTCTGCAGTATGTAATCTTTGCTTTGGTGTCTGAGGCCTTCCTGATGAAGGCGCATTCCAGGATGGCTCACAACTGCTCTGGCAAGTACTTCAAAGAAGGAAGAACAGGAGTGTGTGTGCCTGGGACATGGGGGCAGAGGCCTGCAATACAGCTGAGCACTTTTACGAATCAGAAGTGAAGACTGTAAGTGCAGGGTACAGTTTAATAACCTGCCTATTAGGATTGTAACAGAAGCAGCCAGCAGGACGGAGTGGATGTGTAACACAGCTTCTGAGTGGCCTTCTGGGTCCCATCTTGAAGTTACTGCCTTTAAATGTCAGTAGCCAGGCTTACTGATGTCACCCCTGGGCCAGGGCAGCAAACGTAAATAGTTCCAAGTTTTTGAAAGAGATACAGACCTTCAGCCTCCATACTTAAGCCTTACAACATGCAGGGCACTCACTCAGAAATGGGATAACCAGCCACAAATTCCTGGGGGTACGTGTTTAGAAACAGAGCACTAAGCAAGGTGTGCATTTGAAGGCAACAGCTTGGGTGCATTGCGGGGCATGAGGCCAAAGACAACAAGGCCTTCAACTGCTTGAGGAGTGCACCAATGACCTACATAATGCAGATTCTACTGTGGGCTTATTACTACTATAATAGGAATTCTCTCTATATATATTTGTTAAAAGCACTTTATATCACAAATTTTATCTGAGGGTACAAATTTACATTTTAAATGGTACTTGCTGTACATTTACCATCAACGGTGGTTACGCTCGTCAGTTGTGTGTTTGTGGTATTTCCCATTGGGCAGGGAAGACCATGGTGCAGTAAAATGTCGTTTTAAATTCACCCATTGCATTCTTCCATTAAGGAAAGTATTTACTAGTGGGCAGACAAGAGGAAACAATAGGGAAACATTTATAAACACTTCTCACTACTATTTTGAAAATGTTTACTGATCGATTAATTTTTTAAATGTCTCTTTTTGGGAGACCCTCTCCTCCCCCCAGTCTTTGGTCCACACCACAAACTGTGGCTGACAGAGAAACCTGGTTCCTGGAATAAGTGGAGGAAGCAGCTTTAAATGAGACAATTTTTCCTCTCCAGCAGCCTCCAGCAGCCCCCTCCCTCCCTTTCCATCTAAAACAGTTTCCACTTCAAGCAACTGAATTTGCTGAACTTAAATCAGCTCTATACTGTCAGCGTTATTGTTTATATAGTGCGAGAAGTGTTTTCATTTAAATGAAACCCTGTTACCTACAGGAGTGCTGCTAAAAGTTGCAGCCAGGCTGGGAAGGAAAGCAGCAGTTTCCCAGTGCTTCAAAACGTCTCGCAACTCGAGGGAAGGACAGGAACGGGGTTGGGAGAGGAGGGTATTTTTAGAAAGCAAAATTCCTCTGGCCATGATGTTAATGGGGAGTAGGTATGGAACGTAGTTATTCCCCTTTTCTTTTAATCTGATACAGTGTCCATAAAGATTTTCTGCTGTTTCTTCCAGCGATGAGGTCCAAGCTATAGTGTCCCCAGTGATGAAGTCCTGGAAATGAGATGCTATATAAATGGGTGGTTACTGCAGTAAATGCACTATTAAAAAGCTACATATACAGTGATGCAAGAGCTAATCTACAGGGCTGCTGGGATTTTCCAAGACCTGAGATGGGAGTTAATTCTTTTCATATTACAAAATTGCACAAAAGTTCTTTTTCATGCACATTGTTCTTTTGGACCTCTTCTGTGAACCTTAGTTAAACCTTATCAATGCATCTCTTATAAAACAGCCCTAACAAAGGCAAGTTGCTTTGCAGAGTGAGTATATCTGAAAAGTATAACTGGGTTCAAAAAAGATTTAGATAAGTTCATGGAGGATAGGTCCACCAATGGCTATTAGCCAAGATGGCCAGAGATGCAACCCCATGCTCGGGGTGTCCCTAATCCTCTGACTTCTAGAAGTTGGGACTGGATGGCAGGGGATGGACCACTTGATAAATTGCCCTGTTCTGTTCACTCCCTCTGAAGCATCTGGCACCAGCCACTGTCAGAAGAGAGGATACTGGGCTAGAGGGACAATTGGTCTGATCCAGCATTGCCGTTCTTACGTGAGACGGCATCAGTTCAAGATCATCAAAAAGGGAAGACAAAAAAGCATAATAAGGTCACCAAGCTACATAATCTGTTTTCAAGTTGGACCCAAGGAAACCACGGGCAGCTCTTTATACACCCTTGAATACCAACATTCTTGTACGTAGCTTGCTACTTTTATTGTGCAGACATAGTTGAATCCCACCAGTCAACCTCTGTATATGATTACATGCTGCTAAAAGCATAGAAGATATGTTTCAACTAAAGTTGAACCATATATCAGCCTATTGTCAGTTTAACATATTTTATCTTACTTAAGGTTTGACACGTTTTTAGTCTTCAAGAGCCAAATCCTATGCTTACTCCCCACTGACCTCTGAGCAACCCCTTTGGCAGTAATATAAACCAGTGCGGAACTTGGTCGCAGAAGTGCAACTGCAATTCAAACACACTCATTTCTTGATCTTTGGATCTGCAAATCAGCAGAATCTCAGACAAAGTCACTCACAAATAAGCAAGCCACAACACACACACTCACTGTTCATGCTCTTTGGCTAAGATTTTTAAAGGAATTGCTAGGACCCCAGCCGACAGAGTTATCCAGCTACCAGTGTTCTTTGTGGAACATTAAATAAAGCATCTCAAAGGAAGACACAATTCAGACATAATAAAGGAAAAGGGAGATGATAGTTCGGTCTTTTGCCCGTTATTTTGTTTCCTGAGATGCTTGACCTTCTGTGACCAAAATAATGGCTCTATTTTAAAAAGAAACTTGCAAGGACAAGGTAAGTGCTGAAAATCCACCTATCTGGCGACACAAATTTCTCTGACACACTAGAAAAGCAACTCGGTATATTCTGCACACCAAGATCTTTTTAAAAGGTGTATTTCATTTACATTTCTTAGGCTTTGATATCACCTTGATCAATCGATCCATCATCCCTCACAGAGAGAGCACCAATCACAATACGTCATTCATGTTGTTCTAGCCAGTCCTTCAGCTTACCCGCTGACCAGGCAGTCAGTGGCACCGGACACCTGATTGGCATAGTCCACCACAGCCCAGAACCCCTCAGTGATCCGTCAGCCTCAGCCTCTCAAAAATAGCTGGGATTACAGGCACGCACCACTGTGCCCAACAGGCTTTAATATAAATTTGATTAAATAGTTGCAGTAGTGTAAGAAGAGAGAGATACTTTAAAAGAGAAATCCTACAGGCATATATTTCCATTCTAAAATCAGATAAGAAATAACTGTCAGCTAATATAGTCTCTTTAGCATTAAAAACTGCACAGATGAATTAGTACAACCCAATTATTATAAATTGGCCTACTTATCAATTATCTCTATACAGGCACTCTTAATCTGTCAGGACTGAATCCTCTCTCTTCTGACAGAGATTTCAGTAAAATGTGAGAAAAGTAGTTTTAGGTATAACACCTACACCTGGGTTGCCCTGCCAATTTCTTTGATTTTATGATCATATTTCCTATGTAAAGAAAATAATTTTCTCTTCTTAATGCTGTCTGAAAGATCCACATGCAGAAAGTAAATAAATGGAAAATTAGAAAAATATTTTTCTCTAATAATCTCTTTTAGTTTTCTCACATGTAGTTGTAACACTAGGCATACCCTTTCAGAAAGAAGATTAATTTCTTAGTTAACAGTGTCCCTTAAAGTGCAGCAGCATTTATGTATGATAAAAAATGTGTAATAGGATGGCCAACTTTAACATACACCCTCCTACTATGCTCCTCTCTTCCAGCCCTTGACATTTAAGTTACAGCAACTTAGTCTCAGTAGGCCAACTTTAGAGGTGATATGTAAGAGGGTTACATGTCAGTAAGTGGGCGAGAGTCTAAGTTAGTGTGACTTACACACTGAGTGAGGGCAATGGAAGTAAATTTAAATTACGCTTTTAAAATACTCCCTTCTATTCACTTACACCCCGGAGTCTCATGTTTAGGAGAGGGGGCTGTTGAATTCAAGCAGGCTTTCCTTTATATTGCAAATCAGCTATTGTCAAAAACCCACTTGCCCCCAATATTCTTTCACTTTTGTAAGAGGTAAGATTCTGTAATAGAATTAATCTCCAGGAAATGTGTTTAACAAGAGGAATTTAACAATACTTATTGTTGTAGTTAAATATCAACGTAATAAGTTTATTACATTTAATGACAGCCTCATATGTCGGTTACATAATGAGATCTTAATAAATGAGTTTATTATAAAGGTTGATTATATATTAAAACTTTTACACTATTACATGCATTCAGGACTCAAAGGGGGTATTTTACTATAAGAATTTCTAAATATGCAATATTCAATATGTAACTGGGTTTGTAAGTAGGTCTTGACCTAAGCCACCTATGAAAAATGTATGTCCATTCATTAATATGCCACCTTTTGAACGGTATAATTCATAGCTGTTGTTTCACATATGTACATATCCTCATCTGGATCCTATTAAAACAAATATAAGTGTAAATAGTCCTCAGTAAACACCAAACACATCTACCGGAAACCATGATTACTATAAAGAGATTGTCTTTCATTGCAAACAGCTGTTTATTAATAAACAGCCACAGGAGAAGCCCTTGAAGGAAATGTTGTAGGAGAGAAATGGTATTTTCTCTCTGAAGAAAAGTAGCATGTAACTAAAGGCACTGTGGAACTGAAACCTTAGATCTTCTTGGCAGACTTCCCAGCTACCACTTAATTCTACCTCCTGTGTGAAGTTTTACATATCCTCCTATTTGAACTAACCAAGCCATATTTTGTTTCCTTGTCCTACTTGTTTTTGAACTACTGTCGCAATGCTGTTACTATATAAAAGAAACATGTCATACCATAGTGGTTTACACCTACTATTAGTAGTCTGACTGAAGGCTGCTTTTTCTAAATCTATAATTTATCTAAAGAGACTGGCTGGTGCGTCTTTATTTTGTCTATTACACAGGACAGAAATATGACTTGGGTCATCGGAACTAGTATGAGTTTGGAATTCTCAGCTTAGTTTCTGTAGACCTAATGTAATCTTGGAGTACATGCAACTTTGGGGGTGGGGGTCGACCCATATTAGAAATTATTACAACTATAATTAATTTATATTACAGCTACGTTCCACAATTTGTTAGGTACTGGCCACACAAATAGTAAGACAGTCCCTGCCCCAAAGAGCTCATTGTTGAAGAAAAGCAACAAATGAAAGACGAAGAAGAGGGATAAATCATACAACCAAAGTTTCTGGGTTTGTTTTTTTCCCCGAATAGATGGCAACTATCTCCAACTGGCCGCTATTAGTTTATGGGGGCCCCATGGCTGAAGTAGATCTTGAGGAGGGATTGGAGCAGGAGAGTGAACACAGCAGCCCAGGGTGCAATTTCCATCTTGGGTAGACATACCCATGCTAACTTTGATCAAGCTAGCATGCTAAATGATAGTAGCATGGTTACAGCTGTGCAGGTCGTAGTACAGGCTAGGCATGTAAGTACATACCTAGAGGGTCAGGCGGCTAGCCTGTGATGCTGACCTGCTATTTTTAGCATGCTAGGTTGATCAAAGGTAACGTGGGTAAGTCTACCTGAGCTGAAAAATTACACATTAGGCTACAGTATAGACACACCTGTGATGCTGGCAGACTCGGTGCCAGGTCATGCCATGGCCCAGGGCATCACTGAACACTGATAAGTGCATAGCTGGAAACCAGTCTACCATACCTGGGGGTTCGTATAGTTAAAACAGCTATTAGTGTTATACGAATGTGTTTAGTGTTTAGACTTTACGGAATGTTTGTAGGATGCTGCATATATTAATCCTACTTACAATATTTGTATCCCAAGGTATGAAGTCATATTGAGTGTTTGCATCATAAATCTCTGTAATCCTGTAACTCTCCAAACAGGAAAAGAAGCATTAACTAAGGTAAAGCCACTGTCCTGCAGGCAAGATGGCCCACTGAAGGCAAATGAGGCATTGTTTAGCATCAAAGAATAGAGACCTTGTTGATTACATTCCTCATCCTCTCCAGGAAGAGGAGGCCTGTGCATGAACTCATCCCATCAGCTTGGATTCTGGGGTAAGGGAGGATAAAAATCCATGACAAGGAGAAATTTGGTCTCTTTGTGTTGGACTCTGAGGGGCAAAGATTCCTAAACATAACAAGAAATCCCCATGCTGCTTGGCATGGGTCAGCTCTAAAGGACATATAGAGCAGCTTATTATAGAAGTTTATGTTTACCTTTTTAAATCTGAGACTGTAACTCATTTGAGTGTGTATGTTTCCTGTTTTAACCTTGTAAATCTTATTTATTTTCTAAGTTAATAAATCTTAAGCCAATCCTGTAATAAACTAACTACAGGGGTCTTTGGTTTGAGATTTGGGGTAAGTGACTGGTCCTTTGGGAATGGGAGTAACCTGAACATTGATGTGATTTTTGGTATAAAGTGACCATGTATCACATAGTCCAGCTTGCCTGGGTGGTAAAATAGACTGGAATGCCCATGGAGAGTGTGTGTGACTCCATGGTAAGACTGTTATAGTGCTTTGGATGTTACTAGGTTGGTGAAATCTTATTACAGACCATACAATCAGTTTGGGGTTTCTGTCCTCCTCTTTGATAGTTTTCTCTGAGTTTGGCACTCATGGTCTTATGCCACTTTAGACAGCGTGACAGTACCCACACATTAATCCAAGCAGGGAGTCCCATTCCTAAGAGGTTGTGTATAAGAAAGTAAAAATGTGTCTGTGACAGAAGCAGGCAGACATACATATTGCAAAGTATAAAAGCACAAAGTAGAACAGACTGAATAAGAACAAACTATTTTTCTAAAATAGTTTGACTGGGGGGGGAGAGGGAAGCAATGCAGAAATTTTCTTCTAGTGCTACACCCTATCAGTAAAGAAAAACAAACACAGGACAACAGGAAAATTATTAACAGTTCAACAAAACTCTCTTTATAAAAGAAAAACATGCTAATAAACACTGATTAAATTACATTGAAAATTCCCAGTTTAGCCAAAACTTCAATTGTCTAAAATGACTCGGTCATCCCACTACAGCGGGATAATCAAAGTGCTGTGAATTCTGAAGAGATGCTTGAAAATAATTACAAGCTTTATTTTATGCTTCCCCCACACCATTCTCTACCCTGTGCTACCAAGCATGACATAAAAGCAATTTCATGCTTCATTTTGTGATTTTACCTCCTCCCACCAACAAAAATATAGTTGTCCAGAAGTACTAAGTTCCATGTTCTTAAACTATCTCAGATGTGAGAGATCCCATACTGCAGCATATATACATACACTTAACTACAGCAGCAAGCACAACTACCTAAGATCATTAAAACACAGGACAGTTCAGTGAACTTGGAAAACACTGTTCAAATCAAGAAAATCATTTCCCAAAATCAGGGACCGGGAGTACGTCATGCACCTGTGGCAACATCACCACAAATGAAGAAAGGAAGGAACAATCATTTCAAATAAGAAGTGTGTGTAGGAACTGGAGGCCAAAACAGAAGTCATAAACCCAATTCCACCTCCACCCCTAAAATGAAAAACTAAAAAACTGGTGCTTCAGATAAGGGGGACCCAGATCTCAGCCATTCCACTTTTGTTTTTTTTGAAGTAAAACAGCCCCTGTTTTTGCCTGTCCCTAGTTGAAACCCTGCAAGGTATTTTCAGAACTACTGTTTCAAGGTTTTTATATGGTCATTGTCATCATCATGCCATAAAAGTTTAACCTCTGAGCCTCAGCTTTCCAGTCTGTAAAATGGGAATGACAACACTTACAGGACACAATCCACAGGTCTGGCCAAACTGCATTCAGCACAAGACATGAGTGGGGAAGGAGCACCTCTTTGCTCCCCAATGCACTCTTCTGCTGGGGACCAGTCTAGCCTCTGGCACAAGTCAGATCGGCCTGGGGTTTGCTGTAACTTATACTAGCTAGTAACAGACCATAAGGGACAGTCCAAGGATTGGTGGAGCATTGTAGCAGTCCAGCCAGAATCCCTCTCTCGCTGGGCATTCTCCAATATACTCCCTATGCTGGTGGGAGAGCCAGGAGGAAATGATGTAGAGTTGGCTACACTGGCTCTATACACGAGGGGAATTCCTGATGCCTTATCAAAGCAGCTTTGCATCTTATTGTCAGTGCTACAGCAGTGGGCCAGTATTGGGCCCCCAATGCTTATCACACGACTGTTTGTACAGGGTTCTGAAATATCATCTCAATGGTACTGCACACACTTTACAGGTTTCCTACTGATCCTAGGTGAAAAGCTGAGGCAAAACTCTCTCCTATTTGAAGAAACCTTGCAGTTACAATTGGCCGCATATGGAAGTCCTTTTCCCGCCCATGCAGAATTCCATAGCTCTCAGTAGGCATATCATCCTTTCATTTTACTAATGTTAGCTTTGTAGATAAAAGCAGGCAGACATCATCCACTGCTAAGAATCTGTTCTATTTGTGCTATTATTTCACAGAAGGCTATCATGCTGAGATTTATCAGCTGAAAGAACATTAATACTAATTCCACTGACCTCACAGCCAACAAAATTTACATTAATAGTTGCAATATATGTGGCTCTTTCTACATACTGAGCTCTAGAATATTGTGTAAAGTTAGTTACCACTTCTAAGTGACACACAAAAGCTATTAAAATCCTCAAATGATTCCCTGTCAAATTCCCTGTGATTTATACCCCATATAAATACCTCATTGTTTTGGATTTGCATGGGTTGTAAATTAGAGCAAAATCTGGCTCATTAAGGAAAGTGTATGGATTAAAATCCAATTAGCTTCAAGAACAATGGAAGCTGTATATATAAAGAAAAACATTTGTTACACTGATGCTCACTAGACAGACAGCTCAACTTCTGTGTGTGTATATATCTCTCACACAGAGATTTTCATGCAGTTTAGTTTAATTCAGGGTTATGCTGCTGTGTTTCCCTAGCTTGCAATGAAGTAAACATAAAGAGTAAACACTTTTAAAAGTTTGTTTCCTATCATAAGTATGATTTCCTGTCTTTATGTTTTTAGTACAATAAAGGCCACTCACTCCAGGTACAATCATGGCCTGTGAAGTTAGCCTAATATGGTAAAATTCTTGAACAGTTCATTTTTCCTACTACTTTCCTGCTTTATTTCAGTCTTATTAGAAAGATGAAAATATTTCTGAGATCACAAATAAAATGTTTTGTTGTTTAGTTATTGCAACACCAGAGCAGACAGACATTCTTTCAGATAATTAGTGTAGTATTTAATAATGTTATACAAACCCTAAACATGTATAATCTCAGCATTTCTCAACCTTTTCATATATGCCTTTATTACCCAAATAGCAAAATGGTTTGTGAATTCTGGCAGCTTCCTCATTTGTGTACTATGTGACTAAAACTGACAGGTCAAAATCCTGCTCCCTGTGCACACCGCTAACATAGGAGAATTCCACAAGTATTCAGTGGAAGAGATCCTGCCACAAGAGCACAGAACAGCAGTAGCGACCCTGTGATTTGCACCCCTTCCTTCCTCCGGTCAACTGGCGCCCACAGAGAGTTCCCACACAACACAGCTCCATTTTATTCAGGGAATTCAGACCCACTAGAGTGGACTCACTGCTCAGCAGACACATGCTGGTTCCACTGAGTTCAGAGGCTTCTACATGGTGCGATTTGGGGGGCAGCAATTCCCCTTTAGTATTTTTAAAGGAGCTTAGAAAAGTAGCTTTGTTTTTGCATAGTGATACTTGCATTTCATTGATAAGTTCAGCAACATATATTAAATAAAGGTCAGCTTTAGTCTGTTACTCTGCCAGGGGCATGAAGCACTGCAAGCACTGAGACACAGAGCTCCTGCGAGGGAAGGAAAGCCTGCATCACTTAGTGGGATGAAGGAATCACAGCTAAGAAGTTGCGTTAACAGATGCCAGAGATAGTCCTGTTCAGTCTCCAGGTAGGGTAGGGGTGGGCAAACTTTTTGGCCCGAGGGCTACATCGGGGCTGCAAAATTGTATGGAGGGCCGGGTAGGGAAGACTGTGCCCCCCGAAACAGCCTGGCCCCACCCCCTCCCACTTCCCATCCCCTGACTGCCCCTCTCAGAATCCCTGACGCAGCCAACCCCCCCGCTCCTTGTCCCCCGACTACCCCCTCCAGAGACCCCACCGCCCCAACCTCCACCCCCCCCGAGATCCGATCCCCTATCTATGCCCCCCTGCTCCCTGTCCCCTGACTGCCCTGACCCCTATCCACACCCCCACCCCCTCGCAGCCCCCTGGGACTCCCACGCCTGTCCAACCCCACCATTCCCTGACCGCCCCCCCCCCAGAATCTCCGCCCCATCCAACCTCCCCCTGCTCTCTGTCCCCTGACCAGCCCCGCTCCCCAGAGCACTGCCCGCACCGCGGCATCATTGCGGAGGGACAGCGGGGGAGGGGCCGGAGGGAGCCTCCTCGGTGAGCTCGGGCCGGACAGGATGGGCCCGCAGGCCGCAGTTTGCCCACCCCTGAGTTAGGGGGATGCTGACTGCAGTGCAGTGCTTTGAGAATAGTAAGAGGTAACAGGAGAGATTGTGAAGGTTCTGAAAAGATAAGAACTTCAAGAGCAGGGAGAAAACATTAGCTTCTCATTCTAGTGCGTCTTCAACATGCTTTTCCCAAAGAGTTTCATATGGTCATTTCCTTTTCCCTTTCCACTCTCTTTCCCTCTCCTACCTGACTAAAAGGCAGTTTTGTTGGGCGCTTTGTTACACCCCCCCAAAATTCTATGACAGACTAGTTATTCAAGAGACTGCAGTGCACAATGTAATTTTTAAAGGTATTCCATCAGCATAATATTATTATTAACATTTCTATAGTGGTATAAATGCATTAGAAACACATAAAATACAATAAGTGTAGGGAGAAGAATACAGAACTCCCTGACTGATAGCATGATGTCATTTTGATTTATTTCTTAAATAATTTAGTAGTTGATTCCATCATTCATATCATGTAGATTTATTTTTTATCTGACTGCTCTGTAATTGCTCTTAGTGCAGCTAAAAAAGTCTATGCAGAAAAGCATTCAACCACAGCAGAGAGTGTAGTATACATGAAGCATGGAGTTTACTAATTAGCCTCTTCCCAAACACTCTGTTTTTCTTGTAATTATATCTTTCACAATAGGTGGAAAGCTATAACACTTTTAAAGTGAACTGACACTTGCACAGTTCTTGCAAATTTGGTGAAAATCAGTTTCCTTAATTCTTCGTAAGTAGATAGAATGGCTGATTGAAAAGGAAATTGCAGGGACACAAATATTATGTACACAAAGAAGATACTTTAAACTACTTTTATCTGGGAAAGAAGAGGTATATTTCACTGTATTTATATGTCCTTCCAATTACAGGGATATATATAACTCTTCTTTTCAAGATAAAAGTGATTTAAAGTGTCGTCTTTTTGTACATAATATGTACAAAAAAAACAGCGGAGTGCCGTCCGGCGGCACTCCTCCTGCCGCGCACCCCCTGGGCTCCCCTGGCGCACCCCCTGCGGTGCGTGCACCCCACTTTGGAGACCACTGCTCTAAGGTACCCAGCTGGGTCATGGAAAGACCAAACCCCGGGTGAGAGGCCATTCATTCATGGGCCCTCTGCTAAGACTAATAGTACGATAATGTGGTTGTGATACGGATATCGATCCAATGAGACCTAGACTGAGTCCACTAAATTCATTTTACATAGGCCAACAAGAAGCTTTCATGTGCTACCAAAAACTGGTCATTACCAATCTGGGGTTAATTTGAAATGAATGCCAAGACAGATTGAGAAAAAGAGAATGGAGAAGAAAAGAGAAACCCTGGAAGAAGGTGGTGTAATCCAGTAAATTTAGAATTGACTATATCAAACTCTTCCTTCATATAATCTGAATGCACAGTTCATAAAAAAAATTCATGTATGTTGGATGGTTTCAATAAAACATGATTTATGATAAAAATATCAGCACACATTTAGATAGGGTTAAATGCATTTTGTAAACAAACTTTTTTGATTCACTCTGGAATAATCATCAAAAAATATTTCCTCTACACAGTAAGGGAGAAAAAGTCACCCCGCCCCCCACATACACACATCTCCATACGCGGCTATACAGAGCCCAATTTCATCACATACAAGAGATGTGGAACACACTGAACATGGTTCCACAGCTACCCATCCCCTGCAGCGGAACTACGTTTCCTCGGAATTGGAGGCCCTCTGTTGCATCTACACTAGTGGGTGGGTTTCACACTAGGTGCAATATAGTCTCCCACATAACAACTTTATCGTTCCCCAGACCAAGCCTAGTATCCCCCTTATTCTAATATTCAGTAGGACAATTTTGAGAAGTACTTCTCTTTATTCCCTTTCAAAACTACTTTTACCTCTGTAAGATTCCCTCTTCTTCTAGTAAAAGAACATGGTGAGATTAAGTATAGATCATTGCGGTTGCCCTGTGTTATCCCATCAACTTGTTTTCATTACTATTTTACATACTTTTCTGAAACTAGAATTATCTTCTGTCCAGGGTTTGCAGCCTCTCCATGGTAAATGCATGCCTTTTGTTGTTTCTGGCCCTCTCTGTAACCAATATTCCTCATCACTGAACTGCATAAGCGACTTATCTTTCCTAGCTCTTTCTCTGCCTGAGTCGTTCTGAATTCTGTTACCCTCCTTCTTCATCCTGACATCCCTTCCCAGTTTTGTAATATCAGTAGATCACTATCAATTTACTACATATTCCATCTTCAGGACCTCATTGATACACATCGGAACCTTCTCTTAGTGACACTTTTCCACAGAATAATTTCACTATGGGCTAAATCCTGATCTCTGAAGTCCATGGCAGTTTTCTAGTGACCTCAAAGGAACCAGGATTTGGTCACACAAAGAGAGGTTTTGTATAACCATGTTTGTATTTTGCACACTACTGTGCACTGAAACAATGAGGAACTTTAATGCTACCTTACATAAATAGAATTCCAGAATGGGGCAAATCCTAAAATCCTTAGTTTGGCAAAGCTCTCATTGAAGTCAATGGGGATTTTGCCCAAGAACAGACTGAGTAGGGATTTAAGGATCTGGATCAAGAAGGAGGTTTCACTGTACTAAGAGTGTACTCAGATTGAAAATTATTTGGGGCGGGGATTATTTAGTATTCTTTATGTGTTTATAATGCCTAGCACAATGGGCCCCTGATTGAGACCTGGAGGCACTGCTACAATACAAATAATAAAACAACAAAAAATAACAATAAATAAATAAATAATTATTAATAATAATATTAAAATAAATTAGTTCTAATTCTGGCAGACCACCAGTCGCACCTTATCCTATCCCAAATTTAAAATTAATCTCTGTTTCGAAGAGTCAAGGCAATTTTTTGTCAGGTAGTTCATTCTCTTCATAGCTCCATATATACTAAGCTTAGATCATAGAATCATAGAATCTCAGGGTTGGAAGGGACCTCAGGAGGTCATCTAGTCCAACCCCTGCTCAAAGCAGGACCAACCCCAACTAAATCATCCCAGCCAGGGCTTTGTCAAGCCTGACCTTAAAAACCTCTACGGATCCTAATACACACTTTAAAAAAATCTGAAAATTGCCACTTTTATTTAGGTGCTTAAATATGGATATAGTTGTTTCCCTATAGGCACCTGATACTAGAAATTTTTGGTCTGTATTTTGTTGTAATAAATGCTTATCAAAGGTCCAAGTACAGCATGTTCATGGCTATTAACTGGTTTTGTTACTTTATATTAATAAAAAAGTAATTAAGCAGCTAGAGCTCTGGTTTCATATTAACCATTGCAAACCTCAGCCATACATAGAACTGCAGTTTCAACCTATTTTATTATAAGTATTGAAGTAATTATTGTGATATTTTTTACAAGGCAAGATTCCTAGCCTGTGCCTATGGGCCAATGAAGAATGGGGCTCCATTGTGCTAGGCACTGTACAAATGCAGAGTAGTAGATGTTCCCTGCCCTGAAGAGCTTACAATCTAAACAGACAAGACAGACAGAGGGTGGGGGGATGGGTATAGCAGCAAACATCATATTAATTGCATAATTTGCGGGAGGGGGAAGTTAGGAGGGGATCAGCTCAATGGAAAGAAAAGGGAAGGGAAGTGGGGAGGGGAACAGGGCAGAGGGTAAGATGGTGAGAAGGGCAGGTGAGTGAAGTGAAGGTGTAGAAACTGTGAAGGGGGGCGGGGGGCTGGAGCAAACAGCCAATCAGCACAGGGAGGAGAAAGTGAAGTCAAAGCTGTCAAAACGTTCTCTGAATGTCTGAAATGTGTTACAGTACCAATATAGGCTACATACTGAATTTGCTACAATTCCTTAGCTCAGTGAAGTGGTTCAAGCACAGAATGCTCTTCTCGATTTCTAGTCCTCTGAACCTTCAAGTTTTTGTGGGTTGTTGGACCATTAACTTACAAATTTATTTATTTGTGTGGTTGCAGTTCCTTTAAAAAAAATCTTAAACACATTTTAAAACATGGAATTGGTAATGGGATATTGAATCTTATAACTTCTGGATGTATTTATTTTCCACCAAATCAATCTATGCTCCAACCAACCAAAAACCAAAAAACAAAACAACAAACTAACAGGGATCAAAACCTGCAATGATCTGCCAGCCTAAAAATAAACAAACCAGGACATATATACTATCTCCCATTACTGCCTGCATGCACCAGTTTGTTTAATTGTTAGGCTGACAGACAGTAACACATCATCGTTTTGGTTATATTAGCACAGGGGTCTCCAAACTTTAGGAGATGAGGGCCACATTACATTTTTCAAGGGGCTTCACGGGCCGGCCCGTTCTCTTGAGCTTACCCTCCGCCGAATTGCCACCGAAGCCGCGGGACCGACGGACCACCCGCAGGCAAGCCACAGTGGCTTCGGAGGAGGACCTCCCGCAGGCAAGCTGTGGCGGCTTCTGCGGCGGGTATTCTGGGACTGGCGGGGGCGCCCCTGACTGCCGCCCTCTGCTCCCCGCTGCCGAGGCGGCAGCAGCCTTTAAACTGCCGCCGAAATACCGCCAAGCCGGCGGCAGCGTTTAAGCTGCCGCTGAAATACTCGCTGCCGCCGACTTGCCGAGGCGGCAGCAGCAATTGGTTTGGGGGCCAGACAAATTAGTTTGGAGACCCCTGTATTAGTAGATGGACTCTAGCTCTTTAGTGAAAATAAATCCATCACTGGATTCCAGAAACTAAACTCTTCCAATTGGGGTCATTGATCAGATAAATAATTTCCCCCCTTCCCCTCAATTAAATAATATGGGACTTTCCCTTCAACATTAAGGGGAAATCTGATGGGAACTCTTGAGTGTCACCTTATGGAGGTACCTCTGTACTCTCCAAACTCCACTCAACCTCAGATTCCACTGACAAACTAAGCTTTGATCCCAGAAGGTGTCAGACCCTCTGTTAGGCTCCCTGATCATTCCCCACTCACCCCTTGACATCACAGCTCCTGAAGGTGCCATACATTTGAAAGTCTCTCTTTGGGGCCTATGTTCGCCCACATTCTTGAGGCATCATTCATGGTGTAATTGGAGGATAGGGAAATGGAAATTACACTCACGTCATGGACCAATGATTACCATTTTGAGTATATGACAGGGCTTTCGAGCAGAGCCCGGAGCTGGAGCGCGGAGCAGTAGGTTTATGCCCGGAGCTGGAGCAATTCAAAAATTCGATTGCTCCAAATCCCTGGTATATGAAGCATTGAACTTGTTTAGATGGTCCACCCTTGAAGGTGAATTTATCCCAAGCCCTTCTAGAGGGCTTTTGGGGAAAGAATTGTATCCCTCTGACAGTTTGCTTGTCTGATAATTTACTAGAATATTATAATGATCTTTTCTTTTCAACTATCAATACAGTGGTCCCAAGACAGCTGCTTCCACCAGTTTGTCTTCACAGTTTGCCATGGTTTTCAGGTGACTAGTGCTAAATAATACAAGAGGGAAGACAACTATCACACATTAACAGAAATCCCATGATGAAGCCAACCAATTGTGTCATAAGATTTTTTTAAACTTCTATTCTGTGGCTGTGCAAATGGCAAAGGAAAGTCTGATTAATCCAAGCTGCTTGGAGTAGGACTGAACTGTTTGTACCTGAAGTAGCACAGCACTATGTCAAAGGCACACATGTGAAGTTCTCTTTCCTGGATTTTCAAGTTGCTGAGAGGAAAACTGTTCCACATTCTTCCTGCCTGGTGCAACCTGGCAGCGCAGTACTACCTTTGCTGGTGATGGAGACTATCTATTCCTCCTTCAAAGAGAATATGGTGGCTGCTATCATTTAGGAAGGGCTGGTACCACCACATCCTTTGCTCAAGAAACCCTATCTTGATCTTTGTAATATGGCCAGTTATTAACTTGTTTCAATCTTCTCTTTTTGGGTAAGACTGCAAAGAACATGGCAACACAACTTCTCACAATATCTAGATACCTCAGCATTGCCTTGCCTCTAGTCATTCTGGGTTCAGGCTTGGGTATGGTAAGCAAACCACACCTGTAACAATAGTCAATGTTTTCTTCCTGGCAATGGATGAAGATCAGCATCCATACTGATAGTTATATCAGTGCCATTTGATACTATTTATCATAAGACACTTAACTCACTAGTGAACCCTAGCAGGAATGGATGAGGTCAATGTTGTGTTCGTATGTTCCCTTCTTTTTGAGACCTCCCAAAGAATAATGTTAGATGGCTAATCTTATCCCTCAAGAGCTCTCTTTTTTCGAGCCCAGCATTGTGCCATCCCCTTGTTCGATGTTTATATGCGGCTCTTAAGAAAATTAATGAGGAAACATGGGATTATGGTGACTTCATTAAATTGTTGGAATCTAGCTCTGTGTTTCCATCTTGGGGCAGTTGAGCATCTTACCTAGTGGATGAAGCCTGGATGGGAACAAGCTGATTGAGGCTCATCCAGACAAGACCAAAGTAATATTGGTAGCTTGAGTGAGCTAATCAGAAGTTATGGCAGACATTACCTCAGCCTACCAGACTGAGTGGGAGCATGTTTGTTATCTGTATTTTCTTGCATCCTCAGCTTCTATTAGGTGATCAGATGGCAGTTGTGGAAAGATTGCTTATTACCATCAGTTTTTAGGCAACTGATTTTTCTTTATTTGCAAACTAAGGAGCATTTGTCACCTTGAAATTGGGCGATTGCATGGCACTATATATGGGGCTGCCCCATAAGACAATTTGGACAAGTAAGCCGGTGTGCAACATAGAAGCTCACTTGTTGACAGGTATATTGCACTAACAGCATATTACACCACGGCTCTGTAACTTGCACTGGTGACCTGTTAGTTTTCAGGTGGAGATTCTGACGCTGGTTTGATTATAAAGACGTAAAATAGTCTGACACTTTACTATTTTAGAGACTGTCTCTGTGCCTATGTGACACTACCATAGCTGCAAGCAGAAGACTCTCTCAAGCTATCAGATGCCAGTTTAAACGACAAGGTATTTTCCATGTCTAGTCCTTGACTTAAGGATTCACTCCCCACATTTGGCATGGAATAGATGACTTTTTAAGAGCACATTACAAAACTCATCTATTTTCCAGGGTTTAGGAGGAGGGTAGAGAGGCAAGGGATGACTGTGGTCTTTGGAGAAGGTAGGGCATTTTCATTTTTGACCGACTGGTTTGTTAAGTGGTTTGGAGAGGAGAAATCAATCTGGATTGGGCTGCCTGTTTTAATTTTTATTGTATTGTATATTTAAATATGTACATGAGCCTAAGGTTTTGGCATATATTAAAATAAATTGTAAAATAATAATAGAGTATCACCCTTTACTTGTATTGCCTCAGTTATTATTTTGAAGAGCAGAATGGTGAATGGGTTTTTTTAAAAGAACTCTTTGAAAACCACAAAACCTAGATATTCAAGATGCGTTTAAAGCCCTAGAAAAGATAAGCCAAAAGCAAAGCAAAAGTGGCTATATAAGTAGCTCTTTAAAGGCTTGATTGTTCTTCTAAATTGCTAAACAAGAAACACCCCAGACAAATGTTATCTTGCTCTTGACACCAAATACAACATTCTAAAAAACACTTCATACTTGATTGTTCATATGAAAACTGGACAGGTGATAGCTGAAAGCACAGAACAAAACAAGAATGCATTTAATTCCTTTATTGCAGAGGCAGAGCTAGAAGCTCTGTGCTGAAAGAGAGAGAGAGAGTGTTTATTGTGCTACTACACAAGTTATTGAATGATTGTCTAAACCGAACTCAGACTGCCAGCTGGCAATTGCCAGTAAACCTGCAGGTGAACATTTCTCATTAGCTACAACCTGCAGTAGCTTTAGTTTGATACACTGAAAGTGCAGCACAACAACAACACCCCTAAAGCAAAGGCTATGTATGCCTTGGAAAAACAATCTTCACAATCAGGGCTGGCCTTACCATGAGGCGAACTGAGGTGGCCGCCTAAGGTGCCAGACTGTGGAGGGCGCCACTAGGACCCAGAGTGTACAAAATTGTGTCTGCTGCTACTGCATACGTATTCTCTCTGCTCTAGATGCACAGAGATGGTGGAGTGCTGTGCTGGAGGAAGGAGGGCACAAGAGACATAACAGGCAGGCAGGAGAAAAGGTGAGAGGGAATAACAGAAAGCAGCAGGAGCTGCAGGAAGAGAGAGGAGGAGGAGCATCTTATGTACCTCTCTAGCACCCCTAGGAGCCAGGACTGATTAACACCAGATTCTTAGGGAGCTTCCTGTTTCCCACTGCTTCCCTGAACCCTTTTGAGGAGAACAGGCGGTCAACTGAAGTAGTAGGAGCCAGTTAGGCCCTTAAGACGCTGATATCTTCACTCACTCAGGCCCTGCTACCAGCCTGCTTATTTGTCCCCTTCAACTAAGTGTTGAGAGCCACTATAGCTGGCACAGAACAGCAGTCATGAGTGAAAGAAGAAAACACCCCTCTGGGGCAGCATTTAGAAAAGAAAGAAAGCTTTGCTATCTAAGCAGGAAGGAGCTCTCCTGAGATACATAGACACAAATGTTCACAGTGAGCCTTCCGGCCCCAGTGAGGATGTGAGTGGTGAGGAGATGCCTGATCTTCCAGTTAGTCAGAGTGCAGGTGACCTGGCAGCTACTGCAGCATCCATATCTCCGTCTCAAATGGATGTAACCATGCACATTCCTGAAGAAAAGTGTAGATCAGAGAAGAGTGTGTGGAGGCTCAAGAAACAGCTGCTGCTGAGTTTAGTTCCTTATGTCTAGATGATCCAGGACTGTGGACCCACTTGAGCAGTAGCCTGAGGGATTTCCTTCTACTGTCTGGGCCAAAGCAAGTCAAAAACTTCATGTTCCCCAAAGACAATGAAAATAGAAGTTTCCATCCAACACATTACTGGCATGAAATCCCCAATGATGACAAAGTGGACAGGCCATGGCTTATGTACTCAAAAACCCAGAATGCTGCATACTGTTTTTGTTGCAAACTCTTCCAGTCTAATGTTCCAGCCACATTGGGTTCTACAGGAACAAAGGACTGGAAAAATCTCGCTAGAAATCTGGCATGCCCTGAGAAGGCAGCAAATCACCAGAGAGCATTCCGTCTATGCAGACAAGAAAAGTTACATTTGTTGCAGTGGCGTAGCCAGGTTTAGAGCACAGGGGGAGCGGAGCTAAAAAAAGGCGCCAGGAGCAAAAAGCGTCGGGAGCAAAAAAAGGCGCCGGGAGCAAAAAAAAATGCTCAACTCTGGCTGCAGCATAGGAGCAAAAGGCGTCGTAGCACAAAAAAGGCGCCGCTTCTGCTCAGTGGAGGAGCGGCTGCTCCCCCTGCTCCCCCCCGGCTACGCTACTGATTTGCTGTTCAGGCATTTTAAAGTTAAGTGTTACTTAACATTTTTGAACAAGGCATTTTAAGTTGTTAGCTCTCCTTTATTTAGGTAGTTAGCAGAGCAGTACCATGAGAGGAGTAGAACAGGAAGAAGGCAGAATTGAGACCTTTCAAAGTTTTGGCCCAAGCGAGGAGGCATGGGGGCGTCATTTGAGCTCCCCGCCTCAGGTGCCAAAATGTTGTGGGCCGGCCCTGTTCACAAATGACCACAGTACAGATTAAAATGGTAACTCTCTTTCTTTCAAACTACATTTGTAGTTGTTTAATTTAAAAGGATTAAACTATTTTTTCACTATGTACAACTGAAACTTGTGTCACTGTGATAAATCACATAAGGGGTTTAATTCTCCTTCTACAAGTGTAACTCAGCAATATCAATTGGAGTTAAGGCAGGAGAATCTATCCCAAAATACTGACCAAAACAAATGTGTCTCAATTATTTAAGTATTTGTCAACTTTTAGCCATAATCCCCTTTTTCTTCCTCTATAGACTACAAAGGAGTTGCCTAAATTTCAAGATCTATTATAGTCACAAAAACACATCGTCCAGACATACTGGATGCACGGTAATTCTTGGCAAACTAACATCTCCTGTGTGGCAGGCTTAATTAATGCAGAAACAAGATTCAACATGTCAGTTCATAGCTCCTTTTAATATAAAGTGATATCTGCTGGTATGGCAGAAGGAGGAAAAATCCTCCAAGTCAAAATATTGTAGCAGTAGCAACAGCAAAAAAGAAAGTTATATAAAAAAATCAAGCTTCATTGTCTAAGTGATTTAAGAATAAAAGACTACAATTTTCTAACCCTTTTAATGATATCTTCAATTCAGAAGAAGCCCACAAACTACCAATTATTTCAGTTGTGGAAGATTTCCAATAAATGGCATACACCTTTCACTGGAATGTTCTCTATAATGAAAAGAACAATGTGCCTTTGGTTTGGGTTTTTTGTTTTTAAATAAAAAAAATGACAGATTCTCAGAACCATGAGATGAAACTGAATCATAATGTAAAATATGTTCAAGAGAAGTTTTCCATTCCAGACTACCAACCTCTCTCTCTCAATCGAGAGTGTATGTTAAATACTGTAGCAGCCAAAGGTTCATCTCATATTTAAAAAAAGTCTAGAAACATTAGATGCTTTTGGTTTTTATTTCAAACATTCACCCTTTGTGGGAAAAACATTTTTGGATAAACTAATCTGTCTCAGATATCCATTAGTTACAGCTACATAATTGAAGGGAAAATAGACTCTTGCTTTCTATCATATATGTACCTGGTTTATCTGAGGTGCACCCCAGGAACAACAAAGAGATGAGAAGCTCCTTTCTCTTCTTATTCTGCTAGTGGAGAATTAATGGGCAGCTCCATGTCAAAATCTGTACCCTTGCTATTAACATTTTCTCAAACCCACTAGTGCAGCTGAGTCACTGTTTCTCCCCTGTGAAGGTTTTCCAGCTGCATGTCTATACAGTACATACAGGGATGCTGGTGTAGATCTATATGTAAAGGTTCTTGCAAATCAGGGTGTGATTCATAAATAAAAAAAGACCGGTTTTTCATGAGTGCATACTTACATGTGGGTGGGGTTTAAATGAATACTGATTCACATATTAGGTACAAGCAAAGGGGAACTTGTCCTTTTGTGCCAGGATTCATTTCTGACATATATAAAAGTGGGGCACCATTCAGCAATGAATAGTAGCTTTCAAATCTGAACAGTTAAAGGGCTATGAAAAAAGTGGGATCAGAATAACTCAGTTAATACCACAGTCACAAATGCAATGTAATTAAGCTTATGTTTCCTCAGTTACAACCAAGCATCATACATTATCTTCTCAATACTCCTGCACATAACTACATTAACATTAATGGAAGTTACACACTGGTATCAAGAAAGCCTACCCCTATACTACACTAAAATCCCAGCCTCTGGATGAGATTAACCCAGTTGTCCAATTACTGGATTAGAAAAGTATCCGTGTGAAATCATCCTTCTCAGCAGCATCTAGCAGCTGAAGAAAGGATTGGAGTGGAGTAAGACTCCTTAGCGACTGACAGCAGCAGCAGCAGGTGTATGAAGGAAATGAAGAGAAAGTGTGGGTCACAAAATCCGGTGAGCATAGGATTTACAGGATAAAAACAGAATAAAAGGAAACTACACATGAGCCAGGTTTTAAATGCTATGTCTGACGTCAGAGGAAGGGAGCCTGTCAGCCAATCTATCAGGGGCCTGATCCTGTCTTACTGAAGTCAATGAGAGTATCGCTATTGACTTCAGGGGGAGCATGATTAGGATTAAAAGGACCTTGCAACTTGACCTGCCTCTCCTAATTTTCAGCTTCTAACATTCCCAAAGACCCGAGCACTATACTGACTTCCAGAAGCCCTTTTGCTGCTGTTTGTTTGTTTTAGAAAAATGCCTAGGATTTTAATATTTATTTTAAATAAAAGTTGTGGTCATATTATTGGTTGGTACACTGCACTAACCATTTGCACTTAGATACTATAAGGATAGGCACACTATAAAGACCTATGGTAAAACAAGACAAGATAGATAGATTAGACAGAACATACATCCTTCTTATTCCTGCTCTCTCACACAGGGCCAGTCACATAGGCACCGACTCCGTGGGTGCTCCGGGGCTGGAGCACTCACAGGGAAAAATTGGTGAGTACTGAGCACCCACCGGCAGCTCCCCGCCAGCCCCACCCCCAGCTCACCTCGCCTTCCCCAGGTGCCGCGGCAGCCAGAGCGGCTTTTTCTCCGCTCACGCAGCAGGCTCCTCCGGCTCCAGCTGATCAGCGGCGGCAGCACGCGGGGGGGGGCAGGGGCGGCACCTCGGGGGAGCGTGCCGCCACCGCCGATCAGCTGGAGCCGGAAGAGCCTGCGTGAGCAGAGAAAAAGCCGCTCTGGCTGCCATGGCGCCTGGGGAAGGTGAGGTGAGCTGGGAGTGGGGGAGGGGCTGGCGGGGAGCTGCCGGCCCCAGTGGGTGCTCTGCTGCTCCCCCTCCGCCCCCAGCTGCAGTGCGCCCGGGGCAGGAGGCGGGGCCGGGGGCGCGAGCACCCACCGGCAGCTCCCCGGCAGCCCCTCCGCCGTGCCCAGCTCACCTCTCTGACTCTTGGAGGCTCAGCCTGAGCCAGACACAAAGTGGCAGCCCGCCGCTTTTCATGCCTCCCTCTCCAGCTGGTCGGGGGAGGTATGGGGAGGAGGTGGAGGCGAGGGCTTGGCTCCGCCTCCGCCTCGTCTCCATACCTCTCCCTCCTCCGACGAGCTGGAGGGAGCCAGGAAAAGCGGCGGTCTGCCGCTTCGCGTCTGGCTCAGCCTTCGAGAGGTGAGCTGGGGGCGCGGGGCCCTGGTGGGGAGCTGCCAGGCCCGGTCGGTGGGTGCTCTGCTGCTTCCCCACCCCCACCCGGCTTGCAAGCGGTGGGGGGGATGCAGCGTGCCTGGGGGAGGAGGCAGGGGCAGGGATTTGGGGAAGGGGTGGGGCCGGGGGTGGAGTTGGGGGGGGGGCGAGTACCGACTGGCGCCGACAAAAGTCGGCGCCTATGGGCAGTCAGACTGGTGGAGGAATCCCTCCAGCCTATACTCCAGGCTGTCGGGTTTTGTGGTGGGTAAAAAGATGGCAATTTCTGTGTACAGCTCAAAAACTGAGAAAACAAGGATGTACTCCATTAAAAGTAATTTGCCAACAGTTACTTCAATATCATGAAATCGGAGATACTACAATAATTCCCTATTCTAACTGGGGGAACAATGTCATTCTCTCATATCACTGGATAGTAACTGTTCAAATAATGTTGGCTTTTTAATGGCAATCACTGTAAAAAGATTATTGTACTGGGAAAGCTCTTATGCATAATTAATGTGAAATGGGCCTTTTTCATAAAAGACTGCACAATGAAAGCATGAAAATTAACACAAATCATCTGTGCATTTCTTTAAGATGATTCTTTACGGGGCACAACATACCTCACAACTTGTACTGCAAAGATTTGCTGAAATGGGGATTTAAAAAAAAAAGAAAATAGATTTTTAATATCTACAGTAAATGTTACCTGTTTTTGTGCTACAGTTACACACTCCTCAATGGAGGTGTTTAAATTATGTATTTTTAAACATGTCATTTCTGCACATTCCAGCTAAGGAATTGAACAATACAAACTGAGTGTTATTTAAATCAACCATCTTATGTCATCCAATTATGTATTTATTCAGTCCATGAAACATGAGTGGTACTTATTTTTACTTATTCTAATCAAAGTCAAATATTTGTTCCTTCTGCAAGTAATTTATTACTAATTACAACAGACTGATGTATGACATTATGTAGAACAAAAAAACGGGGTTAGGCAAAGAATAAATGGAGGTGAAACATATAATGCTTGCAAGGACCGAGAAAAAAAAACCTCAGGGCACGTGCACACATGCCCAACCCTCACGGTATATTGTTAGACTTTACACACCAGCACCAGCATGTCTACAAAATAGCCGTGAGCTGGAAGGACATTCTGGTTATTAGTCGGCAGGAAGTACACAAAGCAAGCCACAGAATTTCAGTCAAGTCATCATTTCCTTCAAATACTGAGCTTCGATCATTATTATCAGCACCTAGATGCTACAGTGACTGACATGTTACAAGTATGACAGGTAGATAGATGCCTCCTTCACAGGGACTCCACCCACTTAAATCTAAGCAAGGGTACAGTCTTCTGAGTAGCAGTCCTCAGGCTTTAAGTGGTAGACAAGAGTCTACTGGAACCTCATGGTGTCTCTCCAGGAGGATAAGTTCAGTACTAGTTTCAATAGACTAGACTGTAAAAACAGCCTTCACACTAGAGAGTAGCCTCCCTAAGAAATTTTACAGAGAAACATAGAAGCATAAAATATCAGGGTTGGAAGGGACCTTAGGAGGTCATCTAGTCCAACCCCCTGCTCAAAGCAGGACCAATTCCCAGTATTTGCCCCAGATCCCTAAATGGCCCCCTCAAGGATTGAACTCACAACCCTGGGTTTAGCTGGCCAATGCTCAAACCTCTGAACTATCCCTCCCACTCACACAAACCCCTGTTCACATAAATTGGTTACATTTGTCTGCTGACATCTCAGGTATAGAGGGATCATGAAGATCAGGAGAAGGGAGCAAGAAACCCTGGCTGAGCCTTTCTGTCCCACTAGTATTATTCCTTTCAGATGTTCCTCAAGAAAGTCTCTGCTATGCCTAGAGGATGGCTCCAATACCAGGATATTCTCCTCTCCTTGGGCTGGAAAGAAGGCCTGGTGCCCTGGAAGAAGACCCTTTGCAGGAGGGGGCATCCTTACTAGGCTTGGCCTTCAGTGTGGGCAGGAAGCCCCAGCAGGGCTTTTCCTTGCCCCATTGCTTATGGACATTGCCTTTGTGCGATGTAGACAGCCAGGAGCAGCTTTAAGCCGATTCCACTGCTCCGGCGGGAGGTTTTTTGTTTTTTTGCTCGGACGAACGAATGGGCCACGGGAGGTTGGTTTTTTTCGCTCGGAGGGAGAGTGCGGGACCCCACACCCGCTAAAGCCAGCCGTGTGGACAGCTCACCACCCAACTCATTTCTAGAGCTGATCAAAATGTTTGTCAGGAAGTGTATTTTTATTTTGGGCATCAAATGGCTTTTCAAAGTATATGGAACTTTTTGCAAGTTATTTTTATTATTCAAATTTTTCCAGTATTTTATCAAAACAAAACATTTGTTGCTATTCAAATTGACAATTGTATTATTTTGTTGTCCCTCTATTCTTTTCTTATTTTCCCCTTTTCTAGTCACAAAATGAGAGGGAAGGAGGGGACTTCCAAAAGTGAAATATTTTCATTTTGATTAGAATTAAAGTGAATCAAAATGAGAATTTATATTCTGAACTGAATCAAAATGAAAAAAAAACAAACTTTTTTTTACACAAAAATACTGTGAAAAATTTCAAAGGAAACAAAACATTTTTGTTTTCTTTTAAATTTTTCACAGGAATTAATTCATATATTTGACCAGCTCTACTCATTTCCCATATAACAGACAACCAAACAGCCCAGATGCACGGCAATAACTTTCATCGTGACCGGCTTAGGCTGTACTTCAGCTAGCAGTGGAGAGATTAAAAGCTCTATATGCCCAACACGCACGAGCTAGCGCCCCAACACGTGCTTCCACACTTGCCTCTTCTGATTTGTTTTCCCTCAATACTCCTGTGCTACTCTCAGTTACTTTCCTTTCACACTCTCTTTTGTGGCTCACTCCATAGGCTTGTCTACATGGTCAGTTAGTGTGCGGCAAGCTGGAGTGTAAAGTTACAGCACTCTAGCCAGATGTGCACTAAGTTACCACAGGGCCAGCCCACAACATTTTGGCACCTGAGATGGGGAGCTCAAATGATGCCCCCATGCTCCCTCCCTTCGGCCAAAACTTTGAAAGGTCTCAATTCTGGCTTCTTCCTGTTCTACTCCTCTCATGGTACTGCTCTGCTACCTACCTCAATAAAGGAGAACTAACAACTTAAAATGCCTTGTTCAAAAATTTTAAGTAACACTTAACTTTAATTGCAGGGACATTTTCACTAGGTTCTGTTGTTGTTACAAAACACACCATTAAAGCCATTTGTTCCGTATGGCTGATGTCAGGTGTGCAGTCCAGAATAACAGAGTAATATCTTGCTGACTTCAGATCTGCTACAATCTTCAGTTTGAGTTTTGTTGCCAATAACTTTATGATCTCATTTTGAATTGTTTTTCCAAGGTAGTGGTATGTGTACATTTCTTGGGTGGTGACTCTTCTTAGATGCTCATGGAGTACAGCTGCCACTGCCCCAAGCTCCGCCCTGACAGCTTCCATGGCCAGGAACCACGGCCAATGGGAGCTACAGGGGTGGCGCCTGCAGACAGGGTAGTGTGCAGAGCTGCCTGGCTGTGCCTCGGCGTAGGAGCCAGAGGGGGGACATTGCGCTGCTTCTGGGAGCTGTTTGAAGTAAACGCCGCCAGGAGCCTGCACTCCTGCCCCCCTCCCATGCCCCAACCCCCTGCCTCAGCCCTGATCCCCCTCCTGCCCTCCAAACCCCTTAGACCCAGCCCGGAGTCCCCTCCTGCACCGTAAACCCTCATTCTCAGCTCCAGCCCAGAGCCCACACCCCCAGCCGGAGCCCTCACCCCCTCCTGTACCCCAACCCCCAATTTCGTGAGCATTCATGGCCTACCATACAATTTCCATACTCAGATGTGACCCTCGGGCCAAAAAGTTTGCCCACCCCTGCCCTAGAAGTTTAGATTATTTAATCTAAACATGAACACAAAGAATGAGATAGCGAGGGGAGAATAGGCTAGTAATTTCAAATTCTAAAGAATCAGGTCTCATGGTACTGATAAACACATACAAATTATATCTAACATAATAGAAGAAATCTTAAATGCTCAAGGATAAAAAAAACTAGCTAGGAGAAGGAAAGCAAAGAATAGGATGAAACGGTCAATTTTCATTATGGCAAAAGGTTCGCAGTGGGGTGCTTCAAGGTTCTGTACTAGGTACCATGTGGTTTAATATCTTTATTAATTATCTGGAAACAGGGTGAATAGGAAAGCAAAATTTGCGGGTGACAAAGTTATGATCAGAGAGGACTTTGAGGGACTTCAGAGATACCTAAACAACCTAAGTGAACGGGCAACAAAATTGCAAAAGAAATTCAGCATAGATACATGCAAAGTTATGAACATTTGAGGGAAATACTTAAATTACTTATACACCTTACAGGGTTCCAAATTAACTGTTTCAAGTCAAGAACGGAACCTGGGCTTACTGTAAACAGCTCAATACAGACTTCTGCTCAATATATAGTTTCAGTCATAAAGACTAACAAGATGCTAGAATGTATGAAAGACTGGACAGAGAATACTACAGAAACTACGATCATGTCCTTATATAAATCAGTGGCACGGCCTCATCAGGAATACTGTGTGCAGTAGTGGTCACCCAATCTCTAAAAGCATATTGCAAAGGTAGAGGGATTTCTGAGAAGAGCAACAAGGTATGATCAACGGTGGGAAAAATGCTCATATGAAGAGAGATTGAAACGATTGGGATAGTTTACTTTAGAAAGGAGATGCATAAGAGGGGACAAGATAGAAGTATATAAAACAATGAGTGATATAGAGAAGGTAGATCAAGAACTTCTGTTCTCCCTGTCTCATAGCACAAGAACAAGGGGACAGGGAAATTAAAATGTGAAAAATTCAAAACTATTGAAGGGAATACTTTTACACTCAACATGTAATAATACTATGGAACTTGCTGCCATAGGAAGTTGTTGGGGTCAAGAACTGAACAAGATTCAAAAAGGGATTGGAAATTTATATGTGAACCAAGAAAATCCAGAGTTGTCATAATGAATAATGATACATTTTTGGAAGGGATATTAAACTTTATGACTTCGGGGTTTAAGCCAGTTTCTAACTATGAGAGATCATGATAAGAACTAATGTGGGGGAGATTATTCTGGTGTTCTCATGGCTTCCTCTGAAGCACCTGGTACTAGCCACTGTCACATACAGAACACTGGGCTAAATGGATCTTGGATTGGATCCAATATGGCAATTCCTGTGTTCAAGAATTCTTTAAAAAATTGTTTAAAACAAACCCCCAAACCTTGAAGACTCAGTGGCAGTATATCAGCCAGCCAAAGAAAACCTTTCAAAACTACAGTTAACTAATGTGTGTTTGCTCAGTGATTACTAGGAGAATAGTATTACTAGGAGAATAGTTTGTTGGTGACTGAATGGGGTCCCTGAGGACTTTCATGAGGGAGACCACACAAAATGCAGAGGTATGGAAGGTACTTGCCCAATGGAGCAAACAAACGGTATCACTACTTCCCCTCAAAGAGCACCCACATCAAAGCACAATGCCCTTGTTTGTTTGGTATGCTAAGATGCAAAAACTCACTTAATTTCCAATTCTGTATTGGTGCAATCAATCAAGCCATGCTCTTAAATCTGAGAGAATAAATGCTAGAACACACAGTATCGGAGAGGCTACGATTGCCCCAGTGGGTGATGAATGCAATGTTTAACAATAGTGTTGTTTCAGCTAGCCTATTCATGAGAAAAGAAAGGAAACTGAAAATGCTGTTTCATAAGAGATTTGCTTGAGTTGTTTACTTTCGTTGTCCTAAACACAGCTCTGAAAAGGTTTTTTACATCACAGGGATTAAGGTAAAATTGAGCTAGCTGCTCTGGTGAGTCCAACTCAACCTGCCTTTGTTTAGAAAAACAAATGAAAAATGTTGTTAGACAATAATGGTCAGAATATGTGTGAGGTATGTTTACTTTGCTAATGACTGACACGAATACATGTCCCACTGCCATGTGATCATCTGAGAAGAGAATTTAAAAAAAAAGTCCCAAGTGTAAGGCAAATGGGACTACTTGTGTGCAAGTTAAGCACATGCATAAGTGTTTGCAGGATCAGAATCAAAGATACAGACAATGGTCCTAATCAGTAAAGACATTACCTTTTTCTATATAGTCAACTTTCCACCTACTAGCTCAAAAAGGTTTTGTATCCCATGTATTTCAATTTAATTTAAAGGGGGTTCCCTATTTTCTCCCATATACGACCGTATTAAAGCTGTCCAGTGTTGGCTGCCATGTTCTAGATCAGTGGTTCTCAACCTTTTTTCGTTTGCAGACCCCTAAAAATTGCTTGTCTGAATATACAGTTGAATTCTGTTCAGACAATTTTCAGTCTAAGACTCTCGCAGACCCGTTAGACATAGTCTGTGGACCCTGGGTTTGAGAACTGCTGTTCTAGATAGCCCTTCTATGCTCAAGTATCAGAGGGGTAGCCGTGTTAGTCTGGATCTGTAGAAGCGACAAAGGGTCCTGTGGCACCTTATAGACTAACAGAGGTATTGAAGCATAAGCTTTCGTGGGTGAATACCCACTTCTTCGGATGCAAGCAGTGGAAATGTCCAGGGGCAGATATAAATATGCAGGGAAGATTCAGGAGCCTGAATCTTCCCTGCATATTTATATCTGCCCCTGGACATTTCCACTGCTTGCATCCGAAGAAGTGGGTATTCACCCACGAAAGCTTATGCTTCAATACCTCTGTTAGTCTATAAGGTGCCACAGGACCCTTTGTCGCTTCTTCTATGCTCAGTCTTCCCCACTCTTCCAAATGAGTTTGTTCCTGAGTATGTTTCAGGAACATCGCAAAAAAACCAAGCGGCAACTGAATTTGTCCAAATGGAGCAGGTAGAGGTAGAGGTCTTCCTCATCAGGCCCTCAAACTTATAGTACCCTAGTTTACACAAGGACCATATACTGGAAAAGATCAATGGCCCACCTACTCCAGTATCCTGTCTCACAGGAAGGTAGAAGGAAACCCATAATGAACAACTAGGGCATTTTCTGCCAACAGGGGAATTCCTCCACAGTTAGATATGTCCTCAATCAGTTTTACTGGGCCCAAGGTGACTGCCTGCCTCTAAGTAATCTAACACGCATTCCAGGGCCAATTCAGGAAATGAAATTAAATCTCTCTCTCTCTCTCTCTCTCTCTCTCCAAGATAAAGAACAAGAGGGTTTTTTTTTAAAAAGGTTCATTGCAAATGCAAAAACATCAAACAGCCTCCTTTTAAATAGCTGAGGCTGCTTGTTGAACAGGTAGCTCATAATGAAGTTGAATGCTTCTAGCATAAAAAGTCCTTCCTGTTACAGCTGTTTTTATTCTTTTCTGGGCTACTTCTTGTTTGCTATACAAACCTAAAGAGAAATTAAACTGTTTTTCAGTATGATTTATTAATAGCTTTATTAATACTTTTTGCGGCTTTAAAAAGAGAACAGCTTCTTTATCACTTTCAGCTGATAAATATAAATGAAGAAACCACATGGTGTAAATATTATACAGCAGAAGCTATTTCTACATCAGTTAAACTCCACTTATACCACTCATGCTTTTATTGCCAACAGTTTAACATGTTATAGAGCAGTGTACATTTGCTCATTACTTCAGTCTCTTACTTTTACAGTATGAGTGAAATTAAAACACTTTTCACTCGTGCATCATCCTCAACATTTTAACCCATCAATACTCAGTAAATCCACTTCATGACACGAATGAAATAATGCTTTGTTCATATTAATGATTTGTACACATGGGACAAAGGGTGATTGCAGAAGCAGCATGGATTCCCTCTTTTCTCCTGAAATGAGTGGCAGCTCCCTCCACAAATTTGTGGCTCTGTGAGTTCATAGGGTCATGCAGAGGCCAGAGGGGGTAGGACTGACTGATCTCTACATTATGCCTTTTAGTGTGTGGAAATGTACTGTGCAATATAATGCTGCTCCTTTCAGAAAAGTGAGAGTGGAAACAACCTCGATGCTTTGGAAAGTGCTCCACATCTCAAGGTGGTGTTAGGAGGCAGGCATTGGTGGAGATCTCATGACAGCCCAGCCTCTAATGCCTAGACTGCATTGTAGATCCAGGTCTGTGGAACCCAGGATTATGGACTCAGTATTTACTAGCCTGCACTTAAGCATCCACATTACACTGTAAACCCGGGCTTATAATTGCTGGACCCAGATCTCACAGACGTGCTAACACGTCCATACTGCACTACACAGACTTTCTGACTTGAGACTGTGACTTGAGCTGCATCCACGCTGCAAAATGACAGGCATTGGTCTCAAGTCACAGTGGGACTCAGGCTCTCGGCCCCCCCCCCCATCGCCTTGCAGAGTTCTAGGACTCTGGTCCTGAGTGCTTGCTGACCCAAATCAGACTGATTTGTGTGTGGACAGAGGGGGGACTTAGGTTCAAATTTGAGTCAGACCCCAGGCTTAGCGTGCAGTGTTGACATACCCTAAGAGGGATCAAACTGTCAGACTTCCTTACCACGGTATGTACTCCATGCTGGGCAAGCCTGAAAAGTTCAAAACTGTGGAACTATAACTAAGATATAAATTAGTAGGCTTTTTCTGGTTAAACAAAAAATAATAATCAGCTAAACCAAAATCTGTAATAGATAAGAAAAAAATACTAGAAAATGCAGCATTTATATACATCCCAATTAAAAACATTTATTCTTAACACCCACAATATTTATGTTATAATCAAATGCTGCTTTTCTACTTATTGGTTCAGACCAAAAATCTATTTACGTAGCATGAGCGGCACTGAATCATTTGTTTCCATACCCTTTCCACATCAACCAGCATCAGTGTAATTAATGCAAATATGCTAGTTCATTTGACACATTGTCCAATAGTACATATTTTAATATTTAAAATGTAACACCAGATGTTAAAAATGTGTAGGCTGAAAATTAATTCAATAATATCCCATTAATAACTATTTCTAAAGATTTTACTGAATGAAAAAAAACAGCTGTGTAATGAACTAATGTATATAAATATAAATGCAGTTAAAGATATCTCTTCACTTTTTACTCCTCTCAGACTCATCCCACTTACTTTGGTAATCAATACTTGTTAACAGCAAGTTTATTTTAACTTGCATGATCAAATAATGCAGAATGTCAAGCGTTCTTATACACTGGTTTTTCAACTGGAATTAGATAAAGTGTTTAAAACACTGTGCAGCCTGCTCATTTGCTAAATCCTACTGAGGGTTTACATTGAACTGATCAAGTTTCTATCCTGAGTTTACATTTCACAGGTGTTTTTAGACTGAACCTATGATCTTTCTGGTTTCAAATATCTATGCTTGGACACTAATTACTCAAACCCCACCCTTCCCTACGTTTAAGCTAGCCTTGTAGATATAAGGCTGCTTCAAGTAATTTTATCACAGCAGTGACAATGAGGGAACCTTCCTCTGATTATAATTGTTTACTTGGTGTAACTTGCTGACTGATGTAAACACAAAAGTGATTACAGCTAAGCATAAAGAGATTTTTTTCTTTCTTATAACAAACGTAGAAAATCCAACCCCCTGGTTTTATCCCCAAACCCACAGAGATAAAGTAGAGTTTACTTGTGCTTTTGGATTTCCCCCGCAAACACTGTTGTCTGCTTCCTACCAGATCTGCGTTAATCCAAGACAAGCCTTTTTTTTCTTAAATCACACTCACAAATTATGTTGCAATATCAGTGCATATATTTATAAAAAGTACTTCACTGACTGATTCTATACTCTACTAAAATAAATGCTTCTGCATTTTTCAGATTTGAAATGCTGGAATAAATGTAGTTATAATTTTAATGTCTTGTTTTAGCAGTTAAAGGAGACACATCTGGCAATAATCTACAAATAAATACAGTGTCTCAGTTCTTGGTTTCTCCTCCAAAACACTACCTAGAACATTTTTGCAGCATTATTCATATAATCAGCATAATGCATTATATTGCCTTTCAAATTATTCAGAATTCTCAGTTCATTCAAAAAAGAGCTTGTTTTAAGAAAAGAAAAGAGAATATGCCATGCCAGAAAGCTCAGTTTATTGATTCAGATCTGCTGCCAAGAGGAACAACGCAGTAAAGCAGACTTCGGCATTTCAAAAATGTTTTTACAATAAGTGCAAAGGGGAAAAAAGAGTTATATTTACCTTAACTTAGAATTCCACAGGTGAGGCAGGAGATAAGTTATGGAATCCTTTTCCTTTAGTCCCAAAAGTTTGAGTTTAGAATGAATTCTGTTGTAATCCTTTACGGTTGTCAGGTAAAATGCCCTCCATGTCGCTGCTGTGTTTTCTTTTGCCCTTTTGCAGCAAAACTCAGTCATTTGCATAAAACCTACTTCTAGCCTATAAGAGTTTTTGAACAACTACATGTTAAATTAGCTGTCCTGACATGCTCTTGCAAGCATGACATCATAAATCTCCATAGTTACCTTAACCCCACCTGCCTGCATGCCAAAGTTACCTGTCAGGTTCAGAGCTACCACTTTGCTTCAACTATACGCTTTTTTTTTTTTTTTTTTTAAAGAAACAACCCTTTTTTGTAGTTATTCAGGATTTTACACCAACAGGTTTTTTTTTTAAATTAATAGAAATCTAACATAATTTGCAAATGGATTAAATTGTTCTTTAGAAAACACTGATTGAAATGCTAGGCATTGCTATCTTCCCCTCCCTGTCTAACAATGTACATGATTAGTTAAAGAAAAATCCTACAGTGCCACATTTGTCTCAGATTGTACTCTAAAGCTACACAAAAAACTCAGCTTTTGAAAAGCTTCAACTGATATGGCTTCTACAGGTTCATTTTCTTTCTCTCTCTTTACAAAACGTTTGTACTGGTATAACTCGTAAAACAGGTTCACCTCAGGGATTTTTTCCCTCCTCCCCTTTGAAAGAAGTTTAGCATTTTTAACCTTTTAACTGCAAATACTTTTTTATCCTCAGAGCCATTGTCCTTGTTTATGTACTTTTTCCTGGCCCCTAACTAACCAGAGTCACTACCCCCAAAGTAGGTAGCAATGTAAGTCAATAGGCTCATATGTAGAGTGAGTACTCCAGTGTCATATGTTTGGCACCACACTCTGGTTGGAGGATAAACACGTCACTCCAGAGCTGGAGAAGGTACTTTCTTTCCTTTCCTTTCCAATCTTGTTGTGGACCTTTTTAGTCCCTCACTCTCATGAGCATGGAATATGGTCTCGACAAAGGCATGACACATGTAGGTATTACAGAAGTTTCCACTACACCTCTTCTGCTCTGTTAATACACATAAATCCTGAGCTGCAACAAATCCTGGCTACTGTACTATTCTTGAGACTATTAATAAAAGTAGTATCTAGCTCTTACATGGCTAACCATGCAAACAATTAGAATAAGACCACACACTATTTGTTATTTCTATTACAGCGGAGCCCAGAGGCCCATGTGCTAGGCACTGTACAAACAAAGACAGGCAGCCCGTCTTGGTGAGCTTTCTGTTTCAGGACAAGACACAACAAATGGGACTGGAAATGGGACGATAAGAGAGAGAGGAATACACAGTTACAAAGACTAACTATGTGCACAGCTGGGAGTTTTCAAGTAATTAAAAATTGTAAGATACAATTATAATGATAATTATACAATGACAAATTATAATAAACAATTGATCAGCAACCCCTCTAGCTTTTTACTTAGCCATTTTCAGGTGGTATTTTCCTGTAGACATTATGGAAGAATTAGGGAAAAATTTACAAAAGCAGGGCAGTGGCTTTAAAAACGGCTTCAGAGAGGGCTTTCTATGCATAAAGCCAGCATGGAAGAAAGCATTAAGACACTGTGGAAAAAGTAGATGGTCGGCCAAGGCTGGTATCATTTGCAAAGTCGAGGGAACAACATGACATGATCATCAAAACTCATTTTCACCTCTAATGTTTCACCATAAACTAGAGGCCAAATTCTCTATTGTACACATCTGCTGGCTGCAGCAAAGAGCTAGAGAGAAGGCCCAGAAGAGAGCCAATTAAAGCCTCTTGATTAACTGGCCAGTTCTATGTTGGTCATGGCCCTGGTAGAGATTAGCGCAAACTAGGAGCTGCTCCAAACTCTGCCATCTGATAATGGTCCCCAACAGACCATCTAACGACTGGGAGTATCTGGAGTGTAATATAGCCTAACCATGTCACTTTGACATTGGGGTTGCCAGGGACATGGTGGTACACTATCTGGCTAAGACTGCAAGGGACTCCCCACACACATTGGAGTGCAACAGGAGTGAAGTGGGATCATGTAAATGTTCAAAGTCTTCATAGGTGTAATAACCCTTTATAGTATTTTGTATATATAATCTATGTGTGTGTATATAGTACTTAGCTCTTATATGGCATGTGTGTGCATATGTGTATGTACCTTGTATACACACACGGTACACACACACTGAATATTTTATAATTATAATATATACACACATACATAAAGGCAAAATTGCATTACAACCTTCACTATGGAGCTGCTAACATATTTCCATTACATGCCCGCGTGCACACACACACACAAAAGGTAAGGAATAACAATTAGCTCTGAATTGTGTGTCTGAGATTATAACAGACTGTTCTGACATATTTCTATTAAAAAGTCCTTTACTACCAAATAGATACTTATTTTTGCATGTTTTAATGTGGTTCTTTGTTTGGTTTATGGATGTTTAAAAAAACAAATGATGAATGGATGAGATTTCCATTCCTGAAAGCACCCAAGAAATGTGTCCTGATCCTTTGATAGTAATTTCAAGATAATTTTGTTTTAAAGTTTACACTCATTATAGATAGTACATATATGTCTAATAATAATAAAAGAATAGAAACAGGCTATATTCACATAGATTTCATCCCCAATAAATTATCAAGTATGACACATTTTAAACAAACAGCAAGAATGGTTACTGCATTCCTTCTGTAATTTATTGGCTTCAGAGAGAGATCAAGTTACAAATTGTGTAGGATGTCATGCTGTGTAGGCTGTTCAAACCTAGGTTTGCAGTGTCTGCACCACTGGAACTAAATATTTACATGACTCAAAAAGATCTTATCTTCTTAGGTCTCCCCCTCCCCCTTTATTTAATTTGTACGCTATCTTTATCTACCACCCAGCACATTCCACACAGCCATGAAAGTTCATGAAAGAGATAAAAAGTATAATCACTGAAAAAAATCCAAGACTTTCAAAGGAAGGAAGAGGCCTGTAAAAAAATAGGGCATAAATCATACCAGTTAGTGCTGAGGACATAGAGAAATCTGAGCTCATTTTCTTTTCTTTTACCAACAATTTTATTTTGAAGCACTGGAAGACTATGATCCTAGATTCCTTGGAATAGCGGGGGGAAGGGTGAGAGAGAGAGAGAGAGAGGAGGCGTCAATTTTCAACACAATGTTCTGACCTAAGGGAAGGCTCCAAAATGGTAGGACTTTGAAAATGTTGAGCAAGAATCTCAAAAACATTAACATCCAAAGCTAATAAAGAAGAGGTGGCTTATACAATAAGTACCTTCCTCATCACAGGCACACAACATGAGGGGCCTTTGAGGAAGAAATATTCTCAGGTGTGAAATAAGAAACATCTCTATATAAAACATGGACAAGCATATGAATCCATGGGAAGTCAAATCACAAGGACTACAAACATGTTGCTACATTACTTTGATTTTTACTCTCGATTTGCTGATAGCTAGTGCTGGAAAACCTAGAAGCACTAAAAAAAAAAAAAAAAAAAAAAAACTTTTAAAAAGGTGGCCTCCCATCATTTGTTAGACTGAACACATTGGACACAATGGTTTTTTTTCCCACTGAACAGTACCCTTTCTCCGGGTTTGCCAGCCTCTGATTTTTTCAGCTTACTTGGCATTTAACTACTTGCACCATAAATACAGGGTTGGTGGGGTTTTTTTAAAATTAAATCCATGTAGTGAAAAATTTATTATGGAACAATATGTTTATTTTTCTGTCAGGTTTATTTACAAAGTTGAATGCTGTACTCGGCAAAGGAGCACATCACTATGTCCTGAACAGTTTCATTCACTACATTCTCTGTGTTCAAAGGTCAGCATGGCAACATTTTCAACCTGTCCTGAGAAATACATCAAAATGTCACATCTTCCATAGGCCCAAAATCTGCTTCTCCCTGCTGAAAAGTCACTGCATGCAGCCAAGAAACAAAGCAGTGTGAGCACATTTCTTAGAGACCAATACCTGCAGTCAAAATAGTTTGGAGAATGCAGATACTTGAGGATGAGTCCACTCCATTCGTGTTAGTGGATTCAAAAGCAGAAAGGACAGCAAATAAATGGGTAACAGCCATAGGTGCCAGAGCTAGGGTGCTGCTGCACCCCCCTAGCTTGAAGTGGGTTCCATCATTTACAGGGTTTACAGTTTGGTTCAATGGCTCTAAGCACCCCCACTATAAAAATTGTTCCAGCGCCCCTGGTAACAGCTCCAACTGAGGTAAACCTACACTGTGGACAAATGTTTTCTTTTCTGCTTAGCTTGGCTTCCCAGACTGAAAATGTAGCTAAAGCTAACAGCCAGTCCCATATTTTTAGGTAAGATGGTTAGCTGTCATCTGAAGAGGAGATAAACGTTCTCTTTGACTATTCTGGTTTCATTTTTGTCCTACTAGACTCTAATATATAAACTCTTCAGAAAAGTATTCATTTCAGTGAATGGCACAAAAATAGCATCAAATAGTCATACTCTTCCCCTTTACAAAAATTTAAAAAACAAACCAACAAAGCCCATCCAATTACATTTGTTTAGGGTCTGCTACATTCCCTTTTTTTTAACCATTTAACATTGAATTTTATAAAAGTTAGAAATACCTTTTTTAAAAACAACAACAAAAATTACTTTGTTTTCATACCTGATCTCTCAGCCTTTCTTGGTGTCCCATTATTGCTGTAGCATGATGGGGATATTTTTGTTTCAGATGCTCCAGAAAAGCCTCTCTCTTTCTGTCCATTTCTGATGTCTGCATTCCCAGTATTTCTTTGGAACTGCGAGGTCCACCTACAGTATGTCTGCGAGGGATGTTGCGGGTAGGCTTTGGATTGGAAGTATTATTGTTTCCAGTTGCAAGGAGTTCTTTAGATCGAAGACATTCTGCATCATCTAATGATGTTACATGCAAATTGTTTTTTCCCTGGTCTGAAAAAAATAAAGAGTATTATATGAACATAACCCCAACAGTCACATTTATAAGAAAAAAATATAGCGAGGTCAATTAAAAAATATAGTAGTATACAATATCCTGTTCTACATCACTGATGGGGAAAGACATGTTATTAAGCTTTAATAAAATACAGACAGAATTGCTTATACCAGATGTATTATACAGTACTTAATGCCTCACAGAAAGCTGAACATCAGTTAAGAAAGATGTCCCTTTATACCATCTTCACTATTGTCTGAAGTAAAAAGAAGATATGGCAAAGCCTTTTCCCCCTAACCTTTAAAATCTAAAGGATGCTTTCCACAAAAAGAAACAGTTTTCTTCAATATGTTACAGTACATTTAATGAGCCTGTAACTAGTCTCCTTAGGGATACCAACTGATAAAATTCCTTTGACAAAGCAGATTTGAAATCCTTAATCTTCTCAAAGTATGTTTTCCACATGCTCTGAAATGCCTATGAAATAGTAAGAGAAGCACTTGGGTTTTGTTTCTGTTTTCTGACTGTAGCCAGGTTTTAAATTTCATGGATCTCACTTGGATTTTATACCTCTCTGAGACAGAAGATTGGAAAATACAGCATCGCCTTTTCAATAAACCACTCCTAGAGAAATAAAATAAAAGCAAGTTTTATGTGACAGAAAAAAGGAAAAAAGTCAGATAAACTTTACAACTTTAAAGTCTTCTTTAAGACCAATGGCCACGGATACTTTTGTAAAAAGATAGCTAGACACAGAGGGTATGTTAGTGCTAGCTTATCTGAAGGTAACTGTGTAACATGAACCCTCTGGTGCCTGAAGAAGTGTAGGTTGGAGGTTTGTTACCTAATACCTATGAAAAATCCCTCTCTCTTTTGTCAGCAAAGGGGAATAACAAACAGCAGCATTGAAAAGGCCTCCTAAATCCTAAACTCACCCTTGTTATGCACCCTTGAATGTCCTTATTAACATTAACTCTTTATAGACTTTAAATGTTCATCCCTTTAAATGTCTTGCTTCATTTATCTCTATATACTGCTATTTCACTAAAAGTTATTTCACTAAAAGTTCACTAAAAGCACCCCTAGTAGATCTCTAAACACATCCCTTTGCATGTAACTGTATTTTAGGAATCGATACATTCTCCCAACTTTCATAGATTCATCAATACTAAGGACAGAAGGAACTACCAGATCAACTAATTGGACCTTATGTTTTATGACCTCTTGTACCCAGGTCATCCTGTTGCTCCTGATACCATCCCCACTTATCTGTCAAATCCACCATTTAGGTCCTCACCGTGCAGTAAGATCCACGTTGGTGGACCCCCATTGATTTCACCTTAGATTGCATGTTCTTCAGAGAAAGGATTTTTCTGTGCGCTATCTAGCACAGTGGTTCTCAACCAGGGGCATGTGTACTCCTGGGGGTACACAGAGATCTTCCAGGGGGTACATCAATTCACTCATCTAGATATTTGCCTAATTTTACAACAGGTTACAGAAAAAGCACTAAAAGTCAGTACAAACTTAAATTTCATATAGACAAAATGAGAAAGTAAGCAATTTTTCACTAATAGTGTGCTGTCACACTTTTGTATTTTAATGTCTGATTTTGTAAGCAAATAGTTTTTAAGTGAGGTGAAACTTGGAGAAATGCAAGAAAATTCAGTCTCCCGAGAGGGGTACAGTAGTCTGGAAAAGTTGAGGAAAAAATGGTTACCTACCTTTCGTAACTGTTGTTCTTCGAGATGTGTTGCTTATGTCCATTCCAAGTAGGTGTGCGTGCACTGCATGCACAGTTGTTGGTAGGCTGTGGAGCCTCCTGGAGTCGCACTTTCATGGCGATATATGTAGGTCCCTGCTGACCTGCCGACTCCTCAGTTCCTTCTTGCCAAAATACTCTGACAGAGGGGAGGCGGGTGGGTCTTGGGATGGACATGAGCAACACATCTCAAAGAACAACCGTTACAAAAGGTAGGTAACCGTTTTTCCTTCTTCAAGTGCTTGCTCATGTCAATTCCAAGTTGGTGACTCCCAAGCAATTCCCAGGAGGAGGGGTGGGAGTTCACTCAGTCTCAGACTGCAGCACCGCTCTGCCAAATGCTGCATCGTCTCTAGCCTGCTGAGTAATGGCGTAGTCAACGTAAAGGTGTGGATTGATGACCACGTTGCTGCCCTGCAGATGCCCTAAATGGGGAGCTGTGCCAGGAACGCCGCTGAGGATGCCTGCATCCTTGTAGAGTGCGCTGTCATGCTGGGGCAGGTATCTTTGCTAGGTTGTAGTACGCCTTGATACAGGCCATGATCCATGACAAGATCCTTTGGGAGGACACCGGGAGCCCCCTCATCCGCTTAACAATTTCAATGAAGAGCTGTGTCGACTTTCGAAATGACTTCATCCTTTCAATGTAAAAAGCTAACACTCATCTGACATCCAGGGAGTGGAGCATCCATTCCTGGTTTAACTAGCATGTGGCTTAGGGAAGATCACTGGAAGAAAATGGCCTGATTCGTGTGAAATAGCAAAACTACCTTTGGGAGGAAGGCCAGATGTGGCAGAAACTGTACCTTGTCCTTATAAAAAGCAGTATAAGGGGGCTTCGACGTCAAGGCCTTGAGCTCAGACACCCTCCTGACAGAAGTTACGGCCACTAGGAATGCCACTTTCCAGTAAAGACAGAGGAGCAAGCATGTTACTAGGGGCACAAAAGGAGGGTCCCATCAGCCTTGAGAGCACCAGGTTGAGATCCCATGTGAGGACTGGCTGTCTTATCTGAGGGTACAGGCTATCTAGTTCAGCGGTTCTCAAACTGTAGGTCGGGACCCCAAAGTGGGTCACAACCCTGTTTTAATGGGGTCTTCAGGGCTGGTGTTGGACTTGCTGGGGCCCAGAGCCAAAGCGCGAGTTCCACCGCCCAGGGCTGAAGCCCCAGGGCTTCATGCCTGGGTGGTGGGGTCAGGCTTCAGCTTCAGCCCTGGGCAGCGGGGCTCAGGTTAGTTCCCCTGCCTGGGGCTGAAGCTCTTGGGTTTTGGCTTTGGCCCCCGAGCCCGGGGTGGAGGGGCTTGAGCTTGGACTTTGCCCCCATCTCGCCTGGGTTGGCGGGGCTTGGACGGGCTCAGGCTTCCGTCCCCCCTCCTGGGGTCGTGTAGTAATTTTTGTTGCCAGAAGGGGCCACTAGGAATGCCACTGCAATGAAGTTTGAGAACCCCTAATCTAGTCCTTTGAGGAAGCAGCCAACCATGGAGTTAGCGAATACTGATCAGCCAGCAGAACCGGGATGAAAAGCCGAAATGGCAGCCAGGTGCAACTTTATTGACGACACTGCCAGGCCTTGCTGTTTCAGGTGCAGTAAATAGTCCAGAATGAAAGGAATTGATGACTGCAATGACGGAGTGTCTTTTTGCAGAGACCAGATTGAGAATCTCTTCCACTCAGCCAGATAAGAGGCTCAAGTGGATGGTTTCCTGCGCCAAGGAGAACCTCCCTAACGGAGTCTGAACATGTGAGATCCAAGGAGGTTAGCCACAGAGTTTCCATGCTGTGAGGTGCAGAGTCTCTAGATTGGGATGCTGGAGGCGGCCGTGATTCTGCATGATCAAGTCCAGGACCAGCGGCAGTGTTATACGTGTTCCACAGACAGGTCTAGAAGCAAGGTGAACCAATGTTAATGTGGCCATGCTGGTGCTATCAAGATAATTGATGCTTCCTCTATTCAGACCTTCAGCAGGACCTTGTGTACAAGCAGGAAGGGTGGGAATGGATACAGCAGGTGCCCCTTCCATGGGAGAAGAAAGGAATCTGCGAGCGAGCCCGGGCTGTGACTCAGGAAGAACAGAACTGCTGACATTTTCTGTTGAGCCTTGTTGCAAACAAGTCTATCTGGGGAAATCCCCACCTCTGGAAAATGCTGATTACGACATCCAGGCAAAGGGACCACTCGTGGTTGTGAAAGGACCTGCTGAGATGATCGGCCAGTTCATTCGGAGAGCCTGGAAGGTGCCCATGCCTGCAGTTGTATGGAGTGGACAATGCAGAAGTCCCACACTTTGAGGGCTTCCTGGCACAGGGGAGAGGAGTGAGCACCTCCCTGTTTATACAGAACATCGCTGTTGTATTGTTTGTCAATACTGATACACATCTGCCCTGCAGATGGCTTTGAAATGTCTGGCAAGCAAAGCGAACCGCACATAGCTCCCTGACGTGGATGTGCAGCGATAGTTCTGCCTGGGACCATAGACCTTGAGTCCTGATTCTTCCTAAGTGCACCCCCCACACACCTAACCCATTGCTGACGTGTCTGTTACTAGAGACAGGGCACTCCTGCACATATCGCTTGCAGGTCAAGTTACCACCCGAGGGACTTGATAACTGGAGGAATGAGTATGACCAACTTGTCTAGGCGGCCTCGGTTTGGCCTGTACACCAAGGCTAGCCAAGCCTGAAGGGGATGGAGCCACAGCCTGGTGTGCTGTACTACATATGTAAAAGCAGCCATATGGCCGAGCAGCTTCAGGCAATTTTGCACTATAGTGGTGGGTTATCGCCTGAATTCCTCTATGATGGTGCCCATGGAGAGAAAGCGAGTTTCCGGAAGGAATGCCCTGGCTTGACCAGAGTCTAGGAGAGCGCCGATGAACTCTATCCTCTGAGTAGGGGTTACGGTTGACTTCGCCACATTCAGTATCAGGCTGAGCCTGTGGAACATCATCCGAACTAGGCTCACATGGGCCTTCACTTGGGCCCTGGAGCGGCCTTTGATTAGCCAGTCGTCAAGATGCGGGAATACTTGCACCTGCCATTTCCACACGAAGGCTGCCACGACCGACAAGCACTTGGTGACCACCTGAGGGGTTGTCAAGAGGCCGAAGGGGAGAACCATAAACTGCTAGTGAGTGTTGACCACAAAGCGGAGGAACTGTCTGTGCGACGGGACTATGGACATGTGAAAATATGCATCCTTCAAGTTGAGGGTGTCGAACCAGTCCCCCGGATCCAGGGAGGGGACAATGGAAGCCAGGGAGACCATGCGGAACTTTATCTTCTTCATGAATCTGTTGAGGTTTCGCAGGTCTAAAATAGGTTTGAGCCCACCCTTGGCCTTTGGGATTAGGAAATACTTGGAATAGAACCCCCTGCCCCTGAACTCTAGAGGGACCTTGTAGCGGGGCAATTACCCTGCTCCTGAGAGAAAAGCCTAGGCTGATTGGGGAAGCAGCCACAGCTGGGGCCACACCCCAATCAGGCCACAACTGGCCCTATAAAAGGGCTGTGAGCCAGGAGCTAAGACACAGTCTCTCTCTAGCTGTGGGGAGAGAAGGACCTGGCTGCCTGGGAGAAAAGAGTACCTGAAATTGAGCAGGACTGGGGAAAGGCAAGAGAGGCTGGGGAGCGCCAGCCTGGCAACTCCCCAGGCTGCAGGCCTTGTTTAAGGCCAAAAGGTACTGGGGCTGCAGAGGGGCAGCCTGGGGGTAGGCAAAGGCAGCAGGTCCTAACCCCTTGCCAATGATGAGTGGCCATTACAGACTGCAGTTTGTCCCAGTGAGTGGGGGCTAGATGACAACTGGCAGTAGCCACTGAGGCAAGGTGGGGTTAGAGGGTTGGGGGTTCCCCTGGGAGGGGACACCCAGAGTGTGGGGGCATTTCCAGGGGGCAGCACCCCAAGGTAAAAGGGAACCGGGGCCCAGGAGGGACACGGGGGCCTAAGGCAGGTGGGACATCAGCCAGCAGAGGGCACGCCGTACGCTGGAAAAGAGCTAATTCCCAGACAACCAACAGGAGGCGCCACGGCGGTGAGTCTCACCTCGCTACAGACCTCCTCTACCTCCCCGAGTAGTAGCAATGATTGCACCTGAGAAAAGTCTCTGAAGAGGGATGGGGAAGGAGGGTGGGAAGGCAGGAGGGAATGGAATTGGAGAGAATATCCCAATTCTACCGTGCTCAAGACCCATTGGTCTGAGGTGATTTGTGCCTAGGCATGGTAGAAATGGGAGAGACGGTTCACAAAGGGAGGGGAAGGATCCGGGATCTGAACTGGTGCATTGCCTCTGGGCACATCTTCAAAAGCTGCTTCACTGAATCCTGGCCCTGGTTAAAGGTGGACTGAGAGGTCCTTGGTCTATTACTCCTGCCCCACTTCCTGCTATTGTCCTGTCTAGGGGGAGCAGGGTAGAAGCGAGTGGCAGGCTGCGGCATAAAATGCTTCCTCTGGGCAGAGCTGGCATATGAAGCCCCAGAGACTTCAGAGTCGCCCGAATGTCTGTTTGCTCCAAGAAAAGCCCTAAACAGTCAAAAGGCAAGTCCTGAATTGTCTGCTGAACTTCGTGCAGGAGTCCCGACACCTGAAGCCATGAACTGCTTCTCATGGCAATGGCTGTCGACATAGTACGGGCTGCCGAGTCCACCAAATCTAGGGAGGCTGTAAGGAGGTCCTCGCGACTACCTTGCCTTCCTCAAGGACAGCAGCAAACTCCGGCAGTAGCTCCTTGAATTTGGACATGTTCAAAGAGTTAAAAATGTAGCAGCTAAGGACCGCCTGCTGGTTGGCAATGCGCAGCTGGAGCCCCCTGGTAAAATACACCTTCCTACCGAAGATATCCAGCTTCTTTGCTTCCTTGGACTTGGGAGTTGGTCCCGGTTGTCCTGGGCTTTCCTTTTGTTTGGCTGCCTCCACCACCAGAGTGCCTGGCTGAGGATGAGTGAACAGGTACTCATACCATTTTGAAGGCACAAAGTACTGCCTCTCCACCCATTTGGCCGTGAGAGGGAAGAGAGGCGGGCATCTGCCACAACGTTTTAGTAGTGTTATGGATGGTCTTAATGAGGGATCCCTCAAGGGACCTTCAGGTACAAGAATGTCAACCATGGGGTCCGTCTCCTCTGACACCTCCTCTGTCTGCATTCCCAAATTCTGTACCACCCTTCTGAGAAACTCCTGGTGGGATCTGTTGTCCATGGCCAGCAGTGTGGTGGATGTGCCCACCACTGCTTCGTCAGGAAGGATGATGCCCATGGCGGCACCGGATCTTCCTGATCCTCTGGCTCATGAGGATCCCCCCTGCACTGAATGACCTGCGTAGTGCTGGGAGGAGTGCTGGTTTCCAGGCCCATGCTCATCTTGGTACCAGCCCTGGTGCCAGGTTGCATCTCTTGGCCTCATGGAAGTTCCCAGGCTAAAAATGACGATGATGGAAGGGCCTGTGCTTCCGAAACCACTGACAAGAATCTGGACCCTGGCCCTTGGATTTGGTGATAGGCCCAGGGGGTCCATAAGGGCCACAGAGTCAGCACCTGCCACTGTCGTGGTCATGGCATCATAGGCTGCCCTTCCTCTTGTCTGGAGCGATGCCGAGAACGGTGCCGACTTTGCCTAGAGGCATACGACTCTGCCTCCAAGTTCGACAAGGACTCCGACCTCGGTGACTAAGGCAGCGCAGAGCGAGACGGTGCCGGGGAGCAGAGCCGAGGTGAGGGCGAGCAGTGCCGCATCATCACTGGCTTGCCCTTAGAAGGCACTGTGCCTCTTTGCGATGCTGGTGCCGGAGCTGGTGCCCATGTGGGGGACTGCGCCATCATCGTGATGAGGTCCCTATCCGCCTCAAAGTTGTCCGGCGTGGAAGAAAGGTCTAAGTCCTCCTCCCGACACTCCCACATCAGGGATTCCACTAGAACCGGACTCGATGAACCTCCCTATGAGGCCAGAGTTGACAGTGCTGGCTGAGTCGGAGCTGGATCAGGGTGTCCCGGCATGGGACACACCCCGCTGGTGCCTCCTCGCTCCACTGCTCTAGTGGGAGAGCAACCTCTGTCAGTCTTCTCTCTTTTGTGTGGGACCGGCAAATTGGAGCAGTGCCAGGCACTTGCACTGGTGGAGGTCTTTGGCGCTGGGGAATGGCAGTGCAGAGGGCCGCTGGAGCCAGAGTCCTTTCTCGGTGCCATGGCCTCTCTTAGTGAGACCGGTGCACTCCACACCGAAGTGCTGGCTGGGGATGAAGGGCTGACTCCATGAGGAACACTTTCAGCCTGAAGTCCTTCTCCTTCTTAGGCCTTGTCTACACTACTGCAATAAATCGACCTAAATTATGCTACTCCAGCTACGTGAATAACATAGCTGGAGTCAATGTAGCTTAGGTAAATTTACTGCAGAGTCTACAGCATGCTGCGTTGATGGGAGACACTCTCCCGTCAACTTACCTTACTCCTCTCTTTCCGGTGGAGTACCAGAGTCTACCAGAGAGCACTCTGCGGTCGATTTATCGGGTCTTCATTAGACCCACTAAATTGACCCCCCCTCTCCATTGATCGCAGCAGCATCGATCCCGGTTAGTGTAGACATGGCCTTAGTCCTTGGGCAGAAGCCTCTACAGATTTTGCACTTCTCAGTCTAATGTGCTTTCCCCAAACATTTAAGCAGGAGTCATGTGGGTATCCCTTTGGCATAGGCTTCAGACAGGACCCGCATGCCCTGGTCCCTGGGAGGGAAACACGCTGGGGGGAGGGGAACCCCTAACTAAAATGTAGCTAAACTAACTATGAATTACTAGAACTAACTAATACTAAGTTTTCAACTTTTTACAGGTACAACAAGAAAAGTCTACTGGGGGATCGCTTGCTGTAGCAAAAGAAGAGCTGTTCCAACGACCGTCACTGGCAGTAAGACAAAACTGAGGAGGTGATGGGTAGGCAGGGACCTATATACACTGCCATGAAGGTGCGACTCCAAGGGGCTCCACAGCCGACCAAATGGGTACTGCTGGGGGGAAACCTTCCAACAACTGTGCACGTGGCACACACACACCTACTTGAAATCAACATGAGCAAGCACTCAAAGAAGAACTAGTGATCTAGCACACTTGTGGATACTACAGTAATAACAGCATTCTCTACTTATAGATCATTATATCTATTACAGTAGAGATAGGCCTGAAATAAAAGCCCAAATCCAAATGTCACGAAACTTTGAGAAGTATGAATTTGGCTGCTATCTCTGTGACAGGCTGATCCTAAATCTTGAACCCAAACAGCTCCACACCCATCACCATACTCTGAGTGTCCCTAGCCTCTGTTTGCCAGAAGCTGGGAATGGGGCAACAGGGGATGGCTATCTTGATGATTGCCTGTTCTATTAATTCCCTCTGATGCACCTGACATTGGTCACTGTCAGAAGACAGGATACTGGGCTAAATGGACCACTGGTATGACCCAGCACAGCTGTTCTTATGTTCTTATATTCCTAACCCTGGAGAAGTTTAGATCTGTATCCAAATTCAAACTTTCTGGTAAAGAGAAACAGTACATAAAAGCTACAGAAGGATGACTTGCTGCAGACTCAGAACATCACACTCCTTCATAGTGATAATTTTTTTTTTTACCTGTCTTGCATACCTGTTGGGAACTTCTTGTGTAGGAGGCCCTAGAGTTCAAAGCTAGACTTTCATACTAAATTTGCCTCCTTAATGTGTTCCTTTAAATATGTGCAAAACCAAAAAACCAAAAAAACACAATCAATGCAGTTTTTAAATCTTTAGGTGATTTTGAGCAAGCCAGCATTCCTAAAAGTGCCTCCAACATCAGAGCTGCAGCCACACATGTTGAGGTCTATTGGACAACACAAATTTTCCATGTGTAACTTAGTTACAAAAACTCCCAAACTCAATAACTTTGTGATGATGCTTTCTGAAAACTCAGGGAGAAATCCTACCACCAGATGCACTGAGATTTGTTTGAAAGAAGTGCTAAAAATGAGTATTTTGTTTGCAATAAAAAAATGTGGCTATTCCAAATGCATCAATGGTTCAAAAGGTTTCTGTAGGCTGTGCACCCACATCAATGGACCTCCAGTAAGAGGAGTAATCTGGCATTTTTAATCCATCACACCCCAAATATAAATATTATATTTCTGAACTTGTTGAAATGGAGTGCCAGGCAAAAAGACATTCTGAATTTTTGGTTGAACAGGGGCCATCTCAGATGTTTGAGTATTAGGCATAAGCATGGCTACATATATACCCCTCACACACAAACCCCATAATGTAAGGGTCACAAGAGCAGCTGTGAGCACTTCCTTGAGGATACAATACAGGCCTTGTCTACATTTGCTGTGGCATGTAGGGTATGTGTAGCTACATGCCACAGTGAAAAGCAGGCTGCGTTCACACTTGTCACTATGGTGTGTAACTACATGCAGCAGTGAAAGCTCTGGCAGCAGGGAAAGGCTCCAGTAGTAGGGCGCTGCCAGAGCCTTTCACTGCAGCGGGGAAAGGCTGTGGCTGCAGGGAGACAGTGAGAGACTACACTGCTAAAAACAGAAGTATAGACATGGGAGGCACTGTTTGGGCATGTAGAGAGCTGTGTATGGTTCACAGGCACATGGGGCACTCTACGATGCTATCTGGGATGCTATATGTGCGGTGTCTGTACTCTACACACTGCCATAAGTGTAGATCTACCTTAACGTATATAACACAAAACACAACAGAAAGTTCATTAAATTTGTAATCCTGCTTCTACATCTCATGCAAAACCTATCCATGCTCCTCACTTGAGTTCTTAAGAGCTAGCTAAAGATTCATCTGTCAGCATGAAGAGACTCAGAAACACCAAACCAAAGTGTTTTACCATTATTTGTTATATACGGAGACTTCAAGAAGGAACCAAAAAGAATGGTGCTATGTTAGCCTTTTCTAGCACTGCATGTGAGAGAAAAACACTCAATTTCTAAAATTATCCAAAATGTAACAGTTTCCCCCACACATTACTGAAAGGAAACAAATGCAAACTAATTGTTACCTTTGCCGTGTCTAGACTATGTTATTAATACATATGTTACGTGACACATTCTTTTCATGGCATTGACAGACATGTAACATACTACAAAACACTGCAGTCCCTACCGCTTTTGGTGGACAACTTACATTGATTAGGAATCTGGCAAATTAATTTGGATAAAATACACCCTTCCCCCCCGGCCTGAAATTTGAACCAAACTGAACTCTAACCCTTTCTGAAGCTCTGGAATGTCTGCATTAGAGATCCCCTTCCCAAATCTCCTCCTAAATGTACTTCCCTTGCATTTCTTACCTGGTGGCAGGTCACCTTGGGGAAAGGCAAGAGCAGGGATTGTGAAATACTACAATGCACACTAGGGCATTTTAGCTCCAGGTGCATGCGAAGATCATAGTGTCAGAGGCAGTGGAATCCAACAGCAAGTTTCTGGATCCTGCTACTACTGAGTAGCAGAATGGGCAGGCTTTCCATACCTTAGAAAATACATATGGATGAGAGGGCATTGAGGAAAGAGTCATCTTAACAACCATCCCCCCAGAAAACTTTCTAATGGGTAAAGGATCATCTAATTGTCCCTAGAAGACTGCATGGGTTGTAGGCAGGAGGAGGATAAATATATCACCCCTTAAAAAGGGGTAGGTGAGAGGGAATGTTCTGAGGACACCAGAGGTAGGAATATGATAAGACTGTCATGCTCTTGAAGGGGAGAGCTTTTACCTGAGAAATTAGTGGGTTGCTGGACCTTCCTCTAAGAAGGCCTGTTATCATGGTGGATGGAGGGAAGGGGAAATGAGATGTGTTGTATGATTGAATAAAGGCTGTGTGGGGACTGGGATAGTGCTCAAAAGGCTTGAAAATCTGAACTGGGTGCTTTTCTGAATTAAACCCAAATTCAAGATTTTCTGAGATTCCTCCATCACTACAGGAAATATAATTTAATGGAGAAAACTTACAAGAAAAATTAACTTAACTTAATTTTTGGCCTACAAGTGGTATGTCCATGATAATCCATCATGATAATCTTTTGGATTAATTGTTGTGACCTGGATCTTCCAGTTTCAGGACCTGGTCCAGACTGACCTCTGCTTTCTACCATCACATGAATATCAGTATATTTTGCATGGATAGTATGGATAACAACATGTTATTTCTTTTTGCAATTCAGGAACACATTTTAGCGAACATTTTGTTCTGCGTACACACAAAGGTACGTGCATACACACACCCAAACGATATGGATGGACTATGAGTTACCCATTGCTCACATATTTGCTATGATCTGGAAGAATGTTAAACAGTACTACTGACCACATTGGAGCTTTATTTGTTTATTATATGCTTTTTCTGAGTATGCCACCTATGTGATATTCACAGATATTACTGACTTTTAATACTGTGAAATACAGGTCTGTCGCATCTTATGCGGGGGTTACGTTCTGCGCTGAGTGCGTAAAGCGAAAAACCGCGTATGTTGAGACTCCATTGAGTTGAATGGCGGACGGAATTGCCCATAGTACCGATGTCGTTTTAAAATGGGGGTTTTTTTTGGCCACCGCGCAAAGCTGAATTCGCGCATGTTAAATGCACCTAAGATGCGACTCGCCTGTACCAAAATATATTTTCAATTACCATTTATACCCAAACTTATAAATTATGTTTGTTTTATACAAACACAGGAGCATATATGTTTCACTGAAATCTGCAAGAGAAATACACTACAACATGCATGTGTATTGGAAGTGTTCACAAAGGCTACCATGATTAGTGTTCTATAAATACTTATAAGAGATAAATTTAGATTAGGTGTCTGTCATGCCACCTGAATGTTTGTACAGAGTGGAATACTCTACATAAAAATTCATCAGGAAACTGTTTGCATTAGGTTTCAGACAAAATACAGTGCAATGGTAATTGTACAAATGCACCACAGCTGACCTGACATGAAAACCATGATCATAATTTCTTGGCTTCATTCCAAAATCAACCCAACTCGTTTCACACAAAGTAAATTAATCTCATGACAATCTACTGTAGATCTGTGTGTTCTAAAATAGGAATTGAAAAAAACCGTAATCTCAATACCGCTTCTATAAAATGAAGTGTTTCTCTGCTTCTGCTGTTGGAGTATAGAGAATTTAAAAGGCAGCCGATAGAATTTATCCTTCCCTAGGGAAGTAACACACTCCATATCACATTGCTTAGTGTGTCACAAAATGTGACATCAATATACACTCTGCTTTAGCTATTAAATAAAAATCTCTCCAAAGAGAAAGTTAAACATAAAAATCCTCAAAGTATCAGGCAAGCCTTCAAAAGTCACATACACAAGAAGCACACTTTTTATTCCCTCTACCTCTAGTTATAAAAAGTAGCAATGAGGGACGTGTTTAAATGTAACTCCATCTTTGACTGATTCTGTTACTTACCCTTCATCTGTCTGCTGTCTGTTGAACAAGCCAGGCACAGCTCAGATTTCTGGCTTTCATTTTCCTCCATTGTCCCTGCCTACTTCACAAGCTTTCCTTGAAAACTTTTAAACTGCAGGTTTAAAAACTACCAGAAGCAGCCTCCAGGAGAAAAGAAAGAAAACTAGCCTTGTCTATAGTACAAAGTTCCTTTCAAAAATGAAGTGCATTCCAGAAGTACAAGTATCCGTTATGGAATGGTGGGCAGTACTTTCAGAGGCTGCTGCTTTTGCTGCTGTTGCTGCTGGAATAGTCCCTGAGCACTTCTCAGTGAGGGCCCCAACAGGTGATGGTCTTTTCTGCGGGAAAGACTCTAGCCGGCTTGTTTTCCACTGCTCCCAACTACAGATATACTGCAGCCAAGTAGCATTATGAAAGGGAACATTTCAAACAAGATTATAGGCCTGAATCTCAGCTGGAATCTGAATCCTTAGCTTTCTAAATCTCTGTCATGGGACAAAGCCATTCCACAGAATATTTTTTAAACACATAACCACTGAGCCCACAAACATCCTGATAAATGCTCCTGTGTCTTTTTTTAATGTGCAGTTTAAAAGTAATTCATTATGTAAAAACTGAGGAATTTTTTTCTGTTGAATACTTTCAAGCTGCTCAGAAACCAAGCAGAATGTAATTAAGATATATAAATCTTACATTAGTGAAACCAATAGAACTGAGTGTAAACCACAGCGAGCAATATACAAGATGGAAATTTGGCTTAGATGGAATTTGAAGAGGAAAGTCAAAGATATACAAATAAATATCAAACGATTATTTTTCAGTTGTTCAGAAATTAGAAGCCTGTGGGAGATACAGTAGACCCACGGTGTCATGAGGCAGTAAAGGAAGTTATTGAGGAAGATAAAGATGTTGCATCAGTCTCCACCACAGTTAATTTTGGGGAGTATACCACACCTGAACCTACTCTTTTAAGGTAATAAAACAGAGGTGTTGTCAGAGATTGAGATGTGAAAAGACAAGGTGCTGGAACAAACTGATAAATTAAGGAACAAGCAGCCAACAGGATCAGATGGGAAATCTGTCCAAGAGTTCGAAAGGAATTTAAGAACGAACGGGGGTTGAGATGCTAATGAAATCACGCAATCTCTCAATAAACTCACATACTGTCCTGGAACACCAGAGGCTAGTTAATGTTGTAGATATCGATAGAGAAGAAATTGAGGGGGTTCTGAGATGGGTAATGAAAATGATTAGAGATATGGAAAAACTTCTCTATGAAAATAGATTGAAAAGACTGGGCCTATTCAGTTTAGAGAGGAGACAAATAAAAGGATGGGATAAAGATATGCAAAAGAATTAATAGAACATAGAAGATAAATCAGGTGGTTGAGTCTACTGTCTCTTGAGGAGGTATAAAGGCAAAGCCCATAAAATAAATGGAAAAACGCCCATTGACTTCAATGGGCTTTAGGTCGATGAAACTGAAGGACAAAAAATTTAATACTAAAAAAAAAAGGAATGATTAAATTTATACATAAAATAAAAACCTGGGGAACTCATTGCAACAGTACATCTGCGAAACTCTTGGTCTCAGTGGAGTCAGAAAAGGATTGAAAACTGATATGGATAGGGTGACCAGATGTCCCATTTTTAAAGGGATACTCCCGTATTTAAGCCCTCCTGCAGGTGTCGTGACTTTTTCTTAAAAATGGGCAAATTGTCCCATATTTTCTGTCTTCCCCTCCCCCCCCAATCAGTACTGGTGGGTCCTTCTGCTGGTCAGATCCCTGCTCGCCAGGCACCCGCCCACCAGTGGTGAGTGGAGGGGTCCAGTGGCTAATGATGGGGGTGGGCATGGAAAGCTGGTGGCAGGGTGAAGATGCAGCATGCAGGGCTGGCCACTCCCCCTGGTGATCCGTCAGCTCAGCCCCACTGCATGTCAGCTCTCAGCCGGCAGGGCCCCACCCCCCATCCCGTTTCCAGCCGGCGCTGGCTGCGCGCTGTGAGCTGCAGTGGCTGGTGAGTGTCGGCTGGTAAGTGCGGGCAGGCATCAGGCGGCGGCCGGTTGCGTGTCACCTCTGCTGCCCACCCATCAGCCCTTTACATGCTCCCCCTCTCCCTGTTTTGCCCCTTCAGCCCCCAGAGCCTCGCTGTTCCTCCCTATCCCCCATGGTGGGATGCGTCCCACTCCTAGCATTGGGCAGAGAACCAGCCCCTGATCGGAGCACTCAGCTCAGCAACAGCCTGGCTGGCAGCCCCCTTCCTTCCCCCACTGCCTCTGGATGGGCCAGCACCCCGGGAAAGTCCAATACCCTCTGGCCTGGGGTGCTGACCAGGAGAAGCCAAGCCCTGCATGTGCCAAAGCCCCGCACAGCACTGGCATAGGGAAGCTTCTCCATTTCTCAGCTAAGCTCCGGAATGGGAAGCGATTTCCAGCCTATTCACACCCCAAATCTGCAGGCTCCACAACAACCCCAGGGCAGGGCTTAGCACCCTCTTCATCCCACCCTGGGTTCTGCCCCCCGGGAGCACAGGGCTGCTCTCTCTCCCAGGCACCCTCCCTGCTGAGCCACCTCTCTGGCTGGGTTTGCTGAAGCCCCTGCAGTCAGGTTCCCTGGGCCCTGGTGCACACTGCATCCTTAGGGCTTAACCCCTTCCTGCCGGCATTGTAGCCAGAGGTGGCTGGCTTATGTTGGTGGCCATCAGCAGCCTGGAGGTGTTAGCTGCCTTTCAACACTGTGTGGGCAAGGAAGGGACAAGATGCTTCCTGCGACCCTGGAGTTGTGGCGGGAAGAGACGAGTTTTGCAAAGACATGGGCCATGTCGTCCCTTCTCCCCCTCCTCTTCCCCTGCAGCTGGAAGCAGCTCCCATCCCTTCCCTCCCGCACAGTGCTGAAAGGCTGCTGCTGGCCACATTCTGGTGTGAACCCTGGCAGAAATCTGGGGAGCGTGGGGGCATGTGACTCTGAGTGCCCTCCCTCGCCAAGTGTTGCCTCGGGAAGACGCGGCGCCAGGTACCAGGAGAGGTGGGTCCATCCCAGGGGCCCAGCCAGGCATGGTGGGTGGAGCGCCAGGCAGGGAGGGTTGGATTGGTCAGTCACCCCCTGTGTGAGAAAGATGAACGAGAGAGAGAGAGAGAGAGTGTGTGTGTGTGTGTGTGTGTGTGTGCGCGCGTGCGCGTGAGAGAGAGAGAGACCTCTCCCTGTGTGAACCCTAAAGCCTTAAAAATAAGAAGGTAAATAAAAAGAATCAAACTACGCAGTATTTCTTTTTAACGGGGGCTCAGTCAACTTGATGTTAATTTGAACGTTTGTACTGCAAAGTTCGGATTTATTGCCATTGAACTCACTTGAATACGAGTAATTTTACCAGGTGTCCCATATTCAGCATAGGAAAATTTGGTCACCCTAGATATGGATAACTAGAAAACCAACCTACAGTTACATTAGATTAGCAAGTTCTTCCTGAATTGCCCACTTCAGGATCTGTTGCACTTTCCTCCAGGCAGCTACTACTAGTCCTTGTCAGAGAAGACAGAACAGTGGAATAGATGGATCACTGCTCTGATTCAGATTTAAAATGTTCATGTTTCTACTGTGTGAATAGTGTAAATGTCAGTCATGTATGGAAAATGAATTTCCCCATTCCTACTGAAAAACAGAGAATCCTGCTCCCAAACCCAACAGATCTAGGGCTCCTGGCCGAATTACAGGATGATCTACCTACACTGGCCCTACATTCCTCTGCATCCCCTCCTATCACCCACTGGGAGATGAATTTTTAAAGTATCTCTCACAGGACACAGCTTCCTCTAGAACACCCTCTTAAAGGTGATTCCTCAATGTGTGTAGATTTCCCAGCCGGAACACAGACCCAACTAGAGAACCTTCTGCAAAGTCTGAGGAAGGTGATGTGAAGGAGACTGTCATCTCTACATCCCTCAAACCAGAAGATATTTGCTCCTGGAGGTTCTCTTCTGTATGTGTATCTGGGTGAAAAGGTTGAGTTCTCAATTTGGATTTTTGTACACCCAAAATTTTTAATTTTTTGAAAATTCAATACAGAAATTAAAAGAACACAACTTCTCCACTCCCCGTATCCAGTGGTCCCAAACATAGTAAGAGAAACTCCAAATCCTTTGAGTTCATTACTATTAACAATTGAAAAATAATCAAAACCACTGTTCTTTATATGCTCTGGATTAGATCAGATACACATATTCTCTTATTAAAACTACCTACAAATATTTATTTTGTTCCTTACCAATAACTTTTACTCAGTCTTGGAAACTGGCAAAGTTCCCAGAAACTCAAAGTAGCACACAAGATGCCCATATAGAAAAGATGGGGGAAAGCAATCTAAATATTTGTACTGCTATTTAAGATTTCCAACATAGCATACTAATAACTCTGAATAAAATTATTCTATAGCAGCCCAGCAATTTAAAGAAAACATTTAGTGGGATGTACACTATATCTAATGTAGTATTTTTATTGACTCCAAGTTATACTCTGCCTACTCTGGTTTTTGCATAAGTTAGGCCCAAAAGTTATGGCTGTCCCAAGTAACTCAAGTTGACCTGTGTTTTTAAATCACATATTGACGATACACCTCCTGTACACAACGAGAAGATAACAGAAGTCCAAAGGGGCAGATAATGTGGGCAAGAGGGAAGAATTAATCAAAGCAGGCAAGTTCCACACACAGAATGGAAAACTTTAAGAGCATTGTTCTAAACTTCAAGTTAGCAAGATGAATCTTCCAGCAAGTTAAATTGGCTCCTTGACAACATTAATATGCAGAGTTGGACCTACACAGCAAATAAGCCAAGGTCTCACTGACTTTGCAGCAGCATTACCTGGCAATCTCCATATAAGGATGAGCTGTTTTGTTTTTAAACAATCCTGCCATGTTCTATGTACAAACAACAGACTTTCCTTCAGCTTTGGAGATGCATGTAGTCTTGATCTAATTTTCTTTTAAACAAATATATCCATTGTAATCAATACCATAATGTTCAACCCACAATTTTTTAATGCATCCCCACAAAGTCTTCCTCCTCAGAATCCCAGTGCAATGAAACTCTACAGGATCTTTTTCCAGCCAACATCTGCTTTTTGGGATCAGTCCTCAAAACTCAATTACCACAGAGAAGCTTGTAATACTCAGAATAACCTTCATCATTTGTTCTTTTGTCTGCATATTTACACTGATTTCTTCACACTGGCATGTAACAATTTCAATGTTACACCTACCAGTCACCTCACAGCAAAACATCAAAACCAGCAGCATAAAGACCATTAGCATGGACTGGACAGATTGTTATACACAATGAGCCGCGCTCAAAGAAATACCTGTGCAAAATGATCTTTACTGAGCACAATGTAACATGCAGAGCACATATTAATACATTCATCATTTCCACATATAGGCAAAACAAGGTACCCTTCATTCATATTTGAAATTTTCATTTAGGTAACACTCAGCCAAGCCAGTATCTCTCTCTATGTTCTTGTTCGCTAATATTCTAAAGCCAGTACAGATGCTCCATGTGGAAGTGGAGTTTTGGGCATTGTGTCAGAAAGAATACCTGCAGCCCTGTAAACTTCTGATGATATTAGGAGGATACCAAGGTAGCTGGAGAAGATGTAGAATTGGCAATTTTTATACAGATGTTCCAGAAAGCTGACCAAGCAGAGACCATTTGGTTGAGGTTAGTGGTGTCTGGACTAGATGCACGTGAATTTGGTGGTTTTGGGGCACAGGGATTTATGCATCTCTTTTTGAGTTTTAATTCACGTGTTTCCAGCACCAGAGCTTTGCTTTGAGTCTGGATAAATCCACAAATTCAAACTCATTCTAAACTGCCAAGCTTTTGCCTTTCAAACTAAAACAATGTGAAGCCTGCAGCTTTCAAATGACTTCCATCCAAAGCCCTAAATTACCTATGTCTACACTACAGCCTATGTCAGCAAAATTTGTCACTCAAGGGTGTGAATATTCCACCCCCTGAGCGACATAAATTACACCGACATAAGCACTTGTGTGCACAGTGCTATGTTGGTGGGAGAGCCCCGCCGACATAGCTTCTGCCGCTGACGGAGGTATTTTTTTTATGCTGACGGGAGAGTTCTCTCCCATCAGCATAGAGTGTCTTCACCAGACGCGCTGCAGTGGAACATTGCAGCAGCCACTGCAGCACTATACATATAGACATGGCCTTGGTTATGCTTAAAATTCCACCCAATTTTTCCAAAAGTCTAAGAAAAGGATACATTTGATTTTTTCCTGGATTTCAAAGAATAAGATGTGAATAACATGTAAAATCTGGACATGCAATGATAAATTTTCAGCTTAGCAGGTGTGGTAAACTTTCAGTATAGCATGTGTGGCATTAAACACACCACTCCTGTTAAACGTGTATCTGCTATTATTGTTAAGTCTGCAAATACAATAGCATGCTGAAAATGTACCCCTCAAACTGTTAAGCACAAAGCATGTGTCATCTACAAGTAAAGAGAGCTATGAGATAAAACCATAATGGCAGATAATGATTTTGTGGTCATGTTTAAACTATTTTTGACATATCCAATTACTATTTTTAATAGTGTAACTTAAAGAAACTCCCCAGTAGGATGATCACTAATCATAGACAAAATAATCCTGATTCACCATTTCACATCATGCAAACAAACTTTATCTATAGGACCTACAATAAAAAGAAATTATTTTAAATTACTGTATTCTGATCTGGGGCTATCAGTATAAAAAACAAAACATGGGCCTAATTAGGAGAACAGAATATTCATCTTTAATTATATTTAAATTTAGCAGTCCAGAACTTCTTTACATAAAATACTTCTATTTTGCTATGAACATAAAAGTAACAACAACAAATGCTGATGAGCTCAATTAGTAAAATGTATATTATGCAACATTGGTTGAAATGGTTACTCACATCTGAAAAAACTGGAGAGTTAACTATCAATAGCTCTTTCACAAGATATGTTGACATCACACAGACACCTCAATTTGCATGAAATCGTGTAACTCTTGACAAATATATTGTATAATTACTCAAAATTAACTAGCACAATATAGCATAATCTGCACTAGAGAAACCCAATCAACAGTCTACCCTTCTGGGTAATTTACCACTAAATCTGAGAAATCCTGTTCTTTTACCTCTTTTGTACAACATACAAGTAACATACATTTAAACTCAACATTCAGGCAAACTAAAACATACACAGTATTTGGGTTTGAAAAGTGCTTTTCACATGTTATTTATTTCAAAGACACAAATTAAATATTGGTGAGGCCTCAATCTCTGAGACGTCTATGGGAGATGAGGCCAGTCACTTTGCAGGATCAGGCCCTTGCTGCAGTGTGTGTCTAGGTCATTAAACAGTCAGCAATTGTTCCCACATAACCTTGAGGTGCTGAATAGCTGAAGAGAGATACAATTGGATACTGAACCCTTCAACTCTAGGGGACTGATAGAAATCTAGTCATTCTTGCTAGTAAACAAAAGTCATTCTTATCAGACAGATTTGGTAGATTAGATTAAATATGAGAGAAAACAACTTTCAGTAACTATAATAAACTGGACTAATTATAGAATCACTTTGCAAAAACAATGCGCATGTTAACACTAATTTCTACCTTTATTAATAATCTCTGCAGAGGTGCCTGTGGCTGAATGGGCTTGGAGACTGACCTCTAGGAATATGAGAGCAGTTTATCTTGCCTGCTCAGTGCTTAGGCACATTGATAAGCAATATGGGGATGTTTATATGCTGTGGTACGCATTCTATAGTTCAGGAATGAACTTCAGTGGCCAATACTGTCTGGACCTAAATTCATTCCTAAAAGAAAATGACTGTGTTCAAGTAGTGTCCAATAGTAAAATTATGGAAATTAGTTCACACAAGCAAAACAAAACAAAAACAAAATCAGTGAAGTCTATTGATGTTAGTTCACCAACAGTATTTCAAGGGAGAATTGCTTTTTGCTACTGTTTTAGATTAAGCCATTTCTGGCTATGAGGTATGTTACAGATTAATAGATTTTAAGGCCAGAAGGGACCACTGTGATCATTTAGTCTGACCTCCTGCATAAAACTGGCTATAAGATTTTCCTGAATTAATTCCTGCTTCTAATTCCAGTAGATGTGCTTGAGCTAGTGCATATATTTTAGAAAAACATCCAATCTTGATTTTAAATTGAACAGTGATGGAGAATTCACCACAACCCTTGGTATGTTGTTCCAATAGCTAATTGCCATGTCTGTTAAAAATCCACACATTATTTCTAGTCTGAATTTATCTAGGTTCAACTTCCAGCTATTGAATTGTGTTATACCTTTGTCTGCTAGATTGAAGAGTCCTCTGTTATCAAATTTTGTTCCCGATGTAGGTATTTACAGACTGTGATGAAATCACCCCTTAACCTTCTCTTTGATAAACTAAATAGATTGAGCTCATTGAATATTTCACTATAAGGCAAGTTTTCCAATCCTTTAATCATTCTTGTGGCGCTTTTCTGGACCCTCTCCAATTTTTCAACATCCTTCTTGATGTGTGGACATGAGAACCGGACAACAGTATTCCAGTGCCAGATACTGAGATAATACAACCCGCCTTGGATATTCAACGTTATTACATCCAAGGACCACGCTAGCTCTTTTTGGCAACAGCGTTACACTGGGAGCTCATTTTCAGCTGATTATCCACTATGACCTCCAAGTTTTTTTCAGAATCGCAGAGTCCTCCATTCTGTATGTGTGGCCTACACTCTTTGTTCCTAGATGCTTGACTGTATTTTTGGCCATACGAAAATACGTATTGTTTGCTTGCAACCACCTTGCCAAGCAATCCAGATCTGTATCAGTGATATGTCCTCTTAATTATTTATCATTCCCCCAATCTTTGTGTAATCTGCTAATTTAATCAGTAATGACAATGTTTTCTTCCATGGCATTCATAAATATATTAAATATAGTAGGGACAAGAGCCAATGCCTCCAGGACCCGACTAGAAACACACCCAACTCTATGATGATTTCTTATTTAAAATGACATTTTGAGATGTCAGTTGGCCAGTTTTTAATCCATAATATGTGCCATGTTAAATTTTTTTATCATGCTAGTTGCTTAATCAAAATGTCATGCAGTGCCAACTCAAATCCCTTAAATTTATTACATCAACATTATTACCTTTATCAACCAAACTTTAACATCATAAAAAGTTAGTTTGACAAGATCTATTTTCCATAAACCCATGTTGATTAACATTAATTATATTTCCATCTTATAATTCTTTCTAACCAAGCTCTGTATCAGCCATTCCATTATTTTGCCTGGGATTTAAGTCAAACTGAAAGATTTATAATTACTTTGGCCATCCCATTTATCCTTTTAAAATGGCACCGCATTAGTGTTTTTAATCCTCTAGGACTTCATCAGCATCCAAAGAGTTATCTTAAAAAAAACAACATTAAAAGTCCAGAGAGGTCCTTGGACTGCTCTTTAAAAACTCTTGGATGCAAGTTATCCAGGCCCACAGATTTTAAAACGTCAGACTTTAGTAGTAGTTTTTTAACATCCTCCTGAGTTAGTTTTGGAATAGAAAGTATTTCATCATCATCAATCACCATATGAATAGATCACCTGGCTTTTTCCCCAGATACAAAACAGAAATATTTAACACTTTGGTCTTTTCTGCATTATATTATTGACAATTCTAGAATTTTGATCTAGTAATGCATCAATCCCATTATTAGGGTTCCTTTTTTTCCTGATATCCTCCTTACTGTATTTAGCTCAGCCGGCATAGATTTTTACTTGTGTCCCTTATCAATTTTCTACAGGTTTTGTCTAATTTGTATTCATTGTGATCAATTTTTCCTTTTGACAACTTTTTACCACATTATATATTGTGTTTTATATTTCATTGCTGCTTTCACTTCCCCTTTAAGCCCAGATGATTTGTAGCTGGTTGTGGCCAGACTGGTTATGTGTTCTATCAATACTGTCTATCTAATGCTGAATCTAAAATCTTTGGGTCAGAGACTCTGTTTCTCTAAGGGTACGTCTACACTTACTCGCCGTGTCGGAGGAGTCCAATCGATCTTCTGGGTTCGATTTATTGCGTCTTGTCTAGACGCGATAAATCGAACCAGGAAGTGCTCCCCCATCGACGCCGGTAATCCTGCTCCACAAACGGAGCAGGCAGAGTCAACGGGGGAGCCTGCGTGCCGTCGTGTGGACCAGCGGTGAGTACTTTGAAGTTCGAAATAAGATACTTCGACTTCAGCTACGTTATTCACGTAGCTGAAGTCGCGTATCTTAGTTCAAACTTGGGGGGTAGTGTGGACCAGCCCTAAGTTACATACAGAGCTGAGTGCTCTAATGTAAATATGGTAAAGGAACCTGACCCTGTATGAGAATATATAATTTAGGGTGTGTTCAGGATAAATGCACTGTCATTTTTCTATGGAAAGGAACTCGCCCCTACCTCTGAGAAAGTGGGAGAAGGTGACCCCTTCCCTCAGATGGAGGAGAAATGACAATTGGAGGATAGAGGAGAATAGTTGAGGGACAGAGGCAGGCAGCGGGGAGCCTGAGAGGGGGAGACACAGAACACCAGAGTCTGTGAGTAAATGGTGAAAAAGAGGGAGCAGGTGACAGGACAGCTGGAGGGAAACTGGGACTGAGAGAAACAGAGTAAGTGGAGAGACTGAAACTGAGCAGGACAGACAGACGATCACAAGAGAGTTCTTTCAGTTTAAAGCTCACTGGTCAAGTCAGTCTGTGTTTCATGGCATATTCCTGAGCATTTATTCCTGTTTGTTCCTGACATGTCCTGTCATTGATCCATGTGGTCCTGGAGATCCAGAACAGGAGAACCAAAGGCCTTCAGATCCAGTGGGTCTGGTTTAATGTGCACCCGCACAAGCAGGCATCACCAGAGTCGAGGCCACCTCTTCAGAAAGTCACGATTGGGGCTTGAGGCTCAAAGACTTACTTTGGCATCAGACAGAACCCAGTGTGACATTTAGGGAAAGAGGAACCTTAAACTAATAATAATAATCTATAAAATAATTGCCTGTACATAAAGAGATAGATATAGATTTTTTATTTAGAGAATTATATGTAGTTTTACAGTGTGTGTGTGTGTATTCAAATATTGTTTTGTTATTATATATATATTCTTTGTATATTTAATGTTATCATAGGTAGGTGGAATCAAGTTCCATTTGTTCCAGTTTAACTAAAATCCCTGTTATGTTATTTTTGACAACCAAATGTATTATTTGATCTACCACTAAATAACCTTTTATCATAGTGCAACACACCGCAGCTCTCACCTGCCAAGTAAATTATACCACCACTGTGATAAACCATTACTAAATCTTGATCAGTGTTTTGGGGACAGGCAAGCCCTCAGAAGTATTTCAAATTATAACACAATAACCCTTCTCTGAGAGGTTAGTTTACACAAAGATCGTGTAAGAGTTCAATAATACTTTTGAAGCCAATATTCGATAGTGCCCAACCTTCCCCCATTTTTGACAGTGTCATAGGGCGATCTGAATACATTTGTATACCACATGTATGGAACTATATGAAGAACCAACATTTTTTTGAGAAATATTAGTATTTACTGAGGGACTGGTGATAATATTGTAGCTGAAAGCTAAAATAAAAGAATTTAAAAAATAAGCATTCAGTATGAGCTTCTCTGCACAGTTCTGCAGTGGATCTAAATCATGACCCACTACACCTCCAGAATTTAGTTTCCTTAGAGCAGATTAGAGGCTGCCAGTTGTCCCAAATTATAAGATAGTTCTTAAAATCACAACAGTTAGTTATAGAAAGATATACTGGAGCACTGAATCCAACTCCCTGCTAAGCCAGGCTCTAATCCAAAAACAGAGTGCATAAGGGGATACTGCACTGCAACATTTTTGCACAGAACATTCTCTGATTTTTACACAATTGTAACATGCACTGCTATTGGCAATGAGATCGTTCAATTTATCTTCCTAGTACGGCAGGAGAAAATGAAAGGAAGATCAATAATTTTTTCCCATGATCATGTGTGACACTGGATCTGTAGGCAACCATAGTTGATACACTAAGGCCTTGATCCTACAAATCATTTTGTGGAGCTCAGCAGGTTCACAAGATTGTTATGTCTTAGTACAAGTTCACGGAGAGGCTATATGTGGGTGTAAATATGGTCAAGTTCTAGGTGAAATCCACTTCACTGAACAGAAGACCCAATCCCCTTGCACACTGGCTCCCTTACTCACAAATGTGCATTGCAGGGGCGCCAGAACAGGGAGGGCCAAGGAGCCATGGCCCTCCCACTTTTTACTGGCCATAAGGGATATTTGTCTTGGGGGAAGAGGCGGTGTGGGACTGGGTTTCAGGGGAAGGGTTGGCGTGGGAGTGGCACCTTGGGGGAAGGGACAGTGTGTGGGGGGGAGCCGCACTGTTCGGGCACCCGTGGCCCTGCACTGTTAGGAAGCTTCCGCTGCCCCAGTGCACAGTAAAGAAGAAACTGGGCATGGGTGAAGAACAGGCATTTCTAAGGAGACAGAGGTTTAAGAGTGACCCTTATCATCGTAATGAGGCGCATAGATACGTGCTTCCCCTTAGGTCTTAATCAAGGTAGGTGGCAGAAGAAAATCAGCAGCCTATGCACTCATTAATGCAGGATTAAGTTCCCCTGTGCATTCTGTCCCGCTCACCGATTTACACCTGTTGCTTTTATGTACAATACTGTACTTGCTCTGTTTAGGATTAAGCCCAAAATAGATACAACCAGTGTCCAGTATTACAGCTACTATTAAAAAGGGTGTCTAGGTGGTTCAAGATTTGATTTTATATTGTCTGTTCACATAAAGCCTATGTGAGTAGCTATCTGTTGTTACAATCATCTGATGGCTGTTTGGTGGCCTAAGTGGAATGATTTGGTGGTCTTCCTCCAATACCGAGAATTGAGTGGTTCTAATCCATCTTCCTGCCAAAACAGGACTGCAAGTCATAGTGCCCTCCCCCGGCAAACCTGGAGCTTCCTTCAGTTCCTTGCCAATGGGGCTTCCTTCAATTCCCTTGGAAGACTATTGCACAAGTTGATACTTCTCACAATGAGGAAGATTTTCTTGATATTCAGCCTACATTTTTCTTGTCTGAATTTCAGGATGTGTGCCAAATTGTGAGAGGGGTTTATGGACGGACACCTGAAACTGCTAGGGAGTAAACTGAGACCACCAAATACTTTTGTATGAGACCGTGAGACAGATTTTTTTTCAATCCACACTTCAACCCTTCAGTTGAAACAAATGATGCAGCCTGAAAAACAGTAAACATTTGTGTATGCTGTTTGTTTAGTCACAGAAAAGGTTTCGGTCATCAGGAATCAGCATTACTACTTGACCTGAACAAAAGTTAACACAACTCATAGTATAACAAATGTTCTATTTCCTACTTAGCCTTATCTCCCTCAATAAGCCTGGACAACATCAACAAAGCTAAACTTTGAAGTACTGTAATAAGGGTTTTGTTTTTACGGTAAAATGGAACAAAGATAAATTAAGATAATTAAATTACATGAATATCTCTGTAGCAAAGGCTACCCTTAATTTGGAAAATTGTCTTTCATGCACTTTTATGCCTGAACTAGGATTATATTGCTGCATTACTGCCACCACCAAAACGCGAGAGAGCTGCAATCTCTCCAATCTTTCTCCACCCATCAGTTTAACTGAGTTTTCTCTAGTTCAGTTTACAAATACAGTAGAACCTCAGAGTTAAACACACAGGGCCGGCTCTAGGTTTTTTGCTGCCCCAAGCAAAAAAAAAAAGTTGGCTGTCCCCCACCCCAGCCCTGGGTTTTCCCCTGCCACCCCAACCCTGGGCTCTCACCCCCACACACACCAGTGCCCTCCCTCACCCCCACTCCCTGCCGCCCCAGCCCTGGGCTCCCCCACACCAGTGCTGACTCTGCCTGCTCCCCCCTCACCTCCAGCCTGTCTGGCGTTGGCAGGGTCGGGGTAAGCAGCGGGGCTCCCAGGCCGTGCCTCAGCCCAGGGGCCCTCCAGCCGGGGCTCCCGCCTCTAGGAGGGCAGAGCTGGGGGGACCGCCCCGGCAGGGGGCTGAGGAGCCGGGGCAGGGCAGTCCCAGAGGGAGCGGAGCCCCGGAAAGCGGGACGCAGGCCCCGCACGGCAGCACCCCGGGCACACCTCTATGGCCCTGCTGCTGCTGCTGCTCCTGGCCGCCCTGCTGCAGCCCCTGGGTGGCTCGGGCTGCTTCACCCAGCTGCAGCGCTGGGGGGCGGCTGCACTGCGGCACCTGCAGGCAGCTCCATGTGCCCTGGGGGGAGGCCCCCAGCCTGAGTTCCCAGTCCTTACCCAGTCCTTTTGCTGCCCCAAGTAAAAAAAGGGGGTGGCCGGAATGCTGCCCCTGAAAATGTGCTGCCCCAAGCACGTGCTTAGTTTGCTGGTGCCTAGAGCCAGCCCTGTAAACACACCTCGGGAATGGAGGTTGTTCGTAACTCTGAAATATTCGCAACTCTGAACAAAATATTTTGGTTATTCTTTCAAAAGTTTACAACTGAACATTGATTTAATACAGCTTTGAAACTTTACTATGCAGAAGAAAAATGCTGCTTTCCCTTTTCTTTTTTAGTAGTTTATGTTTAACACAGTACTGTACTGTATTTGCTTCTCCTCCCTCCCCCCCCAACCCCCCCCCCCCTCTACTGCTGCCTGATTGTGTACTTCTGGTTCCAAATGAGGTGTGTGGTTGACTGGTCAGTTTGTAACTCTGGTGTTCGTAACTCTGAAGTTCTACTGTACACAATTCAGAAGTGTTAACTTCTGCTTTTGTAGAAACCAAACAAATGGCTGTAGAAATAAAATGACCTTTTGTTCTTGGCAGTTGCAATAAGTACAGTTTAATCAAATAAAAAGCTGTCCCTGGGTGGGAGGGAACACAGCGTGGGGTTGTTCTTGCGGGAAGCAGGGAAAAGGAACTTCTAGCATTTGCAAACTGTTTTATGTATTTTTCAACTTGCACATTTAAGGCAGGGGAGGGGAAGGTCACTTTAAAATCCATCTGCTGTATCTTCAAATTCTATTTTTCCCCAAAGTAAAGCATTTTGGTTTTGAAACATTCCCTTTTGGAAGAACTGCAAGGCTGTGGTGAGCTCTAAAGGTCCAGCTTTTGGATAATGCTAGAACAACAGGCAATTTCTGAAACACAGGCTAATGCTGGCTTTACTGATGTCAGCAAGATCTGTTTGCAAATGTAGTTGCAGACATGCTCTAGTGATCAGAGGTAGTGAGTTCATCTCTATAAATTAAAATTACATTTGTAAAAAATCATGACAGACTGTTTAATGCAGCTCTTACGAACAACACATGGAGGTTATGAGATTGTCAGAAGATGGCATTTTTATTTCTCTTGAATTAATAAAATATAAAGTGTACTTTGATGGCCCTTGGGTCTTTTTTTTTTTTAAATACAAAAATAACAAAACAGATATCAGTCATGTTCTCACTACTGTGCTAATATGCTTCCATGTTTTATCTGCCTGCTGCTTTCTGAGCACTAGGTCCACATTTTCAAGCTTTTCACCACAACCAGGAGGGCTAGAAATGTACTTTGTTTTTAAATGAAAACTTGCAATCATGTGACTCCAGGAGCTGTGACTTTAAGTATTAAATACTGTGAGACTCATGATAATATCATGAGACTCAGCAACACTGTGCTAGATTTAATGTCAGTAAGTTAGACATTATTTTAAGTGGTCTTTATTGTAATTTCTGTCTCATTCCTACTCGGAATGATACATTGCAAATGACAGAAAAAGAGGATAAAACTTTTGAAAGTAGATTAAAAACTAGGAGAACAAGTCCTTACAGATCTGATTCCATAAGGATCCGATTCTAACCCAGTCTGGAATGTCACAGGGGCAGATTCTGGCCTCATATAAACAGATGCAGCCCCACAGGCTTTCATTTATAAAAGTTTCCTTTGTATTCCTTAGAGTGCATGAACTCCATCTAAGGACAGAATGCTACTGCACCTCCTTCCTACATGTAAATACACATATTGATGGCTTCGCCCACATTCTGCACCTTCGGTAAACTTCCAAAAGAAAAAAATTGCCCTTTGAACCTTCCCACTGTATACTGATGCCATCATTAAACTAGCTGATTAGTGGGAAAGCAATCACACTGACAACAGAGGTACTCATATTCTGTTTAAATGCTACTATCTCTGATCTTTAGGGATACCCACCTATTCTAACTAGTCAGCCCAGACATACCAAAACAGTTCTGTATTTAGAATAGTCACAATCCTTACTTTCAGATTCAATAGATCAACATGAATGAATAAATTACCAGGAATTACCTCTGAAAAATTTGGCATACAGCAGGGCTAGCTGGGTGGTCTTCCAAGAGTGCAATATACTGCTACGTAGGGAAAATAAACTCAGGTCCCAAGCTCAGAATCCTACTCCCTCACCAGCTGGGACGGGAAGTACTGTGGAGGAAGCACCCTTGGCCCCTTGGGGAATGGGACGCATACTTCATACCAGGTGGTCATGGAATTAAGCTGCACTGACGGGGCTTAGAAAGTGCTACTTTCCATTTTTCCTCCATTGGAAGGAAGGTTCATATTGTGTAGGGCTTTTGTGGAAGGGCAACAGGATAAAAGTGGAGGAGGGGGAAAATTAAGGGTGATCCACAGAGCTCCACAAGGAGCACGGAGGATCTCCCGGGAAAGGGGGCGGGGGCAGCGGTGGGCGATAGAATAGGTACATGGCAAATGCTTTCACAAATTTCAACATTATGCCAAAACATACCAAGCAAATATCCTTTAATCAAACTAAGCTTTAAAGTAGGATTTTTCTTACTTTGCCTATCTGTAAATTTTAATTATTACTGACTGAAATATTTTTTCATCGATTTGTGAGAGTATGGTCAAAGCAACATTTAACTGTCTTTTACTGATAATCTAATCCTTTCAAGCCCAATATGAATAACTGTGAATTTTAAGGCTATTAATTCATTGAGGAGGTGACATCTCAATAAACTATAAGCATAAAGTTCATCTACTTACAGACAATTTAAGAGCCTTCCATTCACCATCTATTTTTAAAGTGTGTAATATATGGATACACATTTAAACTAAGTGTATTTTTAAATTTTCATTTATTTTTTATCCTCTGTCCTGCTTCCCCCTTCCGCGATAATGTATCTTTGTTAATGCCTGTGCTCATAGCCATGTCATTTTAAAGTTTAAATTGCTCATGTATTAAAAAAGCTAAATCATGGGATGTTCAATGTTATTGCAATTCAGCTTCTTTTTTAATAAAAGAAAGTTATATTAAAAAAAAAAAAAGTGAGGCAGCCACACAGGATGGAAAGCTTTTGAAAGCTGCAGCTGCAGCTGCAGCTAACAGCTGATTTTTTAAAATCAGCCATTATCTTCTTTTCTAATCATGTGGGCTCGGACACAGCTTTCAATAAACCACAAATTTACCCACACAAGCGCCGCCACTTATAACTCATGTTTTTTCTTAAAGGAGCTAAAATAGGAACTGTAAACACTTCTTTCTGACTCCAGAAAGCAGTATGTGATAATCCACAAAGGGGCCATTAGCACATTGCAGGTGGACAAGTGAAGTCTGATACAAGTGGAAGGGGTCAGTGTAAGATAATAAATACGATTAATCCTATTTGTGTTATTTCTACATAGCACACTGTGTCAGATAAAAAGTGACAAAACCTTAATACGGTGCTGCCCTTGGGAGTACTTGGAACAAGCAATTCCATGGGGTCACCAAGGTAGCAGGAGAATTTAAAGTGCAAACTCTCCCATTTCTTATTCCATATGGGACAGAGCCGAAGCTCTAAAGCTCACTGTTCTTTGGCCCTGCCTTCTCTAATATCAGCACATAGTAGCATATACATTTAAAAAAACAACTCCTCAAAACCCAAACAAAACACTACCATTGCACACACAATTCTCCCCCGCGGAGAGGATATGAGAGAGAGAATGAACCACATATGACAGATGTTAGCCATGTCACTTAATGCACTACTGGTAGTGCACTGATGGTGGTCAATATAAGAACCTATACAGAGTAGAACAGAACCCAGTCTTGAGTAATGCACCTGGGAAGGTAACGTGTCCACCCACTGATGATTCAAATCATCAACTCTTATTTGAGAAATCACATCCACTCAGAAAAGGTGCCTAAAGGTAACTTCTCCTCCCCAACTCAAATTTTTAATCACAGGGATTGGACTATTCAGGGGATTGATTGGCAATAGGGCTTCCAGGTCTTTCACTTCTGAGTCATTCAATCATAAAATCATTGAGAGACTTCAGCATGGTAGGTACCGGGTGTGGTAGTACATTCATAACCCTTTCATCACATAGCAATACTCCATGTTCCAAAAAGTTGGCAATTTAGATAAGCCCCTTTAAAGTCCCTAATTGGCATTTCTGCTTTCCCACCAACCCTGCCAAAGCAAGTCAGGCAGAAGGGAAATTATATTGATATATTGAGGAGCAGGGGGAGGGGGGAGGGATAGCTCAGTGGTTTGAGCATTGGCCTGCTAAACAGGGTTGTGAGTTCAATCCTTGAGGGGGCCATTTAGGGACCTGGGGCAAAAATTGGGGATTGGTCCTGCTTTGAGCGGGGGGGTTGGACTAGATGACCTCCTAAGGTCCCTTCCAACTCTATGATTCCATGATACAATTAAAAAAACACACCCAACTTTAAAAATAAAATGGCAGCTCTTTTAAACAAACATGTTCTCAGTCTCCTGCAGAAATACAAACTCAAATGGTTTTGTGGAAATGCTGCCACCACACACAAGATTGTACCTGTAAACACTAGCATGTGGGTGACAGCACACTCCTAACCACTCATTTGCATGTGGTGTACTTTGTTTGTAAATTAAGGTGATAAGAGCACACACACACACAATACTCTTATTTATCTAAAACTCTGTTATCCAAACCTCTGCACTATCTGAATCCCTTCCTGGTCTCCCATGTATCTCATGCTGGAGAATAAGAAAGGGATTCGGATAATGTACAATTCAGATAATACAGCAGAAAACCCGGACCAGGACTATGAGGAGGATGAGTAGCCCCCAGTTATGGGGGAGGCCACCCAGCTGCTGAATGGCTCCTGACAGCAAAGGGAGCCCTCTGCAGCCCCGCTGTCAGGGGAGTGAGGGAGCAGGGTCATGACAGAGGAATTACAGAGGACTCCTGATCCCTGCAGGCACAAGGTGCGGTGAAGTCTGCGGTCCTGGTGGGGCAGAGCCAAGTCCTGGCCAGGGATCTCTTCTCTGCCTTAAACCTTGCCCTTGCAGGACTGGGTATCAACAGGCCCTGAGGCAGTGCAGGGAGCATTCTTCAGTCCTGCAGTCCCAGGAGTGAATGACCAGGACAGAGCAGAAAGCCAGCCAGGACTGAGAGAAGACAAATGAGCCCCAAGTAACGGGAGGACAACCCACTGCTGAATGACTCCTGCCCTCTCGATTATCTGAACTCCCCTACCTGAATAAATACCTCGCTGTTTTTACTGAATAAAATCCGTATCCCTCGGGCTATTTGGATAATCGAGAGTATAATGTGTACACACACAGTTTCTTAAATTTGCATTGCCTGTTGAAAGCTCTGTTCCACCATCCTCTTTTTATTTCTTGTTCCACTGTGAACACACAACTAAGATGCATACTCTTACTCTTGAAATGCCATATGTTTTGTCCCTGAAATTCTCCCCTGAATTAATTTGCCTTCCTAGTTCCTCAGCTTATTGTAGCCAAGGATAAAAGATATCAAATATATTTAGGATATAGAGATGAAATATAAGCATTAATTACAGTTGTAACACAGGGCCTACAGGCCTCAGGCCTATAAGATATTCAGCTTAGCCTTAGGTCTGAAATAGGTTGACATGTGTAGTTCACTGAGCGATAACCCTGTATCCAAATATTGCAAAATGTCAGTAAAAGATGGGTTAACTGCTGATGTTTCGGCCAATATGTTGCAGTGTCTCAGTTAATATCACAAGATGACCAGTAGTAACATCTTGGGGAATTTTAACTTGACAATGTGTTATGGTAACTATTTAATGTAAATGTCAATGAGTAAAAACATAACTAATGAGGTAGCCTAGGAAAAACAGGGACCCCAAAATTAGTGGGCTGGGAAAGTACGGATAAGGAAAAAGGGGCTGGAACCCTTACCCATGAGTCTGAATCTCAGTGGAGGTAAGTGTAACTCTGGATAAAAGGTGTTGTCCAGCCTGTGTGCTGGGGGGCAATGCACAGGGAGACACCAGAATGACAACCCCGGGTGATGATGACAACGACGATGAAAATGAAGAGGAAGATAATGACTGACACTCTGGGGTTCCCCAGTAGGAGATATGAGTAATGCCAGTCATAGGGCTAAACACTTTGCACTAGCTCTCAGCATGTTATTGTATTTCAGTGTTTATGGGATTGTCTATCTGCTTAGTGGATTTGTGAGCAATTGCAGTTGTTTCTCGTGTGCTTCTAGGGCCTCTCATTGTGATGATCGCAATAATAATATTCCTGATGCTGTAGCCCTCAGGAGACTGAACTTTTATTGACCACTGCGGCCTAAGAGATTAATTAATAATCAATCCATCAACTAAGCTACATTATCAAGGTTTCTAACTTACTCCCCCCTTCCCTTTCCAAGAAAGTTTTTGTTAGTCTGGAGGTTGTGGAAGGGCAAAGAATAATCATCTTTTATTAAGCAACTATGCACAGTAAGAAACTTTTACTAACAATTTTTCAATAAATGTTATGACTGACTGACTTGAAAGAGGCCTATCCAGAATATTGGCATCAGATTTTCAAGTTCTTTAGAAAACCCTTCACACTGAATTATCAGACATGCAGGAAGCTGATGGGATTTTAATATCTGAAATTATGTAATGTACTTCCACCTTAATAGGGAAGGTGATCAGACCAATATGGAACATTGTCACCATAGACATCTTTACCTTAAAAATAATGGTTTCCTCAAACCAGGGAAATATGGGATCTACTGAGATAAGAACATTTGCAATCCATTTATCAGTGTGACTAAAGATTGCTTTCAAAAATGTGGTGTGTATCACATTATTTTATGTGATCAAGTATACCAACAGCACCAATTCTTTACTATCTGAAACTGAAGAAGTGTTTGTGAGATTGTTCGCAGAAATACCTAAAAGCGCCCAATGGGTACAACCTACAAACCATGTAATTTCCTCCAATGGCATTGACTGCATGCTGCAGTGTGTTCAGAGCAGCCAAACCTGCACTCTGCTGGAGGTCACTGCACCTGAACACAGATCTGAACCAGGGGATGTGGTTGCAGGAAAAAGGGGAGGTCCCACCAAAGCAGTTTACTCATTGTCTGCAGTACTGACAGTGCAGAGATGAAGAAAATTAGAGAGATTACATCCCCATAAGGGCTGGCTGGAGAAACTTATGCTCAGAAACATCTTCCCCCTTGTCCCTAAGAGTTAAGGCACTATTTAATTCTGAAGGGGCAGTAAGGTAGATCAGATCACTGACCCCTCAATTGGGCAATGTACTGCCCCTTGTCCTCCTCAAGCCTTTCCATGGGAGTGGGGACGTGGAGAGTCTCTGGGCTGTGTAAAGCCTTCTTCATGCTTTAGGGTAGTATATTAAAACAAATATTTAAAACGTTATTTTGCCCTCCACCACACACCAGAAACATTTCCCTGTATTTTTAGACTGCAATATGATATGTCTGCTGACTCCAGCTTAGATCATCTTCCTAAAGAACCATGTATACATTTGACCCTGAAAAGACCTGCATTTTTAAGGTCACACTATTTACTATATAATGCTTTGCAACTTCCATTGCATTTCACTGTTTTAATACCAATTTGCTTTGCAACAAAGAGACACAAATCAACTTAATTCTTTTTTTAAAATATGTTTCTTTCTAGGAGGAGAAGCCCCCAGCCATCCTTTGTGTAGCTATCCAACCCAGAGCATATGCCGGGGATGCCATCATCACCATAAAGCAGAGAATTTACAAGGACTGTAGGACCTTCACCTCATTAGAATAGATTTCTGTTTCCAATCCAAGAGCAGATGGAGCTAAAGTGTTTCAAGATTTACTCTCATGACTTTAAAAAATGGAGCATGAAACCCACTCGAACTTCTGTTTGTAGCACTCCAGAAAATCACTGTCAGGGCTGTGCTAAAGGAGTTGCAGACAGTACTCCCTTCCACACTAAGGGCATGTACACACTGCCCCGTAGTTCAGTAACTCCCCCATGTGGATGCTGCAGGCATGAATTTAGAGGTCCTGAGTGCACACTGCTATTCGTACCCACTTAGTCCAAACTGCAGGGCATTGTAGATGTGCCCGTATGCCCCAATTCCGCAAGCTACTTCATTCAGACGGACCCCTGTACTTTCCTCCACTGAGCACAGCAGAGCCCTTTGGCCTATACAGCATATGGAATCAGAGATGGCACTGCTCATCCACATAACCACACCCGACCCCCCACCCCTTCCCGCCAGCTTGAGAGTTTGTTCTCTTGTCCAGTTCTCTTCTCATCTCTCAGTTCATTTTCTAAAATGTATTTTGCTGCTGACATTGCCTTCTTCCTCAGACACCTTCCAGCTCCTGTGGGAAAGTGGGTCACCAGAAGCCACAGTGCTTCACACACAACTGAAGAGATGATGAAAGATAAGAAATTGCCAGGGGTTCCATGGACATTTGTAGATAAATGAAGAGGAGGAGGTGGTCACAGGTGGAGGGGGAGTTGGTTTGGGCCTTAGGGCTGGTCTTCACTGCAGTATTAGTTCAAGGTATAACTCAAGTGCAGACCCAAACTGACTCCCCTCCACACACAAAAATCTCTAGCTTGTTTAAAGCACCAATGTTTAATTCATGAGCTAGCTGGCCTGTCTGGGGGTGCGGATTGAAGGCCTAGAGCTGCTGACTCTTGAGCAGGCTAGTTCAAGTGTAGTAACTCAAGCTAAATGTAGTAACTCAAGCTAAATGTTGCTGTGAAGACAAGCCCGTTAGGTCATAAGTCTGGGAATGCCAGCTTCTCTCTACCAAAAAGATGTTTTGTTTTTTAATTCAGGTTAGCTAAACTGAATTAGCTAACACTGGTTAAAATAGCCGTAAAGACACAGCAACCCAGCTTTTAACTCCAGTTAGCAGCTTGAATTCAACTGAAGGCTCCCCTATAGGCTTTAATGCAAGCTGCTCACTCAAGTTAAAAGTCGAATTGTCATGTCTTCACAGCTGTTTTAACCAGCGTTAGCTAATTGAGTTTAGCTAAGCTGATTTAATAAAAACTCTCCACTTTTTCATTGAAGACATACCTTGGGATCCAAATCTGCTGTCTGCATGCTCCTGCCAAGCCTTCAAGCTAGTCATTTCACCATTTTCCCCCATACTGTTTTTCACAACTGTGTCTACTTTCACACTAACTCCATGCCATTTCCCCAATGCTGACACTTACCGGATCAATACAGTTCTCTCCTGCTGTGAGGACAAAAGGATATATCTAGTTTCTACCTTGGATCTTGAAAATATAAAATGCTGAAAAACCTGAAAGCAGCAGACTGTCAAAATGACTTTCCATGACACACAACAAAACCCACCAGCAATCACAAGCAACTGCTGTTTAAGCAGAAAATGGTGTAAGTACCACACAAGGAGCTAAGAGAATTAATTCACATTTTATTTGGTTTAACACTGATCCCCTCTCTTTTGCTGTGTCCTAATCCTGATGGTATCACTCTTTAGTTTCTGGCAATAAAATACACTTCTTTTACAAACACAAACAAAAATCTCCTATCCTGAAAAGTCCCAAAGCACTCAGAGAAAACATGTTGGCCTCCACCCATTGTCTGCTTTAAAGCTTCCTTTGGAGCTTCAATTTACAGCACTCTAATGGAAATAAGGGGAAATCAGCTGAACAAAGATGTCAGATTTCAGCCATAACAATAATACTCAAAAACCTCAGAGTTGTTTCAAGACCAAGAATCTTTTTGATGAGGCGAAATAGTCATCTCCAAAAACACAAAAGCAAGCTTACATAAAACTAAAATATATTCTACCATTTTCCCCTCTGGCTATTAATGATGCAGAAAGATGTGCTGTGAACCCTGTCACTGAATACCTTCTAGAAACTCAGCACCATGGCTTGTCAACTTGTGTAATACTGCCCTCTACTGGATGGAATATATCTCGGCTTCATATTAATGTTTAGCAGTTTCCTCTTGGGGCTGGAAACATCTGCCCCCCTCCACATAAATGGGCTTTGCAGAGCGGTTATTATTTATTACTGAGATAGCGTCATAGAGGTTCATGGCATTTTACAAAATCAAGTGAAGACAGAGTCCTCATTTCAAAGAGCTTAGATTGTTTACTGAATGACAAGTCAATAGTTCCTCTAATTGAGTTACTCAGCAATAAAAACAGATCTCCTGAAATGATGATCACAGATGACATTATTGCAGAGTTACACAAGGCAAGGGGTGTCTCAAGATACATCAAAGCAGACAGAAAAAGAGTTGGTTCCAACAGAGAGAGGCAGAGAGACATGTTCAGCGCAAACAGACAGTGTCCTAGAGCCGTTTCACTGCCTGTATTTATACACTGAGCTTTCCTAACATCTCTCTGAGAATATCCACAATCCAATAAAAAAAATGTCATCAGTAACTAACAGGAAAAATATTCTCCCAAAATAAACCACCCCCACAAACCTGACCCTCCCACTCTAACGCATGCTCAGAAAACTTTTCTGTTTTTCAGTTTATATGCTGTATGGAAAAAGAAAAACAGCCTTGCACTTCATTCAGTCTAAAGGCCAACAAGCTCAAGTTCTGTCAGACCAGTAGGGGAGATGAATCCCAGAGAACGCCAGTTTCCTGATGTTTAAATCTAGGACCTGTTAACTCTACACCCTCAGCTGCTACTGCGGTGCATGGGGACAGAAGCAGTCACTCAGGTAGCCAATCAAATGTGGTGCTTTATAGTTCAAAGTCAACATTTTGATTTAGCAAACAGGGAGTTAGTGCAGTTCCTAGAGAGCTACTGTGATATATTCCTTGTTTCCCACACCATCAACCAAATTCTGTTCCAACCCTAGTTTCCCAATGGCCTTTGGAGACAGCCCCAAGTAAAATGCATTGCAATGATCTAGCCTTGAAGTCGCAGAGGCACTGAATGTTAAGGCAAGATCCTGATCAGAAAAAAATAAAAAGCTCTCAAATTCTTTATCAGACTTGGTTGACTCCTAGGCACGGCCACTCTGGGATAACTGATTTGGATGTGGAATTCAATAGCTCACCCTCAAATTGTCACCTTCTTGAGCAAAGGAAGGTCAACACTTCTCTATAAGGGGGCATGACACAACTTTAGTATACCTCCCCTCCATGTTCCCTAGCATGCTCTGTATCTTCTCAGGTTTCAGCCTCAGCTAGCTCACTCTCATCCAACTTCCAACTGTGTCTAGGCCCTAAGGGTAGAATTCACCCGTGCTGAAGGTCAGCACAAGACCTATGAACCACTTATGTCCAGTGATCTTGGTTACTTGGTTATGTGATTAAGGCCTTGCATTTGGCTTTTCTACGGGGGGGGGGGGGTGAATTTCACTCTATTACAGCAGACACTTACTATTTGTTCTTTACTCCTGGGGGAATTCTGTGACACTGCACAATGCAGAATTTTGCAGAAATTAATGTTGGGCATGCAGAATTTCCTTCCCTGCCCCCCAAAATGGGCTGCAGAGATGTTGACCACCACTAGACGCCGCTGGACCCAGCAGAGCCCAGCTCACAAATAGAAGGCAAGGCCAGGGAGACGGGGAGGGAACTGGAAGGTTCGCAGCAGCTGCAGTTCCCAGCATGCCCTGATGGAATGAGGTAGCAGTGCGCAAAAAACTCCATGCAAGCCCAGGACCCAGCATCAGGCTGTTTCTCTCCCTGAACCCCTGGGCTCTGGGATAATAGGGTCTCTAAGTGTCTGGGCCGGGGGTGGAGGGGTGGGGACGCAGCTGGCCTCTGAAGGATAGGGGGTGTGAGTGTCTGGACCGGAGGGCCCGCAGCTGAGCTCTGGGGGGTAAGGAGTGTGAGTGTCTGGCCCTGGGATCTGGAAGGGAGCGGACAGAGAAGCAGGAACTGGATTGTCATAGGGATTTCATTAACGCTACACCTGGGGGATTTTTGTGTGTGTGTCTCTATTGTTACAGCCATACTTGCTGACAAGTATTTTGAAATAAATTACCAAAATAATTGAGACTGGCGTGATTATATAGTGTTATGATGACATATAAAATTTGCAGAATTTTAAAATACTGTGTGCAGAATTTTTAATTTTTTGGTGCAGAACTCCCCCAGGAGTAGTTCTTGTACTTGCATTAATGATGCATATTTCATTTTCAAACACCACACATAATGTCCTCAATATGAATCATGAAGATCAACCTTTAAAGAGAGACATTCAGATATTTTTATTGCTTTCTTTGGATACTGTCATTCCTCACTGGTTGAGGGTAAAAGTATATTTGATACTTGATTAAAAAAAGGCAGATACAACATAATGCAAAAAAATTTGAATTGCACATTAGTTATTCCTTATATATTTCAAATCATGTTTTAACCTTAGTCCATTTGCTTTTCAGAGATGTGGATACATTTAAATCCCAAGAGCACAGTCGAGTTGCCTACAGAAGGAAAAATACTCAAGGAATTTATGTCTGATATGCAGAAAAAGCTTAAACCTGGCAAAATCTTCATATATATTAGATAAAAGGACTTAGAAAACAGATGCTCCTTCTTCCTAGCAGCCAAGATCTTCTAATATCCCAACAACTCGTTAATCAACCAACATATGGTACCACTTTGAAAAGTCATACTGGTTTGTTTTGCTGTTTACATGGTCTTTTCCTAAGGAACTATTGTTAAAATCCAGCCATTGATGTGGAATCATGTGATAGTCATTTTTCATCCCCACATTTTTAAATTTATCAGGAAATGAAGAAGTGACTAGAAAAGCCATTTTGATTTTTCAAAAGGTTGACAAGTCTGTCACACATTTAGATACTTATCAAAACCACATTTTCATAGAGCTTCATACAATGTGTGAATTTAATTAAATATATTTTTATAGGAATTAGGTGATTTTTTTCACCACTCAAAAGTTGCTGAAAGTACATTAGAATTCACTTCAAAACTACAACATTAAAATGATGCTAAGAGTTTAACTGTAACCAGATAAATTAATAGTTCAGGTCAAATCTCTACAATCAATGCAAATTTTTATGTAGCTGGGTAGCATCATTAGATGGTGCCCCATCTTTGAATACATAATAGAGGCCAGATACTAAACTATGAATTTTTTGGCTTGTACTCTAAGATAATGTAAAATAAATAGCTTGTTATTTCAAATATATTTTTATAATGTAAATTTTGAACCACTGGACCACCTATTATCCATATGGCAGGCCATACAGTCTCCTGAAGAGCCACTATAGTTCATCTGCAATATGATTCTTGTAACATTCACCGAGTGAAAAAAATCAATTTTTTTAAATTAATCCTAGAAATGTATTTAAATGCTAAAATAAGATTGCTTATGCTGGTCTTGCTTCCCTCAATCCTCTATCTGTATCATTTACTTACCATCCATCTGTTGGACCTTAATGGCTTCTGATATTGCTGTCCGACTTCAATATAGCTCTGTTCCACATCCATTTTGTTGTATCCATATACTCCGCACTTAGTAGATGGCATAATCTCTCTCTAGGGTCTAAGGTAGCTCTTTCAGTACATTTATATTGTTTGTTCTGCCCACTGACTAATGAAGTAGGAGGGAAAATGCTGAGATTTTTTCATTTAAAAATCACTGTGAATAATTTTAGGGGTAGGAAAAATCACCACAATGGACACCCAGACCTGGCAAGCAGGGGCATTTTAAGCTATTTTTTTTTTATTGAAAGAGCCAGAGGCTTTCATATTTTTAATTAAATCTTAGGTTAGATGGTGTAAAATCAGAGAGATGCACCAGACCTTTCACTGGAGTGAGCACACACGTAGAAATTGCCATTCGCCTGCTTCAATGGGTGGGAAACTTGATGGGTCCGGCAGCAACTGGGACAGCCTCAGGGTCTAGCAACTCATTGGCTGGCTTGGGGATGAAGGAAGCCCTCCTCTTTCATTAATTTAAGCCTTAGCCCAGGCTATGTGGAGCCTCTTTTTGCTCCATTCCAGCAGCTCCATTCTGTACGAATAGCCTCAGACTGTGTTCTGGAGATGCTGCACGTCTGACCAGTCGCCTGTTTTGGGGTCAGGAAGGAATTTTTGCTTCCCATGGGGCCAAATTGGCACAGGCCTGCACAGGTTTTTGCCATCCTCACAGCATTTAATAATTAGTGATAGTACTCGGTAAGGATGTTAGTTTGTCACAACTTGCAGCTGGTTTCCAGTGCAGTTAAGCGCAACAGCTCCAAAAGTAAAAGACTTGAGATTTTAATGATGAGCCTTATGCTCATGGGATAGGAGATGATCTTGTGGCCTTCACGGGTTGAGATCCCTCCTTTTAGTACCCCCTGTCCTCCACGTGGGATTTGTGAGTGGCAGGGCTCAGAAGAACGAGCTGAGCCCTAGGGGTAAGTCAAATAGAGTCCCCTCCAGTTATGTTTATGGTAGGAGCCCTGTAACCTGTGCACTGGAACCATTTAAAATGCCTCGTACTTGAGTCTCTGGGTGACGGGGAGGTAGCACTCCTCCTGTGTCAAGTTTAATAACTTTGTGACCTGCCCCTTAAAATCCATCCCTTGGTTTGTTCTCATTTGCCACTGTCCACATCAACAGCTCTAATGTTGGAAATTTCTGGAAACCTTTTGCCATGGTAGAATCAATCCTATGTGTTAGTTCTCATTGAGGATTAAAATACAAAACAGATTTGAAACTTTTAGATAAAGACATTTTTGAGTTATAAATGGACAACTTAATGTTAGAACAATTTTCAGAAGGTGAAAAACACCAACTTTCCAAAGTCTCATAATAGAGAAATAGCATGTCCAATTTAATTCAATTTTTTAATTGTTTTTGAGCCTAAACAAAAGAAAAGATGTTCTTTCAGTTTAGAAGGTAAAAATAAAAAAGCTGGCTAATAACTATAATTACAGCATCACTGTTGGATTGTGTCTCAGTGTTAAAATAATGAACATTTTCTGCAAGATTATGAAATCTAAACAAGAGCTCTAATGTAGAAGTGCTCAAACCTCCCATAACATCAACAATATCTTAATAGAGTGAGAAAGAGTATGTCTGACTACCTATTTGCAATCTCATAACATCCCTGTAGCAACTACAGCAATTACTTATATGGAAAAGTAACATTAGGAAAATAGTGGATATATTTTAGCACTCTTTAATTCATTAAGTATTTGTTTCATCTCCATTTTTCCATCTTTTCTGATGCACTCAGTTGGAAAAAAAGGGGAATGAGTCAGCACATGTGACCAGCCTGTTCTCCATGGACATCCAGCAAATGCTCCATAGACTTCAGTTTGCAAGCTTCTGCTCTAATGCATCCCGGTTTTGAAACAGCAGTACAAACAAAATTAAAACATTACTAAGTATTTTTAAAATCACAGCAAACTTATTTTAGATTGTAAGACCGTTGGTGCAGTAACCTTGTTTTACACCCACCTATAATAGGAAGGCAGGTTTTGGAAAGTACACTTCAGTCATCCTGATGCTAGGTGCTTGTGTAACCCACACACTTTCTGGGTGTGGTGTTCTGTCCCATTTAGTGGCACCAAGACCACTTAGAGATAGTTAAATGAGTCTGCTCTACTGCCTTAGTTAAGAACCAGTTGACTTTTAGCTCATTTGGTAGAGGCTCATGCACTAAGCTCCAGAGGCCCCTGGTTCGATCCCACCTGCTGACAACCGGGGTCTGTCAGTGTTATACTTGCAATCTTATATAGAGAAGTAGAAGTATTTTGCAGACAAACTCTGGTGTTAGATCAGGTGTGAGAGTCCAAACAGTGCCAATCTTGGAGAATAAAAGGGAAGGAGTCGGGGCCGGCCCATAACATTTTGGCACCTGAGGATGGCTCCAATGCCTGGAGATTCTCCTCTGCTTGGGCTGGAAAGAAGGCCTGGTGCCCTGGAAGAAGACCCTTTGCAGCAGGGGGCATCCTTACTACGCTTGGCCTTCAGTGTGGGTAGGGAGCCCCAGCAGGGCTTTTCCTTGTCCTATTGCTTATGGACATTGCCTTTGTGCAAAGTATGTGGAACTTCGTGCAAGTTTTTTTTTAATTATTCAAAAATTTTCATTATTTTATCAAAACAAAACATTTGTTGCTATTCCAACTGACAATTGTATTATTTTGTTGTCCCTCTATCCTTTTCTTATTTTCCCCTTTTTTAGTCACAAAATGAGAGGGAAGGAGGGAACTTCCAAAAGTGAAATATTTTCATTTTGATTGGAATTAAAGTGAATCAAAATGAGAATTTATATTCTGAAGTGAATCAAAATGAAAAAAAAAACTTTTTTTTTTACAAAAATACTGTGAAAAATGTCAAAGGAAACAAAACATTTTCTCTTTCTTTTAAATTTTTCACAGGAATTAACTCACATATTTGACCAACTCTACTCATTTCCCATATAACAGACAACCAAACAGCCCAGATGCACAGCAATAACTTTCGTCGTGACCGGCTTAGGCTGTACTTCAGCTAGCAGTGGAGAGATTAAAAGCTCTATATGCCCAACACGCACGAGCTAGCGCCCCAACACGTGCTTCCAGACTTGCCTCTTCTGATTTGTTTTCCCTCAATACTCCTGTGCTACTCTCAGTTACTTTCCTTTCACACTCTCTTTTGTGGCTCACTCTATAGGCTTGTCTACATGGTCAGTTAGTGTGCGGCAAGCTGGAGTGTAAAGTTACAGCACTCTAGCCAGATGTGCACTAAGTTACCATAGGGCCAGCCCAAAACATTTTGGCACCTGAGATGGGGAGCTCAAATGACGCCCCCATGCCCCCTCGCTTGGGCCCAATCTTTGAAAGGTCTCAATTCTGGCTTCTTCCTGCTCTACTCCTCTCATGGTACTGCTCTGCTACCTACCTCAATAAAGGAGAACTAACAACTTAAAATGCCTTGTTCAAAAATGTTAAGTAACACTTAACTTTCAAATGCCTGAACAGCAAACGTAACTTTTCTTGTCTGCATAGTAAACATTGGCATTTTTAACTGTTTGAATAATCAAAGTGGTGCTTTCCGTGCCTTCTTGGTTGCAAAGATTTGAACTGCTTCCTGAAGGTCCACAGTCTGGGCCAGCTCATGCTCTATTGAGATTGTTGCAAAGCCGACCAGCCTCTCCTGTGTCATTGTGAAGTGTAGATGTGTTTTTATTAACTTCAGCTTGGAGAAGCTGCGGTCTCCACTGGCAACCATTACAGGAAGTGTTAGAAATATGCGCAGAGCAACAAAAGCATTTGGAAAGAGGATTGTCATCTTATTTGTGCACATATATTCCAGAACAGCCTTTGGAGTTGATCCTGCTGAAATGTATCTTGAAAGGGCTTTCAGTTCATCACCTAAATCACTCACATCAATATCGCGCATGTCATCATGTGTCAACACTGTCTCGAGTGCCCTGCATTGCTGGTGTAGGTCTTCTTCAGGTATAGTGAGGCGTTTTGGAATATCATACAAAATCCCAAATATACTGCTGTGTTCCTTGAGCTGCATGAAACGTTCTTCAATTGACTGTATTGCACAATCTAGCACCCTGTTAAAGAATTCAACGTTGAATTGGTGTTTGGGGTCTCTTATGGGATTATCCCGTGCCTTGTAATCAAAATGTCGTCTTCTTCGGTGACTCTTGTATTCTTGAATGGGTAGGAAAATAGCTTTAGTGTGAAGTTCCTCTACCAACTTCTGTGCACTCGTCAGAACGTTTTGAAATCCCGCATCTGACCGGTAAGACTGTAGGTATGACTTTGCTGTGCCCAGTTGTTCCATTGCTCCAGATATATCAAGGTGGAGTCTCTTACCTACAATGTTTATTTCAAACAGTATGTCATGCCACAACACTAAGCCACACACAAATTTGAAATTATGTATGTTTCTGGTTATTCCATTTCCCTCTGCCGCTGTTCTCCCATGAACAGTTCCTGTCATAATATTATCCTCCATAATGGCAACTATGGCATCATCTATCTTCCCAATTTGGTGTTTGATAGGCTTTATCGCCTCCACTCTACTTTCCCATCATGTGGCACTCAGTGGTTTCAGTGTCAGAGAGGATGTTCCCAGATGTTGCTTCAAAATTTGCCATCGATGGATGAGTTGATGCAGACAAAAATGAATGACATTAAAAAATTCAGCAGCCTCCCTAGAAGCTGATGCTGCATCACTGACCACCAAGTTCAACGAATGAGAATTGCATGGCACAAAAAAAAGCTCAAGCGTTTAACTCTCGGATCCGTGTTTGCACTCCTCTGTTCTTTCTTCTCATGTTGGCATCATTATCGTAGTCCTGACCTCTCATGTCAGCTATCACAATTCCCATATCTTCCAGCTTTTTAAGAAGCACATTTGTGCTTCCAGCTCCTGTATCATCATCAATGTCAATCAATTCTAGAAAATGCTCTCTGATAGTCACCATTGCAGGGACATTTTCACTAGGTTCTGTTGTTGTTACAAAATGCAACATTAAAGTCATTTGTTCCGTATGGCTGATGTCAGGTGTGCAGTCCAGAATAACAGAGTAATATCTTGATGACTTCAGATCTGCCACAATCTTCTGTTTGACTTTTGTTGCCAGTAACTGTATGATCTCATTTTGAATTGTTTTTCAAAGGTAGTGGTGTGTGTGTACATTTCTTGGGTAGTGACTCTTCTTAGCTGCTCCTGGAGTACAGCATCAAACTCAGCCATCAGCTCCACAATTTTAAGGAAGTTTCTATTGTTTGGCACATACAGCTGATCTGAAGTGTCACGCAGTGCTAGGTTTTGGGTAGCAAGCATTCTCACAATGGCAATGAGCCTTTTCAGAACATTTTGCCAGTAAAGAGACTCTGATGCAATCATCTTTTGATGCTGATCATCTATGGTGGCCTTTAACCTTAATCTCATCTCAAGCTCTTTCGACCTACGGAATGCTCTCTGGTGATTTGCTGCCTTCTCATGGCATGGCAGATTTCTAGCCAGATTTTTCCAGTCCTTTGTTCCTGTAGAACCCAATGTGGCTGGAGCATTAGACTGGAAGAGCTTGCAACAAAAACAGCATGCAGCATTCTGAGTTTTTGAGTACATAAGCCTAGGCCTCTCCACTTTGTCACCATTGGGGATTTCACGCCAGTAATGAGTTGGATGAACACTTCTATTTTCATTGTCTTTGGGGAACATGAAGTTTTTCACTTGCTGTGGCCCATGCAGTACAAGGATGTCCCTCAGGCTACTGCTCAAGTGGGTCCACAGTCCTGGATCATCTAGACTTAAGGAACTAAACTCAGCAGCAGCTGTTTCTTGAGCCTCCACCACACTCTTCTCTGATCTACACTTTTATTCAGGAATGTGCATGGTTTGAGATGGAGATATGGATGCTGCAGTAGCTGCCAGGGCACCTGCACTCTGACTAACTGGAAGATCAGGCATCTTCTTACCACTCACATCCTCACTGGGGCCGGAAGGCTCACCGTGAGCATTTGTTTCTATGTATCTCAGGAGAGCTGCTTCCTGCTTAGATAGAAAAGCTTCCTTTGCTTTCTTTCTTTTTCTGAATGCTGCCCCAGAGGGGCGTTTTCTTCCTTCACTCATGACTGCTGTTCTGTGCCAGCTATAGTGGCTCTCAACACTAAATTGAAGGGGACAAATATGCAGGCTGGTAGCAGGGCCTAAGTGAAGGAAGATATCAGCATCTTAAGGGCATACCTGGATCCTACTACTTCAGTTGACTGCCTGTTCTCCTCAAGTGGGTTCAGGGAAGCAGCAGGAATCAGGAAGCTCCCTGAGAAGCTGGTGTTAATCAGTCCAGGCTCCTGGGAGTGCTAGAAAGGTACATAAGAGACTCCGCCTCCTCTCTCTCCCTGCAGCTCCTGCTGCTTTCTGTTATTCTCTCTCACCTTTTCTCCTGCTGCCTGTTATGTCTCTTGTGCCCTCCTTCCTCCAGCACAGCACTCCACCATCTCTGTGCATCTAGAGCAGATAGAATACGTATGCACTAGCAGCAGACACAATTTTCTACACTGTGGGTCCTAGTGGCGCCCCCACACCCACCCACAGTCTGGCACCTGAGGCAGCCGCCTCAGTTCGCCTCATGGTAAGGCCAGCCCTGGAAGGAGTGTCTCTTTGGAAACTACAGTCAGGAACAAGAGATTTGGCAGGGAAAGCCTATGAACAGCCAAGCTTGGGGAGAAAGCTTAGGTTGACATTTCTGTTTTGTGGTTGTTTTCTTAAATGAAAAATAAAAACAAAGGAGATAAATTTGGATTGTGTACACAAGGTATATATTCTGTGTGGAGGGGGTAGGAACTTTATGTTTTTATTATAATGCACAGTTATGGTATGATAAAAAATACCCCCTTAAATAAACTATGAAAGCTTGTTTACTAGCACAAAGACTGCCTCACAATTTTATTGTTTCATAGGCAGCATGGTAACCATCCCATTTCTATAAAAACAAGTTAATTGCTTTTTTATTTGGCAATGTCTAATATATTTTTAAAGGCTTTATGATCCCTTTAAGGTTCTGAGAATTGATCATCACCAATTTTCTTTGATGACTTGAAGGATTAAGAGAGCATTGCTGCTCTCTGAAATTATGGAATTTGGCTCTTGATTCAAGAGTTGAAATCTTGGATTTTGGCTTGCAAGATTGTTTTGGATTTTATCCTTTTAGTATTTCAAAATAAAGAAAAATACAGTAAACTGAAAAGCAGGGCAAAGTAAATAATCTTCAAACTAAAAATTGCAACATCTGCTTTACTAGACACTTGAAAAGTTTTCTAAATTCATATAGTTGGAAGACAGTCCAATCTAGTCTAGGTTGTTTATTCATTATTAAACATTGATCAAATCTATTTTATGTTATATAAAATTACACCATACAACTCTATATGTTGCTTACCTTCAGATAGATTACAAACTCCTTCAAGCAGGGACTGAGAGCTCCTTTGCATTTGTTCAGCACCTAGCATGATGGGGTCCTATATCCTGACAGGGGGTTCTGGATGCTATCCATTAATACACATAAAACAGCCACAAGAATGATTAAAGGATTAGAAACCTACCTTATAGTGATAAACTGAAGAAGCTCAATCTATTTAGCTCAGTGGTCCCCAACGCGGTGCCCGCGGGCACAATGGTGCCCTCTGGGGCATTTCTGGGCACCCGCCAGGGCCGGCTCCAGGCACCAGCGGAGGAAGCACATGCCTGGGGCGGCAGATGCTAAGGGGCGGCACAGTCCGGGCTTTTTTTTTTTTTTTCCTTTGGCAGTTCGGGCGGCAGTCTGCTGAACGCCCGGCTCCCAATTCAAAGCGCATTCAGCGCTCAGCGAGACCCCCGCCCCCATGCGGTGCCGCCTCCCCCGCCAGAGGGACCCCGAGAGCGGCAGGGCAGGAGGGGCCGGGGCGGGGCCAAAGGGAGCGGCTGGGCTGGGTGCGCACCGGGGGAAGGAGCCGCCCGGGAGCGGAGCGGAGCGGGACGTGTTCGGGTGCCCGGCTCGCTCCACGCCCGCTGGTGGCCGGAGTTTGCGCTCAGGGGGCTGGGGGCGAGGCACAGCACCCCGGGATGGGGGCTCCGCTCTGGGCACGGCTCTGCCTTCTGCTCCGAGCAGTGGTAATTCTCTGGGTGCTCCTGTGTGCACGACTGAGACACGCAGGCTCTCTCGAAGCCCAGGTAAGGCGGCGGCGACGGCCCGGGGGGTTGGAGCTCACAGTTCCCGAGAACTCCTGGCAACAACACAGTGTCCTACGGTAGGCAGCAGCGCAACACATGCTCTGCGGTGGGGCCGGGGCAGCCGACTCGCACACAGAGCAAAGGACGGACAGACAGACAAAGCATAGTGAAGGACAGACACACACACGGAGCAAAGAACACACACATGGAGTGATGGGAGGACAGAGAGGTACATATTGTGAAGGAAAGACCAAAGGGGCAGGGCCGCAAGCAGCACCCAAAAAAAACAAAAAAACAAAAAAACGAGCGGCCAGAGCTGCGGGAGCAAAAAAAAAAAAGCCCGTCCTGTCTGGCCCCTGAGCTCACCGGGGAGGCTCCCCCTAGCCCCTCCCCTGCTGTCCCTCTGCCACCGCGCGGGCAGTGCTCTGGGGGGCGGGGCGGGGCAGCGCAGCAGCGTGGCTGGCTCCGGCCGGTGCTCTGAGCAACATGGTAAGGGGGCTGGGGCTGGAGCCGGGGTTTGGATATGGGGCACGGAGTCCCAAGGGGCAGTCAGGGGACGGGGGGCTTAGATAGGGTGTGGGGTCCTGGGGGGGTGGTTAGGGGAAAGGGGTCTCTGGAGGGGTAGTCAGGACAAGGAGCGGGGGTTGGATGGGTCAGGGATTCTGAGGGGGGCAGTCGGGAGAGGAAGTGGGAGGCACACCCTAATGAAATGTGCTGCGCACGCCTATGGGAAAGACACACAGTGAAGGACAAATTGACACACAGAGCAAAGAACAGACACATGAAGCAAAGGAGGGACACAAACAGAGCAAAGGACAGACACGAGAAAACACAGTGGAAAACACCACCCATCCCTGGAGCACGAGGCAGGCAGCAAAGCGCAGGAGAGAAGAGGGGCATTTTAATCTGGGCCTCAAGGGGCTGGGAGTAAAAGAAGACAGGGAATGTTAAGTGCATAGGGATAAGCCAGGCTTCTGGCGGCCCTTAGCTTTTTGTCAAGTTTGGGATATTTTGCCCAAGGGCTGCGTAATGTGCTACGCAGAGGTCTCTCTCTGGGCCCAAATGTGCAAGGGGCAGAGAGCCTTTCATTTACATTGGTTTACATGATCGAGCCCCACACGCACACAGAGCTAGAGCTTCAGCTGGTGTAAATCAGCATAGCTCCAATGACCTAGACTAGAGCTACACGGATTAATTTACCCCAGCTGCAGATCTGGACCCTGGACTTCAATGGGCTGAGGGGGTGGGATGGGGGGGGGGCATGAGAGCCCAGGGCTGGTGGGGGGCAGCCAAAATTTTTTTTGCTTGGGGCAGCAAAAAACCTAGAGCCGGCCCTGGCGCCTGCCCACCAAGTAGTGCCCTGCAAGGGAGAGAAGCTGTGGCCCCACGCCTGCCGGGGACAGAGAACTCCGGGGCTGCAGGCTGCGGTTTTCTCTGTTCCCGGCAGGTGCGGGGCCGCGGCTTCTCTCCACGCTGCCCCACGGCCCCACGCCTGCCGGGGACAGAGAACACAGGCGCCCGCAGCCTACAGCCCCGTATTATTTAATGTACAAATACAAAATAAGTCTTGAAAAACTGTTGGCGCCCGCCACACTCTTCTGAAAACATGAATGTGCTATTGGCCACAAAAAGGTTGGGGACCACTGATTTAGCTTAACACAGAGAAGGTTAAGGGGTGACCTGATCAATTATAAGTACCCACATGGGGAACAAATATTTGATAATGGGCTCTTGTCTAGCAGAAAAAAGTATAATAAGAGCTTATGACTGGAAGTTGAAGCTAGACAAATACAGACTGGAAATAAGGTGTAAATTTTTAACAGGGAGAGTAAATAACCATTGGAACCAAGAGTCCTGGTGGATTCTCCATCACTGGCAATTTTCAAATCAAGATTGGATGTTTTTCTAAAAGACATGCTCTAGGAATTATTTTGGGGAAGTTCTATAGCCTTCGTTATACAGGAGGTCAGACTAGATGATCAGAATGGACATTTCTAGCCTTGGAATCTGTGAATATATGCCAGGGTTCTCAGGACAATTTTTTTGGTGACCTCAGAGTGCGGCCACCAATTCTTGCTGTTGGCTGCTCTCACCCTTTTTTCTAACACACTTAATTAGCTTTAGGAAAAACAAATAAATATGCATATATACAAATGTCCAAATCATTGTAATTTATTTATTGCTAACTAGTAAGTCCATTGTGAAAATTGGTATTAACAAACATACAAGTATGACTTTTCACAGCAGACTTACTCAGTCCTGGCAAGCCCAGGGACAAAGCTCTGGATGGGGGATTGGAGGCGGCAGCATGGGCCAGGGACGATGGGGATGGGTGGGTGGGGACACAGGGAAGCAGCAGGGGGCTGGATCCTGAAGCCCCATAGCCAGAGCCTGAAGCCCCATGGCCAGGGGACAGGGCCTGGGGATGGAGCCTGGAACCTACCACCACGCAGCTGGAGCCTGAGGATGGAGCCTGAAGCCCCACGGCCAGAGCCTGCCACCCCAGGGCTGAACCCAAAGCCTGAGCCCCACTGCCCCTGGGAAGATGGGGAAATCATGGACTGCCTGCTCCTCCAGTGTTGTGCCCCAGGTGTCTCCAGAGGGGGGCAGGGCGGTGCATCCAGGAGCAACAGGAGGGGAGGGGCCACTACTTTACCCCCTTCCTCCAATCACAGCCCAGGAGGCTATGGCTGCAAGAAAAGCCCCTCGTGGCCGCATGCAGCCACGGTGGATACATTTGAGAAACATTGATTTAGCAATGAAGTATAATAATCCCTTCTTAGTAAAATGTTTAGTTCTCATCTAAAGAAATTCAGTCATAAATCTTGTTCAATGTCCACATGAATGAACTCGTATCTGTCTAATAAATATAGCACAAGTAGTCTCTGACATTGGCATACATGCTACAGCAGCCTTTCAAAGCAGCTGTTTGACGTGCAAGATTAAAAAAAAAAGTCTTGTCAGCCATGCTTGGTTTTAGTTTATTTTGTGGGGGGAGGGGAGAAGAGAGAACTCCTTTTGCTGGCTTACACATGCGAACAGTGATAAATGTCAGAGGGCGGCACACTGGCGCATAAGAGCAGCTTCAATGTGTAAAATAAACACTGGCAGCTTGAAGGCAATGTCAGAGGATGTTTTGATAAATTACCTGGCCTAGTTTGTTTTTTCAATCTCACTTTTTCTTATTTATTTTATTTATTTATTCTGCTGCAACCAGAAAAGACAAAAAGATCCCTACACTCACAAAACCCTGGCACATTCAAAGGTGTAGCAAACTTATACCTCCCAGAGTTTAAACTCTCTGGGGCAAGGAGGGTTGTGGGTGTGTGTGCATGTGTGTGTGTGAGAGAGAGAGACCCACACACACAAATGTCATAGTGACAGGCAAGGAGGGATGCAGAACTGACTGCATGGGATTTTGGACCTGTTCTGATTTTTACCAAAGCTGTTTACCTGCTCACACTGAAAACAGTACAAATTGCTTATGCCATTAGGACAGATGTTTCTGAATAAGGTCAATAATTATTTATTCATTTATCATCTTGTTAGTTTTCAATTAAGCTAAGAGAAAAGTATAGCTATGTGAACACTAACTTTCATAAGGTCTCATCCAATCAGTTATCCTGGGCTTGCTTAGAGGGATGGGTAATTGCACTAACTCTTTAACAGATATTTGAACAGAACCATCTGACACACCCAGGCACCCAAAAAGAATCTGAACAACCTAAGAAGAATCTGGATGTTATAGGTGCAGAGTAGTGATATTACCGATCTCCTTTCATCCTGGCTCCCGGATACTGAAGCATATTCCAAATCTCTTAGCCAAGCACCTAGGCAGCCTGTCTTGATGTTTTACATTAAAAAATGCAGTTCATCTGCAATAGGTATATTTTTTCATAAAATGTTACACCATTCCCAGATCCCCAAACTGATTTTCTACTGAGTTCACTGTAATTATACACAGTATTTGCCACACCCCTTTCCCCCAAGAAAGCAGGTAAATCATTTTAGATTTACAGCTCAGGCAGCTTAATTTGCAGATAAAATCAAGCTTCACAGAATCAAAAGCTACATACTGAACTTTTAACTTACTTAACTATCATCCTTCTTCAACAAAGCCTTCCGCCCCAGCTATCGGCAAGAAAAAGTGAACTTCCTCCTTTTTAGACTATTCTTGACATGGACTTCAATAAGTCTTCCTTTTCAAGTTAGCCTTCAACAGCAACAGGAACCTAGTTTCAACCCTACACTCATCCACAGGCAGGAACGACACACACACGTTTTTGGCTGCAGCTTCTCTACAAGTCAGCGCAGCAACAGAACGTAAGAAAGAAGATCTCTGATCTTTGAATGAACAGTTTCCAAAACACATCACAACTGCAAAAGTGTGAAGTTATGGCACAGTGCTTGCTCTCCTTTCCTCTCAGGTCCAGAAAAGGTCTTTGTTGAGATCAGTTTTAATAAGGAAGTCAGTCTTCCCTGACCTGTGGATGCATACAGCTGCACTCTTATAAATCATTCCTGATAAATAATCCAGCAACAGTTTATGAAGAGTAGTAATAAGGGAGAGATTGCCTCATCTCCAGAATGTTAATTAAACATTAAATTAAGCCAAAACAGCTGCATCTACACTGTCAACTAAAGCCTCCCACTATTGCATGAGCAACAGTTGTTAATAAACAAAGGACTCGGGTGTTTTTACCACTATGTACTAACCCTGCTCAAAGAAGGTCTCACTGCAGGGCAAAGCAGGAAAATATGTTCCACAACCCTTTTAGCAGCTGGTTTTAAATCTGAACTACATAGCCTTGATTTTAAGAATGCAGTGATGTAGAAACACAGTCAACCTCTAAACAATCTACTGGACTCTTCACTGTGGGCAATATTCATCTTTATGTCTGAGCATACACAGCTGTCCAGTTCTTTACAGGAAAATGTAACATTTCATATCAACTGGCAATTCATTGTGTCTAGTAACAGAAAAATAGGGGTGTCCCCCTACAAGCCATGCACACAACGATCAGCATTTTATTCTTCTCCCCCCATTCCTCTAAATCCTCTCCTGTGTTAAAAGATGAAGGGGGCGCTGTAGGAACAAATGTCCATGAGGATCTGCTATTGGAGATGGCCCCACATTATATGGTAACTTCTCTTGCTCCCTAGCAGAGAGAGCCACAGAGCACGTTTGCAAACCTGGTGTAACCCAGGAGATGTGGGAGGCCACAGTCATCTGTGGAGAGGCTCTGTATCTCTGCCCTGGTATTCACCTTTCCCAGCTCCACTAGAGCTGTGCTATGAGGGAATCAGGGCCAGCCTGGGGAGACTATATGGAAAAATACATACCTTTTTTCCCCAGGGATTTTCTGCAGTGTTTATCCCCCTCTGGCCTGAGCACTTTCCCCTGCTACTTCTATCTTTTTAATCTCTTTCCTTTGGGCATGGACCTGAGAAACAGAGGGGCACCAAGGGGATGGGAGGGCAGATGAAGTGCCACAGAGGTAAGGAATCCATGGGGAGAAGGAGGGCACCCCCTGTGGAGACAACCCTCCATATATATAGATCAATGACAATTTGACCCACTGAACTCTAAGATACTTTGAGAACAACAAGTTAAATTGAAGTTGATCCTGGAATCAAAGCTTCATTCTAACAATTACTTTTTAAAATGGAAAAATGCAAAGTATAGGCAGATGCTCACCAAGCATAGAGGTGGTGATAAACTAGAAACAGAAACGTAGAGAAACTAAATATACAGGCAACCCAGAAAGAACTGCACTATTATCAATGTGAGGAAGGAGAGAGAGTTGCAATTAAAAAGATACTTTCTACACCATTGGGGAAAATATGAAGAAATACAGGAAAGATTCTTCCTCAAATTATCTGGCAAAGTAAGAAATCTTCCACTAAAGAGCAAGGAAATAAAACTGAGCATACTTCTAGGAGAAGTCAAAGAGACAGCAGAAATGACATGACAATGTGTGACAACCAGCTATGTGTTTTGCATGAATGCTACTGCCAAATGGACTCAAAGTACAAACATTCACTGATACATTCCTGGGCTGATACTTGGTTGTACTTTATTTAACTTTGGCAACACTTGTATCTCTCATAATCTCAATAAAATATGGTAAACATCAATTTAGATTATGATTGTTATTTCATCTGAGAAAAAGAGGTAACACCTCAAGCTAATTTGATTTACATACTAAAAGCCAGGATTTTCTAAATATTGTGCTAAATGCCAACACATCTAAATCTAAGCTATAGGCTGCACCAAAATCCTATATAAAAACTGCAACTTAAAGCAGTGAAAATATATTTCAATTATGTCCTTTACTAGATCCTGGCTCTACCAATCTTGTAAACTGTGCCATTAAGGTATATCAAAGGATTTATGTATTTATTTATTAATAAAAGCCATACACAAATAAAGCAGATGTGCTCTTAGCAAGTTACCAGAAAACTTAAACAGACTCATTTAGTATAATATGGAGTTTTCTGCTGTAAATAAGAAATATTCACTGCAGTCTCATAGTATTAAAGACACACTTGGATAAAGAACAAGAAAAATAGAAAAAAAGATTAAGGTCCAAAGGCCAAAAAAGCCTATTTTATAGTATTTACAATGCATTTTAGCCAGTGAGGTAAACAGAATAGAATTCTTACCTAATGGTAGACAGACTGCTACTTTCTCTGTCAGAAAGTTTACCAATTGTTTATCTAGGAAGCAGAGGGAGAGGGGGGCGGGATAAAGAAGGAGTTACTATACCCTGATATGGAATTATTCTTTGAAGAAGTAATTCTGCAGTCTACAAGAAACGGCAAACACTTTCACAAGTATCCTGTGCAGATTAATGTACTGCACAGGAAATGTGTATCATTGTAAAGACCTACATCTATTTCAGTACATTTCAATTCATTCTTGTCTTACCTAAATGTTAATCTTCTAATAGCAGTTCATTTTTTACACTTCTGGTTTCCATCCTCCTTATAACATGCACAGCAGTATATTTATACAGCACCAAAATCTATACCTTAGACAACGTGTGCTTACATATTTTATAGTATAACACAAGCAGTACTTAGATTTTCACTGTAAACCAGAGGACATACATACTGAGTGCACAGATAAGGATTCAGTATTCTACAGTTTTTATAATGTCAGTCATTATACTGCCTAAGTATACACACATTAATTATTAATTATTATTATTAGCTATTTGTTTATGGCAACACTCACAATGTGCTACATGCTTTCTATACATTCAAGAAGGGATGGTGTCTGCTCCAAAGAGCTCAAGTCTCGGACCAGACAGAGGTAGGTGGAAGGGAACAACAGGAAAGATTTATACACATCAACTCAATTAATTGCAAATTGAATGGCAGCAGCAGGTCTTTAAAAGGGACTGTTTAAAAGTAGACAAAATACAGCCCTTGCAGGCAGATGAGTTCAAGGAGCTACCTTGCACAAGAGAGTGCATGAGCGAAACTGACAAAGGAGAGGACAAGCCTGAGAACATGGGCAGCCCAGTAAGGGGGAGAATGATGCAAAGCTTGACAAGGGAGGTTAAAGAGAAAAGAGCTGAGACTTGTAGAGCTTTGAAGGCAGTAACAAGAAACGTAGAGAACAGTGGATGGAGGAGTCAATGGAGGAATTCTGGGAGGGCAGTGACATGAGCTAATTGTTGGGAAAGGAAGATGTCCTGAAGATAAACATAAAGCTTAGGTCACAATTAGAACGGCACCACAAATGGAGTCTCCAATCCAGACTTCTTGGAATGCTAGGGGGAAGCTTCATGAATCCCCTAATCTGAACCCGACCATACTGTTTCGGTTTTATGATGGATTCAAAATCTGAGAGGGTTCATTTTTGATAAAGCTTTGTATAATAATTGCCATTTGTTTCTAGCAGTGCCCACAATGTTCTAGACATCTTACAAACACAGAAGGAGGTACAATTGCTGCGCTGAAAAACTGACAGTCCAAAAAGTCAAAACAGAACAAGTGACAGAGAAATGAGAACAACATAAAAGTAACATGGTCAGTTAGGGACTGGCCATGTTCTAATAATAAACAACGTATCATTTAGGGGGGAGGGATAGCTCAGTGGTTTGTGCATTGGCCTGCTAAACCCAGAGTTGTGAGTTCAATCCTTGAGGGGGCCATTTAGGAATCTGGGGCAAAAATTCAGGATTGATCCTGCTTTGAGCAGGGGGTTGGACTAGATGACCTCCTAAGGTCCCTTCCAACCCTGATATTCTATGATTCTATGATTTTAATACAAAGATTAAATGTATCCCCAAGTATCCAACAACCTCACTGAAATCAAGCAGTTAGCTACCTCTAGGAGTCACAGTAGAAATGGGTCTTCAGGCAGGACTTGAATGCAGGAGACAACACAGATGTTTACAAGGATGTTCCATGTGATGAGGGAGGCATAGAAAATAGCCAAAATTTCCCAAGATGCCCATTATTTAGTGCCAAAATTTCACAGGAGCTGTATGACCTGATTTGGGCTCAGTCCCAAAACCTATCCTTAACCTATTATGAATCTGAACCTCACTTCCTCATCCCATTGCTACTATTTATTCTATAGCACAACCGATCTGCATAGCATTTTCTGGACAAAGTAAAATGACAGGCCCCGGCCCAGAGAAATTTACAATCAATATTAGGGCCTGCTCCTATTGTAGTAAATGGAAGTTTTTCCATTGACTTCAAAGAGAGCAAGATCAAGAACTAATTTAAACTGTGTCTGGAGCAGCAGGAGGCAATGAGTATAAGTGCAGAACTGCAAAATCCCAGAAACCATTGGGAAAGGGATAGATAAGACAGAACATATCATAATACCACTATATAAATCTATGGTAAGCTCACACCTTGAATACTGCATGCAGTTCTTGTCACCCCATCTCAAAAAAGATATATCAGAATTGAAAAAAGTGACAGAAGGGCAACAAAACTGATTAGGGGTATGGAACCGCTTCCATACAAAGAGATTAAAAAGACTGGAATTGTTTAGCTTGGAAAAAGAGATGATAGAGGTCTATAAAATCTTGAATGGTGTGGAGAAAGTAAATAAGGAAGTGTTATTTACCACTTCACATAACACAAGTACTAGGGGTCAGCCAATTAAATTAATAGGCAGCAGGTTTAAAACAAACATAAGGAAGTACTTCTTCACACAACACACAGTCAACATGTTGAACTCGTTGCCAGGGGATGATGTGACAGCCAAAAGTATAATTGGGTTCAAAAAAGAATTAGATAATTTTATGGCTGCTGCAAAATCCTACCTCAGCGCCTCAACGTGGTGCAGCGGTGACCCTGGCCGTCTGACAGCTAAGGTAGCGGGGCGTATGCCCTGGTAGGTTTTACCATGCTACAAAGGTGTCGGACTATCCAATCCAGGGAGGAGGGTTGCTCTCTCAGAGGAAAGAGCACTTTTCCTTCTCCTTAGAGGTTGAAGGCTAGCTAAGCTTGAGGAGGTACGCATGCCTGCCCACCTAGCCAGTGGGATGGCTTGAAGTTAACGGCTAAAACAACACGAGTAAATGCACATTCTACAGTGGCGGAGCAGAAATTGAGCGACAAGAGGTTGCTAAAAATGTCAGGTGCTAGGCCAACATGGAAAAGGACAATCCTCGCTGTGTGTACTTACAATTGTAGGTCACTGGCAAAGGAGGAAACTTTAAACCATCTGATGGAGAAGAAAAGGATAAAATGCGATATTCTCGGTGTCTGCGAAACCCGACGAAAGAAGGAGTTGGAAGTCAACTGGAAGGATGGAAGTGCTGTGAGGCTCGGAAAGGGAGATGGCGCTAGAAATGTTGGAGGAGTTGGATTTATCATCAATAAAGATTGGTCTTCGAAAGTCATATCATGCCAGCTAACATCATCACGTATCGGTGTGCTGCATCTTCAGATGGAGTCAAAAGCTACCCTCAAGGTCATCCAGGCCTACGCTCCCACAAGTGCAAGTGAGGACGAAGAAGTGGAAGAATTCTACCGAAAGCTTGAAAGAGCTCTCGCGCAAAAGTCCACTTACACTGTCACGATGGGAGATTTCAACGCCAAGGTCGGGCGAGGGAAAGCTGGCAAAAAGTTCATAGGGAGATACGGCAGCGGCGAAAGGAATGAAAGAGGAGAGAGGCTGGTAGCGATGGCAGAAATGAAAGAACTGTACGCGGCAAACACCTGGTACAAAAAGAAGATCTCAAGAAGGTGGACATGGATCGCACCAAACGCGAAGAGTAAGAATGAAATCGACTATATTTTAGTCAATAAAAGGCGCATCGTTCAAGATGTCTCTGTGGTGCAGCCATTCAACACCGGCAATGACCATCGCCTGCTTAGAGCGAAGTTGATTTTCGATGAAGCGGTGGAAAAGAAGGCGTTACAGATGGCAAACAGGAAACAGCAGCCGAAGACATTCGATGAAGCAAAGCTGAAAAGAGTGATTTCTGGGTTTGACTGGAGCCAGATGGAAAAGTGTGATGAGGACTATAGTATCTTTGCTGACAAGCTGAGATGTTGCATAAAAGCAGCTGAAATTAAAAAGCTGAAGAAGGCGAAGGGAAGAATCTCAATTGAAACGAAAAGCTTGTTGGAGAAGCGGAGAAACATGAAAAGGAGCTCGGATAACAACCTCGAGTACTCCACTCTGTGCAAGCTTATACGGCGAAAACTGAAGGATGACTTCGAGAACTTCCAGAAAGAAAAGCTCCTTAAAACAGCTGAATCACACAAGAGCCTCAGGACATGCAAGCGGGAATTGACGCAGTATAGATTGAGCGTAACAGCATTGAAGAACAAGGATGGAGAGACAGTAATCGACAGAGCAGGGATGGAGGAGGTCTGCAAGGACTTCTATACAGAACGGTTCAAATCAAGAATCAACGTCCCCCTCCCAACCCTCGAAGAGTCAGAAGAACGCGTCCCCCCCAATAATCGTCAGCGAAGTCCGAAGCGCACTACACCAGATGAAGAAGGGAAAAGCTCCAGGCAAAGATGGAATAATGTCAGAAATGATTTATGCAGGAGGTGAAAAACTTTGGAAGGCCCTCGCTTTAAGATTCAGTCGATATCTTGAAGAAGGAAAAATACCATCAAGCTGGAAGGAGTCGAATACCATCTTGCTGCACAAGAAGGGTGATCGAGAAAATCTTAAGAACTACCGCCCTATATGCCTGCTCTCTCACATCTACAAGCTCTTCACAAAGGTGATAACGAATCGACTTTCGCAGAGTCTGGATGAACAACAGCCGAGAGAGCAGGCAGGGTTTCGAAGAAATTTCAGTACAATTGAGCATATATTTACCCTTAGCCAGCTCCTAGAAAGAGCGAGGGAATACAAACTCCCGCTGTGCATTGCTTTTGTCAACTATGAAAAGGCCTTCGGTAGCATTGAGTTTAACGCAATATTAAAGGCGCTCGCAGAGCAGGGCATTAACACGCAGTACATTAGTTTGTTGAAGGAAGCGAATACTGGATGTACAACAGACATTACTCTCCTTGAAACTCCCCTCCGCATCCCAATCGAGAAAGGCATAAAGCAAGGAGATACAATTTCACCGAAACTATTCACCGCCTGCCTCAAAATGGTTATGAACAAGATCAATTGGAGGAGTGGTGTCAACATAAACGGAGAGAGATTATCTCATCTCAGATTTGCAGACGACATTGTACTAATTGCCGAAAGCACCAACCAACTGCAGAGCATGCTACGAAGACTCGACAAGAAAAGTAGTCAGGTTGGCCTGAAAATGAACCGCTGCAAAACGAAATATATGCGATCAGATGTCTTACGAAAAGCCCGAATAACGGTAACAGGAGAAGACATCGAAGAAGTGAAACAGTACATATATTTGGGCCAAGAAGTTAATATGCGCCAAGACCTGAACGGAGAACTCTCGCGAAGGATTCGGGCAGGATGGTGTGCGTTTAATTCCATCAAGGACGTCCTCAAAGGAAAAATTGATAAGACCACACGTAAAAATATTTTCAATTCAGCAGTGCTGCCAGCCATGCTGTATGGCAGTGAAATGTGGGCACTGACGAAGAGAGAAGAGCAACGGCTGTTGGTAGCTGAAAGGGCAATGGAACGAACTATGTTGGGAATCTCCCTTCTGGATCGTATACCAAATGAAATCATCAGAGAACGCAGCGGTGTGAAAGATATTGTCGTGGAAAGCAGACATAACAAGATGCGATGGGTGGGCCACACAGCACAGCTCATGGATAACAGGTGGACCGCAATCATTGCTGAGTGGTACCCACGAGAACAGAAAAGACCCCCCCAGTCGGCCTCCAAGAAGATGGGAAGATGACATCGTTAAACGTTTCGGGCGAACGTGGAGAAGAAAGGCAAGAGTGCGAGTAGAATGGCAGCCGTGTTGTGATCGGCGCAGTCTTAATGACAGCTGAAGTCCGATCGATCCAGGTGATCCAGGTGTGAATTTTATGGAGGATAGGTCCATCAATGGCTATTGGCCAAAATGGTTATGGATGCAACCCTGTTCTCTGGGTGCCCCTAAAACTCTGACTGCTAGAAGCTGGGACTGGATGATAGGAGATGGATCCCTTGATAAATTGCCCTGTTCACCCACGCTGAAGCATCTGGCACTGGCCACTGCTGGAAGAGAGGATAGTGGGCTAGATGGACCATTGGTCTGACCCAGAATGGCCATTCTTATGTTCTAAAGAAAGAGAAGGATGAGAGTCTAGTAGTAGTTAAAATACCATGTTATATTCTCAGATATACTAGGCATGCTGGAGATTAGAATTTAGTCTCCTACAGTAGAATTCACTCTAAACCCCCATGCCTTCATAATCTGCAGTGACAGGCACTCTTGTTTGCAGTTTCAGATGAAGGTCTACAGACTGAATGGGCAACATGCCTAAACAATCTTCTCTACTCTGCTGGAAAAGTAATCCCCTGGTGAAGCACAGTGGCACAAAAGTGTGGAAAGTTCGCACTGTTGCTGCCAGTGTGATAACGGTTCTGTGACAGTTAATCTCCAGTACTATTAATCTAATACCTTGTGGGACCACTAACATTAACTTTGAAAACATATGGGTCTGATCATGTTGTCTTTTTCCCTTTTTTTGTGTGCTACAATACTGATAATGTACTTCCATACTGGACAATAATTTATCATCAGGGTTTTAGAAGAATAACTGAAAGGGAAGAAACAACTTCAGAGCCCTAGGAGGAGCAAAAGGCAAGTAGTAAGGAACTAAGGAAAAAGGAACCACACAAATCTAAAAATAGAGGGTCCAGTAGGAAGTTCCTGTAGAGAGATTTGATCTGCTATTGTATTCAGATCCTGGCTTTAAAAGTGAAGGTCTAGAAGAAGTCATCAGCCTTAATACATCATCTCCTTCCTACTGTTTCTTAAAGCAAAGAAGCTGATTAAACATCCTGTCACACATTGGTAACCCTAACAGTACATTTTTTCATTTCACACTGTAAAAGGTCAGTTACATGTTAAATTTCTCTTCTCTTTGAGAATATACACTAACCGTTACAAAACTCAGTAACAGCTGAACTTTTGGTCTTTTAAACCAACCATGAAAGCATTAAAATGTAGCATCAGACAACCAGTTACACATACACACGTTAGAAACAAATATTTGCCTCTCTTTAAAGAGCTTGACTTTTACATTAATTTAGTTAAGCTGTAGTTCTTCTTATCTCCACACCTTTTCTTTCTTTACACCCACATGAGATGAATGGAGGTGAGATCCTAGTATAAATATTTAACCTGTCTTGATCGCACAACTTTGGTAAATAGTATAAAGAGCAAATGATTTAGACAGGGGTCTCGGTGATACAGTGCTACATTTCTTTCAAGATGTAATTTTAAATTTGTTTTTGAAAGTATAGGGCTTTTAAATGGAAAGACTGAAAACAATACAAATTTGAAAGTATTAAGAATTTAACTTCTATTAGCATTTATTTTCCTCCTAGAGCCAATGTTGCTCCAAACACACATTTATGAGCACCTAAGTTACCAACTGGAAAGAAGCCATTTATAAGCCACTGCCAAGTTAAACAGGCAAAAAATGTATACTTTTTTTTTTATATTTTATGAGAGATAAAAGCGCTAACAACTAAATACTGTAGGATCTCTTCTGCAGTGCAGTTTGAGAGATCCCTGGCACTGCTTGGTGGGCTCTTTACAGACTTTTCTGCAATTTTCTATTAAGTAGTAGTTGGAGTTCATGGGGATGTTGGGGCTAGGTCATTTGTGGGTTCACATGACTCACCTTCTGGAAATAAATGGGACCCAGGCAACTCTGCAAACTCCCAGTGTAGACAGTGTGGTCCAGTGGATAGAGCACTGGACCGGAGAGTTAAGGGACCTAGGCTTTATTCCTAGCTACATGACCCTCAGCAACTCACTATCTTCTCAGTTTCCCTGTCTGTAAAAAGGAGGTAATGATCCTTACACTCCATTGTGATACATTTTGAGATGTACAGATGATCCGCACTGAGTATCATTATTGCTTTTCATTGTCCATCACAACTCATACACTTCACATTCATAGTGTGTGTGTGTGTGTGTGTGCGTGCGCGTGCATTAGAACCTGAAACCTTGCTTTTTCTAAAATATTTTTAACCAATAGTGGAAACTAGGGCTGTAGATTAATTGCAGTTAACTCACACAATTAACAAAAAAATTAATCACAATTAATCACACTTTTAATTGCACTGTTAAACAATAGAATACCAATTGAAATTTAGCAATTATTTTTGGATTTATTCTACATTTTCAAATATATCGATTTCAATTACAAACACAGAATACAATGTGTACAGTGCTCACTTTGTATTATTTTTATTACAAATATTTGCACTGTAAAATGATAAAGAAATAGTATTTTTCAATTCACCTCATACAAGTACTGACGTGCAATCTCTTTATCGTGACAGTGCAATTTACAAATGTAGATTTTTTTGTTACCTAACTGCACTCAAAAACCAAAAAAATTTAAAACTTCAGAGTCTACAAATCCACTCCATCTTACTACTTGTTCAGCCAAATCGCTCATACAAACAAGTTTGTTTGCATTTATGGGAAATAATACTGCCCTCTTCTTATTTACAATGTCACCTGAAGACTGAGAACAGGCATTTGCATGACAATTCTGTAGCCGGCATTGCAATGTATTTACGTGTCAGATATGCTAAACATTTGTATTCCCCTTCATGCTTCAGCCACCATTCCAGAGGACATGCTTTCATGCTGATGATGCTCGTTAAAAACAAAAAAAGTATTAAATTTGTAACTGAACTTCCTGGGGGGAGAAATGCATGTCTCCTGTTCTGTTTTACCTGCATTCTGCCATATATTGCATGTTACAGGAGTCTCGAATGATGACCCAGCATACGTTCATTTTAAGAACACTTTCACTGCAGATTTGACAAAACGCAAAGAAGGTACCAATGTGAGATTTCTAAAGATAGCTACAGCACTCAACCCAAGGTATAAGAATCTGAAGTGTTTTCCATAATCTGAGAGGGACAAGGTGTGGAACATGTTTTCAGAAGTCTTAAAAAAGCAATACTCGGATGCGGAAACTACAGAACCCGAACCGCCAAAAAAGAAAAACAACCAGATGGTGGTATCTGACTCAGATGATGAAAATTAACATGCGTCAGTCCTCACAGCTTTGGATCGTTATCGGGCAGAACCCGTCAGGCATGGATGCATGTCCTCTGGAAGGGTGATTGAAGCATGAAGGGACCTATGAATCTTTAGCGCATCTGCCACATAAATATCTTGCGACGCCAGCTACAACAATGCCATGCAAACACCTGTTGTCACTTCCAGGTGACATTGTAAACAGGAAGTGGATGGCATTGTCTCCTGCAAATGTAAACAAACTTGTTTGTCTGAGCGATTGGCTGAACAATAAGTAAGACTGAGAGGACTTGTAGGCTCTAAAGTTTTACATTGTTTTATTTTTGAGTGCAGGGTTTTTTGGTACATAATTCTACATTTGTAAGTTCAACTTTCAGGATAAAGAGATTGCACTACATTATTTGTATTCGGTGAACTGAAAAATACTATTTCTTTTCACCCAAAATAATTAAATAAATGGTATTCTATTATTCTTTAACAGTGTGATTAATCATGATTAATTTTTTTATTCATGCAATTAATCACGATTAATTTTTTTAACCACTTGACAGTCCTAGTGGAAACACCTGTATTTTCAGATGATCATGCTGGGATGTAGTCAGAATGCATTTCAAGGAGGAAGATAAATAATAAACAGAAAAATCCAACTCCATGTTCCCTCCTGCCTTAGCTGATAGAAAGCCCACTATCTGTCTGGCAACAGTGCAGAGCACTTTGACATGAAACTGCTCCCAATGAAATTAGAGTTTTGTCATAATTTTCAATGGGAAGATGTTCAAGAAATGGACCTACTGCCTCAGGCCTCAGGTCTGTCCCTCCCACATTCCACAGGCAGGAAGAAGTGAAGTTAAAGGGAGCAGGAAGAAGTCAGCAGGCCCCTCCGTAGACTGACTCATGGGGAAGCAGGCTGGCCATAGCCTCTCCCACCTTTCCTAAGGATTCCTTCAGCCCAGGGCTACACTAGGGGAGGGGGTCGATCTACGATACGCAGCTTCAGCTACGTGAATAGCGTAGCTGAAGTCGGCGTATCGTAATCGACTTACCTGGCCATGAGGACGGCGGCGAGTCGATCGCTGCCGCTCCCCCGTCGACTCCGCTTCCACCTTTCGATGAGGTGGATTTCCGGAGCCGACGGGGAGCGCTTTCGGGGATCGATTAATCGCGTCTAAACGAGACGCGAAAAATCGATCCCCGAAAGATCAATTGCTACCCGCCGATCTGGCGGGTAGTGAAGACAAGCCCTCAGTGTAGAAGACTCCCCAGTTGGTGCAGGGCAGGTAGTCCTTGTTGCAGATCCTGGGCATAAGGGGCATGTTGAGGTTTAGGCCAAGCAAAGGGGGGCATGGCCAGAGCACAATTCCTGATGGTGAAATGGCCACTTGAGGAGCAAAACGACCCGGCAAAATGCAGAGCAGTCACAAGGCTGCTCTAAGTTGCTCTGAGGGCTGTAGCAGCTGGCAGGCACCCATCCCATGTCATAGAATCATAGAATATCAGGGTTGGAAGGGACCTTAGGAGGTCATCTAGTCCAACCCCCTGCTCAAAGCAGGACCAATCCCCAATTTTTGCCCCATATCCCCAAATGGCCCCCTCAAGGATTGAACTCACAACCCTGGGTTTAGCAGGCCAATGCTCAAACCACTGAGCTATCCCTCCCAGTGCTTGGCTGCAGCTGAGCACTGAGCTATTCTGGGTTCCTTTAAGTTGAAAGATTTAAATACATAGAAGCTATTATGCATTTGTAGAGCTGTTAGTGCTGCCAAATATAGCTTGTTGTGTTAATAACAGTCCACAGATATCCAGGCTCTGGATCTCAGTTTCATAGAACGCTGCTCCCTTCAGTCACAGAGGCAGTGTAAAGCCATCTTCACATAATAAAGCAATGTATCATAATGCATACGAACAACATATATAACAACTCTTTGAATTTGCATTCCCTGAATTTTGAATCTCATCATGCTACATTAACATTCTCTTAACATAGTTCTTTATATGAAATTTCCTGATTTTTAAAAAAATTTGGAAAGGAAAACAATTCCATACTGTATACCACCACCAGAACCTCATGCACTCCTATTATATCTTCTGAAATGTACACGAGTGTGACCAGGGCTCCTTTTGAGTTGTGCCTCATTCGGTTCTCCCTTACAAGATGCACACATTCACTACACAACTAAGCCGGCCACAGACTCATGTGCAGGACAAGTCAGAACCACTGCTGGGATCTATTTCTACCACCCTTTCCCAGGAACTGAACACCAGCAGAATGGGATAGAACACCTACAATGGGGCAAAAAGCAACCCCACATATCAGCCATGAGGAATCAGACAAAACTTCTGTAAGCAGCAGGGCCCCAGGAAACCAAAATCTGCAGCAGCAGCAGCCAGAGCTGCTGCACTAGCAGGGCAGGGAGTTAGTGGCCCAACCAGACCTACACCTGATCCTGTACTCAGGGTAATTTTTTTTAATGAACTGTACCTCAAAAATGTTAAGAATTTTCTTCAAAAGATTTACAGAACTATCCTCTCCTTTGCCTGCAGAGTACATACAGTATTTTTCAGCCCAAAGGGTTTCCCCAAATTAAAATCATAGGGAATTACAATGGAAAATAGTCACAACCTCAAACGTGATGAGGAGGCTACCACCTTTCTATATAACAATATATTTTTGGGTATGGAGAGATGGTTAGCAATTCTTTCTCCTTTTTTGGAGGATGGGTTGTAAAATGCTGATTTTTTTTTTAAGTACTTAACTATTTTCCCCCAAGAGTGAGGCTTCCTTCACTGAAAATTGTCAACTTGTGGAGCACAAGCCTGCAAGGATTCTGTAGCTCAGCTTGATGTTCTAGTAATAGGGAGGGAGGGAAAGGTTTAACCACAAATTGCATGGGAAAACTCTGAAATGATAAATTTGAGAAAATATATTTCTATATGTTGTATCAGAAAATTAAGCAATCATTTTTCCGCTCTTTTGGGTTTGTGGCAATATTAATCCGCTTTGAGTTAGAGCAGTTCAATTTAAGCGTTATTTGATGTTGCCCCTGGAGGAGACACTAGAAAAAGCTCTAGAGTTAATGTTTGAGCTTTTCTGCAATAATACACATAAGCATGCATTAAGTGTGCAGCGCTGATGGCAGGCAGCAAAAACCCTATACTACTATGGATTTACCTCTGCTTTCCTTAGGTAGAGTTGGAGGGCTGGGACACTAGGCCAGTATGTACAGTTCTCCCTGGCTTATGTCAGGAAAGAATTTGAAAACATGAACATAAAGTAAACCTATCTATATTCATTTTTCAATTACTTTGGTCTGTTGAACAGGGAGGATGGCAAGACAGGGATTGATGATTAGGACATTTATGTTAACAATTTCCAGCACATTTTTATTTATTATTACTCAGCTCATGTCATTATATGGATTTATTATTTTATTTTATATTTTACTGTCAAGTTTGTATTCTGAAATGCTTGGTTCGTTACTAGATGTTTTAATAATAAATAAAATTCAAAGGATCTGACACAACAGTCCTGACTCAGGTCTGCAGACAGTGCATTTTTGACTGTTTACATTTAATCTGTCCCATCTTGTCTCCTGTCTATGTTGATTTAGTGGTATTCAGGCCCAAAAGCAGGAGCACAACTTTCCCAAATTGGCAGTCAGTATTGAAGGACTAGGTGGACTCTTTTTCATTAATGTTAGAAATCATCCAAGCCGAACTCACATAGCCCATATCATCTCCATTCTGTCCAGTACACTGTCGTCTTACTTGGTCCACACCGGGTCCTTGGAAGAGATGTGTTTGAAAAGCTGTTCACATGCCAGAATACATCAATATGAAATATATCAACATAAAGTCCACTTTTATGGTCACACTTTCCTAACAAACTGGTCCAAGAGAAAATCCTAGACCAGTGAGCTCAGGCTTACTGTATACACCAGTGATAATGTCTTCCTATTGTTTCCCATTACTTTCTAACTGTAAATACAGAATACAGAAAAAAAATCATCTCAATTCAAACTAAATGTTTACTATTCCCTAGCATTGGGAAGTGTCCAACCCCCTAAAGACTTCAAACTAGAAATCGTCATACATTGCAATAATAATTATGAGTACAGCACGCTATATTTGTATATCATTTTCAACTAAAAGCAATCTAAAACTTGTATAATATCCTATGCTTTTCATACAATCATAGAATCATAGAATATTTGGGTCGGAAGAGACCTCAGGAGGTCATCTAGTCCAACCCCCCTGCTCAAAGCAGGACCAACACCAACTAAATCATCCTAGCCAAGGCTTTGTCAAGCCGGGCCTTAAAAACCTCTGAGGATGGAGATTCCACCACCTCCCTAGGTAACCCATTCCAGTGCTTCACCACCCTCCTAGTGAAATAGTGTTTTCTAATATCCAACCTAGACCTCCCCCACTGCAACTTGAGACCATTGTTCCTCGTTCTGTCATCTGCCACCACTGAGAACAGCCTAGCTCCATCCTCTTTGGAAACCCCCTTCAGAAGGCTGCTATCAGATCCCCACTCATTCTTCTCTTCTGCAGACTAAATAACCCGAGTTCCCTCAGCCTCTCCTCATAAGTCATGTGCCCCAGCCCCTAATCATTTTTGTTGCTCTCCGCTGGACTCTCTCCAATTTGTCCACATCCCTTCTGTAGTGGGGGGACCAAAACTGGACGCAATACTTGCAATTTTTTTTTATTGACAATCACTCACCCCCCACAGAAATGCAGCGACCTCTGGGTTGCAATGCGGCTGCTGTTCCGTGCTAGATTCACTGTACATAGGATTTTAGGGAGGGAAATTAATAATAATAATACATAGTTGTCATATAGCAGTTTTTATTAGTAGATTTCAATGCACTTTACAAAGCAGATCAGTATCATTATCCCCATGTTACAGAGGCAAAGTGAAGTGAAGTGACTTGCCCAAGGTCACCCAGCAGACCAGAGGCAGAGCAGCCATGTGAAACCACAGGTGGATTTATTCTCTCTCTCTCTCTCTCTCACACACACACCGTATGCAACCATGTAATTACCCAGACTGGAATTAGGCCAAGGCACCAGCATTAAAGTACCATGGGAACTTTAATGAGGAGTGGTGAGGGACTCTGTTTTAGGTCTGACCCAAAAGGCAACTGTAGTTAAAGCAATACTATTGAATGTACAACAGAGTTTAGCTACAAATTACCAGTGCAATATATGGAAGCAAAAAAATCTACTATTAGGCCCTATTTGGAGCCTAATAGTAGACCCTGGCTCATCCTGGAGTTCAAGCCCTGATAATCAATGTGCTTGAAGCTCATCCTAGTGGATAATAGAAAGTTCTGCTCCATTTCCTCTGGGACTTCATGCTCATTAGTCACAGCATATCAATTAAAAGCTTTGTTAGGAAACCAGAGGAATGTGACATAGCACATGTACAGACCAGGAAGCTTCTTTCACATATAACATGGATGAATGGCTTTGTATGGAACGCTGAGCATCACATTAGTAGGTCGTGTGCATCAGAATGCAAGATCAACAAAAGAAGCACAAGAATTTTTAAGTCAGCACTCTTAGTAAGCAACTGTTTTTAATTCTGACTGATAAGAATTCAAATATTTTCCACAGCCAACATCTTCCTTCTTGCCAAAGCAATGTTAAAGAAAACTTTTTTTAAAAAAAGATGCATTCTTATGCACATTGTCACTCATGTGATAATCCTCTAAAAATTATTAAACATGACCTCTGGCTATTGACCAGATTCTTTTCTTAGCCGTCAGAGGTGAAGTTGGGGTTAATGCCCTGGCAAACTGCTTATGAACTAGAACAACAACTATTTTCTAAAGGGATTATTGCCATTATAAACCACTGTCAAGTGTTTGTAACAGCAATTCTTAATTAAGAAAATAACAGGACTCAGCGTCTGTGCTCAGATCATGCAGATAACAACTGACTCTGCCTCAATCAAAACACAGAATGGAATACAGCACACATGCAGATTTATTTTTGTAATGATTTGTGTCTGAGATCTAAACTCAAATATTTAATGTAAGACTTTAAAAATAACCATTGGCAACAGCTGCCAAAAAATTTACATTTTAATGAACCCCTGGATTTTATTTCAGCATTTCCCTATAACAAATCAGTTGTTTCCAGAGAGGTCTTAGGGTTAACATCACGTATTGGCAGTGTGCTATAAACCTTAGTGGAGGCAATAAACTCCACCTTTCAGCTTATATTTTCATTTCTACAATTCAGAGGCAGGATAATGGTGCTGTTTTGCATATTTTTATACTACAGACAGAATATTTTGTAAAATATTCCATATGTGACAGATAACACCACAAATTATGCTACTGCCCCTTGAGAGCTGCATCACAGAAATAAGCACAGAATAGAAGCTGATGTAGCATTGGAGGGCCTTCGAACCTCTGGGGAGGGTGCAGGCAGAACACGGCTGTGCAGGGAACTCTTAGAGCTGGCTAATGTCTAAGGAGGGTGTTGGGACTGGCTGGGGCAGGGCTCCTGGATCCACAAATTTCCACACATAAGCTCTGGAGTGGTGGTGACTGCTATTCTAGTCTGTTGGCTGTAAAAGCTGAGGTGCTTTGCCACCTCACAGCCTGCCTGAAGAATGGGCAGAAATTCATTCCCTACTCCAATCTTGATATGATCCCACACTTTGAGTATGGTGCGAGTTTCACTCTTTTACTGCACTTCTCATAATCAATGCTTAACCTAGCAGCAAATTCAATCAAGAGTGACTCTGGGGGTTAATGCAGTAGCCATTGTGTTTTCAGCAGTAGGCCACAAAGAGCCTTGGTTGTTAGTCAGTTTCATTGAGTCTGAGGATATGACTAACTCTTTTCTTAAAAGCCTCATTTGTAAATGTTCCTTAACTTGGCCTTTTTTTGGTACCCTCTAATAATTGTGGCTGTAAATGAGGGTCCTTGGATTATCCAATTTGCTGGTGCCATACGGTAATCATTGATAGGTGTGAAACAGAGAGGTCCTGTTTAAAATATCGGGCCTAAAATGTTCACCTGGACATAGGCAAAAAGTTATCACAATTTAATGTGAAGGGCAGCGTCTTCCACACCACAGCATACCCTTCAATGTGCAACGCCAGTATCTAAGGGGGTATTGAAACTACTCAGTTCAGTCTTTACTCTGGAGCCTACATAATACCACACATCACCACAGTATCACAATGCTGTTGCTTTGAAAAACTTTGCTTGGCAATAACAGGGATTTCATGACAATTTTGAATTTGACACTCCACTACCTCAATCCCCAAGTGTCAGAAGAACCATGCAAGGCCCACCACTAAACAAATGAAAATACAAAGGAAAGCTGCTAAACAGGCAAAGTGAGTGGCTGAAGGGGTAAACTTAACTCCCCCCCCATACCACGCCCCCCAAAAGGACTTGTTTTCTCATATTTTTTTCAGACCTAGACCTAATGAAGGCTTTATGCCAGGAGAGGTACGATTTTGTGACGGTAAAAGAACAAAACTGCCTTTGCAAGAGCCAAAAAAACATGATGACAAAATACCAGGTTTTTCACTTTTTGTGAATTCAAAGAACAGTGTGAAGGGGCACACCAGCACACTGGTCAGGAGGAGGCTAACGAGCGCTTCTGGGCCTGTGCTACCCTAATGAGATGCATCTGCAAGGCCTGTTCAGCCTGGAGTAAGAGGATCTTAAAAGGGGAAACTTACCTCAGGAAAGGGTGGTGAACGAGAAGAAGGCTGCTCCACCCAGAGATTGAGGGTAATAGAGGCAGTCCTGTGGAGGAGGAGATAGCTGTGGGATACACCACTGTTGGAGCCGTCCTGACTGATGGCAAAGCAATATGCCCCAGGAAGAGGAGAATAAGGTAAACCCCACAAAGGGGCAATGAACTTTGAGAGACTAAGGCCTGGTCTACACTACAGAGTTAGGTCTTATGCTACAGAGTTAGCTGCCTTATGTCAACCTAACTCTGTAAGTGTCTACGCTATAATGTTGCTCCTGCTGATGTAAGTCATCCACTACACTGATCTACTAATTTCACCTCCACGAAAGGCGTAGCACTTTGGTTAACTATAGTGCCCGTGTAGACACTGTATTGCTTACATCACCTGTTGCTGCCTTTGACAGCTCAAGTCCCACTGCCCCAGAGCTGGTCAGTGTTGCTCGGACTGTCAGCCCTGGGAGGGGATGGGGGGCAGGACTTGAGTTGACAGTGCCCCACAATACCCTGCTTAAGTCAGTGCAAGCGCTCCTGGTGAGGACACGTACCACCGACAGAAGGAGTGTAGAGTGGACACAAAGAGCCAATTTAATTACTGTGATGGCTGTAGGTCGACCTAACTTAACTCAACTTAATTTTGTAGAGTAAGCCTATAAAGCTCATTGCCTGTCAAGCTAAACAAACAGGGCTGTCTGAGAGTCTGGCCTTTGTTCTAGCCAGAGCCGCATCTCTTGGAAGGGGAAAGAAGGAAGAAAAATCAGCCCTCTGCCTGGGTGCAGTTGCCTCAGAGAGCTCCCCAAGTGTTACCACATGGGGTAGAAGAAAGCATAAACGATGGAGAGTAGGACCTTGGGGGGTGGGTCTAGGGAGACACCCCTACCCAAACAGGATTTGGGTTTTCTGGGGTTTGTTTGTTGCCAGTTTTGCAGCTCTCTAACTATAAATCTATGTATTGGTGTGGGATTGGAATCTACTGCAAAGTGCTTCAGTAGTGGCTAACACAAGTATTCATAAATTACGAGTCAGGGCCCGCAAAAATATGAGAATAAAAATCAAAAACTGTATTTGCTTTTTGGTTTCTGAGCTTGTAGGGTACAGACAGGTCACATTTTCAAGCTCTTCTCTGCAACCATGAGGGGCTAGCAACTTACTTTTATTTTTAAATGAAAGCTGTGATTCTCATGTATTCACATGATTCTAGGAATGGGGGCTTTAAGAAAACCAACACATTTTGCAAGACTCATGCTAAAAATCACAAAGGGCTCAGTATCAGAAGGTTCTCTTTATCCTGATGTTTGTGAAAGAGAAAGCAATAAAAATGTGAATTTTCTTTGACTGACTGTAAAAGCCATAACACCATGATTAACACAGTTTTTGGGCCAGCCTGACGGCAACTAGCAGAATCTTTACTGATTTTTAAGAGGTTGCAGTAAGCCAGTTTCTGGTTAGTGCTCAGCAGAGCAACCCACAAACATATACTGAAAAGTAAATGCGTCAAAACTTTAAGAACACTAAAGACAATTTGGGTTGCATGAAAGGAACTGAAAGCAGGATTTGATGCAGAATCTTCAGGGGACTGAGTTTTCACTAAATAACACATTAACAATGTTTTTATTTTTGGTGGAACTTAGTTTTTTCATTATTTTGTTTCCTAATGAAACAGAAGGTATCCACCTATATTTTTAAAAGATAAGGCAAAATATAGACTTATTTAAAACGTGTAATAAATACTAGTTTTAAAAAAGGCAGGCTAAAAAGTTGATTCATACTAATTACATACAGAACACCAACACTTACCAAAACACATTTTTTAAATAAAAAAATACCTGTATGTATACGTACTTATAAATAAGTTGTTGTGGTGAATTATAAACTCTATTTAGATTTACAACATACAAACTACATTTTAACTCACCAATTTACAAAACAGACTTTTGCTGCACTATAAGATTAATTCCCCATTTCATTTACAGTAATGAAAACTCAAAGAAAATCTACTTACTTGCAATTTTGTTGTTAAAATAATCCAGAATTTCCAGTTAGTAAATAAATGTAAAGAGTTTGAGAATTTTTGTGCTTTGCTCCCCGGGTGTGTGGAATCTTTTTGGACTTCTTCACATTACGTTTCTCACCATGCCACAGTTTTACCACTAACTCTGTGTGAAAGCACTGGATTTTTTTTAAACAAGCTTATCGTACGGATGAATATTTAACCCAGCAGAATCACAGCACCCTTTTGAACGGGTAGCTTGTATTCCTAGTGACATTTATCATCACCCAACTCGTGTTATGTTACAGCACCGTGTGGACATTTGGAGCAAAATGAAACCGGCCTCTGAAGTTGTGTGTGTTAAAGAAAAACATGTGGAGGATTTCCTGCTGTGGACTCCCCACTGAGGCACAAATTCAAGGAGGTGTGGAATTCACTTGTTAAGGCTCTGTGTCTGCTTGTATCCACAGTACCGTGTCTAGCAATGAATGGATGAGTTGATTACTATTGCTCTTCAGATAACTTATAATACCACCCACATCCCTAAAAAAATGCTCATAACAAATATGGATAACTGGGGGAAAATAGAGAATTAGCTGCCTCTGTCCTCTAATGGCAACTGGATTTTTAAAAAATTTTTAAGATCCCATTTAAACTCATAAGAGCAAAAGAAATGTATATATGTATTGCATGCAGATGCTGAGCATAGCCACGTGTTTCTTTCTTCCTCTCCCGCGACCTCCCTAAGGTTCCCCCTACCTCCCTGCCTCCGCCTCCTTATCTAAGATAACCAGCCTCAGGTTACACACACAGTACCTTGTAAAAGCATGGTCTGGAAAATTAAATCGTGAAAGGATTAATGTCTTTTTTTCTCCCTTCACAAATACGTTTTTGCTTCCAGAGACTACATTTCAATTTATGAACCGAAGCCACTGGCCACTTTGGCATAGAGGATCACCTAACATCCATACAAAACGACAGGTACACAATCATACTCCAGGGATACTTTATCTGCCAAAGTAACAGCAGTATGGTCTAGCTCATTTATATAGATAAACATGCAGAAAAGTAAATAAAACAATTCCTTAAAGAAAATGAACTTCTAAAAGGTACTCTCACATTTTTAATGATTTTTAAACTGGGTTCTTTCACTCTCTGTTCTTTGTAATACTAGTTAGGTATTTGAAAAACAAAATCCCTGCCACGTTCCTTGTCCCATTTTCAAATGTAAACATTGTTGTCCTTTTGTGTTTTCAATAGAGCTGAAATATAGGACCGTTCAACATATTAGAGACTGGAAGTGTTTGTTTTTTTCCTCTGCCCTGCTCCATCTCCAAAACCAGTCACCATCAAAAAACTCATATGTAAATCAAATACTACTATGAGTCCGGAAGAAAAAAACCCTCTCTTTACACGAGGTCTTAAACTATGTTAAACTCAAACCTGGTTCATCCCATAAGTTCATGATGTGGGAAAATGGAACCAACTTCCACAAAGGGCTCAGCACTCCAATTCCAAAAGGCGCTATTTTTGTCTCTCTTGTAGATTCATAGTTTTCATGGCTATCATATAATCCAACCTCCTGTGTAGCACAGGCCATAGAACTTCCCTAAAATAATTCCTAGAGCAGATTTTTTAGAAAAACATCCAATCTTGATTTAAAAATGGTCAGTGATGGAGAATCTACCATGAACCTCGGTAAATTGTTCCAATGGTCAATTACCCTCACTGTTAAAAATTTATGTCTTATTTCCAGTCTGAAATTGTCTAGTTTCAACTTCCAGCCATTCAACATCCAGTCATGTTAAGGCTTTCTCTGCTAGAATAAAGAGTCCATTATCAAATATTTGTTCCCCATGTAGATACTTTTACATTCTAAATAAGTCACCCATATCCTTCTCTTTATTAAGCTAAATAGATTGAGCTCTTTGAGTCTATGTTTTCTAATCCTTTAATCATTCTCATGACTCTTCTCTGAATCCTCTCCAATTTATCAATATTCTTTATGAACTGTGGACACCAGAACCGGACACAGGATTCTAGCAGTGGTTCAATCATAGAATCATAGAATCTCAGGTTGGAAGGGACCTCAGGAGGTCATCTAGTCCAACCCCCTGCTCAAAGCAGGACCAATCCCAACTAAATCATCCCAGCCAGGGCTTTGTCAAGCCTGACCTTAAAAACCTCTAAGGAAGGAGATTCCACCACTTCCCTAGGTAACCCATTCCAGTTCTTCACCATCCTACTAGTGAAAAAGTTTTTCCTAATATCCAACCTAAACCTCCCCCTCTGCAACTTGAGACCATTACTCCTTGTTCTGTCATCTTCTACCACTGAGAACAGTCTAGATCCATCCTCTTTGGAACCCCCTTTCAGGTAGTTGAAAGCAGCTATCAAATCCCCCCTCATTCTTCTCTTCTGCAGGCTAAACAATCCCAGTTCCCTCAGCCTCTTCTCATAAGTCATGTGCTCCAGCCCCCTAATCATTTTTGTTGCCCTCAGCTGGACTGTGACGGGGTCCGCTTACCCCGCACTAGCCCAGACAGGGTTGAGCCAATGGGATTGACAGCAGAAGTCCCGCCCCCCCTGGCAAGACTGGGCATGCTCCAAATGTTCTAGGTGTATAAAGGGAGGGAGCCCAGCTCATTCAGGGGGAGAGACCGCAGGGGAAGGACCTACCTGGGGAGCTCCAGCAGAGGGCTACTCACAGCCACGGACTACAGCAGGGACCGAAGCCTGTCACGGCCTGCCTGGATCCCCACAAGGGGAGGAGCCCACGACGACCACCGGCCCTGCTGACTATGGAGGACCCGACACCTCGTGGGATACCCCAACACTGACTCTGGTAGGGAGTGACCCAGGGAGGGCGGTGGAATGGTACCTCCCACCCTGGAGGAACTCAGCATGTTTCGGACGGACCCTCCCCGCTGAGTCAGTGGCGAGTTGCCGTGCTACTGCTCCGGCCGCTAGGCCGCGCTGCCCTGCATCGAAGGGTGGTGCTAGAGACTCTGGCCACTAGGCCACGCTTCCCGGCACCGAAGAGGGGCATTATAGACTCCGGCCGCTAGGCCGCGCTGCCCTGCACCGAAGGGGGGCATTATAGACTCCGGCCGTTAGGCCGCGCTGCCCTGTGCCAAAGGGTGGTGCTAGAGGCTCTGGCCACTAGGCCACGCTTCCCTGCACCGAGGGGGGGCGTTATAGACTCCGGCCACCAGGCCGCGCTACCTTGCACCGAGGGGTAGCATCAGAAACTGTGACTGGTAGGCCGCGCTGCCCTGACCCTAGGGGCGTGGACCATCACATGGACTCTTCAATTTATCCACATCCTTCTTGTAGTGTGGGGCCCAAAACTCCAAGTTGGACACAGTACTCCAAATGAGGCCTCACCAGTTCCGAATAGAGGAGAATGATCATGTCCCTCGATCTGCTGGAAATGCCCCTACTTATACAACCCAAAATGCCGTTAGCCTTCTTGGTAACAAGGGCACACTGTTGACTCATATTCAGCTTTTCATCCACTGTAACCCCTAGGTCCTTTTCTGCAGAACAGCTGCCCAGCCATTCGGTCCCTAGTCTGTAGCAGTGCATGGGATTCTTCTGTCCTAAGTGCAGGACTCTGCACTTGTCCTTGTTGAACCTCATCATATTTCTTTTGGCCCAATCCTCTAATTTGTCTAGGTCCCTCTGTATCCTATCCCTACCCTCCAGCATATCTACCACTCCTCCCAGTTTAGTGTCATCTGCAAACTTGCTAAGGGTGCAATCCACACCATCCTCCAGATCGTTAATAAAGATATTGAACAAAACCGGCCCCAGCACCGACCCTTGGGGCACTCCACTTGATACCGGCTGCCAACTAGACATGGAACCATTGATCACTACCCGTTGAGCCTGACCATCTAGCCAGTTTTCTATCCACCTTACCGTCCATTCATCCAGCCCATACTTCTTTAACTTGCTGGCAAGAATACTGTGGGAGACTGTATCAAAAGCTTTGCTAAAGTCAAGAAATAGCACATCCACTGCTTTCCCCTCATCCACAGAGCCAGTTATCTCATCAAAGAAGGCAATTAGGTTTGTCAGGCATGACTTGCCCTTGGTGAATCCATGTTGACTGTTCCTGATCACTTTCCTCTCCTTTAAGAATTGATTCCTTGAGGACCTGTTCCATGATTTTTCCAGGGACTGAGGTGAGACTGACTGACCTGTAGTTCCCCGGATCTTCCTCCTTCCCTTTTTTAAAGATGGGCACTACATTAGCTTTTTTCCAGTCTTCCGGGACCTCCCACAATTGCCATGATTTTTCAAAGATAATGGCCAATGGCTCTGCAATCTCATCGGCCAACTCCTTTAGCACTCTCGGATGCAGTGCATCCGGCCCCATGGACTTGTGCTCGTCCAGCTTTTCTAAATAGTCCTGAACTACTTCTCTCCCCACAGAGGGCTGGTCACCTCCTCCCCATACCGTGCTGCGGAGTGCAGCCGCCTGGGAGCTGACCTTGTCTGTGAAGACAGAGGCAAAAAAAGCATTGAGTACACTAGATTTCTCCACATCCTCTGTCACTAGGTTCCCTCCCTCATTCAGCAAGGGGCCCACACTTTCCTTGACTTTCTTCTTGTTGCTCACATACCTGAAGAAACCCTTCTTGTTACTCCTAACATCTCCGGCTAGCTGCAACTCCAAGTGTGATTTGGCCTTCCTAATTTCACTCCTGCATGCCCGAGCAATATTTTTATACTCCTCCCTGGTCATTTGTCCAATCTTCCACTTCTTGTAAGCTGCTTTTTTGTGTCTAAGACGAGCAAGGATTTCACTGTTAAGCCAAGCTGGTCGCCTGCCATATTTACTTTTCTTTCTACACATCGGGATGGTTTGTTCCTGCAACCTCAATAAGGATTCTTTAAAATACAGCCAGCTTTCCTCGACTCCTTTCCCCCTCATGTTATTCTCCCAGGGGACCTTGCCCATCAGTTCCCTGAGGGAGTCAAAGTCTGCTTTTCTGAAGTCCAGGGTCTCTGTTCTACTGCTCTCCTTTCTTCCTTGTGTCAGGATCCTGAACTCGACCATCTCATGGTCACTGCCTCCCAGGTTCCCACCAGTGCCTAATACAGAGGTACTATAACTTCTCTATTCCTACTTGAGATTCCCGTTTATGCACCCCAAGGATCACATTGCCCTTTTGGACACAGCAGTGCACTGGGAACTCATGTTTAAATGATTATCAATAAGGCTATGTTTTACTCATGGGTATTTTTAGTAAAAGTCATGGAGAGGTCATGGGTGGTAAACAAAAATTCACGACCCCGTGAGCTGTCCATGACTTTTACTATATACCCCTAACTAAAACTTGGGCCGGGGGACCGCAGGTGCTCGGGAGGGGACGGGCCAGGGATGCCACAGGTGCTGTGAGGGGAGTGGTGGCCCAAGATCCCCGCTGGTGCTGAAGTGGGGGAGGGTTGGCGGGGCTGGCAGGCTCCCTTCCCAGCTCTGACCCGCATGTCCCTGTAGCTGCCTGAGCTTCCCCTGAGACAGTCGCACTGGCTGCTGCAAAAATCACAGAGGTCACGGACCTCTGTGACAAACTCGTAGCCTTCAAGAATTGTTATGCACCCCACCAACCATATATTCCTTTCTAATACATACAATTAAGGAGGGTGGTCTACAGAAAACATACAGGATAGAAAATGTGTGAAAAAGGAGGGAACGAGGAAGAGAGAAGGAGAATCAGATACAATCTGGAAAAAGGAGAAGTTAAAATGGCAGAGAAACAAAAAAGAAAGATGCAGAAAGCTGAATGGAAAAGAGTGAAGAGAGCGAAAGAGTTAGGAACACAAAAGAATGAACAAAGCAGAAGCGAAGACAAATGTAAGAAAAACAAAGGAGAAGATAAGGAGACTATTTTACAAAATTTGAACCATTGAATCCCTCCCACCATTTGTAACCCATCTAAAGACAAATGAAAGATCATCTCAAACCTATATACATACATACTTCACTGGCATGGCCATTTTCTGACATTGGCTATTGCTACCCCTTCTGTAGAGTGTTAATGCTAATGTGAACAGAGTTAGTGACCAAGGCAATTCACTGTGGATTTCTGCCCACAGGAGTTCTGTACACTCCTTCCCAGGTCTTCCTGTAGTATATTATAGATCGGATTCTGATCTCAGTTACACTGCTGTAAGCTGGAATAACTCATCTGAAGCAAATGCAGTTGCACTGATGTAACCAAGTTCAGAGTGATGCCTATGTATGTAGAACAGGACAATTCATTTGCAAAGAAAACACTAGCATAAAAACAGAATAATCCAAGAAGAGGAGATGCACAGCTGGCTGATATCCATGCAATCAGTCATAAATATTAGACTCTAGTGGGAATCATTCTGCAGTAAAAAAAGATGAAAATAGCTTTGCTAAAATGTGCTAGCCCTCAAACAAAACTGTGCATAACAGTGACACTCTAATGCTTCCTTGTGATTCACTGAAATCACTCAAGGCTGTGTAAATTGCCATCATTTACCTAAAATGAACTGGATTAAAAAAAATTTAACCACATATTTTTTTTCCCCAGGAGTACAACATTATGTCTTTATCTTCTGCCACAGAGGCTTTCTACCCTATCAGCAGCAAAGGACAGGCATTCTAGGAGGAAAAGCACACCACAATGCCATCAAAGTTAAAGCTGTTCCTTTCACCCACAGTTCTGACTTCTACATTTCACAAATCAAAAAACAATTTGAGCTATTTTAGATATTGTTTTTTTCCAGATCAATGGGACTTAACTCCTTAAAGCTGAAAAAGAAAATCCAAAAAACTGCATAGCAAAAATGACATTACAAAATATAGCCTGGGGCTGCAGATATTTTTTATGTGCATTGAAGAAAAGATTGCATTACTGAGCTAGACCAAAGTCATTTCCAACAGAGTCCCTTCATCTTCATTTGCTCCATACATTGTTGCCATGAAAGGGTTTACATTATATAGCACTGCACTAAACCAATTTATTTCTTTATTTTTAAATCATACTATAAAAATAATCAGCTCAGCTCCTCATATCATTCACAGAAAGATTTATAAAAGATGCTAATCCTTTGCTCTGTTTTTTTCCTCTATGCTAACAGGACAGCGGTAAAGTTGATGCTCCCCGTAAGTTGCAAGAAAATGTATTTTGCTTCAGATACCTACATCAAAAGTAATTGCTTTTACAAACATATTGCAAGGCGTGGTCACATTTGGCACACATCGAGATTTTATATGAAAAATTTAGCATAATACCAGCTGCAATGTGTTTTTTTCCCAGATATATACTGTCAAAATCACTTGTGACGAATAATAGTCATGTGATGAATGAAGCCATAAAGTGTTTAGAAATTTTTAAAGATTTTAGTTTTGTTTCAGCAAAAAAATCTGCATATTAACATACCTCACATTGTGAAGAAACTCTCCAGCTAAAATGCAGAGCAGTACTCAAAATGCAATTATTTATATTTATTTTTCTCTGAGGGATGAGAAACATATACAGCATTTATCTCCCCATCCTTTTTGCTCTTCCCCTTCCTCCTCTCTCTGAATACATTCATTTCTCAATTTAAATGGATACAGTCATTCTATTTATATAAATATTATTTGAGGCAATATTGTTTCCTATTTTCTTTCTTGATTTATAGCTAATTACACATCAGTAACTTAACTTTAAAACTTTTCAAATTAAAGTTGTCCTCTAATTTTAAGGCAACTTCTTTTGTACTAAATTTTCTGAAAATTAAGGTATTTAATACATAGCTCCTGGAATCTGTTTGCATGCAACAGCATGGTGACATCCGCATCACACATATGGACTGATCTGGAAGCCTGTGCTTGCCCTTTTATTCCCTAAAACAGTATCTGATGCACCTGAATTGCTGATATCCAGAGATGGGAATATGACACAAACATTTCTTTTTCAACATAGTGTTTACAAATTATTTTCATCTTTAAAAAAAAACCAAAAAAACACAGACCCAGCCAATAACTTTGGTCTTCCCTCTGCTCCTCTTTTATGATCACCATGGCTTCAGGCTGATTTCTGCCATCTAATAAAACCCATTCAGGGCTCAAGCCTATCTTCAGACACTCTCTGGATTACACCACAGATAGCAGCTGTAAGTTCCCAATGCTTTCTCCAATATCTCCCTCCCTAAAGGCATTAGCATCTCCTTGCCTGCTTTCTACAACTATTCCCCTCCAACAGCCCCAGACTGTCCCTCTTGCCTTCCGTTGCTGTATCCCACAACTGAACCTGCACAATTCCACCAACAATCAGCGCCTGCCATTATCCAACCCATGCTGTACCCACCACGAGCCTTGATAGAATGCATCGTCCCTGGCTCAATGTCCAAACCAGTGGTTCTCAAACTATGGTCTGTGAAGCAATTATAGGTAGTTTGTGGAGTTACTTCTGTCACAATAATGAAGCATCTGTCAATCTTGAAGCAGTAATGCTTCCTGCTTTTTTTTAGCCCAAAGCAGGACTCTTTTAGCATTTCCAGGGTGGTGGTGGTGGTTTGTCTTTATCAACTAAACTCAAAAAATCCAACTGCCTCCTGCATCCAACATGGTTGCTATGCTTTAACAGGGGTTTCTTTGGTGTAAATTCAACTATCATAAATCTTGAGGATGAAACCCACAATAGACAGGGAATAAATACAGGAGGACAGAAGAAAACTGCAAAGTCTCCTGAACATATCAGAGTGGTGGAGGTGTGAAGATTACAAGGGCAGATTTTTTTCCCCTAATAAATGTAAATCCACAAATGAAAATAAAAAGAATGTAACCAAGTAGCCATGCATTTCCCATTCTTTGCTTCCTGTGGCCAAAACCTTACGCTGGAGTCACTCAAGTTTTTGATGTTATATTTCTTGAAGGTTTTTTGTTGAAACTCACTGAATTTAAATTTCCCTCCTCACTTTCCCCTTTGGTGCAGTGCTGCCAGCTCTCAAGATTTTATCGTGAGTCTCATGGTATTTGGTGCTTTTCTTAAAGCCTTAGCTCCTGGAGCCATGAATCTCAAAATCTCAGCTTTCTTTGACTAACTTTCTTTATCTAATGGCTACATTGAAAAACTTGAAAATATTAATCCCAAAGGCTCAAAACTAGAAGGCAAATGAAAAGAACCAAACACTTATTAATTTTGAAATCTCTTGATTTTTAAGATCTCATAATTTTATGGGGTCTGATTGATGATTTTGGAGCGCTCTTCACTGGCAATACTTCTTGGTATTCATTTGGAGCTGCTAAATTTTCCCATGGAATATGCGTGTCACAGTTTCTTCATTGTTTCATAACCATCCTTCCAGTTTGGATTTTAGTCTGACATCTTGAGACTGTCATCTGTCTCAGTCCCCATGGTACAGGTGAGAAAATTAAGTTGGCATGAATAGTTCTTATTAACAAGCCCTGGTGCAATACAGAACTGCTCATTAATCAGTATGCTCAAAATGGAGGAGAGATTATCAGTAAAGTGATATATTTTGGGGGTGGATTATGGGAACCATTAACTCAATTTCCCTTTGAAAATAGCTTCTGTTCCTTTACAGACTCTTTGGGTGCAATCCTAGCTCCAGTGAAGTCAATAGGAATTTTGCTTCTTTGTTTCCTGCTGCTGCTTCTGTACCCATAAGGCGTTTTGCTGAACTCTAACCCCACTTCTGCTTTGATGCAGTTATTTCTCTCCACCTGCAGACCTATTTTTGCCCATCCTTCCCTGAACTGCGGCTTTTCTTGCCCTCTCAGCCCATCTGATGTCTTTATCTGCTTATGGTGTCCTCTGGCAGTGCAGTGTGTTCAGGGGCTTGGGGTGAGGGTCATAAACCCTTCTTTCACACTGCAGAGAAGTCTCAGTCCATCTTCCTTTATGGCATTCCCTTTGTCTTCTGCTTTCTTCAAAGACGGGATCCCTATCATGTCATGCTGTGGGTGCTGGCAGACAGAGAGAGAGAGAGAGAGAGAGAGAGAGACACGTGTGTGGTTCCAAACTAATCATTTTATTAAAGATAACGCAGAAGTGACATGGTGAGTCAGCACTACTTCTGGATATATCATCTCATCTCCCAGCCACCTGGTAGGTCCTGGTTCTTTCCCCACACCACTCGGCTCCCCAATGGCTACAAAATACCTTACAGCAAGTCCCAATCAACCCTGTACTCTATTAATTCCACATTAGCATCTTTCATGAGGGATGTGGCCACTCCTCCCCTCCCATCCCAACACAAGCCAATCCACCACAGCAGAAGTTGTCTTACAGAGGCGAGTGAATTGATCTGATGCCCTTCCTCTACTCAAAAAGCAATGCTGCAAGGAAGTTTGTTTCCTCTGCACTGCTTCCCAGGAATACTTTTAAGAAGAAGTGATGGATCCCACTCTTTTATCCTAGGACAGTGGTGACAAATATAAGGCCCACAGGCTGGACCTGGCTTTCCTCATATGTTTTTTGTGGCCCACATAACATTCAGCTGGTGCAGATAATCAGCTTTCATTATAGGTGGTGTGGGTAGCAATGTATATAGTTAAGGTTGCCTGACTCTTACCAATATAAGATTCTGCTTTCAGGTTGCTTATAACTTTGTCACACTAAAAACTTGGGCTGAAATATTCTGGAGAGGGTATCTGCCTAAGGCTGATTTTTTAACGTGTGGGGTTTTTTTCCCCCCCCTAGAAAAAGTACTTCAGGTGTTTCTCAGAACAAGGCTGGGGGAAAATACACTATTTTATCCATGTGTAAGCAGAGTCAGGATGAGTTCTACCCTGACATCTGGTGGTGAGTCGTGGCAAAGCACGCCAGGTGCTGATGCCATTTGCATAGGCACACCCACCCCGCCTGGTACGAACGATAGTGGCTCAAATGGGCACTTTGGGCTACTGTAGGATCCCCAGTTTTCTGTATTGGGGCAGGAATTTCTGTTATTGGGGCAGGAAGAATAAACTGTTGTTATACTGCTTATGTAAATCATGGACAGTGGAACTGTACTTGGCCTTTTGTCATGATAAAGGGGAACTCACCCTTAGCTAAGCAGCACTCGCCAACCAAGGGACATGGGTTCCAAAGCCCAGTGAATTGAGAGAGGCTGGGAACAGGTATTAGTACCTGGTGGTGTAGACCCCCTTGTGAGGGTCTGAGACCCCAGCTGCACCCCCTCCTCTTTCCACTGTAGAATATCAGAGCTAATGTTGAGTTCCATGAGAGTCTGGTTTCAGACTGCTGAACTGAAATCACTTTGGGCTAACAGTGCAAATGAACACTAGGGCTCCCCTAACTACAAGCTGAAATCACTAAAGAGCTAAAAGTCTTATGAGCTGAAATCACTGAGCTGAAGTTGCTGAGCACTGTGTTAAGTAGTGGGGGAGCCTGAAGATAGATTGCTGAGTGGCTGGTGGGCTGATGGCGTGGCGCTGCTGGCAAAGTGGAGCAGTTTGTGGGGACAGTCGGAGTGGCACTGCTGGCAGAGCGGAGCAGTTCGTGGGGGCAGTCGGAGCAGCTTGCAGGACGGCTGGTGGAACGGTGCTGTTGGTGGGGCGGAGCAGTTCGTGGGGACAGCTGTAGCAGCTTGCAGGACAGCCAGCGGAGCAGAGCAGCCTGTGAGACGGCTAGCGGAGCAGAGCGAAGCCCCACGGAGGGGTGAGGCAATCATCTTCACGCCACGTTAGGTGCCCCTTACCTCTCCCCTCCCCATTGCTGCCCAGGCGGGTGGCATGTAGCACCCTGCAGATGAACTTTTGAACTCTGGGACTGGACTTTTTGGGTAACTTTTGGGTTGCTGGACTCAAGAACCCAAGGGACAGCACATGGCCCAATTGGCTGGGGGGAGGGTCTTGCTCTCAGTTTGGTTTATGGATCATACTTGCGGTGTTTTCCCAATTTAAGGCTGGTGTCGTTTAAAGATTTTCTGTTACACTGAGGCTCTGTGCTTGCGAGAGGGGAAATATTGCCTCTTTGAGGCGCCCAGGGGTGTGTATAAGATTTTCCCAGGTTACTGGGTGGGGGCTCGAGCCGGTTTTGCATTGTGTTGTTGAGAAGGGAACCCCTATGTACTGAACCTGGCCCTTGCTGCTGTCAACTCGTCCTGGCAGAAGGGTTACACATGTTAAAAACCTTTTGTTTGAGAAGCTCTCATGCCTCCTTGCTTTGGAGATAAGACTTAAAATTTGGTAGAGATGTTGCCCTGTATCAGGGATGTGTCTTTAGCTGTCCCTATGAAAATCCACCCAAATTTGGCCATGTTATGAACCTCTTAAAATGGCGGTTGCCCATGCTCAGTTGAGATGTTAGAATTTGGGAGCTAAATCCTCCAAAGATGCTGTCTGCACTGAGCATGCTGTGTCACAGGGCTGCTGGGACAATTTCCCTGCAGTTGTTCCCCCAGCAGTCAGGGGCCACTGTGGCACCGGACTTGAGACATGGCAGCGGGGCAACTGTCAATCTTGTGCTCTCAATCACTCAGTGTCCAACTCCTATTGGCACCAGTAGGATACTGGGACTGGAATGTGGAGCTGAGAGAGGCAGAGACTGGGACTGAGATGAGTTGCCAAGTACAGAGAATGAGACTGGGATGAGGACAGACTGAAGAGGCCTGAGGACTTTAACTGTTCAAGTACACTCACCTCTGATCCTGGAACAGAATCCAAAATTCCTGAGTCGCAAGCACAAGCAACCTGAATAATGTCATTTCCTAAATTTTGAGTGCTTGACTTTTCAACCTTCATGTCCTTTTAATGTAGTTTTTCAATGTAATGTTTGAAAGGAGTAAGCTTCTACTCCTCAGATGCAAAGAAAACTTTAAAAATTCAGACAGAGTAAAATGATGCAATGTTGCCTTCTTGAGTCTGCAGGCAGCCTGAAGTAGCTCAGAGAGGCGTGAACTCCTTCATCTCCAGTTAATCTCATTGGACAGTCAACTCAAATGATGACAAATTAAAGTCAACATTAACTATTGCATTGATGATCGTTTTAGTGGATTGAATGAAAAATGGGAGAGATGTCCAGGAGGGTGGTGCAGGAAGAACCGGTGCAGGGAAGGAAATGGAAGAACAGAGGGGACGGACAGATGGACGGACACGGAAGATGGAGAGAAATGTATAAGAGAGTATAGGGAAGAAAGAGAAATGAAGTACAAGAATAGTGGTGGCCCTATGTGGGGGTGAGGGTGGAGCATATTTTCCCATTGAATGATTCTGAATGTGACAAACAAGTACTTAATAACGAATACTAACTAAACAGTCACTATATTAGAGCCAGACTCTACCCTTGATCTATGTGCAAACCTCTTGTTACACTGCTCTACAGCCAAAATGCTTCGGAAATAAATGTAGTCAAACTTTACTAATTCTGGGTCACTGAGAACGAAAATGATGCTTAAAATTGTTGATTGGCTCTAGTTTTCGAGACATGCTATTGGGTCAGTATATACGACCCTTGACTTGGGAATGGCGGAGGATAAGTGAGCTATAAAGGGAAGGGATCTCAATTTAAACCAGAAATGACTAAATACATCTTTGACTGGATCTATGAATAAATCTACGACTGGGTTTGGACAGTACTTGCTTTTTAGGCAAAACAATGAATGATGCAATCTGAAGCTGGTATTGTGTCATACATGCTATGAATTGCATCATGTTATTCCTAGAAGTCATGGATGATGCAATCATAACGAAGCTTACATCACTCTGCTGAACAAATTGCCCTATATCAGCTCTAGAAATCATACAGTGTCGTGCTCTCTTATTTGTCACTGTTTGATTTTGCAAAGGGACACATTTCTGTTTAGCCAAAGTGAGCAGAGATGCCTCGTACTTGTGTGAACAGTGCAGATAACTTCTGCTATGTTTGTGGTGAAGTGACTTTTGCATCACAAAAGTGCAGTCTAACCACTATGGTTAAGAAAGCCTATCACCTTTCTTTTGGCTGCAAAATTGGAGATCAGGACAAGAGGTGGGCCCCACACATATGCTGCAACACTTGTGCAACAAATCTTCGCCAGTGGTTGAACAGGAAAAGGAAATCTATGCCTTTTGCAGTGCCAATGATTTGGAGAGAGCCAACAGATCATACCAGCAATTGTTACTTCTGCATGGTGCCTCCAGTTGGGAAAGCTGTGTCAAAGAAGAAAAAGTGGACTGTGCATTATCCAAACATTCCATCAGCTATACGCCCAGTACCCCACGGAGAAGGACTGCCGGTTCCTGATGCACCAGAATCATTCTCACTTGAGTCAGACGAGGAAGAGGAAGAGGATGAAACTCCTGGTCCTGAACCATCAATGTCACAGGACCCACATTTTCTCCCACCCTCCTCCTCTGAACCACACCTCATTACACAAGGTGAACTGAATGACCTTGTCAGGGATTTGGAACTACCCAAGAGTAAGGCAGAGCTTTTGGGCTCCAGACTACAGCAGTGGAATCTCCTGGCAGGTGATGTTAGGGTTTCCATGTTCCGTGACCGTCAAAAGGATCTTGTCCCATTCTTCTTCATGGAAGGTAATCATAGAATCATAGAATCTCAGGGTTGGAAGGGACCTCAGGAGGTCATCTAGTCCAACCCCCTGCTCAAAGCAGGACCAACCCCAACTACATCATCCCAGCCAGGGCTTTGTCAAGCCTGACCTTAAAAACCTCTAAGGAAGGAGATTCCACCACCTCCCTAGGTAATCCATTCCAGTTCTTCACCACCCTACTAGTGAAAAAGTTTTTCCTAATATCCAACCTAAACCTCCCCCTCTGCAACTTGAGACCATTACTCCTTGTTCTGTCATCTTCTACCACTGAGAACAGTCTAGATCCATCCTCTTTGGAACCCCCTTTCAGGTAGTTGAAAGCAGCTATCAAATCCCACCTCATTCTTCTCTTCTGCAGGCTAAACAATCCCAGTTCCCTCAGCCTCTCCTCATAAATCATGTGCTCCAGCCTCCTAATCATTTTTGTTGCCCTCCGCTGGACTCTTTCCAATTTATCCACATCCTTCTTGTAGTGTGGGGCCCAAAACTGGACACAGTACTCCAAATGAGGCCTCACCAGTGCCGAATAGAGGGGAATAATCACGTCCCTCGATCTGCTGGAAATGCCCCTACTTATACAACCCAAAATGCCGTTAGCCTTCTTGGCAACAAGGGCACACTGTTGACTCATATTCAGCTTTTCGTCCACTGTAACCCCTAGGTCCTTTTCTGCAGAACTGCTGCCCAGCCATTCGGTCCCTAGTCTGTAGCAGTGCATGGGATTCTTCTGTCCTAAGTGCAGGACTCTGCACTTGTTCTTGTTGAACCTCATCATATTTCTTTTGGCCCAATCCTCTAATTTGTCTAGGTCCCTCTGTATCCTATCCCTACCCTCCAGCATATCTACCACTCCTCCCAGTTTAGTGTCATCTGCAAACTTGCTAAGGGTGCAGTCCACACCATCCTCCAGATCGTTGATGAAGATATTGAACAAAACCGGCCCCAGCACCGACCCTTGGGGAACTCCACTTGATACCGGCTGCCAACTAGACATGGAGCCATTGATCACTACCTGTTGAGCGCGACCATCCAGCCAGTTTTCTATCCACCTTACCGTCTATTCATCCAGCCCATACTTCTTTAACTTGCTGGCAAGAACACTGTGGGAGACTGTATCAAAAGCTTTGCTAAAGTCAAGAAATAGCACATCCACTGCTTTCCCCTCATCCACAGAGCCAGTTATCTCATCATTGAAGGCAATTAGATTAGTCAGGCATGACTTGCCCTTGGTGAATCCATGTTGACTGTTCCTGATCACTTTCCCCTCCTTTAAGTGGTTCAGAATTGATTCCTTGAGGACCTGTTCCATGATTTTTCCAGGGACTGAGGTGAGACTGACTGGCCTGTAGTTCCCCGGATCTTCCTCCTTCCCTTTTTTAAAGATGGGCACTACATTAGCTTTTTTCCAGTCTTCCGGGACCTCCCACAATTGCCATGATTTGTCAAAGATAATGGCCAATGGCTCTGCAAACACATCGGCCAACTCCTTTAGCACTCTCGGATGCAGTGCATCCGGCCCCATGGACTTGTGCTCGTCCAGCTTTTCTAAATAGTCCTGAACTACTTCTCTCCCCACAGAGGGCTGGTCACCTCCTCCCCATACTGTGCTGCGGAGTGCAGCCGCCTGGGAGCTGACCTTGTCTGTGAAGACAGAGGCAAAAAAAAGCATTGAGTACACTAGCTTTCTCCACATCCTCTGTCACTAGGTTCCCTCCCTCATTCAGCAAGGGGCCCACACTTTCCTTGACTTTCTTCTTGTTGCTCACATACCTGAAGAAACCCTTCTTGTTACTCCTAACATCTCCGGCTAGCTGCAACTCCAAGTGTGATTTGGCCTTCCTAATTTCACTCCTGCATGCCTGAACAATATTTTTATACTCCTCCCTGGTCATTTGTCCAATCTTCCACTTCTTGTAAGCTGCTTTTTTGTGTTTAAGACGAGCAAGGATTTCACTGTTAAGCCAAGCTGGTCGCCTGCCATATTTACTTTTCTTTCTACACATCGGGATGGTTTGTTCCTGCAACCTCAATAAGGATTCTTTAAAATACAGCCAGCTTTCCTCGACTCCTTTCCCCCTCATGTTATTCTCCCAGGGGACCTTGCCCATCAGTTTCCCGAGGGAGTCAGTCTGCTTTTCTGAAGTCCAGGGTCTCTGTTCTACTGCTCTCCTTTCTTCCTTGTGTCAGGATCCCGAACTCGACCATCTCATGGTCACTGCCTCCTAGGTTCCCATCTACTATTGCTTCCTCTACTATTTCTTCCCTGTTTGTGAGCAGCAGGTCAAGAAGAGCTTTTCCCCTAGTTGGTTCCTCCAGCACTTGCACAAGGAAATTGTCCCCTACACTTTCCAAAAACTTCCTGGATTGTCTGTGCACCGCTGTATTACTCTCCCAGCAGATATTGGGGTGATTAAAGTCACCCATGAGAACCAGGGCCTGTGATCTAGTAACTTCTGTTAGTTGCTGGAAGGATCTTGTAGCCTGCAACAACATCAATGGTGTGATGGCAGCCCTCAACATCGTTCACGATCCAGATGAGTAGAGACTGTTCATTGATTCATCGAAGACGAGTCTTAAAGCTGTTTTACTGCATAATGGCAATGTTTTGCCATCAATTCCAGTTGGTCATGCAGTCCATATGAAGGAAACCTGTGACAACATGAAACAACTTTTGAGGTGCATTAACTATGACCAACATCAGTGGCAGCTTTGTGGCGATCTGAAGGTTGTTGCTCTCTTGCTTGGTCTGCAGACTGGATACACAAAGTACTGCTGTTTTCTCTGCGAATGGGATAGTCGTGCAAGAGATTCCCACTACATCAAGGAAGACTGGCCACTCCGACAGTCATTGGAGCCTGGGAGGAAAAGTGTTCAGCATCCACCACTTGTTGAATCAAGGAAGATTTTGTTACCACCCTTACACATCAAGCTGGGTCTGATGAAGAACTTTGTCAAGGCCATTGACAAAGCACAAGCAGCTTTCAAGTACCTCCGTGGAAAATTTCCAAGGTTAAGTGAAGCTAAGGTAAAGGAAGGTGTCTTTGTTGGTCCTCAGATGCGTGAACTTCTTCGAGATGATGCATTTGACCATGCACTGCGTGGCAAGGAAAAAAAGGCATGGAAAGCCTTCCAGTTAGTGGCAATCAATTTTCTCTGAAACAACAAGGCAGACAACTACAGGTTGTTGGTGGAAAACCTCCTCAAGGCATACAAAAGCCTTGGTTGCAACATGTCACTAAAGATACATTTTTTGCACTCTCATCTAGATTTTTTCCCACCAAACTGCGGAGCAGTGAGTGACGAGCACGGCGAGCGATTTCACCGGGACATTGCAACAATGGAGAAACGCTATCAGGGCAAATGGAGCCCATCAATGCTTGCAGACTGTTGCTGGACAGTGACAAGAGATGCTCCATTTAATGAATACAAGAGACAAGCCAAGAAGCGCCGAGTAGACACTGAATAGGACTAAACTATGTACATAATAGTGTTTTGCCTTTTGTTTCATAATAAATTTTATTTATATAACCCCTTTGCTGATTTTTAAAGTGTTACATAAACAGGACAGGTGAAATAGTATCATGTAAAGCAACCATAAACACATGAAAAGACCTAGGTTTACAATTTATGATTAAAACTCTACTATCTACACAATATACATAGACATAAAATGTAAAAACTTAAATATCTTAGAAACAGTAGCCAATCAGTTGTTTTAATTGTCATATTTGAATTCAGCACATCAAAATACATACTAAATAGCACATTTTATCTCTGAAGCAGACGACTTCTCAAAAATTGTAGACCAGTGTCATCAGTGGAAACTCTGCTGTGGGTGAAGCAGGGCACGGATTGAAGCAGGGTCCTAAATTTATGCTGTGGCCCACAGACCATAACTAAAAATGGAATTTGACCCTCTCCATTGAATGAGTTAATGCACCCCAGACCTAGGAGCAGGCTTGGGGAACCTACAGAACTTTCCCAAGCAGGAGTGGTTTACAGGGAGAAAGCTCTCTGGAGAGTAGTAGGGCTGGCCCAACACTCCTATCTGGAGAGATTTCTGGGGGAATGGGAGTGTTCTGGGCTCATACTGCAGAGTGGTTCACAGAAGATTATTTTGTGACTCTCTCTCATGCAGCATGGACCGACCAGTGGTCCCAGCACCATGTACTTCTGCATTAGTGCTCAGGCATATAACCAGATAAGAACACGTTCCCATGAAGTGCATGGTTATTTTAATGCCAGTGTAATCACATTCCTTTAACAATGCTTGGGTTGCAGAAAACCGGTATTGTTGTTTCACTAGAACTGTGTTTAAAAAACAGAGATTATCCCTCCAGGGATACTCCATTGGATTTGCCTTCCTTTAAGAAATGGCACATCCGGACTAAATAGATTGGCAGTGTTCCTTTAAAATAGTGCAACATGGAAAGTGTTCAAAAGTTCTTCTTTGGAGCCTACTGCATTGGGAAAAAACATGAGAGAAATGACACACACTCTTTTAAAGGTAATATTCACAATACCACATTAAGAGGGAATCTTACATAATATACAGTTCTATGGTTAGATTCGCTATACCTTAAATCAGAGTGTGTTAAATTATTTTGACACCCTGATCATGTTGATACTTTGATGGTTAACATTATTTACTATCATTAAGTAGATATCTCCTAGACAGACATATCCACTTAAGTGTTAGTGTTCTTACCATAGTTCTCCTGAGAGCTCATCAGTTGCTTGGGTTCCCGCAGGCAGGGCTGAGGATACAAACATAATTCATCACTGCCCGAGGGATGCTTTCTTTCATTCCTCAGCCAGAGGAATTGATGTGTGCAGTCCTCAGGAGTTAGCTGCTTCATACAGAAGCACTCCCTGACCGCTAACCTAATAGCAGCATTATAATATTATTAATTATACAAGACAATCAGGCACTCAGGCTTCCTTGTAAAGACAAATAAAGAGGTCCCCAGGCTCCATGAGGCAGATGAGGTGGAGGGGAAAGGGAGAAATGTAAAGGGAAGATGTTTGGAAAGTTATGTATATTGGGAGAAGCATTTTAGCAATTATTTTTTAAATCTTAATTCAACCACCAAGAAGTGCACATACCTCAGATTTACAGCCAAAAGGGACCATTAGATAGATGATATAGTTAGGCCTTCTGTATATCACAAGCCGTAGAATTTCACCCAGTTACCTCTATATTGAGCCCAATAACTTGTGTTTGACTAAACCTCATCTGAGTAACATGGGAATATACCGCTGTAACATATTCTTCCCTATCTTTCAGTTTCCTGTCCCAACTCTCCATCACACCAAAAATAAGATTAGGAGATCTTTAGAGTAGGGGCTGTTACTATTTAATTGTACTATAAAGTGCCCAGCACACTTTTGGGTGCTGTAAAATCAATAACCATCATCCATAATAAACAACTTCCTGTGAGGGATTAAGCTTTAGCACAAAAGGAAATAAGCCCTGTTTAAAGTGGATATCAGTGTCATCTGACAAATAAGATTAGTTTTTTTTAAAGGCTGGGAATGGGTGTAACAACTTCACAGTATCCCATTCTTAACAACATCCATCATCTTTCAAAACACATTCCCCAGGTCACCATGCTCTCTAGATTCCTAACACAAGGGTGATTCTTAAGGGCTTTCTGAGCAAAGACCACATAATAAAAAATGGTTTTATTCTGTAGAAGGTGGTTGTGAAAAACACTTGACCCAATGAACTGAGAGTCTGTGAAAGAGGAAAGCCCAGGACTTACACATCACCTGGATCGATCGGACTTCAGCTGTCGTTAAGACTGCGCCGATCACAACATGGCTGCCATTCTTCTCGCACTCTTGCCTTTATTCTCCACGTTCGCCCGAAACGTTTAACGATGTCATCTTCCCATCTTCTTGGAGGCCGACCAGGGGGTCTTTTCTGTTCTCGTGGGTACCACTCAGCAATGATTGCGGTCCACCTGTTATCCGTGAGCCATGCTGTGTGGCCCGCCCATCGCATCTTGTTATGTCTGCTTTCCACGACAATATCTTTCACACCGCTGCGTTCTCTGATGATTTCATTTGGTATACCATCCAGAAGGGAGATTCCCAACATAGCTCGTTCCATTGCCCTTTCAGCTACCAACAGTCGTTGCTCTTCTCTCTTCGTCAGTGCCCACGTTTCACTGCCATACAGCATGGCTGGCAGCACTGCTGAATTGAAAATATTTTTACGTGTGGTCTTGTCAGTTTTTCCTTTGAGGACGTCCTTGATGGAATTAAACGCACACCATCCTGCCCGAATCCTTCGCGAGAGTTCTCCGTTCAGGTCTTGGCGCATATTAACTTCTTGGCCCAAATATATGTACTGTTTCACTTCTTCGATGTCTTCTCCTGTTACCGTTATTCGGGCTTTTCGTAAGACGTCTGATCGCATATATTTCGTTTTGCAGCGGTTCATTTTCAGGCCGACCTGACTACTTTTCTTGTCGAGTCTTCGTAGCATGCTCTGCAGTTGGTTGGTGCTTTTGGCAGCTAGTACAATGTCGTCTGCAAATCTGAGATGAGATAATCTCTCTCCGTTTATGTTGACACCACTCCTCCAAGTGATCTTGTTCATAACCATTTTGAGGCAGGCGGTGAATAGTTTCGGTGAAATTGTATCTCCTTGCTTTATGCCTTTCTCAATTGGGATGCGGAGGGGAGTTTCAAGGAGAGTAATGTCTGTTGTACATCCAGTATTCGCTTCCTTCAACAAACTAATGTACTGTGTGTTAATGCCCTGCTCTGCGAGCGCCTGTAATATTGCGTTAAACTCAATGCTACCGAAGGCCTTTTCATAGTCGACAAAAGCAATGCACAGCGGGAGTTTGTATTCCCTTGCTCTTTCTAGGAGCTGGCTAAGGGTAAATATATGGTCGATTGTACTGAAATTTCTTCGAAACCCTGCCTGGGCTTACACATATTTCTTGCAATCTTTGTAGAAAGTAAACATTTGTCTTTTCTCATTACTTAGAGCAACAAAGCTAACATATTTAGAAACATATTGTAGATCTATTATTGAATGAGTTTGGATTCAAATACACAGCACACAGATGAAAACAAACACCTCTTGTGGGAGGGTTTGCGGTGGAATCAAAATCAGACCTTTGAAAATTATTCCAGACAGATTCTGTGTGTGCTTTGGGTGCTGGATACACTAATTGCACAATACTATTGATCCAGCCGTAAATGTTAATGTTCTAACCAGGGCCGGCTTTAGGGAGTGCGGGGCCCCATTTGAACAGTTTAGACGCCCCCCACTCCCCTCCGAAATGCTGCCGAAGACGGCGGCAGTGATTGAGCTGCCGCCGAAATGACACCAACACGGATGTTGTGGGGCCCCTCTTAGGCGCGGGGCCCGATTTGGGGGAATCGGCCTAAAGCCCGCCCTGGCTCTATTACATATTTCATGCATGATTTGCTGGGTGCAGCAACACTGCATTGACTCACCGCTAAAGTATTTTATTCCCCAATTACCCTGATTCACTAGCAAACAAATCAGGAAGTACATTTTTTCCACAATATAGTTTACCCAGTTTAATTAATAATAAAAATGAAATAGTCCTGCATAAAGGCATATAGGACCATTTTTGGCTGTTATTCCCTATGAGCGTCTGAACACATCTATAATTTGGCAAAATAATAATCCCATTCATATTAATACTCAGCCCACCTTCAGAAAGATTCAAAAGTTACTATTGACATTTTAAAAATGTATTTGTATTGATCTTTTGCATGACTAATGTTGCAATATCCATTAAGAGAGACATTACAGTATTTTCAACCCTTCCTACACGAACAACTTTCTTTGCACATTTGGGATACTTCCATCCTAGCATTATCAAACCCATCTGTTTATATTTCCTCCATTAAAAAATAGTAATATTTTCGACGTATATCACCTTTTGTACCAGGATCTCAAAACCGTTTACAAGTGGGGTTTAAAGATCATTATCCCCATACTAGTGATGGGGAAAATTCAGGCACAGAAGATAAGCAACTTCCCTCAACTCACACAAGTCAGTGAGTCAAGCATCAAACAGGTCTCCTAATGCCTAGTGCTTTTTCCTTTCCACATATATCATCTCTCAAAGATTATTCAAGAACCCTGCATCTTCCTAAGGAACACCTCTCTATGTCTAGGCTGTACTCAAGAGATTATCTTGTGGATAAACTCCCCTCCCATTCACAATCACATCTCAGTTGCAACTACAGCAGTTGTTTATATGAAATTAACAAAAAAAAACCTTAAAATGAATCTAGCTACTTTTAATGCAATTTAGCTGCCGGAAATAAGAACAAGCACCAGCTCTCTGCAGCTCACAACCACAGTTAGAAATCTCTGTCCTGACCTAAGGGACCCTTCACCCCATAAATCAGCTTCTTCAAGGTGCAAGTGCGTCCAATTCCATTTGTGCTTTTTCAGATTGTGTTGTTCCCTTATTGTAGTTAGACATAATACACCTCCTGGCAAAATACAAGGTAGCCCAGCAAACTTTCGTTGGGATCACGCTAGATCAACATCAGAGAAGTTATTGAACAGACAAGCCTGCGGGGTGCACAGACTTTCTGTACTGATTTAAAATGATCGTAACTTTTCCCTATTGACTTGCCAATAAGCAGGCTTGAGTTTAACAAATTACATCATTGTATCAGAGTTAATTAATACTCTTTGGAGCAGTGCAGAACAACTCATATTGTCACAGGCATGACATATAATCATACTTTACAGCCACTAAACTACTATTGAAAAGATTGGGGGCCACATTAGAGCTAGATTAGATTTCCATACAAAAAAAATTAAGTTAAGGAACGTTAAGATTGCATGGTTAAGCACTCAATAACCAGTGCCAAAGCTAAGGCTGCCGCCATCACAGGCTGCCAATATTTTAATCAGGGACTCCTACAAAAATGTTTGTCTGAGGTCAACCCTGTGTACTGCATCTGGGACATCTGTGCTTACGGGCAGAGAGGGAGAAAGAATAGAGACTCTAATGTATAAATTCCCACTCATGCTTTCAGTTAGAATTTATTATCTGATATTTGAGTGATGTACCTTTCCTCCAGCTCTCTTTAAATATCTACTGTTTGTTTGAAGAGGCAAATGCAAAAACATTTAACAAACTATTAAACTAGCTCACCTCTATGAATCTTTGTTAGTTAGCTTTGATGGAATAATGATTCATAACACATGCTAGAGAAGTGGTGTGAAATTTCCCACACTTCTCTTTTTAAAGTCTTCAACTATGAGTTGGCGACAACTTCTGACTTTCTCTAGGGGGTGAAAGATGATCTATTGTTTTTTCAGAGGTTATTTGACTGAAAAATATAATCCATATTAAATTATGTAAAATTTACAGTAGTTATGGAATACTGAACAGGAACTATTAAACTAAGAAGAAAACTAATGAACAACAATTTCAAACCTTGGTGCCTAAAGTTAGGCTCCTAAATCTACAACAAGGCATTTAAATAAAAGTTGCTCATTTCCAGAACTATTGAGTGCCCATAAAGTTTTGCTTCTGTAAAAAAAAAAAAACCATCAGTACCATCAGGGGCTCCAGTAGAAGCAGTAAGGGTTCATCCACTGGGGAAGAGAAGATGGAGGTGTCTGGAGGTCCCAAAAGCAGGAGGGAGGCCAGGTTAGGGAGAAGTAACTCCTCAGTGGACAACAGCGGGTCTATGAGGTCAGCAGTGTGAAGGACCTCGCGGGACAATCCCAAGGTCCAGGCAGCAAAACTTATGTCGCTCAGGGGTGTGTTTTTTTCACACCCCTTAGCCCTGGGCTACACTAGAGGGGGGGTGTCAATCTACGATACGCAACTTCAGCGACATGAATAACGTAGCTGAAGTCGGCATATCGTAATCAACTTACCTGGCCGTGAGGACGGCGGTGAGTCGATCGCTGCCGCTCCCCCGTCAACTCCGCTTCTGCCTTTCACCGAGGTGGATTTCCGGAGTCGACGAGGAGCGCATTCGGGGATTGATTAAGCGCGTCTAAATGAGACGTGATAAATCGATCCCCGATAGATGGATTGCTACCCGCCGATCCGGCGGGTAGTGAAGACAAGCCCTTAGCGACAAATGTTTTGCCAAGGTAAGTGCTAGTATAGACATGGCCTATATCAGTTTGCCTCTAGAGTATTTTTTGCAGTTGCACACTGACTTAACATGCAACGGAACATGTCAAATAGCAGATTTGTTTTTAAAAAACTGAAGATAAGAAAAAATTCATTAGAAAAAATTTTCTGTTCAAGCTGTATAAAAAACAAGGTGCTTTTTTCAGGTGAAGTTACAAAGTAATGAGTCATCCTTAACCTAACTCTGAACTATGCCTGGTGAACGTCTACTCATGTGATTTTTTTTTTCTTAACAATGCAGTGATTTGACAAGAATCCAAGGAGGAAATATTAACCTTTCTGGATTACTCTTTCAGTCAGCAAATTTGAGATCGACTATAAAAAAATACAATATGTAATGACAAAGCTTTAATATCAAACAGCTTAGTTTTAGAACAGCCCTCACTAGCGTCCTATGGCTGACTTCTTCATTTCATTGCCATAGGGAATTAGCATGAAACAAATTTCAGGCATATTCTTGAAAGGGAGAAGGAAATCAATACACAGAAAGTTAATAGAGGGTTTAATCATGGACTGTTTAGTCCTCTCGTTTTCACATTCCTAGAGTCAGTCAGAGCAGGGACTTAAACCTGGCGTAAATTGGTCAGAATGAGTGTAAGAGGTTAAGGTATCTAACAAAGTAATTTTGCATTCAGTGGTTGTGCAAAATCAGTTTAAATTTACACCTTTTTCGTTTTCGAGGAAAAAAAACTAAACTCAGTCTCTGGTGAAGCAGGTGCACCTCTAAATACAGGCAATGGGGCTGGATTTGGCCTAAGAGTGCTGGAAATATAAGCTAAAGCAGAGGGCTTGCTTTATCATATACACTTCTGTTAGTGGTTGGGCCTTCTAAACCCACTTCGCTTGTAAATTATGCTAATTTTGCACACTCACTTAATAGTAAATCAGTCAGTTACTGTACTATTTTACTACTTCCATCCTTCTCCTGACTTACTTACACCAAACAGGAAACTTACACCACAGTTTACATCATTGCTGAATTTGTCCCAGAGACTTCCATGGAAGTTGCATCTGCTTATTCCAAGCTGCATGTGGCTGCATTTAGTCTATGTTCAACAATTTAACCTAAATTACAGGAGACTCTACTACCTCCAATGCTGCTGCTATCTTTCAGCTCAGTGTTACTGAGTTACTGTCTGTCTAAACAACAGTTTAATGTCACAGAAAACTAGCTATAAACTGGATGCTAACAACAAACGACGGGATGTCATTTATCCCAGTGACCAAGGTTACAAAAGACCAAAAAGGAGCTGTTGTGTAGGTGATAAAAAGTAAAGACCTGGCAACACATGATTTGAGCGGTGGCAGCAGAAGTGCTACCAACTCTTGTGATTTTATCACAAGTCTCATGATATTTGGTGGTGTTCATAAAGCCCCAGCTCCAGGAGTCACGTGAACACATAAGAATCTCCACTTCCATTAAAAAAAAAAGTTTCTAACCCACATGGCTACGTAGAAACACTTGAAAACAAGACCCAAGTGCATCCCGAAGATTAAAAAAACAGAAGGCAAATACTAAGAACCTAAAATGTTTTATTTTTCAAATCTCATGATTTTGGGGGGCCTGATACATGATTTCTTGAATTCTTGAGGTTAGCAATACTTCAGAAACTCCTATGGCAAACTTTGCCTACAGTTATACCACAGCGGGCTGCTGTCCTGACCCAGCTTGTGAGATTTAACAAGTATGGTCAGTACTTAGCTGAGAAACTACTAAGAAAAAAAAAAATCCCAGGTGCTTCTTCAAAACCACAGTTTCAATTCAATATGTGGCACTCTTTCTTGTAAGTCAGGACTGAATCAATGCTCCAGCATGATATTACGTTTGTGGATTGTCTGTGTGTATGTGGGAGAGGGTCACTGTGCTGATGGGAATTCATCTTTCAGATGCAATGCAAAACTGGGCTCCTTAAATATCCCCACCGTGCTATTTAGAAGAATGTGGTGCTAGCCATAGAGATCTGGACAAATTTTAATTTCAGTAACTAAATTCCAGGTACAGTACTCCCTACAATTTCAACTGGAAAGGGAATTTTTCTTCATTTCCTAAACAGTTGTGCTGTATTGCTATGCACTGTTAAAGGACTGCCATGTTCAATACCCACTTAATACTGCTCCCTGCATCTCTGATTCTTCTCACTTCTAGGTTCCTGTGTCTAAAGTACAAAAACCTGGGACATCTGGAATCCTGAACACACAAAACTGGACAGCTAGCAGTGTAGACTGAGCACCTGTATAGATTTCCCAGGACAGCTACCTCAAAAGACGGACGATCCTGGGAAACCCTGGACTGGTGGCAACCCTGTCACGTCCCCTTCCAGTCTCTTAGCCCTGGGCTACACTAGGGGAGGGGGTCGATCTACGATACGCAACTTCAGCTACGTGAATAGCGTAGCTGAAGTCGGCGTATCGTAATCGACTTACCTGGCCATGAGGACGGCGGCGAGTCGATCGCTGCCGCTCCCCCGTCGACTCCGCTTCCGCCTTTCGATGAGGTGGATTGCCGGAGCCGACGGGGAGCGCGATCGGGGATCGATTAATCGCGTCTTAACAAGACGCGAAAAATCGATCCCCGATAGATCGATTGCTACCCGCTGATCCAGCAGGTAGTGAAGACCTGCCCTTAAAAATAACAGTTCTCAGAGGCCAGTGTGCTTCTTCTTTACCCTTCCCATGAAAACATCAGCCACTGCAATTGCTCCCCTCCTGGAAAAAAACACCACAAACAACAACAAAAACTGTTGGGCCTGGAGATGCTCCCCCTCCCCTTCTATTTAAAGGAGCAGCAGCCTTGAGTTGCTCTGCTTCCTGTCTCCTCTCTCTGGTAGGAGTGTTAAGAGATGACCAGATATCCTAGGGTTTTAGTGAAACCAGTACACACACTCAGATTTACCAAGGGCTTAACTCTGCATGGAGTTATTCAGGAACAGCTATTCCTGAACAACTCCATGTGAAGACACTTATTATGAAACTTGTTCCTGTTTATCTTAACCCAACTGACTAACAGTCCCTCCAACCAGGGCAAGCCCAGTACACCAAGTCATCCAGTTACCTTAATTACACAGTTACACAGGTTAGCTATGCACAATTTGATGATTCCTAATCACTATGGTGCAGGAGTACTGTTTTTTGCTGGGTACCTACCGTATATTTTCAGAGAATAAATACTCCCCCCTCAAAAAAAGTGATTATTACTTATTTTTTATATTTCCCAAATTCCTTCTTAGCTGGTCTGGGTTCTTACCATCTCTTTTCCCTCCACAACCCAATCCCACTTATTAGTACCATTTGCTATCAAGAAGCCTTAGAATAATGTGCAACAATGTCTACTCAAATTTGTTACTATTACATGCACTTTTAATATTTATCAGAACAGCACAGATTTAGATGCCCCGCACTGCTCAGATATTCAGTTCCTTCCACACACACTAGTTTGAGAAAAAGCTTCCTTTTGTATGATGATTTAAGATTTATATTTTCAAGTCCATGCAGTAGGGCTGCAAATGCTCTTGGGAATTAAGATTAAAAACATTAATTGAAGGGATTAGAATCAAATAATTATATATAGAGAGAATGAAAAAAATCCAAAAAGAGCAGGCTTTTATATATAGAAGGGGGCCCTTAGCAATTCTACCAGATAAGTGAACATACAAAGAAACATTAAATAAAAGTGGAAGAGGTGTTGTGGGGTTTTTTTGTTCTTTTTTAAAATTTATTATTATTATACCGGCATGCTGTCCTTTCTTCCTTCATCAAACAAGGAGCATAATTCCTAATGAACAGCCAAGGTTGCCTACGCGGGGTCCCCTTCAACATCCAGTTAAGGTTTACAGAACACTTAACGCTGAGCAAACCTGAAACTCCAGATCCAGAACTTGACCCTGTGGTTTTGGTACCAGGACAGAACCAAAATTAGGAAGGGCCTAGATTCAGGTTCAAGTCTGGAGGAGGCTGAACTCTCAGAGAAAACATCTGAGTTTATGAGATTTCTGCCAGTTTGGGCTCAGATTTAGTGTCTCAAACCCAAAATTTATTTTAAAAGTAATCCACATTAAGGTAGTGTTTGACTGATTTTTACTATATACCCTAAGACTAAAATACAGTGGACCAAATTCAGCCCTGGCAAAAGGGGATGCACCTACACAATATACAAAATTGCTATAAAATTATACATAAAAATGTTGAAAACTCTATACAGAAATTGTACACACATTACATGTGTGGAAGTGATATCCATATGCTAAATTGAAGGACCATGTGGTAAATTTATCATGCACCTTTAAATACCTAACCGGCACTCAGCCCACCTATCCATCTGTCCATAATTATTCTAACATTTCAAACCTAGGACCAGTTTCAAACAGCCACATTTTGAAGATAACCAACCTACCAGAAGAATGTTACTTTCTTCTCCCCTCAAATTTGGCATTTTCACATCCTACCCCTCCAAAATTACCCCTGCCTGATCAAGTCCTGAGGTAGCAACTGCTCTTCTATAGTAAAAGGATTATGGCTTGTAAATCCAGCACCATGGGACCTTATAGAACCAGAAATGGGTGCTTTATATCATTAGGAAGGGAGACTGCTAGCTTCCCAATGGGATGCATGGCACTCTCCTTGTAGTTCTAGGAGGTCCCAAGAGAAAAGATTACAAATTGGATATATTTTTATGGTTAATATAATATTAACCATATATATATATATATATATATACACATGCTTTTGTGTCTCCCCCTGAGTCCTACACAGCCGGACCTTGGTAACGGAGGACAACAATTTTAAACTTCGGTGCCTAAAGTTAGGCACCTAAATCTGTAACCTAATTTCTTCTCAGAAGTGCTGAGCTCCAATTTAAGAAATGTATGTATAATCTCAAATGAAGAGAAATACACTCTCCTTTCCCCACTTCTCCGCTTACTCCACATTTAAACCCATCGCATCAATAAATATACAAATAAATTTATATTGTAGATAAAATAATGCATTCTGCTTCAACAGCTGCTTAATGATAACTGTCTCAACTATGCGACTGGAAGTTTCCTAAGCAATTTTAATAAGACTCTTCTCCAATTCAACAGTCGGAAATGCATTTATCTAATGGTCTTTATATTTAGATAATCAAATATCATATAGACCATTTGATCCCCTTCCAATGTTAATCTTTCTCAAATAAAATTACTGACATGGTTGTGCAAAATATGCAAATGTCTCTTGAGCAAGAAACCTATAACACTTAAAGTGCAGCTGTCTTTGTGTTCTGTGTTTGTGCAGCACCTGGCACAATGGGGTCTTGGTCCAAGCCTGGGGCTGGCAGGTGCTACAGTAATACAAATAATAACCATGTTTGTTTATAGGGACAACTTCTAGTCTCCTCACTGGTTCTTAAAATATTACCTCATCTTATATCATGACGTCTCATAATACCTGACTTTTTAAAGATCTCTGTACAAACTTCTCAGGATAGAAGTTTATGAATAAAATAGTACATAATGGCAATAAAATGAGAAGAAAGCTAACATTAAGTTTGGGAACTCCTGAATGTGTGTCTAGACAAAGGACAATTACCTGTTCCGTAACTGGCGTTCTTCGAGATGTGTTGCTCAGGTCTATTCCACAGTAGGTGTGCGTGCTCGCCACGTGCATCGGTGCCGGAAGTTTTTCCCTTAGCAGTATCCGTAGGGGGGAGCGCTGCTGCGACTCCTGGAGTGGCTCCGCTATAGCGCACCATATAGGGGACTGCGCGCTCCCCCAACCCTCGGTTCCTTCTTGCCGGACCAACTCCGACAGAGGGGAAGGAGGGCGGGATGTAGAATAGACCTGAGCAACACATCTCGAAGAACGCCAGTTACGGAACAGGTAACTGTCCTTTCTTCTTCGAGTGATTGCTCATGTCTATTCCACAGTAGGTGATTCCAAGCAATACGTCATGGAGGTGGGTAGGAGTTCACACCTTGTCTGGCTGGAGCACAGCTCTACCAAAGCCAGCGTCATCCCTAGCATGGGAGACGATCGCATAATGCGAGGTGAACGTGTGAACCGAGGACCAGGTAGCGGCCCTACAGATGTCCTGGATAGGGACATGGGCTACAAAGGCGGCCGACGAGTCTTGCACCCTGGTCGAGTGTGCCCTCACGATAGGTGGCGAGGGGACCTTCGCTAACTCGTAGCATGTGTGAATGCACGAAGTGATCCACCGGGAAAGCCTCTGGGTAGAGACTGGCTAACCCCTCATACGCTCGGCTGAGGCGACAAAGAGTTGCGGGGACCTAAGGAACGGCTTAGTCCGCTCCAAGTAGAAAGCCAGCGCCCTGCGCACGTCCAACGTATGGAGGCGGTGCTCATCGCCCGAGGCATGCGGCTTGGGGCAGAGGACAGGGAGGAAAATATCCTGGTTCATGTGAAAAGCGGAGACCACTTTGGGAAGGAAAGCCGGGTGTGGTCGGAGCTGGACCTTGTCCTTGTAGAAGACCGTAAAGGGCGGGTCTGAGGTCAAGGCCCTGAGCTCCGACACCCGTCGGGCGGATGTAATGGCCATGAGGAATGCTACCTTCCAGGAGAGGTGAGACCAGGAGCATGTGGCCAGGGGCTCGAACACCGTGAAGCGAGATAACACCAAATTCATGTCCTACTGTGGGACAGGGGTCCTGGCATACATGAAGGACCGGTCCATGCCCTTGAGGAAGCGTCCGGTCATGGCATGCGAGAAGACCGAGCAGCCCTGGACCGGCGGGTGGAATGCTGCTATAGCCACCAGGTGCACCCTGACAGAGGAGGGAGCCAGACCTTGTGTTCTAAGGTGGAGGAGGTAATTGAGGATAACCTGGAGTGGGGCATCCCTCGGGGAGGTACCCCTCACACCCGCCCACCTAGAGAACCTGGCCCACTTCGCCAGGTATGCCCAGCGAGTGGAGGGTTTCCTACTTTCCAGGAGGATGCTCCTGACTCCTTCTGAACACATAGTCTCCTCCGCGTCTAACCACTGAGCAGCCACGCTGTCAGGTGGAGGGAGGCTAGGTTGGGGTGAAGGAGGCAGCCCCGGTCCTGGGACAGGAGGTCCGGTTGGAGCGGCAGCGGACGCGGAGGGGCCGCCAGCAACCCTAGGAGAGTCCCGTACCAGTGCTGTCTGGCCCAAGCTGGGGCGATCAGCAAGATGCGGGCCCTGTCCCTCTTTACCTTTTCCAGGACCTTGTCTATGAGGGGAAAGGGAGGGAACGCATAGAAGAGCTCGCCCAACCACGACAGGAGGAAGGCATCGGAGAGTGCATCCTTCTCCAGCCCTCCCCTGGAGCAGAACCAGTGGCAACGTCGGTTCTGTTGAGTCGCAAACAGGTCTACTTGGGGAGTGCCCCAGGCTCGGAAGAGCTGACTCGTGACCTCCGTGTGGAGGGACCACTCGTGTTGGGAGGAGAAGACCCTGCTCAGGCAATTGGCCTGGGAGTTGTTGACGCCCGGCAGGTGGAAAGCCCTGAGGGAGATGTCATGGGCTATACAGAACTC